>CM017770.1:28821227-30089898 GCA_008009225.1 Acer yangbiense
TTGACAAACACGGTCTTGTTAGAGGTAGAGATCTTCTTCTTGCATCTTCATACCCCAGACCCCTCTTGTCACATGGACTCTTTTTCCAACACCAAGCATATGGCTTTCAAGCTTCTTGGTGCTAGAAATCCTTCCTATCATAGAATCTTGTAACTTCTTCAACGCTCCTCTTTGCCGTTCTTTTTCTCTCATCCTCCTAGATAAAGCTAACTCCTCTCTTAGCTTATCTTCTATCTTCTTGAATTTTCCACTTGTTCACCTAAGTGGTCATTATGAGATGCATCTCAAGATTTTCTTCTCTCAACATCTTGATCTTTCTTGTGCTCTTGATTGCTAAATCATTAACTCGGCATGGCATTTAGCAAGCACCTTTTTCTCCACAAACTACTTATGGGTTAGATGAGGAATCACTTTCTTCTTCACTTGAGTCATTTCCTCTTGACTCATTTCCTCTTTCTCACTACCACTTTTGCTCTGGTGAGGAGGCAAAAGCTAGGAGTTAGCCATGAGCTCTTCTTCACTTGAAGACTCATCTTCCTCATTGGAGTCATCACTACTCCCACTCCAAGTGGCGGCCATCACTTTGCTCTTCTTCTTTCATTGTGATTAGCACATTCGGGGGCAAAGTGACCAATCCCACCACATTCAAAGCATCGGACCCCTTTCCTTTCGGTCCTCTCTTGTCTAGGCTCAAACTTCTTGAAGGAACTCTTTTTCTTCAAAATCTTGTCCTCTTGACCCAAATCCCTTCTTCTTCTTGAACCCCATAACCTTGTTGAACCTTTTCACAATAAGGCAAGGTCTTCATCCGATTCATGCTTTGCCTCCTTGCATCCTTAGATGCTTTCAAAGCTATTCCTTCAGACTTCTTAGGAGGAGTAGTGGTGCTAGGAGCCTTCCTAGACTCATATGCAAGGAGACGCCCAATCACCTCACTTGGCTTCATATCCATGTAGCCACTATTTTCTTCTATGGCCGTCACCTTGGATTCAAACCTATCGGGGAGAGATCTCATAATTTTTTGCTTGACTCTCCTATCCGAATACGGGTCTCCGAGTTGATGGCTTTGATTTACAATATCCATCAATTTGATTTCGAAGTCATTGAAGCATTCATCCTCTCCCATCCTAAGTAGCTCAAACTGAGTTTGGAGGACTTGAAGCTTGGACTCCTTCACCACCTCGGTTCCCTCATGTGCAACTAGAAGGATGTCCCATGCCACTTTGCAATCTGAGTATTCTGAATAAGCTTGTACTGATTCTCATCCATAGCAACATAATGGCATGCATAGCCTTCCTATTCCACTTAGAAGCCTCAAACTCTTGCGCGTTCCATTGCGCCTTAGGCTTCAAAACATCTTGTCCTCCACCATCGGGAGTCATCATAGGGAGATCATATCCGTCTTCCACCGCCATCCATGCACGGTCATGAATTTGGCATATGTAGGATTCCATCTTCCCTTTCCATTGGGAATAGTTCAATCCGGTAAGAAGTGGAGGCCTTGTGCTAGAAGCTCTTCGTGGCCACCACACATTTCCACCGTTTCCACTCATAGTGTTTATGAATGAATGAAATGAATGCAAATGTATGAATGATCAAAAATCACACAAAATGCAAAACACACCAAAATAAGCAAGGATCACCTATGTATGTCTAGGAACCCGCTCTGATACCAATTGAAACAAATTATAGCACGGTGTGTATAAAGCTATCTAGAGGGGGGGTGAATAGATTTTACGCTTTTTACCCAATTTTCGTGTTAATCAAAATTACGAAAATGCCCTCAAGATAATATAACCAAGCAATTGTAATATGGTGCGGAAATTAAAACAACACTTGGTTTTTACGTGGAAACCCTCACGGGAAAAACCACGGGCTATGTAAGTAAGCCACACTCGAACCTCGAATCCACTAAATGTGCAAACGATTACAACCTAATCCCGGAAGTAATCACACACCTACCTAATCCCGGTATGAGTGAACCTAGTCCAATTTGCTTGCGTTCTAAGCAACCTAATCCCGGATGCTACACACAAGACTTACTTTCTCTTTGAAGAGAATACAACCCTAAGTGAATATATGTGAATATCCAAAATGCAACATAGAGCAAGGGAAACCCTATATGCTTATCTAAGATGATTAATATGCAATTAAGTATAATCCTAGATATCAAAACTAAATGACATGTCAATTAGTTTAGCTAATCAATATTAAGCACAAAACCTAATATGCAAGCACAATATAAAATCTCAAACATACATCATACTCATCTCAATATTGTATCTAAAGCATACAAAATAACAAACAAGTAATTAATTGAGATTGCTAGATAAGAGAAACACAAAACATGTAAGATATTAGTGAAAAGCTTACCAAGCAAAGTATGATGAAGATTCCATGCTAGATGACATCTAGATGATCTAAGATGATGCTAGATGATGATTGATGATCATGAAAAAGTGTTTGAGAATCAAGAATGGAGATCTTGGAATTTTTCTTCTCTTTGAAAAATATCCTAAGTATGAATTCTGAATATGAACTCTCTTAATTGACCTAAAGTCAAAATGGCATATATATAGGGGGCCAAATCAAAGTGTGGTCGTTTAAGTAAGTTTCAAAGAAACGCGCCAATCGGCGGTTTCCATCGGCGGCCAGGCCGCCGTTAATGACCGCCGAAATGAGCTCGTGAAGAACAGAGCATAAACGGCGGTTAATTCGGCGGTTTCGTGACCGCCGATTCCAACCGCCGAAACAGAACAGAGAGATCAAAATCAACCAGGTATGAACGGCGGTTTCGAACGGCGGTTTCATGCCCGCCGTTTCAACCGCCGAATTAGACTGAGAGATAAATCAATCAGGTCTTGAATCGGCGGTTTCGAACGGCGGTCGTGACCGCCGATCTTAACCGCAGAAATGCTTCAGACCAATCTGGACTGAAACGGCGGTTTCATTCGGCGGCCAGGCCGCTGATAATAACCGCCGATCACCTAGATAGGTGAAAACCAAGGAGAAGCCAAGGGCATTCTCCATAGGCGGTCCTCGCGCTAAACCAAGCACATTCTCGTGCATGCGCGGACGTTTCCGAAAGTTATCGGGAAACGAATTAACAACAACAAGACACAATAACACACAACAAAATATAATAAATAAGTGCAAGTGTGAATTGTGACAACGAAGAGAATGCACACATATGCAATGAATGTTAGTGTGTGTGTGCAACTAATCTCTTCAAAGAAAAGTAAGCACATAGAAATTTACCTTCGGTGCTTATCAACACGAGGTCTTCAAAGGGCTTCGAACAAGAAGACCGATACTTAGGCTACCCTTACAAAGACCCCCACATATGGTTTGATCACGAAATAAGCCAATTAAAACAACGGGAATCCTTACAATCTCCCCCTTGGCTATTTCGTGACAAACCATCACTCACAATGATTCCTCACAAAAAAAATAGAAACTACGGGACTATAATGATATTCTACATTACAAAGAGATAAGCTAATGCAACTTGAAGTCTTCAATCCTCTTGTAGAATAATCAATCCCTGAAAAGAGTTTCTAACATTTCTAATACAAGAAAAGTGTGAGATTAATCATGTGAGAACAATACCAAGCATTTGCATTTTTAGAATTTAGGCACAACATTACCAAATGTATGCAATGTATGATAAATGCAATGCTCCCCCTCAACGGGTTACTCCCCCTCAATGTATGTTCTCCCAAAGTGTACAATAGCTTCTATATTTTTGCACCTCCCCTACCATATCCTACTCCCCCTTTTTGTCATGATATAGGCAAAGGAGTAGTCCCCAACCGGGTCACTCATAGCAACGAGAGATAGAAGCATGCAAGACTTGCATATACATATAAGTCACTTTATGCACTTCAATTAATTTGAGAGAAACAGGAGATTTATTTTGAGAAAATGTGTGAATCCAACATGCTTTGCAAACAAGACATATAGCATTCAAGTCCAAAATACAATGGTATTTGGCAAAGCAAATGACAAAGGTTTCTAATAAGAATTCAAACCAATTTCACCAATGTCATGGGAAAAGCAAGGATATAGAGATTATGGATTTCAATTTAAGAGCAACTATATCCAACTTTATAAGCGAAACATGGCATGAGCGACTTTGCACCCTATTTGATTTTTCCGGATAAAATTATCCGTATGATAGTAACCATGTTCAACTAATAAGAAAGAGAGACATTTGGAATGTAAATTCCTTTGAATGGATACAAGATCCTTATTCATTTTGAGTCTCATAAGTTTTCACACAAGTTTTGCATTTTTAGATATGCAATCATCAATTCATGCTTTTCATGTGTGCATGTTATATGAATTTCATGCTTTTTCATTTGTCATTAGCATGTTATTAAAGAATCATCATGTCATGGAGATAATCATAGGTCATTCAAATCATACTTCCAATGTAAATCTCCTAGTCCAAAAATGCATGTTTGAACATAAATATGACATGGATTGTAGACAAGCAAGGTTCACACTTATGGAATTTTAAAACATATATACATATGTACAACCAAGCTTACTCAAGCAATTAAAAGAAGAGGCATAAGATATTTCAAATTTTTTGCAAGATACAAGAATGCAAAATAGCTCTCTTTGCTTGAGTTCCCCATATGGGGTCAATCATAGAACATCACTCCATAAGACATACCCCAATAGATCTACTAAGAGATTTAAATCGAGTAGCATCTAAGGGTTTAGTAAATAGGTCCGCAAGTTGATCATTAGTACCTACATGTTCAAGTACTATGCATTTATTTTCAACAAGCTCTCTAATGAAGTGATGCGGATGTCAATATGCTTAGTTCTAGAATGTTGCACCGGATTCTTGGAAATATTAATGGCACTCATGTTATCACAAAAGAGAGTGAGAGTACCTTGGTTGAATCCGTAATCCACTAGCATTTGCTTCATCCACATAAGTTGAGTGCATCCACTCCCGCGGCTATGTACTCGGCTTCCGCGTGGACAAGGAAATCGAGTTTTGCTTCTTGCAAAACCAAGACACCAAGTTGTTTGCCTAGAAAGAAGCAACCGCCCGATGTGCTCTTCCTATCATCACAATTTCCTGCCCAATCCGCATCACTATATCCTACAAGACTAGGATTAGTGTCAAATGAGTACCAAATCCCATAGTTGGAAGTCCCATTCACAAAGCGAATGACTCTCTTAACCGAAGAGAGATGGGACTCCTTGGGATCGGATTGGTACCTAGCACAAACTCCTACACTAAATGATATATCGGGCCTACTTGCGGTCAAATAGAGCAAGCTCCCTATCATGCCACGATATAAGGTTTGGTCCACACTTTTACCGCTAGCATCCTTGCTTAGCTTCAAAGTGGTGCTCATAGGAGTGTCACAATGTTTGGCTTTTTCAAGACCAAACTTCTTCACAAGGTTTTGGCATATTTGGCTTGGGTTATGAAGATCCCATTATCAAGTTGCTAATTTGCAAACCTAGGAAGTAATTAAGCTCACCAACAAGACTCATCTCAAATTCATGAGACATAACATCAACAAATTGTTGGACCTTGGTGTTGTTGGTGGAGCCAAACACTATGTCATCGACATATATTTGAGCTATGAAAAGCTCATCATTGTCTCTCTTGATGAATAGTGTCTTGTCAACACTACCTCTTGTGTAGTTATTGTCAACAAGAAATTGAGTGAGGCGCTCATACCAAGCCCTCGGTGCTTGTTTCAACCCATATAGTGCCTTCTTGAGGCGATAGACATGGTTGGGGTGGTGAGCATCCACAAACCCCTTGGGTTGTTCAACAAACACTTCCTCTTGCAAGAAGCCATTAGGAAGGCACTCTTGACATCCATTTGGTGCAATTTGAACTTGTGCACACAAGAAATGGACAAGAGAAGCCTAATAGACTCTAAACGGGCAACGGGAGCAAATCGTCTCCTCAAAGTCGATACCCTCAATTTGAGAGTACCCTTGTGCTACAAGTCTAGCCTTGTTCCGCACTATGTTGCCATCCTCATCGGATTTGTTCCTAATATCCATTTAGTGCCTATGACATTAGTGGTCTTAGGCCTAGGAACTAGAGTCCAAACCTCATTCCTTTCGAATTGGTTTAGCTCTTCTTGCATGGCAAGAACCCAAAATTCATCATGTAAGGCTTCTTCAACCTTTTTGGGTTCAATTTGAGAGGTGTAGCAAGTATAGCTAATAAGATTAGCAAGTTGACGTCTAGTCCTAACACCCTCATTTACCTCTCCAATGATATCTTCTTTATCATGGAGTTTCCTAACCCATGGAGGGGTTCTTTAGAGTCCAAGAGAGGAACTCTAGCAATAGGTTGTGTGTCATCATTGTTGACATTAGATGTCCCAACATTAGGAGGCACCACAACCTTCTCCAAAGGAGAACCATCACTAAAAATAACCTCCTCCTCATGATTATTAGACTTGAGCCTAGTATCATCAAATACGACATTGATGATTCCATAACACTTAGAGTTTTTAAATTGAAAACTCTATAGGCTCTACTATTCAAGGCATAACCAATAAAGATACCCTCATCACTCTTAGCATCGAATTTGCCAAGTTGATCACGGTCATTCAAATGTAGCATTTGCTTCCAAAAGTGTGGAAGTAGCTAACATTTGGCCTCTTGCCTTTCCATAACTCATAGGAGGTATTTCTAGTACCGGGCCTTAGGAAAACACGATTCCCTATATAGCAAGCCGTATTGACGGCTTCGGCCCATAGGTTCCTAGGGACATTGTTGCTAAGCAACATCACACGGGCCATCTCTTGAAGGACCCTATTTTCCTCTCAACAACTCCATTTTGTTGAGGTGTCCTAGGAGCCGAAAACTCATGGGAGATACCTAAACCATTACAAAAGGTTTCAAAGGTAGCATTCTCAAATTCCCTCCCATGGTCACTTCTAATCCGTTTTATGCTTTAATTTTAGAGTTCATTTCATTTTGAAGTTTATTACAAAGCATTTTAAACTTATCAAAAGTTTCGGATTTTTCTCTAAGAAAATATGTCCATGTGAACCTAGAGAAATCATCAACACATACAAAAATGTATCTCTTTCCACCCAAACTTTCGGTTTGCATGGGACCCATGAGGTCCATGTGGAGAAGCTCAAGAGGCTCCTTGGTGGTGAGATACTTACCCTTTTTGTGCATGCTTTTAGTTTGCTTTCCTTGTTGGCAAGGTCCACAAACACCATTGGCTTTCTTCCCAAGCTTAGGGAGGCCACGCACACACTCGAACTTTCCAAGGGTCCGTAGATCCCTAAAGTTCATGTGGCCAAGTCTTTCATGCCACAACTCAATTTGCTCATCCATGGACACATTGTTTGAGACTATTCTAGCTTCAAGACAATAGCAATTGTCGCTAGATCTCATACCTTTCAATAAGGTTTGTCCATCGGGCTTTAGGATCGAGCAATCATCTTTACAAAACAAGACAGAATATCCTTCATCACTTAGATGTGAAATGCTTATTAAATTGGCTTTCAAGCCATCAACAAATAAAGCATCGGATAAGGAGGGTAATCCGGGAACGGAAATGGTTCCTTTCCCTACTACTTTCTTTTTGGATCCATCACCAAAAGTGACATATCCACCTTCCTCCATAACAAGAGTCTCGAAGAAACTCTTATTTCCCGTCATGTGCCTAGAGCACCCACTATCTAGATACCAAATATTAGAATAATTTGCCTTCAAGGCTATTTGAGCAACATGGCAAACAATATCATTCTTTCTAATCCACCTAGAAACAATCTTAGCTTTCTTAGTGGTCTTTGGTATATGGGCTCTAGATGTCCTAGGATCATGCATAATAATATTATCATTCCTAGGAACATGCATCATGGCTCTTTTCTTTTTCTTTTCTATCATGCTTCTAGTTTTGCACATTTTTGTATATCGAAAGCAATGTGGTCTAATATGACCATCAAATCCACAAAAGTGACATATAGGAGTAAAATAAGGAATCATACCTTGTCCTTGTCTTTGTGGATGAAAGGGTTCAATCCTTCTTCGTTGTTGAACCGGTCTAGATTGCTTCCTAGCTTGAGGTTGCATGATAGGTCTCTTTCCTTTGTGAGCCAATTGTGGAGGAATGTTGACTTGAGAGACCCTAGGGGGTTGAGCTTGAGTTTGCCTTCTTGGCCCCATCTTCACTTGTGCATTTGAACATTGTCCTACTTCTAACTTCTTCCTAGGAATTTGCACATATGAAGTTTCTTTGTTCTTCAAACTCTTGACAAACACGGTCTTGTTAGAGGTAGAGATCTTCTTGTCATCTTCATACCCAAGACCCCTCTTGTCACATGGACTCTTTCCAACACCAAGCATATGGTCAAGCTTCTTGGTGCTAGAATCCATCCTAGTCATAGAATTTCTAACTTCTTCAAGCTCACTCTTTAGACTTTCTTCATTCCTCCTAGATAAAGCTAACTCCTCTCTTAGCTTATCTTCTATCTTCTTGAATTTTTCAACTTGTTCACCTAAGAGGTCATTATGAGATGCAAGCTCAAGATTTTCTTCTCTCAACATCTTGATCTTTCTTGTGCTCTTGATTGCTAAATCATTAAACTCGGCATGGCATTTAGCAAGCACCTTTTTCTCCACAAACTACTTATGAAGTTAGACGAGGAATCACTTTCTTCTTCACTTGAGTCATTTTCCTCTTGACTCATTTCCTCTTTCTCACTACCACTTTTGCTCTTATGTGAGGAGGCAAAAGCTAGGAGGTTAGCCATGAGCTCTTCTTCACTTGAAGACTCATCTTCCTCATTGGAGTCATCACTACTCCCACTCCAAGTGGCGGCCATCACTTTGCTTTTCTTCTTTTCATTGTGATTAGCACATTCGGGGGCAAAGTGACCAATCCCACCACATTCAAAGCATCGGACCCCTTTCCTTTCGGTCCTCTCTTGTCTAGGCTCAAACTTCTTGAAGGAACTCTTTTTCTTCAAATCTTGTCCTCTTGACCCAAATCCCTTCTTCTTCTTGAACCCCATAACCTTGTTGAACCTTTTCACAAATAAGGCAAGGTCTTCATCCGATTCATGCTTTGCCTCCTTTGCATCCTTAGATGCTTTCAAGCTATTCCTTTAGACTTCTTAGGAGGAGTAGTGGTGCTAGGAGCCTTCCTAGACTCATATGCAAGGAGACGCCCAATCACCTCACTTGGCTTCATATCCTTGTAGCCACTATTTTCTTCTATGGCCGTCACCTTGGATTCAAACCTATCGGGGAGAGATCTCATAATTTTTTGCTTGACTCTCCTATCCGAATACGGGTCTCCGAGTTGATGGCTTTGATTTACAATGTCCATCAATTTGATTTCGAAGTCATTGAAGCATTCATCCTCTCCATCCTTAGTAGCTCAAACTGAGTTTGGAGGACTTGAAGCTTGGACTCCTTCACCACCTCGGTTCCCTCATGTGCAACTAGAAGGATGTCCCATGCCACTTTGGCAATCTGAGTATTCTGAATAAGCTTGTACTGATTCTCATCCATAGCACACATAATGGCATGCATAGCCTTCCTATTCCACTTAGAAGCCTCAAACTCTTGCGCGTTCCATTGCGCCTTAGGCTTCAAAACATCTTGTCCTCCACCCTCGGAGTCATCATAGGGAGATCATATCCGTCTTCCACCGCCATCCATGCACGGTCATGAATTTGGCATATGTAGGATTCCATTTTCCCTTTCCATTGGGAATAGTTCAATCCGGTAAGAAGTGGAGGCCTTGTGCTAAAAGCTCCTTCGTGGCCACCACCATTTCCACCGTTTCCACTCATAGTGTTTATGAATGAATGAAATGAATGCAAATGTATGAATGATCAAAAATCACACAAAATGCAAAACACACCAAAATAAGCAAGGATCACCTATGTATGTCTAGGAACCCGCTCTGATACCAATTGAAACAAATTATAGCACGGTGTGTATAAAGCTATCTAGAGGGGGGGTGAATAGATTTTACGCTTTTTACCCAATTTTTCGTGTTAGTTGAAACAAATAAAAGCACGGTGTGTATAAAGCTATCTAGAGGGGGGGTGAATAGATTTTACGCTTTTTACCCAATTTTTCGTGTTAGTCAAAATTACGAAAATGCCCTCAAGATAATATAACCAAGCAATTGTAATATGGTGCGGAAATTAAAACAACACTTGGTTTTTACGTGGAAACCCTCACGGGAAAAACCACGGGCTATGTAAGTAAGCCACACTCGAACCTCGAATCCACTAAATGTGCAAACGATTACAACCTAATCCCGGAAGTAATCACACACCTACCTAATCCCGGTATGAGTGAACCTAGTCCAATTTGCTTGCGTTCTAAGCAACCTAATCCCGGATGCTACACACAAGACTTACTTTCTCTTTGAAGAGAATACAACCCTAAGTGAATATATGTGAATATCCAAAATGCAACATAGAGCAAGGGAAACCCTATATGCTTATCTAAGATGATTAATATGCAATTAAGTATAATCCTAGATATCAAAACTAAATGACATGTCAATTAGTTTAGCTAATCAATATTAAGCACAAAACCTAATATGTTAGCACAATATAAAATCTCAAACATACATCATACTCATCTCAATATTGTATCTAAAGCATACAAAATAACAAACAAGTAATTAATTGAGATTGCTAGATAAGAGAAACACAAAACATGTAAGATATTAGTGAAAAGCTTACCAAGCAAAGTATGATGAAGATTCCATGCTAGATGACATCTAGATGATCTAAGATGATGCTAGATGATGATTGATGATCATGAAAAGTGTTTGAGAATAAAGAATGGAGTTCTTGGAATTTTTCTTCTCTTTGAAAAATATCCTAAGTATGAATTCTGAATATGAACTCTCTTAATTGACCTAAAGTCAAAGTGGCATATATATAGGGGGCCAAATCAAAGTGTGGTCGTTTAAGTAAGTTTCAAAGAAACGCGCCAATCGGCGGTTTCAATCGGCGGCCAGGCCGCCGTTAATGACCGCCGAATTGAGCTCGTGAAGAACAGAGCATAAACGGCGGTTCATTCGGCGGCTTAGTGACCGCCGATTCTAACCGCCGAAACAGAACAGAGAGAACAAAATCAACCAGGTATGAACGGCGGTTTCGAACGGCGGTTTCATGCCCGCCGTTTCAACCGCCGAATTAGACTGAGAGATAAATCAATCAGGTCTTGAATCGGCGGTTTCGAACGGCGGTCGTGACCGCCGATCTTAACCGCAGAAATGCTTCAGACCAATCTGGACTGAAACGGCGGTTTCATTTGGCGGCCAGGCCGCCGATCATAACCGCCGATCACCTAGATAGGTGAAAACCAAGGAGAAGCCAAGGGCATTCTCCATAGGCGGTCCTCGCGCTAAACCAAGCACATTCTCGTGCATGCGCGGACGTTTCCGAAAGTTATCGGGAAACGAATTAACACAACAACAAGACACAATAACACACAACAAAATATAATAAATAAGTGCAAGTGTGAATTGTGACAAACGAAGAGAATGCACACATATGCAATGAATGTTTAGTGTGTGTGTGCAACTAATCTCTTCAAAGAAAAGTAAGCACATAGAAATTTACCTTCGGTGCTTATCAACACGAGGTCTTCAAAGGGCTTCAAACAAGAAGACCGATACTTAGGCTACCCTTACAAAGAACCCCCACATATGGTTTGATCACGAAATAAGCCAATTAAAAACAACGGGAATCCTTACATTAGTCAAAATTACGAAAATACCCTCAAGATAATATAAACAAGCAAGTGTAATATGGTGCGGAAATTAAAACAACACTTGGTTTTTACGTGGAAACCCTCACGGGAAAAACCACGGGCTATGTAAGTAAGCCACACTCGAACCTCGAATCCACTAAATGTGCAAACAATTACAACCTAATCCCGGAAGTAATCACACACCTACCTAATCCCGGTATGAGTGAACCTAGTCCAATTTGCTTGCGTTCTAAGCAACCTAATCCCGGATGCTACACACAAGACTTACTTTCTCTATGAAGAGAATACAACCCTAAGTGAATATATGTGAATATCCAAAATGCAACATAGAGCAAGGGAACCCTATATGCTTATCTAAGATGATTAATATGCAATTAAGAACAATCCTAGATATCAAAACTAAATGACATGTCAATTAGTTTAGCTAATCAATATTAAGCACAAAACCTAATATGCAAGCACAATATAACTTCTCAAACATACATCATACTCATCTCAATATTGTATCCAAAGCATACAAAATAACAAACAAGTAATTAATTGAGATTGCTAGATAAGAGAAACACAAAACATGTAAGGTATTAGTGAAAAGCTTACCAAGCAAAGTATGATGAAGATTCCATGCTAGATGACATCTAGATGATCTAAGATGATGCTAGATGATGATTGATGATCATGAAAAAGTGTTTGAGAATCAAGAATTGAGTTCTTGGAATTTTTCTTCTCTTTGAAAAATATCCTAAGTATGAATTCTGAATATCAACTCTCTTAATTGACCTAAAGTCAAAGTGGCATATATATAGGGGGCCAAATCAAAGTGTGGTCGTTTAAGTAAGTTTCAAAGAAACGCGCCGATCGGCGGTTTCAATCGGCGGCCAGGCCGCCGATAATGACCGCCGAATTGAGCTCGTGAAGAACAGAGCAAAAACGGCGGTTCATTCGGCGGTTTCGTGACCGCCGATTCCAACCGCCGAATCAAAACAGAGAGATTAAAATCAATCAGGTATGAACGGCGGTTTCGTGACCGCCGATTTAACCGCCAAATTAGACTGAGAGATAAATCAATCAGGTCTTGAAACGGTGGTTTCGAACGGTGGTCGTGACCGTCGATCTCAACCATAGAAAAGCTTCAGACCAATCTGGACTGAAACGGCGGTTTCATTCGGTGTCCAGGCCGCCGATCATAACCGCCGATCACCTAGATAGGTGAAAACCAAGGAGAAGCCAAGGGTATTCTCCATAGGCGGTCCTCGCGCTAAACCAAGCACATTCCAGTGCATGCGCGGACGTTTCCGAAAGTTATCGGGAAACGAATTACACAACAACATAACACAATTACACACAACAAAATATAATAAATAAGTGCAAGTGTGAAATGTGACAAACGAAGAGAATGCACACATATGCAATGAATGTTTAGTGTGTGTGTGCAACTAATCTCTTCAAAGAAAAGTAAGCACATAGAAATTTACCTTCGGTGCTTATCAACACGAGGTCTTCAAAAGGGCTTCGAACATTAAGACCGATACTTAGGCTACCCTTACAAAGAACCCCCACATATGGTTTGATCACGAAATAAGCCAATTAAAAACAACGGGAATCCTTATAGGGTCCTTCAAGAAATGGCCTGTGTTATGTTGCTTAGCAACAACGTCCCTAGGAACCTATGGGCCGAAGCTGTTAATACGGCTTGCTATATAGGGAATCATGTTTTCCTAAGGCCCGGATCTAGAAACACCTCCTATGAGTTATGGAAGGGTAGGAAGCCAAATGTTAGCTACTTCCACACATTTGGAAGCAAATGCTACATTTTAAATGACCGTGATCAACTTGGCAAGTTTGATGCTAAGAGTGATGAGGGTATCTTTATTGGCTATGCCTTGAATAGTAGAGCCTATAGAGTTTTCAACTTGAAGACTCGAACCGTCATGGAATCATCGAATGTTGTCATTGATGATACAAGGCTCAAGTAGAATGACCATGAGGAGGAGGAAATTTTAGATGATGACTCTCCTTTGGAGAGGGTTGTGGTGACTCCCAATGTTGGGACGTCCAATGACATTAATGAAGTCACACAACCTATTACTAGAGTCCCTCTCTTGGACTATAATGAACCCGCTCCATGGGTTAGAAGGCTCCATAACAAAGAGGATGTTATTGGAGATGTGAATGAGGATGTTAGAACTAGGCGTCAAATAGCTAATCTAATTAGCTACACATGCTACACCTCTCAAATTGAACCCAAAAAGGTTGATGAAACCTTAAATGATGATTTTTGGGTTCTAGCCATGCAAGAAGAGCTAAACCAATTCGAAAGGAATGAGGTTTGGACTCTAGTTCCTAGGCCTAAAAACACTCATGTGATAGGCAATAAGTGGATTTATAGGAACAAATCCGATGAGGATGGCAACATAGTGCGGAACAAGGCTAGACTTGTAGCACAAGGATACTCTCAAATTGAGGGTACCGACTTTGAGGAGACTTTTGCTCCCATTGCCCGTTTAGAGTCCATTAGGCTTCTCTTGTCCATTTCTTGTGTGCACAAGTTCAAATTGCACCAAATGGATGTCAAGAGTGCCTTCCTCAATGGCTTCTTGCAAGAGGAAGTGTTTGTTGAATAACCCAAGGGGTTTGTGGATGCACACCACCCCAACCATGTCTATCGCCTCAAGAAGGCACTATATGGGTTGAAACAAGCACCGAGGGCTTGGTATGAGCGCCTCACTCAATTTCTTATTGACAATGACTACACAAGAGGTAGTGTTGACAAGACCTTGTTCATCAAGAGAAACAAAGATGAGTTATTTATAGCTCAAATCTATGTTGATGACATTGTATTTGGCTCCACCAACAACACCAAGGTCCAACAATTTGTTGATGTCATGTCTCATGAATTTGAGATGAGTCTTGTTGGTGAGCTTAGTTACTTCCTAGGTTTGCAAATTAGGCAATTAGATGATGGGATTTTCATAACCCAAGCCAAATATGCCAAAAAACCTAGTGAAGAAGTTTGGTTTAGAGAATGCCAAACATTGTGATACACCCATGAGTACCACTTTGAAGCTAAGCAAGGATGCTAGTGGTAAAAGTGTGGAACAAACTCTATATCGGGGCATGATAGGTAGCTTGCTTTATTTGAACGCAAGTAGGCCCGATATATCTTTTAGTGTGGGTATGTGTGCTAGGTACCAAGCGGATCCCAAGGAGTCCCATCTCTCTTCCGTAAAGAGAATCATTCGCTATATGAATGGGACTTCCAACTATGGGATTTGGTACTCTTTTGACACTAATGCTAGTCTTGTAGGCTTTAGTGATGCGGATTGGGCAGGAAATTGTGATGATAGGAAAAGCACATCGGGCGGTTGCTTCTTCCTAGGCAACAACTTGGTGTCTTGGTTTTGCAAGAAGCAAAACTCGATTTCCTTGTCCACGGCCGAGGCCGAGTACATAGCCGCGGGGAGTGGATGCACACAACTCCTATGGATGAAGCAAATGCTAGTAGACTACGGATTCAACCAAGGTACTCTCACTCTCTTTTGTGATAACATGAGTGCCATTAATATTTCCAAGAATCCGGTGCAACATTCTAGAACTAAGCATATTGACATCCGCCATCATTTCATTAGAGAGCTTGTTGAAAATAAATGCATAGTACTTGAACATGTAGGTACTAATGATCAACTTGCGGACTTATTTACTAAACCCTTAGATGCTACTCGATTAAAAACTCTTAGTAGATCTATTGGGATATGTCTTGTGGAGTGATGTTCTATGATTGACCCCATATGGGGAACTCAAGCAAAGAGAGCTATTTTGCATTCTTGTCACTTGCAAAAAATTTGAAATAACTTATGCCTCTTCTTTTAATTGTTTGAGTAAGCTTGGTTGCACATATGTATATATGTTTTCAATTCAATAAGTGTGAACCTTGCTTGTTTACAATCCATGTCATATTTATGTTCAAACATGCATTTTTGGACTAGGAGATGTATGTAGGAAGTATGATTTGAATGACCTATGATTATCTCCATGACATGATGATTCTTAAATAACATGCTAATGTCAAATGAAAAAGCATGAAATTCATATAACATGCTCACATGAAAAGCATGAATTGATGATTGCATATTCTTAAAATGCAAAACCTTGTGTGAAAGCTTATGAGACTTAAAATGAATAAAGGATCTTGTATCCGTTCAAAGGAATTTACATTCCAAATGTCTCTCCTTCTTTATTGGTTGAACATGGCTACTATCATACGGATATCTTATCCGGAAAAATCAAATAGGGTGCAAAGTCGCTCATGCCATGTTTCGCTTATAAAGTTGGATATAGTTGTTCTTAAATTGAAATCAATATATTCTATATCCTTGCTTTACTCATGACATTGGTGAAATTGGTTTGAATTCTTATTAGAAACCTTTGTCATTTGCTTTGCCAAATACCATTGTATTTTGGACTTGAATGCTACATGTCTTGTATGCAAAGCATGTTTGATTCACACATTTTCTTTCAAATAAATCTCCTTGTTTCTCTCCAAATTAATTGAGATGCATAATGTGACTTATATTAATTATGCAAATCTTGCATGCTACTATCTCTCGTTGCTAAGAGTGACCCGGTTGGGGACTACTCCTTTGCCTATATAATGACAAAAAGGGGGAGTAGTATATGGTAAGGGGAGTTGCAAAATATAGAAACAACTGTGCATATTGGGGAGAACATTCATTGAGGGGGAGTAACCCGTTGAGGGGGAGCATTGCATACACATACATTTCATAATGTTGTGCCTAAACTTTTAAAATGCAAATGCTTGTTTTTGTTCTCACTTGATTCATCTCACTTTTTACTTGCATTGGAAATGTTAGAAACTTTCTTTTCAGGGCTTGATTATTCTACAAGAGATTAAAGACTTGAAGTTTTATTTTCTTATCTCTTTGTACTATAGAATATCATAGTTATCCCGTTGTTTCTATTTTAATGTGAGGAATCAATGTGAGTGGTGGTTTTGTCACGAAATAGCCAAAGGGGGAGATTGTAAGGTTCCCATTTGTTGATTGGCTTATTTCGTGGACAAACCACATGTTGGGGGTTCTTTGTAAGGGTAGCCTAGGTATCGGTGTTATTGCTCAAGCCCTTTGAAGACCTCGTCTTGATAAGCACCGAAGGTAAATTTCTATGTGCTTACTTTTCTTTAAAGAGATTAGTTGTACACACACACTTAACATACATTGCATATGTGTGCATTCTCTTCTCTTGTCACATTTCACACTTGCACTTATTTGTTATATTTTGTTATGTGTAATTGTGTCTTGTTGTCTTGTAATTCGTTTCCCGATTGGTTTCGGAAACGTCCGCACATGCACTAGAATATGCTTGGTTTAGCGCGAGGACCGCCTACTGAGAATGCCCTTGGCTTCTCCTTGGTTTTCACCTTTGTTGGTGATCGGCGGTTATGATCGGCGGCCTGGCCACCGAATGAAACCGCCGTTTGCTTCCAGTAGTGTATGGAGCAATTCTACGGTTATGATCGGCGGTCACGACCGCCGTTCGAAACCGCCGTTAAAGACCTGATTGATTTTATCTCTCGGCCTAATTCGGCGGTTGGATCGGCGGTCACGAATGAAACCGCCGTTTTCATACCTGATTGATTTTTAATCTCAGGGTTGATTCGGCGGTCACGAAACCGCCGTTGGTCCCCTGTTCCTCTCGGGCCAATTCGGCGGTTATTATCGGCAGCCTGGCCGCCGATTGAAACCGCCGATCGGTGCATTTCAGGGGCAAACTTGTCTTTTCACATGCTCTGTTTTTCATGCCTATAAATACATCACTTTCTCTTGTTCTGAATGTGACTATTTAATCATCAAGAACCCTACTTTAAAAAGAGAGATTTTTAAGAGAGAAAGCAATCAAGTTTGCTCATCAAACACTCAAACCAAAAATCCATTTGCATCAAAGTTCATCTAGCATTCTCTAGCATATCTAGGATGCTTGCTTGCATGGGTCTTTGATCATCACACTTGCTTTGGTAAGTTTTTCACTATTATCATACATAATTAGTGTTTAATTTATTATGGCATCTCTTTTATTACTTGATTGTTCTTAGATTATATTCTAATATTCAAGATAGAGATTGTTGTGTTGATTTGATTGAGTGTTGTTTTTATGATAGATATATAGGTTTCTCTAATCTATGATTATCTAAGCTAATTGACATGTCGTTTAGCTTTAATATCTAGGATTGTTTTTAATTGCATATTCATCATCTTAGATAAGCATATAGGGTTTCCCTTGCTCTATGTTGCATTTGAATATTCATATATTCACTTAGGGTGTTAATCTCTTTTTAGAGAATTAAGTCTTGTGCTGTGACCGGGATTAGGTTGCTTAATTCGCAAGCAATAGGACTAGGTTCACTCATACCGGGATTAGGTAGGTATGTGATTACTTCCGGGATTAGGTTGTAATCGTTTTACACATTTAGTGGATTCGAGGTTCGAGTGTGGCTTACTTACTAGCCCGTGGTTTTTCCCGTGAGGGTTTCCACGTAAAAATCAAGTGTTATTTAATTTCCGCATTTTATACTTGATTTATTGCTTTATCTATTTAGGGGTAATTTCGTAATTTTGACTAACACGAAAAATTGGGTAAAAAGCTTAAAATCTATTCACCCTCCCCCCCCTCCCCCCCCCCCCCCCCCCCCCCCCCCCCCCCCCCCCCCTCTAGATAGTTTTATACACACCGTGCTATAATTTGTTTCAAAGTCTTTTATGAGGATTGTATCGGTATGGTGTATGGAGTATCCGGATACAGGAAACAGAGGAGGCTGACTCGCGGTCAAGTTTCCAAAGGTTGTATTGGCCCATGAGTTTGGTGAGTTCTTTTTTCCAATTGTCCAAAAATATGAACCATTTTAGGAAAATCCATAACAGGTAATTTTGCTGGGATGGATCATGGAGATATCCGTACAAAGCTTCAAGGGGGAAGACGATGGCATGAGTATGTAGAGTTGATAAACACCAGAGAAATCATAAGAGCTGAGGTGAAAAGTAGTAGAATGGTGGTACCAAGAATGGGTCAAGGAAAGGTTTGGAAAGGTTGGTAAAGTTGTGAAGAATACCTTGACTTTTGATCTGGGATAAATATACCGGAAGCTGGGTTTTGGCAAAGGTTTGAATCTGATCAAGAGAAGGTTGACGGATGGATGGCAATGTAGCCATGAGTTATGGTGGGAACATCATGTGTAAGGAGTTTGATTGGTCAGATGAGGATGATGAGGGACCAGCGGAGGAAGCCATGAAGATAAGAGGATAATGACCAGTGGGAGTGATGAGATGAGAAGGTGGAGGTCTAGAGAGCATATCAGCAATAATATTGTGATGGCCTTTCACGTGGCGTACAGTGAAATCATATCTGGCAAACCAATCATTGAGTCTCAAAAGCAGTGGATTAGGAGGAATCTTATTGCGAAAATCGAGTATCTTTGGAAAAGATGAATTGTCCATTTCAACTATAAAGTTCATTGTCCTAAGGTGGAAATCAAACTTTTGGATTCCATTTTTGACAGCAAGGATCTCTTTATAGACAGTGTGGTAATGATGTTGGGCATCTTTGAATTTCCCACTAGCATGTCCACAGTATCTTTTTTGGCCGTCTCGTTCCTCGATGAGGATGGCCCCCCAGAAAACATCGCTAGCATCTGTTTGGAGGATGAGCTGGCCAGTTGACGGAATAGTGAGAGCAGGTGGAGATTGGGCAATTTCTTTCAACTTGATTACCGCTTTAGTATGTGAGGAACTCTAGGAGGGAGGATTCTTTTTAAGGAGTGTAGAGAGGACTGTGGTGTAATAACCAGCATGAGGGATAAAATCTCTGATGTAATTGACTATGCCAAGAAATTGTTGGACTTGTTTCAAACTGAAATCAGAATCAGGGAAGTCTAGCAATTGGATAGCCAAATGAGGGCCAGGGCAATATTGCCCGTTGGAAATGTTCATACCAAGAAGTTCAATTTCTGATTTCCCAATTGTACTCTTCTTTTCCGAGAGCATGATACCATAATGATCAACAATATCATGGAATTGTTGAAGGAGAATATTATAAGAGATATCATCAGGAGAAAATAAAAGGATGTCATCAATGTAGATAAGGGCTGAGTATAGGAGTGGATGGAAAATTCTTGTAACGGCCTTTTAAAAGAGGGAATGAGCTGTCTTTAGACCAAACAGAAGGACGGTCCATTGGTATTGAGCATTTGGGAGGCAAAATGCAGTTTTATATCTTTCTTCAGGATGAATACCAATTTGCCAGAAGACACCTTTGAGATCAAATTTGGAAAAAACCTTGGCTCCGGGGAGCTGAGAGAACAGTACATTTTACCGAGGAACAGGAAATTTGTTGTCTCTGAGGAAGAGATTGAGTGGCTTGTAATCTATGACTAATCTCTTTTTGCCCCTACGTAACTCTGATCGTTTTTCAACGTAAAAGGCTTGGCATGCCCATGGAGAAGAGGTGTGTTCAAGGAGACCTTGCCGGAGAAGTTCGTTGCATTCTTCATTGGCCATTTGAAGGTCTGAAGGCGACATACCCGAATGTGAAGCCTTGGTAGGATTGATATCCTCATTGAGCTTGAAAGGAAGCTTGATAAAGAAATCTGGGTTCTTCCATAAAGGGGAAGGATGAGAGAAAGTGGCATGATTGTCTGTACAGAAATGCAGCAATTTGCGTTGAATCTGATCAAAAGAGGGTTGAATTTCCGAGAGAGGAAAAATCTTTGGAATCTCGGAATAGGCTTTAAAGTCTCTTTTGAATCGAATTCCGGTAGGGAGAATCCGGAGGGATTGACATTGGCAGAAAACATCCCAACCAATAAGAATGTCCTTGTCTGGGAGAGGAGTGCCGATAATATGGACTCAAAGTGTATAAGACGGGAAAAGCTTAATACCAATCTTTTTCCAAGAAATGAGATTCGTTGCAAAAACCTTTCCATCAGCGGCTTTGAAAAGTCGAACATTGGGTTTCCAATGGTTTGGAGGAAGGATCTTGGGATTCATCATGGTGGTGTGTGAGCCTGTGTCAAAATAAGCAATGACATCAACTGGTTTGGAGTATTTGTCAAGTAGAATCTGGACTGGGGCTTGAGGACTAGACTGAGGGACTAACTGAGTAGCCTGATATTAATTAAGCATTATAATATATTGTCTAAACAAAAGCAGATAAATCCAACTATTGATAGCTAACGAGCTGACTTGATAATACCGAGGAAAATATATATATAATTTAGCCTGGGCGGTAAATTTTTCATGGGTTCGCCCCTGTATGTGTGTGTGTATGTATGTATGTATGTATATGTTCCGACACATCGTAAATTAAAAATATATATATATATATAAGTACCTTATTTTTCTATAAAAAAAACAACTGAGATATGAAAACTTGTTTCATTGGATCTTTTACTTCCATAGATATAACATGACAACTTCCATAGATATAACATGACAAACATTGAAGCTCGTGAGAATTAAATATGATTTACACAGTATGATTTTCTCCGTGTTCAAAACAAATCTTTTACTAACCGTTGCGAAATCTCTAATTTAAATTGATAAAATACAATATGATTAGTTTTTTCTTTTCTTTTCTTTTCTTTTCTTATTGTATTGAACAATATTGTTTTTATTTGTACCTATCAAAAATGGTATTATTTTGAGTTTTATTTATTTATTTATTAATTTATTTTTAAATGTATATATACAACAAGTTTGTTTTCTTTTATATATGTTGTAAGGTTCGTATGTTTGTTTTGATTTATTTGTAAAAAGGAAGTTTTCATATTTAGGTTTTTTATTGGATCAAATTTTGCCTTTTCTTGTTGGAAATTGCTTAAGAATTGCTTGTGATTTTCATACAATTATAGAAATAATGAAGAAACAGAGTTGAAGAGAGAGAACGATTAAATTGGAGGAGAGAGAAAACATTAGACTTTAATATTGTTATTAAAGATATAGGAGAGATAAAATATTTTTAAAATGTTAATTCAAAATATTTTTATCCCTTGGATGAATCCAAAGGCTAGGATGGTTCGTCATAACTTTTATTATTGTTAAGTTGATCTGATAGTAAAAAGACTATATATATATGAGTGAATCTCTCATAAGAGATCCCTTATTTTAATTTCGGTAAGGATCTTGATGAAATCATATCAGTTTTTATGAATTTTGATCTGAATTTTTTATTGGAAGATAAGTTTATTTAAATCTACCTATAAATAAAATTTAAGAATGTTTTAAGCACTAGAACTATTTTTCTTAAATTTTCATATATTTCACTTATTTTTCTGATGTCCTCATATTTAAAAAATTTGGGATAAATAGTTTTAGTGCTTGAAAAATTATCATATTTTATTCATAGGTACATTTCATTGAACTTATTACCCACAAAAAAAACAAAAAACAAAAAAACAAAAAAAAAAAGATCAGATCAAAATTCATAAAAATCGATGTGATTTTGGGATCCCTTTGGAAAGAACCATTGTTATATATAGTAAGGACGTCCTGAAATTATAAGTTAAGAACGTCTAACTACAACCACACATTCATATTGGGTGTGGGTATTTGTTAATGTGGGGTTGTGGTGGGCCCACTGTGAATGTGTGGCTATGGTTGGACGTCCTGAAATTATAAAGTCAGGACGATCTTGATTAAAGAAGTATTATATATATTCATTTTCTTATCGGTGTGCATTGATGGAAAGAAAGCTTAGGACAACTATATCTAACCTTTGGTTTCATCCAATGGTCAGATTTTATTCTTGAAAAAAAAAAAAAAAAAAAAAAAAACTGATTTTATGTAAAAAGTAACTTTTAACTCTTTCAATATTATCTGTATGTATGAGTGGTTCTCTCATAAGGGATCTGTTATTTTAATTTTGGTAAAAACCTTGATGAAAATCACATCGATTTTTATGAATTTTGATTTGATTTTTTTTTTTTTTTTTTTTTTTTTTTGTGAATGATGAGTTCAATGAAATCTACATATGAATCAAATTTGAGAATTTTCCAAGCAATAGAACTATTTATCCCGATTTTTTTAAATATGAAGGCATCGGAAAATGAGCGAAATATAGGAAAATTCAAGAAAAATAGTTATAGTACTTGAAATATTATCAAATTTTATTCACATGTATATTTCATTGAGTTTATCATCCACACAAAAAAAAAAAAAAAAAAAAAAAAATTCATATCAAAATTCATAAAAATCTATGTGATTTCATCAAGGTCCTTACCAAAATTAAAATAAGGGATCATTTAAAAGATAACCGACATATATATATATTAACCTTTTCAACTCTAATTACTTATTTTCTTTGGGTGCGTTTGGTACGCGGGATGGGACGGGACAACTTTCTCTTGTCCCGCGTTTGGCGCGTCCATAACATGAGACAGGACGGAACAAGGTGGGACAAAAAACCCAAAAAATTGTCCCACCCAAATAGCTCGGCCAGACTTGTCCCATGCATGGGACAAGTCTGGAAAAGACTTTTTTACTATTATTACTTGCAAAAATTACAAACATATATATACACCACAAGAATCCCATGGCCATCTCTCTCTCCTTCGGTCATCATGGATCACCATTCATGGAGCTCTCTCTCTCTCTCTCTCTCTCTCTCTCTCTCTCTCTCTCTCCGCTTTGTTCATCTCTGGATCTCCATCCATGGAGATCCATGGTTCCGATCTCTTCCCACCGAAGAAAATCTGGAAAATCATCAGTTGGGTTCATGTTGTTCTTGTGCAAAATTGCAATCTCTTCTTGTTCTTGTGCAAAATCGTCAGTTGCTTCTTCTTCTTCTTATTCATGTTGTTCTCTCAATTGGGTTTTCGATTTGGAAAGAAAATCTGGGTTGGAAAGAAAATCTAGGTCTTCTTCTTCTTCTTTAGGATTTGGAAAGAAAATTTTGGTTTTTGATTTGGAAAGAGAATGAAAAGGAAAAAAAAAAATTTGGAAAGTAAAAAAAAATAAAAATAAAACAAAATCTAGAAAAGATTCTAAATGGTCTGGGTTGGATGATCTTCAAAATGATTCCAATTTTTTTTTTTATAATTATTTGTTCTTATTTATGATCTTTTCGTTCTTTGCGTTTTGTTTTCGTTTGGGTGGGTTGTTTTTTTCTTTTTGGTGCTTGGCCTGCTCTGTTGTTGTTGCTTGTTTTGTTGAATGGTGGTCAGCTGTTGTGGTTGTCTTGTTTATTGTCTGTGGGGTTTCTTGTTGCCCTGTTTTGTTGGGTGGTGGCCCTGTTTATGTGTTTTGTGTGTCTTCTTCAGTTTGTCGTATGGCTTTCTTTTTAATATAACCATTATTCAAAAAATGTTTGGGTGATTACCGATGAAGATCGGTGATGTATGGGTGATGAAGATGAAGTTGGATGATGTGTTGGATGATGAAATATGATTTTGAAATCTGAAACTAGTGTTTGGGAGGTGAGAAAATGAAAGAAAATATTAATTTTGTATGATTTTTAATTAATTTTAATTCAATAATATTTGATATTTTTCAAATATTTTTTTTTCAAACTTAATAAAATTATTATAAACATTGAAAAGGACAGGAGAGACACTCTGGTGATCATTTGAACCTCTTGTCATATCCTATCCCAACCATACCAAACGCATAATAGTACAGTCCACAGTTCTGTCCTAGGCCTTCCAAACACAATACAGAACAACATGTCCTATTCCGTCCTGTCCTGTCTCGTCCCGCCTTGTTCTGTCCCATGTCCGTGCCAAACGCACCCTTTTAGAACTCTAACATCTTGATTCTCTTTCTTCCCCGACAAGTCCTACTTCAATTTTCTAATCTAACAAGTAACAACAGAAAATGTATATCTCTTTACATCAAAGCCTAAACTACAATGGATTGTAAAAAAAAAATTATAAAAAAAAAATTCTTTGCAATAAACGAAAATAAAACTCAGCATTTCAAAATTTTGTTTATTGGAGAACTAATAGACTTGTTAGATACAAAAAGTTGAAGTATTGCTTTACGGCATATTATTTAATTATTTAGAATACATAACTACGAATTCAATTATTATTTAAATTAATAGAATATATATATATATATATATATATATATATATATATATATATATATATATTTTTTGAAAAGAACTAATAGATTATTAACATACAGTTGAAACTAGTTATGGCGCCGGTTTGGTTTGAACTGGCGAACCGAATCGAAAAAACCAGAACTGGTACCAGGGCGGTTCCGATTCCAGTTCCAAATTTTGAGGAACTACCCGGTTCGAACCGGCGATTCCAACATTATTATTATTATTATTATTTTATAAATCCTAAATTCCCTAATGATCTAAATCCTAATCTTTGAACACATACATATATGATCTCTCTCTCTCTCTCTCTCCTTCTTCTTCTTCTTCTTCGATTCACGGAATCACGGGTGGTGATGGGTGATTTGGGGTTGATTTGTGTCAGGAGAGTAGGTTGAAGATGATCGATTGGAGAAGTTTGGAAAATTTAGGGTTTCTAGAATTGGGAATTTGAAAGTGGATCGAAGTGAAGTCAATGAATGAGTTGTGTCTGAAGAGTTTTTAAAATTTCAATCGAAGTGAATCGGAAAATTTCTAGCTTGGTATTTTTTTTATTTTTTTAAATGGAATCGGAACCGGTGGAACCGGCAGAATTAGAACTGCTGGTTCCGAACCGGAACCGACGTCATGTCTGGTTGAAACTTATATAGGGATTCGAACTGAAAATTCATCTTCTTATAAATTAAAACTAGCATTCAATTATTATTTAAACTAATAGACTATATTTTTATTTTTATTTTTAAAGAACTAATAGATTATTAACATACAGTTGAAACTAATACAGGGATTCGAACTGAAAATTCATCTTCTTATAAATTAAAACTAACAAATAGAAAATAATAAATAGAAATAAAAATTTGAATGTGGTAGAAGAATCGTGTTGTGGCTGAAATTATAAATGGAAATACAAATACTTGAGTAAGAGAGAGAAGATATTCTGAGAGAATACAAAAAGAGAAGTTAGATGGATTGACTTTTTACTGTAAAAATTAATTTAACAAAAAATATATTTTTCTTTTTGCAGAAGAAAACATAAGAGAATTGAAGAGAGATAATCGTTTTATTTGGGGCGATAAAAGTTATTTATTATTATTTTTTTAAAAGATAAAAGTTAGTTTTAAGTTTTTATATAAAATTATTTTTTTTAAAGAATAAAATCTTTATCTTCAAAAAAAATAATAATAATAAAATCTATCCGTTGGAAGAAACCAAATGCTAAATTTGAATGTCCTAAGATTTTTTTTCATCGGTGAACAATGAGGAGAAAAGGACAATATGTATATCAATGCTATGTTGTCCAAATTTAATGTCCCAATGTGCTGTGAGAATCTTGATGGAACACAAACGGTTTCAATGATTTTTGAATTTTTTTTTAGATAATAAAAATAATGAAATATACTTTGTGAACGAAATATGTTTGAACATGAGAACTATATTTTTCGACCTTTTTCTATTATCTTTTTTATTTCCATATTCAAAAAGTTGAAAAACAATAATTCAAATGCTCAAAAAAGTTTCAAACTATCACAATTCACAAGTGTTTTTAATTTCAGTGTTTTTATCATTTATAATAAAAAACAATCACATCAAAATTTATTGAAGTTAATCGAATTTCATCTTGGTCCTAACTCCTAACATATATTAATATAAGTGGTCCTTCCCTATAATATTATTTTATGGAGAGAAAATCAAAAGTAGCCATTGGAAACATTAAACTTTCGTTAGTAACCATTTTTGAAACTTTAATTGTTAATAACCACTTTTTAAAAAAAAACAATCAGTGTATGTCCATAAATTACAAAAGTACCCCTAAACTTAGTTTATTTTTTAAAAACCTGGAAGCAAACTTGAAATCATGACTAAAATCTAGAACCAAACTTGAAATCATGACTAACATTTAGAACCAAACTTGAAATCATGACTAAAAACTTGAATTTTTGAAACTTGAAATCTTGTAGAAAAACTGATTTTTCAAACTTGAAATCTTGAATAAAACCTTGAAATCCTAAATGTGAAACTTGAAATCATGACCTATTTCCCTTCTTCCTTAAATTCTCCAAATTAGGTTTTTTTTTTTTTTTTTTTTTTTTTTTGTTTTTTTTTTAAGGTTTTCTCCTCTCCAGGTCGTCAATCATCGCCGGGCATCGTCAAGGTGGGCGCCAATCATCGTCGAAGCATGGCAGTCATTGCCGGATGACGTCGGCTGGGCGCCAATCATCGCCGGACATCGTCGGTGAGCTGTCCGGCGATGATTGACGCCTAGTCGACATCGTCCAACAATGATTGGCGGGATGGAGGAATAAGAGAGAGAGAGAGAGAGAGTTTTGGGGGACGGTTTTTATATGAGGGCTTTCCAGTAATTTCTCAAAAACATGGTTATTAACAATTAAAATTTCGTTTGTGGTTACAAACAAAATTTGTATGTTGTATGTGGTTATTTTGAGTAATTTCCACTATTTTATGTGCATCTTTTGAAAAACATTTGAAATTGTTTTGAGCATAGAATTATTTTTCCCATTTTTTAAATATCAAGCATTAAAAAAAGGGGGTGAAACATAGGAAATATTTTCCCCTAGAATATTAATGTAAGCATCCTTATAAGACTTTAGAAATTGGGGAAAAAATAGAAAAAATGAAAAGAAAATAGTTGTAGTTTTTGAAAAATTTTCAAATTTTGTTTATAAGTAGATTTCATTGAACTTATCATCCATAAAAAAATTCAGATTAAAATTTAATAAAATCAATGGATTTCATCAAGGTCCTTACTTTGTGATAAAATAAGAGATATTTTATGAGAGAATCTATATATATATATTGATTGATATAACAGTATGTAATTACATATGATTGCATATGATCACAAATATATATAATGTTATCGCATATGAATTGCACGTGATCACACAATTAAATTATTGTGATCGCATGTTAGAACATGCAATCACATATTAGTTGATGTGGTTGTACCAAAAAAGACATGATCATAGTCAAAAAATTTTATGTTGCATCATGTAATGTTGACAAGTGATTATGGATAAACTTTGACAAGTGTATACACTTTGAGTCAAATTATGTAAATCTAATGGTTTACATCCTACGCACTGACGAAGTTATATAAGTGCGCACTGACTTGAACATCTCTCTCTCTCTCTCTCTCTCTCTCTCTCTCTCTCTCTCTCTCTCTCTCTCTCTCTCTCTCTCTCTCTCTCTCTCTCTCTATATATATATATATATATATATATATAGGGCCAGTCTATAGAACATTGGTGTACCATACACCATTAAAAATATATGTGACCATGACTTTTTTCGCATGATCACATCAATTCATATGGAATCACATACAACTCTCATGCGGCCACATAAAAATTTAAGTCTATGATAAAATTATATACATGTAATCTTATGCTACTCACGTACGATCACATGCAACAATATTTCGGTACACCATGCACCGGTGTTCTATAAATTGTGCCATATATATAGGGGTGAATTTATAGAGAGCCAAAAATTTTATTGGTTTATTGTTTTTAGCCACCAATTTATATTTTATTGTTTTCATCACTTTTGACCACTTTTGGACAAAATTACTCCTAAATTTTATGTAACTTGGTTATATGCCATTTGATTCCAAGTTACATGCGAGTTGATTTTTCAAAATACATGTCAGTTAAGTTTTAAATTATATGCTGATTGACTTCAACTTATATGTCAATGATTTTCATGTTACATGCCATTTGATTTTCAAATTTTTGGGTGGGTGAACCAAAGACAAAATGGAGGGCAATCTTGTCTGTTTAATGCTAAAGGTGATAAGTATAATAAAATATAAATTGATGGCTAAAAACAATAAACGAATAAATTTTTTGGTTACTTCTTGCAATTTCCTCATATATATATATATATATATATATATATATATATATATATATATATATATACATACAAATTTTCTATTGTTAGTTCGTCCTGATATAAAATATATCAAAACGAAGAATGTGAACCATTAGATTTACATACTTTGACTCAAAGTTTATGTACTTGTCAAAACTTCTCTAAAATCTATGGTCTACATTCTTCGTCCTGATATATTTTATATTAGGACGAACTGACAGTAGAAAAACTATATATATATATAGTTTTTCTCTCCTCAAGATTGAACTGAACTTTTAAGATTAGGATAAGATTTGTGAGTCATTGATTAAGTTTAAGAAGACTTTGACTTAGCTGAATTATGTGAATATAATAGTTGATAGTTGTGGAACTGATATAAATAAAATCAGTTCGTCCTAAGGAGAGAAAAACTCTGTGTGTGTATGTGTGTGTGTGTGCGCGTGTGTGTATATATATATATGTATATAGGGTCAAACTATAGAACACCGGTGTACCCATACACTATGTAGGAAATATTGTGATCGTAATTTATATGGTTATTCTTCGGTGAAACATTATACGATACGACAGTATGTGATCACAAATATATATAATGTTATCTTATATGAATTGCACGTGATTACACAATTGAATTATTGTGATCGCATGTTAGAACATACAATCACATATTAGTTGATGTGGTTGTACTAAAGAAGACATGATCACAGTTTGCATCATATAACGTTGCACCCAAGGGCAGCCCATTTATATATATATATATATATATATATAATGTTATCGCATATGAATTGCATGTGATCACACAATTAAGTTATAATCTTATGTTAGTTAATGTGATCGTACCAAAAAAAAAAAAAAAAAAAACATGATCACAGTCAAAATCTGTATTAAATATATATATATATATATATATATATATATATTAAATATGACAAAAATTTAAGGTTTTTTTTAGGGGGGGGGATAACTCGAACCCACAACCTCATGGTGTAGGTGTGAGGAGTATACCTCCAGACCCACCTTATCTCATGAAGACATTTAATGAATTTTGATGTGATTTTTTTTTTTTTAGGTGAATGGTGGTAAGAAATAAAATATTCCAGAAAAATATGATTGAAAATTTTCAGGTACAAAAGCTATTTTTTTTCCTACTTTCCAAGGATATGCTTGTTTCTCAAAATTCAAGGATATAATGATATAGCATTAACGAAAATGGAAAATAATATAAAAATTAATTTTCATATTCGAAAAGTTTTCAAATTTTTTTAAATGTATATTTTAATTTTCTTATCAAGCATACAATTTTTTTTTATTTTTTTTTTATCAAAATATATTAAATTTCATCAAGGGTAGTCATTTTATTAAAATAAGATCTAGGTTCTATCGAATTATTTTTACATTAAGATTAATTTTCTTAAAGAATGTTGTCTTCAGAAACAGACTTGTCACGATTTTTCTTGGAGGCAGTGGTCCAATCACTCCAAACTCTATACATGTGAAAAGTTTATAGCTTTTGGATTTATCATTTAACATTTAGGGGGTGTATTCAATTAGGATTTTTGAAGACATATAAAGATATTTTTAAGCGACAGATTTTCATGGATTTCTGTAGAATTTTATAAATCCACATATATTTTCATTGATTTATTTAGACATCTATTTCAGACTTTCATGGATTTGTTATATTATATTCTATAATTACGTGACACCCTCATAACATATGAATTCAAACACTCAATTCACAAATCATAGACTTTAGTTTACAGGGAAATTTTACCAAAAAAGCAAAATTAATAATACACATTGTATAGGTTCATGCATAAGAAAGAAATGGGTCCTCCCTGAATGAGGAGCTTCACAAGATAAATGGCTAACTTTGATGGATGATATAACAACTTTATATCAAATACAAAATGATTTTGAGACCTTACCATTATTATTATGTCACAGAAAAAAAGTTGTGGTGTCTGGTGTTGCTCTGTCATTTTCACACCTTAAAATGACATCCATTTTAACTCAAAAAGATGAACAGTCGTTGTTTTTCAGCCCTTGGAAGACTGCAAATATATTGCAATGCAGAAGAAATATATAATGTAATTCTTCTGTATATTCTAAATGTTTCAATGTTTAATGAAGTACTTGGTCTCTTAGCCAGAAAACCCCAAAATTCCAGCAATAAAGTGGGCACTTTCATTTTCAAACCCACGTGGGGTTCTCATATCACATCATCTTTGGAGATCTCCCCGAGATTAAATACGCATAGGCTTCACGATTCATAACTTTTAACAAATTCAATGTATAAAGAACGAGTAATGCTAACGTCCCAATTCTTTTTCCCATATTCTGTCCCAAATGATATGACATGTGAGATGTCAACATCATATCAGTTACCATATAGTTTTATGATTTATAAGATGCTGACACCTCACGTGCCACATCATTTGGGACAAAATTTAGAAAGTATAACATTACTCATAAAGAATTCATGTAAAATTTGCTAAAAGACAAAATTTAGGATGATCCTATACGTGTAAGATATATGGTATATGTTTTTATTTGACAGTGGTAAGTAAAGAGTAAAGAGAACAAGCGAACAGAAAACTCAATGCCTAAATGAATGAATAGTTTGGTAATAATTTAAAGGAGGAGAGAGTCAAGGTTTTCATGACCCCAATCATGAAATATGCAAATTGGGTACTTTATTCCCAAAAGAGATTTCATCTAATATAACCCTTTCTATTTATTTCTTTTACTATTGGAAACCATAACTTCATCACTACCTCCAATCTACTTCATGAAAACAAAGGCTTGCTTTTTTTCAAAAAAACTGTTGCAGAAGAAGAGTTGTGTGCAAGGATTCCATTAGATGAGTTAGAATAGTACAAGCACACACACAGCCTCATCATGTCAAGCAATGCAATCACAATTATTATTTTGTTCCTTAACATTTCTCTGTTTCCAACCATCTCTGCCTTGAACCAAGAAGGTGTCTCTCTGTTTTCATGGCTTTCGACATTTGATTCTTCTTCATCGGCTACTTTCTTCTCTTCATGGAATTCAAGCCACCAAAATCCATGCAACTGGGATTATATCAAATGTTCCAGTGATGGATTTGTTTCAGAAATCACTATAACTTCCATACATCTTCCCACCAGCTTCCCCACTCAGCTCCTCTCCTTGACTCACCTCACCAATCTAGTCCTTTCAAATTCAAACCTCACAGGAGAAATTCCGCCTACGATAGGAAACCTGTCTTCATTGGTTAACTTGGACCTCAGCTTCAATGCACTGACCGGGAACATCCCAGCTGAAATAGGAAAGTTAGCTGAATTGCAGTTTCTTAAACTGAATTCCAATATCTTACATGGTCGAATCCCGGGAGATATTGGAAACTGTTCAAATCTTCGACAACTTGAGCTTTTCGATAACCAGCTCTCAGGAAAGATCCCTGCTGAAATAGGAAAGTTGCGGGCTCTAGAGATTTTTCGTGGAGGAGGCAATTCAGGAATTCATGGTGAAATTCCTTTGGAGATATCCAACTGCAACGGACTAGTTTTTCTTGGTCTTGCAGACACTGGAATTTCAGGGCAGCTTCCAAGTAGTATTGGGGAATTGAAGAATCTCCAGACTCTTTCGATCTACACAGCCAATATCAGTGGTAATATCCCACCGGAAATCGGTAACTGCTCAGCTTTAGAAAATTTGTTTCTGTATGAAAATCAAATTTCTGGGAAGATTCCAAATGAGTTGGGTTCATTGAAAAGTCTCAAAAGGTTGTTACTTTGGCAGAACCATCTTGGCGGGAACATTCCGGGAGCTTTAGGAAATTGTTCTAGTTTGACGGTTATCGACATCTCATTGAATTCTCTAAGAGGAGAAGTCCCTTTGTCTCTTGCAAGTTTAGTTGCATTGGAGGAGCTTCTTTTGTCTATGAACAACATTTCTGGAGAGATACCAACATTTATTGGCAATTTTTCTGGTCTGAAGCAACTGGAATTAGATAACAACAGATTTTCCGGTGAAATTCCACCTGTCATTGGGAAATTGAAGGAGCTTTTGCTCTTCTTTGCTTGGCAGAATCAGCTTCATGGAAGCATACCAGCTGAACTAGCCAACTGTGAGAAACTTCAAGCATTGGATCTTTCACACAATTTTCTAACCGGGTCAGTTCCGAATTCTCTTTTCAATCTCAAGAACTTGACCCAGTTGATGTTGATATCAAATGAATTTTCAGGTGAACTGCCACCTGATATCGGCAGTTGCACAGGCTTGATCCGTTTGCGACTAGGATTAAATAACTTCTCTGGTCATATTCCATCACAAATAGGTCTTTTACATAGACTCAGCTTCCTTGAATTGTCGGAAAACCAATTCATAGGACACATTCCTCCTGAAATTGGCAACTGCAGTCAGCTAGAAATGGTAGATTTACGTAAAAATAAGCTCCAAGGCACAATTCCATCATCTTTTGAATTTCTTGGTCTTAATGTTTTAGACCTTTCAATGAACAGTATAGGAGGCAACATTCCTGAGAGTTTGGGCAAGCTAACTTCCTTAAACAAACTGGTACTTAGAGAAAATAATATCACTGGCTTGATTCCCAAGTCACTAGGGCTCTGTAAGGATTTGCAACTGTTGGATTTGAGCAGCAATAGAATAACAGGTTCCATACCAGAAGAGATCGGTCGCTTGGAAGGACTAGACATCCTCTTGAACTTGAGTTCTAATGTTCTAACCGGCACCATTCCAGAAAGTTTCTCAAACCTCTCAAAGCTTGCCAACTTAGATCTTTCCAACAACATGCTATCAGGAACCTTGAGAGTACTGGGTAGTCTCGACAATCTTGTTTCTTTGGATGTATCGAACAATAATTTTTCAGGCAACCTCCCTAATACCAAGCTCTTTCATGACCTCCCTGCATCTGCATTTGCTGGTAATCAAGAGCTTTGTATTAACAGAAGTCAGTGCAGCATAGGTGGCAGTCTCCATGGCAGAAGTTCCACCAAAAATCTTATTCTCTGTGCTTTTCTCAGTGTAACTGTAACTATGCTGATTCTACTTTTTGGAGTTGTTTTAATTATCAGAGTTCGAGGAACCACGTATAGAGAGAATGATGAAGAAGAAAATGATTTGGAATGGGATTTTACCCCATTTCAAAAGCTTAATTTCTCTGTAAATGATATCGTGACAAAGCTGTCAGATTCTAATATCATTGGCAAAGGTGGTTCAGGCATGGTTTATCGTGTGGAGACTCCCGCGAAACAGATAATTGCGGTGAAGAAACTATGGCCTATAAATAATGGTGAGGTTCCAGAGAGAGACCTCTTTTCTGCTGAAGTCCAGACTCTGGGATCTATTAGGCATAAGAACATAGTCAGGCTTTTGGGATGTTGTAACAATACAAGAACAAGATTGCTCTTGTTTGATTACATCAGCAATGGGAGTTTGGCCAGTTTGCTCCATGAGAAGAAGGTTTTCTTGGATTGGGATGCAAGGTATAAGATCATAATGGGAGCAGCATATGGTTTAGCTTATCTTCACCATGACTGCATTCCTCCGATTGTTCACCGCGATATCAAGGCCAACAACATCTTGGTAGGACCACAATTTGAAGCTTTTCTAGCAGATTTTGGACTTGCAAAGCTTGTTGATTCTTCAGAATGTTCAATAGTTTCCAACACAGTTGCAGGTTCCTATGGCTACATTGCTCCAGGTGAGTTCAAAATGCTTTCAGGTTGTAAAATACATACTGCATGTGAAATAAATCCTCCAGATTTTACATGAACCAACAAAACACAAATTTCCAGTAAAACGAGCTATTTCTTCATATGTTATGCTGCCATTTCTATTATAATATCTTTTAAAGTGTTCAAATGATAATTCCTTACATTATACTATAGCCAACCAATCAGTGCCAACTTCAAATTCTTCTTAAATCTAACCTAAAGCTCCCAACTTTCTATGTACTCCAAAAATGTTCTCTTTTTTATAGCAAACGATTTGTAGTCAAGTTGAAATGGCACTAAACATAGCATATATTCGCAGAATATGGATACAGTTTGAAGATCACAGAGAAGAGTGATGTGTATAGCTATGGCGTGGTGCTTCTAGAGGTTTTAACCGGAAAGGAACCAACCGATAACCAGATTCCAGAAGGCGCCCACATTATCAGTTGGGTTAACAGGGAACTTAGAGAAGAAAAAAGAGATTTCACAACAATTGTCGACCAGCAACTACTAATGCAATCAAGTACACAAATTCAAGAGATGTTTCAAGTGTTTGGTGTGGCTCTCCTTTGCGTAAATTCTTGCCCAGAGGAACGACCGACAATGAAAGATGTAACAGCAATGCTTAAGGAGATCAGACATCATGAAAATGATGATATTGAAAAGCCAATATCTCTTGGTAAAGCAGTGACAAACCCGAAAGCAGCAGTTCACTGTTCTAGTTTCTCTAGATCATCCGAACCACTAATTAGATCACCTTCCTAACTGCCATACTTTACCAACATCAATTTGTATAGATTGATAGCAAGAAGTACTAATAAGATTTATAATATTCTATTTAGTTTCATGGATTTCTATAATCTGTACCCCAAAATCCAGTTTCTCTAAATGATGAAATAATGAATCCTTCTAAGCTCAAATTTCTGTTGTAAATGGAACTCTTTTTGCCTTTACACTCTGAAAATAAGCATCAGATCCAAAATAAGAGACCCTGTTCCAATCAGGCAAATAGTACATATAATTTAAGCTTAATCTTCAAAATTATTGCCCTAAAGTACATCAAAGATGAAAAAAAGCCACAATCTAAGGAATCCAAAAAGTTGTCTCCGGTCGACAGCATAGATCCAGAAAGTAAACAATAATGAAAGAGCAATTGAAGTTTTGACATTGGGGACCACTGGGTTGTCTACAATGAAAAGTGAAAGAAAGGGCAAGGTAGTGACACAAGCTCCCCTGCTATCTATTTCAGTAAAGATATTGAGATTTCATGCCCCATGTTCTTCAAAGGATTCATTGCTTCTAGCCATGTGACATGAAACCATCTTAGGCCCACAAATAGCTCATGGTACCTTATCAAAATCTCTAATGGCTAAGAATGCAAGCAACATTCTTATGATATTTCTAATTCAACCAACTTGACCTTCATAAAAATGAGTAAAATGTAGTTTATTTCACCTGGGTCTGCCGTGCACACGCGTGCACACGGACTGTGTGTTAGAGATATGATTGCCATTTCCTGTCGTTCCCAACAACCAATTATCTCATTTCTATCATGCATTACATTTACTTTTGTTAACAGTGAATTTCACCCAACCAAAACACCAGTCCAGGAGAAAAAAGAATAATAAGAAAAGGCTACGGTTCACACATAAATGGCCTAAAATTATGAGATTATACCTATTTAGCCTAAAATGGAGGATTTATACATAATTAACTAGGATCAAAGGATTGTGCATAATTAGCCTAGAATCATCGGATTATGGAATGGTTAAAATAATACTTAAGATCAAGTCTAATAATGATACTATAACGTTCTTCGGGAAAGTTCTCCTTGACTAGACTCTCCTTACTCATTGCCACTAGCTAAAATTTAGTGTTAAATTCCCCCAAACCCAAGCCTTAGCAATATTTGATCCAACATCTCTTTACGAACAACAACAAATCATTCCTCTACTAATGCAAAAATAACTTGTAATATATATTTTTAGGTTTCTCATATATGAATCCATATCCTAAGCATGTTATGAAACTTATAATTCAATCCTAATATAGGAATACATGACATAAACATTTAAGCAAATCAAGATGCCGACCCACTAACAGCAAAAATAAACTAATCAAGAGAGAATAATTGCTTCTTCTTTTTTGCACTCAAGTTTTGTCAAGAATGTGATAGGTCCCCATTCATCACTCACAAAATCATATCAAGTACAAGAGACTTAATATGAATTTGGTATAATTCATCAACCACTCTTGTAATAGTTACAAGTACAATTAGCAGGCACCAATATTATATCACTTAGAAAAAAGGCATAAACACAATAATAATATGTTTGTCAAAAATAAATAAATAAATAAACACAATAATATGAGAACATAATCAACAACTCTTCTAATAGTGTTACAAATACAATTAGAGAAACTACGGCAGGTTAATCCATCTTCCAACAAAATTATATGGATTCTACATGCAAGCCCCTTTTATGTGCAGACAAATATTCATTGTTTTATTTTCCAGTATTTGGATGATTAGGTGGAAGGGAGTTGAAGATGATTAGGGGTGGGCACAGATCAGATCGGTTTGTTTTGGGCCAAACCAAACAAACTGAAATTTATTTGGTTTCTCACTTAACCATTTCAGATATAATAACCTATCCGAATCTATCAAGCAATTTTATAATATCTTACTAAAGCTACTAAATTTTCAGCAAATTATTGCATGATAACAATAACTATCAAAATTCTCTTTAAAAGGTTTTCATGCCAATGAATATTTAACATAGAAAAATTTAGGTATTACATACACTTACAAAAATAATCATTAAATATTACATCATTCCATGCCTTCTGCACTTCAGGAATTTGGACCATGAATAATGTAGAGGAAATGGGTAGAAAACTTTTTACATACCTACATTCCAATATGTAAATGGATGTCAACCATTACAAAAAAGGCAGTCCACATCTGAAAGCGAAATTTACAATCATAGAGTATACCGTCTTCAGAGAGCTTGAAACCACCAGTACACGCTATTGATTCTTCTCTGGATGCCACTTTATGCTGCATCCAACACTGTTGGAAAATAGAAAATAATGACCCTGAGCATATAATCATGGAACAATGTTGATTGCATGTTGACGGAATACTAAGTAGTATACCTGGGCTTCTGAACTGATGATATTGGTTGTCCACTGAGAACACACTCTATCGCAAAGCATATGTCCCTATGCAATATAAAAATGAAGCAGATTAGTTTAAAATATTAGAAAAAAAGGGTATAAATTCATATAAAGCTTAAAAACCCAATAAACTAACCTCCCGGTAACAGGCAAATTATTACTTGGCCGGGAATCATCAAATTGGCCATGATAAACCAGCTCAAATGGCCTTCGACCATCCTGTTGCATAGTTGTAAATGTGTTTCAATGTTGTGAAGTTTGAACAAAATACCTTATGGTCTTTGTAACAACAAGAGAAGGCTCAATGTAAAACTTATATCACACTGTTTGGTCTAATGGAGAGAATCACGTGGATAATCCATAAAATAGAGCCTTCATAAGAACTGAGATAACATTTCATGACTTCCCACACTGGACCAGCTACATGAATTCTTTTGCACTTGTCACAAATTTCTAGGATTCATATCATGAGATCCAATGAATTTTTTTATAAGCCAGCTGCCTGGTTATCATTCAGACTCTCCCTTGTCCCAGGTCAAGACTATATATGAAGGTTAGACATTTCACACGACAAAAGAAATAACTGCAGATTTCTCGAGTAAAATGCTATTGCAGGCTGTAGTTACCTTTTTAAACAGGAAAAATTCTGGAGTGCAAACTGCTTCAAAATCCCGTGCAACAGCTTGTGACTGAAATTGAAAAATAAGGCACTTTCAAGAAAGATATATTTACAAGAACATAACAATATTCTAATGTTTTCAATAAACTAAAACCGTTAGGCTATAAGTTACAAAATATCTTTAGGATCATCAAAGCTCACATTGCCTACTAATGTCCTCTAAACAAGATTCAAAATCCTCAATGCAAGCTAATAATTTATATTAAAATAATAATTAAATGACAAATAATTTAGGAAGAAATGAGATGCATTTTACAGTCCCTTATATTCTATGACATTAGATTGCACAAGCAAAATAAATTGCTAGTTCTAAATATATTAGGAATATGCTATGGACAGTTAAAAATAGGAATAAAGGTCACAATTTCTTGTATAATCTTCACAGCTTATTTTTATTTTTTGTGCTAAATATACAAGTATTTTTTTTTATTGTATTTTTTTAATTTGAGTTAGTCATAACCATAAAGTCATGGTTTGTGACCGACTAAATAAAAAATCTAAAAAAGAAAAATCATTGGCATTTGGGAAATTGTTAGGTGAATTGCACACGTTATTTGGCTTCCATGAATATTCGTCCGACTCACAATTTTAAAGAAGCAAACGTTCTTGCTGATAGCCTTGCTAACTTGGGTAATGGGTTTAGATTGTCATCAATTTAATTAGTCTAATTTTCCTCCTAAAAGAATCCAAAGCCAACTACTTAATGATGCTCGGTTCCATAGCTAGTTTTGGAGTTTTTGTGTTTTCTTCTTATTTGTTCCACATGCGTCTTTTGCATTGTTTTTTGATAGGATTGTATCACTATTTGAAAGTCCTAGAGGCGTGTATAATATAAAGCTAGAGGGGGGGTGAATAGATTTTATCTAATTATTACCCAATTTTCGCGTGCATGTCAATTTTACGAAAATACCCCTAGCAAGTCAACAATACATACAAGTGTAATAAGATGCGGAAATAATAAATGACACTTGATGTTTACGTGGAAAACCCAACCACTGGGAAAAACCACGGGCTGTTAAGTGCGCCACACTCGGACCTCGAAATCCACTAATTGAAATGGAGTTTACAACCTATGTAGACCTCGTCTAACACTCCGGTCAATAACCCCCACTTCTACCACTCGGGCCTTTAAAAGTGGCTCTAGTCCAATTGCTTGAGGCCTAAGCAACCTTAGCCTCAAGACTTCAATCTCTCAAAAGAGATGCACAACCCTATGTGAATATGTATGAATATTCAATTAACAAACAAGGCTAGGGAACCTTAGATGCTTATCTAGGATGATGATATATTCAATTTAAATCAACCCTAGATATCAATAGCTAAATGACATGTCAAATAGCATAGATAATCATAGATTATAAAAACCTAGATATCTATCAAAAACAACACTCAATCAATTCATCACAAATAATCTCTTTTCTTGTATTTAGCATATGATCTAAAACATACAAGTAATTTAAAAGAGATGGCTTGGTATTTAAAATACTACAATAAGATGAAATTAATCAAAATCTTACCAAGCAAGTTGTGATGATGCAAACCCATACATGGATGCACTCTATATAGACATAAGAGATGCAATATGAAATTTGATGCAAAAGGGGTTTGATTTGAGTGGTTAAAGTTGAGTTCTTGATTTGATTTTCTCTCAAAATCTATCTTTGAAGATTATGGTTCTTAAGAGTCAAAGAACTTGATCAGATAATGAGAAAGTGTGATATTTATAGGCATCAAGAACAGGGCAAGTGAAAAGACAATTTTGCCCCTAAAATCGCACGATCGGCGGTTTCATTCGGCGGCCTGGCCAGACCGCCGAATTGAACCGCCGAATGGCTCCCGAGCGGAACAAGGGAACTTCGGCGACTTCATTCGGCGGTTTCTAAACCGCCGATCCCAACCGCCGTTTTGGACCCGAGAGATATATTTCAATCAGGTCTCATTCGGCGGTTTCGAACGGCGGCCAGGCCGCCAAACGTAACCACCGTTTCACCAAAAATGGTGAAACCAAGGAGAAGCCAAATGCATCTCCACCGACGATCATCGCGCAAAACAAAGCACATCAACGTGCACGCGCGGACGTTTCCGAACAACCTTCGGGAAACGAATTACTCCACACTAAAAACTAACATACATGAAGTGCAAGTGTGGGTATTGAATGCATCCTAATGCCTATCATGACATGGCATTTCATATAAAAAGATGCAATCAATTTAATGCAAGAAGAGACATTGAATAAACAATAAAGCACAATGCACACAAAATATAAACACAACATTCAAGAATAAGAGTTATGCATGTTGTGTGTGTGTGCAACTATATCTCTTCAAGCCAAAGTAAGCACAAGATATACCTTTGGTGCTTGTCCTCTTGAGGTCTTGGAAAGGGTCTTTGATCTTCAACCTTAATCACCTAGACTACCCTTACAACCAAACCCCAACATGTGGTTTGACCACGAAATAAGCCAATCAATTAATGGGAATCCTTACACTATTATTTTAGACTTCTTCTTAAGGAGCAAGGCTCATTATATCCCCCTTGACTAGGTGTTATTTTTAATAAATTTCCTCGAACCACCAAAGTTAACAGAAAAAGTCTTAAAAGTCATGGTTTCACTTAGCCTGCCATCATCAACAATGCTCCCATTCTAACTGCTTGTTGATATCCAAAAGTGTGCCCTCTCCCTACCTCTATCAAAAAGAAAATCAGCAATTTCTTATTGGATTTCACAAATATATTTGAATGCAATCTCAAGTTTTTACCTTCTTGTACAATTGTTTGTAAATAGCAATGCCAAGAATATATCAAAAACTTGAACTGTTTTAGGCTTTTAGCCAAAAAGGTCTATTCAAATACCCTTAGAAAAAATACTACTCATCTACCACTTCATAAAATATTTAAAAATATTCTAGAGAAATGATAATTGTTTTGATGTTTTTACAAAAGGCATTGTATTAGGTTTACCCAAAATCAACAGCACCTGTTCTATAACTAAGTATTCAACAGTTTTTTTTTTTTTTTGATGAAATATTCAACAGTTATTTCGAGAGATGCTTTAGATAACTAGAAAATCAGCAACTACCTTTTACCAAATCAAAACTCTAATAGATGAGTCAAAAGTTCAATTCTTCAATGTTGACTTCAAAGAAACCAATTCTTTCCAATGAAGAAAGAGTTCTGTACAAATTTAATTGAGTTTTAATAGGCAAGGAAAAAGTTGTGATCTTGCTGGTCCTCAATGTTTTCAGCTTCAAGTTCCATTAACACACACACACACACTCGAACATATGCATTTAGCTCTAATTGTCTGCCTTTACATCTAAAAGTAACATAACTACAACATACATAAATATATATAAGAGAATTGATGACGAAGATCACTAAAGATCGTATTCAGTTGATATGAGTTTGCCATGGCATCAAAGTTAAACAAAAACAACAATACTTAAAGTGAGACTAAAAGTATATGACCCTAGGCAACAGATATAGCCATTTTTTTAGAGCCATAAAAAATAAATTAAATTAGAAGAGTAATAATGACAGACAATAAGGAGCTTGCTAAGATTGGCATCAACATACCTCATCAAACAGATAAGGGAAGGGGTAATTAAATAATTTAGCCTCTTCTGCCATGTATTGTGGTCCATCCTGTGAAGAACAGATTCATTTTGGACAAGTCATACTACAGCTTCAATGCAGCTTTAATCTCAAATTATGGAGTCACTGGAACCTGTGGGTGAGTCGTTACAGAATTTGAAGATATAGCAACAACTGCAAGTCCTTTCTGCCACAACATAGTCAATGAAATTAGGATGTTAACTATAACTGTGCAGAATGAAGCAAGCCATCGGCCTATCAGAAGGAATAGATTTAGCTACCTTTGTGTAGAAATTTGCAAGCTTCACAATGTCTTTCTTCAAGTGTTTCACAAAAGGGCAGTGGTTGCAAATAAACATAACCTATGCTATCATACAGTTAGAGTGTGTCATATGTTTGCTCACATGTTGAGAGAGAAGACCATATTGGAAATTCTTCGTACAATAGAAAGAATGTAAAACCTTCCCATCTAGGGAATAAATAATAAATGCTTTAACAATTGTGCCAAAATCTTATAAGCTATTAGGGATAACAAATAACTGCAGATTTGCATTTCTTTTTCCATTTCATCACAAGTACTAAATATGACAAAATCTATGAGTTCATAAACATCCTTCAAATCTAAACTTAAAGTGCATAATTCCTAGATACCTCATCTTGGATATACATTCAAAAACTACTTCAAAGAGAATTTGCAATAACCAATTTCCAAAGATATAAACTTAAACGGTTAGCTCAAGACTTTACAATTTGCAATGATAAACTATTACTTTCATATTGCATATCACTTCATTCTTAAGGAGATCCAAAAGTGTGTGAGCACATCTTAAGCTGGTCAGAGAAGAATCCCTAAATCTCACATAATTTGTTGGTTTGACTTCCTTATACAAAATTCAATCATCTAGAGTTAATAATAACCTCAGCAGCTATTTTATTATTATTATTATTTATTTATTTTTTTTAATGAAAAAAACTGCAAATAACTTTAAAATGTATTTGCATAATAACTAATTAGAAAAGGAAGTTACTTTTCTGTCTTCTTTTGGATCAATACTTCACCTAGGTAAAGTTCCCCTTACCTACATTTCAAATTCTAAAGATACATTTGACATTGGGAAAAGAACCAATAACTGGTACAATAGATTTTGGAAGGACAAAAGCAGGGGGGGAGAGAGAGAGAGATGGAAGGAAGTTCCCTTGTTCAATTGGAGGGTAAGGAGAAGGATGTATTATCCATCTGAAGACGCAAAACTCAAACATCCTATAAATGTGCTGAAAATGAATGGGAATAATAGACCTATTTGAGTTAGTCATGTATATTTTAACCCTTGCCCGGCACAAAATTATAAATATGGAGTCATGGACAAGTAAATAAAATTTTAATTTATGAAGGCATTGTGGTAACTGGTAAGAAGAAAATGAAAACTTTTTTCCCTCTTCCTCGCAACCTATCAACCAAACGGACAAGAGGAAGGATGAGTCCTCAATCCCTTCTCTCTATCTTCCTTCCTCTTTCCATTCTTCTTAGCTCATCCCTCCAACCATAAATATTGTTAGTTTTACTGCTTTATGTTACCTCTATATTTTGCTTCAGCCCCGAAGAAAGACATCTCACATCCTACATTTGCTACAAGTTAGAAGTGGTTTAAGTATACATAGTAGAGTATCAAAATTAAACTATTGAGGGTTTTTTAAGGACGAAATTGTGTGGCTTCGCTTTGAGCCAAGTGAACAATACCTCAACAGGTCCCTATAAGCACCTTTTTTTTTTCTCTCATCCATGTGAATTGCATTAATAAAGCACATGCACAAAATGTGAACCCAGCACTATAGTAACATATGGACAATTATAATATAATAACATTTGTGTGTGCATTAACACTCCTCCGTTTTATAAGTTGTAACTATCATATATGAATATACTCTACTTTTTTTCGTTTTTTGACAACAATAAGAATATACTCTTCAACTCTCAATAGCTTGTTGCATGTTATAATCTCTTCTTTCACATGAAACATGAAACAACAAACAATGTAAGCATTAAGACACGAAATCGTCTCCCGGTAATGAACACAGACACAAAACAAGATGCTGTTGTCAAATTAAAAACAGAAATTACTATAAGAAAAAGAAAGAAAATTAGTAAAAAATAAATGGGGAAATTACCAGTAAAGCAGGATGTGATTCAAAATCTTCCAACTTCCACATTTTCCCAGTTAGCGGCTCTGGCAACTATTTCACTCATCAGCCAAAACAAAACCAAAAAAAAAAAAGTCTATTAGGATTCCAAAACATTGAAGAAATAAAAAATAAAAAATTGTTGACAAAAGAGTAAGAAAGAACCTCAAAATTGGGGGCTCTGAAGCCTAGAGAAACTCCTTGGGACTCAGTTCTTGCAGCTCGGATTATCAGTCTTTTTCGTAGGGGTGCAACGGTCCTTTGCTGCAGATGAAAAAAACCCATCTTTGAAGATGACCATGTCGATGAAAAACAAAGTAGTGTTCTTCTTCTTGTCACTGCTAACGTGCGCGAGTGAGCCAGCCCATGTAAGCCCACCACTGTCACTGCAGTAGCCATCACTCACTCACACTCACACTCACACTCAGTAGATGAATTTTTCAACTCCCGGTAACTCTGGCAATTCAGGCATTCACAAGACACAACTTCCGCTCCTCACCATTATCAACAAACAAACGCTAAAGCCTAAAATTGTAAACAAGAAAATGAGATCAGGCTTGAGTGGACTGTAACCGGGTAGATGATGGACATTGAAAAGATAATTAGACATATAGTGGGTAACAGAAGCCCATATGAGAGGCCCAATAATGCCTAAAATTTCATTCAAATTTGGGAATGCGAGAAAATCGAAATTAGCTGATAAAAACCTTAGGGATTTGTTTTTAACCATATACGAAAATTTAACGGTTTACAACCATAGTTTGGAGCAATTACCAAAATACCTCCATATAAAAACACTTCCCAAACCATCACTCCTCTTTTCTATTCCCTCTTTTCTTTCTCTTCGTTTTTCTCTATCCTCTATTCCCTCTTGTCTCTCTCCCATCTCACAATGTAGAAGAAAATAAATAAATAAATAAAATAAAATCAAACCCTAACCGTAAAATTACTAAAACCCCTTCTAGAGGGGATGTTTCGATAAATGTCCTGTATAAAAATTAAAGGGAAATTATTATTCTCGCCCCTGTAGTTTGCCGTATTCTCCGGTCTCCCCCCTATAGTTTCAAAATTCTCCAATTCCCCCCTCCCATGCATAATACAACCAATCTCACCATATAAAAATAGGCATGGGAGGGGGGAAATTGGAGAATTTTAAAACTAGAGGGGGGAGACTGGAGAATACGGCAAACTACAGGACGGAGAATGATAATTTCCCAAAATTAAAACCAAGGTTCTTTTAGGGTAGTTCAGTAATTTTTATTTAAAAAATTATATATATAAAGTTTCATGTTTTTCTAACATTTTGCATTTTTCCTCAAACAGGTTCGACTATGTTTTCCAATGCCCTTTTTTGTTTTTCGAATTAAAAAACATTGAGAAACGTTTTCGGTAATGTTTTTAAAATAAAAGTTTTGAAAACACATAGAACGAGTTTCCTCATGTAATGCGTTAAAAGTTGGATTATTGAGAACATTAATATGAGGTTCTCAATGTTTTCTTCCTATTATTTTTATGGGTCACACCTTTTTACCTTTACTTTTTGATCACTCTGAATCCTGATTGTTTTTTTTTTTCCGGACCGATTGTCTTCTTCTGGTTCTCAAAAAATCATTAATATTTAATCAAATGGTCCAATAATTAAAAATATAAAATAATTAAAAATGATCTATAATAATTATTTATTTTTAATTATACATTGAAAAAAAATATTTATATTACATTATTCTAGAAAAAAAATTTAAAACATAAATTAATTTAATTTTTTATTAATACTCTATATATAAAATTGAACTACAAACAATATTATTATCCTTTTACAATATTGAAAATTAAACATACATTATAATATTAAACTTTTTTTTTTAGAATACTATTTTTAAGGGTTAATTGCAATAACATACCCTGACGTTTTGCAATGTAACAACTATATTGTACTTTTGCTAAATATTATAAAAACATACCCTTGACCAATTTGACTTCCATCCAACTTAACTGTTGACTGAGGTTTCTGTAGAAAAAGTCAAAAATACCCCTATATTTTATTTGAAAAAATCTCTTACTCTTAAAATAATCAATTTTAAACTATAAATAATTTCTTTTAAAAAAAACTATTAAATAATAAATAAACTTATAGTTTTTTAAAAAATTATTAAAGTATAAAAATGTTAATAAAATATAAACTAAAAAAATGTAAGATTTACAAAAGAAACAAAAAAAAAAAAAAAAAAAAAACGAAGATCTCCTCTCCAATATTTTAATAAAGTATATATAAAAATAAAAAAACTGAAACAATGTAAAAATTAAAAAAGATACTAAAAAAAAATGTCCATATCTACCAAATTGGAGTAGATCTGCGAATCTTGTTCTTTTATTGGAGTAGATCTCCTTCCCTTACAAGCACATCAACTTCTTCTTCTTTACTAGGATCATCTCTCTCTTCTGGTTTCGCACCAGATCAGTGCCGACCTCTGATTCTCTCCATAGAGATCATACCACATCTCCTCCAAAAATGAAGGAGAAGTTGTGGCGGCAACAGCGAGTTGGTGGATGGTGCGGATATGGTGTGTTCTTCGGACATGGAGGGGATGTTGCAGCGGCGATGAAACTTTGGTGGATTGTGTGTGGCGGCAATGGGAGGGCGCGACGACTGTGGTGTGGCAGATCTTTTCCGATTGGAGGATACTCGACGCGGATCTTTTCCGATTGGAGGATACTCGACGTGGATCTTTTCCGATTGGCGTGGATCTCCTCACTGAGCAGTTGCGTTGGTCTCGTCCAGTCGAATACGAGATTGTGAGTGCAGCTGAGTTAGAGAAGTGACTCACTAAGCTGATCGACTCAGAGATGGGTTTGACTTCTTCTTTTTCTGGGTTTGATTTAGATGTAGTTTTTGTATTTTTGATTTTTTTTTTCTGGGTTTGGTTTAGATGTGTTGTTCATCCATTATATATTTGTAATCTGCATCTACAATTTAGTAATTCAATATTTTTATTTTGTTTAGTTGATAAGAAAATGTAAGAGAAAGTGAAAAGAAAATTTAAAGAAAGAAAGGAAGTGTTTAGTGATTTTGATTTTTGTTTTAATTTAAAAAAAAAAAAAATCAATGGATGAGATTAGAAGATGGATGGAGGAAATCCGATCTCCTCCATCCATTTCTTTTTTTTTAAATAATTAATTAAATAATATATAAATAAATTTATAATGATTTTGTATTATTAATTTTCAAGGAAGGACAATTTAGACATTTCAATCTCAAAGTTAACCCAACTGTTAACGTTAACCGTAGTCAAACCAGTCAAGGGTATTATTCTGTAATTAAGGTAAAAGTTCGATCTAGTAGTATTATAGGCAAACATGAGGGTATGTTATTGCAATTTACCCTGTTTTTAATTATTTCTACCATATGCGTTTTCAGTGTTTTCAACTTCTAAAAATATAAAAACAAGTTTATTGTTTTCAAATGAAAATATATAAAACAAAACAAAACAAAACAAAAATATTACCGAACAAGCCATAGGGTTTCACGTTTTCCCCCCCAGGTTTCAAATTTTTCTCTACATTTTTCTCTTAATTTTCACGTTTTTCTAAAAAAAGAAATAAAATAAAAAAGAAGTTGCAGGGTATTTTTGTAATTTTGGCTATAGATTAAAATAAAACTTTAAAAGATGGTTATTTACAATTAAACTTTCATATGTGGTTAAAAACAAATTTTACATATTTTAGATGAATATTTTTGACAATTTCCTTATTGGGAAGAGTGTTTTGTCCAAATTTTTATTAATCATAGATTGAAGAGAGATTACATTAGGATTATACTATTGCTATGTATCCCATATTCTGATGTGACGATTTTATTAGGATAATATTGTTTCACCACCTGACTTTTGAGGTATTGGTCATTTTGCACTTTCTTGTTTCAGTATTGGCCCTTTTCCACCCTGTCGTTAGTTTTGGAAGGAAAAGTGCCATTTTGACATAAGCATAATACAAAATGATGTTGTTACCCTTGAAATCTTTTGAATTTTTAAAGGAACAATTTTACCCTTCCAATGTGACCGTTGTACACTCAACGACTCAATATATATATATATATTAAATTTCTAGAGTAACTTGGTCCATATATTGCCTTGAAAGGTTTTGTTAATACTTTAAGCTTATTTCTGTTTCTATAAAAGTACTTAGTAGAAATCTCGTTTTTATGAAAACAAGATTTTATAATTTTCATGAAAACTCTTTGGTGGTCCCATGGGTAAGTCCTATGACAAGTAGAAGTGGACTTTAAGAGTATTTTGAAAGTTCATCTTTGTTGATTAAAGACCATGAGATTTTGAAAGGCCTGTTATGGAAATTTGCTTTAAGTTGTCTCCTCTCCAATATTTTCCTAGGCTAAATAAGTAAAGAGTTCTATCTACCTTGTAAGGATTCCCATATCTTGATTGGCTTATTTCGTGGACAAACCACGTGTTGGGGATTGTATGTAAGGGTAGCTTAAGTGGTTCATAATCAAGTTCAAGACCCTCTCATGTCCTCAAGGTTGATAAGCACTAAAGGTAAACTTCTATGTGCTTAATTTGCTTTGAAGAGATTAGTTGCACACACACACTCACATCTCATGCTTAATTCATTTTCTTGTACGTTGTGTATGTGTTGTTATTATGTGCTCATTAATGTTCATTTACATCTATTCTTGCATGTCTTACATGATTGCATTTTGTTGACCAAAGTCATGTTCATTCTAGACTTAGGATTGCATTCATTGTGATGGGCGATGTACAAAGTGCTGTACAAAGCGCTGTACGAACAGCACCCATATAAGCGATGTACAGACTTGATCGATTTAAATCGGTCGCTGTTGGGTCGCTGTACAGGCGTTGTATAAAGCACTGTACGTACAGCGCCACTCTGTTTTCCCGAGAGATCAGAGTATGGGTGCTGTACAGGCGCTGTACAGGTGGCGCTGTACAGGTGGCGCTCTACGTACAGCGCCCAAGGCAAAAATAGGTGTAACTTATCAAAATGCACCACTTTGCTTTTGACACCCTATAAATATGCCTCTTTGACTTTAGGTCAAGGTGCTGAGTTCAGAATATCATATTTTCCTTAGAATATTTTTTCAAGCAAAAAATTCTCAAAGAACTCACCTTTAACCACTCAAATCAAATCATTTGTGCATCAAGTTTCATATTGCATCTTCTATGACTATATAGAATGCATCCATGATTGGGTTTGCATCATCACAACTTGCTTGGTAAGATTTTGATTAACTTCATCTTATTTTAGTATTTTTACTATCAAGCTTTCTCTTTTAATTTACTTGTATGTTTTAGATCATATGCTAAATACAAGAATAGAGAATTAATTGTGATGAATTGATTGAGTGTTGTATTGTGATAGCTAATTAGGTTTTTGATTAATCTTTATTAGCTAAGCTATTTGACATGTCATTTAGCTCTTGATATCTAGGATTGATTTAATTGATTATATCATTATCCTAGATAAGCATCTAAGGTTACCTAGCCTTGTTTGTTATTTGAATATTCATACATATTCACATAGGTTGCATAATCTCTTCATTGAGAATTAAGTCTTGAGGCTAAGATTGCTTAGGCCTCAAGCAATTGGACTAGAGCCACTTTTAAAGGCCCGAGTGGTAGAAGTGAGGGGTTATTGACCGGAGTGTTAGACAAGGTCTACATAGGTTGTACACTCCATTTCAATTAGTGGATTTCGAGGTCCGAGTGTGGCGCACTAAACAGCCCGTGGTTTTTCCCAGTGGTTGGGTTTCCACGTATACATCAAGTGTTATTTAAATTCCGCACTATATTACACTTGCTTGTATTTTTGTCTAGTAGGGGTATTTTCGTAAAATTGACTTGCATGCGAAAATTGGGTAATAAAGCTTAAAATCTATTCACCCCCCCCCCCCCCCCCCTCTAGATATTTATCATACACACCGTGTATTTGTTTCAATTGGTATCAGAGCGGGTTCCTAGATATACTTAGGTGATCCTAGCTCATTTTTGGTGTGTTTTGCATTTATGTGATTTTTGCTCATTCATACATTTTGCATTTATTTGAATTCATTCATTATATACAATGAGTGGATACGGTGGCAACTAAGAGGGTGCGTCAAGTACACGACCTCATCTCCTCTCCTCACCTCACCTCACCTCACCTCACCGGTGTGAATTATGCCTCATGGAAAGGCAAGATGGAGGCATACTTGTGTCAAATCCATGATAGGGCATGGATGGCAATTGAAGATTGGTATATGGCTCCTAAGATGACTCCCACGGGTGGTGGAGAAGAAGTACTCAAGCCTAAGGTTCAGTGGTCCACTGAAGAGTTTGAGACTTCAAAATGGAATAGGAAGGCTTGGCACGCTCTTCTATGTGCAGTGGATGAAAATCAGTACAAACTGATTCAAAACACTAGGATAGCCAAGGAGGCATGGGATATCATAGAGGTTGCACATGAAGGAACCGATGTTGTCAAGGATTCCAAGCTTCAAGTCCTTCAAACGCAATTTGAGTTGCTCAAGATGGAGGAGGACGAATGCTTTAATGACTTTGAAGTCAAGTTGATGGATATCGTCAATCAAAGCCATCAACTCGGTGACCCTTATACGGATAGGAGAGTCAAGCAGAAAATTATGAGGTCTCTCCCCGCTAGGTTTGAAGCAAAAGTGACGGCTTTAGAGGAGAATAGCACTTATAAGGACATGAAGCCGAGTGAGGTAATTGGAAGACTCCTCGCCTATGAATCTAGGAAGGCTCTTAGTATTTCACCTCCTAAAAAGCAAAAGGGATTACTTTGAAAGCTTCCAAGGTTGAGAATGAGGAAAAAGGTGACTCAGACGAAAACACAACATTGTTGCTTAGAAGATTCAAGAAATTCGTCAAGTTCAAGAAGAAGGGCTTTGGATCCAAAGGCCAAGACTTGAAGAAAAAGGCTCCCTTCAAGAGTTTTGAGCCTAGGCAAGAGAAGAGTGAAAAGAAAGGGGTCCAATGCTATGAGTGTGGCGGTATAGGACACATCTCACCCGATTGTGGGAATTTGAAGAATAAGATGGTAAAAGTGATGGCCGCCACTTGGAGTGAAAGTGATGACTCTGGAAAGGGAGACAAGTCATCAAGTGATGATGAGCTTACCATCGACTACACGGCATTTGGGGCCACTTGTGTAGAAGATAAAGTTATTGGTAAGAATGACTTGACTAGTGATCCCATAGAAGAAAAAGATGAAGAAGTAGCTTTAGAGGTGATAGGTGTGGCTACTCATTGGGATATGGCTCTCATTAACTCAAGAGACCAAGGTGAAGGTCTTAATGAGGGAAATGACTCCATAGGTGAGATGGAGAGTGGAAGAGATAGCTCAAGTGTAGATGACTCCTCATCTAACTCTACAAATGGAAATGTAGAGAAAATGGATGTTCATGACTTTATAGTCAAGTGTGAAAGTTCATTGAAGAAGAACAATAGAAAGTTGAAGATTTTAGAGGATGAAAATCTAGAGCTTTCAACACACAATGACCACTTAAGTAAATAAGTGGAGGCATCCAAGAAGATTTAAGACAAGCTAAGAGATGAGCTAGCTTTGTCTAAGAGGAATGAAGAAGGGTTGAAGAGGGAGCTTAATGAAGCTATAGAGTCATTGACTAGGATGACTACAAGCACCAAGAAACTTGACCACATTCTTGGTAGTGGAAAGAACCCTTGTGACAAGAGAGATATTGGGTATGAAGAAAGCAAGGAGATCACTACTCCAACCAAGACCGTCTTTGTCAAGAGTTTGGGCAAGATAGATGTTAGGATTATGCTCAATAGCAAAAGTGTAATATTGTAATTGACAATCTTTTCATATTAATAAAGTGATTTCTAGTTTAACAAATCTTATAGCATTTATAGTTTAATATTATAATTATCAAAGTAAATAATCATAAGGTCTAAAGACTATGAGAAAAAAAGAATTGTTCGTACATCTGGATATGTATGAGGAAGACACAATTCTTTAGTTAGTCTTGAATAATGTTCACAACTTAAGTTAAAGGTTGGGCACCTTTACCTTGTTAAAGTTGTAGAATTCTTTTGCTAGCATTTGAGTGGGATCAAATGAGTTATGATGAGTCTAAAATCATCGGAGGGTCTTCGAGTAAAAGAATCTAGTGCACTGGGTGCATTGAACTGGATCACAATGAAAAGCTTCATCTAGAACCGTCAATAGATAATAGTCTTTTCATTATCAAGACAATCGGGGAGTCTATCTTAATCCTGAGATAAATGATGGACTTATGGTTGCAAGTGATATCATTTGAGTTATCAATGAGTACGATTATATAGCATAGTCTATTCTCGATAGTTTGGTGATATTCATTTGTTAATCGATAGAGGACTTCATTTATAGATATGGACATCGTGGCTCCATTTATTAAATGAGAGTATAATATCATCATATGGATGTTTTGAGGTAATTGGATATTAAATCTCAATGTTGAGTTTTCGATAGCGACTATTGAAAACATGGCTTCTGGACAAGTCAAAATATTCAAGTTCAAAACGTGGTCATATGAGTAAATATGGTAACTTGGAGAGTTATAGGTGGTCTATGAACTCTTGGCGATTACTGATATTAATCACGAGAATACACTATCTCTAATATGATTGTCTAGGGTATGAATGAGGAACATCTTCTTATTCTATCTTTATTTAAGAGTTCAATTTTAGCTCTTTAGTGGAATGAGTTAAAATTAATGGATCGGACCTAAGTAAATCATTTGTTGATTGTGATTAGGTTATGTCTATTGAAGCTTAAATTTAGATAGCCCGCCAAGATCCCCAATCCACACGGACTTGCATGGATCACTTGATATATTCTACCGGACCAATTTATGGGTCCATCTAGAATTGCATTTAATATATTAAGAATATAATTTGCACATTATTTATTTAATGGGCTGGTCAATTATATTAATTGATACTCACTTTTTCCGTCGTTAAGAAATCGCAAGGATCAAAAGATTAATTCATTTAAAAAGGGGTTTCCTACGCAATGTGCTCTAAACTAGCAAAAGACTAGTTAAGCGGTAAGCGAGGGTATCGTTCCGCAGGGAGGTGTGATTCGTCAACCATATCAAGTTCTAGAGTTTATTGTAAGCATGTAAATAGAATGCGGAAAGGTAAGAATGATGTGTGTGAAATGTATGTACAATGCGGTGTGTGTGTATAGAAAATGAAAATGAAAATAAATAAAAACAAAGAGAACATGGAAGGGTGAGAATGATGTTTAAAGTGATAAATAAAATGGTGGATAAGAGAGATGCATGAAAATGGCCACACAAGGTTCAACAAGTTCACCATACATAAGTGCACAAATAGTTGGTTGTTAGACATTAAGGACATCCAATTTTAGTTAAGGGTTCATTCTTGCCTCAATCCGATTTATACCCACTCATAGAGCTAACGGTTGAAGAGTGTGCCGAGAACCTCTCAAACACGAAACCGCAACCAACATATGTGAACCGATTCTACAAACAAAACTACATTGAGCCCCAATGATTGCTTCGTAATGTAAAATGGCAACGTGAAAGTCTAATGAGTGTGGAAAGAGTGATTGTATCTCCGACCATAACTCACCTAGAGCCCCTAGCATGAGAAATAGCCAAAGACCAATAATTGTAACTCTAACCATGACTCACCTAGAGCCCCTAGAGTGAGAAATAGCTAAAGTCCAATTGTTTACAAGAACAATGAACCAAACCCTTCTAATATGACAATTTATAGGTTCACCCACTCTTCCTAGCTAATTAGCCAAAACTATGCCCGGAGAGCCCCTCCAAAAGCACAATCCTAACTCTAATTCACTCAAACCAATTCATGACATGCAATTTCGACCTTCCAAAGACATACATACATAAATGGGATATTTGATTACAACTACTCCTACAATTAAGTTAATCTACTCCTAATCCCATCCATGAACACATATCAATTTCCAATCATCCATAAACATGCATTTCAAGATAAGAGATATATTCAATAACAATCAAGAATGAATCAAAACACAAATTGAATATAAAAACAACCATATATATATTGAGCACAAAATAGGTTTACAAATATTCCCAAGTGGGGATTACACATTTAAGAAAACAAGAAATACAAAGAGATGAGTTAAAAGAGACAACCCTTGAAGAAAACCTCCTCCAAGTCCTCCATGAAACCCTAGCTCGAAATTGGTCCAAAGACCCTCCTTTCTCCTTGCAATCTACTCCTAAATGGGTGGATGATGGGTAGAAGATGAAGTGGGGAGCATCCATGGAGGAAAAACCTCCATGGATGCTCTAGAAAGCTTCTCTCTCTCTTATTAGGTGAAGAAGATGAAGATGAAGAAGAAGAGGAAGTGGTGGGAAGTGTGGATTCTGAAAGAATGAGGCAAAAAGGGTGTTTATATAGTGTTGGGAGTTTTAGGGCTGAAATGGGGATGAATTGACGAGTTTGCCCCTCTTATTTCGCCCAAAATCGGCCTCTCGCAGGGCGATCGGCGGTTTAATCGGCGGCCTGGCTGCAGATTCCAAACCGCAGAATGGAAAAGTGACATTCTGGAATTGATCGGCGGTTGAATCGGCGGTTGAACTGTGGCCGCCGAATTTGCTTCTGGACTCACTGATGTTGATCGGCGGTTTCAATTCTGCGGTCTGGCCGCAGATGTTGACCGCCGAATTTGGATTTTCTACACTTCATCCGTAAGCTGCTGGAATGCCGAGGGGGTTCTGCCGCAGTCTCGTTGTCGCATTCTATCTCGACGACGGATCAACCGTGGGTACGGCTAGGCTTAGATCACGTCGTTGTCTGTGTCGACGGAGAGGCACGACACTCAACATATACTCCATTTAATCCATTTTTGGCTCATTTTGCTTCCCTAACGTTCCTTTATGCTCAAACACCTATTGTAGGGAATATGTACCTACACATAGCTCAAACAAAACATTATATACAAAAATACGCTCGAAAGCGAGACAAACGATCGGAAATGGGGGACCTCAAATAGGTATAAAATAGTCCGATCATTAATATATCAATGAAAGGCATGTGGGCTTGTTTCTTTTAGTAAGAATGGGTCCGGTTCACATGTGGGCTTTTTAATTAAAGTCTAATGGATTAAATAAAATAAGAAAATAATATTAAGCCCATATATATATGATGTGGGCGGCAAGGCTAATTTATTAGTCAAATATATTATTTTATTTTATTGTTTGATTAAATAAGAATTAATTAATTTATTAATTAATTATTTAATTAAGAAATAAAATCTTTTTCTGATCAGGAAATATGTTTCCTAGAGTTATACTATTGGAAGTAGTGTACTAAAAGTAAAAGACTTATTTGGTAAGAAAATAAATAATAAGGTTTATTTATTTAATCAAATAAGGAAGTCTTTTATTAAGAATTAAACACTTATGAGTTGAATTAGGGTTAGGATTCTAAAGTTGATAGGAATTAGGGCAAAGCACAAATCCTCTTGAGTAGAGGATTCGGCCAACTCTAGTCTCCCATCATAAGGAGAATTTGGCCAACCCTAATAGGTAGAGAAGAAATTTTCGGCCACCCTATATAATACATGCTATAGAATTCGGCCACCCTCTCTCTTGCTTGATTGATTCACTTGATCAATTTCTTCTTCTTCTCATACTCATAGAAAAGGTTTTATTTTTTGGCCAAGACACAAAAGGAAAAGAGATTGTTTTAATTTTGATAGTATAGTATTAGCCTAAACATCAATAGGCTTTTGGTGTACAATTTCGAATAAGGTTCACGCGAGTTTCGATCACTAGATTGAGAACTCAAAAGTGACCGGAATAATCTTGGTTTTCTTTTGGACGCTGAGAGACTAACAAATCAGAAAAAGGAGATTTTGTTTTCCATCTTTCAGGTACGCAATTCAAAGAAATGGAGACCACGCTCCTAGGTGATTCACGTTCGTGCTAGGATTGAAGATCTTGCGGATTACCATCAACGCAAGTCAATCGGATCACACGACAAAAGGTATTATACTTTTATTAGTTTATATATATGTTTAATTAATTTAAAGGGTTAAGGTTCATCAAAGGAAAATTTTTAAAATATACTAAACTAGTTTTTAGTCTCGCTTCCGCTGCGTTGACCGTATTTTACCCTTCAATAGAAACCTCACCGGTGCACACTCCTAGGAAGAAAATTGATCTAGGACAATGTTCAAAAAGTGCTCAAGTGAAGGAAGCCCCAAGGAGACAACCTCAAGCTCAACGCATTAGAGTCTCCCAAGTCAACATTCCTCAACAAATGACTCTCAATGGAAAGAGGCCAATCATGCAAAATGGATCAAGGAAGCAAGCTAGACCGGTTCAACAACAAAGAAGGTTTGAACCCGCTTAACCACAAAGTCATGGGAAGGCTCCTATGCATGCACAAGGACATGGTATGAATTCTAAATTTATCCGTACATGTCACTTTTGTGGTATTGATGGTCACATTAGACCAAATTGCTTTCATTTCATTAAATTATGTAGAATCAAAAGCATGATTGAAAAGAGAATGACAAGAGCTAGAATGCATGCTAATAGGAAGGAAAATATTCATGTTCATGATCCTATTATTTCTAGAACTCTTGAACCACTAACCACTAGGAAGAAAAATGTCATATCTATGTGGATAAGGAAAAATTAACCCGCTTGCTATAAGACTAACAAGTCTCAAATAGGTTCAACCAAGTCAAATGGACTTGAGTGGTCTATAGGACCTCATGACCTTCATTGATGAAGGATGATGATGACCCCATATGGGGAACTCAAGCAAAGAGAGCTAATGCATACTTGTTGCATGTAAATATTTGAAAAATCTTATGCTTCTTTGTTGATTGCTTGAGTAAGCTTGGTTGCACATATGTATATATGTTTTCAATTCAATAAGTGTGAACCATGCTTGTCTACAATCCATGTCATATTTATGTTCAAACATGCATTTTTTGACTAGGAGATTTACATAGGAAGTATGATATGAATGACCTATAGTTATCTCCATGACATGATGATTCTTAATGACATGCTTAAAAATTGAAAAGCATGAGTTGTTTTTATAACATGCTAATGACATATGAAAAGCATGAAATTCAAATGACATGCTCAAATGAAAAAAGCATGAATTGATGATTACAATTTTTAAATACAAAACTTGTGTGAAAAAGCTTATGAGACTCAAAATGAATAAAGGATCTTGTATCCGTTCAAAGGAATCTATATTCCAAATTGTCTCTCTTTCTTTATTAGTTGAACATGGCTACTATCATACGGGTTTCATTCCCGGAAAAATCGAATAGGGTGCAAAGTCACTCATGCCATGTTTCGCTTATAAAGATGGATATAGTTGCTCATAAATTAAAATCAATGAAAACTCTATATCCTTGCTTCTCTCATGACATTGGTGAAATTGGTTTGAATTCTTATTAGAAACCTTTGTCATTTGCTTTGCCAAATACCATTGTATTTTGGACTTGAATGCTACATGTCTTGTATGCAAACATGTTTTGATTCACACATTTATTTTAAATAAATCTCATTGTCTCTCTCCAATTGATTGAGTTGCATAAAGTGGATTATATAATTATGCAAGTATATAGTATGCTACTATCTCTCTTTGCTAAGTGACCCGGTTGGGGACTACTCCTTTGCCTATATCATGACAAAAAGGGGGAGTAGAATGGTGGTAAGGGGAGTTGCAAATTGTGGTAGCAATTATACATGTTGGGGAGACAATACATTGAGAGGGAGTAACCCATTGAGGGGGAGCATTGCATTCACAATTATTGCATGATGTTGTAGTTGTACTTAAATTCTTAGAATGCAAATGCTTGTTTATGCTCTCACTTGATTCATCTCACTTTTTACTTGTATTGGAAAGTTTAGAAACTTTACTTTCAGGGACTGATTGTTCTACAAGAGATTGAAGACTTCAAGATTTTTTATATATAAAAATATCTCTTTGTAATGTAGATAATCATTGTTGACCTATAGTTTCTATTATGTTGTGAGGAATCAATGTGAGTGGTGGTTTTGTCACGAAATAGCCAAAGAGGGAGATTGTAAGGATTCCCATATCTTGATTGGCTTATTTCATGGACAAACCACGTGTTGGGGATTGTATGTAAGGGTAGCTTAAGTGGTTCATAATCAAGCTCAAAACCCTCTCATGTCCTCAAGGTTGATAAGCACCAAAGGTAAACTTCTATGTGCTTAATTTGCTTTGAAGAGATTAGTTGCACACACACACTCACATCTCATGCTTAATTCATTTTCTTGTACGTTGTGTATGTGTTGTTATTATGTGCTCATTAATGTTCATTTACATCTCTTCTTGCATGCCTTACATGATTGCATTTTGTTGACCAAAGTCATGTTCATTCTAGACTTAGGATTGCATTCATTGTAATGGGCGCTGTACAAAGCGCTGTACAAATAGAGCCCATATAAGCGCTGTACAAACTTGATCGATTTAAATCAGTCGCTGTTGGGTCGCTGTACAGGCGCTGTACAAATCGCTGTACAAAGCGCTGTACAAAGCGCTGTAGTGCCACTCTGTTTTCCCTAGAGATCAGAGTATGAGCGCTGTACAAGAGGCGCTCTACGTACAGCGCCCAAGGCAAAAATAGGTGTAATTTATCAAAACGCACCACTTTGCTTTTGACACCCTATAAATATGCCTCTTTGACTTTAGGTCAAGGTGCTGAGTTCAGAATATCATATTTTCCTTAGAATATTTTTTCAAGCAAAAAATTCTCAAAGAACTCACCTTTAACCACTCAAATCAAATCCTTTGTGCATCAAGTTTCATATTGCATCTTCTATGACTATATAAAATGCATCCACGATTGGGTTTGCATCATTTTGATTAACTTCATCTTATTTTAGTATTTTTACTATCAAGCTTTCTCTTTTAATTTACTTGTATGTTTTAGATCATATGCTAAATACAAGAATAGAGAATTAATTGTGATGAATTGATTGAGTGTTGTATTGTGATAGCTAATTAGGTTTTTGATTAATCTTGATTAGCTAAGCTATTTGACATGTCATTTAGCTCTTGATATCTAGGATTGATTTAATTAATTATATCATCATCCTAGATAAGCATCTAAGGTTACCTAGCCTTGTTTGTTATTTGAATATTCATACATATTCACATAGGTTGCATAATCTCTTCATTGAGAATTAAGTCTTGAGGCTAAGATTGCTTAGCCTCAAGCAATTGGACTAAAGCCACTTTTAAAGGCCCGAGTGGTAGAAGTGGGGGGTTATTGACCGGAGTGTTAGACAAGGTCTACATAGGTTGTACACTCCATTTCAATTAGTGGATTTCGAGGTCCGCACTAAACAGCTCGTGGTTTTTCCCAGTGGTTAGGTTTCCATGTATACATCAAGTGTTATTTAAATTCCGCACTATATTACACTTGCTTGTATTTTTGTCTAGTAGGGGCATTTTCGTAAAATTGACTTGCATGCGAAAATTGGGTAATAAAGCTTAAAATCTATTCACCCCCCTCTAGATATTTATCATACACACCGCGTATTTGTTTCATACCTCAACATTAAAAGATTGGCATTGTACACGCACATTTAATAGCAATGCAAGAGCTAAAAGTATACAAGGTATGTCTCTATCGGCACGCGAAAGAAAACAACTCAACAAAAATGGACTAAAATTCCAAAATTTTTAAAATTGACCGATTTTTGCAGAGATTAAAACACATAAGACATAAAACAACGACAACGTCTACACCCGCAAACCTAAACTCAACATTGTCCTCAATGTTGCACAATAGAACTGTCTCCATACATAATACATGGACAATGCAAGCAAGAGCTGAGAGATAATGACAAAACACAAAAGCTAACAACAAATGAAATAACCTAAGATATAAGCACAACACATATCCACTCTTAGATCTAAACAAAAATAAAAATTGTTAGGTTTTTGAGTCATGTTGGCATAATTCTATATCAAAACAACATTTCCTTTATATTAATTAGTTGTCTAGGTTCAATGGTTAATCAAGCTTCAAAGAAGATTGACAACTCATCAAACAAAGTGAAGCCTTCAAGAGGAGTAAGCATTGTTGCATATCGAAGGTATAATTAGATCTTAATCCTCTTGCAAAGGCGTTTAGGCACACACATACATTGCATTCATGTGTCCCTGCATCTTTGTGCTCAATTGTTATAATACATTCAAACACATAATATTGTATGCACATGCATTAGACTTAAATTGACAAACATTGTAAAAATACATGCTCTAGGACTATCTTTAGGAAATGGCATACTTGTGTGTTCTTGTGTTTTTTTGTTTGTATTTTATTGGTATCGGACTTGAATATATTATCATATTGTTCATCATTGAGTTCCGAATATTTCGATTACTCATTCATAAGGTTTCAAGTTTCAAGTTGAAAATTACGAAACATTCCGTGTGTTTAACATGCATAGTGTTCATCTTTGTGTATCGAGTCAAATTCTGAATTTTTGGTTAAAGTTTCATAGTCTTCCATGTGTGTGAAAGAGTTATGGTTCGTAATCCAAAAACAGATTTGAATTCGAAGTTCAAAGGCCAGAGAACAGTCGAAGAACGTGAGAGGTGCACAAGGGGAGAGGAAAATGGCAAAGTGCCATTTGCACCTCTTCCCCGTGGAGGCGATACGTCTCGACAGGGAGCTGATGTGGCAGCCTTTCATTGGTTGCCCGAAATCCTCCCTTTTTCCCTCCTTTAAATCTCCTCTCCCTCTCATTTCGAAATTGAAGAAGAAGAAAAGTACAAGAATTTCTTGATTTTTTCTCTCAACTTCAAATCACCATATCGCACTCATTTCAATTATAAATTGAGTGATTCAAGTTGGAGAAGTTTCGTCTTGATGTCCTCTATCATCTCCAAGCAACCTTAAAGTCTTTTGTTCAAGTATTCTGGTGGTTTCACATCGATTTCATGACTGCACTCAAGTTAACAAGGTATTTGATTATCTTTTGTGATTTGCACTTTCAAATGTTCAATTACCTTGGGTCTTCTTCCTATTTTAGTGTATGTGACTTGAAAAAATGTTGATAAGAGATATAGCTTCAATTATAAGCTAGATTTGTCTAATTAGAGACTTGAATGTGGTCTAGGTTTTCTTAAATCTAAGATGTCATATGTTTGTGTGTTGTATTGTGACTAACTTATAATCTAGGGCTATTTGTGCTTTGATTGACTTTATTTTGATGATTGTTAGCCTTTTCATGTGATAGGATTCTTTAGTTAAATATATATATGATTAACACATTTGATTTTATATTTAGTGCCTATTAGGATTTAATTGATTATTTTGTGAATATATGCTCTAAATGATTGCTAGAGATTTGATTGATCATATCTTGTGATTCTAGCATTTTTGTTTTAATAATAAAGTCTTGAATATTTGCTTAATATATATGTTTTGTTTCAAGCTTTAGTTGCATGAATAAATCTAGGAGTTAAGTGTGTTTTTGGTGATTCACAAGTTCTAGGTTTTTGTTTATGTATATTAACTAGACAACTTTGATTTGTGGACTTTCATGGCTATGTCTAGTTCCCATAGGATGTGTTGATCTCATGTTCTATGTTGCGTGCTTGTTTGCATTTGCATTCATTGATCACTATTAGGAAGTCCTTGCAAAAGACATGAAGTCTTAACTAGGATCGGGACGATCCAAATAGTTAATCGTGGAAGTCTTGAAGTCTTGGCTAGGATCGGGATGATCCAGATAGTCATGCAAGAAATCTTCTTAAAGGCGTCAGAGTAGCGTCTTGGATAGGAAGTTACTTTCTAGAGGTGTGAGGGTAGCATCTCAGATAGAAAGTAGGCAAAGTGTTTTACTAGGCCCGAGGGTAAAGTAGAAGGGATATCATAGAGAGTGTATCATGCGGATTAGTCACTTTTGAGGGTGTACGTTTATTCGACATAATGGAATACGGTTTGCCGGTGGTTGTGGATTCAACCCGTGGATATTTCCTCTTTAAAGGTTTTACCACGTCAAAATGATGTATCAAATGACTCTATCCCTATCTCTTTATATTTGTATGTGTGATCAATTGTATCTTGTTTAGATCTTCATTTCTTCACATCCTTGTAAACAAGATTCTTTGTAAAGATTAAAATGCAAACATTCTTTTGATCTAAGTCATATTTGTCTCTTGTATCTTTTGTAGTGTTTGAATATTGTATCTTGTGATAATCTATATCAAGTTGTAAAGTTCTACTTAGTGAATTTACATTGTAATATTCAAAGTATAACTTGTGGAATTTGCTTTGCATTGAACATATTTGCATATGAGATACATTGTCTCTTGTTATATGTTTTGTAGACTAAGGGTGGTGAATTGAGTCTTGATCGGTAATTTATTATATATGTTTTTAAGCCTTATTCCTCCGATCAATTGCTTGTTTCTCGGGTTATTTAGGTATTTAATGTGTTTGTTGAGCTTGTGTAGGTCATATTCTTGTGGAGAAGTCTTGGATGATGTTTTAAAGAAAAAGGAGCTAAAACGAATAAAAAGGGCAAAATCGTCATTCTCCGCGATTTAGACCGCTGCCCATGCATGACTTCAGTCGCGGCTTAGCCAGCGGTGATGAGCACTGGGCCACTGTTATTTTTCACAGTCCATACCGCGCCACAGTCACTGACCTCAACCGCAGTCCCACGCTGCTAAAGATTCCAGAAAAGAGTCGCGCCAAGAACCGCGGCGCAAGCAATGTGTCCGCATCGTGGTACAGGGGGAGGTCATGCTAATTTCGAGTTTCTGAAGGAAATCTTGGAACCCTAATTGTGGAGATCATATAAATACTTCCTATTATTTTTGTGGAGCTCTCTCGCTCATTCCCGGACCACAAACCGTTTCACACCATCTTTCCACAAACAACATCCTTTCTTCATCCACCTTTACACATAGAAGATTGACAAGATGAAGAAGATGAAAACATTGAAGATCTGATCAATTCATTGGAGGCCTCCATGGGTTTTATCTATTACTTCTCTTCTATTGTTATTTTCGCTACGTGTAACTACCTACATACTAGGGGATCGATGTGAACCTATGTGATGCTCATGTTATGATTCAACTTCCATATTTTTATTAATCAATTCGAATTTAGATTTGTTCAATTCATTATATGTCTTTACTCTTGACTTGCATTGACCTATGGAAATTAATTGATACTTGTCTGGGGTTTCGATAATTTATAAATTGAGATTGCGCTGTAGGAATATAGGTTATCTTAATTACTTTTCAATTGAATGAGTATGATTGTTCTCGACATAGGAATTAATGCGAGACAATTTTGGTTCAATAATTCTTGCACGTAATGGGTTCTTGGTTATAGCTCACACCTTAGATGAGGGTGAGTTGTGATTGAGAACACGTGGTTAAATTCTAGGAATTAAAGTAATACCATAATTAAGTTAAGAATGAACTTTAAATTTAGAATGAATCTTGTTAATGGAATTAATTGATAAACATTGAGTATTACATATGGGGAGCATCGATTACCTAGTCTCTCACCTCTTGATCACATTCACATATTCTTGTTATTTGCTCTTTTAAATAATTTAGCTTTAGTTCAATCAACTCAATCAATCAATCAAAATTCTCTTGGATACTTTTACTTGTTTAACTTTAATTAGAATTAGTTATAATCAATTATTCACTTTTTCTCGTGGGAACAATCTCTACTTGCCGCTCTACTTATCTTCACGATTCGTGCACTTACGAGTTTAGTTTTTATAACACGATTTTACACATCAAGCCTACATGTGATAATTGTTTTCTCATAACAATCATATTAAAGGTTAATTTGTATGCTCACCAAGTGTTTGACAAAAGTCTCAAAAGAGTTTTAAAAAAAGAGTTTTAAAAATAGAGTATCAACCTATTCACCCCTCTAGGTTGTTTAGTTCATAACCTTGTAGGAATTTCAATAACCACAAACAAAACAAGCATAGCATTATAATCATGAAGCACATAGGTGATTTCCGCCCTACATCAACAACTATATTCACAAGCGCTACAATTCATAACGCCAAACACTTCCCAAGTCATTTAAGCATATACATACATTCCTTAACAATCAACTTACTCAAACATGCTTCGACATTATGCACATTACCCAAAACCTTAAGCTACACCAAATCTAAGTAGGGTAATATAAAAAGATTGAAACAGTTAGGGGAATCGATTACCAAAGTTCCTAATTTGGGAAGAAATTTACAGAGACACCACCTCTAGCTACGTCATAACCTCTTTTCGACTTGATGCTCTTTTGTGGTCCATCCTGTGTCCTTGGTTGTATCAACCACATAGGTCATTTTTGCACGTCAAATATAAAAGGATTAGTTCTTATATAGTTCTAAAATTAACCTCGTAGGCACACGAGTCAAAAGAGACAAGTATATCGACAAGCAAGGGTCGTCCACAGTGAGGTGTCATCCGTCGATCGTCTCACATTTTAGAGCTTATTGTAAGCAATGTAAATAAGAATTTGGCAAGGGTGAGAGTGGTGTATGTGCTGTGTAAGGATGTTGAGTGTGTGTGTGTGTGTGTGTGTGTGAAAGAGAGCATGGAAATGATGGTAAGAAAATAAAATAATATGGAGGGGAGAGAATGGTGATTAAATGATATAAATGTAACCGGGTGCTTGCTTTTCTAAATTAAACTACTCTTAATTAAATTAATCTTCCCAAGCACCCTAAGTTACGAAAATAAGGTGGATATGAGAGATGCAAGATAATGGACACACAAGGTACTTCTGTTCACCAAGACATTCATATCACACATAATAATCGACTGCATCAACACTCCAAGTTCGGGTTCAACCTTGCCTTGAATATGATTTCTAAGTATGAAAATTGGGAAATCATCTAATCCTCGATTACTACTCACCAATGGGTGTGTTGTGTAAGCAACAACCAATGATTACATTAAGCATTAATATTGAAGGATTAACCCTCGATTGCTACTCATCGATAGGTGTGTCGTGTAAACAACAACCAAGGATTGTATTAAGTACGAGAATTAACCCTCAATTGCTACTCACCAATGGGTGTGTTGCGTAAGCAACGACCAAGGGTCGTACTAAGCATGAAGGTTAAAGAACCAAAATTCAATCAGACATGAGTGTGTACTCTTCATGAATTCCACCCATTCAATTAAGAGCATAATCAACGCCAAGTGTGATATTCACCTAACCCTAATTCTCAAATTAACCTAATCCCTTAATATGCATCAAGAGTGGGTGTGCAATCAATACAAGTCAAGTATCAAGCTATGAAGTAATTGAATGAAACAAGACTTCAAGAAATTAAACGCAAATTAATCAATTAAATAGCACTAGTGTTAGGTTTACAAATTTCCCTAATGGGGATACACATCCAAGAAGAAAATAACAAAAGAAGAGTAAATAGAGAAAACCCAAGTGGTGTTCTCGATCTCCAAGCTCCATTGGTGTCCCTCTTCCTCATAGACAAGAAAATATGGCTCTTTCCTCTTGAATCTCCTCCAAAGATGGATGGGTGAAAGTAGAAGGTGGTGGTGGTTAGACATCCATGGAGGAAAACCTCCATGGATGCCTTTGAAGCCTCTCTCTCTCTCTCTCTGGTTGTGAAGAAGATGATGAAACTATTATGGTGTGCCTAATATTATCTAGAGGGGGGGTGAATAGATTTTAATCCGGTTATTACCAAATTTTTGCGATTAGTCAATTTTACGAAAATAACCCCAATCTAGTCAATTAAATAAATCAAGTGTAAAGTGCGGAATTTAAATGACACTTGATTTTAACGTGGAAACCTTCAACAAGGAAAAACCACGGGCTGTTATGTGCGCCACACACGATCCTCAAAATCACTATTTGTAAGGTGTCCACAACCTAGGTTGACCACATCAAACCCTACACGGTCACTAACCCACCTCTACTACCCACATGCCTTTAATAGCAACCGTAGATCAATTTGCTTGAGGCCTAAGCAACCTTAGCCACAAGACTTATTTCTCAATAAAGAGATTAATCAACCTATGTGAATATTCATGATATCCAAATATGCAATTAATGCTAGGTTACACTAAATGTTTATCTAGGATTAAATAATGCCAATTAAATCAATCCTAGATATCAATTGCTATATGTCATGGCATAAAGCATAGCTATTTAAGATAAAACAATCCTAGGTATAGCTATCAAAATACAACACTCAATCAATCAACACATAATCTCAATATTGTAAATAGAAATTAATCTAAGAGCATACAAGTTATAAATGAGATAAATTGCTAAGTAAAAACGCTAAGATTAGATGAAATTAGTGTTCAACTTACCATAATATGTGTGTTAAAGAAAACCCATGTATTAGCACATACTAGATGATGCTAGATGATGCTTAGATAATGATTTATACATATGGAAATGGGTTTGGAGAGTTAAAGAAAAGTTCTTGGGAGTTTTCTCTCTTGAAAATATTTGTCTCTTGAAAAGTATAATTTTTGCTCTCCTTGTGTACGAAGTGAAGATAAGAACATATATATATTTAGGTTAAAAACAAAACTGCACCGTTTGACATTTGAGAGAAAAAATCAATTGAGAGTAATCCAATGTGGTGAGCTCACGTGAGAGGCATTCAAGGGGTCCAATGATTTGTCAAAACAAATCCACTCATGCAAAAAGCAATCACAACATAAATGAGATCACATGCAACTTAAAGCACACAATAAAACAACCTTGAAAAATGAAAAAAATCAATTCAAATCAACGATGGCGTAAGATTCGCGTGGCCGAGAGAGTGTGAAGGCGTGAGCGGCGCGCCCTTCACGAAATAACTTTCCACTCTAAGCTTGGAATTGGATTTCAGTTTCCGATAAAAACACGAAATATCCCAAATGTCTTGGAAATCATCCGAAACACATAAACAAGTCTCTGAATCGCTCGTAACTCATTTAGGGACAAATCCACACATGGTTGGACTCGTAAAAAATAAAAAATCTCAAAAATATAATTCTTGGAAATACAATGAGATTTTACCAACCATACCAAAACAAACACAAATACTAAAATGCATGAGTTGTGTGTGTGCAACTAAGTCTCTTTAATGAGATTAAGCACAAATGATTTACATTTGAAGTGCTTATCATCTTGAGGTCTTGAGAGGACCTTTGGCTGAGCATGATCTCCAACAATTAAGCTCCTAAGCTACCCTTACAACATAACCCCAAATGTGGTTTGTCACCAAAATAAGCCAATCACAAATGAGGAACTTACAGATGAAGTGTGTAGAAGAGAAATGATGGGATTGTTCTGTGTTTTGTTGATGGGTTTAAAGTTGTATATTTATAGGCTTGGGAGGCTAGGGCACAATATAGGCATGAAAGGACAAGAATGCCCCTCCAAAATGGATTAAAAAACGTCCTTATGTTGAGATAGAGAAATTTACGGCTCGACATCCGCGGTTGAGGAACCGCATAACTTGATGTGCGATACAGGTTGGAGAAGAAACCGCAGTTGCCTTTACTATTGAAGACCAACAAAGCTTGGGTCTCGAGATCCTCTTATTTGAAGTCCGCGGTTGGGGTCGCTGTTGCTGGCCAGTGAAGTATGGGTCTTGAGATCTTCTAAAATGGATTCCGCGCTTGAGGCTTAAAGGAAAGTCGCGGTTCATGACTAGCGAACTCGGAACCGCCACTCTGAGTTTTGCTTTTGTCCTTCGATTCTATCCTTTCTTCACTTTTGACCTAAATTGCCTCTCAATCTTCACTTTAAGCTTAAACACCTTGCTTAGGGAATATAACCTACACAAGTCTCAACAAACACATTAAATACACAAAAACACTCAAAAACGAGCACAAAAACTAGGAAATGGGGACCTCAAATAGGTACATAAATGTGACGATCAATCTTCAATGAGTTTTTCAAGTCTTCAATATTGAATTCTTCTTCTTCTTCAAGCCTTAATGTGCAACAATGGTGGAATGGATGATTAGATTGATGTTTTGGTGATAATAGTTGTGTATATAAGATCTTATTGTTGATGGGTGGAAGAAGTCCCTTTTTCGGAATATAAGAATGTATTTATAGGTCCCCATAATTAGGGCTTCACGAACTCCTCGGGAATCTCGGATTACTGACGATCGCAGTTTTGCGCTGCGGCGTTTCAATGGTTACATCTCTGGAACTCACTGCGGTTTGTACCGCGGTTTGTTTCTTTGCCTGGACCGAGGTCTTTTAGTGATGAGACCTTTGGAATTTGTCATGGTTTGTCCACTTTGTTTGGACCGCAGTCTTCCAACGGTTTATGCCGAAAATGTTCTTTTCTTCCCGAATACTTCCAAACACCTTCCTTAGGGAAAATAACTTGCATAGACTCAATACGTACACAACATAAAATACTTAATTTACTTGAGAAACCAGACTAATACTTAGGAAATTGTGGCCAAAGATACATATATAAATGTGGAAATTAATAGACCGATCAGAGAGGTCCACTATACTAACAAGTAACATCACACTATTTTATATAGGCACTTTTGAAATTCTATCTTCCTGACGGTGGAAGCTTGATATATCAAAAGATTCTAAATTCAAATTTTAAAACCTTCAATGAGCATTCTAATGTATTAAAATTAATTATTAGTGAAATCATTAATAATTCTAAAATTCACAACAAGGAATATTTTAATTGGATATAACAATTGGTACTCAATATGGTGTCATCTCCCATATCTTTATTACAAAATTGCCGGGTACCAATTGTACATAATTGCTTCATGTAGCCACCACAAAACCTCATGCACTCTTATGCCAAATAACATTCAGTTATACAACTTTCAGGTTGTGCACAAATTCTAACATATTCACTTAACACCTTCCTTAGTCTACAATTGAGAATATATTATGATTTTTATTACCATATAAAATAAGACATTAATTCATGTCAATAAAAGAAATATTACCACTCGAAAGGGACTTCCAACAATATTGTACTGGTCCACATCTTCTCAAAAGAAAATGATTACTAAGAAGTACATAGTCATGCTCAAAAAATCCCATTTGGGGACATCAGAGAAGTTAAGAAAGGCAGAGTAGTGAATGAACTTCCGGAAGCTAGTATATCGGCAGAGCCTGATTATCAGGCCTACCGCACTACTACAAAAAATGCAAAAGAAATCGGTTTTTTTATATGGAAGAAATCGGTTTTTGAATTTTTTAAAACCGATCTCTTTTTGAGTGATTTAGAAAAAAAAGGGCAAAAGACATCGGTTTTTAACCGATGTAAAACAAGAGAAAAGAAATCGGTTTTACTTAAAACCGATTTAAAAACCTAGTAGAAAAGAAATCGGTTTTAGTTAAAACCGATTTAAAAAACCTGTAAAACCGATTTAGAAACCTAGGAGAAAAGACATCGGTTTTAGTTAAAACCGATTTAAAAAACCTGATGTAAAATTGATGAATTACAAAAACAAATGCCACGGCAAAGTGGTAAGCCTTTACCGCCTGACTACAAGATTGAATGTGTTAACAATTGCACAATATATATATATATATATATATATATATATCATTAATTGTCATTATGAGGATTCGAACTCGCAACCTCAAAGTCAAAGTGGTAAGCCTTTACCGCCTGACTACAAGATTGAATGTGTTAACAATTGCACAATATATATATATATATAACTTTTTCCCTAAAACTGTATCTTTTGGCAACGAAATATTTTTTTCATCCATGCTAGATTTTTTGATTTTTCGATACGAATCCAACGGTATAAAGAACGTAAAATTATGGGCGGTATTTTGAAAGTTATGATCAATTATTCAGTCAAAGGTCAGAAGCAATTGAAGATATTTTTGTGCAAACTTTTTTCTTAAAACTGTATCTTTTGGCAACAAAATAATTTCTTTTGTCCATGGTAGATTCTTTGATTTTTTGATACGAATCCAACGGTATAAAGAACGTAAAATTCCGGGTGGTATTTTGAAAGTTATGATCAATTATTCATGAGTACTCAAAGGTCGATCGATTGGAGATATTTTTGTGTAAAGCTTTTCCTTAAGAAATAATTTTTTTTTTTCCATGATGGATTCTTCGATTTTTCAATACGAATCCAACGGTATAAAGAACGTAAAATTCCGGGTGGTATTTTGAAAGTTATGATCAATTTTTCAGTCAAAGGTCAGAATTGGAGATATTTTTGTGCAAACTCTTTCCTTAAAACTGTATCTTTTGGCAAGGAAATAAATTTTTTTGTCCATGTTGGATTCTTCAATTTTTTGATACGAATCCAACGGTTTAAAGAACGTTAAATTCCGGGCAGTATTTTGAAAGTTATGATCAATTATTCATGAGTACACAAAGGTCAAGCGATTGGAGATACTTTTGTGTAAACGTTTTCCTTAAAACTGTATCTTTTGGCAAGGAAATAATTTTTTTTTTCCATGGTAGATTCTTCAATATTTCGATACGAATCCAACAGTATAAAGAACGTAAAATTCCGGTTGGTATTTTGAAAGTTATGATCAATTGTTCAGTCAAAGGTCAGAATTGAAGCGATTGGAGATATTTTTGTGTAAACTCTTTCCTTAAAACTGTATCTTTTGGCAAGGAAATAAATTTTTTTGTCCATTTTCAGTTCTTCAACTTTTCAATACGAATCCAACGGTATAAAGAACGTAAAATTCCGGGCGGTATTTTGAAAGTTATGATCAATTATTCATGAGTACTCAAAGGTCAAGCGATTGGAGATATTTTTGTGTAAACCTTTTCCTTAAAACTGTATCTTTTGGCAAGGAAATAAATTTTTTTTTCCATGGTTGATTCTTCAATTGTTTGATACGAATCCAACGGTATAAAGAACGTAAAATTCCGGTTGGTATTTTGAATGTTATGATCAATGTTTCAGTCAAAGGTCAGAATTGAAGCGATTGGAGATATTTTTGTAAAAATCTTTCCTTAAAACTGTATCTTTTGGCAAGGAAATAAATTTTTTTGTCCATGTTTGGTTCTTTAATTTTTTGATATGAATCCAACGGTATAAAGAACGTAAAATTCCGGTTGGTATTTTGAAAGTTATGATCAATTTTTCAGTCAAAGGTCAGAATTGAAGCGATTGGAGATATTTTTGTGAAAACTCTTTCCTTAAAACTGTATCTTTTGGCAAGGAAATAAATTTTTTTGTCCATGTTGGGTTCTTCAATTTTTCGATACGAATCCAACGGTATAAAGAACGTAAAATTCCGGGTGGTATTTTGAAAGTTATGATCAATTATTCAGTCAAAGGTCAGAAGCGATTCGTGAATCCGCGAGTGAGCTGTTTTCATCGCTCATTTTCTCACTTTTCCAAATCGATTTTTGGAATATTTTCTGATTTAAAAGTGTTTGTTTTCATGTCTACTTTCTTGTGTCAAAAGTTAAGCAAATAACGTTGAGTATTTTTAGAGATATGCCCTTGAATGTGGACATAGGTCAGATTTGCATTGCAGAATTTTGCTTTTGAATCTACATCGGTTTTTATAAAAACCGATGTCTAAACGCTTGCTTTTAATATCGGTTTTTATAAAAACCGTTGTCTTTTCAACGCAAAATTTAAGACATCGGTTTTTATAAAAACCGATGTCTAAACGTTTTTTTTTAATATCGGTTTTCTTAAAAACCGATGTCTTTTGAAATTGTAATTTTTAAGACATCGGTTTTTATAAAAACTGATTTCTAAAAGCTTTTTTAAAATCGGTTACCAAAAACCGATTTCTTTTAGTGATTTCTAGTGATGTCTTTAAGCATTTTTGTAGTAGTGCCGGGAGCAATGATAGACCTTTGTTGGAATGTGCGGGGGCTGAGGAACCCCCTGCGTTCTCGGCCTTGAGGAGGCTACTGAAAAAGTATTCCCCAGACTTAGTTTTCCTCTCGGAAACTAAGAGTAACGGATTCAAAGGCTGATAATGTGAAGGCTTCGCTAGGATTTAATAGTTGTTTCAGTGTCGACAGCTGTGGGAATAGTGGTGGGTTGTTACTTCTCTGGAAAGACAGTATAGTTGTTTCAGTTCTCTCTTTCTCCTATGGCCATATAGATGCTCGAATCAGTATGTTCAATGGTTTCGTTTGGCGATTTTCAGGCTTTTACGGCGATCTAAATCCTAATAAACGAAAGTTCTCTTGGTCCCTTCTTAGACGTCTCAGAGATACTGATAGCCTCTCGTGGGTCTGTGGAGGCGATTTTAACGAACTGTTAAGCATGAATGATAAAGTTGGGGGATCAGATAAGCCGTTTACAGGGATGCTACAGTTTAGGCAAGTTGTGGAAGATTGTGATCTTTACGATTTGGGATTCTCAGGACCTTGACTCACATGGAACAACAAAAGAGATGGGGAAAGCAATATCCAAGAAAGACTTGACAGATTTTTAGCTAATAGTAGTTGGTGTGATCATTTCTGGAAAGCTCAGGTGTCTGATCTAGGTTTCAGTACATTTAACCACCGACCCATTCTACTGAATTGCAACCCAAAAAAACTTGTTGGCTAACACAAAAAGCATAACCTTCATATTTGAAACCCACTGGATAAAGGATGAGGAATTCAGTAGTCTGGTGAAAGATACCTGGATGGAAAAGGGAGATTCAGATTCGTCTAAAGACCTACAGTGGAAACTGGATAGGTGTGCATCTAAACTGAACACATGGAGTTGAACCCGATTCAGGAATCTTCGGAAGAAGATTGAGTCCATCAATAGGGAGATTGAAAGAAGGTATGAAAAGAGCGGGAAACCAGGTATGATGCAATCTATTAGAATTTTAGAAAAGGAAGTGGAAGGTCTAATTGATAGGGATGAAATGTACTAGAAACGGAGGGCAAGAACAGATTGGCTACAAGCGGGGGACCGAAATTCCAAGTTTTTCCATGCTAAAGCCACTGCTAGAATGAAGAAAAACCACATTTCTAAACGGCTAGATAAGGAAGGCTGTCCCCAAACTAGTGAAGAGGGCCTATCCCGAGTTGTTATAGAATTCTTCTCTACTCTTTTTACTTCTTCCAACCCCACTGCTTGAGATTTGAAGAAGGCATTTAAGGGAATTAAATTAAGGCTAGACTCTGATATGAAAGAGGAGATTGGCTCTAGTTACACGACAGAGGAGGTAAGAGCTGCAGTTTTTGATCTAAATCCGACAAAAGCTCCTAGTCCTGATGGCTTCCACGCAATCTTCTTTCATAAAACTTGGGATGTGATAGGTGGGGATGTCACCAGAGTTTGCCTAAAGATCCTAAACAGCGAAATATCAATTAGGGACTTCAATGAAACCAATGTAGTTCTTATTCCCAAAATTAAATGTCCGGTGGACATAAAGGACTTTCACCCCATTTCGCTGTGCAATGTGGTATACAAAATCATTATGAAAGTGTTGGTAGCCAGATTAAAATGTATTCTCCTGCATATCATATCTCCCTCTCAATCAGCCTTTGTACATAGGAGACAGATATTCGATAATGTTCTAGTGGCCTTTGAAGCTCTTCACTCCATGGGGAATAAGAAATCAGTTAAGAAAGGGAAAATGGCTTTAAAACTCGACATGAGTAAAGCATATGACAGGGTCGAATGGAAATTCTTAGTAGCAGTGATGGAAAAGTTGGAATTCCTGAGTCAGTGGATCAAGCTGGTTCTTGATTGCATTTCAACATCCACTTTGTCTTTCCTCCTAAATGGTCAGGCAGTGTGTACCATTACTCCATCAAGGGGGCTGAGACAGGGGTGTCCCCTGTCCCCGTATCTCTTTCTTCTCTGTGCAGAAGTCTTCTCCGGTCTGATTTCAAAAGCAGAAACGGATGGGCGAGGGTTGGGGACGAGATGCTGTAGGTGGTCCCCTCATCAACCACCTATTCTTTGCGAACGACAGTATGTTATTCAGTAAAGCATCAAAACAGAATTATGACACTATCAAGAAGATCCTGGGAACTTATGAAAGAGCTTCGGGTCAACAAATGAACATAAGTAAATCAAAAATCACTTTTAGTCCAAAAGTACCAAGGGTAACTAAACAGGAGATTATGAATGCTTTGGGTATTGAGGTTTGTAATTCCCAAGAGAAGTACCTAAGGCTTCCTACAATGGTGGGTCAGAACAAGATTCAGCTATTTAATGAAATTAAAGAAAGGGTGTGGAAAAAGCTGCGCAGCTGGAACGGGAGACAATTTTCCTTTGGCGGGAAAGAAATTCTCATAAAGGCTGTTTCACAAGCTATCCTTTCCTACTCTATGAGTATCTTCAAAATCCCTATGTCTCTTTGCAAGGAGCTAGGCTCAATGACCTCAAAATTTTGGTGGGGATCAAAGGATGGCAAAAGGAAAATCAGTTGGGTCAGCTGGAAAAACCTCTACCTTCAGAAATGGCTAAGGGGTCTGGGATTTAAAGATATATCACTTTTTAATCAGGCATTGCTCGCAAAGCAAGCATGGAGAATCCATACCTGCCCCACTTCCTTGGCTGCTCAAATCCTAAAAGCAAAATATTTCAGGCAAGAGAATTTCCTTTCTGCTCCCGTTAAAGCGGGATGTTCATATACCTGGAGAAGTTTGTGCTGGGGGAAGGATCTGCTCTCTAAAGGCCTACGCTGGTCAGTGGGTAATGGTTGTGGTATTCAGGTCTATAAAGACAAATGGATCCCACATCCAAGTTCTTTTAAGGTAATCACTCCAGACCCAGGCTTGGATCTCCGAGTGTCTGATCTTATGGAGGGATCCCGCAGAGGCTGGGATCAAGAAAAACTTAATCAGTATGTCCTCCCAGTTGATAGGGAAGCAATTATGTCAATTCCAGTTAGTTGGAATGGAGGGAATGATTTCCTCAGGTGGCACTATGATAAATCAGGCAATTACACGGTTAGGAGTGGCTACCGGATGGGAATTCAGGACCAGGTTCAGAATTCAGCCTCTAATCCTTCTTCCCGCCAAAAGTCAAGAATTTTATTTGGAGATTATGTTGGGAGGCTGTCCCCTCTATGGAAAACCTCTGGAAAAGAAGAGTAATCCTGTCCCCAAATTGCAGCCGTTGTTTTTCATCTTTAGAAACCACCAGCCATGCCATCTTTAGGTGTAAAGCAGTGCGAAAGGTCTGGGATTTAACGAGATTCAGTAGGTCTAATGCTAAACTCAGAAATCTCAAAGCTTTTGATTTTCTTTTGCTGTGTAGGTCTAAGTTGTCTGTTGATGATTTCTATTTACTCTGCATGACTTCTTGGGTTGTGTGGGAAAATCGAAACTCTGTGTTAAACCTGTTAGGATTATGCTCAATAGCAAGAGTGTAATGTTGTAATTAACAATCTTTTTCATATTAATAAAGTGATTTCTGGTTTAACAAATCGTATAGCATTTATAGTTTAATATTATAATTGTCAAAGTAAATAATCATAAGGTCTAAAGACTATGAGAAAAGAAAAATTGTTCGTACATCTGGATATGTATGTGGTAGACACAATTCTTTAGTTAGTCTTGAATAATGTTCACAACTTAAGTTAAAGGTTGGGCACCTTTATCTTGTTAAAGTTGTAGAATTCTTTTGCTAGCATTTGAGAGGGATCAAATGAGATATGATGAGTCTAAATCATCGGAGTGTCTTTGAGCAAAAGGATCTAGTGCACTGGGTGCATTGAACAGGATCACAATGAAAAGCTTTATCTAGAACCGTCAATAGATAATAGTCTTTTCATTATCAGGACAATCGGAGAGTCTATCTTAATCCTGAGATAAATGATGGACTTATGGTTGCAAGTGATATCATTTGAGTTATCAATGAGTATGATTACATTGCATAGTCTATCCTCGATAGTTTGGTGATATTCATTTGTTAATCGATAGAGGACTTCATTTATAGATATGGACATCGTGGCTCCATTTAATTAAATGAGAGTATAATATCATCATATGGATGTTTTGAGGTAATTGGATATTAAATCTCAACGTTGAGTTTTCGATAGTGTCTATTGAAAACATGGCTTCTGGACAAGTCAAAATATCCAAGTTCAAAACGTGGTCATATGAGTAAATATGGTAACTTGGAGAGTTATAGGCGGTCTATGAACTCTTGGCGATTACTGATATTAATCACGAGGATACACTATCTCCTATATGATTGTCTAGGGTATGAATGAGGAGCATCTTCCTTTTCTATCTTTATTTAAGAGTTCAATTTTAGCTCTTTAGTGGAATGAGTTAAAATTAATGGATCGGACCTAAGTGAATCATTTGTTGATTGTGATTAGGTTATGTCTATTGAAGCTTAAATTTAGATGGCCCGCCAAGATCCCAATCCACACGGACTTGCATGGATCACTTGATATATTCTACCGGACCAATTTAAGGGTCCATCAAGAATTGCATTTAATATATTAAGAATATAATTTGCACATTATTTAAGTAATGGGCTGCTCAATTATATTTATATATTAATGAAAGACATGTGGGCTTGTTTCTTTTAGTAAGAATGGGTCTGGTTCACATGTGGGCTTTTTATTTAAAGTCCAATGGATTAAATGAAATAAGAAAATAATATGTTGGCCCATTTATTCAAGTGGGGCGGCAAGGTTAAGTTTTAACCTAATATATTATTTTGTTTCATTTGTTTTAATTAAATAAGAATTAATTTATTTATTAATTAATTGTTTAATTAAGAAACAAATCTTTTCTGATTAGGAAATATGATTCCTAATGTTATACTATTGTTGGTAGTATACTAAAAGTAAAAGACTTATTTGGTAAGAAAATAAATAATTAATTTTATTTATTTAATCAAATAAGAAGTCTTTTAATTTAGTCATTAAAAAGAATAAAATAACTATGAGTTGGATTAGGGTTAGAAGTCTATTCTTTTATGGAAATTAGGGTGCAACACAAACCTTTGGAGGTGGTGATTTGCGGCAACCCTAGTGCAAAAAGAAGAGAGATTTCGGCAACCCAAAAAGACAAGGAGAGGAAAATTTAGGCCACCTATATATTCCCACATATAGATTTCGGCCACCCTAAGTTGTTCAAGAGACAATTTTTCTTCTTCTTCACAATTCATAGAAAGCTTTTATTCTACTAAAACAAATAGGAGTGTTAGATTATTCTTTGATAGTATACTATTTGCTTAATCATCAATAAGCTTGTGTATACGATATCGATCTAGGTTCACGCGAGTTTCGATCATTAGATTGAGAACTCAAAAGTGACCGGAATAATCTCAGTCATTCTTTTGATTGTTTTTGTGACTAACAAAGAAAAGAAAGTTTGTTTTGTCCATTCACAGGTTTGCAATTCAAAGAAAAAGGGAGACCACGCTCCTAGGTGATCCACGTTCGTGCTAGGATTGAAGATCTTGCGGATTACCATCGACGTAAGTCAATCGGATCACGCGACAAAAGGTATTCTACTTTTTGGTTATTGTATATGCATGTTTAATTAATTAAAGGGTTTAAGGTTCATAAAGGAAAAAAAAAAAAAAAAAGTCACTAAATCTTATTTTTAGTCTCGCTTCCGCTGCGTGTACTACAGTATTTTTCCCTACAAAACCAAGGTTTTTCGATGGAGCCTGGTAGGGTGGTGTCATGAGCTAAGGACCTGCTAGTGGAATTTCAGAACTCAAATTTGGTTTCTGACCTCCCTGTCCCTCTGCATGCTTTTTCCCCTCCCATTGACTGGGTGGTGCCTCCCCTTAGTCTTCTGAAGCTCAACACAGCTATGGCTCCTAACAAAAAGGCTTCTAATTTTGGTGTGGGTGTAGCTATTAGAGATCACAAAGGAAAAGTCATTGTAGCCTGGTCCTCGTTACAGACTGGTTCTTTCTTTTCTAAGGTTGGTCAGCTGATGGCTTTACGAGAGGGTTTAATGTTTGCCATCTCTCTGCGTTTGCCTATCTCCTTTGCTGAATGCTCTTCCTTTTCTGTTGTTTCCCATGTTAACAGCACTGCTGCTTCCTTTTGGGATGTAAATTTTATTGTATCAGACATTAAGGCTTTGTATTCGGATGTTGGTAATTGTAAACTCCAAGCTATTCCCATTTCGGGTAATTCCTTGGCTTTTAACCTTGCTAAGTTAGCCATCTCCTCTGCGAAGGAGCACCTGTGGCTGGACCCTAGCTTGTTTCCAGTTTTCAGGTTGATGTAATGTTTTTCTCTTCTTTGAGCAATCAACAAAAAAAAAAAAAAAAAAAAAAAAAGTCATGCTCAAAAAAACTATCCCATCATAAATCCATTATACTATAATAACTTCCAAATTCAACTTAGCATTGTTACTTGTCACAACTGAAACTAAATCTAATGTGTCTAAAACAACTTAGAGGGGGAAATTTTTTGATAAAAAAAATTAAATAAATACAAAAATGAAAAAATCAAATTGATTTAACAATTATTTAAATTATACTTTTTATTTAAATATCCCTAAATATAAAACTCAAAATTATCATTTAAATTATCGTTTTTATTTAAATATCCCTAAATATCATTTTTTTTCATTTACAATAACAAGGGTATTAATAATGTCAAAAACAAAAATAAAAAAATTAAATAATAATAATAATAATAATCATAATATAAAAAAAATAATAATAGTAATATAAATAATAATAATAAATTATTTTTAAAAAAACAATAGGTAGATATTTAGATTGATCTCCATCATTTATATCAAATATTCACGATGGTGATCAAATTACAAAATAATAATAATAATAATAATAATAATAATAAGAAAAATTACAAGAAAATTGAAAAACAATTTTTTTTTTAAATTTATTATTATTTTTTATATTATTATTATTATTATCATCATCATTATTATTATTATATAATTTTTTGTTTTTGTTTTTGACATTATTAATAATCTTGTTATTGTAAATGAATAAGTGATATTTAGGGATATTTAAATAATAATAATAATAATAATGGTTATTATTATTTTTTAACCATTATTTCAATTTTAAATTCTTAAATTTTTATTTTTAAAATTTGGTCAGAGGGGTATTTAGGTTATATTATTATATTGTTTTCGATTTGATGCAATTATCTATATAATCAAGGGAACTTAGTGTAATTTGCCATGACAGAAAAATGGACGGCGTGAGGATTTTGAACAAAGTGCAAAGAAAAGGAGAATTTAGGGGGTTTAACGCCTAAAAAACGTTTATGGGGTAAAATACAAACTGGCGTAAAGTTCAAGGGGGACTGGTGCTAATAACCCTAAAATATTTAATTCGATTATCGGAGTCATGTAGGATGTAAGCTGAATAGTTTATATTCATTAATAATTTAAAATCAATTTTACATGCGTCATCGCTTTCATCATCTTTATGTTTGTTATACCGAAGTTTATGGAGTCTTGAATTGGATGACTACTTCTCTTATTATTATTTAAATAACCTCTTCTCTTATTATTATCACCAACTTATCAATACTATTTCCCACATTATGAATAGAATTTACTTTCCTGAAATACAAAATTTTTCTAACAGATCTTTATATTCATTTATCTATGAAGGATCATAAAACAATTCCAAATTTGAAATCCATGATTGCTTTTTAATAGAGGAAACAGGACTAAAGTGAGATAGTATATATATATATATATATATATATATATATATATATATATATATATATATATATATATATATATATATATAAATGTTCAAGTCAGTGCGTACTGATATAATTTTATTAGAGTGTTGAATGTAGACCATTAGATTTACATATTTTCACTCAAAGTGTATGCACTCATCAAAACTTCTCCATAATCAGTGGTCCACATGCATTGGTATTGATATAGTTACATCAGTACCCACTGATCGATGTGAACGGGACCGTATATATATACATCGGTTTTTTATGATTTAAAAACCGTGGTCTATTTGAGCAATGTTGAAAAAAACTCGGTAACAACATTGGTTTATAACTTATGTAAATTATTTTAAAACACATCGGTTATATATAAAACTGATGACACATATAAGCAAATAAATATCGGTTTTGTATTATAACTAATGTATCTAATACAGATGAAAAAAATCAGTTTCTTACTAAAACCGATTTGTTTATTTTATTATTATATTTCACATATTTTCATTGTTGCCAAAATTTCGTCTGGAATACTGTAAATCTCAAATACTCCAACATAAAATGTAAATTAACAATAATGTGTTTCATTTTCATTCCAAATAACATTATATAATAATACAACCACAAAACTATTACTTAAATTCCTAAAGGATAACTGCAGTTTGCAAAACAATTCAAAATCCTCCAAATTAACATATATTTCTAAATTTACAAAAATTCGTCACTCGAACGAACCAATTCACTCCGAACAAAATTGATGGCCTCTTGATTAGTTGATCGATCGTACTTTCTCTTTATTGTCAATTTTCATCTATATAGAAAAATAAATATTAAATATTAATATTACGATAGAAAGAAAAAAAAAGCATAAAACTTTTAACTTACACAAACCAAATACCTTAAAAGTTAAAACAATCATATGGAAGAGTGATACCACTAAGGAATTTATATGATCTCTAGATACATTCTTGCATCGTTAACAAACAAGTTATCAAGTAGATGGTGTTGTGAACCAACATGCTAGATGGCTAGATTTATAAAATCTTATTACAATTTTCTTAGCTAAACAAGCACCAAATAAAAAAATACTTTACACATAATCAATGATATTTTTAATAAAAGTAAATTAGTTTGTGTCGGTAGACTTGACAAAATCCATGATGTCATCGTCGAAATTCGACTTCTCTTTAAGAGAAAGACGTTTAGGAAACGAAATGTTGGTGGGATTATGTGGCTACAGATTTGAAGAGGAGAAGGAAGGGGAGACGTGGTCGCGTGAGAACAAATGAAGAGTGTAGGGTTGGGTTTAGTAATAGTCAAGTCATTAAAAAATAAATATATCAGTTTTTCTAAAACCGATGTGTTAATTTTTAGATTATTTAATATATGGGTTCTGTCACTAATATTGTAATGTAAAATCAAGTGAAAATCGCCAAAACTAACCTATCTAATTATAGGAATTTCTTTTTTAACCACATGCATACTTTTAATTGTTTATAACCACTTTTTTGAGAAATTATTGAAAAACCCTCATATAAAAACCTCCCCAAAACCACTGTTTCTCTCTTTCTCCTTCTCTCCCCTCTGCTCTCTCTCCCGGTCATCTCTCTCTTTCTCCTCTCCATCCCGTCGCCCGTCGCCGGAATCGTCGCCCAACGCCGGAGTCGTCGCCGAACAGCCGCCGGACGTCGCCTGGACCAGCGACGGTCACGAACCAGCGGCGAACGAAGGCCTGGTCGTCGCACGAACCAGCGGCGCTGGTTCGTGCGACGACCAGGCGCTCGTGCGCCGCTGGTTCGTGACCGCCGCTGGTCCAGGCGATGTCCGGCGGCTGGTCTCCGACGTTGGGCGACGTGAGGAAGAAGACCTAAACCTAATCTGCAATAAAATGGAGAAATCAAAAAAACCTAAACCTAATTTGAATCTAAGGAAGAAGAAAAGGAAGAAGAAAAAGGGGAAAAAAAACCTAAGCCAAAATTCAATTTAGTCCAGATTTCAAGTTTCAATATTTACAATTTAGGTATGATTTCAAGTTTAGGCATTTCATTTTAGCAATGATTTCAAGTTTGGATATTTTCAATTTAGCCATGATTTCAAGTTTACTCCGAGATTTTATAAAAAACTATTTTCAGGGGTATACTGGTAATTTATGGTACTAAACTGAATTTTTTAAAAAAAAGTAGTTATTAACAATTAAAAATTCAAAAGTGGTTAAAAACAAAAGTATGATAAGTTGGATGGCCACTTTTGGTTTTCTCTCTCAAATCAATCCACCTCAGTTTTTATATAAAGGTTGTCATTTTTAACCATAAAAACTTAAGAAATCGTTTTTTAATGAATTGATGTCTCGCTAGTGATGTCTTTAAATATTTTTGTAGTAGTATATATATATATATATATATATATATATATATATATATATATAATATTTCTCTAATTAAGATTTAAGACAATCATGACTATATAATTTTAGGACGTTCAACCACAGTCATAAATTCACAGTCATAATTTTAGGGGCGGAACAATGAGAAGGCTGCTCATAAAAGGTTAATTATAGAAACAGCTCCTAAGGTTTGGTAATATTACATGAATATGATGTGTTTATCTAAATTTAATGAAATGTAAATATTTTGTTGTTCAAAGTAAGTGGTAAAAATACATATAATATTATGGCTTTTAACATTATAGAATTAAGTCATTTGTAAGTTTAAATAATATTTTTTTTTTGAACTACAAATTAAATAATTGTTTATGTATAAATTTTACAATGTATTTTATATTATTTAGTAGTCCATTATTGGTGTCATCTTATTATTAAAAAATAAAAAAAATAATATCATCAAGAATCATATAAAAATTTTGTTATTCTTAATCAATGGCTCGTATGTCTTGCACTGAACTTTATTACATCAATGTGCATGGAGGAGGAAAAATGGAAAATCACAAGAGTTTTCTCTGCATTGCACAAAAACAGAATTTAATAAATTTAGTGTGAGAGTTTGTAAGCTATTAATTAAGCATTAGAAAATATTGATTAAACAAAAGCAGATAAATCCAACTATTGATAACTAATAAGTTGTCTTTGTAATGTTAGTGTGTAATGAGGAAAAAAAACATTTATACATATAATTTAGCCCGGATAACAAATATTTCCTAGGTACTCCCGTAGGCCCACAACCTCACTTTAACAAATACTCACACCCAATATGAATGTGTGGCTGTGGTTGGACATCCTTAACTTTTAATTTCAGAACGTCCTTATCAGAGAACCACTATATATATATATATTTTAAATAGGATGCAATAATATTTTGTTATTGCTTAGGCTTATATAGATTATTATTGTTTATAAACAATTGAAGACCTACAAAGGAAGTTTGAGATATAGGTTAAGCATATCATATGTATAGGCATGCTGGCTTGATTCTGAACATAAAGTATGAACATTTTATTATTGAGCAATTCAAATGTCAACAAATTGAATATTTCATCTTAACGAGCAACTCATTTATTAACATGATTACTCTAAATTATCTTATCACATCACTTAAACAAAATATTGGGATAAAATAGTATTATTCTTAAAATATATACGAATTTATGATCTTTTAAGACAAAAATTAGCTTATAAGGGTCGTGTGTTTAAAGCAAACATGTTAGATCTAAACTTATGTAATTAACAACATTTTGTTATGTCATTATCTTAAGATTGGTTCACAATCATGGGATCCGAATGTAAATATATATGTTCCTCATCTTAAGATTCAAAGCTAATCCAATCACATAACAAATTATTATATATCCTAAGCAATGTCAGTGATGGGTAAAATATTGTGAGAAGTTAATTAAGGGCTAATATTGATATTTCATGGATAATGATCCATCTTGGTGGTTGAAGATTTTAAATTAAAGTTTCATCCTCAGGGTTTGTATTGTAAATATAAACTCCACCATTAGGGGTCTGTGGTCCCGACAGACCCCGACCCACAATGGTTTCAGTTTTTTATTTTTTAAATAAAAATTTTGTTTTTCTATGCAATCAAAGCGTTTTGTTTTAACCGGAATTTTAATTGTTTTTGGATGTCTCTTTGTTTATAGAGTTTCCTGGAAGAATCAATTGTATTCATACGTTGATTGATGAGACCCGGGAATCTAGTTTAATTGTATTACTTTACTTGATCCAAGTTTTAATGAAGATTATTAATTGTTGATCTAGTTTAATTGTATTACTTTACTTGATCTACTTTACTCATATTTTTGCAATTTTATTAATCGTTGTTCAACCTTAAACAAAACAAGTCTACTTACTATTTGTCTTGTTCGTTTGGTCTTAGTTTCGAATCGATTTGATCCACAAAGGATTTCCTTGTGTTCACACCTTTTCATTTTTCAGGTAATATTTTTGTAGAGGTGTAGGAGTGCGGCTGCACTTATTTAAAATAGGGTTAATTGGCGAAAATAGCAACCACTCTCTAGGAAATAGCCCATTGGGAAAAAAAGTGCATATATAGCCGCTTTGCCAACCCTATTTATGACTATGCCCTTAAGTGGAAATTCCCTAAATACCCTCAGTCAATGTTTGAGCAAATAAAACTTGATTAAGTTTACTAAATTACCCTCCCATTCTGATTCCCTACAAAGTGACTAAATTACCCTCTGATTTCCCATAAAAACTCTGCTTTGTGCGAATACAAACGGTTACAACAACAACAACCAGAAAACCAAAAGTGAGAGGAAGGAGAAGCAGAAGGTCGCCGTTGCCCTCGTCGCCATCGCCGTCGCAGAAACTTTGCTCTATGTGAAATCGCAAACCCAAAACTCAAAACTCTGCTTTGTGTGAAATCGCAAACTCAGACAACTTCAAACCAGAAATAGAGAGAGAAAGGAGAAGCACAAGGTCGCCGTTGTCGCCGTCACGTTGCCGTTGGCATTGAAGGAAGCACCCAAACCCAGACAACAACAAAGAAATCGCAAACCCAAACAACAACAAACCAGAAATTGAGAGAGGAAGGATAAGCAGAAGGTCGTTGTTGTCCTCGTCGCCTTCGCCGTCGCCATTTGTCGCTGTCGCCATCGGCATTAAAGGAAGCACCCAAACCCTAGAAAACGCAAACCAAATTGAAGGTACTAATTTGTTGAAAATTATGTTTTTTATTGGAGTTTGTTCTTGTATGTGTTTTGGGATGGTAGATTGTTCTATTGTTTGTGTTTTTGACGTGTTTGTATGTGTATTTGAAGCGTGTGTGTTATGTTTGAAGGGCAAGCATTATTGATTGATTGCTATGAACTACACTGGAAATGTTTTGTTTTGGGTATTGGGAGGGAAGAAAAACGTTTGCAGACAGTAAATGACTTATTTTGCATGTAGAGAGTAGGCTTTAGATGGATGGGTGATGCATGTAATTTGTGTGCTTAGGATTGATTTATATAAGCCTAGGACTGGATGCCATGAGCCTAGGAATCAGCTGCTGGGATTGTATGCATGTAATGTGTGAGCCTAGGATTGATTTATATAAGCCTAGGACTTGATGCATGTATTTGTGAGCATGTATGTATGTATTTTGTGAGCATGTACGTATGTATTTTGTGAGCCTAGGAATTAGCTGCTGATGTTGAATGAGAATGCATGTAATCTGTGAGCCTTGAACTGATGATAAATGCATAATTTTGAGCCTAGGACTTATTTTCATAAGCATGGGACTGATGTTTTCCTTTTGTTTTCATTGTTTAGATGCCGAGGAGAAATCCGAATGCAAACTTGTGGCGGAACCAGACCATGAGAGCTGGGTAACGGTTAGAGTAAATAGTGGAAGTAAACAATATTTCATTACAAACTTGAAGGAGGTCCTAGAGAAATTTGGGTTGGAGAAAAAATTCAAGGAGGGCCCCTTCGGCATATATTTGAAATTGAAAGAACCGTTGACACTTTACGGGCAGGTTATTCACAATATTTTGAAAAGAGAAATCAATCACCCCAAAGGACAAAGAGAAGATGAGATGTGGTTTGGGTTGGGGAATTCAAAAGCCTGTTTCGGCCAAGAGGAATTTTGTTTATGCAGCGGGTTGAATATGGGACAGCTGCCCGAAGGTTTTGCTAACAACAACGAAGTACCAGAGGATTCGATGCTTAGAAGAATTTTCAAAGGAAAAAGGCCGACTGCAGAGGTATTGTATGCCACTTTGAGGAAAATGACATCCGAACAGAGTGAAGATGCGTACAAGATGTTGAATATATATACGGTGAGCCAATTCTTTGGCACGGATGACGGACGGACCACAGCCATCCCGGGGTGGCTATTTACATTAGTTGAAAAGGAAGAAGAATTCAAAAATTTTCCATGGGATTCTTACATATTCAGTTTTACATTTTATTTTCTGAAGGGTGTACTGAAGGGACGGCTGGACCAACTAAGAGGTGAAGCAAAGAAGGAAGACAAGAAGGGGAAGCTGTAGAAAATTAAGAATGCAGTGGAAGAAGAAGAAGACTTAGAAGAAGAACAAAAACAAGAACAAGAAGAAGAACAAGAAGACAAGAAGAAAAAGAACAAGAAAAAGAACAAGAAGTTAGTAGAAGTGAAAGGGAAAGGGAAAGGGAAAGGGAAAGGGAAAGGGAAGCTGAAGAGTGTGGAAGAGAAGAGTGGGGAACAGAAGAAAAATAAGAAATCGAAGTATTATACCTACAATTTGTCCAGGTTCCCTCTAGCACTTCAAGTAAGTTTTAAAAAAGGAAATATAGCATATTTTCAGCATAGCAAAACTGTTATTGTGTTTCCCGTTTCATTCTTTGTTGAATTGTTATTGTGTTTCTTATATTGATATTAGTTAGTTGAAATTGTATAGGTATGGGCCATGGAGAGGATAATTCGTTTTGATGATCGAGTCGGAAAGAGAGTTGGTACGGGGTATCCCCGGTTCACTAGATGGGCATTTGATGAAAGGATTCAAGATATTGAATCATCATTCAATTCAACGGTGTGTACTTAATGACCCTTTCTTTTTAGTTATATAGGGATAATTATCTTTGGAAATTCGGCAATAATTGTTTGTTCCTAAAAATTCGGTAATTGTTTGTTCCTAATATGCAGATGACTTTACTTGATTGAGAAGTTGAAAAGTATGAAAAAGATACAGATTACTTCAAGTCATTGAACCTGAAACGCGTGTGTCATCCACTAACCGTAAAGAAGAGGGAGAAGTTGGCTCTTCCTCCACCTCCAAGTAAAGTGGAAGAAGAGGCTGTTGGTGGTGATGACGATGAAGTTGATGATCATCAGACAGGTTACAATAACAATGATGGGATTGACGCTTCTATTAAGAAGCAGGAGATAAGAAGTTCAGTGAGGAAAACTATAAGTACATTTTCAAGTGAATATTCCCCCCCTTCGAAGAAGCATCTATTCTCCGATGGGAATTCTAAGGTATGATTCCATCTACACTAGTTGGTTTTAGACTTTTAGTAAGCTATTCTTGTATGTATTGTAGTATTAATTATTGCATAATTCAGGTGCCTTCCACAATCCCAGAATTATATGCAGAATTACGTGCTGCTATAGTTGATAGCGAGGAACGTATCGTTGCCTTTTGTAAAAATGAATTTGCAAAGATTAGAAATGAGATGAAGGTTAGATGCATAAAGTTGTTGAAAAATATATTATTATTTATATATAATAGTTTAGTCGTTAATAATATCCACTAATTTATTGATGTTGAATTGTTGATGTTTAGAAGGGTGCTGAGCAAGATGATGAGATGAAGGAGGATGTTGGTGTTGATAATGCTGCTAATGAGGAGGATGTTAGTGGTCATAAGGCTGTCTATGATAAGGCTGTCTATGATAAGGCTGTTGGTGGTGATAAGTCTATTGATGAGGAGGATGTTGGTGTTGATAAGGCTACTAATGAGGAGGATGTTGGTGGTAAGCCTGCTGGTGATAAGGCTGGTGTTCAGGAGGATACTGGTGATGATGCTGGTGATAAGGCTGCTGGTGATAGGGCTGCTGGTGATAGGGCTGCTGCTGATGAGAATGCTGGTGATATGGGTGCTGCTGAAGAGAATGCTGTTGAGAAGGCTGCTGTTAAGAAGGCTGTTGTTGAGGAGGATGCTGGTGATAAGGCTGCTGTTCAGGAGGATGTTGAAGAAGTGACTAAGAAGCAAGATGTTGAGGAACATGTGGCTGTTGTTGAGGCTCTTTTGGCTGTTGGGTCTACTGCAATCGAGGGTGATGTGATGGTCGAGGTACATTCTATAAATATAATAGTGGTTTTGTCATTTATATCTATAACTAAGGATAATAGTGTTTATGTTATGTATATGGTTGAGGCCGGGGAACAATTATGTTCAGCCTGGGAACAATTGTCTTAGGGTTTAGGGAACAATTCCCTTTGGCCTGGGAATAATTCTGTTCGGCCTGGGAACAATTGTCTTAGGGTTTAGGGAACAATTCCCTTAGGCCTGAGAACAATTCTGTTTGGCCTGGGAACAATTCTGTTAGGGTTTAGGGAACAATTCCCTTACGCCTGGGAACAACTATATTATAGTGTTTTTGTCATGCATATGAGTATAGCAATGGTTTGTACTTTACTACATATTTAATTGGCTTGTAAGACTCGAGGGAAAAATCTATCCTTGACTTGGAACAATATCCATCCCCAGCCGTGTGTTTTATTGGCGAGAACTTCCCCAGTAGTGTGGTAGCACTTACTGAGGCGGACCCTCATGTTGAATATAGAGACGTTGACAAACAGAGGGCTCGAAAGCAGTCAAAGTATCTCGATGACCCGTACACAGATCCGATGCCTAAGAAGACAAAGAAATCAAAGCCAAACGAGGAAGATATAGACTTAGTTGAGTTCACGTCTTTCCTGAAGAACAATGACCAAGTTAGGTAATATTTCATTCCTGTGATCTGTTATATTGGCATGACTTCAATGTATTCATTGGAAAATATTTGTACTAATGTTATGCATTAATTTTTTAATAGTATTTATACGGGTCAAATCATTCCCATGACGCATCAACATTTTCAAGACCTGGTCAACGTCGAAACGTGGATATCAGATTTGGTAACATAATTTAACTATCTATTTCTTCCTGGTTATTAAGCCTTTATGTAACTTATTTCGTAACGTACATCACTGCATATACACAGCACATTCATAGTTACTTTGATATCCTATGGAAGAGGCAATCGAGCAGTGAGCTGAACTATGTGCAAAATATTGGATTTGTGAACATATCTTTCTTCGTAAGTATCACCCTATTTATATGATACGGTATTTGAAATTGTGTTTATGCATGTTTCTGAAAAATTGTTAATGAATGTATTTTTTGATGATAGACTAGCATAAGCAAGCTGTGGATAGATGAAATGAAACTGCTGGACACGCAAAGGGACATAGCCCGATTTGAGAAGGAAGACCAGGAAAGAAGTCAGCCAATAGAAACTAATTCTCCTCCTTCTCCTCAAGGGAAAAAAGATCGAAAAAAAAGGGTTGAAACAAATTATAGCACGGTGTATATAAAACTATCTAGAGGGGGGGTGAATAGATTTTAAGCTTTTTACCCAATTTTTCGTGTTAGTCAAAATTACGAATTTACCCCTAAATAGATAAAGCAATAAATCAAGTATGAAATGCGGAAATTAAATAAGACTTGATTTTTACGTGGAAACCCTCACGGGAAAAACCACGGGCTAGTAAGTAAGCCACACTTGAACCTCGAATCCACTAAATGTGTAAAACGATTACAACCTAATCCCGGAAGTAATCACACACCTACCTAATCCCGGTATGAGTGAACCTAGTCCAATTTTGCTTGCGATCTAAGCAACCTAATCCCGGATGCTACACACAAGACTTACTTTCTCTATGAAGAGAATTACAACCCTAAGTGAATATATGAATATTCAAAATGCAACATAGAGTAAGGGAAACCCTATATGCTTATCTAAGATGATTAATATGCAATTAGAGCAATCCTAGATATCAAAACTAAATGACATGTCAAATCAAATAGTTTAGCTAATCAAGATTAAGTACAAAACCTAATTAGCTATCACAATACAACTTCTCAAACATACATCATACTAATCTCAAACTTGTATTCAAAGTATATAAAATAACATACAAGTAATTAAATGAGATTGCTTGTTAAGAGAAACACAAAATATGTAAGATATTAGTGAAAAGCTTACCAAGCAAAGTATAATGAAGAATCCATGCAAGATGTCATCTAGATGATCAAGGATGATGCTAGATGATGATTGATGATCATGGAAAAGTGTTTGAGTAAACTAAAATTGAGTTCTTTGGAATTTTTCTTCTCTTTGAAAAATCTCCTAAGTATGGAATCTGAATATGAACTCTTGTAATTGACCTAAAGTCAAAGTGGCATATATATAGGAGGCCAAAACAAAGTGTGGTCGTTTTGATAAGTTTGCCTCAATATTGCCTTGGGCGCTGTATGTAGAGCGCCTCTTGTACAGCGCTTGTACAGCGCCCCTACTCTGTTCTCATGGGAAAACAGAGTGGCGCTGTACGTAGAGCGCTTTGTACAGCGCCTGTACAGCGACCGAATTAAATCGATCAGGTCTGAACAACGCTCAATGGGCGCTGTTCGTACAGCGCTTCTGTAGAGCGCTTATGTAGAGCGCTTTTGGGAGCGCCCAATGCAAAAATGCAATCCTAAGTCTAAGCATGACAATGCAATTGGATATGCAAGATGCAATCAAACTAACATGCAAGAAGAGATGTTAATGAACATTAATGCACAAAAGTAAGACACACAACATACAAGTATTAAACATATGCATGAGTTGTGAGTGTGTGCAACTATCTCTTCAAGACAAGTAAGCAAAAAGAAATAGACCTTCGGTGCTTATCAACACGAGGTCTTTAAAGGGCTTCGAACAATAAACCCGATACCTAGGCTACCCTTACAAAGAACCCCAACATGTGGTTTGTCCACGAAATAAGCCAATCAACAAATGGGAACCTTACAAGGGTCAAGAAGACTAGTGATCCGTCTCTAAAAGCTGTCAATGTCTGGGAAGATTACCCAAAATTCGTTCCTTTAAATTATCAGCCAAGTTCAGACATCCTGAGACATGTTACAGGGCATCAACTTCTATACCCTCAACCTTGGTGGCAGTTGAATTCAGTAAGTTGTTGGAAATTCATTGCGTTGTCATTATCTAATTCCTTAAATAATATGTATCTATTGTATATACAGGTGCTCATTCCGTGCCACGTTCACGGCCATTGGATGTTATGCCATGTACTTCTAAAGGAAGGAAAAGTAATGGTATATGACTCATTGAATGAACGGAGGAGCGAACTTAGTCCTCGGATGAAGGAAATTCATGGCCTGCTTTACCTGTTGCCTTCTACGTTGAAGCATGCTGGTTACTACCAACAAATCAAGATGGATCCTCGTAGCACCCCATTCACAGCTGAAAGCATGCACAGTGATCTCATTCCACAACAAGATGATGGGTATGTTTGACATATTTATTTACTTTTTATGGACTTTATTTACTTTCCTAAAGATACTAATGTTTGACATATCCCATCATTTATTAGAAACAGTTGTGGTGCATTTTTAATGAAGTATGCCGAGTTGATTATGGCTGGAGTGCCAACTCCATAGAAATCAATTTTTGGACAAAAGAATATCAAAAACATTCGAAAGACCATTGCAATTGAGATTTACACAAATGGTCAACTCCATAACTCCCTATAGACTTGTACAGCTTGGAAATCATGTACAGCTTCAGAATCAATCATTTATTTAGTCTGAGAATGTTTTGTGCACTTCAGAATTGCTGGGAATGTTTATGATGTATTTTTTTGGTTTGGGAAAAATTTGCTAGGCCTGGGAACAACTCTTCTAGTCCTAAAACGAATATTCCCAGGCTTACGATACTTGTAGTCACCAACAATGGTCCCAGTCACCATCGTTGTTACTTGATGTATTTATCCAATAGACTTGTACAACTTGGGAATCATGTACAGCTTCAGAATCAATCATTTATTTAGTTTGAGAATGTTTTGTGCACTTCATAATTGCTGGGAATGTTTATGATGTATTTTGTTGGTTTGGGAAAAATCTGTTAGGCTTGGGAACAACTCTTCTGGTCCTAGGACGAATGTTCTCAGGCTTACGATACTTGTAGTCACCAACAATGGTCCCATTGTCCCAGTCACCATCATTGTTACTTGATGTATTTATCCAATAACTTTGATGCACATTAGATGATTTTGAAAATGATCTTCACTGTAATGAGAGACTCATTCACATTAGATGCATATTTATATATGGGGATATATATATATATATAAATAAACTGTGAAAAATTATGTTAGGCCTGAGAACAATTCTTCTAGGCCTAGGATTGTTGCTATCAAGGCTAAGGAGTTAAGGACGTGTTCCCAGGCCTAGGAGAATTGTTCCAGGGCCTAGGAAACTTGCTCCTTGTTCCCAGGCCAACGAGAGTTGTTCTCAAGGATAAGGACTCAAGGATATAGAGAGTTGATCTCAAAACTAAGGACTCCAGGCCTAGGAGAGTTGTTCCCAGGCCCACGATAGTTGCTATCAAGGCTAAGAACTTAAGGACGTGTTCCCAGGCCTAGGAAACTTGCTCCTTGTTCCCAGGCCAACGAGAGTTGTTCTCAAGGATAAGGACTCAAGGACATGGAGAGTTGATCTCAAAGCTAAGGACTCCAGGCCTAGGAGAGTTGTTCCCAGGCCTAGGAGAATTGTTCCCAGGCCCACGATAGTTGCTATCAATGCTAAGGAATTAAGGACTTGTTCCCAGGCATAGGAGAATTGTTCTCAGGCCTAGGAGACTGGTTCCAAGGCCCGCAATAAATTGGTGGCTTTTCATTTTAAACACATTTACACCGGTTCATTTCATTTTAAATGTAAAGGTTACATTGGTTAGTATATCCGCCGTTCATTTAAGGTACAATGGTTGTTCATTGGTTGCAATGGTTCATTCTTCAATGTAATCAGGTGACTATATAAACACCCAATCTCAGTTTTTCCTCAAAAAATTATTCAATCTTCCTCGGTTGTTATTTGTTTCATCACTTCATTTTTACACAGAAATGGCAGGAAATGGCAGGGGCAGTGACAGTGACAGGATGAATGCCATTTTAGAAGTAATGCATCAACGGGTTGCAATGGCGGAGGAGACCGTCATCAAAGAGCGTGAAAATTATAAACGGCTACGTGATGATTATACTGTTTTGATGGGAAAATTTTAGAATCTGGAGGCTGAAATCATCTACTCCAAAGTTGAGATTGAAGCAAAGGACAACGAAATCAATGGCCTCTACCAACTTGTTGAACATTTGTAGAAGAGGTTGATGGACTTCAACGTTCCACCATCACCCTGAACAAAAACAAATTTCAATATTTATGTTCTGTTTTTTTTTTCACATGCTGTAATGGTTTTGTTTAACAAGTTTATGGAAGTAATTTGTCTGGTTTAAATACACGGTTCACAGCCATTTCAAAGACTGTCATTATATTCATTTATTCATTAGTCTAGACTAAATAGACCTACCAGCAGAACAGAACAAAATAAAAATAATAAATAAACAACACCAAACAAAATAAACATAAAAAACAGATCTTTCAAACAATCTTACCCACTATAACTCCTAAAATAAACACGAGTACAAATATAAACAACATGACACCAGTACTTTCACTCTTCTCAGATACTTTCTCTGTAATATTAACAGAAGATTCAAGCCAAGAATGGCTTGAATGTATGGAACGTCTACTTATCGCTTGATATGCCTCATCGGTTGAGTTAAACTTCTTGTAAGATGCTCCTGGAAAACCAACTACTTGTTCGTGACATTTAGGCCAAGAACTGAACACACCAGTATTCCTTCCTTTGAAAACCACATAAATAGAATTCTTCCCCATTGGTGTTCGAAAAAAAGGTTTTGTGATGGGAGAAGGAGATGTTTGTTCTAAGAAGAAGATGAAGGAAGAAGGATGATGGGAGAAGAAGATGTCAGTTCTGAGAAGAAGATGAAGGAAGAAGGACGATGGGAGAAGATGAAGTTTTATATACTCACATTAGTAATAAGAGGATTTTTTGCGTGTTTGACTAAGGAAGATGAAGGTTTACTTTTAGTGGGATACAGGCTGTAATGAGAAGAAGAAGATATAGTGGGATCCATCTATAACCCACTACCAATAGATGATGAAAGTTCTTAATTAAATGCTCGGTGTGTTTATCAATATATAAAGCTAGAGGGGGGGTGAATAGATTTTATCTAATTATTACCCAATTTTCGCGTGCATGTCAATTTTACGAAAATACCCCTAGCAAGTCAACAATACATACAAGTGTAATAAGATGCGGAAATAGTAAATGACACTTGATGTTTACGTGGAAACCCTCAACAGGGAAAAACCACGGGCTGGTAAGTGCGCCACACTCGAACCTCGAAATCCACTATATGAAAAGACGGTTACACCCTCAAGTGATTCTCGGACCCTCACCCTAGATAACCTCAGGCTATGGACACTACCACTTGTCACTCTTGGTTCAATCCCTAGTGATATCCCCTGATACACTACTCTTGGCGTGAGCACCCTCTAATCTACCACGCGGGCCTTTTATAGCGGCTCTAGTCCAATTTGCTTGATCCTCGAAGTCACTACTTGTAATGATGTTTATAGCCAATCCCGGTCTGTAACCCACCACTACTACCCAGCGGGCCTGTAATAGCAACCCTAGACCAAGACTTCAATCTCTCAAAAGAGATGCACAACCCTATGTGAATATGTATGAATATGTATGAATATTCAATTAATGCAATAAGAGCTAGGGTACTTTAAATGCTTACCTAGGATTATAAGATGACAATATAATCAATCATAGATATCACATGTAGCTATATGTCATGGCATATAACTTTAGCTAAGTAAAGGATAACCAATCCTAGATACAAAGCTATCATATTAAACCCACAAACATTCAAAGGATTAACTAGTTGATTAAAAAACAATCTATCAACCTAGTTATCAATACATCACACAAGAATGTTCATGGCATAGCTTTTAGGCATTAATGACCTAATCAAATAAGCTATGAAAAATAATCTCAATCAACAAATGAGATCAATTAGCTAGATGGCATATGAACATTAAAGCCTAGCTAACAAATAATAACCCAATCAACACATAATCTCAATCTTATATGTAGAAATTAATCTAAATACATATAAGTAAAATATGAGATAAAATTGATAAGTAGAAACACTAATTATGTAAGATAAAAGTGTTCAACAAATCATACCATGTGTGTTGAAGAAGACCCATGCATTAGCATATGCTAAATGAACCTAGATGATGATTTGTGCATGTGGGAATGGGTTTAGAGAATTAAAGATGTGATCTTTAAGCTTTTTCTCTCAAGTCTCTCTAATTATCTCTCTAGGGTTCTTGGGATGCAAGACTTGTATTCTGAACCAGAGATAAGGATGTATTTATAGAGACCAAAAACAGGGCAGGTGAAAATACAATTTTGCCCTTGAAACGCACCGATCGGCGGTTTCAATCGGCGGCCAGGCCGCTGATTTGAACCGCCGAATGGCTCCGGAGCGGAACAGGGGAACTTCGGCGACTTCGTTCGGCGGTTTCTAAACTACCGATCCCAACCGCCGTTTTGGACCCGAGAGATATATTTCAATCAGGTCTCATTTGGCGGTTTCGAACGGCGGCCAGGCCGCCGAACTTAACCGCCGTTTCACCAAAAATGGTGAAACCAAGGAGAAGCCAAAGGCATCTCCACCGGCGATCATTGCGTAAAACGAAGCACATCAACGTGCACGCGCGGACGTTTCCGAACATCCTTCGGGAAACGAATTACACCACACTAAAAGCTAACATACATGAAGTGCAAGTGTGGGTATTGAATGCATCCTAATGCCTATCATGTCATGGCATTTCATAAAACAAGATGCAATCAATTTAATGCAAGAAGAGACATTGAATAAACAATGAAGCACAATGCACACAAAATATAAACACAACATTCAAGAATAAGAGTTATGCATGTTGTGTGTGTGTGCAACTATATCTCTTCAAGCGAAAGTAAGCACAAGATATACCTTTGGTGCTTGTCCTCTTGAGGTCTTGGAAAGGGTCTTTGATCTTCAACCTTAATGACCTAGACTACCCTTACAACCAAACCCCAACATGTGGTTTGACCACGAAATAAGCTGAAAGTAATTAAATACTCGAGGCGTGTTCTATATAAAGCTAGAGGGGGGGGTGAATAGATTTTATTAAATATTACCCAATTTTCGCATGCAAGTTAATTTTACGAAAATGCCCCTACTAGTCAAAAATACATACAAGTGTAATAAGATGCGGAATTTAAATAACACTTGATATATACGTGGAAACCCAACCACTGGGAAAAACCACGGGCTGTATAGTGCGCCACACTCGGAACTCGAAATCACTAATTGAAATGAAGTTTACAACCTATGTAGACCTCGTCTAACACTCCGATCTGTAACCCCTCACTTCTACCCAGCGGGCCTTTATTAACAACCTTATTCCAATTTGCTTGAGGCCTAAGCACTCTTAGCCTCAAGACTTACTTCCCAATGAAGAGAAACAACCTATGTGAATATATATGAATATTCAAATAACAAACAAGGCTAGGTAACCTTAGATGCTTATCTAGGATGATGATATAATCAATTTAATCAACCCTAGATATCAATTGCTAAATGACATGTCAAATAGCTTAGCTAATCAAGATTAAGCACACAACCTAATTAGCTATCACAATACAACTTCTCAAACATACATCATACTAATCTCAAACTTGTATTCAAAGTATATAAAATAACATACAAGTAATTAATTGAGATTGCTAGTTAAGATAAACACAAAATATGTAAGATATTAGTGAAAAGCTTACCAAGCAAAGTATGATGAAGAATCCATGCAAGATGACATCTAGATGATCAAAGATGATGCTAGATGATGAATGATGATCATGAAAAAGTGTTTGAGTAATTAAAAATGAGTTCTTTGTGTATTTTTCTTCTCTTGAAAAATATCCTAAGTATAGAATATGAATATGAACTCTCTTATCTGACCTAAAGTCAAAGTGGCATATATATAGGGGCCATAAGTGAAGTGTGGTCGTTTTGAAAAACGCACCAGAATTTGCTCTGTGCGCTGGTGGTCTTGCGCTGGACAACAGGCGCACGACCAGCGCAAAGGCAAAAATTGCACAGGCGCTTGACGACTAGCGCTCAGACAGGCGCACGACCAGCGGCAAACCACTGGGCGTTTTGCGCCGGTGAGCTACGCTGGACAGGACCAGCGCACGACCAGCGACAGACCACTGGGCGATCTGCGCTGGTGAGTTGCGCTGGTCTGGCGCTTGACGACCAGCGCACAGCCCACTCCTTTGAACCCCACAAGAAAACATGCAAGGGGTAAAAAGGTAAAAGCAAGATGCATCCTAAAAGCCTAACATGCTATGACATTATAAACACAAGATGCATCAAAATAACAAGCAAGAAGAGATGAGAATAAGCATTGATGCACAACAAAAAGAAACACAACATACAAAGATAAAACTTATGCATGAGTTGTGAGTGTGTGCAACTATCTCTTCAAGACAAGTAAGCACAAAGAAAATTACCTTCGGTGCTTATCAACACGAGGTCTTCAAAGGGCTTTGAACAATTAAACCAATACCTAAGTTACCCTTACAAAGTACCCCAACATGTGGTTTGTCCACGAAATTAGCCAATCAACAAAACGGGAATCCTTACATAAGCCAATCAACAAAAGGGAATCCTTACAGATGACGTGTCGAGTAAATATGCATGGTTCTCTGAACCTGGGAAAGAGTTTACAGACCCAGGAACAAATTATGTTGGGCCTAGGAACAGTTCTTAGGCCTTACAATTGTCGTCTGTATAGGAAATTCTGAGGGCCCCACAATAATCTCAACGATCGGCACGGTCCATCGATGAAGGGGTATCAATGGAAATATGTACGTGAAGTTTCGAGATAATCGAATGGTCGAACAAATACGTCCCTACCTATTACACACCTTTAGAAAACAACACTTTCAAATATAAACCCCTGAATTGCCTAAGAGTTTTTTTCAAAAACTTGTAAATTTATCTCGTTGCTTGAATCGATCTCCCTTGCTACATTTACACTTCCTAAATCGATTCTGATGGGTGCACACCGCTTCTAAAAAACATCCTATGCAATTAGATAAAAAAAAGAAAATTTTTAAAAATTATATTTCAATCAAAATTAAATTCACCATGGGCCTAGGAATAGTTCCTAGTCTTAAAGTACCGGTTCCTAGGCCTTGATGTTCCTGGGCTTAGTTCCTTCTTTTTAGCACCAATACCGACGACGAATGATGACGTGGCAACAACACACAACTGAGCCTGGGAAAGAGTTTACAGGCCTAGGAACAAATTATGTTGGGCCTAGGAATAGTTCCTAGGCCTTACAGTTTTCGTCCGTATAGGAAATTCTGAGGGCCCCGTAATAATCTCAACGATCGGCACGGTCCAACGATGAAGGGGTATCAACGAAAATATGTACGTGAAGTTTCGAGATCATCGAACGGTCGAACAAGTACGTCCCTACCCATTACACACCTTTAGTAAACAACCCTTTCAAATATAAACCCCTAAAGTGCCTAAGAGTTCTTTCAAAAACTTGTAAGTTTATCTCGTTGCTTGAATCGATCTCCCTTGTTACATTTACAGTTCCTAAATCGATTCTTATGGGTGCACACCGCTTCTAAAAAACATCCTATGCAATCGGATTTAAAAAAGAAATTTTTAAAAAATTGTATTTCAATCAAAATTAAATACACCATGGGCCTAGGAACAGTTCATAGTCTTAAAGTACCGGTTCCTAGGCCTTGATGTTCCTGGGCTTAGTTCCTTCTTTTTAGCACCAATACCGATGACAAATGATGACGTGGTAGGGACACACAACTGAGCCTGGGAAAGAGTTTACAGGCCTAGGAACAAATTATGTTGGGCCTAGGAACAGTTATCCTAGGCCTTACAGTTTTCGTCCGTATAGGAAATTCTAAGGGCCCCACAATAATCTCAACGATCGGCACGGTCCAACGATGAATGGGTATCAACGAAAATATGTACGTGAAGTTTCGAGATCATCGAACGGTCGAACAAGTACGTCCCTACCCATTACACACCTTTAGTAAACAACCCTTTCAAATATAAACCCATAAAGTGCCTAAGAGTTCTTTCAAAAACTTGTAAGTTTATCTCGTTGCTTGAATCGATCTCCCTTGTTACATTTACACTTCCTAAATCGATTCTTATAGGTACACACCGCTTCTTAAAAACATCCTATGCAATCGGATAAAAAAAAGAAAATTTTTAAAAATTATATTCCAATCAAAATTAAATACACCATGGGCCTAGGAACAGTTCCTAGTCTTAAAGTACCGGTTCCTAGGCCTTGATGTTCCTGGGCTTAGTTCCTTCTTTTTAGCATCAATACCGATTGTAAGGTTCCCATTTGTTGATTGGCTCATTTCGTAGACAAACCACATGTTGGAGTTCTTTGTAAGGGTAGCTTAGGAGTTGGTATTATTGTTCGAAGCCCTTTGAAGACCTCGTGTTGATAAGCACCGAAGGTATATTTCTTTGTGCTTACTTGTCTTGAAGAGATAGTTGCACACATTCACAACTCATGCATATGTTTAATACTTGTATGTTGTGTGTCTTATTTTTGTGCATTAATGTTCATTAACATTTCTTCTTGCATGTTAGTTTGATTGCATCTTGCATATCCAATTGCATTGTCATGCTTAGACTTAGGATTGCATTTTTGCATTGGGCACTCCCAAAAGCGCTCTACAGAAGCGCTGTACGAACAGTGCCCATTGAGCGCTGTTCAGACCTGATCGATTTAATTCGGTCGCTGTTGGGTCGCTGTTCAAAGTGCTGTACAAAGCGCTGTACAAAGCGTTCTACGTACAACGCCACTCTGTTTTCCCGTGAGAACAGAGTAGGGGCGCTGTACAAGCGCTGTACAAGAGGCGCTCTACGTACAGCGCCCAAGGCAATATTGAGGCAAACTTATCAAAATGACCACACTTTGTTTTGGCCTCCTATATATATGCCACTTTGACTTTAGGTCAATTACAAGAGTTCATATTCAGATTCCATACTTAGGATATTTTTCAAAGAGAAGAAAAATTCCAAAGAACTCAATTTTAGTTTACTCAAACACTTTTCCATGATCATCAATCATCATCTAGCATCATCCTTGATCATCTAGATGACATCTTGCATGAATTCTTCATCATACCTTGCTTGGTAAGCTTTTCACTAATATCTTACATATTTTGTGTTTCTCTTAACAAGCAATCTCATTTAATTACTTGTATGTTGTTTTATATACTTTGAATACAAGTTTGAGATTAGTATGATGTATGTTTGAGAAGTTGTATTGTGATAGCTAATTAGGTTTTGTGCTTAATCTTGATTAGCTAAACTATTTGATTTTACATGTCATTTAGTTTTGATATCTAGGATTGCTCTAATTGCATATTAATCATCTTAGATAAGCATATAGGGTTTCCCTTGCTCTATGTTGCATTTTGAATATTCATATATTCACTTAGGGTTGTTATTCTCTTCATAGAGAAAGTAAGTCTTGTGTGTAGCATCCGGGATTAGGTTGCTTAGATCGCAAGCAAATTGGACTAGGTTCACTCATACCGGGATTAGGTAGGTGTGTGATTACTTCCGGGATTAGGTTGTAATCGTTTTACACATTTAGTGGATTCGAGGTTCGAGTGTGGCTTACTTACTAGCCCGTGGTTTTTCCCGTGAGGGTTTCCACGTAAAAATCAAGTCTTATTTAATTTCCGTATTTTATACTTGATTTATTGCTTTATCTATTTAGGGGTAAATTCGTAATTTTGACTAACACGAAAAATTGGGTAAAAAGCTTAAAATCTACTCACCCCCCTCTAGATAGTTTTATACACACCGTGCTATAATTTGTTTCAATTGGTATCAGAGCGGGTTCCTAGACATACATAGGTGATCCTTGCTTATTTTGGTGTGTTTTGCATTTTGTGTGATTTTTGATCATTCATACATTTGCATTCATTTCATTCATTCATAAACACTATGAGTGGAAACGGTGGAAATGGTGGTGGCCACGAAGGTGCTTCTAGCACAAGGCCTCCACTTCTTACCGGTTTGAACTATTCCCAATGGAAAGGGAAGATGGAATCCTACATATGCCAAATTCATGACCGTGCATGGATGGCGGTGGAAGACGGATATGATCTACCCAAGATGACTCCCGGTGATGGAGGAGAAGAAGTTTTGAAGCCTAAGGCGCAATGGAACGCGCAAGAGTTTGAGGCTTCTAAGTGGAATAGGAAGGCTATGCATGCCGTCATGTGTGCAATGGATGAGAATCAATACAAGCTTATTCAGAACACTCAGATTGCAAAAGTGGCATGGGACATCCTTCAAGTTGCACATGAAGGAACCGAGGTGGTGAAGGAGTCCAAGCTTTAAGTCCTCCAAACTCAATTTGAGCTACTTAGGATGGGAGAGGATGAATGCTTCAATGACTTCGAAATCAAATTGATGGACATTGTAAATCAAAGCCATCAACTCGGAGACCCGTATTCGGATAGGAGAGTCAAGCAAAAAATTATGAGATCTCTCCCCAATAGGTTTGAATCAAAGGTGACGGCCATAGAAGAAAATAGTGGCTACATAGATATGAAGCCAAGTGAGGTGATTGGACGTCTCCTTGCATATGAGTCTAGAAAGGCTCCTAACACCACTACTCCTCCTAAAAAGTCTAAAGGAATAGCTTTGAAAGCATCTAAGGATGCAAAGGAGGCAAAGCATGACTCGGATGAAGACCTTGCCTTATTCGTGAAAAGGTTTAATAAGGTTATGGGGTTCAAGAAGAAGAAGGGATTTGGGTCAAGAGGACAAGACTTGAAGAAAAAAGGTTCCTTCAAGAAGTTTGAGCCTAGACAAGAGAGGACCGAAAGGAAAGGGGTCCGATGCTTTAAATGTGGTGGGATTGGTCACTTTGCCCCCGAATGTGCTAATCACAATGAAAAGAAGAAGAGCAAAGTGATGGCCACCACTTAGAGTGGGAGTAGTGATGGCTCCAATGAGGAAGATGAGACTTCAAGTGAAGAAGAGCTCATGGCTAACTTCCTAGCTTTTGCCTCATCTCACAAGAGCAAAAGTGCTAGTGAGAGAGAGGAAATGAGTCAAGAGGAAATTGACTCTAGTGAAGAAGAAAGTGACTCCTCTTCTAATTTCATAAAGAAATTTGTGGAGCAAAAGGTGCTTGCTAAATACCATGCCGAGTTCAATGATTTAGCAATTAAAAGCACAAGAAATATTGAGAGGTTAAGAGAAGAGAACCTTGAACTTTCGGCTCACAATGACCACTTAAGTGAACAAATGGAAAGGTTGAAGAGGAGAGAGGATAAGTTAATTGAGGAGTTAGACTTATCCAAGAGAAGTGAAGAAGGCTTGAAGAGGGAACTTGTAGAAGTTAAAAGGTCCTTGGCTAGGATAGGTTCTAGCACCAAGAAGCTTGATCATTTACTTGGTGTTGGAAAAAGTCCAAGTGACAAGAGAGGTCTCGGGTTTGAAGATGATATGGAGACTTCCACTTCCAAGAAGACCATTTTTGTTAAGAGTTTGGGGAGTAAAGAAGCTTCATTGATGCAAGCTCCTAAGAAGAAATTAGAAGTAGGACAATGCTCTAATGCACAAGTGAAGATGGGGCCAAGGAGGCAACCTCAAGCTCAACCCCCTAGGGTCCCTCAAGCCAACATTCCTCCACAAATGGCTCACAAAGGAAAGAGACCTATCATGCAACCTCAAGCTTGGAAGCAACCTAGACCGGTTCAACAACGAAGATGGATTGAACCCACTCATGCACAAAGACGAGGTATGATTCCTTTTTTCATCCCTATTTGTCACTTTTGTGGTTGTGATGGTCATATTAGACCAAATTGCTTTCAATATATTAAAATGTGTAGAACACGAAGCATGATAGAAAAGAGAAAGAATAGTGCCAAGATGCATGTTCCTAGGAATAACAATATTGATTTGCATGATCCTAGGAATAGTATAGCACATGTACCAAAGACCACTAAGAAATCTAAAATTGTTGCTAAGTGGATTAGAAAGAATAAAAATGTTTGCCATGTTGCACAAATAGCCTTGAAGGCAAATTCTTCTAATTTTTGGTATTTGGATAGTGGGTGCTCTAGGCACATGACGGGAAACAAGAGTTTCTTCGAGACTCTTGTTATGGAGGAAGGTGGAAATGTCACTTTTGGTGATGGATCCAAAAGAAATGTTGTAGGGAAAGGAACCATTTCCGTTCCCAGATTACCCTCCTTATCCAATGCTTTATTTGTTGATGGCTTGAAAGCCAATTTAATAAGCATTTCACATCTTAGTGATGAAGGATATTCCGTCTTGTTTTCTAAAGATTATTGCTCTATCCTAAAACCCGATGGACAAACCTTGTTGAAGGGCATGAGATCTAGCGACAATTGTTATTGTCTTGAAGCTAGTATTGTATCTAATCATGTGTCCATGGATGAGCAAATTGAGTTGTGGCATGAAAGACTTGGCCACATGAACTTTAGGGATCTACGGACCCTTGGAAAGTTCAATTGTGTACGTGGCCTCCCTAAGCTTGGGAAGAAAGCCAATGGTGTTTGTGGACCTTGCCAACAAGGAAAGCAAACTAAAAGCATGCACAAAAAGGGTAAGTATCTCACCACCAAGGAGCCTCTTGAGCTTCTCCACATGGACCTCATGGGTCCCATGCAAACCGAAAGTTTGGGTGGAAAGAGATACATTTTTGTTTGTGTTGATGATTTCTCTAGGTTCACATGGACATATTTTATTAGAGAAAAATCCGAAACTTTTGATAAGTTTAAAATGCTTTGTAATAAAATACAAAATGAGATGAATTCTAATATTAAAAGCATAAAACGGATTAGAAGTGACCATGGGAGGGAATTTGAGGCCTCATTTGAAAGCTATTGCAATAGCTTAGGCATCTCCCATGAGTTCTCGGCTCCTAGGACACCTCAACAAAATGGAGTTGTTGAGAGGAAGAATGGGTCCTTCAAGAGATGGCCCGTGTGATGTTGCTTAGCAACAATGTCCCTAGGAACCTATGGGCCGAAGCCGTCAATACGGCTTGCTATATAGGGAATCGTGTTTTCCTAAGGCCCGGTACTAGAAATACCTCCTATGAGTTATGGAAAGGCAAGAGGCCAAATGTTAGCTACTTCCACACTTTTGGAAGCAAATGCTACATTTTGAATGACCGTGATCAACTTGGCAAATTCGATGCTAAGAGTGATGAGGGTATTTTTATTGGCTATGCCTTGAATAGTAGAGCCTATAGAGTTTTCAATTTAAAAACTCTAAGTGTTATGGATTCATCCAATGTCGTATTGGATGATACTAGGCTCAAGTTTAATGATCATGAGGAGGAGGAGGTTATTTTTAGTGATGTTTCTCCTTTGGAGAGGGTTGTGGTGACTCCCAATGTTGGGACATCTAATGAAAATGATGAAGTCACACAACCCACTACTAGAGTCCCTCTCTTGGACTCTAATGAACCCGCTCCATGGGTTAGAAGACTCCATAACAAAGAGGATGTTATTGGAGATGTAAATAAGGGTGTTAGGACTAGACGTCAACTTGCTAATCTTATTAGCTACACATGCTACACCTCTCAAATTGAACCCAAAAAGGTTGAAGAAGCCTTAAATGATGAATTTTGGGTTCTTGCCATGCAAGAAGAGCTAAACCAATTCGAAAGAAATGAGGTTTGGACTCTAGTTCCTAGGCCTAAGACCACTAATGTCATAGGCACTAAATGGATATTTAGGAACACATCCGATGAGGATGGCAACATAGTGCGGAACAAGGCTAGACTTGTAGCATAAGGGTACTCTCAAATTGAGGGTATCGACTTTGAGGAGACATTTGCTCCCGTTGCCCGTTTAGAGTCCATTAGGCTTCTCTTGTCCATTTCTTGTGTGCACAAGTTCAAATTGCACCAAATGGATGTCAAGAGTGCTTTCCTCAATGGCTTCTTGCAAGAGGAAGTGTTTGTTGAACAACCCAAGGGGTTTGTGGATGCACACCACCCCAACCATGTCTATCGCCTCAAGAAGGCACTATATGGGTTGAAACAAGCACCGAGGGCTTGGTATGAGCGCCTCACTCAATTTCTTGTTGACAATGACTACACAAGAGGTAGTGTTGACAAGACCTTGTTCATCAAGAGAAACAAAGATGAGTTATTTATAGCTCAAATCTATGTTGATGACATTGTATTTGGCTCCACCAACAACACCAAGGTCCAACAATTTGTTGATGTCATGTCTCATGAATTTGAGATGAGTCTTGTTGGTGAGCTTAGTTACTTCCTAGGTTTGCAAATTAGGCAATTAGATGATGGGATTTTCGTAACCCAAGCCAAATATGCCAAAAACCTAGTGAAGAAGTTTGGTTTAGAGAATGCCAAACATTGTAATACACCCATGAGTACCACTTTGAAGCTAAGCAAGGATGCTAGTGGTAAAAGTGTGGAACAAACGTTATATCGTGGCATGATAGGTAGCTTGCTCTATTTGACCGCAAGTAGGCCCGATATCTCCTTTAGTGTGGGTGTGTGTACTAGGTACCAAGCGGATCCTAAGGAGTCCCATCTCTCTTCTATAAAGAGAATCATTCGCTATGTGAATGGGACATCCAACTATGGGATTTGGTACTCTTTTGACACTAATGCTAGTCTTGTAGGCTTTAGTGATACGGATTGGGCAGGAAATTGCGATGATAGGAAGAGCATATCGGGCGGTTGCTTCTTTCTAGGCAACAACTTGGTGTCTTGGTTTTGCAAGAAGCAAAACTCTATTTCCTTGTCCACGGCCGAGGCCGAGTATATAGCCGCGGGGAGTGGATGCACACAACTCCTATGGATGAAGCAAATGCTAGTAGACTACGGATTCAACCAAGGTACTCTCACTCTCTTTTGTGATAACATGAGTGCTATTAATATTTCCAAGAATCCGGTACAACATTCTAGAACTAAGCATATTGACATCCGCCATCACTTCATTAGAGAGCTTGTTGAAAATAAATGCATAGTACTTGAACATGTAGGTACTAATGATCAACTTGCGGACTTATTTACTAAACTCTTAGATGCTACTCGATTAAAAACTCTTAGTAGATCTATTGGGATATGTCTTGTGGAGTGATATTCTATGATTGACCCCATATGGGGAACTCAAGCGAAGAGAGCTATTTTGCATTCTTGTCACTTGCAAAAAAATTTGAAATAACTTATGCCTCTTCTTTTAATTGTTTGAGTAAGCTTGGTTGCACATATGTATATATGTTTTCAATTCAATAAGTGTGAACCTTGCTTGTTTACAATCCATGTCATATTTATGTTCAAACATGCATTTTTGGACTAGGAGATGTATGTAGGAAGTATGATTTGAATGACCTATGATTATCTCCATGACATGATGATTCTTTAATAACATGCTAATGTCAAATGAAAAAGCATGAAATTCATATCACATGCTCACATGAAAAGCATGAATTGATGATTGCATATTCTTAAAATGCAAAACCTTGTGTGAAAGCTTATGAGACTCAAAATGAATAAAGGATCTTGTATCCGTTCAAAGGAATTCTTATTCCAAATGTCTCTCTTTCTTTATTGGTTGAACATGGCTACTATCATACGGATATCTTATCCAGAAAAATCAAATAGGGTGCAAAGTCGCTCATGCCATGTTTCGCTTATAAAGTTGGATATAGTTGCTTATATATTAAAATCAAAAACTCTATATCCTTGCTTTTCTCATGACATTGGTGAAATTGGTTTGAATTCTAATTAGAAACCTTTGTCATTTGCTTTGCCAAATACCATTGTATTTTGGACTTGAATGCTATATGTCTTGTATGCAAAGCATGTTGGATTCACACATTTTCTCAAATAAATCTCCTTGTTTCTCTTCAATTAATTGAAGTGCATAAAGTGACTTATATGTATATGCAAATAACTTGCATGCTTCTATCTCTCGTTGCTATGAGTGACCCTGTTGGGGACTACTCCTTTGCCTATATCATGACAAAAAGGGGGAGTAGGATATGGTAAGGGGAGTTGCAAAACATAGAAGCAATTGTGCATATTGGGGAGAACATTCATTGAGGGGGAGTAACCCGTTGAGGGGGAGCATTGCATACACATACATTTCATAATGTTGTGCCTTAAACTTTTAAAATGCAAATGCTTGTTATTGTTCTTACTTGATTAATCTCACACTTTACTTTTATTGGAAATGTTAGAAACTTATTTTCAGGGATTGGTTATTCTACAAGAGGTTGAAGACTTCAAGTTACATTTTCTTATCTCTTTGTAATGTAGAATATCATTGTAGTCCCGTAGTTTCTATTTCTTTGTGAGGAATCAATGTGAGTGGTGGTTTTGTCACGAAATAGCCAAAGGGGGAGATTGTAAGGTTCCCATTTGTTGATTGGCTCATTTCGTGGACAAACCACATGTTGGGGTTCTTTGTAAGGGTAGCTTAGGAGTTGGTATTATTGTTCAAAGCCCTTTGAAGACCTCGTGTTGATAAGCACCGAAGGTATATTTCTTTGTGCTTACTTGTCTTGAAGAGATAGTTGCACACATTCACAACTCATGCATATGTTTAATACTTGTATGTTGTGTGTCTTATTTTTGTGCATTAATGTTCATTAACATCTCTTATTGCATGTTAGTTTGATTGCATCTTGCATATCCAATTGCATTGTCATGCTTAGACTTAGGATTGCATTTTTGCATTGGGCGCTCCCAAAAGCGCTCTACAGAAGCGCTCTACGAACAGCGCCCATTGAGCGCTGTTCAGACCTGATCGATTTAATTCGGTCGCTGTTGGGTCGCTGTACAGGCGCTGTACAAAGCGCTCTACGTACAGCGCCACTCTGTTTTCCCGTGAGAACAGAGTAGGGGCGCTGTACAAGCGCTGTACAAGAGGCGCTCTACGTACAGCGCCCAAGGCAATATTGAGGCAAACTTATCAAAACGACCACACTTTGTTTTGGCCTCCTATATATATGCCACTTTGACTTTAGGTCAATTACAAGAGTTCATATTCAGATTCCATACTTAGGATATTTTTCAAAGAGAAGAAAAATTCCAAAGAACTCAATTTTAGTTTACTCAAACACTTTTCCATGATCATCAATCATCATCTAGCATCATCCTTGATCATCTAGATGACATCTTGCATGGATTCTTCATCATACCTTGCTTGGTAAGCTTTTCACTAATATCTTACATATTTTGTGTTTCTCTTAACAAGCAATCTCATTTAATTACTTGTATGTTATTTTTTATACTTTGAATACAAGTTTGAGATTAGTATGATGTATGTTTGAGAAGTTGTATTGTGATAGCTAATTAGGTTTTGTGCTTAATCTTGATTAGCTAAACTATTTGATTTGACATGTCATTTAGTTTTGATATCTAGGATTGCTCTAATTGCATATTAATCATCTTAGATAAGCATATAGGGTTTCCCTTGCTCTATGTTGCATTTTGAATATTCATATATTCACTTAGGATTGTTATTCTCTTCATAGAGAAAGTAAGTCTTGTGTGTAGCATCCGGGATTAAGTTGCTTAGATCGCAAGCAAATTGGACTAGGTTCACTCATACCGGGATTAGGTAGGTGTGTGATTACTTCCGGGATTAGGTTGTAATCGTTTTACACATTTAGTGGATTCGAGGTTCGAGTGTGGCTTACTTACTAGCCCGTGGTTTTTCCCGTGAGGGTTTCCACGTAAAAATCAAGTCTTATTTAATTTCCGCATTTTATACTTGATTTATTGCTTTATCTATTTAGGGGTAAATTCGTAATTTTGACTAACACGAAAAATTGGGTAAAAAGCTTAAAATCTACTCACCCCCCCCCCCTAGATAGTTTTATACACACCGTGCTATAATTTGTTTCACCGATGACGAATGATGACGTGGCAGGGACACACAATTGAGCCTGGGAAAGAGTTTACAGGCCTAGGAACAAATTATGTTGGGCCTAGGAACAGTTCCTAGGCCTTACAGTTTTCGTCCGTATAGGAAATTCTGAGGGCCCTGCAATAATCTCGACGATCGGCATGGTCCAACGGTGAAGGGGTATCAATGGAAATATGTATGTGAAGTTTCGAGATCATCGAACGGTCGAACAAGTACGTCCCTACCCATTACACACCTTTAGTAAACAACCCTTTCGAATATAAACCCCTAAAGTGCCTAAGAGTTCTTTCAAAAACTTGTAAGTTTATCTCGTTGCTTGAATCGATCTCCCTTGTTACATTTACACTTCCTAAATCGATTCTTATGGGTGCACACCACTTCTAAAAAACATCCTATACAATCAGATTAAAAAAAGAAATTTGTAAAAATTTATATTTCAATCAAAATTAAATACACCATGGGCCTAGGAACAATTCCTAGTCTTAAAGTACCGGTTCCTAGGCCTTGATGTTCCTAGGCTTAGTTCCTTCTTTTTAGCACCAATACCGATGACGAATGATGATGTGGCAGTGACACACAACTGAGCCTGGGAAAGAGTTTACAGGCCTAGGAACAAATTATGTTGGGCCTAGGAACAGTTCCTAGGCCTTACAGTTTTCGTCCGTATAGGAAATTCTGAGGGCCCCAAAATAATCTCAACGATCGGCACTGTCCAATGATGAAGGGATATCAATGGAAATATGTACGTGAAGTTTCAAGATCATCGAACGGTCGAACAAGTATGTCCCTACCCATTACACACCTTTAGTAAACAACCCTTTCAAATATAAACCCCTAAAGTGCCTAAGAGTTCTTTCAAAAACTTGTAAGTTTATCTCGTTGCTTGAATCGATCTCCCTTGTTACATTTACACTTCCTAAATTGATTCTTATGGGTGCACACCGCTTCTAAAAAACATCCTATGCAATCGGATAAAAAAAAGAAATTTTTAAAAAATTATATTTAAATCAAAATTAAATACACCATAGGCCTAGGACTAATTCCTAGGCCTTACAGTTCCTGGGCTTAGTTCCTTTTTATTAGCACCAATACCGATGACGAATGATGACGTGGCAACGATAGACAACTGAGCCTGAGAAAGAATTTATAGGCCTAGGAACAAATTAGTTTGGGCCTAGGAACCGTTCCCAGGCCTAAAACATTACTCACGGGCTTAACTGATCTTCTGTTTTCAAGATCAATAACAGCAGCCCAAGCCAATAAAAACAGCAATATCAGCAGCCAATAACTGTTTTGGTTCAGCACCCACCCAAGACACTTACACTGCAGGCCCAGCGGCAATCTCTTCGTTCGTGTTAGTCAAGGTAGGTTGAAGTGGCTTGTCCGGGCACTTCAGTCTGTTGTGACCTTCTTTCTTACATATGCCACATGATTGGGGTTTTTTGGCTGGTTTGCTTGTGCTAGATAATGGTTCTGGACAAGCTGATTTATTGTGTCCTTTTTTTCCACACTTTAAACAAGATTGTAACTTTCTTTTCCCCCTAGAGGACGGTATCCTCAACTTCTTTGGTCTTCCTGGCAGCTTTTTTTCTTCCATGGCAATATAATATGGTTCCGGATTACATCAGGAATGTCCCAAGATTCGGGATCCGGAACAGGGTTCACAGCCATTTCATACGCATGTTTAAGATATCCTGTTGTGTAACGGTCAGAAGCCATTGAGTTGATTGACGTACCTTTGAACCTAGGCTATAACACACCAGCAAACACAATTTAAAGCTTGTAAAATAAACCATAACAGATAAATGTACATACTTAAAAGACCAGGAAGCATACCTAGCAACCGCCATTGCATGAGAACACGGCAACTCATCTAAATCCCATTGACGGCATGAGCAAGAACTGTTTTCAAGGTCGATGATTCAAGGAATCCATTTGTCATCTACCTTAAATGTTTTGTGGTGAATGGGGTGAATCTCAGACTTATTCGCTGTATCTGTCAAAGCTTTGATGTGTTCGTCTGCAAACGTTGTCAAGTATGTAGACATTTCACGTGCATTTGTTCGACGATCGTAGAACCACCTTTGCAACAAATCTTTGATACATTCCGCCATTGCTGTGATAGGCAATTTTCGGACCAAAACTAGATAAGAATTCATTGACTCGGCAATGTTGGTGGTCATAAAAGAGGTCCTTTTTCTAGGGCTATATACACGTGAAAACTTCTCTACCCCAACGGCCAGAAGCTCTTCGTAAACCTTAGGACAGGTTTCTTTCAACTCACCCATGAAACGGTCAAAGTCCTCAATACGGTATGCATACGCAGCACAGTAGTAAAGCCACATCACATCATCCCTCTGCTTGCAAAATCTTTTAAGATTTTGTGCCAAGTGGTACACACAAATCCCATGTGCTGCATCTGGGAATATGGCTTCCATTGCATTGAATATACCATTGTGCCGATCCGATACTAACATGACATGGTCCGGATTTTGGATCCCTTTACGGAGTTTCTTCAGAAACCAAGTCCAAGACTTTGTGCATTCAGAGTTTGCAAACCCAAATGCCAAAGGGTATATCATCCCGTTTTCGTCTTTGCATACTGCAACTAACAAAACACCCATAGTCCTAGCCTTCAAGTGGGTAGCATCGATACAGATAACTGGCCTAATAACAGAATTGAACCCCTCTATAGAGGCTCCAATTGCCATGAATGTATATTTCAACCGGTTTCTTGAGTCGGTCTTGATCTTTGTCACAGTCCCGGGGTTCGCTTGTTCCAAAACATTAAAATAAGACGGCAACCTCTGAAAGGATTCCCACGGATCACCGAATACCTGACTCAAAGCGTGCTCCTTCGACCTGTAGGCTTTGTTGTATGAGAGATGTATGCCATGCTGCTCCCTCATCTCAAAAACTATATCTTTAGGACGGATTATGCGCCCGGGATCACGATATTTACTTGCATACAAATCCCCTATCACGGCAGCACTTACACGTTTGAATTCAACGTTGTAGTTGTCATTTCTGTCACATGTGTGCTCATTAACAAACGCCTTCACATGCCAATAAGTCCCCCTATTCGACTTCCATGCTCGAAGAACCCATCCACAGCTTCTCTGACTACATTGCGCAGTGAATCGTGTATTGGAAGATCGTGAAATCCTGTGCTCAAACCTCTCTCCAAATGCATACGACCCTACAGCGCTCTTCAATGTGGGCTTGTCCTTGAACATCTGTCCTTTGTATAATGAACCTCGGTCCCCTGGATTTTCAAACACATCCACTGATCGAATGGCTAGTATTGAGTAAAGATCTAAACCTGATACTATCCACCGTGTGTTCAAGGACGGTGAAGAACTGTTGGGTGTTCCACTCACCCTTTGTTCTTCTGTTACAAGAATTGTTGCCGCTATCCCACCATCATCATCATCACCACCACTCTTATCTTCTGTATAACTGGTTTTAGAACTATCAGACCTTCCAGAACTATCTATGCTTTCAGAACTATCCACAACTGAACTATCCACAACTACATGCTTGGTAGTAGATGCTGGCGTCGCTTGTTCATTTCCCGCTGACGTAAATCCGGGTGAAGTAACCGGATTATTACTGCCACTAACTGATTTATAGTTAGGAGTACCCCCCGGAGACCGTGGAAACAGGAGAGACCGTACATTCTGATTGGATTGGATTTGGTGGAGGTCGAAATTCATGTTTGTTGACAAATTCAACATCAATTGTGGCCCAACCTTTTTCCTTATGCATAATCACAAACTTCACATCGTTGTCACTCATAACAGACAATGTAACTTTATCAACCCCCGTTTCTACATGCAAAGTTAGCTTCAACTGAATTTTGTCTTTACTAATCCCTGTCCGCTGGTATATCGTTTCCACCAATTTATCGTACGTTCCCTTGTCTTTTTTAGTTAGATGTATTGAAAACGAAATAGGACCGGTCAATGCGTTACCCTTTCAATGCTCACTGCACTGAACTAACACCCAAGACATGGTATCCTTAGACCCTGAAAAAAAAAATTCAGTCAATAACAGTATAACAATTATTGTCATTCAATTCAGGTCAGTGCCTAGGAACAATTCTTTTAGGCCTAGGAATGGTTCCCAGGCCTACAACATTCCTCCCAGGCCTACAACATTCCTCCCGGGCTTAGCTCATCTTATGTTTCCAATTTCCACAATCAATAACAGCAGCCAATAACAAAAGCAAAAGGGATAAATCAATAGCAGGGGCTTGTTTTGGTTCAACCAACCAACAAAAACAAATATACATACACCATCAACACAAAGAAATATACATACACCATCAACAACCAACACCGATCAACACAAACAAATATACATACACCATCAACCAACAACAATAGCAAAACCTCTTTTGGTTCAACAACTATCAACACAAACAAATATACATACACCATCAACCCTTACAAAATCACATACAAATTCCCTAAACCTTTTCCCCACCAAACCATACAACACAATAAATGTGAAAACAAACCATACAACACTATTCATAAGAGTGCATTTCTTCCAGTTATTCATGTGATAGTGAGGACGATGTGTGCACCCAACAAAACTAAATACCTTAACTACAACAATACTGCCCCTCTTAAGAGCTTGATGTGGCATTTCATCAAACACCTTAACTAAATCCAAAAATACTGCATACACAAACCCCAATTCATGGGCAACACATCCAAAACCATCAATCCCTCATTCTATCAAAAACGTCTCAAACTTAAACAGCAATAAAAGACCGAGAGATTCAATGACATTGGAAACTTAAGTGTGATTACGGGACTTACATTTACTGTGTATTCTTGACAGTGAAGCTTGATTTCAAACTTGACAGTGAAGCTCGATTGAAGGAGGTGGCGACACTCTCAAGATTCCGGTCGCCGTCGCCATTGAGATTACGGTCGGTAGCAAGATTCCAGCGGAGAGGACCCAACTTCGATAGAGTGGATTCCGGTCGAAAGGAGAACAATGGGATTTGAAATGGGAAGAATGACTGACCCAACTTTGATGGACTCGATTCCGGTCGACAGGAGAACGATGGAGAAGATGACCGAATTTATGAAAGTTTTGGTTTTCTTTAGTTAACTGAAGGAGAAGAAGAGAAGGGCAGTTTCGTCCTTACACAATGTAAGAGGGTAATTTAGTCATTTAGCATGGTTTACTTGTTGAGGGCATTATTGTCTTACAAAGGCTATTTCCTAGAAAGTTAATATCAAGAAAGGCTAGATATGCACTTTTTTTCCCAATGGGCTATTTCCTAAAAGTGAAAGTTGGGATAGGCTATATTTGCAAGGGCCCTTTTAAAATAAATTGTTTTGTCTTTACAAGTACTGTTATGCAGGGATGATTTTGTAATATAAAACATTTTTTAAAACGGGCATGGAAATTAGATTTTTGATTAGCAATATCGGCCCCAATTTTTACCCCTATTTGTTATCATAGAACTATTTATTTCTCTAAAGCACATTATATTTAGAGATTGAAAATATATTGTAAGGTTACCATTTGTTGATTGGCTCATTTCGTGGACAAACCACATGTTAGGGGTTCTTTGTAAGGGTAGCCTAGGTATTGATGCTATTGCTCAACCCCTTTGAAGACCTCGTCTTGATAAGCACCGAAGGTAAATTTCTTTGTGCTTACTTTTCTTTAAAGAGATTAGTTGCACACACACACTTAACATACATTGCATATGTGTGCATTCTCTTCACTTGTCACATTTCACACTTGCACTTATGTGTTATATTTTATTGTGTGTAATTGTGTCTTGTTGTCTTGTAATTCGTTTCCCGATAGTTTTCGGAAACGTCTGCGCATGCACTAGAATGTGCTTGGTTTAGCGCGAGGACCGCCTACGGAGAATGCCCTTGGCTTCTCCTTCGTTTTCACCTTTACTGGTGATCGACGGTTATGATCGGCGGCCTGGCCACCGAATTAAACCGCCGTTTGCTTCCAGTAGTGTATGGAGCAATTTTACGGTTATGATCTGCAGTCTCGACCACCGTTCAAGACCTGATTGATTTTATCTCTCGGTCTAATTCGGCGGTTGAAATGGCGGTCACGTATGAAACCGCCGTTTTCATACCTGATTGATTTTTAATCTCAGGTTTGATTCGGCGGTTGGATCGGTGGTCACGAAACCGCCGTTGGTCCCCTGTTCCTCTCGGGCCAATTCGGCGGTTATGAACGGTGGCCTGGCAGCCGATTGAAACCGCCGATCGGTGCATTTCAGGGGCAAACTTGTCTTTTCACATACTCTGTTTTTCATGCCTATAAATACATCACTTTCTCTTGTTCTGAATGTGACTCTTTGTGAAACAAATTATAGCACGGTGTGTATAAAACTATCTAGAGGGGGGGGGGGGGGGGGGGGGTGAATAGATTTTAAGCTTTTTACCCAATTTTTCGTGTTAGTCAAAATTACGAATTTACCCCTAAATAGATAAAGCAATAAATCAAGTATAAAATGCGGAAATTAAATAAGACTTGATTTTTACGTGGAAACCCTCACGGGAAAAACCACGGGCTAGTAAGTAAGCCACACTCGAACCTCGAATCCACTAAATGTGTAAAACGATTACAACCTAATCCCGGAAGTAATCACACACCTACCTAATCCCGGTATTAGTGAACCTAGTCCAATTTTGCTTGCGATCTAAGCAACCTAATCCCGGATGCTACACACAAGACTTACTTTCTCTATGAAGAGAATAACAACCCTAAGTGAATATATGAATATTCAAAATGCAACATAGAGCAAGGGAAACCCTATATGCTTATCTAAGATGATTAATATGCAATTAGAGCAATCCTAGATATCAAAACTAAATGACATGTTCAATCAAATAGTTTAGCTAATCAAGATTAAGCACAAAACCTAATTAGCTATCACAATACACCTTCTCAAACATACATCATACTAATCTCAAACTTGTATTCAAAATATATAAAATAACATACAAGTAATTAAATGAGATTGCTTGTTAAGAGAAACACAAAATATGTAAGATATTAGTGAAAAGCTTACCAAGCAAAGTATGATGAAGAATCCATGCAAGATGTCATCTAGATGATCAAGGATGATGCTAGATGATTGTAAGGATTCCCGTTGTTTTTTAATTGGCTTATTTCGTGATCAAACCATATGTGGGGATTCTTTGTGAGGGTAGTTTAGATGTTGTTGTTATTGCTTAGGCCCTTTGAAGACCTCATTATTGACAAGCACCAAAGGTAATACTCTAAGTGCTTACTTGTCTTGAAGAGATAGTTGCACACACTCACAACTCATGCATATGTTTAATCTTTGTATGTTGTGTTTCTTTTTGTTGTGCATCAATGCCTATTTACATCTCTTCTTGCTTGTTATTATGATTGCATCTTGTGTTTATAACATCATAGCATTTAGGCTTTTAGGATGCATCTTAGTTTACCTTTGTTCCCCTTGCATGATTGCTTGTGGGGTTCAAAGTTGTGGGCTGTGCGCTGGTCCTCCTGCGCCTGTCGTCCAGTGCCGCTCACCGGCGCAAAACGCCCAGTGGCGTGCCGCTGGTCGTGCGCTGGTCCACACCAGCGCAGTCCACCAGCGCAGATCGTCTAGTTCTCTGTCGCCGGTCGTGCGCTGGTCTACACCAGCGCAAGGCCACCAGCGCTGATCGCCCAGTATGGCTCCGCTGGTCTGGCGCCTGTGTGAGCGCATGTCGTCCAGCGCCAAAGCAAAAATGTGCGTGTGCGCTTGTCCTGCGCCTGTCGTCCAGCGCAGGTCCACCAGCGCACAGAGCAATTTTCTGGCGCGTTTTCAAAACGACCTCACTTCACTTATGGCCTCTATATATATGCTAACTTGATTTTAGGTCATTTACAAGAGTTCTTATTCATGCTTCATACTTAGGATATTTTTCAAGAGAAGAAAAATACACAAAGAACTCATTTTTAATCACTCAAACACTTTTTCATGATCATCAATCATCATCTAGCATCATCTTAGATCATCTAGATGTCATCTTGCATGGAATCTTCATCATACTTTGCTTGGTAAGATTTTCACTAATATCTTACATGTTTTGTGTTTCTCTTATCTAGCAATCTCAATTAATTACTTGTTTGTTATTTTGTATGCTTTGGATACAATATTGAGATGAGTATGATGTATGTTTGAGAAGTTGTATTGTGCTAGCATATTAGGTTTTGTGCTTAATATTGATTAGCTAAACTAATTGACATGTCATTTAGTTTTGATATCTAGGATTGTTCTTAATTGCATATTAATCATCTTAGATAAGCATATAGGGTTTCCCTTGCTCTATGTTGCATTTTGGATATTCACATATATTCACTTAGGGTTGCATTCTCTTCTAGAGAAAGTAAGTCTTGTGTGTAGCAACCGGGATTAGGTTGCTTAGATCGCAAGCAAATAGGACTAGGTTCACTCATACCGGGATTAGGTAGGTGTGTGATTACTTCCGGGATTATGTTGTAATCGTTTGCACATTTAGTGGATTCGAGGTTCGAGTGTGGCTTACTTACATAGCCCGTGGTTTTTCCCGTGAGGGTTTCCACGTAAAAACCAAGTGTTGTTTTAATTTCCGTACCATATTACACTTGCTTGTTTATATTATCTTGAGGGCATTTTCGTAATTTTGACTAACACGAAAAATTGGGTAAAAAGCGTAAAATCTATTCACCCCCCCTCTAGATAGCTTTATACACACCGTGCTATAATAAGTTTCAATGATGATTGATGATCATGGAAAAGTGTTTGAGTGAACTAAAATTGAGTTCTTTGGAATTTTTCTTCTCTTTGAAAAATCTCCTAAGTATGGAATCTGAATATGAACTCTTGTTATTGACCTAAAGTCAAAGAGGCATATATATAGGAGGCCAAAACAAAGTGTGGTCGTTTTGATAAGTTTGCCTCAATATTGCCTTGGGCGCTGTACGTAGAGCGCCTCTTGTACAGCGCTTGTATAACGCCCCTACTCTGTTCTCACGGGAAAACAGAGCGGCGCCGTACGTAGAGTGCTTTGTACAACGCTTTGTACAGCGCCTGTACAGCGACCCAACAGCGACCGAATTAAATCGATCAGGTCTGAACATAACTCAATGGGCGCTGTTCGTACTGCGCTTCTGTAGAGCGCTTTTGGGAGCGCCCAATGCAAAAATGCAATCCTAAGTCTAAGCATGACAATGCAATTGGATATGCAAGATGCAATCAAACTAACATGCAAGAAGAGATGTTAATGAACATTAATGCACAAAAAATAAGACACACAACATACAAGTATTAAACATATGCATGAGTTGTGAGTGTGTGCAACTATCTCTTCAATATAAGTAAGCACAAAGAAATATACCTTCGGTGCTTATCAACACGAGGTCTTCAAAGGGCTTCGAACACTAAACCCGATACCTAGGCTACCCTTACAAAGAACCCCAATTATGTGGTTTGTCCACGAAATGAGCCAATCAACAAATGGGAACCTTACAATCTCCCCCTTTGGCTATTTCGTGACAAAACCACCACTCACATTGATTCCTCACAAAGAAATAGAAACTACGGGACTACAATAATATTCTACATTACAAAGAGATAAGAAAATGAAACTTGAAGTCTTCAACCTCTTGTAGAATAACCAATCCCTGAAAATAAGTTTCTAACATTTCCAATACAAGTAAAGTGTGAGATGAATCAAGTGAGAACAATAACAAGCATTTTAAAAGTTTAATGCACAACATTATGAAATGTATGTGTATGCAATGCTCCCCCTCAACGGGTTACTCCTCCTCAACGAATGTTCTCCCCAATATGCACAATTGCCTCTATTTTGCAACTCCCCTTACCATATCCTACTCCCCCTTTTTGTCATGATATAGGCAAAGGAGTAGTCCCCAACCGGGTCACTCATAGCAACGAGAGATAGAAGCATGCAAGATATTTGCATATATATATATAAGTCACTTTATGCACCTCAATTAATTGAAGAGAAACAAGGAGATTTATTTGAAAGAAAATGTGTGAATCAAACATGCTTTGCATACAAGACATGTAGCATTCAAGTCCAAAATACAATGGTATTTGGCAAAGCAAAAGACAAAGGTTTCTAATAAGAATTCAAACCAATTTCACCAATGTCATGAGTAAAGCAAGGATATAGAATATATTGATTTCAATTTAAGAACAACTATATCCAACTTTATAAGCGAAACATGGCATGAGCGACTTTGCACCCTTTTTGATTTTTCCGGATAAGATATCCGTATGATAGTAGCCATGTTCAACCAATAAAGAAAGAAAGACATTTGGAATGTGAATTCCTTTGAACGGATACAAGATCCTTTATTCATTTTGAGTCTCATAAGTTTTCACACAAGGTTTTGCATTTTAAGAATATGCAATCATCAATTCATGCTTTTCATGTGAGCATGTGATATGAATTTCATGCTTTTTCATTTGACATGAGCATGTTATTAAAGAATCATCATGTCATGGAGATAATCATAGGTCATTCAAATCATACTTCCTATATACATCTCCTAGTCCAAAAATGCATGTTTGAACATAAATATGACATGGATTGTAAACAAGCAAGGTTCACACTTATTGAATTGAAAACATATATACATAAGTGCAACCAAGCTTACTCAAACAATTAAAAGAAAAGGCATAAGTTATTTCAAATTTTTTGCAAGTGACAAGAATGCAAAATAGCTCTCTTTGCTTGAGTTCCCCATATGGGCTCAATCATAGAACATCACTCCACAAGACATATCCCAATATATCTACTAAGAGTTTTTAATCGAGTAGCATCTAAGGGTTTAGTAAATAAGTCCGCAAGTTGATCATTAGTACCTACATGTTCAAGTACTATGCATTTATTTTCAACAAGCTCTCTAATGAAGTGATGGAGGATGTCAATATGCTTAGTTCTAGAATGTTGTACCGGATTCTTGGAAATATTAATAGCACTCATGTTATCACAAAAGAGAGTGAGAGTACCTTGGTTGAATCCGTAGTCTACTAGCATTTGCTTCATCCATAGAAGTTGTGTGCATCCACTCCCCGCGGCTATGTATTCGGCCTCGGCCGTGGACAAGGAAATCGAGTTTTGCTTCTTGCAAAACCAAGACACCAAGTTGTTGCCTAGAAAGAAGCAACCGCCCGATGTGCTCTTCCTATCATCGCAATTTCCTGCCCAATCCGCATCACTAAAGCCTACAAGACTAGCATTAGTGTCAAAAGAGTACCAAATCCCATAGTTGGATGTCCCATTCACATAGCGAATGATTCTCTTTACGGAAGAGAGATGGGACTCCTTAGGATCCGCTTGGTACCTAGTACACACACCCACACTAAAGGAGATATCGGGCCTACTTGTGGTCAAATAGAGCAAGCTACCTATCATGCCACGATATAACGTTTGTTCCACACTTTTACCACTAGCATCCTTGCTTAGCTTCAAAGTGGTACTCATGGGTGTATTACAATGTTTGGTATTCTCTAAACCAAACTTCTTCACTAGGTTTTTGGCATATTTGGCTTGGGTTACGAAAATCCCATCATCTAATTGCCTAATTTGCAAACCTAGGAAGTAACTAAGCTCACCAACAAGACTCATCTCAAATTCATGAGACATGACATCAACAAATTGTTGGACCTTAGTGTTGTTGGTGGAGCCAAATACAATGTCATCAACATAGATTTGAGCTATTAACAACTCATCTTTGTTTCTCTTGATGAACAAGGTCTTGTCAACACTACCTCTTGTGTAGTCATTGTCAACAAGAAATTGAGTGAGGCGCTCATACCAAGCCCTCGGTGCTTGTTTCAACCCATATAGTGCCTTCTTGAGGCGATAGACATGGTTGGGGTGGTATGCATCCACAAACCCCTTCGGTTGTTCAACAAACACTTCCTCTTGCAAGAAGCCATTGAGGAAGGCACTCTTGACATCCATTTGGTGCAATTTGAACTTGTGCACACAAGAAATGGACAAGAGAAGCCTAATGGACTCTAAACGGGCAACGGGAGCAAATGTCTCCTCAAAGTCGATACCCTCAATTTGAGAGTACCCTTATGCTACAAGTCTAGCCTTGTTCCGCACTATGTTGCCATCCTCATCGGATTTGTTCCTAAATATCCATTTAGTGCCTATGACATTAGTGGTCTTAGGCCTAGGAACTAGAGTCCAAACCTCATTTCTTTCAAATTGGTTTAGCTATTCTTGCATGGCAAGAACCCAAAATTTATCATTTAAGGCTTCTTCAACCTTTTTGGGTTCAATTTGAGAGGTGTAGCATGTGTAGCTAATAAGATTAGCAAGTTGACGTTTAGTCCTAACACCCTCATTAACATCTCCAATAACATCCTCTTTGTTATGGAGTCTTCTAACCCATGGAGCGGGTTCATTAGAGTCCAAGAGAGGGACTCTAGTAGTGGGTTGTGTGACTTCATCATTTTCATTAGATGTCCCAACATTGGGAGTCACCACAGCCCTCTCCAAAGGAGAAACATCACTAAAAATAACCTCCTCCTCATGATCATTTGACTTGAGCCTAGTATCATCAAATACGACATTGGATGATTCCATAACACTTAGAGTTTTTAAATTGAAAACTCTATAGGCTCTACTATTCATGGCATAGCCAATAAAAATACCTTCACCACTCTTAGCATCGAATTTGCCAAGTTGATCACGGTCATTCAAAATGTAGCATTTGCTTCCAAAAGTGTGGAAGTAGCTAACATTTGGCCTCTTGCCTTTCCATAACTCAAAGGAGTTATTTCTAGTACCGGGCCTTAGGAAAACACGATTCCCTATATAGCAAGCCGTATTGACGGCTTCAGCCCATAGATTCCTAGGGACATTGTTGCTAAGCAACATCACACGAGCCATCTCTTGAAGGACCCTATTCTTCCTCTCAACAACTCTATTTTGTTGAGGTGTCCTAGGAGCTGAGAACTCATGGGAGATGCCTAAGCTATTGCAATAGCTTTCAAATGAGGCATTCTCAAATTCCCTCCCATGATCACTTCTAATCCGTTTTATGCTTTTAATATTAGAATTCATCTCATTTTGTATTTTATTACAGAGCATTTTAAACTTATCAAAAGTTTCGGATTTTTCTCTAATAAAATATGTCCATGTGAACCTAGAGAAATCATCAACACAAACAAAAATGTATCTCTTTCCACCCAAACTTTCGGTTTGCATGGGACCCATGAGGTCTATGTGGAGAAGCTCAAGAGGCTCCTTGGTGGTGAGATACTTACCCTTTTTGTGCATGCTTTTAGTTTGCTTTCCTTGTTGGCAAGGTCCACAAACACCATTGGCTTTCTTCCCAAGCTTAGGGAGGCCACGCACATAATTGAACTTTCCAAGGGTCCGTAGATCCCTAAAGTTCATGTGGCCAAGTCTTTCATGCCACAACTCAATTTGCTCATCCATGGACACATGATTAGATACAATACTAGCTTCAAGACAATAACAATTGTCGCTAGATCTCATGCCCTTCAACAAGGTTTGTCCATCGGGTTTTAGGATAGAGCAATAATCTTTAGAAAACAAGACGGAATATCCTTCATCACTAAGATGTGAAATGCTTATTAAATTGGCTTTCAAGCCATCAACAAATAAAGCATTGGATAAGGAGGGTAATCCGGGAACGGAAATGGTTCATTTCCCTACAACATTTCTTTTGGATCCATCACCAAAAGTGACATTTCCACCTTCCTCCATAACAAGAGTCTCGAAGAAACTCTTGTTTCCCGTCATGTGCCTAGAGCACCCACTATCCAAATACCAAAAATTAGAAGAATTTGCCTTCAAGGCTATTTGTGCAACATGGCAAACATTTTTATTCTTTCTAATCCACTTAGCAACAATTTTAGATTTCTTAGTGGTCTTTGGTACATGTGCTCTACTATTCCTAGGATCATGCAAATCAATATTGTTATTCCTTGGAACATGCATCTTGGCTCTATTCTTTCTCTTTTCTATCATGTTTCGTGTTCTACACATTTTAATATATTGAAAGCAATTTGGTCTAATATGACCATCACAACCACAAAAGTGACAAATAGGGATGAAAAAAGGAATCATACCTCGTCTTTGTGCATGTATGGGAGCTTGTCCATGTCTTTGTGGATAAGTGGGTTCAATCCATCTTCGTTGTTGAACCGGTCTAGGTTGCTTCCAAGCTTGAGGTTGCATGATAGGTCTCTTTCCTTTGTGAGCCATTTGTGGAGGAATGTTGGCTTGAGGGACCCTAGGGGGTTGAGCTTGAGGTTGCCTTCTTGGCCCCATCTTCACTTGTGCATTTGAGCATTGTCCTACTTCTAATTTCTTCCTAGGAGCTTGCACCAATGAAGCTTCTTTACTCCCCAAACTCTTAACAAAAATGGTCTTCTTGGAAGTGGAAGTCTCCATATCTTCTTCACCCGAGACCTCTCTTGTCACTTGGACTCTTTCCAACACCAAGTAAATGATCAAGCTTCTTGGTGCTAGAACCTATCCTAGCCAAGGACCCTTTAACTTCTACAAGTTCCCTCTTCAAGCCTTCTTCACTTCTCTTGGATAAGTCTAACTCCTCAATTAACTTATCCTCTCTTCTCTTTAACCTTTCCACTTGTTCACTTAAGTGGTCATTGTGAGCCGAAAGTTCAAGGTTCTCTTCTCTCAACCTCTCAATCTTTCTTATGCTTTTAATTGCTAAATCATTGAACTCGGCATGATATTTAGCAAGCACCTTTTGCTCCACAAATTTCTTTATGGAATTAGAAGAGGAGTCACTTTCTTCTTCACTAGAGTCAATTTCCTCTTGACTCATTTCCTCTCTCTCACTAGCACTTTTGCTCTTGTGAGATGAGGCAAAAGCTAGGAAGTTAGCCATGAGCTCTTCTTCACTTGAAGTCTCATCTTCCTCATTGGAGCCATCACTACTCCCACTCCAAGTGGCGGCCATCACTTTGCTCTTCTTCTTTTCATTGTGATTAGCACATTCGGGGGCAAAGTGACCAATCCCACCACATTCAAAGCATCGGACCCCTTTCCTTTCGGTCCTCTCTTGTCTAGGCTCAAACTTCTTGAAGGAACCTTTTTTCTTCAAGTCTTGTCCTCTTGACCCAAATCCCTTCTTCTTCTTGAACCCCATAACCTTATTAAACCTTTTCACGAATAAGGCAAGGTCTTCATCCGAGTCATGCTTTGTCTCCTTTGCATCCTTAGATGCTTTCAAAGCTATTCCTTTAGACTTTTTAGGAGGAGTAGTGGTGCTAGGAGCCTTCCTAGACTCATATGCAAGGAGATGTCTAATCACCTCACTTGGCTTCATATCCATGTAGCCACTATTTTCTTCTATGGCCGTCACCTTTGATTCAAACCTATCGGGGAGATATCTCATAATATTTTGCTTGACTCTCCTATCCGAATACGGGTCTCCGAGTTGATGACTTTGATTTACAATGTCCATCAATTTGATTTCGAAGTCATTGAAGCATTCATCCTCTCCCATCCTAAGTAGCTCAAATTGAGTTTGGAGGACTTGAAGCTTGGACTCCTTCACCACCTCGGTTCCCTCATGTGCAACTTGAAGGATGTCCCATGCCACTTTTGCAATATGAGTATTCTGAATAAGCTTGTATTGATTCTCATCCATTGCACACATGATGGCATGCATAGCCTTCCTATTCCACTTAGAAGCCTCAAACTCTTGCGCGTTCCATTGCGCCTTAGGCTTCAAAACTTCTTCTCCTCCACCACCGGGAGTCATCATGGGTAGATCATATCCGTCTTCCACCGCCATCCATGCACGGTCATGAATTTGGCATATGTAGGATTCCATCTTCCTTTTCCATTGGGAATAATTTAAACCGGTAAGAGGTGGAGGCCTTGTGCTAGAAGCACCTTCGTGGCCACCACCATTTCCACCGTTTCCACTCATAGTGTTTATGAATGAATGAAATGAATGCAAATGTATGAATGATCAAAAATCACACAAAATGCAAAACACACCAAAAAAGCAAGGATCACCTATGTATGTCTAGGAACCCGCTCTGATACCAATTGAAACAAATTATAGCACGGTGTGTATAAAACTATCTAGAGGGGGGGTGAATAGATTTTAAGCTTTTTACCCAATTTTTCGTGTTAGTCAAAATTACGAATTTACCCCTAAATAGATAAAGCAATAAATCAAGTATAAAATGCGGAAATTAAATAAGACTTGATTTTTACGTGGAAACCCTCACGGGAAAAACCACGGGCTAGTAAGTAAGCCACACTCGAACCTCGAATCCACTAAATGTGTAAAACGATTACAACCTAATCTCGGAAGTAATCACACACCTACCTAATCCCGGTATGAGTGAACCTAGTCCAATTTGCTTGCGATCTAAGCAACCTAATCCCGGATGCTACACACAAGACTTACTTTCTCTATGAAGAGAATAACAACCCTAAGTGAATATATGAATATTCAAAATGCAACATAGAGCAAGGGAAACCCTATATGCTTATCTAAGATGATTAATATGCAATTAGAGCAATCCTAGATATCAAAACTAAATGACATGTTCAATCAAATAGTTTAGCTAATCAAGATTAAGCACAAAACCTAATTAGCTATCACAATACAACTTCTCAAACATACATCATACTAATCTCAAACTTGTATTCAAAATATATAAAATAACATACAAGTAATTAAATGAGATTGCTTGTTAAGAGAAACACAAAATATGTAAGATATTAGTGAAAAGCTTACCAAGCAAAGTATGATGAAGAATCCATGCAAGATGTCATCTAGATGATCAAGGATGATGCTAGATGATGATTGATGATCATGGAAAAGTGTTTGAGTGAACTAAAATTGAGTTCTTTGGAATTTTTCTTCTCTTTGAAAAATCTCCTAAGTATGGAATCTGAATATGAACTCTTGTTATTGACCTAAAGTCAAAGAGGCATATATATAGGAGGCCAAAACAAAGTGTGGTCGTTTTGATAAGTTTGCCTCAATATTGCCTTGGGCGCTGTACGTAGAGCGCTTCTTGTACAGCGCTTGTACAGCGCCCCTACTCTGTTCTCACGGGAAAACAGAGCGGCGCTGTACGTAGAGCGCTTTGTACAGCGCCTGTACAGCGACCCAACAGCGACTGAATTAAATCGATCAGGTCTGAACAGCGCTTCTGTAGAGCGCTTTTGGGAGCACCCAATGCAAAAATGCAATCCTAAGTCTAAGCATGACAATGCAATTGGATATGCAAGACGCAATCAAACTAACATGCAAGAAGAGATGTTAATGAACATTAATGCACAAAAAATAAGACACACAACATACAAGTATTAAACATATGCATGAGTTGTGAGTGTGTGCAACTATCTCTTCAAGATAAGTAAGCACAAAGAAATATACCTTCGGTGCTTATCAACACGAGGTCTTCAAAGGGCTTCGAACACTAAACCCGATACCTAGGCTACCCTTACAAAGAACCCCAATTATGTGGTTTGTCCACGAAATGAGCCAATCAACAAATGGGAACCTTACACTTTGATCATCAAGAACCCTACTTTAAAAAGAGAGATTTTTAAGAGAGAAAGCAATCAAGTTTGCTCATCAAACACTCAAACCAAAATCCATTTGCATCAAAGTTCATCTAGCATTCTCTAGCATATCTAGGATGCTTGCTTGCATGGGTCTTTGATCATCACACTTGCTTTGGTAAGTTTTTCACTATTATCATACATAATTAGTGTTTAATTTATTATGGCATCTCTTTTATTACTTGATTGTTCTTAGATTATAATATAATATTCAAGATAGAGATTGTTGTGTTGATTTGATTGAGTGTTGTTTTTATGATAGATATCTAGGTTTCTCTAATCTATGATTATCTATGCTAATTGACATGTCATTTAGCTTTAATATCTAGGATTGTTTTTAATTGCATATTCATCATCTTAGATAAGCATATAGGGTTTCCCTTGCTTTATGTTGCATTTGGATATTCATATATTCTCTTAGGGTGTTAATCTCTTTTTAGAGAATTAAGTCTTGTGTTGTGACCGGGATTAGGTTGCTTAATTCGCAAGCAATCGGACTAGGTTCACTCATACCGGGATTAGGTAGGTGTGTGATTACTTCCGGGATTAGGTTGTAATCGTTTACACATTTAGTGGATTCGAGGTTCGAGTGTGGCTTACTTACTAGCCCGTGGTTTTTCCCGTGAGGGTTTCCACGTAAAAATCAAGTGTTATTTAATTTTCGTATTTTATACTTGATTTATTGCTTTATCTATTTAAGGGTAATTTCGTAATTTGGACTAACACGAAAAATTGGGTAAAAAGCTTAAAATCTATTCACCCCCCCTCTAGATAGTTTTATACACACCGTGCTATAATTTGTTTCAATTGGTATTAGAGCGGGTTCCTAGACATACATAGGGTATCCTTGCTTATTTTGGTGTGTTTTGCATTTTGTGTGATTTTTGATCATTTATACATTTGCATTCATTTCATTCATTCATTCATAAACACTATGAGTGGAAACGGTGGAAATGGTGGTGGCAACGAAGGTGCTTCAAGCACAAGGCCTCCACTTCTTACCGGATTGAACTATTCCCAATGGAAAGGGAAGATGGAATCCTACATATGCCAAATTCATGACCGTGCATGGATGGCGGTGGAAGACGGATATGATCTACCCAAGATGACTCCCGATGGTGGAGGAGAAGAAGTATTGAAGCCTAAGGCACAATGGAACGCGTAAGAGTTTGAGGCTTCAAAGTGGAATAGGAAGGCGATGCATGCCATCTTGTGTGCTATGGATGAAAATCAATATAAATTGATTCAAAATACTAGGATAGCTAAGGAGGCTTGGGACATCCTAGAGATTGCACATGAGGGAACCGAAGTGGTGAAGGACTCTAAGCTTCAAGTCCTCCAAACTCAATTCGAGATTCTTAAGATGGAGGAGAATGAGTGCTTCAACGACTTCAAGATCAAGTTGATGGATATAGTCAACCAAAACCATCAACTTGGTGATCCATATTCGGATAGGAGAATCAAGCAAAAGATTATGAGATCTCTACCCGATAGGTTTGAATCGAAGGTGACGGCTTTAGAAGAAAACAGTGGATATAAGGATATGAAGCCGAGTGAGGTGATTGGGAGACTTCTAGCTTATGAGTCTAGGAAAGGGCCTATCTCCACACCCACTAAAAAGCAAAAAGGAATTGCTTTAAAAACCTCCAAGGATGAAAATGAGGCAAAGAAGGTTGACTCGGATGAAGACCTTGCTTTGTTTGTAAAAAGGTTCAACAAGGTTATGAAGTTTAGAAGAAAGGGCTTTGGATCAAAAGGTCAAGATTTGAAGAAAAAGGGCTCTTTCAAGAAGTTTGAACCTAGGCAAGAAAGGACCAAAAGGAAAGGGGTCCGATGTTTCGAGTGTGGTGGCATAGGTCACTTTGCCCCCGAATGTGCAAATCATAATGAGAGGAAAAAGGGAAAAGTGATGGCCGCCACTTGGAGTGGAAGTAGTGATGACTCCATTGAGGGAGATGAGTCTTCAAGTGATGAAGAGCTCATGGCTAATCTTCTAGCTTTTGCCTTCTCCCATAAAAGCAAAAGTGCTAGTGAGAAAGAGGAAATGAGTCAAGAGGAAAATGACTCAAGTGGAGAAGAAAGTGATTCCTCGTCTAGCTCCATAAGTAGTTTTGTGGAGAAAGAGGTGCTTGCTAAATGCCATGCCGAGTTTAATGATTTAGCAATCAAGAGCACAAGAAAGATCAAGATGTTGAGAGAAGAAAATCTTGAGCTTGCATCTCATAATGATCACTTAGGTGAACAAGTGGAAAAATTCAAGAAGATGGAAGATAAGCTAAGAGAGGAGTTAGTCTTATCTAGGAGGAATGAAGAAAGTCTAAAGAGGGAGCTTGAAGAAGTTAGAGATTCTATGACTAGGATGGATTCTAGCACCAAGAAGCTTGACCATATGCTTGGTGTTGGAAAGAGTCCATGTGACAAGAGGGGTCTTGGGTATGAAGATGACAAGAAGATCTCAACCTCTAACAAGACCGTGTTTGTCAAGGGTTTGAAGAATGAAGAAACTTCATATGTGCAAATTCCTAGGAAGAAGTTAGAAGTAGGACAATGTTCAAATGCACAAGTGAAGATGGGGCCAAGAAGGCAAACTCAAGCTCAACCTCCTAGGGTCCCTCAAGCCAACATTCCTCCACAATTGGCTCACAAAGGAAAGAGACCTATCATGCAACCTCAAGCTAGGAAGCAATCTAGACCGGTTCAACAACGAAGAAGGATTGAACCCTTTCATCCACAAAGACAAGGACAAGGTATGATTCCTTATTTTACTCCTATATGTCACTTTTGTGGATTTGATGGTCATATTAGACCACATTGCTTTCGATATATAAAAATGTGCAAAACTAGAAGCATGATAGAGAAGAAAAAGAAAAGAGCCATGATGCATGTTCCTAGGAATGATAATATTATTATGCATGATCCTAGGACATCTAGAACCCATGTACCAAAGACCACTAAGAAAGCTAAGATTGTTTCTAGGTGGATTAGAGAGAATGAAAATGTTTGCCATGTTGCTCAAATAGCCTTGAAGGCAAATTCTTCTAATATTTTGAATTTAGATAGTGGGTGCTCTAGGCACATGACGGGAAACAAGAGTTTCTTCGAGACTCTTGTTATGGAGGAAGGAGGATATGTCACTTTTGGTGATGGATCCAAAAAGAAGGTTGTAGGGAAAGGAACCATTTCTGTTCCCGGATTACCCTCCTTATCCGATGCTTTATTTGTTGATGGCTTGAAAGCCAATTTAATAAGCATTTCACATCTAAGTGATGAAGGATATTCCGTCTTGTTTTGTAAAGAACACTTAAGGATATTTGGTTGTCCTGCGCTGTGTTAAAAGGAAAGACAGAAAAGATGGAGTCCCGTTCGGAAACATGCATATTTGTAGGGTATCCAAAAGAAACTAAAGGATATTATTTCTATAGTCCTTCAGATCTTAAAGTATTTGTTTCGACAAATGCTAAATTTCTGGAAAATGACTATATGAATGATTTTGTACCTAGAAGTAGAATTGTCCTGAATGAGATGTCAGGAGATACAATTCCACGAAAGGTTACACAACCTAACCCAATTGTAAGTTCTAATCCAACACAAAATCAACAACCTACCATTCCTCGTCGTAGTGGGAGGGATAGTACACAACCCGAAAGATACATCGTTCTGGGAGAATCAGTGGAGAATCTCCCGGACGACGATGATCCCTACACGTATAAGAAAGCAATGGAGGATGTTGATAGTCGCCATTGGCAAAAGGCAATGCAATCTGAGATTGAATCCATGTTCGATAACAAAGTCTGGTCCCTTGTAGACTTGCCTAAAGGGATAAAACCCATTGGGTGCAGGTGGGTATACAAGAGGAAAAGAGGTATGGATGGAAAGGTGGAAACCTTTAAAGCTAGATTGGTAGCTAAAGGTTATACATAGAAAGAAGGTATCGATTACAAGGAAACCTTCTCTCCTGTGGCCATGCTTAAATCCATTAGGATACTCTTATCCATTGCAGCATCTTTAGATCTAGAGATTTGGCAAATGGACGTCAAGACAATTTTTCTTAATGGAAGTCTTGACGAAAGCATCTATATGATGCAACCAGAAGGATTCATTGAAAAAGGCCAAATGGAAAAGGTATGCAAGTTGCAGAAATCCATATATGGATTAAAGCAAGCATCCAGATCCTGGAACATAAGGTTCGATCAAGCTGTGAAAGGTTTTGGATTTATTCAGAATCTGGACGAACCTTATGTATACAAAAGGATTAAGGGCGACAAGTTGGTTTTACTAATTCTTTATGTTGATGATATACTACTCATTGGAAACGATGTAGGTGTATTGACATCAGTAAAAGAATGGTTAGCAAAATAATTTGATATGAAGGACTTAGGAGAAACAAGTTTTATTCTAGGTATCCAAGTAATAAGGGATAGAAAGAATAAAACAATTGCATTATCCCAAGCTTCATACATAGACAAGATCTTGTCTAGGTTTTCCATGCAGGATTCCAAAAAAGGTATGTTACCTTTCAGACATGGAATCAAACTTTCTAAGGAACAAGTTCCTAAGAATGAGCATGAAGAGCAATTCATGAGTAGAGTTCCATATGCCTCGGCAGTTGGAAGTCTCATGTATGCAATGCTCTGCATTAGACTAGATATTTGTTTTGCTGTTGGCATAGTTAGCAGGTTTCAATCGAAACCTGGTCCTGATCACTGGACGACAGTCAAGCATATTTTCAAGTATCTCAAGAGAACGAGAGATAATATGCTTGTATACTTTGAAGGGGATTTAATTCCCGTTGGGTATACAGATTCTGATTTTCAATCAGATTCTGACTCCAGAAAATCCACATCAGGAGCTGTGTTTACTATTGGAGGAGGAGCAGTCATATGGAGGAGTATCAAGCAATCTTGTATTGCTGATTCCACCATGGAAGCTGAGTATGTTGCTGCATGCGAGGCTGCCAAAGAGGCTGTTTGGCTCCGCCAATTCTTGATGGACTTGGAAATGGTTCCTAGTGCGAATAAACAGATCACTATCTACTGTGACAACAGTGGAGCAGTGGCTAATTCGAAAGAACCAAGAAGTCAAAAGAGAGGAAAACACATTGAAAGAAAGTATCATCTTTTAAGGGAGATTGTTCAAAGGGGTGACGTGACGATTACCAAAATCGCGTCAACAGAAAATCTAGCAGATCCCTTCACAAAGGCTCTACCTCAGAAGAGTTTCGATGGGCACCTAGAGAACATAGGCATGAGAGATATGACACATTTGCTATAGCGCAAGTGGGAGATTGTTAGGATTATGCTCAATAGCAAGAGTGTAATATTGTAATTGACAATCTTTTCATATTAATAAAGTGATTTCTAGTTTAACAAATCTTATAACATTTATAGTTTAATATTATAATTATCAAAGTAAATAATCATAAGGTAAAAGACTATGAGAAAAGAAGAATTGTTCATACATCTAGATATGTATGAGGTAGACATAATTCTTTAGTTAGTCTTGAATAATGTTCACAACTTAAGTTAAAGGTTAGGCACCTTTATCTTGTTAAAGTTGTAGAATTCTTTTGCTAGCATTTGAGTGGGATCATATGAGTTATGATGAGTCTGAAATCATTGAAGGGTCTTCGAGTAAAAGAATCTAGTGCACTGGGTGCATTGAATAGGATCAAAATGAAATACTTTATCTAGAACCGTCAGTAGATAAAAGTTTTTTCATTATCAAGACAATCGGAAAGTCTATCTTAATCCTGAGATAAATGATAGACTTATGGTTGCAAGTGTTATCATTTGAGTTATCAATGAGTACGATTATATAGCATAGTCTATCCTCGATAGTTTGGTGGTATTCATTTGTTAATCGATAGAGGACTTCATTTATAGATATGGACATCGTGGCTCCATTTATTAAATGAGAGTAGAATATCATCATATGGATGTTTTGAGGTATTGGATATTGAATCTTAACGTTAAGTTTTCGATAGAGTCTATTGAAACATGGTTTCTGGACAAGTCAAAATATCCAAGTTCAAAATGTGGTCATATGAGCAAATATGGTAACTTGGAGAGCTATAGGCGGTCTATGAGCTCTTGGCGATTACTGATATTCTTCATGAGGATACACCATCTCCAATAAGATTGTCTAGGGTACGAATGAGAAATATTTACTTATTCTATCTTTATTTAAGAGTTCAATTTTAGCTCTTTAGTGGAATGAGTTAAAATTAATGGATCGGACCTAAGTGAATCATTTGTTGATTGTGATTAGGTTATGTTTATTGAAGCTTAAATTTAGATAGCCCGCCAAGACCCCCAATCCACACGGACTTGCATGGATCACTTGATATATTCTACCGGACCAATTTATGGGTCCATCTAGAATTGTATTTAATATATTAAGAATATAATTTGCACATTATTTATTTAATGGGCTGATCAATTATATTAATATATTAATGAAAGGCATGTGGGCTTGTTTCTTTTAGTAAGAATGGGTCTGGTTCACATGTGAGCTTTTTAATTAAAGTCTAATAGATTAAATAAAATAAGAAAATAATATTAGGCCCATGTATATGGTGTGGGCGGCAAGACTAGAATAATAGTCTAAAATATTATTTTATTTTATTGATTGATTAAATGGAAATTAATTAATTTATTAGTTAAATCATTTAATTGAGAATCAAAATCTTTTTATGATCAGGAAATATGTTTCCTAGAGTTATACTATTGGTAGTAGTATATTAAAGATAAAAGACTTATTTGGTAAGAAGATAAATAATAAGGTTTATTTACTAATCAAATAAGGAAGTCTTTTAATAAGTCATAATAGGATTAAACACTTATGAGTTGTATTAGGGTTAGGATTCTAAGGTTGATAGGAATTAGGGTAAAGCACAAATCCTCTTTGGGAGAGAATTCGGCCAACCCTAATAATAATACAAGAAGAATTCGGCCACCCTGTATATTTGATAGGATAGCATTCGGCCACCTCTTCTTTTTCTCCTAGCTTGAGTTAATTATTTCTTTTGCTTAGAAAAATAATTCATACTCTAGACAAGTGTTTAATTTCGGCCAAGAGAGAAATAGAGAAAGAGAGTTCTAATTTCGATAGTGCACTTGTAAGCTTGAATATCAAAAAGCTTTGTGCACAACTTTGAATTAGGTTCACGCGAGTTTCAATCTTAACGATTGTTAAATTCAAAAGTGACCGGAATATACTTTCTAGTTTCTTGGATTTTATTGTGAGTAACGATCAGGAGGAGAGATTTTGTTTTCCATCCTTAGGTATGCAATTCAAAGAAAGGGAGACCACGCTCCTAGGTGATTCATGTTCGTGATAGGATTGGAAGATCTTGCGGATTACCATCAACGCAAAGTCAATCGGATCACGCGACAAAAGGTATTCTACTTTTTAGTATATATATATATATGTTTAATTAATTTAAGGGTTAAGGTTCATAATATGCAAAAAATGTAAACTATACTAAACTCGATTTTAGTCTCGCTTCCACTACGTGACCGTATTTTTCCCTACAAGTGTATGTGAGGTGATCAAGTGAAAAATAAATACAAGCATAGCATTAAAGAAAACAAGCAACATCATGCAATGAAGTGCAATGCAATGCTCCCCCTAAATTGGTTACTCCCCCTCAATAAGCAATTCTCCCCAACATGCACCCTATCTTTTCTACACACACTTCTCCCCCCTTTTGTCATGAGATAGGCAAGGAAGTATCCCCAACCGGGTCGCTTTTAGCAAAGGAGATAGTAGCACACAAGACATTTGTATAGTCATATACAAGAACTTTATGCAACTTAATTAATTGGGAGAGAAACAAGGGGATTTATTTTAAAAAGAATGTGTGAAATTGTTTCTTTGAATGCAAGACAAATAACATCAAAGTTCAAGCAATGCAGAGGCGTACCAAGGATTTTTTATTAGGGTGGGCTAAAATAAAACTATATATATATATATATATATATATAATATAAAAAATTACTGAACTTCGGCACTATTAAAAAAAATGTTTTTTTATTCCTTTGAAAAAAAAATTAAATACAAATACGCACTATTTAAACTTTGTCTTACGAGGTTTTACATTATCAAACTCATCTATTATAGAATCTAAGTCAATGATATCAGCTATCTCTCTCTCAATATATATGACCATACAATCAGTAAGAAAATCATCCTCCATCTTATTGCGAAGTGGTGTTTTAACAAGCTTCATCGCTGAAAATGCTCGTTCTGTTGTTGCTATGGATACGGGAAGAGTCAAGACTAAACGAATCAATTTATCAATCAAAGTGTAATGTTCTGACCTTTTTGTTTCAGTTAAACATTGACATAATTCCGAAAGAGAAGCCAAATTCTGAAATTCCAGACTACCAAGAACATCAAACCTGTAATGACTCAATTGTCTTCTCAAATCTTCAATGTCATTCTTACTGAAATCTTGAGAGTAGAACTTCTTGGCAAGAGTGCAAATATCATCAACATCAAAGGATTTAAATACGTCAATAGGGCTCAAAGCCATGCTAAGAGTAAGAAGTTCTATTGTTTGCTCTGGAAATCTATTATTCAATTCCATCAATTGAAAATCTATCACAGCAATAAATATACTAAAGTGATAGTAATGCTCAACTGTGACATTATCTTTCTACTGACAAGAACGTTTTGTCCCTTCCATATGACGTGCATTCATATTAGGTATATCAATTTCATACCTTTCACAAAATGACAACACTTTCAAGAAAAATATCCCATTCAATCTCCCTTAACTTTTGAAGAAGCATTTTTGTAGTTGACACTAAATTCATAGCATTTAAGATATCTTGAGATTTCAATTGTAAAGCTTGACAAAGCATATCAGAGATTCCTAAAACTTTGTGCAATAACAACAAGATAAAAACAAATTCAAAGGATCTCAAATCTTTATACGCACCTTTGGCTTCTCCACGTATATTACTGTTCAGTCCCTTGTCAATCAAATTTTCAAGAAGAGTAGAAGTTGAACCAAACATATTAATCAATCTACTAATAGAAGTAAAATGAGAACTCCAACGAGTAGTTCCAGGTCGTTGCAAAGTATGAATTTGATTAGCCCCTGTACCAGTCTCAAGTTCCCCTAAAGCGGTCAACTCCTGAATTTCACCTACTCGAATAGATTTCAACTCCGAGTGACGCTTGAAAGAAGCACTCACAAAGTTGACAATAGAATTCAATTTTGAAAAAAAATAGCCAAATATCATGCACTTCCTTGGCTACTGCAACTAAAGCAAGTTGAAGCCTATGTGCAAAACAATGTATGTAATAGGCATATGAACAATCTTTGAGAAATAAGGCTTGTAAACCATTCCACTCACCCCTCATGTTGCTTGCACCATCGTATCCTTGACCTCGCAAGTTTTCAATCGATAGATCATATCAAGTAAGGATATTGCATATTTCTTTTTTAAGAGTTGAGGCATTTGTATCATTAACACTCATAACTTGAAAAAAATGTTCTCTAACAAATCCTTTAGAATCAACATACCTTAAAATAATTGTCATTTGTTCTTTGTTGGATTCATCAACTGCTTCATCAACAAGAATGCAAAATTTAGCATCCCCGACTTCCTCACGAATATTAGCCCGCACTCTATTAGCAAGAATATTCAACAACTCTTTTTGAATTTTGGGTGATGTATACTTGGCATTTTGTGGAGAATTTTCTAGAACAATCCCAGCAATTTCTTGATTTACTTTTGCTTGCAACTTTATCATCTCAATGAAGTTCCCACGATTAGTAGAATTGATGGATTCGTCATGTCCTCGAAAAGCACATCCTTGCATTGCTAGCCATTTCACCGTCTCTAGTGAGGTCTTGAGTCGTAATCTATTTTGCAAAGTTTCTTGTATAGAGAATGTATTCATGACTTTGTCAATATGTCGAGATGAATCTTTTAAGTTATTCCAACTTTGCATGGCAAAACTATGTTGTGAATTATGCTCCCCTTCATGTTGCACAAATGTACTTTTTTTCCCACAATTGATTCTTTTCCAACTTTGAAAACCATCCGTTGTAAATGTGGGATGCTTTGACGGAACACTATCAAAAAGATAGCATGGGAAACAAAATGCCATATTTTTATTTATTGAATATTCGAGCCACAAAAATCATTTGAACCAAGAATGTTGAAATCGCCGAGTTTGTTTACCGTCAAGAATGGGTGGATATTTATCCAACATAGGTTGACAAGGACCCATTTTAATATAAGCTTTTCGAACATCATCATGCTTATCAGCAGGATAAACTTCTATTAGGAAGCATAATCCAGGATCACGTTCATAATAGGGAGTATTAATATCTGATAGAGTGTTAACATTCTCAATTTCAAATCTTTAGGGTGAAGAAGGAAAACTTGAGCCCCCGTCCCTGACATTACATGGAGAACTTGATCCACCCCCATCTGATGATTGATTGATTATCTTTTTTTTCTCCCAAAGTATGAAAGCATGGTTTTTCTCGGCTTTGATGTGTGGTTGTTTGACATTGTAACCTAAATTGACATTGTAACAATTTGGTTAAATTGATACTTTATAAATTATAATATAACACTTGAAATAATAAATTACAGTCGGAAAATAAATTCATAAAAAAAATAACAAAATACTATTTTAAAATTACGAATAACAAACCAAAAATCCTAACTTATTAATAAAAAATAAAAAAAAATAAAAAAAATACCTGAATGTTGATGAATAATTGGTACGGGTGAGAGAAATAATTGGATTCGGAAATCAGAATTGAGTGAGAGAGTGAGAATTGGAAAGTCAGAGTGGACGTTTGTGATAGAGATATTAATATATATATATATATATAGGAATATAGGCTATAGCCATATAGGATGGATGCTCATGAATTATATATAGTGATTTGTGATGTGATATGACCTTGTCTGATAAGGATTATATTGGGGAAAGAACTGTATCGGAAATACACAATAATGGGAAAAGATTTGTACTAATAACAAATGTATAATTAAAATAATATTAAAAGCAATTAAAAATAATATAATATTAATTATAAAAATTAAAATAAATAAAAAAAGCTAACCCGGGCTGTAGCCCGGGTCAACCCTCTATATGATTCACCCCTGAAGCAATGGTATTTGGCAAAGCAGACATCAAAAGAGTTTCCAAAGGAATTCAAACCAATTTGTACCCTTTTGTCATAAGCAACAAGATATAGTTTCCAAAGATTTTATAAAGCATAAGCAACTATATCAACCCTTAAAGGTTAAACAAGACATGGATACAAAGATCCTATTCGATTTTTCAGGATGAATTATTTGTATGATAATAGTCTTGCTAAACCATTAAGAAGAAAGACAAGACTAAATTGGATGAGACATCCTTATTGATTGAATGGATACAAGATCCTTATTGAGTTTAGTCTTGTCAATTGCATTCACACACATTTTTGCAATTAAAATTAAGCAATTTAAAAGATACCATGCATAGCAATTTAAGCATGTCATAATCAAGTTCACATGTCATGGAGATAAATTATAGGTCATTCAAGTGTACTTCCCAATCAATTCTCACCCGTACCAAAAAGGCAGAGTTGTTCTGCTTGTGAGAAGTAGCAAGTGCTACAAGGTTGGCCATATCCTCTTCATCACTTGAAAAGTCATCATTATCTTTAGTGTCATCACTGTCACTCGAAGTGGTAGCCATTGCCTTTCCTTTCTTCTTATCCTTCAAGTTACCACATTCCGGTGAGATGTGCCCGATTCCCCCACATTCGTAGCACTAAATACCTCTCCTTGAAGGCTTGTCTTGGCTATCTTTATCGTTCTTGAATCTGATCTTCTTCTTGAAGTCATTACCACTTGAGTTAAAACCTTTCTTCTCAAGCTTTAAATATTTCTTGAATCTTCTCACGGTAAGAGCCATCTTCTCATTAGAGTTACTATGTCTCTTATCATCCTTATTAGTCCTTAAGGCAATCCTATTTTTCTTTTTGGGTTAAGAAGTTAGCTTCATCGCCTCATAAGCCAACAACTTCCCAATAACCTCACTTAGCTTCATTTTCTTATACTCACTATTCTCCTCCATAGCGATCACCTTTGATTCAAACATTTTGGGAAGAGATCTCATGATCTTTTGCTTGATCCTCATGTTAGAGTAGGGATCCTTAAGTTGGTGACTTTGGTTGACAATGTCCATCAACTTGATTTGGAAGTCATTGAAGCACTCATCTTCTTCCATTTTGATCGTCTCAAATTTGATTTGCAACATTTGAAGTTTAGAGTCCTTGACCGTGTCCGTCCCCTCATGTGCCATCTCAAGAATCTTCCATGCTTCATGGGCATTCTTAGTAATTTGGATGAGCTTGTATTGGTTGTTATCCATGGCATAAAAAATGGCATGCATCACCTTGTTGTTCCACTTGGAGGCTTCAAAATTTTGAGCACTCCATTCCATCTTCAAGAGTCTTGGTGGATGGTGTATACATCTTCGATTATCATCAAGACTTTGTCATCAATCGTCGAAAGATATTACTCCACCTTCCCCTTCCATGAGGAGTAATTGTCACTATGAAGCAATGAAGGTCTTATGCTAGAAGCTCCCTCTCTACTCATCTCAAAACCACTCATGATGTTTGGGTAAAATGAATACCAATGAATGCAACAATCAAAATGCAAGACACACAAGCAAGAGCAAGGATCACCTAAGTCTGTCTAGGAACCCGCTCTAATACTAATTGAAAATATATAAACGTGTCTAATACAACCTAGGAGGGGGGGGGGGGGGGGGGGGGGGGGGGGGGTGAATGGATTGTTAATTCAATTAGTTACCAACTTTTCGGATTAGTCAATATTATAAAAATTAACCTAATACAATAAAAAACAATCAATGTAATTAAAGTGTGGAAGACAATAAAAACACATTGATTTGTTTTACATGAGAAAACCCTCCAACTAGGCAAAAACTCACGAGCTAGACACCTAGCCACTTCGGTCCTCAAATCCACTATATGTAATGATGTTTACAACCTAGGTTGACCTCTAGTCACACCATTCTAGGAACGTAACACACCACTACTACCCGCTGGCTTTTTATAGTGATTCTAGACCAATTGCTTGTGCACTAAATCACTTAGCCACAAGACTTAACTCTCAATGAAGAGATTAAACAACCTATGTGAATATATGAAGATATTCTAAATGCAATTAATGCTAGTCAAAACTAAATGCTTTTCTAGAGATTAGATGATGGCAATAAAAGAAATCCTAGATATCAATGTCTGTATGAATGCTCATAAAGACCTAATTAGATATAGATATGAGAATCTAAAATCTAGTCATCAAACAAAAGCCAATAAACTTAGAGTTGTCACAAAATATGGCAAGGATAATAAATGCATGCCAATCAATGAGTCCTAATCAACAAAGTTTAAATGCAAGGCATAGAGACTCAGCTAGAGAGCATTTATGTCCTAAATGCAAGCTATCAACAAACAACACATCTAAACCAACAAACAAAGACTCAAACATTTTATAAACAACATTAAGTAAAGAGTCATGCATTTAATCACAAACTAAATGCTAAACATGGGCAAACATGAACAAAAGATGAGATAAGAAGTTTTAGAGCATGTTCAAATTACCTAGTCAAAGAAACAAAGAAGACCCATGCTTGGATGATGCTTGAATGATGCTAGATGCTCATGGGAATGTGTTTGGTTGAGTAAAGCAGTGTTCTTGGGAGTCTCTCTCTCTCTTGAAAATCACTTGGTCTTTCAAAGATAGTTTTTTGGACTCTTGAAAACGAGCAAGAGAGAAGACAGCATATATATATATTACATGTGTCTAAATAACCGGGAAGGGGGGGGGGGGGTTAATAGGTTTTAATCAAGTTAATTACCAATTTTTCTTGATTAGTTAATATTCAAAAAACCACCCAAAAAAAAAAAAACAAATACAATCAACTAAATTTAAGTGCGGAAAACAATAAATTGCACGTTGATTGATTTACGTGAGAAACCCACAACTGGGAAAAACTCACAGGCTATTGTGCTAGCCACACACGGTCCTCAAATCCACTATTTGAATGAAACCACACTTGGTCACTAACCCTTCCACTCTACCCAATGGGCCTTTAATAGTGATTCTAGACCTACTTGCTTGTGCACTAAACCAAATAGTCACAAGGCTTAACACTTAAAGAAGAGAACACTACCTAAGTGAATATAAAATGCATAAATGCTAGGTTAACACATTTAAGCTTAACTACTCATGAATGAACATGTCAAATAATCCTAGAAATCATGTTCCTACATGTCATACATCAAAATTAGCTATATAGAATAAAAACAATCCTAGATGCAATAGCTATCACAATACAACAACTCAATCAATCAACACAAAAAGCTCAACATGTAGATAAAAACTTAGTCTAGATGCTAACAAGTCATAAATGAGCTATCTTGCTAAGTAAGAACACTAGAATAGGTGAAAATGGTGTTCTACCTTACCAAGTCATGTGTGTTGAAGAAGACCCATGTAAGAACACATCCTAGATGAAGCTAAATGATGCTAGATGATGTTTGATGCTCATAAAAATGGATATGGGGTGAGTAAAAATTAGTTCTTGGTTGCTTTTCTTATAAGACACTCTTAAGCTTCTCAAAGGAGTTAATTTCTAAGCTCTAGGTCTACCAAGAAGAGAAAGCAACATATATATAAAAGCCCCAAAATGAAGTGACATCATTTTTAGTTTGGAGAACTAAATCTCGTAACTACCGATGTGCGTGCCGTGGTATAGACAAGGTGTCTACACTGCGGTACACACAACGTGTGGGCTCTAGAAAGTTTCACGGTGGGGGATCGTTCCAGAGGCAAAGTGCACCCACGGCAGTATGCACATCGAAAATCATTAGAGGCTGCACCTAACACATATTGTGGCACATGCACGTGATCCGATAGCGGTACCTATGGCAGTACCGATCGCGGTAAAGAAAAAAATTCTCTTTTCAAAGCAACAAGTCACACCTAGTTTATATTCATGTTGTGCAAGTGTGAAGTGTGAAGAGAATGTACATAAAAAGCAATGAACACACATGCATACAAGAGAAGTGTATGTGTGCTGCTATTCTCTTCAATTAAGAGTTAAGCACACGTGATGTATCTTCAATTAAGAGTTAAGCACACGTGATGTACCTTCAAAGAGCTCTTGTGCTTGAGGGCTTGAAATCCAATTGCTTGATCACGACCAATGAAGCCCTAAACTACCCTTACATATTAAACCCCAAAATGTGGTTTGTTAGGATTTTGAGTCTAGTTGGCATTATTCTATATCAAAACATTATTTGCTTCGTATTGTTTAGTTGTCCTAGTTGTGTGGTTTATCAAGCTTCAAAGAAGATGGACAACGGTTCAAGCAAAGTGATGCTTTCGTACGAGGAAAGCGCTATTGACTACAAAGGTAATAAGACCTCTTTCCTCTTACAAGGCTTAGGCACACACACACACACAATTCATTCATAAGTGTCCCTGCATCATAGCGCCAAATTAGTAAAATACATTCACATGTTTTAGTATGCTCATGCATTGATCTCAAATTGCCATACAATGTAGAAATGTATGTACTAGGACTATGTCTAGAAAATTGCATACTTTGAAAATATATATAAAGCGTGTCTAATATAATCTAGAGGGGAAGGGAGGGGGGGGGGGGGGGGGGGTGAATAGATTTTAACCAACTGTTACCAATTTTCGTGATTAGTCAATTTTCAATTAACAACCCCTATCTAGTCAAAGAGAACAAACAAGTGTAAAATGCGGACAATAAATAACACTTGAGTTTTTACGTGGAAACCCACACGGGAAAAAACCACGGGCTGTTATGTGCGCCACACACGAACCTCAATCAACTAATTGTAATGGCAATTACAACCTAGGTTGACCACGTCAAACCTTACATGGTTACTAATCTACCACTACTACCCGTAGGCCTTCAAAAGTGAATCTAGTCCAATACTTGCAAACTACCAAATGGTAAATACAAGACTTGTCTCTAAAGTGAAGAGATAAAACAACATAAGGTGAATATATGCAATATTCAAGATGCTAAAATGCAAGGTTAGACATTTAAGCTTATCTAGGCATGGATGAACATGTTGGACATTCCTAGATATCATTTTGCTAGATGACATGCATATAACATAGCTAAATAAGCAAACAAAGTCCTATATGCAATATCTACCACAAACAACTCACAAAACACAATAAAGAAACTATCTTGAAACTATTCAAGTCATAAAGAAGCAATCTTGAGACAAGTCAAGTGATAAAAACACTATCTTGTAGAGAAAGAACATGTGAAGTGATGCAAAAGATGTTCTAACTACAAGTCATGTGAGTAAAGATAAAACCCTAAAGAAAATCAACCTAGAACATCCTAGATGATATATGAAGCATGAAAGTATGATGGGTTTTTGTGTTTTGAGTAATAAAAAAGAAGTCTTGATACCTTTGCTTTGAAGATACTTAATTGCTCTCAAAAGATGTAATATTTGCTCTCTAAAAATGAGCTAAGGTTATCAAGACATATATATATATGAGATCCAAGTGAAGTGACGTCGTTTTGAAAAGTTTGCCTGAAATCGTGAGATCAGCGGTTTCAATTGGCGGTCAGGCCGCTGATGCAAACCGCCGAATTCGAAACATCAACACTGGAATGGATCGGCGGTTGAATTATGGCCACCGATGCAAACCGCCGAATTTGGGACAGAAAACCCATATTCCAAACGGTGGTTAATTCGGCGGTCAGGTCGCCGATCATGACCGTCAATTTTTGACCATTTTTAAAAAATCAATCAGGTCAAAAAGGGCGGTTTCAATCAGCGGTCAGGCCGCCGATGACAAACCACCGTTTCACCAATGGTGGTAAAATCAAAGTGAAGCGAAGAGCAATCTCTGAGGGTTGTCTTTGCACAACACCATGCACACCAACGTGCACGCGCGGGCGTTTCCGAATAACTTCGGCAAACGAATTACCACACACTTAAGACAAACATACATGAATAGCAAGTGTGGGAAGTGACAATTGAATGCATCCTAATGCTTAACATGTCATGGCATTTATCAAACAATGATGCAATCAATTAAACATGCAAGCACACAAATATTTACACACAACCAACAAGTATTAAGGACATGCATGGGTTGTGAGTGTGTGCAACTGCATCTCTTCAATTTAGAGTTAAGTCAAGTGATCTACCTTCCTTAAAGCTCTTGATTCCACAATGAGGTCCTTTGGCATTTGATAAGGATTTCTTCAATCCTAAGTTACCCTTACAAATTGAACCCCATTGTGATTTTGTCAACGATATATGCCAATCAAAAGTGAGGCACTTACATACTTGTGTGATCTTGTGTTTATTTGTTTGTGTGTAAGTAATTTGGACTTGAATATGTTCTTAAATGATTCCTTGTTGAGTTTCGATTATTTCCGATACTCACTCATTAGATTTCGAGTTCAAACTAGGAAGTTACGAAACTTTACGTTCCTTTACAATGCGTTGTCTTCGTCTTCGTCTTCGTATATCGAGTCGAGTTAATTGTCAAAGTTTCATAGTCGTCCTCATGTTTTAGTGAGTTATGGTTCGTAATTTGGAAACGGATTAAAATTTTGAGTTCGGAAGCCAAAGGACGGTCGAAGAATGTGAGGGGTACGTGAGGAGAAGAACTAAAGAGAGAAGACCTCACTTGGGAGGCTTCCCGTGGAGACGCGTGGCCACCACGGGGACAGCCAAGAGAGGCACTCCCAAGTGGGTCCCACTCTCTTTTGTTTTCCCTCCCATTCTCTTTAAATGTTCCCTCTCTCTCACTTGTTCATTTCTAAGAAGAAAATTTGAAATATTGAGCTGAAATTTTCTCTTCAACTTTCTCATCTTCCAAACACCATAACTTTCTCATTCAGACTCCAAATTGAGTGATTCAAGTTGTAGAATCTTCATAATCAAGTCACCTACTTCTCCAAAATATTTTGCAGCTGTTTGATTACGTTTTATGGTGGCTCTTCACTCAAAACCGAACCAGCTCGGGATTCCTAGGTATTAAACCAAACTTTGTGTATTCATCTTTTTAATCTTTCAATTACCTTGGGTTTTCTTCTTCTATATGTATGTGTATGTATGATGAAAGCTATTGAGAATGATAGCTTTATATCAAAGCTAATCAAGTCTAATTAGAGACAAATGTGAACTAGTTTTCTATGATTCTAGTATTTCACATGTTTGAGAGTTGTATTGTGCTTTGCTTGATATCTAGGGTTATTTGTGACTTGATTGACTCATTTTATCATTAATAACCTTGGCATATGCTTGGATCCTTTAAGTGAACAAATCTAGGATTAACACATTTGATGTTGTGTTTAGAGCTATCTAGGATTTAATTGATTATTAATTATATCCTTGCTCTAAATACTTGATAGAATATTCATTGATCATATTTTGTGATTCTAGCATTCTTGGTGTATATTTCTAATATCTTGAATATGTGTTTCATGTATATGATTTATTCAAGTATTAGCTTTGTGAATGAAACTAGGAATCACATGTGTTAGGTGTTTCACATGCTCTAGGTTTCGATTCATGATTTTTATGACTAGACAATTTTTGACTTGTGTTCTCACATGACTAAGTCTAGTTCTGTATGAAGTGTACATAATCCATACATTTCATACTGTAAGGTTCATGATTTGTATTGGATTGATTCCATTGCAAAACACTCTATATTTGTATTAGTTGTTGCTTAGGATATTCTTTGAAGAAAGGAAGCTTAAAAAGTGAAGAGCAACGTCTAGTGCAAAAGTCGTCTTCAAGAGGTGAAAAACGTCAAAGGTATATCTTGACTTCTATCCTCTTGCAAGGTGTTAGAGCACACAGGCACAATTCATACATGTGTGTCCCTGCATCGTGGTTCAAACATTTGGTATAACACATTCACACATTTGATAGTATGCTCATGCATTGATCTTGTATAGACAAACATTGTGGAATTGCATGCTTTGTGACTATCTCTTTGATATGGCATGCTTGTGTGAATATGTGTTTATTTGTTTGTGTATTTTGTGTTTAGGACTTTAACATGTTCTTATTTAATTCCTTAGTGAGTTCCGGTCGTTTCGGTTACTCATTCATAAGGTTTCGAGTCCAAACAATGTGACTATGCTACTTTTCGTTCTCATTCGTTGAGTTGAATTCATCGTCAATTTCTAAGATGCTTTCTCAACCATTTTTCAATGTTTTGTCATCGTATTCGTACGTGAGGGAGTCACGATTTGTAATCTGAAAACGGATTCAAAATCGGAGTTCGGATGCCCAAGATATGGCTGAAGAACCGGAGAGTGCGCTAGAGTGATGTGGGAGGCCGTGAGCCACCTTGCCCACGCCGTGAGGGAGGCCGTGAGGCTCACGGCCAGAGGGGCTCTCCGCCCCCGTGAGCCTCACGCGCCCCCCATGGGAGGGTGATGTGGCTCATGTTGATTGGCCTCTGAAATCCTTCTCTCTCCTCCTTTTAAACTCTCCTCCTTCCCTCCACACTTGTTGAAGATCTTGATAAACATTTCACGAATTCTGCAGATTTTCTTCATATTTTAGTTTCAGTGTTTTGATCATATCTCTCTCATACGAACTCGAAATCAATCAATTCAAAAGCCAAAATTATTGGTCTTGAAGAGAGCTACAAACCCCAAGCATTTCCAGAGGGAGCTGACTTCGTCATTGTTCCCAGAAGCCTGTTCTTCATTACGAGTTCAAGGTTGTTTGTTCAACTTCTTCTTTTTCAATTTCATCTTTGATCATCTCTTGATTCTTACTATTTGATTGATGAAATTTGTTGAGAAGTATGTTAGATCATATGCTAGGGTTGTTTGATCATTTGTCAATTAAGTTTTAGCTTTGTGATTTCTCTAGAATATATTTGTGCTAAACTTGATTCAACATGAAATTGATTCTAGAAAATGAATATATGATGTGCTTCATGTTATTTTCTGGGTTTTATTTCATGATTTAAGAACTAGGTTTTTAGTGTGATATATTGAATATTCATACCTTGTTCTTATTGATTTGCATGTCTTGATTTCTAGATAATCTTGTGATTGTGTATTGAAAGCATATTCTAGATTGTCATTGACGTGTACATTTTGCTTGATTGATCATCTAGCTTAATTTGATTGTATTTGCATCATTTGCATCACTTTAGATCATAGCCTTGCATTAGGTTGAAGTCTCTAGCAAAGTGGGTGAAGCTTTGTGGATAGAGCAAGGAAGTCTTGATTAGAGTTGGGAGGACTCGGATAATCAAGCAAGGGAGTCTTGTCTAGGGTCGGGAGGATCCGGATAGGCAAGCAAGAAATCTTCCTAGAGACGTGAGCGTCTTGGATAGGAAGTTGCTTTCTAGAGGTGTGGGATACATCTTGGATAGGAAGTAGGCTTGGTGATTCACTAGCCCGAGGGTAGATTAGGAGTTGATAGCGAGAGCGGATATCATGAGTTGATAGCTTGAGTGTGTAAGTCCTTTTTCACATAGTGGATTGCTTTGCCGGTGGTTGTGGTATCAACCCGTGGATGTTTCCTCTTTGAGGTTTTACCTCGTAAAAATACTTGTGTTTGTTTTTGTTTTTACTTTTCTTTATCTTCCATATCTTTCATTGATTGCATATCTTGTAAATTGATTAACTCCTGTATAAGTGAAATCAATTAATTTGTCAAATATAATCAAGTGTGCATTTTCTTTGATATATTCCGCATTATTTTTAAATTGGAAGAATTTAGAGCCTATACCTATTCACCCCCCCCCCCCTCTAGGTATATTTCACTACTACTTAAGGGAAATTTCATTTGGTATCAGAGCGGGTGTCTAGACGCACTTAGATAGATCCTTTCTTTGTAGTGTTTTGTGTTTTTGTTTGTGATAATCATGATTAAGGAAGTGTGTTCCTATGTGGCTTCTTTTGTTGAACATATTGACTTAGATGAGAAAAAGATCGATGATCTTATTTTTGAAAATGAACGTTTATCCAAAGTCAATATGTCCCTCAACAAGAAGTTAGAGAATCATGATCTTGGCTCAAAGGAGTTCAATGAACTTAAAGACAAGTTCCTAAGTCTAGAATTGAATCTAAAAGATAGCAATGATAGACTTGGTATCTTGAAGCAAGAAATTGAGCAAAGAGATTGTTCTCTTGTTAATGCTAAGAAACTTGAAAATGTGCTTAAATCTAAACTTAATGAGCATTTAAATCAAGAGAAAAAGTATAAACAATGGCTTGATAAATCACGTAAAGATGTTATGTTTAGTGATGACATAGCGGAAAAATATGCCATTGAAATTAGGATGCTTCGTGAGAAACTTGATGAGGCTAATAGGGTGATTAGCAAGATGTCATCTAGTTCTAACAAAGTTGAAACCCTCATTAAAAGTGGAAAGCATTCATGTGACAAAAGAGGTTTGGGTTATATCAATGAGAAGGAGACTCCTTCATCTAACAAATCTACTTTTGTCAAAGCAAGCATTGAATCAAATGTAGGTACACTTTCTCAAGGTAAAGCTATGAAAGCTACCGAAGGTGCCTCTTCATCAACAAGGATGTTCAATGGAAGAACACAACAACATAAATATCAAGGAGCATCAACCTCAAATGCAAGAGGTGGAGCATCAAGGGTTGCACATCAAAGAGGAAAAATTATGAGAAGTCCAAAGGAGTTGGAAGCAAATGCAAATGGTAAATTTCTCAAATTTATTCCTATTTGTCATCATTGTAATATGATAGGACATATTCGACCTAGATGCCTTGAGTATGTTCAGAAATGCAAACTTGATAATGCTTTTCATGATATGTCTTTGAATGGACCTTGGCAATCATCCATGTATGGATATAGAAATAGACCTAGGAAGACCTTGGAAAAGCATGTTGTTGAAAAAGTTGTTGTTGACTTGCTTGCTAAATCTTGTTTTGTGCCTCACTCTACTATGCATAAGAAAGTTGATAATGCTTTGTTTGATATTTTTGAAAATGTGACCAATGAGGTCAAGGTGCATGTTAAAAAGTCTAACATTGAGTCAAAGCATGTTAGAAGTAAGAGTGAGAGGCATGTTGTGAAAAATGTGTGGATTAAAAAGGACACATCTAAATGTCATGTTGCACAATATGCTTTACGTGCCAACTCCTCCTATTCTTGGTACCTAGATAGCGGTTGCTCTAGGAATATGACCGGGAACAAAGAGTTCTTTAAGAATCTTGTTTTAAGGGATGGAGGTTGGGTTACTTTTGGTAATGGTACCAAAAAGCAAGTTCTTGGCAAGGGAACAATTTGTATCCCCGGATTGCCTAAACTTCGCAATACTTTGTATGTTGATGGGTTACAAGCTAACTTGATAAGCATTACTCACTTGTGTGAAATTTTTAAAGAAGTTAGCTTTAACAAAGATGTGTGCACTATAATTGATAAAAAGGGCGATGTTGTCCTAAGAGTCAAAAGGTCTATAGACAATTGCTATTGTCTTGAGATAGATCCTCTAACATGCAACATGGCACATGAGTGCAATAAGCTTGATTTGTGGCATCAACATTTGGGTCACATGAATTTTAAAGATTTGAAAAAGCTTGAAAAACATGGCATTGTTAGAGGTCTTCCTAATCTTGGTAAAAAGCTTGAGGTGGTTTGTGAACCTTGCCAATTAGGTAAGCAAACCAAAGTGTCTCATAAGAAAAATTCTTATATAGCTACCAAGAGACCTTTAGAACTTGTGCATATGGACCTAATGGGGCCAATTCAAACCAAGAGCATTAATGGCAAAAAGTACATTTTTGTATGCGTTGATGACTTCTCTAGGTTTACTTGGGTTTATTTTCTTAGAAACAAGACCGAGGCTTTTGATTACTTTAAAAAGTTTTGTAATCAAGTTCAAAATGAAAAAGGTCTTGATATCAAGAAAATATGTCGCATTAGGAGTGATCATGGGACGGAATTTGAAAATGCAAAATTTAGTGAGTTTTGTGATGGTTTAGGGATTTCTCATGAGTTCTTCGCACCTAGAACTCCTCAACAAAATGGTGTTGTTGAGTGAAAAAACCGTGTCTTGCAAGAGATGGCTAGGGTCATGCTCAATAGCAAGAAAGTCCCTAGAAACCTATAGGCCGAGGCGGTCAATACCGCTTGTTATGTGTCAAATCGTGTTTTCAAAAGGCCCGGCACAAAACAAACGTCCTATGAGCTTTAGAAAGGCAAGAAGCCTAATGTGAGTTACTTCCACACTTTTGGGAGTAAATGTTATAATTTGAATGATAGAGATCACTTAGGAAAGTTTGATGCTAAAAGTGATGTTGGTCTCTTTCTTGGGTATGCTATTAATAGTCGTGCATATAGAGTCTTTAACTTGACTACTAAGATTATCATGGAGTCTATCAATGTGAAGATAGATGATCTTAGCATGCTTAATTTGTGTGATGATAATGGTGTCAATGAACCTAAAGAAAACATGTTGAATGACACTAAAACACCTATTGATGTGGCTAGTAGTGTTTCTAGTCAAAATGATGAAAATGATAGTCATGTTGAAGTTGAAAGTCAAGGGTTGGAAAATGCTTTAAATGATAATCAACAAAATGACCAAGTTGTTGAACATTCTCACCCAAGACTTAGAAACTTACACTATCAAGAAGACATCATAGGTGATTTAAATGAAGGAGTTAGAACAAGAAATCAAATTGCTAACCAAATATCCTATGCTTACTACACTTCTCAAATTGAACCAAAAAATATTAATGAAGCAATTGTTGATGAATATTGGGTTGGGCCTATGCAAGAAGAACTTAATCAATTTGAGAGAAATGAAGTGTGGTCCTTGGTTCCTAGACCTAAAGATATAAATATAATTGGCACTAAATGGATTTATAGGAATAAGACCGATGAAAGTGGCAAGATTGTGAGGAATAAAGCTAGACTAGTGGCTCAAGGTTACACTCAAGTTGAGGGTGTTGACTTTGATGAGACGTTTGCCCCGGTTGCTCGTCTCGAGTCCATTAGACTTTTGTTGTCCATTGCATGCATTAAAAAGTTCAAAATATTTCAAATGGATGTCAAAAGTGTTTTCCTCAATGGATACCTTCAAGAAGAAGTGTATGTTGAACAACCTAAGGGTTTTGTAGATCCACACTCTCCTAATCATGTGTTTAAATTGAAAAAGGCTATCTATGGCCTTAAATAAGCTCCAAGAGCTTGGTATGATAGGTTGACTCAATACCTTATTGACAACCAATATAGGAGAGGTGGCATTGATAGAACTTTGTTTATCAAACATCATGATCATGATATTTTTGTTGCACAAATATATGTTGATGACATTGTTTTTGGGTCTACTAATAAAATCAAGGTTGATGAATTTGTAAGTGTTATGTCAAGTGAATTTGAAATGAGCATGGTGGGTGAGTTGAATTATTTTCTAGGAATGCAAGTAAAGCAAACTAGCATGGGCATAATGTTGAATCAATCTAAATATGCTAAAAATCTAGTTAAGAGATTTGGCCTAGAAAATGGAAAAGATTTTGAAACTCCCATGAGCACCACTTTAAAACTTGACAAAGATGAAAAAGGGAAAAGTGTTGACCAAAGCCTTTATAGAAGCATGATAGGTAGTCTACTTTACCTAACGGCTAGTAGACCCGACATTTGCTTTAGTGTAGGCTTGTGTGCTAGATTCCAAGCAAATCCCAAGGAATCTCACTTGAAAGCCATCAAGAGGATCATTAGGTATGTCAAAGGGACTCATAGTCTTGGTCTATTTTATTCATTTGACACCAATGATATCCTAGTAGGCTATTGTGATGCCAATTGGGCGGGAAACATTGATGACCGTAAAAGCACATCGGGCGGTTGCTTTTATGTTGGTAATAACTTGGTTTCTTGGTCAAGTAAGAAACAAAACTCGGTTTCCCTTTCCTCTTCCGAAGCCGAATACATTGCGGCCGGAAGTGCTTGCACACAATTACTTTGGATGAAACAAATCGTTAAGGATTATGAGATATAACAAGGAAAAATGACACTTTATTGTGATAATTTAAATGCCATTAACATCTCTAAAAATCCGGTTCCACACTCCCGCACAAAACACATAGACATTAGGCATCATTTCATTAGAGACCTAGTTGAACATTCTATTGTTACTCTAGAGCATATGCCTACTAAAAATCAACTTGCGGACTTGTTCACCGAGCCCTTGGACAAAGAGAGGTTCAAAACTCTTAGAATGTCCATTGGCATGATTTGTGTTGATTGATGTCTTTGTGTGATTGTGAGTGGCTTGATAAACAAAACTTTAATTGAATATCATTATCTCTTATTGTTTTTAGATCATGCACTTGAGCTTGAAAATCTTATTTTTGAAAAGTGCACTAATGCTTCTCTTATATGTTTTTGGTTTTGAGTATATGTGGTTGAATATGTGTAGATAATGGATGCATCTAAAAGTTTATTGCTTAGTACATGATAGATGACCTATGGTATGTATCCATTTTGCTTCGGCACTACATAGTAATCAATGAGCACCCTCATGGAAAGGGCTACACACCTTGGTTGTGAAGCCACCCAATGTAGGAAAGGGCTTCGGCATTGTGATGAGTGAAAGCCGCCATGACGAGTATATGTTTTTTGTTAGTAAAATCAAAGAAGTGTTGAAATGAATCATAAAAATTAAAAAAAAAAAAATCTTTGATTCTAAGCCTAAAAGAAATGAAAAATAAAAGGCTTATTGGTGTATAGTTGAGAATTGTGAAAAGCTCGGGTTGACAAATAGAAACGGGAAAACGAGCCACATGCACACACATGCTCATATGTTGATATCTATTCTTTTTAAAAGCAAAAATCCGGATGAATATCGGTTTGACCTATTTTTGGAAATGCTTTAGATGGATAGGTGTGGATAGAGTTTGCATGTTGATATCATAATTACTCCTACTATATATGTGAGAAGCATTCACACACACACATTTTGCTTATGTGCTTGATTCATTAGCAATGTGAGAATATTTTTGAGAGATTAATGAAAATCTATGATTCTCTCTTGGACTTTGACAAGTTATGAAATATTTTTCTCTTATTGCTTGATTGTGTGATTGTGTGATGTCCCTTGTGAACAAATCTACTTGGTGATAATATGTGGAGCATATGTTAAGGGGGAGCTTTAGTTTATTCAACTTCGCTCTCTATACGATTTGTTTGCTTTGTATCTCGTTCTTTATCTCTTGTGTCTCTTGTCTATTCCTTGACAAAAAGGGGGAGAAAATGTATACCTCACCATGTTTGATATTGGGGAGATTTTGTATACTTCACACCTTGCGTGGAAAACATGTTCCAATTGTGTGAAACATATTCCTCTTTGTGCTTAATTGTGACATTGTCTTAAGGGGGAGAATTCTTGTCTTAAGGGGGAGAAAGAATTCTTTCTTGATAGTGTTAAGGATGGTTGGTCCTTGGGAATTGGGAGACTAAGGGAGTGCTTTAATATGAAAATATTTTGGTCACTTGAGATAATGCATTTTTGTATAAGATAAGGGATGTCTTCTATATTTGTTTTTTTTGGTTGATAACTCACCATCCTTCTTTAGAGAAGATCTCTTGTTTTGGATTGCTATTTAATCTCATAGGTACTTTGAAGACCAAAAGAGGAATTCTTGAAGACTTGAAGACTTTTAGTCTAGGAATCTCTTTGTAATGTGAGGTTGAGAGTATGCTATCAACTTGAGTTTATTTGAGTGAAACATTTTATGGTGAGGTTGAGGTTTTGCCATGGAATAGCCAAAGGGGGAGATTGTAAGGTTCATGATTTGTATTGACTTGATTCCATTGCAAAACACTCTATATTTGTATTAGTTGTTGCTTAGGATATTCCATGAAGAAAGGAAGCTTAAAAAGTGAAGAGCAACATCTAGTGCAAAAGTCGTCTTCAAGAGGTGAAAAACGTCAAAGGTATATCTTGACTTCTATCCTCTTGCAAGGCGTTAGAGCACACACACACAATTCATACATGTTTGTCCCTGCATCGTGGTTCAAACATTTGGTATAACACATTCACACATTTCATAGTATGCTCATGCATTGATCTTGTATAGACAAACATTGTGGAATTGCATGCTTTGTGACTATCTCTTTGATATGGCATGCTTGTGTGAATATGTGTTCATTTGTTTGTGTATTTTGTGTTTAGGACTTTAACATGTTCTTATTTAATGCCTTAGTGAGTTCTGGTCGTTTCGGTTACTCATTCATAAGGTTTCGAGTCCAAACAATGTGACTATGCTACTTTTCGTTCTCATTCGTTGAGTTGAATTCATCATCATTTTCTGAGATGATTTCTCAACCATTTTTCAAATTTTTGTAGTCGTAGTTGTACGTGAGGGAGTCAAGATTCGTAATCTGAAAACGGATTCAAAATCGGAGTTCGGATGCCCAAGATATAGCTGAAGACCCGGAGAGTCCGCGAGAGTGATGTGGGAGGCTGTGAGCCACCTTGCCCACGCCGTGAGGGAGGCCGTGAGGCTCACAGCCAGAGGGGCTCTCTGCCCCCGTGAGCCTCACGCACCCCCCACGGGAGGGTGACATGGCTCATGTTGATTGGCCTCTGAAATCCTTCTCTCTCCTCCTTTTAAACTCTCCTCCTTCCCTCCACACTTGTTGAAGATCTTGATGAACATTTCACGAATTCTGCAGATTTTCTTCATATTTTAGTTTTAGTGTTTTGATCATATCTCTCTCATACGAACTCGAAATCAATCAATTCAAGAGCTAAAATTGTTGGTCTTGCAGAGAGCTACAAATCCCAAGCATTTCCAGAGGGAGCTGACTTCGTCATTGTTCCCAGCAGCCTGTTCTTCATTACGAGTTCAAGGTTGTTTGTTCAACTTCTTCTTTTTAAATTTCATCTTTGATCATCTCTTGATTCTTACTATTTGATTGATGAAATTTGTTGAGAAGTATGTTAGATCATATGCTAGGGTTGTTTGATCATTTGTCAATTAAGTTTTAGCTTTGTGATTTCTCTTGAATATATTTGTGCTAAACTTGATTCAACATGAAATTGATTCTAGAAAATGTATATATGATGTGCTTCATGTTATTTTCTAGGTTTTATTTCATGATCTAAGAACTAGGTTTTTAGTGTGATATATTGAATATTCATACCTTGTTCTTATTGATTTGCATGTCCTGATTTCTAGATAATCTTGTGATTGTGTGTTGAAAGCATATTCTAGATTGTCATTGAACATGTACATTTTGCTTGATTGATCATCTAGCTTAATTTGATTGTGTTTGCATCATTTGCATCACTTTAGATCATAGCCTTGCATTAGGTTGAAGTCTCTAGCAAAGTGAGTGAAGCTTTATGGATAGAGCAAGGAAGTCTTGATTAGAGTCGGGAGGACTCGGATAATCAAGCAAGGGAGTCTTGTCTAGGGTCGGGAGGATCCGGATAGGCAAGCAAGAAATCTTCCTAGAGATGTGAGCATCTTGGATAGGAAGTTGTGTAAGGATTCCCTTTTGTTGATTGGCTTATTTCGTGGTCAAACCACATGTTGGGGTTTGGTTGTAAAGGAAGTCTAGGTCATTAAGGTTGAAGATCAAAGACTCTTTCTAAGACCTCAAGAGGACAAGCACCAAAGGTATATCTTGTGCTTACTTTGGCTTGAAAAGATATAGTTGCACACACACACAACATGCATAACTCTTATTCTTGAATGTTGTGTTTATATTTTGTGTGCATTGTGCTTCATTGTTTATTCAATGTCTCTTCTTGCATTAAATTGATTGCATCTTGTTATATGAAATGCCATGACATGATAGGCATTAGGATGCATTCAATACCCACACTTGCACTTCATGTATGTTAGTTTTTAGTGTGGAGTAATTCGTTTCCCGAAGGTTGTTCGGAAACGTCCGCGCGTGCACATTGATGTGCTTTGTTTTACGCGATGATCGCCGGTGGAGATGCCTTTGGCTTCTCCTTGGTTTCACCATTTTTGGTGAAACGGCGGTTACGTTCGGCGGCCTGCCCGCCGTTCGAAACCGCCGAATGAGACCTGATTGAAATATATCTCTCGAGTCCAAAACGGCGGTTGGGATCGGCGGTTTAGAAACCGCCGAAGTTCCCCTGTTCCACTCGGGAGCCATTCGGTGGTTCAATTCGGCGGCCTGGCCACCGAATGAAACCGCCGATCGTGCGATTTCAGGGGCAAAATTGTCTTTTCACTTGCCCTGTTCTTGATATCTATAAATATCACACTTTCTCATTATCTGATCAAGTTCTTTGACTCTTAAGAACCCTAATCTTCAAAGATAGATTTTGAGAGAAAATCAAATCAAGAACTCAACTTTAACCACTCAAATCAAACCCCTTTTGCATCAAATTTCATATTGCATCTCCTATGTCTATATAGAGTGCATCCATGTATGGGTTTGCATCATCACAACTTGCTTGGTAAGATTTTGATTAATTTCATCTTATTGTAGTATTTTAAATACCAAGCCATCTCTTTTAAATTACTTGTATGTTTTAGATCATATGCTAAATACAAGAAAAGAGATTATTTGTGATGAATTGATTGAGTGTTGTTTTTGATAGATATCTAGGTTTTTATAATCTATGATTATCTATGCTATTTGACATGTCATTTAGCTATTGATATCTAGGGTTGATTTAAATTGAATATATCATCATCCTAGATAAGCATTTATAGTACCCTAGCTCTTATTGCATTAATTGAATATTCATACATATTCACATAGGGTTGTGCATCTCTTTTGAGAGATTGAAGTCTTGGTCTAGGGTTGCTATTACAGGCCCGTTGGGTAGTAGTGGTGGGTTACAGACCGGGATTAGGCTGTAAACATCATTACAAGTAGTGACTTCGAGGATCAAGCAAATTGGAATAGGGTTGCTAATAAAGGCCCGCTGGGTAGAAGTGAGGGGTTACATACCGGAGTGTTAGACGAGGTCTACATAGGTTGTAAACTTCATTTCAATTAGTGATTTCGAGTTCCGAGTGTGGCGCACTATACAGCCCGTGGTTTTTCCCAGTGGTTGGGTTTTCCACGTAAACATCAAGTGTCATTTATTATTTCTGCATCTTATTACACTTGTATGTATTGTTGTCTTGCTAGGGGTATTTTCGTAAAATTGACATGCACGCGAAAATTGGGTAATAATTAGATAAAATCTATTCACCCCCCCTCTAGCTTTATATATAGAACACACCTCGAGTATTTAAAATATTCCTTTCAATTGGTATCAGAGCGGGTTCCTAGATATACTTAGGTGATCCTAGCTCATTTTGGTGTGTTTTTGCATTTTGTATGTTTGTTTGATTTCTTCATACATTTTGCATTCTTCTCATTTGCATTCATTCAACGCAAACACTATGAGTGAATTTGTGAGAGAAGAAATTGACTCCGTTGAGGAGATACCTCTTCTACTAGAGAGATTTAGGAGATTTGTGAAATTAACCACCTCACCTCCTAAGAAGAAGTTGACCACCTCATCTCCTAAGAAGAAGAAGACAATTGCTTTGGAGACTTCGAAGCATGACAAGAAGGAGGGTATCTCAATTGAAGACATGGGACTCAATGACAAGTCAAACCAAGGAGTGTCTTCAAGAGAGGGGATTCAGTGCTACGAATGTGGAGGATTCGGGCATTTCTCCCCGGAGTGTGGAAACTTGAAGGATATAAGAAAAGGGAAGGCAAAGGCCACCTTATGGGATAAATATGAAGATGACGAAAATCCTTCAAGTGATGAAGAACTTGCCATCATCTACACGGAATTTGGAGCCAAGAGTGTAGAAGTTGAAGAAGATGGCAAAGTTGCTTTTCCTTGTGATCCCCAAGAAGAACTAGGTATAGAAGTAGTTGGTGTAGCTACTCATAGGGATTTGGCTATTTCCTCATCAAGAGAAAAATTTGATGATCTTGATGAAGGAGATGACTTCATTGGTGAAATGGAGATTAGAGGAGATGACACAAGTGTTGAATATTTGTCATCTAACTCCACAAGTGGAAGTGTGGAGTGTATGGATCTTAATGACTACAAAGTCAAAGTTGAGAGCTCGATGATGAGGAACAAGGAAGAAATTAGAAGATTAAAAGAAGAGAATCTAGAGCTTTCAACACTAGTAGACCACTTGTGTGAAGAAGTGGTGAGATCCATGGCGGATGAAGATAAGCTAAAAGAAGACTTAGCCTTATCTAAGAGGAGAGAAGAAGAGTTAAAAAGAGAGCTTGAAGAAGTTAAGGTCTTAATGGCTAAGATGACTTCAAGCACCAAGATGCTTGACCACATGTTGGGAGTTGGAAGAAAGCCAAGTGACAAGAGAGGTCTTGGCTACATTGATGACACGGATGCCTCCTCCACAAGCAAGACATCATGTGCCATGGACATGGACTTCAATATGTCCCCTCCTCCTCAACAACCTAGGAAGAAGAGTGACCTAGGAGAGTGTTCAAGAAGTGCCCAAGTGGTTGAGGCACCAAAAGGTCAAGCTCAAGCTCAAGCTCACACCCAAAGGGCTCCTCACACTATCTTCCCTCAAACTCAAAAACAGAATGGGAAGAGTTCAATCATGCAAGCTCAGACAAGCAAGCAACCTCGTCTTGGTTTTCAACAAAAGAGGAGAGATCCGATCCAACAACCAAGACAACCACAACGACAAGGGAAAGCACCTATCCATGCTAAAGGGAATGGTATGATTCCTAACTTTATTCCCACTTGTCATTATTGTGGTATTGTTGGTCATATTAGACCAAGTTGCTTGCATTACATTGAAATGTGTAGAGCTAAAAGCATGTTTGACAAGAAAAAGGCTAGAGCTAAGATGCTTCATAAAAAGGAAGAAAATCATGTGCATGATCCTTTTTCATCTTGTACTCTAGAACCTTTGTCCACTAGGATTGACTTAGTGTCACCTAAGTGGAATAAAAAGAATGAACCCGCTTGCTACGAGACTAACAAGTCTCAAATAGGTTCAACTAAGTCCAAAGGACTTGGTAGGTCCATAGGACCTCATGCCCTTCTTTGAAGTGGTATGGAAATTTGACCCCATATGGGGAACTTAAGCAAAGAGAGCTATTTTGCATCTTGTCACTTGTAAAAAATTTGAAATATCTTATGCTTCTCTTTTTGTTGCTTGAGTTAGCTTGGTTACACTATGTATATATATTTTCTATTCAATAAGTGTGATCAATGCTTGTATTGCAATCCATGTCATATTTATGTTCAAACATGCATTTTTGGACTAGGAGATATATACATAGGATAAAATTTGAATGACCTATAATGATCTCCATGACTTGATGATTGCTAAAATAACATGCTAAATGCTAATCTTAAAAAGCATGTTTTGATAATTGCATTTCTTAACTGCAAAAAATGTGTGAAAAAGCTTATGAGACTCAAATGAAAAAGGATCTTGTATCCATTCAAGGATTTTACAATCCAAATGTCTCTCTTTCTTTATTGGTTGAACATGTCTACTATCATACGGATATCTTATCCGGAAAAATCAAGTAGGGTGCAAAGTCGCTCATGACATGTTTGGCTTATAAAGTTGGATATAGTTGTTCTTAAATTGAAATCAATGAAAACCTATATCCTTGCTTCTCTCATGACATTGGTGAAATTGGTTTGAATTCATATTAAAAACCTTTGTCATTTGCTTTGCCAAATACCATGGTATTTTGGACTTAAATGCTACATGTCTTGTATGCAAAGCAATTTTTTGATTCACACATTTTCTTTAAATAAATCTCCTTGTTTCTCTCCAATAAATTGAGATTGCATAAAGTGACTTATATTGATTATGCATATACTAGAATGCTACTATCTCTCTTTGCCTTGAGTGACCCGGTTGGGGACTACTCCTTTGTCTATATCATAACAAAAAGGGGGAGTAGGTTGTGGTAAGGGGAGTTGCAAATTGTAGTAGCAATTGTGCATGTTGGGGAGAATACTTATTAAGGGGGAGTAACCCTTTGAGGGGGAGCATTTGCACATTCATACATTGCATGATGTTGTACTTAAATTCTTAAATGCAAATGCTTGTTTTATCTCACTTGATTCATCTCACCTTTTCTTGTATGGGAAAGTATAGAAACTGTGCTTTCAGGGATTGATTGTTCTACTTGAGATTGAAGACTTCAAGACTATTTATCTTATCTCTGTGTAAAGTAGAAAATCATAAGTAGACCCGTAGTTTCTATTATGTTGTGAGGAATCAATGTGAGTGGTGGTTTTGTCACGAAATAGCCAAAGGGGGAGATTGTAAGGATTCCCTTTTGTTGATTGGCTTATTTCGTGGTCAAACCACATGTTGGGGTTTGGTTGTAAGGGTAGTCTAGGTCATTAAGGTTGAAGATCAAAGACCCTTTCCAAGACCTCAAGAGGACAAGCACCAAAGGTATATCTTGTGCTTACTTTGGCTTGAAAAGATATAGTTGCACACACACACAACATGCATAACTCTTATTCTTGAATGTTGTGTTTATATTTTGTGTGCATTGTGCTTCATTGTTTATTCAATGTCTCTTCTTGCATTAAATTGATTGCATCTTGTTATATGAAATGCCATGACATGATAGGCATTAGGATGCATTCAATACCCACACTTGCACTTCATGTATGTTAGTTTTTAGTGTGGAGTAATTCGTTTCCCGAAGGTTGTTCAGAAACGTCCGCGCGTGCACATTGATGTGCTTTGTTTTGCGCGATGATCGCCGGTGGAGATGCCTTTGGCTTCTCCTTGGTTTCACCATTTTTGGTGAAACGGCGGTTACGTTCAGCGGCCTGGCCGCCGTTCGAAACCGCCGAATGAGACCTGATTGAAATATATCTCTCGGGTCCAAAACGGCGGTTGGGATCGGCAGTTTAGAAACCGCCGAACGAAGTCGCCGAAGTTCCCCTGTTCCACTCAGGAGCCATTCGGCGGTTCAATTCGGGGGCCTGGCCACCGAATGAAACCGCCGATCGTGCGATTTCAGGGGCAAAATTGTCTTTTCACTTGCCCTGTTCTTGATGTCTATAAATATCACACTTTCTCATTATCTGATCAAGTTCTTTGACTCTTAAGAACCCTAATCTTCAAAGATAGATTTTGAGAGAAAATCAAATCAAGAACTCAACTTTAACCACTCAAATCAAACCCCTTTTGCATCAAATTTCATATTGCATCTCCTATGTCTATATAGAGTGCATCCATGTATGGGTTTGCATCATCACAACTTGCTTGGTAAGATTTTGATTAATTTCATCTTATTGTAGTATTTTAAATACCAAGCCATCTCTTTTAAATTACTTGTATGTTTTAGATCATATGCTAAATACAAGAAAAGAGATTATTTGTGATGAATTGATTGAGTGTTGTTTTTGATAGATATCTAGGTTTTTATAATCTATGATTATCTATGCTATTTGACATGTCATTTAGCTATTGATATCTAGGGTTGATTTAAATTGAATATATCATCATCCTAGATAAGCATTTAGAGTACCCTAGCTCTTATTGCATTAATTGAATATTCATACATATTCACATAGGGTTGTGCATCTCTTTTGAGAGATTGAAGTCTTGGTCTAGGGTTGCTATTACAGGCCCGCTGGGTAGTAGTGGTGGGTTACAGACCGGGATTAGGCTGTAAACATCATTACAAGTAGTGACTTCGAGGATCAAGCAAATTGGAATAGGGTTGCTAATAAAGGCCCGCTGGGTAGAAGTGAGGGGTTACAGACTTGAGTGTTAGACGAGGTCTACATAGGTTGTAAACTTCATTTCAATTAGTGATTTCGAGTTCCGAGTGTGGCGCACTATACAGCCCGTGGTTGGGTTTTCCACGTAAACATCAAGTGTCATTTATTATTTATGCATCTTATTACACTTGTATGTATTGTTGTCTTGCTAGGGGTATTTTCGTAAAATTGACATGCACGCGAAAATTGGGTAATAATTAGATAAAATCTATTCACCCCCCCCCCCTCTAGCTTTATATATTATACACACCTCGAGTATTTAATTTACTTACAAGTTGCTTTCTAGAGGTGTGGGATACATCTCGGATAGGAAGTAGGCTTGGTGATTCACTAGCCCGAGGGTAGATTAGGAGTTGATAGCGAGAGCGGATATCATGAGTTGATAGCTTGAGTGTGTAAGTCCTTTTTCACATAGTGGATTGCTTTGCCGGTGGTTGTGGTATCAACCCGTGGATGTTTCCTCTTTGAGGTTTTACCACGTAAAAATACTTGTGTTCATTTTTATTTTTACTTTTCTTTATCTTCCATATCTTTCATTGATTGCATATCTTGTAAATTGATTAACTCTTGTATAAGTGAAATCAATTAATTTGTCAAATATAATCAAGTGTGCATTTTCTTTGATATATTCCGCATTATTTTTAAATTGGAAGAATTTGGAGCCTATACCTATTCACCCCCCCTCTAGGTATATTTCACTACTACTTAAGGGAAATTTCACATATGTTCATGCATCATCTTGTGAGATTGCATCTCTTAGATTGTAAAGTAGAATATCATACATTGTGTGCTCATTGTCTAATTCTAGTTTCCATAGTTCATATATATCATATGTCGTATGTTGATTGTGCTTACATCATTTGCATCACATAGATCACTTGCCTTGTAAAAAGGTGGAAGTCTTAACTAAGAGTGTGAGGCTCTAAGTAAGCCCAAGCAAGGGAAGTCTTGGCTAAGAGTGTGAAGCTCTAAGTAAGTCCGAGAAAAGTCTTGTCTAGGAGTGTGAGGCTCCGGTTAGACAAGCAAGAGAAGTCTTGGCAAGGGGTGTGAGGCTCCAATAAGTCCGAGTAAGAAAAGTCTCTTGTTTTTGAGTGATTCTACAACATAGAGCAAGGGAAGTCTTGGCAAGAGGTGTGAGGCCTTTAGTAAGTCCGAGTAAGGATACTCTCTAGAGGCATGCGATGTGTCTCGGTTAGAGAGTAGGCAAGTTTCTCTCTAGTAGGAATAGATAGAAGGGATATCCAATAGATTGTGATACATGAGAGTTGGTCACATTTGAGGGTGTACTCTTGTTTAACTAGTGAAAAACATTTTGCCGGTGGTTGTGGATTCAACCCATGGATGTTTCCTCTTCGAAGGTTTACCACATAAAAATATCATGTGACAAGTTTCTCTTTCCTTTTCTCTTTGATATTTCTTTACTTGTATCAATTTGGTCTTGCTTGAATTGTCATTGATTACATTCTTATAAGACAAGATCTTTGATAGTCTTTGTATCTTTAATATGTACTTGAACTCTTGAGACATTTATAATGAATACAAGTTCTTACTGATTTATGTATTTTTGGTACAACCTCCTCATGCAATCTGTAAGGTTCCCATTTGTTGATTGGCTCATTTCGTGGACAAACCACATGTTGGGGTTCTTTGTAAGGGTAGCCTAAGTATCGGTCTTATTGTTCGAAGCCCTTTGAAGACCTCGTGTTGATAAGCACCGAAGGTAAATTTCTTTGTGCTTACTTTTCTTTGAAGAGATTAGTTGCACACACACACTTAACATTCATTGCATATGTGTGCATTCTCTTCACTTGTCACATTTCACACTTGCACTTATTTATCATATTTTGTTGTGTGTAATTGTGTCATGTTGTCGTGTAATTCGTTTCCCGATAACTTTCGGAAACGTCCGCGCATGCACTAGAATGTGCTTGGTTTAGCGCGAGGACCGCCTATGGAGAATGCCCTTGGCTTCTCCTTGGTTTTCACCTTTCTAGGTGATCGGCGGTTATGATCGGCGGCCTGGCCGCCGAATGAAACCGCCGTTTCAATCCAGATTGGTCTGAAGCATTTCTGCGGTTAATATCGGCGGTCATAACCGCCGTTCGAAACCGCCGATTCAAGACCTGATTGATTTATCTCTCAGTTTAATTCGGCGGTTGACTCGGCGGTCATGAAACCGCCGTTCGAAACCTCCGTTCATACCTGATTGTTTTTAATCTCTCTGTTTTGATTCGGCGGTTGGAATCGGCGGTCACGAAACCGCCGAATGAACCGCCGTTTATGCTCTGTTCTTCACGAGCTCAATTCGGCGATCATGATCGGCGGCCTGTCTGCCGATTGAAACCGCCGATCGGCGCGTTTCTTTGAAACTTACTTAAACGACCACACTTTGATTTGGCCCCCTATATATATGCCATTTTGTCTTTAGGTCAATTAAGAGAGTTCATATTCAGAATTGATACTTAGGATATTTTTCAAAGAGAAGAAAAATTCTAAGAACTCATTTTTTATTACTCAAATACTTTTTCATGATCATCAATCATCATCTAGCATCATCCTTGATCTTCTAGATGTCATCTTGCATGGATTCTTCATCATACTTTGCTTGGTAAGCTTTTCACTAATATCTTACATATTTTGTGTTTCTCTTAGCTAGCAATCTCAATTAATTACTTGTATGTTATTTTATATACTTTGAATACAAGTTTGAGATTAGTATGATGTATGTTTGAGAAGTTTTTTTTGTGACAGCTAATTAAGTTTTGTGCTTAATCTTGATTAGCTAAACTACTTGACATGTCATTTAGTTTTGATATCTAGGATTGTTCTAATTGCATATTAATCATCTTAGATAAGCATATAGGGTTTCCCTTGCTCTATGTTGCATTTGGATATTCATATATTCACTTAGGGTTGTATTCTCTTCATAGAGAAAGTAAGTCTTGTGTGTAGCATCCGGGATTAGGTTGCTTAGAACGCAAGCAAATTGGACTAGGTTCACTCATACCGGGATTAGGTAGGTGTGTGATTACTTCCGGGATTAGGTTGTAATCGTTTTACACATTTAGTGGATTCGAGGTTCGAGTGTGGCTTACTTACTAGCCCGTGGTTTTTCCCGTGAGGGTTTCCACGTAAAAATCAAGTGTTATTTAATTTCCGCATATTATACTTGATTTATTGCTTTATCTATTTAGGGGTAATTTCGTAATTTTGACTATCACGAAAAATTGGGTAAAAAGCTTAAAATCTATTCACCCCCCTTCTAGATAGTTTTATACACACAGTGCTATAATTTGTTTCATTTGGTATCAGAGCGGGTTCCTAGACATACATAGGTGATCCTTGCTTTTTTGGTGTGTTTTGCATTTTGTGTGATTTTTGATCATTCATACATTTGCATTCATTTCATACATTTGCATTCATTTCATTCATTCATAAACACTATGAGTGGAAACGGTGGAAATGGTGGTGGCCACGAAGGTGCTTCTAGCACAAGGCCTCCACTTCTTACCGGTTTAAATTATTCCCAATGGAAAGGGAAGATGGAATCCTACATATGCCAAATTCATGACCGTGCATGGATGGCGGTGGAAGACGGATATGATCTACCCATGATGACTCCCGGTGGTGGAGGAGAAGAAGTTTTGAAGCCTAAGGCGCAATGGAACGCGCAAGAGTTTGAGGCTTCCAAGTGGAATAGGAAGGCTATGCATGCCATCATGTGTGCAATGGATGAGAATCAATACAAGCTTATTTAGAATACTCAGATTGCAAAAGTGGCATGGGACATCCTTCAAGTTGCATATGAGGGAACCGAGGTGGTGAAGGAGTCCAAGCTTCAAGTCCTCCAAACTCAATTTGAGCTACTTAGGATGGGAGAGGATGAATGCTTCAATGACTTCGAAATCGAATTGATGGACATCGTAAATCAAAGCCATCAACTCGGAGACCCGTATTCGGATAGGAGAGTCAAGCAAAAAATTATGAGATCTCTCCCCGATAGGTTTGAATCAAAGGTGACGGCCATAGAAGAAAATAGTGGCTACATGGATATGAAGCCAAGTGAGGTGATTGGACGTCTCGTTGCATATGAGTCTAGGAAGGCTCCTAGCACCACTACTCCTCCTAAGAAGTCTAAAGGAATAGCTTTGAAGGCATCTAAGGATGCAAATGAGGCAAAGCATGACTCGGATGAAAACCTTGCCTTATTCGTGAAAAGGTTTAATAAGGTTATGGGGTTCAAGAAGAAGAAGGGATTGGGTCAAGAGGACAAGACTTGAAGAAAAAAGGTTCCTTCAAGAAGTTTGAGCCTAGACAAGAGAGGACCGAAAGGAAAGGGGTCCGATGCTTTGAATGTGGTAGGATTGGTCACTTTGCCCCCGAATGTGCTAATCACAATGAAAAGAAGAAGAGCAAAGTGATGGCCGCCACTTGGAGTGGGAGTAGTGATGACTCCAATGAGGAAGATGAGTCTTCAAGTGAAGAAGAGCTCATGGCTAACTTCCTAGCTTTTGCCTCATCTCACAAGAGCAAAAGTGCTAGTGAGAGAGAGGAAATGAGTCAAGAGGAAATTGACTCTAGTGAAGTAGAAAGTGACTCCTCTTCTAAGTCCATAAAGAAATTTGTGGAGCAAAAGGTGCTTGCTAAATACCATGCCGAGTTCAATGATTTAGCAATTAAAAGCACAAGAAAGATTGAGAGGTTGAGAGAAGAGAACCTTGAACTTTCGGCTCACAATGACCACTTAAGTGAACAAGTGGAAAGATTGAAGAGGAGAGAGGATAAGTTAATTGAGGAGTTAGACTTATCCAAGAGAAGTGAAGAAGGCTTGAAGAGGGAACTTGTAAAAGTTAAAGGGTCATTTGCTAGGATAGATTCTAGCACCAAGAAGCTTGACCATATGCTTGGTGTTGGAAAGAGTCCATGTGACAAGAGGGGTCTTGGGTATGAAGATGACAAGAAGATCTCTACCTCTAACAAGACCGTGTTTGTCAAGAGCTTAAAGAAAGAAGAAACTTCATTTGTGCAAGCTCCTAGGAAGAAATTAGAAGTAGGACAATGCTCTAATGCACAATTGAAGATGGGGCCAAGAAGGCAACCTCAAGCTCAACCCCCTAGGGTCCCTCAAGCCAACATTCCTCAACAATTGGCTCACAAAGGGAAGAGACCAATCATGCAACCTCAAGCTTGGAAGCAACCTAGACCGGTTCAACAACGAAGATGGATTGAACCCACTTATCCACAAAGACATGGATGAGCTCCCATACGTGCACAAAGACAAGGTATGATTCCTTTTTTCATCCCTATTTGTCACTTTTGTGGTTGTGATGGTCATATTAGACCAAATAGCTTTCAATATATTAAAATGTGTAGAACACGAAGCATGATTGAAAAGAGAAAGAATAGAGCCAAGATGCATGTTCCTATGAATGATAATTTTACTTTGCATGATCCTAGAACATCTAGAGCCCATGTACCAAAGACCACTAAAAAAGCTAAAATTGTTGCTAAGTGGATTAGAAAGAATGAAAATGTTTGCCATGTTGCCCAAATAGCCTTGAAGGCAAATTCTTCTAATTTTTGGTATTTGGATAGTGGGTGCTCTAGGCACATGACGGGAAACAAGAGTTTCTTCGAGACTCTTGTTATGGAGGAAGGTGGAAATGTCACTTTTGGTGATGGATCCAAAAGAAATGTTGTAGGGAAAGGAACCATTTCCGTTCCCGGATTACCCTCCTTATCCAATGCTTTATTTGTTGATGGCTTGAAAGCCAATTTAATAAGCATTTCACATCTTAGTGATGAAGGATATTCCGTCTTGTTTTCTAAAGATTATTGCTCTATCCTAAAACCCGATGGACAAACCTTGTTGAAGGGCATGAGATCTAGCGACAATTGTTATTGTCTTGAAGCTAGTATTGTATCTAATCATGTGTCCATGGATGAGCAAATTGAGTTGTGGCATGAAAGACTTGGCCACATGAACTTTAGGGATCTACGGACCCTTGGAAAGTTCAATTATGTGCGTGGCCTCCCTAAGCTTGGGAAGAAAGCCAATGGTGTTTGTGGACCTTGCCAACAAGGAAAGCAAACTAAAAGCATGCACAAAAAGGGTAAGTATCTCACCACCAAGGAGCCTCTTGAGCTTCTCCACATGGACCTCATGGGTCCTATGCAAACCGAAAGTTTGGGTGGAAAGAGATACATTTTTGTATGTGTTGATGATTTCTCTAGGTTCACATGGACATATTTTCTTAGAGAAAAATCCGAAACTTTTGATAAGTTTAAAATGCTTTGTAATAAAATACAAAATGAAATGAATTCTAATATTAAAAGCATAAAACGGATTAGAAGTGACCATGGGAGGGAATTTGAGAATGCTACTTTTGAAACCTTTTGTAATGGTTTAGGCATCTCCCATGAGTTTTCGGCTCCTAGGACACCTCAACAAAATGGAGTTGTTGAGAGGAAAAATAGGGTCCTTCAAGAGATGGCCCGTGTGATGTTGCTTAGCAACAATGTCCCTAGGAACCTATGGGCCGAAACCATCAATAGGGCTTGCTATATAGGAAATAGAGTTTTCCTAAGGCCCGGTACTAGAAACACCTCCTATGAGTTATGGAAAGGCAAGAGGCCAAATGTTAGCTACTTCCACACTTTTGGAAGCAAATGCTACATTTTGAATGACCGTGATCAACTTGGCAAATTCGATGCTAAGAGTAATGAGGGTATTTTTATTGGCTATGCCATGAATAGTAAAGCCTATAGAGTTTTCAATTTAAAGACTCTAAGTGTTATGGAATCATCCAATGTCGTATTTGATGACACTAGGCTCAAGTCTAACGATCATGAGGAGGAGGTTATTTTTAGTGATGTTTCTCCTTTGGAGAAGGTTGTGGTGTCTTCTAATGATGGGACATCTAATGTCAACAATGATGACACACAACCTATTGATAGAGTTCCTCTCTTGGACTCTAAAGAACCCGATCCATGGGTTAGGAAACTCCATGATAAAGAAGATATCATTGGAGAGGTTAATGAGGGTGTTAGGACTAGACGTCAACTTGCTAATCTTATTAGCTACACATGCTACACCTCTCAAATTGAACCCAAAAAGGTTGAAGAAGCCTTAAATGATGAATTTTGGGTTCTTGCCATGCAAGAAGAGCTAAACCAATTCGAAAGGAATGAGGTTTGGACTCTAGTTCCTAGGCCTAAGACCACTAATGTCATAGGCACTAAATGGATATTTAGGAACAAATCCGATGAGGATGGTAACATAGTGCGGAACAAGGCTAGACTTGTAGCACAAGGGTACTCTCAAATTGAGGGTATCGACTTTGAGGAGACATTTGCTCCCGTTGCCCGTTTAGAGTCTATTAGGCTTCTCTTGTCCATTTCTTGTGTGCACAAGTTCAAATTGCACCAAATAGATGTCAAGAGTGCCTTCCTCAATGGCTTCTTGCATGAGGAAGTGTTTGTTGAACAACCCAAGGGGTTTGTGGATGCTCACCACCCCAAACATGTCTATCGCCTCAAGAAGGCACTATATGGATTGAAACAAGCACCGAGGGCTTGGTATGAGCGCCTCACTCAATTTCTTGTTGACAATAACTACACAAGAGGTAGTGTTGACAAGACACTATTCATCAAGAAAGACAATGATGAGCTTTTCATAGCTCAAATATATGTCGATGACATAGTGTTTGGCTCCACCAACAACACCAAGGTCCAACAATTTGTTGATGTTATGTCTCATGAATTTGAGATGAGTCTTGTTGGTGAGCTTAATTACTTCCTAGGTTTGCAAATTAGGCAACTAGATAATGGGATTTTCATAACCCAAGCCAAATATGCCAAAAACCTTGTGAAGAAGTTTGGTCTTGAAAAAGCCAAACATTGTGACACTCCTATGAGCACCACTTTGAAGCTAAGCAAGGATGCTAGCGGTAAAAGTGTGGACCAAACCTTATATCGTGGCATGATAGGGAGCTTGCTCTATTTGACCGCTAGTAGGCCCGATATATCATTTAGTGTAGGAGTTTGTGCTAGGTACCAATCCGATCCCAAGGAGTCCCATCTCTTTTCGGTTAAGAGAGTCATTCGCTTTGTGAATGGGACTTCCAACTATGGGATTTGGTACTCATTTGACACTAATCCTAGTCTTGTAGGATATAGTGATGCGGATTGGGCAGGAAATTATGATGATAGGAAGAGCACATCGGGCGGTTGCTTCTTTCTAGGCAACAACTTGGTGTCTTGGTTTTGCAAGAAACAAAACTCAATTTCCTTGTCCACGGCGGAAGCCGAGTACATAGCCGCGGGGAGTGGATGCACTCAACTTATATAGATGAAGCAAATGCTAGTAGATTACGGATTCAACCAAGGTACTCTCACTCTCTTTTGTGATAACATGAGTGCCATTAATATTTCCAAGAATCTGGTGCAACATTCTAGAACTAAGCATATTGACATCCGCCATCACTTCATTAGAGAGCTTGTTGAAAATAAATGCATAGTACTTGAACATGTAGGTACTAATGATCAACTTGCGGACCTATTTACTAAACCCTTAGATGCTACTCGATTTAAAACTCTTAGTAGATCTATTGGGATATGTCTTGTGGAGTGATGTTCTATGATTGACCCCATATGGGGAACTCAAGCAAAGAGAGCTAGTGCATTCTTGTCACTTGCAAAAAATTTGAAATATCTTATGCCTCTTCTTTTAATTGCTTGAGTAACCTTGGTTGCACATATGTATATATGTTTTCAATTCAATAAGTGTGAACCTTGCTTGTTTACAATCCATGTCATATTTATGTTCAAACATGCATTTTTGGACTAGGAGATGTATATAGGAAGTATGATTTGAATGACCTATGATTATCTCCATGACATGATGATTCTTTAATAACATGCTAATGTCAAATGAAAAAGCATGAAATTCATATAACATGCTCACATGAAAAGCATGAATTGATGATTGCATATTCTTAAAAATGCAAAACTTGTGTGAAAGCTTATGAGACTCAAAATGAATAAAGGATCTTGTATCCGTTCAAAGGAATTTATATTCCAAATGTCTCTCTTTCTTTATTGGTTGAGGATGGCTACTATCATACGGATATCTTATCCGGAAAAATCAAAAAGGGTGCAAAGTTGCTCATGCCATGTTTCGCTTATAAAGTTGGATATAGTTGCTCTTATATTGAAATCAATGTATTCTATATCCTTGCTTTACTCATGACATTGGTGAAATTGGTTTGAATTCCTATTAGAAACCTTTGTCATTTGCTTTGCCAAATACCATTGTATTTTGGACTTGAATGCTACATGTCTTGTATGCAAAGCATGTTTGATTCACACATTTTCTCTCAAATAAATCTCCTTGTTTCTCTCCGATTAAATTGAGATGCATAAAGTGACTTATATTAATTATGCAAATCTTGCATGCTACTATCTCTCGTTACTATGAGTGACCCGGTTGGGGACTACTCCTTTGCCTATATCATGACAAAAAGGGGGAGTAGTATATGGTAAGGGGAGATGCAAATTGGTGTTACAATTGTGCACATTGGGGAGATAACACATTGAGGGGGAGTAACCCTTTGAGGGGGAGCATTGCATTTATCATACATTGCATATATTTTGTAATGTTGTGCCTAAATTCTAAAAATGCAAATGCTTGTTTTGATATCACGTGATTAATCTCACATTTCACTTGTATTGGAAAACATAGAAATCTTATTTACAGGGCTTGATTATTCTACAAGAGATTGAAGACTTGAAGTTTTATTTTCTTATCTCTTTGTGTTGTAGAATATCATAGTTGTCCCGTAGTTTCTATTTCTTTGTGATGAATCAATGTGAGTGGTGGTTTTGTCACGAAATAGCCAAAGGGGGAGATTGTAAGGTTCCCATTTGTTGATTGGCTCATTTCGTGGACAAACCACATGTTGGGGTTCTTTGTAAGGGTAGCCTAAGTATCGGTCTTATTGTTCGAAGCCCTTTGAAGACCTCGTGTTGATAAGCACCGAAGGTAAATTTCTTTGTGCTTACTTTTCTTTGAAGAGATTAGTTGCACACACACACTTAACATTCATTGCATATGTGTGCATTCTCTTCACTTGTCACATTTCACACTTGCACTTATTTATCATATTTTGTTGTGTGTAATTGTGTCATGTTGTCGTGTAATTCGTTTCCCGATAACTTTTGGAAACGTCCGCGCATGCACTAGAATGTGCTTGGTTTAGCGCGAGGACCACCTATGGAGAATGCCCTTGGCTTCTCCTTGGTTTTCACCTTTCTAGGTGATCGGCGGTTATGATCGGCGGCCTGGCCGCCGAATGAAACCGCCGTTTCAGTCCAGATTGGTCTGAAGCATTTCTGCGGTTAATATCGGCGGTCACGACCGCCGTTCGAAACCGCCGATTCAAGACCTAATTGATTTATCTCTCAGTCTAATTCGGTGGTTGACTCGGCGGTCATGAAACCGCCGTTCGAAACCGCCGTTCATACCTGATTGTTTTTAATCTCTCTGTTTTGATTCGGCGGTTGGAATCGGCGGTCACGAAACCGCCGAATGAACCGCTGTTTATGCTCTGTTCTTCACGAGTTCAATTCGGCGGTCATGATCGGCGATTGAAACCGCCGATCGGCGCTTGAAACCGCCGATCGGCGCGTTTCTTTGAAACTTACTTAAACGACCACACTTTGATTTGGCCCCCTATATATATGCCATTTTGTCTTTAGGTCAATTAAGAGAGTTCATATTCAGAATTGATACTTAGGATATTTTTCAAAGAGAAGAAAAATTCCAAGAACTCATTTTTTATTACTCAAACACTTTTTCATGATCATCAATCATCATCTAGCATCATCCTTGATCTTCTAGATGTCATCTTGCATGGATTCTTCATCATACTTTGTTTGGTAAGCTTTTCACTAATATCTTACATATTTTGTGTTTCTCTTAGCTAGCAATCTCAATTAATTACTTGTATGTTATTTTATATACTTTGAATACAAGTTTGAGATTAGTATGATGTATGTTTGAGAAGTTTTTTTTGTGATAGCTAATTAAGTTTTGTGCTTAATCTTGATTAGCTAAACTATTTGACATGTCATTTAGTTTTGATATCTAGGATTGTTCTAATTGCATATTAATCATCTTAGATAAGCATATAGGGTTTCCCTTGCTCTATGTTGCATTTGGATATTCATATATTCACTTAGGGTTGTATTCTCTTCATAGAGAAAGTAAGTCTTGTGTGTAGCATCCGGGATTAGGTTGCTTAGAACGCAAGCAAATTGGACTAGGTTCACTCATACCGGGATTAGGTAGGTGTGTGATTACTTTCGAGATTAGGTTGTAATCGTTTTACACATTTAGTGGATTCGAGGTTCGAGTGTGGCTTACTTACTAGCACGTGGTTTTTCCCATGAGGGTTTCCACGTAAAAATCAAGTGTTATTTAATTTCCGCATATTATACTTGATTTATTGCTTTATCTATTTAGGGGTAATTTCATAATTTTGACTATCATGAAAAATTGGGTAAAAAGCTTAAAATCTATTCACCCCCGCTCTAGATAGTTTTATACACACCGTGCTATAATTTGTTTCACAATCCATAGATAATGAATATAAGTTCTTATATCTTTGATTGTCTTTGTATCTTTAATATGTACTTGAACTCTTGAGACATTTATAATGAATACAAGTTCTTATTGATTTATGTATTTTTGGTACAACCTCCTCATGCAATCTATAGGCTATGTTTGATCTATCAATTGAATATGCTTATCAATAGTCTATGCATGCTTGTTTGTGTTTATTATGGTGTAATATAAACTATCTAGAGGGATAAACTTTTGTTTGTTTCAAGGGATCGAAAAAAGCCTTAAAACCTATTCACCCCCCATTCTATGTAAGCTTAAGACAATTTAACCGTGATTGTATTTATATGGGTTGTCAATGAAATAAGCCAATAAAAAATAAGGACCTTTCAATCTCCATCTTTGGCTATTCCATGACAAAACCACCACTCACAATTAATCCTCATACGGACCTGACACGGTTTCGGTTTCGGTTTCAGTTTCGGTTCGAACCGTGGAACCGAAACTGAAAAAATTGGAACCGGAATCGAAACCGAAACTGAAACCGAAACCGAAACCGAAACCGAAACTAAAACCAAAACCAAAACCAAAACCAAAACCGGGGGAGGTCGATTCCGGTTTCGGTTCCATATTTTACGAAACTGGTCGGTTCGAACCGGATTGGAACTGGCAGTTCCTGTGTTACTTTAATTTTTTTTTTATAAAACTCATCAGATATTCAAATCAGATCACAGATTCATAGTATCAGACTCATCTCTCTCTCTTTCTCTCTGTCTCTCTCTCTCTTTCTTAGACTCGCACTCGATTACTTCTTTTTATCCCGTTGTTGGCGGTGATCGACGAATGTCAGATGGTCGCCCTCTTCGACCTCTTCTTCTTCTTCTTCTTCACGATCTTTGGACTCTGATTCTCTATTTTTTTTTTTGAAACAAATATTATAGCGTGCGTGTCTAAATACAACCAAGAGAAGGGGGGGGGGGGGGGTGAATGAGTTGTTAATCCGTTATTATCAAATTTTTGGATTAGTCAATGTTACAAAAATAACCCCAATTCACCAAACAATAAAATCAAGTATAAAATGCAGAAATTAAAGAACACTTGATTTTTATATGGAAACCTTCAACAAGGAAAAACCATGGTGTTAGGTTTTTGGTTTGTCTTGGCATGTATTCCATATCAAAATGATGTTGTCTTGTAATGTTTAGTGGTCTAAGATTTGAAGATTCAAGTCGTCAAAGAAAGACTTGGCCACAACTCATGCAAGATGCCGGCTTCAAAGATAAATGTGCTTCATCGGTCTACAAAGGTATATAAGACCTCATTTCTCTTACAAGGCTAGGCACACACACACATGGCATTCATATGTGTCCCTTCATGTTTGAATATCATTTATATATCACTTTCACACACTTGGTAATGTATGCACATGCATTAGCTTTAATTTGATAAACATTGTAATTTGCATGTTCTAGGACTATGTCTAGGAAAGGCATACGTGTGTGATTTTGTGTTATTTGTTTCCGTATTTTTTGTTTTGGACTTAAACATGATCTTTTATGATTCCTTATTGAGTCCCGGTCATTTTGGTTACTCATTCATTAGGTTTTGAGTCCAAACGATGTACATATGCTACTTTTTGTTCTCATTCGTTGAGTTGTTTTCGTCGTGGTATTCCGAGATGATTTCTCAACCTTTTGTCAAAGTTTCATAGTCATCATTGTGCATGAGGGAGTCACAATTCGTAATCCAAATACAGATTCGAAATTGGAGTTCGGAGGCCCGGATATGGCTGAAGAACACGAGCGGAGTGCGGGAGGAGCAAGCAAGGCCAACGGCTAAGCTTGCTTGGCCACGTGTGGAGGCCGTGGGCTACATGTCCAGACCAACCCTCTGGTCCCGTGTGGCACATGTGCCCCACATGGCCCAGGAGCTGATGTGGCAGCTTCTGGTTGGCCGAAATCCTTCCCTCTCTCTCTTCCTTTTAAATTCCCAAATTCCCTCCCATTCATTTTCAAGAAGAAAATATTGAATCCTGTCAGATATTTCTTTCCAATTTTTCTCGTCTTCCAAACACTATAACTTTCTCATACGAACTCAAAATTGAGTGATTCAAATTGGAGATTGTTCATAATCGAGTCCTCTACCTTTTCCAAGTTATTTGGCAACTGTTTGATCGACTTTTCTGGTGGTTACACACAGAAAACCGAACCAGCTCGAGAATCCAAGGTAGTGTTCATATCTTTGGGATTTCTTCTTTTATAACCTTCAATTACCTTGGGGTTTCTTCTTCTATATGTATGTGTATGTATTATGAATGCTATAGAGAAAGATAACTTCATAATCAATCTTAATCAAAAGTCTAATTAGAGACATATGTGAACTAGTTTCTTAGATTATAGGTTTTTCACATGCTTGAGAGTTGTATTGTGATTAGATTGATATCTAGGATTATTTGTGACTTGATTGAATCATTTTGTGATTAATAATCCTTGAAATGTGTTTTGATCCTTGATTGATGTAATCTAGGATTAAGGCTCTTGTATGTGTTTTTAGAGACATCTAGGATTCAATTGATTTATCAATATATCCATGCTCTAAATCTTTGGCTAGAATATTCATTGAATAAATTTTATGATTCTAGTAATTTTTGTGTATGTTTATGACATCTTGAATATGTGCTTCATGTATATGTTTTTATTCAAGTGTTATTTGTATGAATAGAACTATGAGCTTTTGTGTTAGATACTTTTCACATGCTCTAGGTTTAAGTCATGTTTTGGCATCTAGATTACTTTACTTGTGTTCTCACATGTTTAGGTCTAGTTGTCCCATGGAATGTATTGATCACATGTTCTATGTTGAATTGATTGTTTTCATCATTTACATTCACATGATCACACTAGGAAGTCCTTGTAAAAGGCATGAAGTCTTGACTAGGACGATGAGTCCGGATAGTCAAGCAAGGAAGTCTTGGTTAGGACGTGAGGTCCGGATAACCGAGTAAGAAGTCATGGCTAGAGTCGGGAAGACTCGGATAGTCATGCATGGGAGGCTCTCTAGAGGCATGAGTGCCTTGGATAGGGAGTTGGCTTGTATGTTGGTAGGCCTAGGCGTATGGATAGACATAGACTCCAAAAGAGCCGGGTACATGGGATGTGTATGCACTCTTGAGGAATTTCTAATCTTCCATCGATGTTGGTTTTGTATGTTGTCCAATATATGGTGGCTCCATATCATTGAGGGATTTTGTACTTTCCAATTGGGTTAGGTAGACATAGACTCCACTAGGTAGGTGAGCTAAAGATTGGTCACTTTGTGGAATTTCTAATTTACCTTCCAATATATATAAGTACCCAATGGTTGTAGTTCAACCCATGGATGTTTCCTCCTTGGAGGTTTTACCACGTTAAAAAATCTCTTGTGTTAATTCTTCCTATCTCTATCTCTTATATTTGTATATGTGTATGTTGTTATCTTGTTGCATAATATTCACTTGTGATGTATATTGTAACAAGATTTTGTAAAGTGTGATTTGTGAACCTAAGTCTTTTGATCTGATTTGTAACTATAATTCTTTTGTATATTGTATTTCTTGTGTATAGCATTATTTGATTATACTTGTAATACATTGAACAAATATTGAAATACAAGTATTATTTGATGTTGAGTTTATGTGTTCTTATACCTTATACAACTAATTGATAATCATAGACTACGCTTATATGATCATATGCTTATCCTGTCTATGTATGAATTTATAGTTTATGTGTTGTATGTAAGGCTACCTTGAGGGACAAATGAAAGTTTGTTCAAGGGATTGAAAAAGGCGTAAAAACCTATTCACCCCCCTTCTAGGTATGCTTTAAGCTATTTAACTCCGTTTGTATACTTTCACACGGGCTGTTATGTGCGCCACACACGGTCACCGAAATCCACTATATGAAAAGACAGTTACACCCTCAAGTGATTCTCGGACTCTCACCCTAGATAACCTCAGGCTATGGACACTACCACTCGCCACTCTTGGTTCAATCCCTAGTGATATCCCTTGATACACTATTCTTGGCGTGAGCACCCCCTAATCTACCCGCAGGCCTTTTACAGTGGCACTTGACCAATTGCTTGAGCACTAAGCCACCTTAGTCACACAAGACTTACTTCTAAATAAAGAGATCAATAAACACCTATGTGAATATGCAATGATATCCAATATGCAATTAATGCTATGTTACACTAAATGCTTGTCTAGGATTAAGTGATGACAATAAAATCAATCATAGATATCAAAGTTTGTTATATGACATGGCATAAAACATAACTATGTGAAGGATAACCAATCCTAGATACAATAGTTATTACAAACAATCTCAATCATTTTAATGAGATAAATTAGTTAGATGTTAAATAAACATGAAAACCTAGCTATCACAAAACAACTCAATCAACACATAATCTCAATCTTGTAAGTAGTAATTAATCTAAAAGCATACAAGTTGTAAATGAGATAAATTGCTAAGTAAAAACACTAAGATTAGATGAAATTAGTGTTCAACTTACCATAACATGTGTGTTGAAGAAGACCCATGCATAGATACATCCTAGATGATCCTAGATGATGTTTAGATGATGTTTGATGCACATGGAATTGAGTTTGTGTAATCAAAGATGAGTTGTTGGATGATTTTCTCTCTTGGAAAATACTCTAAATTAAAAATATGATTTTGAACTCATTTTTTCGACCTAAGGACAAAGAGGCATATATATATATATATATATATATATATATATATATATATATATATATATATATATATATATATGATGTCCAATTGAAGCTATGTCGTTTTGGAAATTTTTCAAAAAATTTCCACACAAACCGTTATATGTACGATGGATTTTGGGTGAGTTACTAGTGGTTTTAAAACCAATCAGGTGCCCGCTGTATATAGGGCGAGTGAACAGCGGTTTGGGCGCGATAGTGCATCAGCTTCAGATTCAAGCCCCTCAAAACATGACCAAACGACATCGAAACCTTTCGTATTATATATCATTGGAAAGGTGTGGATGTCTACTTTCTACTATATTTTTTATGGAATGACATTTCAAAAGTTATGGTAAATAGAGTGACCAAAGGTCAGAAACGGACAACAACAGAGTTGCCTTGTTTTGGTGGTTAATTTGGAGATTTCAAACCCAATCCAAACGGTCATGAAATATTACGAATAATATACCGTTGGAAAGGTATGGGTGTCTAGTTTGTCAAGAATTTTACAAAACTTAATTTTAATCTTTTTATAAAAAGTTCTGGTCACAAGACCATACAAAAGTCAGTTTTGAAAAACATTTGAAACATTGAAATCCAATCTTTTGAAACTAGACACTTTACTCCAAACAACCAAACCAAACCTGACACTTATCCAAGAGAAGAATAGGACCTTCTTAAATGGTTAACCATCATGCTAAGACATGCACACCATCATGCAAGCACGGACGTTTCCAATCACTCAAACGGAAACAAATTACTAGACACTATCACACAACAAAATCCAACAAAGAGGCGCAAGTGTTAAGTGTGAGAAATGCACACATAAGAATTGAAGCACAAATGCAAGATGAATAAAACATGCATGACAAAGTTTGTGTGTGCAACTAATCTCTTCAGGAGGCAAGTCAAGTGATTTACCTTTCGCTCTTGCTCTTGAAGTCACCGGGGATGCTTGGAAGCTTGCCAACGAGGACTTAAGCTACCTATTACAAAATCATCCACATGTGTGGTTTGTCAACAAAATAAGCCAATCAAAATATGAGGTCCTTACAATTTTTTATTTGAATTTTTTTTTTTTGGGTGTTTGTTTGCTGAGAAAGTTGAGGAAAAATCTCATATCGATAATGGGTTTGAGCCTTTAAGGGTTTCCAGATCTAAAAGAGCAGCTTTCAGACTTTTTAATTGTGTTTTAATTTTTTTAATTTTTAATTTTTGTTTTAAAATGATGGATTAGGTTAGGGTTTGGCCGTTTGGGTGATTGGATTTGGATGTTGGAGACTTGGAGACTTGGAGATGGTGATGGTTATAGTCTGGACTCTGGACTATTTGGTACTCTGGTAGTCTGGTGGAGTTGTGGAGATTGGAGAAGCTGAAAAGATGATAATCATCAGATCAGATTATGTGAAAAAAAAAGGTTTAGAACCGGCGGTTTCATCGGAATCGAAATTGAAACCGAAACCGACAGTTCTGGAACTAAAGCATGGAACCGAAACCGGAACTGTCGGTTTGGAATCGAACCGAAACTGTGTCAGGTATATCCTTACAAAACTAGGTTGACCTCAAGTTAAACCATACTTGGTCACTAACCCTTCCACACTACCCAACGGGTCTTTAATAGTGATTCTAGACCTACTTGCTTATGCACTAAACCATTTAGTCACAATGCTTAACACTTAAAGAATAGAACACAACCTAAGTGAATATATAATGCATAAATGCTAGGTCAACACATTTAAGCTTAACTATTCATGAATGAACATGTCAAATAATCCTAGAAATCATGTTCCTACATGTCATATATCAAACTTAGCTATATAGAATAAAAACAATCCTAGATGCAATAGCATTCACAATACAACAACCCAATCACTCAACACAAAAAGCTCAACATATAGATAAAAACTTATTCTTGATGCTAACAAGTCATAAATGAGCTATCTTGCTAAGTAAGAACATTAGAATAGATGAAAACAGTGTTCTACCTTACCAAGTCATGTGTGTTGAAGAAGACTCATGCAAGAACATATCTTAGATGAAGCTAGATGATGCTAGATGATGTTTGATGCACATGGAAATGGGTTTGGGGTAAGTAAAAATGAATTCTTGGTTGCTTTCTTGCAAGACACTCTTAAGCTTCTCAAAGGAGTTAATTTCTAAGCTCTAGGTCTACCAAGAAGAGAAAGGAACATATATATAGAAGCCCCAAAGTGAAATGACGTCGTTTTAAGTTTGGAAAACTAAATCCTGTCACTATCGCTATATGTGCCGCGGTATGAACAGGGTGTCTGCTTCGCGGTACACACAACGTGTGGGCTCTGGAAAATTTCATGGTGGGGGACCACTCTAGAGGCAAGGTGCACCCACCGCGGAATGCATGGCGAAAATCATCAGAGGCTGCATCTGACAAAGACCGCGGCACATGCACGTGATCCAACAACAGCACCCACGGCAGTACCGACTACGGCAAAGAGAAAAATTCTCTTTTCAAAGCAACAAGTCACACCTAGTCTATATGCATGTTGTGCAAGTGTGAAGTGTGAAGAAAGTGTACGTAAGAAGCAATGAACACACATGCATACAAGATAAGTATGTGTGTGCTACTATTCTCTTCAATTAAGAGTTAAGCACAAGTGATATACCTTTAAAGAGCTCTTGTGCTTGAGGGCTTGAAATCCAATTGCTTAATCAAGACCAATGAAGCCTTAAACTACCCTTACATATTAAACCCCAAAATGTGGTTTGTCAACGAAATAAGCCAATAAAAAATGAGGACCTTTCAATATATAAGCCCTAAGTGAAACTATGATGTTTTGGAAAATTTGGGATAGAAACAGGGCACTTTGCAGCTAGGACCAGCGCACTACCAGCATAGTAACCAGTGCACCGGGGCCTAGAAAAACAACCTGAGGCCACTGCGCAGGTAGGACCAGCGCATTACCAGCATAGTCACCAGCGCACCGAGACCTGGAAAAAATACCCGAGGCCACTGCATGGGTAAAGACCAACGCACTACCAGCGCAGTTACCGGTGCACCGTGACCTTATCCGGTGGTCACTCATCGCGCTAAATCAAGCACTCCATCGTGCATGAGTGGACGTTTCCGATCAAGCATCAGGAAACGAATTACCATACTCAATACCACACTTAGATCTAACAACAAGGTGCACGTGTGGGAAGTGAAGAACATACACATATAAGAATTTGAAACACAAATGCAAGAGAATAAAACATGCATGAAAGGTGTGTGTGTGTGCAACTAGTCTCTTCAAGAGTTGAGCGCAAGAGATATACCTTTGAAGTGCTCTTGAGCTTGATGATGCATAGTGAAGGCCTAATATACCCTTACACATTTAAACCCCAAATGTGGTTTGTCAATGAAATAAACCAATCAAAATATGGGGAACTTATAGAGATAATTACCCTTATGGCCAGTTATTTGATTAGACACTATAAATGATCATTATTTAGGAAATTAGAATCAAAATAGTTATTATTGACGAACAGTGTGACAGAAATGGTGATCCATAGGGAAATTTACCCTAATGGCCACCAATTTGGTGAAACGTTACACTACTGGCCACCCATTTAGTAAGACATTACACTAGTGACCACCCAATTGTTAATTAAAAATAAATTATTTTGTTAAACAAAACAAAATTTGTTTATATATATGTACATATATTTGAACAAAATTTCTTTTTATTAAAAAAAAAATTTGATCTCCAACCATCCGTCACACCTTAAATAAGAGTGATGGACGGTTGGAGATCAATTTTAACAAGAAATTGTTTTTTTTTTTTAAAAAAACCATTGGATTCACTCATGTGCTTTTAATCCAAGAGTTGTAAACGCATTCAAATCTCAACCATTGGATTAAAAGTACATGAGTGGTTGAGATGTTGAAGTCAAAATTTTAAGTTGATTTAGATTAACCTTTTTTTGTAATTTCATTTTTTTTTTACCTAGTTTTTTTTTTTTTTTTTCCTATTCAATTTTTTTTTACCAAGTTTTGGTTTGGCTTGCTTGCCAGTAACCACATCATAATCAAACACTGGAAAGTATTAAAATGACATTAGCTTGATTAAAGGCACTGTTAAATGTCTAGCAAGTCAAAGGAAATGTAGACTTACAATGCTTTCGCCTTGCAGAGATAGCTGTGAAAAGCCCTGCTTTAATCAAATCTTTCTCCACCAGAAGCGAGAGGTGATCCCTATCTTCCCAAGATTGAGTGGCAACCGTGACCACACGCCTAGCTTTCTCCTTGGTTAGTACTGAAAGAGATTTGGACTAGGCATCTGGGTTGACAAAATACCTGGGAACACTGTTCCTAGACAGCCCTTGGGAGCCATCTCCAACTACCACCTGACCCCAATGAAAGTATACAAACGTAGTTAAATTGCTTAAAGTATACCTAGAGGGGAGGGGGAGGGGGAGGGGGAGGGGGAGGGGGGGTGAATAGGTTTTTACGCCTTTTTCAATCCCTTAAAACAAACTCATGTTTGTCCCTTAAGGTATCTTTACATACAACCTATAAACCAAATATTCATACACAGACAAGAAAAGTATGTGATCATTTAAGTATTATCTATATATATTAAGGAGTTGCATGAGGAAGAATAACATAAAATCTCAACAACAAAGAATACTTGCATTCCAATATTATTCAATGTATTACAAGTATAACCAAATATAACTATACACAAATATAACAATATACAAAAGAATTATATTTACAATTATGATCAAAATGAATTTGCTTATAAATCACACTTTACAAAATCTTGTTCCAATATACATCACAAGTGAATATTATTCAACAAGATTAAAACATACACTAAAATAAATAAGAAAGAAAGAGATAGAAAGAATTGACACATGAGATTTTTTAACGTGGTAAAACCTCCAAGGAGGAAACATCCACGGGTTGAACTACAACTATTGGGTACTATATATATTGGATTATAGATTAGAAATTCCTCAAACGTGACCAACCTTGATCTACTTCCTATTGGAGTCTATGTCTTCCTAAACCCTATTGGAAGATACAAAATCCCTCAATGATGTGAAACCACCATATATTGGGGTCTATACCAAACCAACATCGTTGGAAGATTAGAAATTCCTCAAGAGCCAATGCACATCCCATGCAACACTCTCTATTGGAGTCTATGTCTAACCAAACGCCTGGGCCTACCAATAATGTAGCCAACTCTCTATCCAAAGCACTCATGCCTCTAGAGAGCCTCCCATGCATAGCTATCCAGACCTTCCCAATCCTAGCCATGACCTCTCTCTCAAACAAAACACTCTACCTCTCTCTCCTCTCATTCGAACCCTCATTCGAATCCTACCTCTCCTCTCATTCGAACCCTTCCTCTCCTTCTCATTCTCCATCTAGGTTTCTATTTCTCTCTCTCTCTCTATAGATCGTCTCGTGCTCTGGGTTTGGCGTCTGGCGATCAATCTCGGTTTGTTGGTGGGTCGATTTGGGTGCATCTCAATTATGGAAATCCAAAAGTGAAAGGTAATTTATAGTTCTTTAGTTTGAAGATTAGGGTTTTGTATAAATATTTTTCTGTCTATAATTTTATTTTCTTTACACCACCTACTAAGATAAATTAATAATGCATTGAGATATTTTTGAAGCCACAAATTAGTGTTGGCATTTAAGTAGAGCATCAAGATTGAATCTTTTTCAGTAACCGATACAACTTAGTTTGTTTTCTTTGTATAATTTTGTTTTCTTTGGACCGGTTTCAGAGCAAGATCATCCACTAATAAGACCCGAAACCGATCCCTTGGTTTCAAACGAAGAAGATCTGAGCTAGGTGTCATTGGTCTTTCTTCTTCTTTCTTCAACTGGTAGGTGTGGAGCCAGTCCTTGAGGGCTTCAATGGCGACGGCGGTGCGTGGGAGAGCAGGTCGAATTCGGTGATGGACCCACTACAGAACATGGTACGCTTTCCCTCCCTTAGTTTGCTTCAAATTTTTGCCCACATCCTCTGTTGTTTGTGTTGTTGAGTTAGTTTTAGGTTTTGGGACAGTGTTTACAGGTGGTTCATCTGACCAAGGTTTGGGTCTGATTCAAACGAGCCCTAGGTCATCGAATTCCAAAAATGAGAAGGTAATTTTTTGGTAATTATTTTTTGTTCAATTTCAAGAATAGTGTTCTTGTTCATATACTTTTTTTTTTTTTTTAATCTTTTTGATTATGTGGGCTTTGTATATTAGGGTTTAGTATATGTGAATTTAAGTTTTATATTTAACTCTTACCTTATTTTTCATTAATGGTATTCTAATGAAAATGGGCTTGAAGTTGATGAAAATGGAAGAGAAACAGCTTCAAGGCAGTGTTGGAGGGGAGACATGGATGAAAGAGAACAGGATGCTGAATTTTCTATTTGCAACTCTGTGAGTTTTTTCTTCTCTTCTCTTTGTTTTTAAATTGCTCTTGTTTTGTTTCTGTTTTGGTTTTGTGGGCTGATATATGTATGTGTATCATTTCTGTGTTGTCTTTTGAGGGAAATGAAGAAGGGTCCATTGCAGATTGCTTTTGTAGATGGTGGATCTTTGTCAATTTTTATTTTATTTTTTTAATAAGAGGGAAAATTTTGTCAATGAATTGGATTTGCCTCACCGGTTTCATTTTCATTGAGGTGGGTGTGGCATTCAATTTTGATGAATTCTTCTTCCTTGTTCTTCATGTTTTGGTGTCAATGGAGATCTGGTATGGGTAATTGTCTATTGTCATTTGTGTGGTGTTGGAATGTCTCTTTATCAGAACTCTACAGACTTTTTGTTGGTTCTGGTTAATGGATTGTTTTGGTGGTGCATGAACTTGAATGCTGGTAGATAAGTTTATGATCGGTTGGAACTTGGAACTTTAATGGCGGCATTGTTTTATGTGTCTAGCAATTTGTTTTCTCTGAATTGTGCCAATTTAGATTGATAGAGATTGCTTGAAGAATGAAGATGTGTATTTCTTGTTTTATCTTCTTTTCTTGTCTGACATGTCTACTGCATGTGATAATCAAAGTTGTGATTCCTTTAAAAGTCATATTTTTTTCTACTATATAATGTATTTTTTGATATTGAAATTAGTTTTATGGGACTTCTTTGCTTTCTGAATGGAAATTGATAGGTTCCTTATTTCTAAAATGTACTCATATTCAGTTGAATTTGTATGGTTTTGCTTGTGAGTAATTGAGGAATATGATTCTTTTTCCTTTTTTACACTAATTGAATTTTGCATTTGAAATTTAATCTTCCTTGGGGCACTGCCTAATATCATCTGTTATTTTGAAGGTGACATTGATGTTGCTATAAAAAAGAATTATTTATAAAAAAATTGTTTTTTTTTAATACAGCTCTCGTAAATCAAAACCCCAAACCCCTCATGTGAGAATAGATTTGACTCAAACTTTTATATAACCGTAAGAGATTCAATATTTAGCTGGTAATTACTTTTAATTAAAAGCCAATGACATCACAAATATCGTTCAATTCTAATATTTACTCATGGAGATGTCATTGAGGTTTGTAAGGTTCCCATTTGTTGATTGGCTCATTTCGTGGACAAACCACATGTTGGGGTTCTTTGTAAGGGTAGCCTAAGTATCGGTCTTATTGTTTGAAGCCCTTTGAAGACCTCGTGTTGATAAGCACCGAAGGCAAATTTCTTTGTGCTTACTTTTCTTTGAAGAGATTAGTTGCACACACACACTTAACATTCATTGCATATGTGTGCATTCTCTTCACTTGTCACATTTCACACTTGCACTTATTTATCATATTTTGTTGTGTGTAATTGTGTCATGTTGTCGTGTAATTCGTTTCCCGATAACTTTCGGAAACGTCTGCGCATGCACTAGAATGTGCTTGGTTTAGCGCGAGGACCGCCTATGGAGATTGCCCTTGGCTTCTCCTTGGTTTTCACCTTTCTAGGTGATCGGCGGTTATTATCGGCGGCCTGGCCGCCGAATGAAACCGCCGTTTCAGTCCAGATTGGTCTAAAGCATTTCTGCGGTTAAGATCGGCGGTCACGACCGCCGTTCGAAACCGCTGATTCAAGACCTGATTGATTTATCTCTCAGTCTAATTCGGCGGTTGAATCGGCGGTCATGAAACCGCCGTTCATACCTGATTGTTTTTAATCTCTCTGTTTTGGTTCGGCGGTTGGAATCGGCGGTCACGAAACCGCCGAATGAACCGCCGTTTATGCTCTGTTCTTCACGAGCTCAATTCGGCGGTCATGATCGGCGGTCATGATCGGCGGCCTGGCCGCCGATTGAAACCGCCGATCGGCGCGTTTCTTTGAAACTTACTTAAACGACCACACTTTGTTTTGGCCCCCTATATATATGCCATTTTGTCTTTAGGTCAATTAAGAGAGTTCATATTCAGAATTCATACTTAGGATATTTTTCAAAGAGAAGAAAAATTCCAAGAACTCATTTTTTATTACTCAAACACTTTTTCATGATCATCAATCATCATCTAGCATCATCCTTGATCTTCTAGATGTCATCTTGCATGGATTCTTCATCATACTTTGCTTGGTAAGCTTTTCACTAATATCTTACATATTTTGTGTTTCTCTTAGCTAGCAATCTCAATTAATTACTTGTATGTTATTTTATATACTTTGAATACAAGTTTGAGATTAGTATGATGTATGTTTGAGAAGTTTTTTTGTGATAGCTAATTAAGTTTTGTGCTTAATCTTGATTAGCTAAACTATTTGACATGTCATTTAGTTTTGATATCTAGGATTGTTCTAATTGCATATTAATCATCCTAGATAAGCATATAGGGTTTCCCTTGCTCTATGTTGCATTTGGATATTCATATATTCACTTAGGGTTGTATTCTCTTCATAGAGAAAGTAAGTCTTGTGTGTAGCATCCGGGATTAGGTTGCTTAGAACGCAAGCAAATTGGACTAGGTTCACTCATACCGGGATTAGGTAGGTGTGTGATTACTTCCGGGATTAGGTTGTAATCGTTTTACACATTTAGTGGATTCGAGGTTCGAGTGTGGCTTACTTACTAGCCCGTGGTTTTTCCTGTGAGGGTTTCCACGTAAAAATCAAGTGTTATTTAATTTTTGCATATTATACTTGATTTATTGCTTTATCTATTTAGGGGTAATTTCGTAATTTTGACTATCACGAAAAATTGGGTAAAAAGCTTAAAATCTATTCACCCCCCCTCTAGATAGTTTTATACACACCGTGCTATAATTTGTTTCAATTGGTATCAGAGCGGGTTCCTAGACATACATAGGTGATCCTTGCTTATTTTGGTGTATTTTGCATTTTGTGTGATTTTTGATCATTCATACATTTGCATTCATTTCATTCATTCATAAACACTATGAGTGGAAACGGTGGAAATGGTGGTGGCAACGAAGGTGCCTCAAGCACAAGGCCTCCACTTCTTACCGGATTGAACTATTCCCAATGGAAAGGGAAGATGGAATCCTACATATGCCAAATTCATGACCGTGCATGGATGGCGGTTGAAGACAGATATGATCTACCCAAGATGACTCCCGATGGTGGAGGAGAAGAAGTATTGAAGCCTAAGGCGCAATGGAACGCGCAAGAGTTTGAGGCTTCAAAGTGGAATAGGAAGGCGATGCATGCCATCTTGTGTGCTATGGATGAAAATCAATATAAATTGATTCAAAATACTAGGATAGCTAAAGAGGCTTGGGACATCCTAGAGATTGCACATGAGGGAACCGAAGTGGTGAAGGACTCTAAGCTTCAAGTCCTCCAAACTCAATTCGAGATGCTTAAGATGGAGGATAATGAGTGCTTCAACGACTTTGAGATCAAGTTGATGGATATTGTCAACCAAAGCCATCAACTTGGTGATCCATATTCGGATAGGAGAATCAAGCAAAAGATTATGAGATCTCTACCCGATAGGTTTGAATCGAAGGTGACGGCTTTAGAAGAAAATAGTGGTTATAAGGATATGAAGCCGAGTGAGGTGATTGGGAGACTTCTAGCTTATGAGTCTAGGAAAGGGCCTATCTCCACACCTACTAAAAAGCAAAAAGGAATTGCTTTAAAAACCTCCAAGGATGAAAAGGAGGCAAAGAAGGTTGACTCGGATGAAGACCTTGCCTTGTTTATAAAAAGGTTCAACAAGGTTATGAAGTTTAGAAGAAAGGGCCTTGCATCAAAAGATCAAGATTTGAAGAAAAAGGGCACTTTCAAGAAGTTTAAACCTAGGCAAGAAAGGACCGAAAGGAAAGGGGTCCGATATTTCGAGTGTGGTGGCATAGGTCACTTTGCCCCCGAATGTGCAAATCACAATGAGAGGAAAAAGGGAAAAGTGATGGCCGCCACTTGGAGTGGAAGTAGTGATGACTCCATTGAGGGAGATAAGTCTTCAAGTGATGAAGAGCTCATGGCTAATCTCCTAGCTTTTGCCTCCTCCCATAAAAGCAAAAGTGCTAGTGAGAGAGAGGAAATGAGTCAAGAGGAAAATGACTCAAGTGAAGAAGAAAGTGATTCCTCGTCTAACTCCATAAGTAGTTTTGTGGAGAAAAAGGTGCTTGCTAAATGCCATGCCAAGTTTAATGATTTAGCAATCAAGAGCACAAGAAAGATCAAGATGTTGAGAGAAGAAAATCTTGAGCTTGCATCTCATAATGACCACTTAGGTGAACAAGTGGAAAAATTCAAGAAGATAGAAGATAGAAGATAAGCTAAGAGAGGAGTTAGTCTTATCTAGGAGGAATGAAGAAAGTCTAAAGAGGGAGCTTGAAGAAGTTAGAAATTCTATGACTAGGATGGATTCTAGCACCAAGAAGCTTGACCATATGCTTGGTGTTGGAAAGAGTCCATGTGACAAGAGGGGTCTTGGGTATGAAGATGACAAGAAGATCTCAACCTCTAACAAGACCGTGTTTGTCAAGGGTTTGAAGAACGAAGAAACTTCATATGTGCAAATTCCTATGAAGAAGTTAGAAGTAGGACAATGTTCAAATGCACAAGTGAAGATGGGGCCAAGAAGGCAAACTCAAGCTCAACCTCCTAGGGTCCCTCAAGCCAACACTCCTCCTCAAATGGCTCACAAAGGAAAGAGACCTATCATGCAACCTCAAGCTAGGAAGCAACCAAGACCGGTTCAACAACGAAGAAGGATTGAACCCTTTCATCCACAAAGACAAGGACAAGGTATGATTCCTTATTTTACTCCTATATGTCACTTTTGTGGATTTGATGGTCATATTAGACCACATTGCTTTCGATATATAAAAATGTGCAAAACTAGAAGCATGATAGAGAAGAAAAAGAAAAGAGCCATGATGCATGTTCCTAGGAATGATAATATTATTATGCATGATCCTAGGACATCTAGAGCCCATGTACCAAAGACCACTAAGAAAGCTAAGATTGTTTCTAGGTGGATTAGAAAGAATGAAATTGTTTGCCATGTTGCTCAAATAGCCTTGAAGGCAAATTCTTCTAATTTTTGGTATTTAGATAGTGGGTGCTCTAGGCACATGACGGGAAACAAGAGTTTCTTCGAGACTCTTGTTATGGAGGAAGGTGGATATGTCACTTTTGGTGATGGATCCAAAAAGAAAGTTGTAGGGAAAGGAACCATTTTCGTTCCCGGATTACCCTCCTTATCCGATGCTTTATTTGTTGATGGCTTGAAAGCCAATTTAATAAACATTTCACGTCTAAGTGATGAAGGATATTCCATCTTGTTTTGTAAAGATGATTGCTCGATCCTAAAGCCCGATGGACAAACCTTATTGAAAGGTATGAGATCTAGCAACAATTGCTATTGTCTTGAAGCTAGAATAGTCTCAAACAATGTGTCCATGGATGAGCAAATTGAGTTGTGGCATGAAAGACTTGGCCACATGAACTTTGGGGATCTACGGACCCTTGGAAAGTTCAATTGTGTGCGTGGCCTCCCTAAGCTTGGGAAGAAAGCCAATGGTGTTTGTGGACCTTGCCAACAAGGAAAGCAAACTAAAAGCATGCACAAAAAGGGTAAGTATATCACCACCAAGGAGCCTCTTGAGCTTCTCCACATGGACCTCATGGGTCCTATGCAAACCGAAAGTTTTGGTGGAAAGAGATACATTTTTGTATGTGTTGATGATTTCTCTAGGTTCACATGGACATATTTTCTTAGAGAAAAATCCGAAACTTTTGATAAGTTTAAAATGCTTTGTAATAAAATACAAAATGAAATGAATTCTAATATTAAAAGCATAAAACGGATTAGAAGTGACCATGGGAGGGAATTTGAGAATGCCTCATTTGAAAGCTATTGCAATAGCTTAGGCATCTCCCATGAGTTCTCGGCTCCTAGGACACCTCAACAAAATGGAGTTGTTGAGAGGAAGAATATGGTCCTTCAAGAGATGGCCCGTGTGATGTTGCTTAGCAACAATGTCCCTAGGAACCTATGGGCCGAAGCGGTCAATACGGCTTGCTATATAGGGAATCGTGTTTTCCTAAGGCCCGGTACTAGAAATACCTCCTATGAGTTATGGAAAGGCAAGAGGCCAAATGTTAGCTATTTCCACACTTTTGGAAGCAAATGCTACATTTTAAATGACCGTGATCAACTTGGCAAATTCGATGCTAAGAGTGATGAGGGTATTTTTATTGGCTATGCCTTGAATAGTAGAGCCTATAGAATTTTCAGTTTAAAAACTCTAAGTGTTATGGAATCATCCAATGTCGTATTTGATGATACTAGGCTCAAGTCTAATGATCATGAGGAGGAGGTTGTTTTTAGTGATGTTTCTCCTTTGGAGAGGGTTGTGGTGACTCCCAATGTTGGGACATCTAATGAAAATGATGAAGTCACATAACCCACTACTAGAGTCCCTCTCTTGGACTCTAATGAACCCGCTCCATGGGTTAGAAGACTCCATAACAAAGAGGATGTTATTGGAGATGTAAATGAGGGTGTTAGGACTCGACGTCAACTTGCTAATCTTATTAGCTACACATGCTACACCTCTCAAATTGAACCCAAAAAGGTTGAAGAAGCCTTAAATGATTAATTTTGGGTTCTTGCCATGCAAGAAGAGCTAAACCAATTCGAAATGAATGAGGTTTGGACTCTAGTTCCTAGGCCTAAGACCACTAATGTCATAGGCACTAAATGGATATTTAGGAACAAATCCGATGAGGATGGCAACATAGTGCGGAACAAGGCTAGACTTGTAGCACAAGGGTACTCTCAAATTGAGGGTATCGACTTTGAGGAGACATTTGCTCCCGTTGCCCGTTTAGAGTCTATTAGGCTTCTCTTGTCCATTTCTTGTGTGCACAAGTTCAAATTGCACCAAATGGATGTCAAGAGTGCCTTCCTCAATGGCTTCTTGCAAGAGGAAGTGTTTGTTGAACAACCCAAGGGGTTTGTGGATACACACCACCCCAACCATGTCTATCGCCTCAAGAAGGCACTATATGGGTTGAAACAAGCACCGAAGACGTGGTATGAGCGCCTCACTCAATTTCTTGTTGACAATGACTACATAAGAGGTAGTGTTGACAAGACCTTGTTCATCAAGAGAAACAAAGATGAGTTATTTATAGCTCAAATCTATGTTGATAACGTTGTATTTGGCTCCACCAACAACACCAAGGTCCAACAATTTGTTGATGTCATGTCTCATGAATTTGAGATGAGTCTTGTTGGTGAGCTTAGTTACTTCCTAGGTTTGCAAATTAGGCAATTAGATGATGGGATTTTCATAACCCAAGCCAAATATGCCAAAAACCTAGTGAAGAAGTTTGGTTTAGAGAATGCCAAACATTGTGATACACCCATGAGTACCACTTTGAAGCTAACCAAGGATGCTAGTGGTAAAAGTGTGGAACAAACTCTATATCGGGGCATGATAGGTAGCTTGCTTTATTTAACCGCAAGTAGGCCCGATATTTCTTTTAGTGTGGGTGTGTGTGCTAGGTACCAAGCGGTTCCTAAGGAGTCCCATCTCTCTTCCGTAAAGATAATCATTCGCTATGTGAATGGGACATCCAACTATGGGATTTGGTACTCTTTTGACACTAATGCTAGTCTTGTAGGCTTTAGTGATGCGGATTGGGCAGGAAATTGTGATGATAGGAAAAGCACATCGGGCGGTTGCTTCTTCCTAGGCAACAACTTGGTGTCTTGGTTTTGCAAGAAGCAAAACTCGATTTCCTTGTCCACGGCCGAGGCCGAGTACATAGCCGCGGGGAGTGGATGCACACAACTCCTATGGATGAAGCAAATGCTAGTAGACTACGGATTCAACCAAGGTACTCTCACTCTCTTTTGTGATAACATGAGTGCTATTAATATTTCTAAGAATCCGGTACAACATTCTAGAACTAAGCATATTGACATCCGCCATCACTTCATTAGAGAGCTTGTTGAAAATAAATGCATAGTACTTGAACATGTAGGTACTAATGATCAACTTGCGGACTTATTTACTAAACCCTTAGATGCTACTCGATTAAAAACTCTTAGTAGATCTATTGGGATATGTCCTGTGGAGTGATGTTCTATGATTGACCCCATATGGGGAACTCAAGCAAAGAGAGCTAGTTTGCATTCTTGTCACTTGCAAAAAATTTGAAATATCTTATGCCTCTTATTTTAATTGCTTTAGTAAGCTTGGTTGCACATATGTATATATGTTTTCAATTCAATAAGTGTGAACCTTGCTTGTTTACAATCCATGTCATATTTATGTTCAAACATGCATTTTTGGACTAGGAGATGCATATAGGAAGTATGATTTGAATGACCTATGATTATCTCCATGACATGATGATTCTTTAATAACATGCTAATGTCAAATGAAAAAGCATGAAATTCATATAACATGCTCACATGAAAAGCATGAATTGATGATTGCATATTCTTAAAAATGCAAAACTTGTGTGAAAGCTTATGAGACTCAAAATGAATAAAGGATCTTGTATCCGTTCAAAGGAATTTATATTCCAAATGTCTCTCTTTCTTTATTGGTTGAACATGGCTACTATCATACGGATATCTTATCCGGAAAAATCAAAAAGGGTGCAAAGTTGCTCATGCCATGTTTCGCTTATAAAGTTGGATATAGTTGCTCTTATATTGAAATCAATGTATTCTATATCCTTGCTTTAGTCATGACATTGGTGAAATTGGTTTGAATTCCTATTAGAAACCTTTGTCATTTGCTTTGCCAAATACCATTGTTTTTTGGACTTGAATGCTACATGTCTTGTATGCAAAGCATGTTTGATTCACACATTTTCTCTCAAATAAATCTCCTTGTTTCTCTCCGATTAAATTGAGATGCATAAAGTGACTTATATTAATTATGCAAATCTTGCATGCTACTATCTCTCGTTACTATGAGTGACCCGGTTGGGGACTACTCCTTTGCCTATATCATGACAAAAAGGGGGAGTAGTATTTGGTAAGGGGAGATGCAAATTGGTGTTGCAATTGTGCACATTGGGGAGATAACACATTGAGGGGGAGTAACCCTTTGAGGGGGAGCATTGCATTTATCATACATTGCATATATTTTGTAATGTTGTGCCTAAATTCTAAAAATGCAAATGCTTGTTTTGATATCACTTCATTAATCTCACATTTCACTTGTATTAGGAAAACATAGAAATCTTATTTACAAGGCTTGATTATTCTACAAGAGATTGAAGACTTGAAGTTTTATTTTCTTATCTCTTTGTGTTGTAGAATATCATAGTTGTCCCGTAGTTTCTATTTCTTTGTGAGGAATCAATGTGAGTGGTGGTTTTGTCACGAAATAGCCAAAGGGGGAGATTGTAAGGTTCCCATTTGTTGATTGGCTCATTTCGTGGACAAACCACATGTTGGGGTTCTTTGTAAGGGTAGCCTAAGTATCGGTCTTATTGTTCGAAGCCCTTTGAAGACCTCATGTTGATAAGCACCGAAGGTAAATTTCTTTGTGCTTACTTTTCTTTGAAGAGATTAGTTGCACACACACACTTAACATTCATTGCATATGTGTGCATTCTCTTCACTTGTCACATTTCACACTTGCACTTATTTATCATATTTTGTTGTGTGTAATTGTGTCATGTTGTCGTGTAATTCGTTTCCCGATAACTTTCGGAAACGTCCGTGCATGCACTAGAATGTGCTTGGTTTAGCGCGAGGACCGCCTATGGAGATTGCCCTTGGCTTCTCCTTGGTTTTCACCTTTCTAGGTGATCGACGGTTATTATCGGCGGCCTGGCCGCCGAATGAAACCGCCGTTTCAGTCCAGATTGGTCTGAAGCATTTCTGCGGTTAAGATCGGCGGTCACGACCGCCGTTCGAAACCGTCGATTCAAGACTTGATTGATTTATCTCTCAGTCTAATTCGGCGGTTGAATCGGCGGTCATGAAACCGCCGTTGGAAACCGCCGTTCATACCTGATTATTTTTAATCTCTCTCTTTTGGTTCGGCGGTTGGAATCGGCGGTCACGAAACCGCCGAATGAACCGCCGTCTATGCTCTGTTCTTCACGCGGTCATGAACGGCGGCCATGATCGGTGGCCTGGCCGCCGATTGAAACCGCCGATCGGCGCGTTTCTTTGAAACTTACTTAAACGACCACACTTTGTTTTGGCCCCCTATATATATGCCATTTTGTCTTTAGGTCAATTAAGAGAGTTCATATTCAGAATTCATACTTAGGATATTTTTCAAAGAGAAGAAAAATTCCAAGAACTCATTTTTTATTACTCAAACACTTTTTCATGATCATCAATCATCATCTAGCATCATCCTTGATCTTCTAGATGTCATCTTGCATGGATTCTTCATCATACTTTGCTTGGTAAGCTTTTCACTAATATCTTACATATTTTGTGTTTCTCTTAGCTAGCAATCTCAATTAATTACTTGTATGTTATTTTATATACTTTGAATACAAGTTTGAGATTAGTATGATGTATGTTTGAGAAGTTTTTTTGTGATAGCTAATTAAGTTTTGTGCTTAATCTTGATTAGCTAAACTATTTGACATGTCATTTAGTTTTGATATCTAGGATTGTTCTAATTGCATATTAATCATCCTAGATAAGCATATAGGGTTTCCCTTGCTCTATGTTGCATTTGGATATTCATATATTCACTTAGGGTTGTATTCTCTTCATAGAGAAAGTAAGTCTTGTGTGTAGCATCCGGGATTAGGTTGCTTAGAACGCAAGCAAATTGGACTAGGTTCACTCATACCGGGATTAGGTAGGTGTGTGATTACTTCCGGGATTAGGTTGTAATCGTTTTACACATTTAGTGGATTCGAGGTTCGAGTGTGGCTTACTTACTAGCCCGTGGTTTTTCCCGTGAGGGTTTCCATGTAAAAATCAAGTGTTATTTAATTTTCGCATATTATACTTGATTTATTGCTTTATCTATGTAGGGGTAATTTCATAATTTTGACTATCACGAAAAATTGGGTAAAAAGCTTAAAATCTATTCACCCCCCCTCTAGATAGTTTTATACACACCGTGCTATAATTTGTTTCAAGGTTGGTTTAATTAGTTTGATCAATCATGGGCTTTACGGCCTATGTTATGCATTTCATACTACTTTCTGTATAACTGATGGCTCATTTTTGTTTTTCGTTTCTATTCCCCTCATTATCCATAGGGTTGTGCCTGATAATTTATGCTAAGTAGTTCTATCGTATGCAATATCAAGCCAGTTTTGTTATGTAATTACTTTTATTATGTATTTGATATCTCCATTGTAGTTACTTTTATCTCACATGATTTTACTGTTTTCTTTTTGGTTGGTAGGTATAACTACTTGAATGACTTGCCGTCGTTGGACCCAGAATTATACCGTCACCTTATTAACAATTTGGGGAAAAATCAAAACTCTTAAACATGATAATGAATAAATTACTAATATGTATTTATGTTTTGCAAATTATCTATTGAAATATTTACTAAATTTACTATTAATTCATTAAACATACTATTTGCAATAAGTTTATAAGTCAAGTATTTTTATGAATTTTAATAAATTTGTTGCATATATATTAAGCATAATTTCAATAATTGTGACTATATCCAATTCAATTTGGGTACCTCTTTGCTTAGCTTGCTTTTGTTTTTCTCCTTTTCTCAATCCAACATCGATAATTTGGTTAATTTATCTTTAAATCTTTATAATGTTTTATTTGGTTAATTTTGTTTTTCTCATGTTGTATTGTTGCATATGTGTAAGCTTGACTATATAGTTGATTTGAAGTATTTGCAAGCTTATTTTACTTTTTGCCTTTAACACTTATAAAAGAAGTGTTTCAATTTTATTACAAAGGATGAGAGGTTATGGTTGTCATGATCTGTTCTTTTTTTTTTTTCTTTTTTTCTTTTGTTGAAGATTTTGTTTCTTTTGAAATTGATAATATCCGAGGTCATTGGTTTTAGTTTTTTTATCATTTGTTTTAAAAAATTTGTAATGCTTTCTAAACTTCTTTTTTCCTTTTTCTTTTTGCGTTACAGGAGCTTATTAAAGACAAACTTACGAATGTGTATCCGTGGCCTAAAGCCTTGGGATCTGGCAATGTGCATATGTATGGTTAGATAGTATGGCGTGCACATATTTTGTGGATGGAGGTGGTTTGGTGGGAATTGGAATAAGAAATAGTTTTTTTGTTCATGATAAGAATGGTCAGTAGAAGAAACAACAATTTTTGTTTAATTAATTACTATTCTGCTTCAATATAATGGACTAACTTACATATTGGTGAATAGAAGTTGAGATTCTGAGGAAAAAAACTATGTAGTAGCATAAAAACATAATATATGTTGGGTGTTCTCTTTGTTTTTTTATTTTTTATTTTTTACTTTTTTATGTTCTTGAAATGGATACATTCTGTGTACATGGAATAGCAAAATGGTAATAGTTAATTATGTTTTAACAATTATTATTGCATGCTTAGTGGGTGTAAACGTCGACTTAATTGTTGGATTTGTATGTGCAAAGCGGACAATTTCAATTCATTTGGGGTATTATGGGGATATTATGATCGTACCAAGCTGCATCAATGTGGTGTAAACATGCTCATAATTTTAATAGGCAAGTTAGTAGTGATATTATTGTTAATACTGCTAAGAATTTTGGTGATAGCTAATTAAATATACAACTCATGGACGTAAATGCGATAATTACATGTTTCCAAGTTTGTGCTCCTTTAGACATTTATCAAAAATGTGAATTTGCTCAAGAAGCAATTTTAAATGTACCAAAAATTCTCAAGAAGAAACCTTAAATATGTTTCAAAGGGTTCATTTGTTGTTTTCATTCAAATTTAATGGGTCTGAATTGAACAAAATTCATGATTTTTCACTAAGGGTATATTCAATCTAGAGTTTGTTAAAATTTAAAAGAATTCAAAAGTTTGGGTGAGGGTGTTTTAAATTCAGATTAATTAATGGTTATAGAGAAATTTTGGTGTATCCAATTTAGATTTTTAAAGATTCCATTAAAATCTAGGTGTATTTAATTCATACTTTTAATAATTCCAAATAAATCTAAATATATTCAAAAAATCATTGACTTTTATAATGAATTGAAATTAGCATTTTTTTTTTATCTAACAATGGACTTGGTAATTAAAATTAAAAAAAATTCAATAATAATAAACAAGTGTAACTAGTGATACGGTAGACTAGCGCTTAGCATCTAGACTGCCTAGGCGGTGAAGCCGATAGCCAAATTGACACTGTTTTGGAACAAAATTATTAATAAAAAAAATAAAATACTAGAACTAGTTTTTATTATTATTATTTAATTATGAAGCATTATAAAAAATGGGTGAATCGTATAAAAAATGAAAAGGAAAAAAAAAAAAGAGATCACATTTGGTTTCTATTATAGTTTTCTATTAAGAGAGTTGAATTTTATATATAACATAAGCCTTATGTTTCATATAATATTTGCACTGTAATATTATTATTAGTAAATTTATTTTAAATCGAAATAAATGAATAATGAAATTCTAAAACTGATTTATGATACCAAGGGTCCATTATCCTACCTTAGTGGTTGAAAACTTCAAAATGAACTTCACAAATATAATTCATGAAATTTGCATGGAGATACCTCCCCTGGAGTGGGAGGGTTGTTGAATTTTGGGTTGTGTTTAGTGTGACCCATAATGGTGTCAACTTAAAAAAAATTAAAAAAAAAAATTAAAAAATTAAAAAATCTAACAATTGTATAAATGGCCAAAAATTTAGTAAATTATATGAATTCTATTAATAATTTAGTAGATGATACGAATTGTACTTATAGATGTCTATATATAATTTTTTATTTTGATTTGAAATGTTTGGTTGCATTATAATAATCCATCCAAGAAACCGAGAGGGTAGCGACCACAAGGAGAGCTCACGTAGAATGGCCCGAGGTCGCCCTTATCAGGTAAAAAACCATCCAAGAAACCGAGAGGTGAGCGACCCCAAGGCAAGCTCACTCAGCTCTCCCCAAGGTCGCCTTTATCAGGCCAAAATCAATCATCAATCCGAGAGGTTAGCAACCCCAGGGCGAGCTCACTCAGCTCTCTCCAAGGTCACCCTTATCACTCAAAAATCCATCCAGCCATCCAAATAGAACGACATCGTTTATGAACAGGCGACCTTAGGTCGACCTCATCAAGGTCACCCCAAGGTCGCCTCGACGTGATTTAGAATTTTAATAAATTTCATTAATTTTTTTATAAAAAAATAATTTTTATGAAGAATTACATTGAACTTGTTCACCAAACAAGTTTAACGTTAGGACAAACGTTAAACTCGTTCAACCAATGTTGAACTTGTTCTAAATTTCAGGTTTACGTTGACTTGTTCACCGAACAATTTTAACGTTAGCATGAACGTTAAACTCGTTCAACCTACGTTGAACTTGTTCATGATAAATTTCATTAATTTTTTTATAAAAAATAATTTTTATGAAGAATTACGTTGACTTGTTCACCGAACAAGTTTAACGTTAGGACAAACGTTAAACTTGTTCAACTAACATTGAACTTGTTCTTCATGTGGTTTACGTTGACTTATTCACCGAACAAGTTTAACGTTAGGATGAACGTTAAACTCGTTCAACCTACGTTGAACTTGTTCATTAAAAATTTTCTTAAATTTATAAATTTAATAACTTATTTTTTAACAAATTTAAAAAAAAAAATAGATTTACATTGACTTGTTCAATGAACAAGTTTAACGTTAGGATGAACGTTAAACTTGTTCAACCTACGTTGATCTTGTTCATGACCGAGGTTTACAATGAATTGGTCACCGAACAAGTTTAACGTTAGGATGAACGTTAAACTCGTTCAACCTACATTGAACTTGTTCATCAAAAATTTTCTTAAATTTATAAATTTAATAACTTCTTTTTTAACAAAAACAATTTAAAAAATAGATTTACGTTGACTTGTTCAATGAACAAGTTTAACGTTAGGATAAACGTTAAACTCGTTCAACCTACGTTGAACTTGTTCATCAAAAATTTTCTTCAATTTATAAATTTAATAACTTATTTTTTAACAAAAAAAAATTAAACAATAAATTTACGTTGACTTGTTCAATGAACAAGTTTAATGTTAGGAAGAACCACTACAAGAAAATAATGTATTTGTTGACAGTTAAAAACTGTCAACAAAACCTTTAATGACAGTTTTTTTAAGTGTCAAGGAAGCTAGTGTCAAGAAATGTTATGACAGTTTTTTTTTTTCTTTTTATGATAGTTTTAAACTGTCAAGAAAGGTTTAATAATATTTAAATAAAAACTGTCATCTATATTTAATTATAATATTTAAATAAAAAACATTTTTTATTTTTATAAACCATATACCCACCACCTGTCGCCGGCAACCGTCCGACCACCTAACTCCGACCGGCTGGCCGACCACCGGCCGAACACCACCGCCGCCGACCATCCGACTTGACCACCCCCCGACCGCCGGCCACTACAGCGCCGACCGGTCACCATCGCTGGTGGCCGTCCGACCACCCACCTCCGGCTGGCCAGCCACCAACCGCCGGCCAGCCACCAACCGCCGGCCACCCATGCCCACTAATAATAATGCCAATTAATTGTCATTATCATGTATTGAACTTGAGACCCAAGTCCAATGTTGCAAAATTTTACCACTTCACTAAAACAGTTGATGTGTTGTCATTGGAACAATATTCATATATAACTCATAAGAATAAATCCTTATTACATAAATTTAAATTTATTCAGCTAATCAAAATTCTATTTTCTACGACAAACATATATTAAAAAATATTTATTGAAACTTTTAATAAAATTATATTTTTTAAAACATATATAGTCGAGTTATTAGTCGATATTCTATGGTCACGTTTTGTTACACGATAGAATGGGAATGATAATGGAAAGGAAAGGAAAGGAAAACTAAGTTTTTTATTTGGTTGGAACTTTAGAATTAGTCTCTGAATCAATATTATTTTGTTTGGTTAACAATGGAATGGAATGGAGTTAACTGTATTTTGACCAAAATACCCTTAATTATGAATGTATAATAACAAATATATTATGGATAATAATAATAATAAAATATAAAAGTATATTATATATACTATTATATGTTATTATTATATATATATTATATAAATATATAAAATATAATATATATAATACATATAATGCATATAATAATATATATATTATATAATATAATATATATATTAATATATTAATATATTAATATTATATATAATATATATAATAATATAATATATAATATATATAATAATATATAATATATAATAATATAATATATAATATATGAAATAATATATAATATACAATAATATACTATATAATATATATATTATATATAATAACATAATATATAAATATATTATAATATATTTGTTTATATCATTATATATATTATAATAATATAATATATAATAAAAATATATATTTATATATCATTAATATAATATATAATAATAATATATTATTTTTGGAAAGGAGCTGAGGGCATTTTTGTAATGGAGTTGGGGCATATGAGGGTATTTATGGAATATAAATTTTAGTTTGGAATATAATGGCTTTCCATTATTTTTTGGATGGAATGCCCATTCCACCAAAATTGTGGAATCCTCATTCCAATGGAATCACCATTCCATTGCATTTTAACAAATCAAACGAGTGGAATGGCTTTCTTTCCATTCCATTTAACCAAACATGGCCTATAAGAGACTCGTGACATCAATTATAATCGACATGATTTGGAATATAACTCTCACTACATGAGATATATTTCTTAACATGCATCTTGCAATTTAATGAACAAATGTAAGACTCAGATTACTAATTTATATGGGTAATTGGATTATTAATGCGTCTCTTAGTATGAAACAAGATGGTGAAGTAAATGATTTAAAAGTAAATTTATTAAATTTAAAATTTTACTTATCCAGTATCGGTTTGCCCAAAAACCGAAATCTTACTGTAAAATAAATCCATATCGGGATTTTGTTTGGTATTGAAAATAGGAAGTAAAAGTTTAAAAAAATTATTAAAATATAATATATAATATAGTATATATATATATATATATATTATATATTATTATATTAAATAATATATATTATATGTTTATATTATATAATATATATTATATGTTTATATTATATAAATATATTATTATATATATTGTTTAACCACGGAATGGAATTGAGTGAAATGCATTTTGACCAAAATACCCCTAATTATAAAAAATTCATAATATATAATATAAAATACATATATATTATATATAATACATATAATAATATATATATATATATATTATATAATATAATATATATACATATATAAATATATATAATTTATAATATACATATTATACAATATATATAATAATATATTTATATAATATATATTATTTAATATATTATAATATATAATATATAATATATAAATATATTATATTATATATATGTCTGTAATTATCTCAGTATGCTCTGTGCTTGCCTCTAGTTGAGGATCCTGCACATCAGAAAATGAGATGTTGTTGGCTTTTGGCTTAAGGTCCATGTCTGTCTCTAGTAGGTTGGAAAGTTAGTACCCTGTTTAGGCCGTGGTTAGGCCGCCATTGTGGGGAAAACTCTAAAAACCTGTATGAGAGGCACTCATGGGTACCTGCCACCCGAATGGTAATATATATATATATATATATAATATAATATATATATTATATATAATAATATAATATATAAAAATTGTATTTCTTGACAGTTAAAACTGTCAAGAAAAACGTCTTCCTTGATAATTTTTTCTTGACAGTTATTAACTGTCAAGAACAAAAAACTGTCAAGAAAAATGGTCTTTCTTGACAATTTTTTCTTGACAGTTTTTAAAACTGTCAAGAAAAAACTGTCAACAAAGGTTGTTTTTTTTGTAGTTAACGTTAAACTTGTTCAACCTACGTTGAACTTGTTCATGACCGAGGTTTACGATGAATTATTCACTGAACAAGTTTAACATTAGGATGAACATTAAACTCGTTCAACCTACGTTGAACTTGTTCTTTAAAAATTTTCTTAAATTTACAAATTTAATAACTTATTTTTTAACAAAAATAAATTTAAAAATAAATTTACGTTGACTTGTTCAATGAACAAGTTTAACGTTAGGATGAACGTTAAACTTGTTCAACCTACGTTGATCTTGTTCATGACCGAGGTTTACGATGAATTGTTCACCGAACAAGTTTAACGTTAGGATAAACGTTAAACTCGTTCAACCTACATTGAACTTGTTCATCAAAATTTTTCTTAAATTTATAAATTTAATAACTTATTTTTTAACAAAAAAAAATTTAAATATAGATTTACGTTGACTTGTTCAATGAACAAGTTTAACGTTAGGATGAACATTAAACTTGTTCAACCTACGTTGAACTTGTTCATGACTGAAGTTTACGATGAATTGTTCACGGAACAAGTTTAACGTTAGGATGAACGTTAAACTCGTTCAACCTACGTTGAACTTATTCATCAAAAATTTTCTTAAATTTAATAACTTATTTTTTAACAAATAAATTAAAAAGTAGATTTACGTTGACTTGTTCAACGAACAAGTTTAACGTTATGATGAACGTTAAATTTGTTCAACCTACGTTGAACTTGTTCATGACCGAGGTTTACGATGAATTGTTCACCGAACAGGTTTAACGTTTATCCTAACGTTAAACTTGTTCGATGAACAATTCATCGTAAATTTAATAAATTATTTTATAACAAAACAATTAAAAAATATATTTACGTTCACTTGTTCACCGAACAAGTTTAATGTAAGGATGAATGTTAAACTCGTTCAACCTACATTGAACTCGTTCTTGAAATTCAAATTTTTCAAATTTTTATTTTATTTTATTTTATTTCAAATAGTAAATAAAAATTTTTCATATCTTACTAATTATTTTTAATATATATATTTTTATAAATATCATTTTTTATTAATTATTATGTAATATAATATAATTATATTATTGATATATATATATATATATAATATTAAACCTGCAGCAACCGGTTGCTTTTTTGGGCTGTCATCCACTAATATGTAATTTATTATTTATTTTGTTAACTTTTTCAAGTGTTGCGCGGTACAACACATATATCTGATTTGTACCATAGCGAAAGCCGTCAATTTTTTGTTGGACCGATCAAATAGGTAAATTTATCAATTTGTAAAATGGTTGGAGGATTAAAGAATCATTCTAACTCAATAAATTAATATAAAGGTAAAATAGTCCATTTATATTTTTAGTCATTTTTTTTTAATGTATTACTGTTAACAAATCATTAAATATCTTTCTACACATTTTTTTTTTTTAATATATATATAACAATTTAATCCAAATTAAAATTACTAAAAAGTATATAAAAATTCTAAATACATTTTTTTTTTTTTGAAAAGCTAAAGTTTATTCATCGGCAGGCTGGAAGAAAGACCCACCCACTAAGGGCAAAAATGCCCAACAAAGGCAAAGCACAAAAGAAAACGCCCAAACAAAAACAGCCCAGGCAACACCAAAACGAAAAAACCACCCACAGCAGAAGAGGAACAAGAACAAAAACAAAAAAAACAGAGATAGGCAAAGACGCTACAGGTCGCCCCATTGAATGATGTCTCTATCACTATTAGAGCCCTATTTTGCAAGACTATCTGCAAAGGCATTGAAGGCTCTAGAGTCAAAAGCAACAGACACTTGAGGGAGCAACTTCAAGCAACTCCGAATTTCATAGATGGAATTGAAATGGTTCAGGCTGTCGAAAGCACAATCGTTCACCCAAGACACTACGGATATGGAGTCTCTTACAATGATAATATCCTGGTTAGCAAGCGTCGATTTTAAAGCCACAAGCTGAGTAGCCCTTTTGATCGCCAACACCTCAGCTATGTTGGAGTCAGTCTTGCCTATATATTGAGAGAACATACAAAGAACGGAGCCTTTCGAGTCTCTCAACACCCCTTCGATACCAGTTGGGCCCGGATTTCCTCTTGAAGAGCCATCGACAATGAATTTTAAGCATTCAGCAATAAGAGGGATCCAATCCCGAATGCTGTTGTATTTGGTCTTTCTTTTATCAACACAAAGGCCTTGGAAATTCAAAAGCAAAGCTGTCATAGATTTGGAAAAGCCTTTTTCGAAATGTTTGAACCACTAGACAATTCTGAATTTTATCAAATCTGAAGCTTTGAAAGCCGCTTGATTTCGGCTCTTCCATACGGTCCATGCTATAGCAAAGAACAAAGAACAAAGAACAAAGAACACTAAATCCTCTTAGCACTAGGATTTAGACAAAAACCTCCCCAAGCTTTGAACCAATCCAAAAAAGACTTACTTGAGCAACCAATGAGCCCCCACCATCTCATGCAAACATCCCACAGATCTTTCGACCACCTACATCTGAGAAAAAGATGGTCGACTGTCTGGACCTCAATACCACACATAAAACAATTCAGATCCTCAAAGTGGTCCATTCCATGCCTAGCCAACACATCTTTCACAGACATTCTTCCTCTTAACACTTGCCGAAGGAAGACTTCAATTTTTGCGGGACAAATTGCCTTCCAGATGTCTTTTAAGACCATCGAGTTATCAAAATGCAGCCTCTCTAATCCTTTTCTAAAAGATTCTACAGTGAACAGGCCATCCCTACTAGTTGCCCAGGCAATGGTGTTAGCCATACAAGATCTCATTTGAAAGCAGTCAAGACAGGCCCTAAACAAAAGCCATTGATTTTTCTCCTAGTCAAAAGGAGGTCTTCGTAGATGAACCTCCTAGGACCAAAACTGACCCTCCCATCTACCAAAATCTTTGAAAACACCCTTCTTATTAACAGCCAAGGCATGGATTCTTGGGAATGCCTTCATAAGAGATTTGATATCACACAACTTTGCTGACCAGAAAACGGCTTTGTCACCTTAGCCAAGAATTGTCTTCATTTCTTCACCCAACAAAGTGGCTGAACAGGTTCCACCTTTCGACAAACTCCTAACACTTCTAATGAAAGAAGAGTCCAAACTAGTGTGATGCCAATCCCATTCAAGAGATTGAAAGTGAATTTTATATTTGGCACAAATCACTCTTCTCCATAGAGAATCAGTTTCCCTTCCGAACCGCCAAACCCATTTTGCAGGCAATGCTTTGTTTTTGTCAAGAATTCTGCCCACCCCTAAACCACCATTGGACTTGGAACGACACACATCCTCCCATTTTACCGCATGAAGCTTTTTCTTTTCAATCCTATCAACCAAAAAGAAACTTCTTTAGAGCTTCTCAATTCTTTGGGCGACATTCACCGGATTCTTAAAAATCGAGAGAAAGTAATTTGGAATACTCGAAATGATTGCTTTAATTAAAATCAATCTCCCACTTTTCGATAAAAACTTTTTTTTACAAGGAGCAAGGTGTTTCTCAATCTTTGAGATGATGGGTTCCCAAAATGACTTTGTGAAAGGCCGAGCTCCTAGAGGAAAGCCTAGATACATCATGGGGAAAGAGGCTTTGTTACATCTAAAGATTGACGCCCAACATTCCGACTCCCCTTCTCTACCTTTACCAACTCTTACTACACATGATTTATGAAAGTTGATCCGAAGACCCGAGGCTAACTCAAACCACCGCATAATTCTTCTTAAGTTGCACAAATGCTCCATTGAAAGTTTGATGAAGAAAATCGTGTCATCCACGAATTGAAGGTGAGAAATGTGGGTGTTATTGTCACCAAAAGATTCTCCTCTAATCATGTCTAATTGAGAAGCTTTATGGAGCAAGCAATTCAATCCCTCCACCACAATATTGAAAAGAAAGGGGGATAACAGGTCGCCCTATCTTAAACCCCTCTAAATCCCAAATTGAGCAGTAGGGCTTCAATTAACCAAGACTGACATCAACGGCGTTGAAATACACACTCTAATCTAACTCCTCCACCTCTCCCCAAAGCCTATTTTTTCCAACATTTGATCCAAAAAGCCATGATCAACTCTGTCATAGGCCTTTTTGAAATAAAGTTTCACAATGATACCCCCTTCCTTATCTTTCTTACACTGATGGATGATCCCATCCGCGATGACAAAGCTATCTAGGATTTGACGATCCTTAACGAACGCCATCTGTGATTCCCCAATAATTGAGTCCATCACTTTCTTAAGCCTATTAGCTAAAATCTTTGATATAATTTTATACATCGAACCAACCAGACTGATAGGCCTAAAATCTCTCATACACTCTAGTTTCCCCACTTTTAGAATGAGAGCAATGAATGTGTGATTAATATCCTTAACAATAGAACTGTCATTGTAGAACTCCAAAATGAAATTTAGGAAGTCTTGTTCTATGTTCCTCCAATTGGCCTTGATGAAGTTCAAATTGAGGCCATCAGGCCCAGAGCCTTATTACCTTCATACCTGGATAAGGCTTGTAACATCTCTTCCCTGCTGAAATTCTTCTCAAGATCACACCCTTGCTCTGCCGAAATTTTCTTAAGACTGTCACCCTTCATTCTCGGCCTCATCCAAGTCTCGGCCTTATAGTGTTTCTTGAAAAAGCTACAGATCCCATCCCTAACGTTATTGACCTTTGAAACTCTAACACCATCCAGAACAATATCTCCTATGTGATTATGACTCCTTCTTCCATTGGCCACACAATGGAAGAACTTCGTATTCCTGTCTCCTTCCTTAATCCACTTAACTCTTGACTTTTGGGGCCAAGATTGTTCTTCTCTTCAGAAACTCTTCCATAGCCCTAACATTAACTTAAGCTGCTTTGTTCTTAGATCATCACTCCACCCTATTTCAACAACCCTTTTATCTACTTGGTTCAATTTTTCTTCAAAACTCTTCGACTCCACCATCTTCACTTTATTGGTTGTATACCATTTCTTCATACACCCTTTAGAGGCTTTACTTTTAGAAAAGAGAACAAAGCCTTGAGACCCATTCACTTTACAATCCTTCCAACTTTTAATTGTCTCAACCATCAACTTTTTTTTCCTCTAGCCACCAATTAAAGAAAATAAACGGCATCGGAAAGACTGGGCCCCAACTCTAGCCAGACTCATAAAGCAAGATTGGATTATGGTCCAAAAGACTCCGCGGCAACCCTTTTTGAGCCAAACTTGGCATCCAAATTAGCATCTCCAAGGATAATAAGAATCTGTCGAGTCTTGCCCAAGCCTCCCTTTCCCTATTATTAGACCACGTAAACCACATTCCTTGAAGAGGAATGTCTATCAATTTAGCTTGAAGAATGAACCAGTTAAAGCACCTGACAGCTCCCAAGTAAGTTCTGTCACCTTTTCTTTCATTCACATCTAGAACCGCATTAAAGTCACCTTCGATGCACCACAGTCCCGGAAGAACATTTTGTGCTCTCAAAATGACATCCCATAGCTCCTATCTTTCACTTTGATTAGAAGCCCATAAACGTTACAAATAACAATAGTCTTATCTAGTTTTACCAAGATACCAACAAGAATGATGCACCGCCTGCGAGAGATACAATCATGGACTTTGAAATTCTCATCATTCCACAATGTCATGAGGCTATCGGAGGCACCAACTGCATCCACCCCCACCCCTCTAGAGAGCCACATACCACCCAATCTACTGATAATATTACTGTCAAAGCTTTTAAGCTTGGTCTCTTGAAAGAGTAAGAGAGTAGGCTTAAAAGAATTGACATAATCTCTTACTACTCTCTTTTTCTCCTCTCTGCCAATACCTCTTATATTCCAGGACAAAATAATCATAAAAACGAAAGAATCCCATACCTCAAGACCAAACGCAAATCAGCTCATAATTAGAGCTTCCATTAGTTCTCTATCTTCAACTTCTCTTCTTGAAATGACATCTACCATCACAGACTCTTGGCCACTGAAATCAAAGCGCAAAGCATATCCAACTTCTATAACCTTTGCTATTTCAACCTCCAAGCTCCAACCCAGTTCTAGCGGGCTTACATTGAGGTTGTCTTGTAATCCCCCTTCCTTAGAATTGCCTCCATCCATTGTCTCCTGAAAAGTTCTTTCGGAATTTCAAGCATTGAAATCGTAATTCCTTGACACACCATCTTCCACAACCTTGGCCAATTCTACTTCCATAATCCACGGAATTGCAGGTCTAATCTCCCGTTTACTTGAATGATCAAGCTGAGTTTCCTCCACTATCACCGGTGACCGGCTTTCATTGCAAACAATCCACCTTTGTTTTAGCTTCTCACTGTCTGTCCTTCCATGTTGAAGAGTAAACTCTTCACTGCGTTTGCCATCTTTGTGAGAGGTAAACATGACAGAGTCTTGATCAAATTCATTCGCATCTTGTGGGACTAAAACTTCTCCACCCAGCTGCCATAAAGGACCTTCACTAACCTCCATGTCATGGATTGGAGCCCAAAGCTCCATCATCTGGTTTTCCGTCCCAGTAGTAGCCTCTTCAGATTGGATATGTCTGTCTGATATGCCCATGTACAACAAAAAATGGCATGGGCTGTTTAAAGGTTCATTCCTCCTCTAGCTAGATCATGGGCTTGAGGATTGGGACAACTTCTTGCTTAGCCCATCAGCACCACCCACCATCTCCTGAGACTTGCATCTTGAACACTCACCCCTTAAGATTTTAAAATCCAAAAATTGGCCCTCTTCCACATTTGAATCAGATGACGATGAAAACGACCTCAGTTCCTTGTTGGGTAGTGAAACTAATATAACATGTGTGTCTAAAACAACCTAAATGGGGGTGAATGGGTTGTTAATCCGATTATTACCAAAATTTTCGGATTAGTCAATATTACAAAAATAACCCAATTCAACAAACAATAAAATTAAGTATAAAATGTGAAAATTAAAGAACACTTGATTTTTACGTGGAAACCTTCAACAAGGAAAAACTACGAGCTATTATGCTAGCCACACATGGTCATCAAAATCCATTATATGAATAAAAGGTTACACCCTCAAGGGATACACAGACTCTCACTCTAGACAACCTCAGGCTATGGACACTACCACTCACCACTCTTGGTTCCATCCCTAGTGATATCCCCCGATCCACTACTCTTGGCGTGAGCACCTCCTATTCTACCCGCAGGCCTTTTACAGTGGCACTTGACCAATCTTGCTTGTGCACTAAGCAACTTAGTCACAAGACTTAATTCTCATGAAGAGATCAATAACCTATGTGAATATGTAATGATATTCAAAATGCAATTAACGCTAGGCAACACTAAATGCTTATCTAGAGATTAAATGATGTCAATAAAATCAATCCTAGATATCATATTGCTATATGTCATGGCATATAACTTAGCTATGTAAAGGATAACCAATCCTAGATATAGTAGCTATCATAATCAATCTCAATCAAACAATGAGATAAATTAACTAGATGTTATATAAACTTGAAATCCTAGCTATCACAAACAACCCAATCAATCAACACATAATCTCAATCTTGTAAATATAATATAATCTAAATGCATATAAGTTATAAATGAGATTTCTTACTAAGTAAGAACACAAAAATGAATAGATGGTGTTCAACTTACCAAGTCATGTATGTTGAAGAAGACCCATGCATAGATACATCTTAGATGATCCTAAATGATGTTTAGATGATGTTTGATACACATGGAAAAAGGTTTAGAGAATTAAAGAAGCAATCTTTATGCTTTTTCTCTCAAGTCTCTCTCAATATCTCTTTAAGGTTCTTGATGTTAAAGAGCTTTTTTCAGAACAAGAGATAATGGTATATTTATAGAGACCAAAAACGAGCTAGGTGAAAAGACAAGTTTACCCCAGTTACGTGCCAAATAGACGGTTTCAATCAACAGTCGGGGCCGCCGATTTTAACCGCTGAATTGAAACCGAGAACACTGGTTTCAAACGGCACTTTCATTTGACGGTTTCATGACCGCCGATCACAACCATCGATTTGGACCCGAGACATAAAAATCAATCAGGTCTCAAACGGCGGTTTCAATCGGCGGTCTAGCCGCCGATCACAACTACTGTTTCACCAAAAAGGTGAAACCAAAGGAAAAGACAAGAGCTTCTCCAACGGCGATCATCGCGCTAAACCAAGCACACCAACGTGCACGTGCGGATGTTTCCGAACATACTTCGGGAAACAAATTACACCACACTTAAGACTAACATGACATGAAGTGCAAGTGTGGGATGTGAAAAATGCACACATAAGAATTGAAGCACAAATGCAAGATGAATAAAACATGCATGAAAATGTGTATGTGTGTGCAACTAATCTCTTCAAGAGGCAAGTCAAGTAATTTACCTTTCGCTCTTGCTCTTGAAGTCACCGGGGATGCTTGGAAGCTTGCCATTGAGGACCTAAGCTACCCATTACAAAATTATCCCCAAATGTGGTTTGACAATGAAATAAGCCAATAAAAAATATGAAGACCTTACAGGTAAGAAGACAATCTTGGACTTCTTATTAGCTTTCTAATTTGGCCTTTCTTTTAAAATTCGAATATAAGGGGATTTGCCTATGTCAATGTGCCTCCCTATCTTAGCCTTGCTAACCTTCCTAAGCTGCTTTGATCCTTGGTTGACCCTGCACTCCGGTACACCTCTGTCTCTTTTCCCCTTAAGATGAACTGAGCTCTCCAACCTGTTGCTTTTTCCCCACTTTTCACTATCATAGGCCAGACTGCTTCTAGCCTGTTTCTCCTTTTCCTACCACTTTTTAGACTCAAAAGAGGAAGCTTTTGATTCATTTGATGAAGATGCTGTTAGGATTATGCTCAATAGCAAGAGTGTAATGTTGTAATTAACAATCTTTTTCATATTAATAAAGTGATTTCTGGTTTAACAAATCTTATAGCATTTATAGTTTAATATTATAATTGTCAAAGTAAATAATCATAAGGTCTAAAGACTATGAGAAAAGAAGAATTGTTCGTACATCTGGATATGTATGAGGTAGACACAATTCTTTAGTTAGTCTTGAATAATGTTCACAACTTAAGTTAAAGGTTGGGCACCTTTATCTTGTTAAAGTTGTAGAATTCTTTTGCTAGCATTTGAGTGGGATCAAATGAGATATGATGAGTCTAAAATCATCGGAGTGTCTTCGAGTAAAAGAATCTAGTGCACTGGGTGCATTGAATAGGATCACAATGAAAAGCTTTATCTAGAACCGTCAATAGATAATAGTCTTTTCATTATCAGGACAATCGGAGAGTCTATCTTAATCCTGAGATAAATGATGGACTTATGGTTGCAAGTGATATCATTTGAGTTATCAATGAGTACGATTATATTGCATAGTCTATCCTCGATAGTTTGGTGATATTCATTTGTTAATCGATAGAGGACTTCATTTATAGATATGGACATCGTGGCTCTATTTATTAAATGAGAGTATAATATCATCATATGGATGTTTTGAGGTAATTGGATATTAAATCTCAACGTTGAGTTTTCGATAGTGACTATTGAAAACATGGCTTCTGGACAAGTCAAAATATCCAAGTTCAAAACGTGGTCATATGAGTAAATATGGTAACTTTGAGAGTTATAGGCGGTCTATGAACTCTTGGCGTTTACTGATATTAATCACGAAGATACACAATCTCCAACATGATTGTCTAGGGTATGAATGAGGAACATCTTCTTATTCTATCTTTGTTTAAGAGTTCAATTTTAGCTCTTTAGTGGAATGAGTTAAAATTAATAGATCGGACCTAAGTGAATCATTTGTTGATTGTGATTAGGTTATGTCTATTGAAGCTTAAATTTAGATGGCCCGTCAAGATCCCCAATCCACACGGACTTGCATGGATCACTTGATATATTCTACCGGACCAATTTATGGGTCCATCTAGAATTGCATTTAATATATTAAGAAAATAATTTGCACATTATCTGTTTAATGGGCTGATCAATTATATTAATATATTAATGGAAGGCATGTGGGCTTGTTTCTTTTAGTAAGAATGAGTCTGGTTCACATGTGGGCTTTTTATTTAAAGTCCAATGGATTAAATAAAATAAGGAAATAATATTTGACACATATATATGATGTGGGGCGGCAAGGCTATGTAATTAGTCAAAAATATTATTTTATTTTATTGTTTGATTAAATGAGAATTAATTAATTTATTAATTAATTATTTAATTAAGAAACAAAATCTTTTTCTGATCTAGAAATATATTTCCTATAGTTATACTATTGGTAGTAGTATACTAAAAGTAAAAGACTTATTTGGTAAGAAAATAAATAATAAGTTTTATTTATTTAATCAAATAGGAAAGTCTTTTATTAAGTCAATTAAAAGAATAAAATCACTTATGAGTTGGATTAGGGTTAGGAGTCTAAAGTTGATGGGAATTAGGGTAAAGCACAAATCCTTTTTTGCAGAGGATTTTCAGCCAACCCTAATAGAATCACATGTAGATTTTGGCAACCCTAAAGGAAAGTAGAAGTAAAATTTGGCCACCCTATATAATACAAGCTATAGGGTTCGGCCACCCCCTAGTGTGTTTACTGGATCAATTTCTTCTTCTTCTCATACTCATAGAAAAGTGTTTGATTATTCGGCCAAGACAAAAAAGAGAGAAGAGATTATTCTTTTGATAGTACACTAATTGCTTATTCATCAATAGGCTTGTGTGTACAACATCGAATTAGGTTCACGCGAGTTTCGATCATTAGATTGAGAACTCAAAAGTGACCGGAATAATCTTTGTAGTCTTTTGGTTGTTTTGTAACTAACAATAAGAAAAAGAAAGTTTGTTTGTCCATTCTCAGGTACGCAATTCAAAGAAAAGGGAGACCACGCTCCTAGGTGATTCACGTTCGTGCTAGGATTGAAGATCTTACGGATTACCATCGACGTAAGTCAATCGGATCACGCGACAAAAGGTATTCTACTTTTTGTTACTTTATATGTATGTTTAATTAATTTAAAGGGTTAAGGTTCATCAAAGGAAAAATTTTAAAACATACTAAATCCCTTTTTAGTCTCGCTTCCGGTGCGTTGACCGGTATTTTTCCCTACAGATGCAGTCTTTGAATTTACTTCATTCAGGTCCTCAACATCAACTCCTGGAGATTTTGCCTGGTTCAAGCTTAGAAAGATCCTCAACCAAGCATCATCAACTGGACTTAGTTCTTTCTCAGCAACAACTGTAAACCTTGTAGATCCTACTTTCACAACAATTTTCTCAAGAAAATAGCTTCCATAAGATGAGCAGACTAGAAACCTTGCTATGTCTAACCTATTTATTTTAGAAGCCTCATCGTCAATCAGCAGTACCTCTCCCACCATACTTCCAATTTGCTTAAGAGCATAATCATTCCATGCATTCAGCCGAATCCCTCCTAACTTATTCCATACCGGCTGAGACTTAGGAGTTATCCTATAGGTCCATTTACTCATAGAGATGAAGGAATCATCCCAAAAGGTTATTGATGAAACCTTCACTCTCATAGACTGACTCAAACCTCCAAAGGATGAATATCCCCCCATATACGATGATTGAAAACGAAAATGTCTGCTTTTCAACCTTTGATTGACGTTCTCCATAGAAGAGAATTTTTTTAGCTCCCCTATAGCATAGTACTTAAGCCATTGAAACTCTGGCGATTGACCCTTCGTCAAGATGACCTTTGGTATCTTCTTCATGTCTAGCTTGCTCTGCCACTCATCTTTCCGTTCTAATACTTCATCTCTTGAATAACCCTCCTGACTAGAACCTTTCACCACTTTCGCGAAGGACATATGTTGATCTTCCTTCCAGTTGTGGGCACTCCTTCCTTTAGCCAACTCTCTTTCAGTAGATGTCTTTCCATCCCTCAGACCATACCTTCTTCTCTTACTCCATCCATGTTCTGCCACCTTTACCCTAATAGGATTACCGTATACGTGCATGCCATTGGTCAGTCCAGCTACCTTCTTCGCTTCCTCCATTGAACCAAACCTCACAAAAGCATACCCAATCTTCATGTTATTGTTAACTCCAGCAAAATACACATCCCTTACTTTTCTAAAAGGCTTAAAAATGCCCCATAAACCCAAAGAGTCCACCTGATCATTCAGATTGTCCACAAAAATGGATAATAAATCTGCCATAAAGTCTTTAAGCCTGTCATGAACCATCCGGTCTCCCCCATGGCCATGCACAAAAAGGGAGCTTCTCTCCCTAAAATTCTCTCTCATGTTTTGTTTAGAAATTCTAAATACATTATAACACAACTTTACTAGACTCCTACGACTTGCGTTAACTTATTTATTTATTTATTATTATTATTTTTTTGGTGTTTCATAAACCTTAAACTAGTTTTTTCATTATCATGAAAGTTTTATTTGATTTCGATGTGATCTGAATGATTTACAACAAGAAAGAAATATTTTTTTTTTAAAGAGTTAATTTTTGCATAAATAAACAATAATTAAAAAAAAATTGTGCCGACTCTTGAAATTTTGAAAAAAGAATCGAATAAAGGAAAATAATAATAATAATAATAATAATAATAATAATAACTTATCCATATGAGTATTCAATGAAAAAAGATAATTTTGAAATAAAAAATATATTTTTTTTAATTTAGGTTCTTATGATGGATTATTTTTTAAAAAAAGGGTGTCAAAAGGTAAAAAATGACAATTTTAGAAAAATGGAGTGTCTTTTGTGTATTTTATAAAAACTTCAACATAAAAAAAAAAAAAAAAAGCTAGAAAGGAGAAAATCTTTTTTTTTTTTTTTGTATTTAGGTGATAAATTACTAACCTAATAATATTTGTCTGTTTTGTAGATAAAGAGATTTTAATGAGGAAATTACCTCAGAAGAGTTTTCCTTATATACCAATTAATTTAAGGGAAATTATCATTTTCCCCTATAAGGATTCCCATATCTTGATTGGCTTATTTCATAGACAAACCACATTTGGGGTTTTTGTAAGGGTAGATTAGGCTCTCAAGACCTCAAGAGAAGAAGCACCAAAGGTAAACTTCTATGTGCTTAATTTGCTTTGAAGAGATTAGTTGCACACACACACTCACATCTCATGTATTGTTTTTATTTATATGTTGTGTGTTCTTATTTGTGCACCTTATTGCTTTGAAAATCTCTTCAAGCATTGATTGTTGATTGATCTTGCTTGTTGTGCCTTAATATGTTTTGATTTTAGGCTGAAAGCTATAGAGCAAATCAGCGCCCTGTTCGGAGGTCGGTGACCGCATAACTAGGGTGCATTTTGAAGTGCTCTGTTTCTGGTCCAAATCGGTGCCCTTGGTTCGGCATTTAATGGCCATAAAAAAGGCCGCTGAAAAGGGACCAGAATGTCAAGTCTCAAATCAGCGCCTTTGTTCGGCGGCCTAGGGCGCAGAAATAGGCGCAGAGTTGTTAGTCAACTCAGTTGACTGAATTATGCGCCCTGTTCTGCGGTCCGTGGCTGTAGAATTAAGGGCGCAGAATCGGCGCTTTTTAGCAAATTTGCAAAACAGCACCACTTCAATTAAGCATCATATATATATGCCTCTTTCATTCATAGGTCGTTTTTTAAGTGTCCAAAAATCATATTTTTCCCTTAGAACACATTTCAAGAGAAAAATTCACAAGAACTCTCTTTTAAACACTTAAAGACATTCCTTTGATCATCAAAGTTCATATAGGATCATCCATGACCATATAGCATGCATCCATGCATGGTTTTGCATCATCACAACTTGCTTGGTAAGATTTTGATTAACTTCATCTTATTTTAGTATTTTTACTATCAAGCCATCTCTTTAGATTACTTGTATGTTTTAGATCATATGCTAAATACAAGAATAGAGAATTGATTGTGATGAATTGATTGAGTGTTGTATTGTGATAGCTAATTAGGTTTTTGCTTAATCTTGATTAGCTAAGCTATTTGACTCATTTAGCTCTTGATATTTAGGGTTGATTTAATTGATTATATCATTATCCTAGATAAACATCTAAGGTTCCCTAGCCTTGTTTGTTATTTGAATATCATCATATATTCACATAGGTTGCATAATCTCTTCATTGAGAATTAAGACTTGTGGCTAAGAGTGCTTAGGCCATAAGCAAATTGGACTAGAGCCACTTTTAAAGGCCTGTATGGTAGAAGTGGGGGGTTATTGACTAGAGTGTTAGACGAGGTCTACATAGGTTGTAAACTCCATTTCGATTAGTGGATTTCGAGGTTCGAGTGTGATGCACTAAACAACCCGTGGTTTTTTCCCAGTGGTTGGGTTTCCACGTATATATCAAGTGTTATTTAATTTCCGCACCATATTACACTTGCTATATAATATTGACTATTAGGAGTATTTTCGTAATCTTGATTATACACGAAAATTGGGTAATATTAGTTAAAATCTATTCACCTCACCCCAACCCCACCACCACCCCCCCCCCCCCCCCCCCCCCCCCCCCCCCCCCCCCCTCTCTCGATTAATATATAGAACACACCGAGTATTTGTTTCATCCCCCTTGATGTTTGCCATATTAGAATTTCAATAATGGTTAGTCAGCCCCTAACAAACCCTAAATATTGGTCATATTCCCTCTTCTGTTACCTTTCTCGTTAGAATGGAGGTTTGACCGTCAATCTTCATGTTAAATGACCGTTTTATCCTTCAGTATAATCTGAAAATGATAATTTAACCCTTATGATATCCATTAAATAAAATATATATTTAAAAAACAAAAAACCAAAAAAATTAAAATGATGAATCTCCACCGTCCATGTTTATGATAGACTGTGGATATATTTATTTTTATTTTATTTATTTAATTTTAGAAAAAAAAACATAAATTAAAAGTGAAAACAAATTTAAAAACATTTTTTTTCAAATTTTGTAGATCTAGTGGCGATCACCAATCTGGATCTTTAGATCTCTACCATATCCATCTCTTTATCAAATAACAAAAAATTTATAAATAAAATAAAATAAAATTATAGATCTAGTGGACAGATCCAACACTTTGATCTGGAGGAGATATGAATCTCCACCAAGACCAAATCCATCAACCCCAAACCACAATCATCCACCATCATTACCACCATACCAACACCAAATTCAACATGTAAGGACCTCTATTTTGTGATTGGCTTATTTCATGACAAACCACAATTGGGGATGATTGTGTAATGGGTAGCTTAGGTCTTCTTGATGATTATCAAGGCAAGTTTCCAAGCATCTCCATGACTTGAAGATCAAGAGCTTCAAAAGGTATAACACTTGAATTTGATTCTTGAAGAGTTTAGGTGCACACAAACACTTCATGCATGCGTTTTTTATCTTGCATTTGTGTTTTAATTATCTATTTATGTGCATCCTTTACACACATCACACATCACACTTACACTTCATTGTTAGATCTAAGGGTGGTTTTGTGTGATGTAATTCGTTTTAGTTGAGTGATCGGAAACGTCCGCGCATGGATGATGATGTGCTTGTCTAAGTGCGATGTTTGACCTCTACAAAAGGCCTATTTCTTCTCTAAGTTTGGTCTAGGGGCATAGGGGTTTGGTCCATGGAAGATGGTCAAAATTCCCCTTGGAAATTCAAGGTTCTTGGATTTCCACGGCACGCTACGTTTAAGCGTACTGCGCTCGTTAGTTTGGTGAACTGCGGAATTAGAAGTGGTTGTTTGCGGTATGCTCGTCGAAGTGAACCATGTAAGTTCACAGAGCTTCTCTCGCGGTACGCTCGTCAAAGTGTACCGCGGAATTGTACCGCGAAATTGCCCAGATTTTGATATTTTTTTCAAAACGACGTAGCTTCATTTATGGTTCCTTTTTATATCCCTTCTTCTTCTCCAACCGTGTTTCAGAGCTTCAAAACCCATTTTTAGAGAGAGGAAGGGTCCCTTTAGTGAGAGAAGCTCCAAGAGTTGTTCTTTAACTCTCCAAACCCAAAACCCATCTTCTTCATGCATCATTGAACATCTTTAAAGCATGGGTCTTCATTGTTTCATGACTAGGTAAGTTAGAACTTCATTGAATATCATTTAATATTCTTCTTTCTCTAGATTAGGTATTTATTGCATGATTAAATACCTAGACTCTATTTATTTCATATATTTATGAGTTTTGATAACATGATTGGGTTTGTTTTTGATAGCTTAATTAATTAGGTTGGTTTTGCCTAAATAGCTAATTCATCCATGTTCTTGCATGTTAATTGATGATTAGGTTAACCTTGTGCATCTAGTCAAACTTATGAATATCTATGTGAATGCATTTAACAATTAGGTTTTTGGAAATTCTCTACAACTAATTGAGTTCACATGTATGGACATGTTGACATTGTTGATAACTAGGATGTTAAATTGCATTATCTGCATCTAGTTAAGCATTATATGTTTGTCTAGCATATTTTGTGTTTGAGCATAATTGTCATATGCACTTAGACTTTTAATTCTCTTCAATGAGTCAAAGTCTTGTGGCTTCTAGGTGAAGTTGCACAAGCAAGTGCAGTCTTGCAACCAAGGGTTGGTTGGCAAACATTGGTCAAGTGCCACTATAAAAGGCCTGCGGGTAGAGTAGGCGGTGCTCACGCCAAGAATAGTGTATCGGGGGATATCACTAGGGATTGAACCGAGAGAGGTGAGTGGTAGTGTCCATAGCCTGAGGTTGTCTAGAGTGAGAGTCCGTATATCACTTGAGGGAGTAACCTTTTATTCATATAGTGGATTTCGGTGACCATGTGTGGCTAGCATAATAGCTCATGGTTTTTCCTTGTTGAAGGTTTCCATTTAAAAATCAAGTGTTCTTTAATTTCCACACTTTATACTTGATTCTATGTTTTGTTGAATTGGGTTTATTCTTGAATATTGACTAATCCAAAAAATTTGGTAATAATCGAATTAACAACCCATTCACCCCTTATAGGTTGTTTTAGATGCATGTTATATTTGTTTCACAACATTTTTTTCTACTCTCAACCAAATTCAAATCAAAATTGAAAAAAAAAATAAAAGCAAAACATCGATTAATCCCTCCCGATCAGAAATCCAAATCAAGAACACGCACCCAAAAAAAAGAAAAAGAAAAAAAAACAGAAATGCAACAACACTAGTTCATGTCGCAAGCGGTTCGTGGGATCGCCGACACAACTAGATCAACGGTGAGGAGTAGTCGATCAGATAGGACAGACTCCAACGTACATAATGGTGGCGCCAGCATGGCTTGAACCACAGTGGATTGCTATGAATCTGGGTAGTAAAGACACTTTTTTCATGGGGTTTGTTGGTAATTTCTAGCGAATAGATTGGCGACGTTGATGGACGGGGTTTAGTGATCGGTGACCAACGAAGCCTTCTTGGTCGGCGGTGATAAGTGACTCACGGCGGTGAATGGGTGAATCAAACTTGCCATATCTCATTTTCTTTCAATAAAATTGTAATTTTTTAAAGAAGTGGGAGAAGAGAGATAGGAAGAAAGAGAAAGGGATTGGTGGCAACTAGGGTTTGGTGTTTAAGTGGTGGTGGTGGTGGTGGTGGTAGGGATGTCAATGGTACAGGTCAAGGATGGGTTTTCCATTACCATTCCCAATATCAATTTGTATAAGAAATACCATCCCCGATGAATACCCATTAGGGGATCGGTTTTTTACCCCATCCCATTAATGTAATTTTTTTTATGACTTTTTGATAAAGATCATATAAATATTATTGAATAATATGAATATTGGGAAAAAAAGAGAGGGGAAATCATGTTAGTGGGAGGGAAAAATATGTGGGTACGGGGACGGGGGCGGGGACGGGGTGAGGCGGGGACTTGAAATCCCGTAACCGTACCGAAATGAAATGGGGGATTAAAAACAATGCCGGTCTTATACCACAACTTAAATGGTACGGTTAAAACCGTCCCTAACGGAGCGGGTCCCCACGGATCCTCAAACCAATGGGTAATTTTAACATCGCTAGGTGGTGGCTAGGTTTTTGTGTGAGTTGTTGTTGATTAGGTTAGGGTTTAGGTGTTGGAAATGATGTGGAAGATGATGATGATGAGTGGTGGTGTTTAAAATGATTTAATTTTTAGTACTATAATTTTTATTTTTTTTTAAGAGTTGTATTGGTATGGGATAAATTTTGATTAAATTGTAATTTTTTATATTTTTTATTCATTTAATTTCTTTATTTTAATAAGTCATTAACTGTGGTGCTAAGTTACAATACAACGCTTCCAATTTTAGCGGTCAACACGCTTTTGGATAGAAAAGGTAACAGAAAGGGGAGCTCATTCTAGCCGATAAGTCCGTTAGGCACCCACGCGGCATAGTAGAAGATGTGTTAGTGCATGTCGGGAAGTTGATTATTCCGGCGGACTTTGTGGTTTTGGATATGGAGGATGATTCGGACAGAAGCAGAGAGATGCCGATGCTACTTGGGCGACCGTTCATGTCAACCGCCAAAGCAATCATCGACGTCCATAATGGGAAATTGTCCTTGACTGTGCTAAGAGAAACAGTGGAATATGAGGTGTTAGAGTCTATGAAGCATCCGATGGGAGCTCTTGATTGTTTTAGAATTCAAGTAAACAATAGGGAGTCAAACCCTAAGCTAAGTTTAGGGAACTATGAGGGACTTGCCGAGTTTCCGGTGGATAATCAGAGAACGCCTTTTATCAAGCACGAGTCGCCCGACTATGAGGAAATTATCGCTCGACTCAAAGAGGAGAATAGAGCATTAAAAGCAATAAATTTTGAGCTCAATACTAAGTTAGAAGACGTTTTGAAGAGTCAAGATGAATTGGTAGAGGAGTGTACAACTCGGGTATCCAATATAGAAGAAGAAGCCTTACAAAGAGATCAACTCATGAGAGACAAAGAGGAGTTGAGCATCGCTAAGAAGGCCAAAGGAAAGAAAGTGGATCATCTTTGCAACCAATGGGTAGATAAAGGGAAGCAAAGCAAAGTAATGCAAATTAAAAGCAATCCCCCACCTCTACAAAATAAGAAGGAAAAGATCCAAGTAAAGAAAACAACACAAGCACCAACTGCAAAAATTGTGAGAGGTAAAATTCCTACACTCGTTCCTATGTGTTGTTATTGTCACAAAAAAAGGGCATTCCAAACCTTTTTGTGCCAAGTTGAACAAGAAGAATGGGTGTAAAGATATTAATCCTAGAGAAAGCATTTCTAATGTTAATCTAGAGGAAGGCCCAACCCATTTTAATGCCAAATGGGTGGAAAAAAGCAATATAATAGGAATAGACAGAAAAGAGGTTTTTTGGGTTAAACGAGAAGGAGTAGGGTATGTGGTGTTGAGACCAACTCTCTATGTTGGTGATTGAGTGTTTGAACTTCTTGATGATTTGGTTTGTCATGTGCAGATCACTAAGCTTTGAAACTAAGCGGAAAACTTTTGTGATGAGAATTAAAAGTAGCATCTCATTTGTTAAAACTTTTTGTACATAGGTTATATAGTTGTTTAGTTATGTTTTTATGTTATTATCTTGAGTTTGAAGCACCTTATCTATCTTAAATAAGGCCTTGGCTGGTGGTTATCTATTGACGAGGACCTTAAAATAGATAAGTTTGGGGGTTTGAATTTCTTGATGCATTGAATATTAGAATCAAATATTTAGGGAAGTAATCATTTTTATTGCATTAAAATCATACATTGGTATGCGTTTTTATAGTTTTTAGGAAGCAGGAAGAGCTGCAAGTAAGAGATTGCGAGTACAATCTCGCAGTCACAACTCGCAACGCATTCTGAACTAAAATGTGCGAAGAGAGACTGCGATTACATTCTCGCAGTCACTTTGTAAATTAACTCGTAGCGCAATCTGAGAATCATCTTGCGAGTGGAGACTGCGAGTACAATCTCGCAATCCAAAATAGCACAAGTCGCAGTGCATTCTGAGAATCATCTTGCGAGTGGAGACTGTGAGTACAATCTCGCAATCCAAAAAAGAACAAGTCACAGTGCATTCTGAGGATCAAACTGCGAGGTGATACTGCAAGTATGTTCTCGCAGGACCTTACTCGTAGAGTTGCTCAGATCATGAACCCTAAAATTTGCGACCAAAGAACTGCGACTTGAGACCAAAATCTGCGAGCATGTACTCGCAGATTGAACGGGATTTTACGAGTATAAAGCTGAAACGTCACTTTCAGTAGAACCCTAACTATTGTCTTTACTCTTTTCTGAAATTTTTCCCCAATTTTCACCAAATCAACCCTTAATCCACTTCATTTCAACTCGATCAAGCATCAAGAAGGTACGAATCATCAATTAAACGCTTAATCTCTTTAAATTTTGTCAAAAATCTGCGATTCTCTCTCTCTCTCTCTCTCTTTTCCGATTCAATTGGGTTAGGGTTAGGGTTTCGAATATGGATTAAATGATAGGGGTTTTGTTTATTGATGTTAGTTAAGTCTAATTCATGGTTTAAATTTCATATTTGCATGATTTTGGTTTCAAATCAAGGTTTGAATCCCGAAATCCCAAATTGGGAAATTTTTGAAACTGTTTGGAATTGAACCCTAATTGCAAAGAGATGTTTCCATGTTGTTTCTAATGAATAGAAATTGTCATTAGCACTTACTTAGCATGTAAAATAAAATAAAAAATCAAAGTGTTTTTCATTTTAGATCAAATCTACTTCGAAAATATTGGATGAAATTGATGTTGAACATGACATGTCTTTAATTAGTGAGTTAATGGAAGTTTTGTTGCATATTGTGTAACAATTATGCCATGCTTGATGATATGTGAATTATACTTTGAAATTTCAAACTAGGGCATGTGGTAGTTGTTTGAATTTGAATGTGATTATGAACTCTTAAAAAATAAAAAATAAAAAAGATTGTCTCGGTAGTGAAGTGGTTTGGTTAGCTAAATGATTTAAGGGTGTTTTGTTGCTATATGAGTTATAGGTGGAAATTTTTCATGCCTTACAATAGAATTTCTATTCTTGGATTAGGGAGTTGTGTAATTATTATTTGTATTGTGATTTTCTTGTAAGTTCCTAACTTGGAATGGAGTTCATTTTCAAGAATGGCTCGCACAAGAAAGCCACATGGTTCATCACAAGTTCCACCTTCACCTCCGCCAAGTGAGGCTCCTTCACAACAAATGAGTAAGAAGGGCAAGGAGGCTACTCCAAGATCTTCAGGACGACACCCCGAGTACACCCAAAGACTGGAACATAATAGGAATAGGAGCATGGTGATGGAGAAGGGGTTAGATTTTAAGGAGTTAGCGGGTACAAGTTTCATTACGGAGGTACACTGTCATGAGTGGGTGACTTATTGCACCATTCGGAACCCAGCAAACGTGACAGTAGTGCATGAGTTTTATGCATCTATGAAGACAAATGAGTTTTTGAGAGGAGGATCAATGAAGGTGAGAGGCAAATTAGTGAATTTCAATGCCATAGACATTAACAAGAGATGGGAGACAAGGAGTTATCCTCAGTGGGAGGACAGGTATGAGCCGAAGGGGATCTACCACATCTACAATCAGGATTTAGCGAGTGCCATTAGGGGAGAACCGTGTTGTAAGGATTCCCGTTGTTTTTAATTGGCTTATTTCGTGATCAAACCATATGTGGGGGTTCTTTGTAAGGGTAGCCTAAGTATCGGTCTTGTTGTTCGAAGCCCTTTTGAAGACCTCGTGTTGATAAGCACCGAAGGTAAATTTCTATGTGCTTACTTTTCTTTGAAGAGATTAGTTGCACACACACACTTAACATTCATTGCATATGTGTGCATTCTCTTCATTTGTCACATTTCACACTTGCACTTATTTATTATATTTTATGGTGTGTAATTGTGTCATGTTGTTGTATAATTCGTTTCCCGATAACTTTCGGAAACGTCCGCGCATGCACGAGAATGTGCTTGGTTTAGCGCGAGGACCGCCTATGGAGAATGCCCTTGGCTTCTCCTTGGTTTTCACCTATCTAGGTGATCGGCGGTTATGATCGGCGGCCTGGCCGCCGAATGAAACCGCCGTTTCAGTCCAGATTGGTCTGGAGCATTTCTGCGGTTAAGATCGGCGGTCACGACCGCCGTTCGAAACCGCCGTTTCAAGACCTGATTGATTTATCTCTCAGTCTAATTCGGCGGTTGAAACGGCGGGCATGAAACCGCCGTTCGAAACCGCCGTTCATACCTGGTTGATTTTGATCTCTCTGTTCTGTTTCGGCGGTTGGAATCGGCGGTCACGAAACCGCCGAATTAACCGCCGTTTATGCTCTGTTCTTCACGAGCTCAATTCGGCGGTCATTAACGGCGGCCTGGCCGCCGATTGAAACCGCCGATTGGCGCGTTTCTTTGAAACTTACTTAAACGACCACACTTTGATTTGGCCCCCTATATATATGCCACTTTGACTTTAGGTCAATCAAGAGAGTTCATATTCAGAATTCATACTTAGGATATTTTTCAAAGAGAAGAAAAATTCCAAGAACTCCATTCTTGATTCTCAAACACTTTTCATGATCATCAATCATCATCTAGCATCATCTTAGATCATCTAGATGTCATCTAGCATGGAATCTTCATCATACTTTGCTTGGTAAGCTTTTCACTAATATCTAACATGTTTTGTGTTTCTCTTATCTAGCAATCTCAATTAATTACTTGTTTGTTATTTTGTATGCTTTAGATACAATATTGAGATGAGTATGATGTATGTTTGAGATTTTATATTGTGCTTGCATATTAGGTTTTGTGCTTAATATTGATTAGCTAAACTAATTGACATGTCATTTAGTTTTTGATATCTAGGATTGTTCTTAATTGCATATTAATCATCTTAGATAAGCATATAGGGTTTCCCTTGCTCTATGTTGCATTTTGGATATTTACATATATTCACTTAGGGTTGTATTCTCTTCATAGAGAAAGTAAGTCTTGTGTGTAGCATCCGGGATTAGGTTGCTTAGAACGCAAGCAAATTGGACTAGGTTCACTCATACCGGGATTAGGTAGGTGTGTGATTACTTCCGGGATTAGGTTGTAATCGTTTGCACATTTAGTGGATTCGAGGTTCGAGTGTGGCTTACTTACATAGCCCGTGGTTTTTCCCGTGAGGGTTTCCACGTAAAAACCAAGTGTTGTTTTAATTTCCGCACCATATTACAATTGCTTGGTTATATTATCTTGAGGGCATTTTCGTAATTTTGACTAACACGAAAAATTGGGTAAAAAGCGTAAAATCTATTCACCCCCCCTCTAGATAGCTTTATACACACCGTGCTATTATTTGTTTCAATTGGTATCAGAGCGGGTTCCTAGACATACATAGGTGATCCTTGCTTATTTTGGTGTGTTTTGCATTTTGTGTGATTTTTGATCATTCATACATTTGCATTCATTTCATTCATTCATAAACACTATGAGTGGAAACGGTGGAAATGGTGGTGGCCACGAAGGAGCTTCTAGCACAAGGCCTCCACTTCTTACCGGATTGAACTATTCCCAATGGAAAGGGAAGATGGAATCCTACATATGCCAAATTCATGACCGTGCATGGATGGCGGTGGAAGACGGATATGATCTCCCTATGATGACTCCCGATGGTGGAGGACAAGATGTTTTGAAGCCTAAGGCGCAATGGAACGCGCAAGAGTTTGAGGCTTCTAAGTGGAATATGAAGGCTATGCATGCCATTATGTGTGCTATGGATGAGAATCAGTACAAGCTTATTCAGAATACTCAGATTGCCAAAGTGGCATGGGACATCCTTCTAGTTGCACATGAGGGAACCGAGGTGGTGAAGGAGTCCAAGCTTCAAGTCCTCCAAACTCAGTTTGAGCTACTTAGGATGGGAGAGGATGAATGCTTCAATGACTTCGAAATCAAATTGATGGATATTGTAAATCAAAGCCATCAACTCGGAGACCCGTATTCGGATAGGAGAGTCAAGCAAAAAATTATGAGATCTCTCCCCGATAGGTTTGAATCCAAGGTGACGGCCATAGAAGAAAATAGTGGCTACATGGATATGAAGCCAAGTGAGGTGATTGGGCGTCTCCTTGCATATGAGTCTAGGAAGGCTCCTAGCACCACTACTCCTCCTAAGAAGTCTAAAGGAATAGCTTTGAAAGCATCTAAGGATGCAAAGGAGGCAAAGCATGAATCGGATGAAGACCTTGCCTTATTTGTGAAAAGGTTCAACAAGGTTATGGGGTTCAAGAAGAAGAAGGGATTTGGGTCAAGAGGACAAGATTTGAAGAAAAAGAGTTCCTTCAAGAAGTTTGAGCCTAGACAAGAGAGGACCGAAAGGAAAGGGGTCCGATGCTTTGAATGTGGTGGGATTGGTCACTTTGCCCCCGAATGTGCTAATCACAATGATAAGAAGAAGAGCAAAGTGATGGCCGCCACTTGGAGTGGGAGTAGTGATGACTCCAATGAGGAAGATGAGTCTTCAAGTGAAGAAGAGCTCATGGCTAACCTCCTAGCTTTTGCCTCCTCACATAAGAGCAAAAGTGGTAGTGAGAAAAAGGAAATGAGTCAAGAGGAAAATGACTCAAGTGAAGAAGAAAGTGATTCCTCATCTAACTCCATAAGTAGTTTTGTGGAGAAAAAGGTACTTGCTAAATGCCATGCCGAGTTTAATGATTTAGCAATCAAGGGCACAAGAAAGATCAAGATGTTGAGAGAAGAAAATCTTGAGCTTGCATCTCATAATGACCACTTAGGTGAACAAGTGGAAAAATTCAAGAAGATAGAAGATAAGCTAAGATAGGAGTTAGCTTTATCTAGGAGGAATGAAGAAAGTCTAAAGAGTGAGCTTGAAGAAGTTAGAAATTCTATGACTAGGATGGATTCTAGCACCAAGAAGCTTGACCATATGCTTGGTGTTGGAAAGAGTCCATGTGACAAGAGGGGTCTTGGGTATGAAGATGACAAGAAGATCTCTACCTCTAACAAGACCGTGTTTGTCAAGAGCTTGAAGAAAGAAGAAACTTCATTTGTGCAAGCTCCTAGAAAGAAATTAGAAGTAGGACAATGCTCTAATGCACAAGTGAAGATGGGTCCAAGAAGGAAACCTCAAGCTCAACCCCCTAGGGTCTCTCAAGCTAACATTCCTCCTCAAATGGCTCACAAAGGAAAGAGACCTATCATGCAACCTCAAGCTAGGAAGCAACCAAGACCGGTTCAACAACGAAGAAGGATTGAACCCTTCCATCCACAAAGACAAAGGCAAGGTATGATTTCTTATTTCATCCCTATTTGTCACTTTTGTGGTTGTGATGGCCATATTAGACCAAATTGCTTTCAATATATTAAAATGTGTAGAAAACAAAGCATGATTGAGAAGAAAAAGAAAAGAGCCATGATGCATGTTCCTAGGAATGATAATATTATTATGCATGATCCTAGGACATCTAGAGCCCATATACCAAAAACCACTAAGAAAGCTAAGATTGTTTCTAGGTGGATTAGAAAGAATGACATTGTTTGCCATGTTGCTCAAATAGCCTTGAAGGCAAATTCTTCTAATTTTTGGTATCTAGATAGTGGGTGCTCTAGGCACATGACGGGAAACAAGAGTTTCTTCGAGACTCTTGTTATGGAGGAAGGTGGATATGTCACTTTTGGTGATGGATCCAAAAAGAAAGTTGTAGGGAAAGGAACCATTTCCGTTCCCGGATTACCCTCCTTATCCGATGCTTTATTTGTTGATGGCTTGAAAGCCAATTTAATAAGCATTTCACATCTAAGTGATGAAGGATATTCCGTCTTGTTTTGTAAAGATGATTGCTCGATCCTAAAGCCCGATGGACAAACCTTATTGAAAGGTATGAGATCTAGCGACAATTGCTATTGTCTTGAAGCTAGAATAGTCTCAAACAATGTGTCCATGGATGAGCAAATTGAGTTGTGGCATGAAAGACTTGGCCACATGAACTTTAGGGATCTACGGACCCTTGGAAAGTTCGAGTGTGTGCGTGGCCTCCCTAAGCTTGGGAAGAAAGCCAATGGTGTTTGTGGACCTTGCCAACAAGGAAAGCAAACTAAAAGCATGCACAAAAAGGGTAAGTATCTCACCACCAAGGAGCCTCTTGAGCTTCTCCACATGGACCTCATGGGTCCCATGCAAACCGAAAGTTTGGGTGGAAAGAGATACATTTTTGTATGTGTTGATGATTTCTCTAGATTTACATGGACATACTTTCTTAGAGAAAAATCCGAAACTTTTGATAAGTTTAAAATGCTTTGTACTAAATTACAAAATGAAATGAAATCTAACATTAGAAGCATTAAACGGATTAGAAGTGACCATGGGAGAGAGTTTGAGAATGCCTCTTTTGAAAGCCTTTGTGATAGCTTAGGCATCTCCCATGAGTTTTCGGCTCCTAGGACACCTCAACAAAATGGAGTTGTTGAGAGGAAGAATAGGGTCCTCCAAGAGATGGCCCGAGTGATGTTGCTTAGCAACAATGTCCCTAGGAACCTATGGGCCGAAGCTATCAATACGGCTTGCTATATAGGAAATCGTGTGTTCCTAAGGCCTGGTTCTAGAAACACCTCCTATGAGCTATGGAAGGGTAGGAAGCCAAATGTTAGCTACTTCCACACATTTGGAAGCAAATGCTACATTTTAAATGACCGTGATCAACTTGGCAAGTTTGATGCTAAGAGTGATGAGGGTATCTTTATTGGCTACGCCTTGAATAGTAAAGCCTATAGAGTTTTCAACTTGAAGACTCGAACCGTCATGGAATCATCAAATGTGGTCATTGATGATACTAGGCTCAAGTCTAATGACCATGAGGAGGAGGATGTTCTAGAGGATGACACTCCTTTGGAGAGGGTTGTGGTGACTCCCAATGTTGGGACATTTAATGAAGTCACACAACCCATTACTAGAGTTCCTCTCTTGGACTCTAAAGAACCCGCTCCATGGGTTAGGAAACTCCATGATAAAGAAGATATCATTGGAGAGGTAAATGAGGGTGTTAGGACTAGACGTCAACTTGCTAATCTTATTAGCTATACTTGCTACACCTCTCAAATTGAACCCAAAAAGGTTGAAGAAGCCTTACATGATGAATTTTGGGTTCTTGCCATGCAAGAAGAGCTAAACCAATTCGAAAGGAATGAGGTTTGGACTCTAGTTCCTAGGCCTAAGACCACTAATGTCATAGGCACTAAATGGATATTTAGGAACAAATCCGATGAGGATGGCAACATAGTGCGGAACAAGGCTAGACTTGTAGCACAAGGGTACTCTCAAATTGAGGGTATCGACTTTGAGGAGACATTTGCTCCCGTTGCCCGCTTAGAGTCCATTAGGCTTCTCTTGTCCATCTCTTGTGTGCACAAGTTCAAATTGCACCAAATGGACGTCAAGAGTGCCTTCCTCAATGGCTTCTTGCAAGAGGAAGTGTTTGTTGAACAACCCAAGGGGTTTGTAGATGCTCACCACCCCAACCATGTCTATCGCCTCAAGAAGGCACTATATGGGTTGAAACAAGCACCGAGGGCTTGGTATGAGCGCCTCACTCAATTTCTTGTTGACAATAACTACACAAGAGGTAGTGTTGACAAGACACTATTCATCAAGAGAGACAATGATGAGCTTTTCATAGCTCAAATATATGTCGATGACATAGTGTTTGGCTCCACCAACAACACCAAGGTCCAACAATTTGTTGATGTTATGTCTCATGAATTTGAGATGAGTCTTGTTGGTGAGCTTAATTACTTCCTAGGTTTGCAAATTAGGCAACTTGATAATGGGATCTTCATAACCCAAGCCAAATATGCCAAAAACCTTGTGAAGAAGTTTGTCTTGAAAAAGCCAAACATTGTGACACTCCTATGAGCACCACTTTGAAGCTAAGCAAGGATGCTAGCGGTAAAAGTGTGGACCAAACCTTATATCGTGGCATGATAGGGAGCTTGCTCTATTTGACCGCAAGTAGGCCCGATATATCATTTAGTGTAGGAGTTTGTGCTAGGTACCAATCCGATCCCAAGGAGTCCCATCTCTCTTCTGTTAAGAGAGTCATTCGCTTTGTGAACGGGACTTCCAACTATGGGATTTGGTACTCATTTGACACTAAACCTAGTCTTGTAGGATATAGTGATGCGGATTGGGCAGGAAATTGTGATGATAGGAAGAGCACATCGGGCGGTTGCTTCTTTCTAGGCAACAACTTGGTGTCTTGGTTTTGCAAGAAGCAAAACTCGATTTCCTTGTCCACGGCGGAAGCCGAGTACATAGCCGCGGGGAGTGGATGCACTCAACTTATGTGGATGAAGCAAATGCTAGTGGATTACGGATTCAACCAAGGTACTCTCACTCTCTTTTGTGATAACATGAGTGCCATTAATATTTCCAAGAATCCGGTGCAACATTCTAGAACTAAGCATATTGACATCCGCCATCACTTCATTAGAGAGCTTGTTGAAAATAAATGCATAGTACTTGAACATGTAGGTACTAATGATCAACTTGCGGACCTATTTACTAAACCCTTAGATGCTACTCGATTTAAAACTCTTAGTAGATCTATTGGGGTATGTCTTGTGGAGTGATGTTCTATGATTGACCCCATATGGGGAACTCAAGCAAAGAGAGCTATTTTGCATTCTTGTATCTTGCAAAAAATTTGAAATATCTTATGCCTCTTCTTTTATTTGCTTGAGTAAGCTTGGTTGTACATATGTATATATGTTTTAAAATTCCATAAGTGTGAACCTTGCTTGTCTACAATCCATGTCATATTTATGTTCAAACATGCATTTTTGGACTAGGAGATTTACATTGGAAGTATGATTTGAATGACCTATGATTATCTCCATGACATGATGATTCTTTAATAACATGCTAATGACAAATGAAAAAGCATGAAATTCAGATAACATGCTCACATGAAAAGCATGAATTGATGATTGCTTATTCTTAAAAATGCAAAACTTGTGTGAAAACTTATGAGACTCAAAATGAATAAAGGATCTTGTATCCATTCAAAGGAATTTACATTCCAAATGTCTCTCTTTCTTTATTAGTTGAACATGGTTACTATCATACGGATAATTTTATCCGGAAAAATCAAATAGGGTGCAAAGTCGCTCATGCCATGTTTCGCTTATAAAGTTGGATATAGTTGCTCTTAAATTGAAATCAATAATCTCTATATCCTTGCTTTTCCCATGACATTGGTGAAATTGGTTTGAATTCTTATTAGAAACCTTTGTCATTTGCTTTGCCAAATACCATTGTATTTTGGACTTGAATGCTATATGTCTTGTATGCAAAGCATGTTGGATTCACACATTTTCTCAAAATAAATCTCCTTGTTTCTCTCAAATTAATTGAAGTGCATAAAGTGACTTCTATGTATATGCAAGTCTTGCATGCTTCTATCTCTCGTTGCTATGAGTGACCCGGTTGGGGACTACTCCTTTGCCTATATCATGACAAAAAGGGGGAGTAGGATATGGTAAGGGGAGGTGCAAAATATAGAAGCTATTGTACACTTTGGGGAGAACATACATTGAGGGGGAGTAACCCGTTGAGGGGGAGCATTGCATTTATCATACATTGCATACATTTGGTAATGTTGTGCCTAAATTCTAAAAATGCAAATGCTTGGTATTGTTCTCACATGATTAATCTCACACTTTTCTTGTATTAGAAATGTTAGAAACTCTTTTCAGGGATTGTTTATTCTACAAGAGGATTGAAGACTTCAAGTTGCATTAGCTTATCTCTTTGTAATGTAGAATATCATTATAGTCCCGTAGTTTCTATTTTTTGTGAGGAATCATTGTGAGTGATGGTTTTGTCACGAAATAGCCAAAGGGGGAGATTGTAAGGATTCCCGTTGTTTTTAATTGGCTTATTTCGTGATCAAACCATATGTGGGGGTTCTTTGTAAGGGTAGCCTAAGTATCGGTCTTGTTGTTCGAAGCCCTTTGAAGACCTCGTGTTGATAAGCACCGAAGGTAAATTTCTATGTGCTTACTTTTCTTTGAAGAGATTAGTTGCACACACACACTTAACATTCATTGCATATGTGTGCATTCTCTTCATTTGTCACATTTCACACTTGCACTTATTTATTATATTTTATGATGTGTAATTGTGTCATGTTGTTGTATAATTCGTTTCCCGATAACTTTCGGAAACGTCCGCGCATGCACGAGAATGTGCTTGGTTTAGCGCGAGGACCGCCTATGGAGAATGCCCTTGGCTTCTCCTTGGTTTTCACCTATCTAGGTGATCGGCGGTTATGATCGGCGGCCTGGCCGCCGAATGAAACCGCCGTTTCAGTCCAGATTGGTCTGGAGCATTTCTGCGGTTAAGATCGGCGGTCACGACCGCCGTTCGAAACCGCCGTTTCAAGACCTGATTGATTTATCTCTCAGTCTAATTCGGCGGTTGAAACGGCGGGCATGAAACCGCCGTTCTAAACCGCCGTTCATACCTGGTTGATTTTGATCTCTCTGTTCTGTTTCGGCGGTTGGAATCGGCGGTCACGAAACCGCCGAATTAACCGCCGTTTATGCTCTGTTCTTCACGAGCTCAATTCGGCGGTCATTAACGGCGGCCTGGCCGCCGATTGAAACCGCCGATTGGCGCGTTTCTTTGAAACTTACTTAAACGACCACACTTTGATTTGGCCCCCTATATATATGTCACTTTGACTTTAGGTCAATCAAGAGAGTTCATATTCAGAATTCATACTTAGGATATTTTTCAAAGAGAAGAAAAATTCCAAGAACTCCATTCTTGATTCTCAAACACTTTTCATGATCATCAATCATCATCTAGCATCATCTTAGATCATCTAGATGTCATCTAGCATGGAATCTTCATCATACTTTGCTTGGTAAGCTTTTCACTAATATCTAACATGTTTTGTGTTTCTCTTATCTAGCAATCTCAATTAATTACTTGTTTGTTATTTTGTATGCTTTAGATACAATATTGAGATGAGTATGATGTATGTTTGAGATTTTATATTGTGCTTGCATATTAGGTTTTGTGCTTAATATTGATTAGCTAAACTAATTGACATGTCATTTAGTTTTTGATATCTAGGATTGTTCTTAATTGCATATTAATCATCTTAGATAAGCATATAGGGTTTCCCTTGCTCTATGTTGCATTTTGGATATTTACATATATTCACTTAGGGTTGTATTCTCTTCATAGAGAAAGTAAGTCTTGTGTGTAGCATCCGGGATTAGGTTGCTTAGAACGCAAGCAAATTGGACTAGGTTCACTCATACCGGGATTAGGTAGGTGTGTGATTACTTCCGGGATTAGGTTGTAATCGTTTGCACATTTAGTGGATTCGAGGTTCGAGTGTGGCTTACTTACATAGCCCGTGGTTTTTCCCGTAAGGGTTTCCACGTAAAAACCAAGTGTTGTTTTAATTTCCGCACCATATTACAATTGCTTGGTTATATTATCTTGAGGGCATTTTCGTAATTTTGACTAACACGAAAAATTGGGTAAAAAGCGTAAAATCTATTCACCCCCCCTCTAGATAGCTTTATACACACCGTGCTATTATTTGTTTCACGTGTAACCCTTGGAACTCTGCTAATAAGTTTGTGCAAGGCCAGCTAGACTTTTAGAGTGCATTTTGGCACACATTCTTCAGTTATTCACTCTTCCCTTCGCACCATAGGCATACCGTTACTTTAGGGCCAGTAGTGCTCCTTTACTTGATGAAGATGGAGCTACCCTTTGATGTAGGCACAGTGGCTTTTAGAAGGATAGCAGAGGCCAGGAGGACGAATGTGCCCAGTATGAGTTTCCCATGTTTGATCACCTATTTCTGTGAGAGGGCAGGTGTGAGGTTTACTCCTAAGGATAAATGGCAAGCAGGAGGGCTTGTAGGTACGAAGGCCTACAATGAGGCCGATATTCCTAGAGGGATTCCTATATTGGAATCAGAGAAGGCAAAGAAGAAAAGACTGTAGAGAGAGCAGAGAAAGGCAAGAAAGGCCGGATTAGCTGAGGACCAGAGCGATGGATTTAGGAGAGAGCCTGATGTTGGTACGACTGCCCCACCACCTAGGAGTGCTACAGCACCTAAGGGAGCTTCTGAGCATGTTCCAAAATGGGGAAGGACTCTGACCACTATGGTCAGAGATCTGACTTTTGAGTTCAGAGCTTTCCGGGACGGTTTTGACAGTGACGGCACTTATACGAGGAGGACACCTTATCATCCGAGGAAGAGAACCAGAACAGAGGGTCCTTCATCATCTAAGGACACTAAGCCAGAGCATTATACGCCTCCTCTTCCACCATACCAGCCCGGTCCTTCTCATGCAGGCACCTCAGCTCGTTCCAATCCTTTTGATCCAGCAATAGAGTTCCAGACGATGTCACCTTACTCACCCACCACTTTGATTCCCTATCCGACGCCGCTTTGTATGGCGAAGCCGATGAAGGATATGTCAGACCCAGATGCCACAGACTCTGAGACAGATTCAGACTGATTTTCTTCTATGCTATGCACTTTTCTCCCGTATTTTGCACTATTTTCGGTATTTCCAGTTTTAAATATTTTTGCATATGGAACTCTTTAATGTTTTTGCCTAGTACTTATGGATATTAGTTTAGAAGGTTTAGCTATATCTATTTTGGATTTTGGACATGTTTAAATTGCTTATATATATGTTTGCTTAGATCTAAGAGTGGTTGATGATATATGGATATTAGTGCTTAGGGATACAGTTCATGTAATTAAGTACATTTTGGAAGTATTTAATATTTAGTATCTTGACATGAAGGATGTGGATATTTAGGTGTTTGTTGGCCAAACCACCAAACCATGGAACTCATGCCCATTGTTTTTAGTTGATTGAACATTGGGGGCAATGTTGAGTTTAGGTTTGGGGGTGTGGGCATGTTAATATCTTTACTTTACATCTTGCTTATTTTTAGTGTATATTGCGATATATGTGATAATATTTGCAGATATATGAAAATTTTTCATTTTTGGAGAATTTCTTTTTGGAGACACCCTTTTTTAGTGTCAGTGTCGATCGTTCGTACCAATGAAAAGCTTTGCATGTTTTAATAGCTGAGTATTGATTAACTTTTTATCAATCTAAGATTTTCTTAAGCAAAGTGAGCATAGTCCCTTTTCTTTTGTGATAGGAAATGGGATTCAGTGCTCTTGTAGTTTGGATTAATAGTGGAGACTTCCCGTGAGTATCGTGCCTTAGCGTTTATTTTGGAGGGAAATTTCTTTTCTATTCCGATACACTTTTCGATTATTTTGTTCAAAGCAATCTCACAGTATTATTTGCATTATGTGCTATAGAACTCTTATAATTATGGATAACGTGTTTACTTCGTATTCCCTTGTTAGACGGATTTTAAGAGAGGATAGGAGGATCTCGGTAGTGTTTCGAATGCTTATAACCTAAACACGTCCGTATTCCCAGTTAGTGCATTTAAATGAAAGTATGGCCTAATCACTCATCCAATCACGTAAAACTGACCACATCGCATAATAAATAAATTCTCTAGCCCAAACACTCACCCCAAGTAACCATTGTTACTAATTATGTCAAGGTATACAATTAGTTGAGTTAAATGAGAAGCTCTAATTATTTTAAGTAGTGTGTACTGAGGTTTACTTTGAAGTAGTGCTTGAAAGTGGCTACCAAAAAAAAAAAAAAACAAAAAAAAAAAAAAAAAAAAAAAGAAGCAAACCACTGTTTTCCATTGCATAGTTACTCAAAATAAGAGTAACAAAGTAGCACAACTAAAGATCTTCAAAGTGTTATGCCTAGACGCTAGTGTTTAAAGTTCAAAAATGAGATCTAAATGGTGAAAAGGATATTGTATATATATACCTTGACATGATTTGTAACCCTCGATACACTTGCGCCAAAAAAATAATAATAATAATAATAATTTCCAACCTTCACAAATTACCCTTGGCCTATATTTATAATTTAAGGAGTTCCCTCTTGATCTTATAAGAAGTCTATCTTGGGAATGCAAATGTTTATATGCTCTACCACGTTCATGGCATGTAATTTGTTCATGAGATCTTTTCATATAAAATGTGCGTTATTTCAAGTACTCTCATGCGTTATATATTTGATTGCCATCTACATAACTTCCATCTTGCATGTGTTTGATAGAGAATGACATAGGACTCTGTGAGAAAATTAGAGTGAAATCCAGTGAGAAATAGAGTCAAAGCGAATTACATTCGAGTTACTAGTGTGAGCAATCTCTGAAGCTTTTATTTTAAGTGTGGGATTCATTTATGTGAGATAGAATCATTTGAATGATTTCTGGATACTCGGCATTCAGAAGTTCCAGCATGTCCAGTTTATTGTTGGTACAACACTTTTGGCATTGATTTTTGAATTAAGAGGGTCTCATCTCATGTTTTGTTTATCTATGTATATAATAGTATAATTTAGTTAGAATATGTTAGTTAGCTAGTCATTATTATGTTTTTGCTCGAGGGCGAGAAAAAGATAGGTTTGGGGGTTTTGATCGCTCTAAATATGTCTATGTTTTGAGCGATTATTTCCTCCCTTTTGTTTCCTTTTTTTGAGGTATTTATCATATTTAATAGTGATTATTAGAGTTTTCAGGTATTTTCCTCTACCAAAGTAATTTTTAGCCCTTATTGGAAAATTGGAGGGAAAAATGGCGTATTTGGAAGAATTTGGAAATCTGCGAGTACGTAATTGCAGGACCAACCTCGCACATTTTCTTCAGAATGTGCTACGACGTGACGCTGCTTGAACGTTCTCACAGGTCATATTTCCTAATCAGTTCCAGACCACGCTGCGAGTAGAAACTGCGAGTACCTTCTAGCAAATCATAACTCGCAGTCCAACATCAGATGCAACTGCTACCTCTTGACTGCGAGACCAACCTAGCTAATCCAAACTGCGACTTCAATACTGCGAGTTCATACTCGCAGATTTCAGATCTGAGAAAAGCCCAGAACCATCTACGAGAGGAGAACTGCGAGCTTGGTCAAGCACTAGCTTACGCTGCGAGGTCATGACTGCGAGCACATGCTCGAACATTTCAAAAAGAACTCGCAAATTCGAGTCGGCCACCTCTTTTTCAGCTTGATATTTTCATACACTATATATACATAATATCTAGATTAACCAGAGAGATAGAGAGAGATATTTTATTAGTAATTTGGAGACCTAGAGATATTTTGTAGACTAAATACTCTCAACTTTGTAGAACTCAAATAGTTTCTTAGTTTTAGATTGGATCAAAGAACTCTTGTGAAAGAGATAAAAGAAGAAGGTTGCAAGCAAAAGTCAAGGACTTCATCCAAGCTTATGGGTTGTATTACTTTCTCTTTTTCGTTACCTTTATTTGTAGTTAATATGATGTGTAGCTAAATCTCTTGAGATGTGAGGGATTGATGCTCATGAGTTGTTAACTATGATCAAAATCAATTGACTATTTATATTTTATTCTATCTTGTTTAAGTATATGCATTTAATGTGTGACCAACGCATTCAATGCAAGAATTCCTTGCATAATAACATTCAATGTTTTATTAAGTGGTTGGGTAGAAATAAATTGTTTGACCAAAACATTATTATACTCCTTCACTTTTCTTTATAGTGTTCATTATTTGTTCATAACTATGTTCATTAATGACACTAGCCCTTTTTGAATTAAGAAATCTAGTCTAAGCATCCTTTGACATCTTGGGATGAGTAGATGTTGGTTACCTTGCTAAAGACTTATTAAATTGGGGTCACATACTAGATAGATAAATAGTGCTTAAAGTTGTATTGATGGATGATTATGAAAACACTCATGTTCTATCGTTTTCCCTTGTATCTCACTTGTTTACAATATCTTTTTCTATAGTTTAATCGTGTTACTTTGTAGTTAATATTTTCAATTAAAGTAGAGAAGATCTATTCCACTTCTAATAATCCATTTACCCCTTTTTAGAGTTCTCATGGGAACGATAACCCTTACTTGTGTCCGCTATACTTGACAACGATCCGTACACTTGCGGAGGGTTATAGACTCGCGCACTCATCTTTCTTTTAATCATACGTACCATTAGCATTAGTTTTATTTAGAGGTACGTCCGGAGTGCGTCAAGTGTATGTATTTCACAATTCACACTTGCACATTTTTCCTGTTTGTTTTGTGTTTGTGTGTAGTGCACTGGTCCCTTACCCGCGCACACCAGTGCATTGCGCTGGTCGTCATGTGCCGAACCAGTGCAACTTTGGCAGAGGATTGCCGCTGGTCGTGCGCTGGTGGTCGTCATGCGCAGCTCACCAACGCAACTTCCACTGAGGTTGTGCGCTGGTGTGTGTGCAGTACTCGACCAACGCACCACCAGCGCAATTGGAGAGAAGCTGAAGCGTTTTTTTCAAAACGACCTCACTTTGCTTGGATCTCATATATATATGCCTTGATAGCCTTTGGTTGTTTTTTAGAGCAAAAATTACATCTTTTGAGAGCTATTGAGTATCTTCAAAGCAAAGGTATCAAGACTTGATTTTTATTACTCAAAACACAAACACCCATCATACTTTCATGTTTCATACATCATCTAGCATGTTCTAGTTTGATTTTTATAGGGTTTTCTTCTTTACTCACATGACTTGTAGTTAGAATATCATTTGCATCACTTCACATGTTCTTTCTCTTCAAGATAGCTTTTTTATTACTTGACTAGTCTCAAGATTGCATCTTTATGACTTGACTAGTTTCAAGATAGTTTTTATTGTGTTTTGTGAGTTGTTTGTGATAGCTATTGCCTATAGGGTTTGATTTGCACATATAGCTAAGTTGTATGAATGCCATATAGCCACATGATATCTAGGAATGTCTCTAACATGTTCATCCATGTCTAGATAAGCTTAAATGTTTAACCTAGCATTTTAGCACCTTGAATATTGCATATATTCGCCTTAGGTTGTGTTATCTCTTCTCTTAAAGATTTAAGACTTGTATTTATCATTTGGTAGTTTGCAAGCAATGGACTAGATTAACTTTTGAAGGCATGCGGGTAGTACTGTAGTAGTGGTGGATTAGTAACCATATAGGGTTTGATGTGGTCAACCTAGGTTGTAATCACCATTACAATTAGTGGATTGAGGTTTGTGTGTGGTGCACATAACAGCTCGTGGTTTTTCCTGTGTGGGTTTCCACGTAAAAATTCAAGTGTTATTTATTTTCTGCATTTTACACTTGATTGTTATTTTGACTAGACAGGGGTTGGTAATTGAAAATTGACTAAACACGAAAATTGGTAATAATTGGTTAAAATCTATTCACCCCCCACCCCCCCACCTCTAGAATATATTAGACACGTTATATATATATTTTTTCAAAATTGGATCGGATCGGATTGCAATTTCTTCGATCCGATCGGATCTTGGAACATGGTAAATCCATTGGATTCGATCCACTACACACCCCTAGTTGTATGTGATTTTTCACCAGCCGATACGTCATCTAATTAACGAGAGCAATGGAGAAGGGATGCGCCACGTCGTCAAAAGCAAACTAAGGACCCACCACCCGAGTCGAAACCTTCGCCAGACAAGTGAGCAAATAACAAAGACCAAGCTTCGAAGGGAATGACTTGGGAAAAAGAGAACCTTGCCAATATAAGATTCAAGTCGGCTAGAGTATCCTCCCAGCAAAAAACACTCGCCCGAATTAGAACTTTACACACATCATTAATGCCGAGCGACTCGAAAAGGAATCCCACCAAGATACAAGAGTCAAGAATCACACTTCAACAAGGAAACAACATGTCTACTTCTAAAAGGAATTAGAGCTCAAATCAAGCACAATGTCAAATGCATTTATAACGAGATAACATCAAACAGGAAAGAGATCAAGACAGATGCGAAGATCTTATCATGCCAAATTTGTGTTACATTTTGGCCATTAATTCCACATCATTTTGCTTGTTTTCAAGTAGATTCTTGTGTCTAATGGCTCTATTCTAGTCAATGCAGGCATTCAGTGTAATTCAGGCAAATAAGACATGAACCGGCACTTTTGGGTGTAGAACAAGTCAAATTTTAGAAGGAATGCCCAGTTCGCTGGTCCCTTCACGGGTCCATACTCGCGCACTGCCAAGATGTTCGCTGGTCCATACCAGTAAAACCACCTGCGGACCGAGAGGTGAAGATCTCAAGTTCCCAGTTAGTTGGTACTTTGCGGGTTCTTACCTGCGTAAAGTCAACCGTAAAGTATTCTCCAGAAGACCTGCAAGTCATAGTTCGCTGGTCCACACCAACCAAGTGACCTGTGAACCGAGAACCAGAAATTAGCCAAAGTGCCTGTAAGGTTCCCATTTGTTGATTGGCTCATTTCGTGGACAAACCACATGTTGGGGGTTCTTTGTAAGGGTAGCCTAGGTATCGATGCTATTGCTCAACCCCTTTGAAGACCTCGTCTTGATAAGCACCGAAGGTAAATTTCTATGTGCTTACGTTTTTTTTAAGAGATTAGTTGCACACACACACTTAACATACATTGTATATGTGTGCATTCTCTTCACTTGTCACATTTCACACTTGCACTTATGTGTTATATTTTGTTGTGTGTAATTGTGTCTTGTTGTCTTGTAATTCGTTTCCCTATAGTTTTCGGAAACGTCCGCGCATGCACTAGAATGTGCTTGGTTTAGCGCGAGGACCGCCTACGGAGAATGCCCTTGGCTTCTTCTTGGTTTTCATCTTTATTGGTGATCGGCGGTTATGATCGGTGGCCTGGCCGCCGAATGAAACCACCGTTTGCTTCCAGAAGTGTCTGGAGCAATTCTGCGGTTATGATCGGCGGTCTCGACCGCCGTTCGAAACCGCCGTTCAAGACTTGATTGATTTTATCTCTCGGCCTAATTCGGCGGTTGAAACGGCGGTCACGTATGAAACCGCCGTTTTCATACCTGATTGATTTTTTAATCTCAGGTTTGATTCGGCGGTTGGATCGGCGGTCACGAAACCGCCGAATGAAACCGCCGTTGGTCCCCTGTTCCGCTCGGGCCAATTCGGCGGTTATGATCGGCGGCCTGACCGCCGATCGAAACTGCCGATCGGTGCGTTTCAGGGGCAAACTTGTCTTTTCACATGCTCTATTTTTCATGCCTATAAATACATCACTTTCTCTTGTTCTGAATGTAACTCTTAAATCATCAAGAACCCTACTTTAAAAAGAGAGATTTTTAAGAGAGAAAGCAATCAAGTTTGCTCATCAAACACTCAAACCAAAATCCATTTGCATCAAAGTTCATCTAGCATTATCTAGCATATCTAGGATGCTTGCTTGCATGAGTCTTTGATCATCACACTTGCTTTGGTATGTTTTTCACTATTATCATACATAATTAGTGTTTAATTTATTATGGCATCTCTTTTATTACTTGATTGTTCTTAGATTATAATCTAATATTCAAGATAGAGATTGTTGTGTTGATTTGATTGAGTGTTGTTTTTATGATAGATATCTAGGTTTCTCTAATCTATGATTATCTATGCTAATTGACATGTCATTTAGCTTTAATATCTAGGATTGTTTTTAATTGCATATTCATCATCTTAGATAAGCATATAGGGTTTCCCTTGCTCTATGTTGCATTTGAATATTCATATATTCACTTAGGGTGTTAATCTGTTTTTAGAGAATTAAGTCTTGTGTTGTGACCGGGATTAGGTTGCTTAATTCGCAAGCAATTGGACTAGGTTCACTCATACCGGGATTAGGTAGGTGTGTGATTACTTCTGGGATTAGGTTGTAATCGTTTACACATTTAGTGGATTCGAGGTTCGAGTGTGGCTTACTTACTAGCCCGTGGTTTTTCCAGTGAGGATTTCCACGTAAAAATCAAGTGTTATTTAATTTCCGCATTTTATACTTGATTTATTGCTTTATCTATTTAGGGGTAATTTCGTAATTTGGACTAACACGAAAAATTGGGTAAAAAGCTTAAAATCTATTCACCCCCCCTCTAGATAGTTTTATACACACCGTGCTATAATTTGTTTCAATTGGTATCAGAGCGGGTTCCTAGACATACATAGGTGATCCTTGCTTATTTTGGTGTGTTTTGCATTTTGTGTGATTTTTGATCATTCATACATTTGCATTCATTTCATTCATTCATAAACACTATGAGTGGAAACGGTGGAAATGGTGGTGGCAACGAAGGTGCTTCAAGCACAAGGCCTCCACTTCTTACCGGATTGAACTATTCCCAATAGAATGGGAAGATGGAATCCTACATATGCCAAATTCATGACCGTGCATGGATGGCGGTGGAAGACGGATATGATCTACCAAAGATGACTCCCGATGGTGGAGGAGAAGAAGTATTGAAGCCTAAGGCGCAATGGAACGCGCAAGAGTTTGAGGCTTCAAAGTGGAATAGGAAGGCGATGCATGCCATCTTGTGTGCTATGGATGAAAATCAATATAAATTGATTCAAAATACTAGGATAGCTAAGGAGGCTTGGGACATCCTAGAGACTGCACATGAGGGAACCAAAGTGGTGAAGGACTCTAAGCTTTAAGTCCTCCAAACTCAATTCGAGATGCTTAAGATGGAGGAGAATGAGTGCTTCAACGACTTCGAGATCAAGTTGATGGATATAGTCAACCAAAGCCATCAACTTGGTGATCCATATTCAGATAGGAAAATCAAGCAAAAGATTATGAGATCTCTACCCGATAGGTTTGAATCGAAGGTGACGGCTTTAGAAGAAAATAGTGGATATAAGGATATGAAGCCGAGTGAGGTGATTGGGAGACTTCTAGCTTATGAGTCTAGGAAAGGGCCTATCTCCACACCCACTAAAAAGCAAAAAGGAATTATTTTAAAAACCTCCAAGGATGAAAAGGAGGCAAAGAAGGTTGACTCGGATGAAGACCTTGCCTTGTTTGTAAAAAGGTTCAACAAGGTTATGAAGTTTAGAAGAAAGGGCTTTGGATCAAAAGGTCAAGATTTGAAGAAAAAAGGCTCTTTCAAGAAGTTTGAACCTAGGCAAGAAAGGACCGAAAGGAAAGGGGTCCGATGTTTCGAGTGTGGTGGCATAGGTCACTTTGCCCCCGAATGTGCAAATCACAATGAGAAGAAAAAGGGAAAAGTGATGGCCGCCACTTGGAGTGGAAGTAGTGATGACTCCACTGATGGAGATGAGTCTTCAAGTGATGAAGAGCTCATGGCTAATCTCCTAGCTTTTGCCTCCTCCCATAAAAGCAAAAGTGCTAGTGAGAAAGAGGAAATGAGTCAAGAGGAAAATGAGTCAAGTGGAGAAGAAAGTGATTCCTCGTCTAACTCCATAAGTAGTTTTGTGGAGAAAGAGGTGCTTGCTAAATGCCATGCCGAGTTTAATGATTTAGCAATCAAGAGCACAAGAAAGATCAAGATGTTGAGAGAAGAAAATCTTGAGCTTGCATCTCATAATGACCACTTAGGTGAACAAGTGGAAAAATTCAAGAAGATGGAAGATAAGCTAAGAGAGGAGTTAGTCTTATCTAGGAGGAATGAAGAAAGTCTAAAGAGGGAGCTTGAAGAAGTTAGAGATTTTATGACTATGATGGATTCTAGCACCAAGAAGCTTGACCATATGCTTGGTGTTGGAAAGAGTCCATGTGACAAGAGGGGTCTTGGGTATGAAGATGACAAGAAGATCTTAACCTCTAATAAGACCGTGTTTGTCAAGGGTTTGAAGAACGAAGAAACTTCATATGTGCAAATTCCTAGGAAGAAGTTAGAAGTAGGACAATGTTCAAATGCACAAGTGAAGATGGGGCCAAGAAGGCAAACTCAAGCTCAACCCCCTAGGGTCCCTCAAGCCAACATTCCTCCACAATTGGCTCATAAAGGAAAGAGACCTATCATGCAACCTCAAGCTAGGAAGCAATCTAGACCGGTTCAACAACGAAGAAGGATTGAACCCTTTCATCCACAAAGACAAGGACAAGGTATGATTCCTTATTTTACTCCTCTATGTCACTTGTAGGGAAAAATACCGTAGTACACACAGTGGAAGCGAGACTAAAAATCGATTTAGTATGTTTTAAAATTTTTCCTTTTTATGAACCTTAACCCTTTAAATTAATTAACTATATATAAAGTAACAAAAGTTGAATACATTTTGTCGCGTGATCCGATTGACTTACGTCGATGGTAATCCGCAAGATCTTCAATCCTAGCACGAACGTGAATCACCTAGGAGCGTGGTCTCCCTTTTTCTTTGAATTGCAAACCTGAGAATGGACAAACAAACTTTTCTTTTTCTTTTGTTAGTCACAAAACAATCAAAAGAATACAAAGATTATTCCGGTCACTTTTGAGTTCTCAATCTAATGATCGACGCGTGAACCTAATTCGATGTTGTACACACAAGCTTATTGATGAACAAGCAATTAGTGTACCATCAAAAGAATAATCTTTTTTTTTCTTTTATGTTTTAGTAGAATAAAATATAATACTTTTCTATGAGTTTAGAAGAAGAAGAAAATTGAATCAATCAACAAGTAGGGTGGCCGAATTCTATAACAAGTGTTATATAGGGTGGCCGAAATTTTTCTCCTCTTCCTTTTAGGGTTGGCCGAAATCTCCATGTGGTCCAATTAGGGTTGCCAAATTTCCTCTACAAAAAAGGATTTGTGTTGTACCCTAATGTTAGGATTATGCTCAATAGCAAGAGTGTAATGTTGTAATTAACAATCTTTTTCATATTAATAAAGTGATTTCTGGTTTAACAAATCGTATAGCATTTATAGTTTAATATTATAATTGTCAAAGTAAATAATCATAAGGTCTAAAGACTATGAGAAAAGAAGAATTGTTCGTACATCTGGATATGTATGTGGTAGACACAATTCTTTAGTTAGTCTTGAATAATGTTCACAACTTAAGTTAAAGGTTGGGCACCTTTATCTTGTTAAAGTTGTAGAATTCTTTTGCTAGCATTTGAGTGGGATCAAATGAGATATGATGAGTCTAAATCATCGGAGTGTCTTCGAGCAAAAGGATCTAGTGCACTGTGTGCATTGAACAGGATCACAATGAAAAGCTTTATCTAGAACCGTCAATAGATAATAGTCTTTTCATTATCAGGACAATCGGAGAGTCTATCTTAATCCTAAGATAAATGATGGACTTATGGTTGCAAGTGATGTCATTTGAGTTATCAATGAGTACGATTATATCGCATAGTCTATCCTCGATAGTTTGGTGATATTCATTTGTTAATCGATAGAGGACTTCATTTATAGATATGGACATCGTGGCTCCATTTAATTAAATGAGAGTATAATATCATCATATGGATGTTTTGAGGTAATTGGATATTAAATCTCAACGTTGAGTTTTCGATAGTGTCTATTGAAAACATGGCTTCTGGACAAGTCAAAATATCCAAGTTCAAAACGTGGTCATATGAGTAAATATGGTAACTTGGAGAGTTATAGGCGGTCTATGAACTCTTGGCGATTACTGATATTAATCACGAGGATACACTATCTCCTATATGATTGTCTAGGGTATGAATGAGGAGCATCTTCCTTTTCTATCTTTATTTAAGAGTTCAATTTTAGCTCTTTAGTGGAATGAGTTAAAATTAATGGATCGGACCTAAGTGAATCATTTGTTGATTGTGATTAGGTTATGTCTATTGAAGCTTAAATTTAGATGGCCCGCCAAGATCCCAATCCACACGGACTTGCATGGATCACTTGATATATTCTACCGGACCAATTTAAGGGTCCATCTAGAATTGCATTTAATATATTAAGAATATAATTTGCACATTATTTAAGTAATGGGCTGCTCAATTATATTTATATATTAATGAAAGACATGTGGGCTTGTTTCTTTTAGTAAGAATGGGTCTGGTTCACATGTGGGCTTTTTATTTAAAGTCCAATAGATTAAATGAAATAAGAAAATAATATTTTGGCCCATTTATTCAAGTGGGGCGACAAGGTTAAGTTTTAACCTAATATATTATTTTGTTTCATTTGTTTTAATTAAATAAGAATTAATTAATTTATTAATTAATTGTTTAATTAAGAAACAAATATTTTCTGATTAGGAAATATGATTCCTAATGTTATACTATTGTTTGTAGTATACTAAAAGTAAAAGACTTATTTGGTAAGAAAATAAATAATTAATTTTATTTATTTAATCAAATAAGAAGTCTTTTATATTTAGTCAAATAAAGGAATAAAAGATTTATGAATTCAATTAGGGTTTAAAGTCTTAAACTAAATAGGAAATAGGGTGCAATACAAACTCTTTTGGGCTTGAGAATTGCGGCAACCCTAGTCCCTTTTAGGTTGTGATTTTCGGCCACCCTAAGTGAAAGAAGAGAAGAAAATTTGGCCACCTATATAAGTGCTCTTATAGATTTCGGCCACCACAAGTTGTTCTTAAGACAATTTTTCTTCTTCTTCTCAATTCATAGAAAGTTTTTATTCTACTAAAACAAATAAGGGTGTGAGATTATTCTTTGATAGTATACTATTTGCTTAATCATCAATAAGCTTGTGTATACGATATCGATCTAGGTTCACGCGAGTTTCGATCATTAGATTGAGAACTCAAAAGTGACCGGAATAATCTCAGTCATTCTTTTGATTGTTTTTGTGACTAACAAAGAAAAGAAAGTTTGTTTTGTCCATTCACAGGTTTGCAATTCAAAGAAAAAGGGAGACCACGCTCCTAGGTGATCCACGTTCGTGCTAGGATTGAAGATCTTGCGGATTACCATCGACGTAAGTCAATCGGATCACGCGACAAAAGGTATTCTACTTTTTGGTTATTGTATATGCATGTTTAATTAATTATAGGGTTTAAGGTTCATAAAGGAAAAATTTTAAAAGTCACTAAATCTTATTTTTAGTCTCGCTTCCGCTGCGTGTACTACGGTATTTTTCCCTTCACCTAATTCACATGTTAATTAGACTCATAACCCTAATTCAACTCATAAGTATTTTTATTCTTTTATTGACTAAATAAAAAGACTTCTTATTTGATTAAATAAATAAACTTAATTATTTATTTTCTTATCAAACAAGTCTTTTACTTTTAGTATAACTCTAGGAAATATATTTCCTGAATAGAAAAAGATTTGTTTCTTAATTAAACAATTAATTAATTAATTAATTAATTCTTATTTAATTAAACAATGAAACAAAATAATATGTTAGGTTAATATTTTAACCTTGCCGCCCCACATGTATAAAATGGGCCATATATTATTTTCTTATTTCATTTAATCCATTGGACTTTAAATAAAAAGCCCACATGTGAACCAGACCCATTCTTACTAAAAGAAACAAGCCCACATGCCATTCATTAATATATAAATAGAATTGAGCAGCCCATTAAATAATTAATGTGCAAATTATATTCTTAATATATTAAATGCAATTCTAGATGGACCCTTAAATTGGTCCGGTAGAATATATCAAGTGATCCATGCAAGTCCGTGTGGATTGGGGATCTTGGCGGGCTATCTAAATTTAAGCTTCAATAGACACAACCTAATCATAATCAACAAATGATTCACTTAGGTCCGATCCATTAATTTTAACTCATTCCACTAAAGAGCTAAAATTGAACTCAAGGAAGATGTTCCTCTTTCATAACCCTAGACAATTATATTGGAGATAGTGTATCCTCGTGATTAATATCAGTAATCGCCAAGAGTTCATAGACCGCCTATAACTCTCCAAGTTACCATATTTACTCATATGACCACGTTTTGAACTTGAATATTTTGACTTGTCCAGAAGCTATGTTTTCAATAGTCACTATCGAAAACTCAACATTGAGATTTAATATCTAATTACCTCAAAACATCCATATGATGATATTATACTCTCATTTAATAAATGGAGCCACGATGTCCATATCTATAAATGAAGTCCTCTATCGATTAACAAATGAATATCACCAAACTATCAAGGATAGACTATGCTATATAATCGTACTCATTGATAACTCAAATGATATCACTTGCAACCATAAGTCCATCATTTATCTCAGGATTAAGATAGACTCTCCGATTGTCCTGATAATGAAAAGACTATTATCTATTGACGGTTCTAGATAAAGCTTTTCATTGTGATCCAGTTCAATGCACCCAGTGCACTAGATTCTTTTGCTCGAAGACACTCCGATGATTTTAGACTCATCATATCTCATTTGATCCCACTCAAATGCTAGCAAAAGAATTCTACAACTTTAACAAGATAAAGGTGCCCAACCTTTAACTTAAGTTGTGAACAATATTCAAGACTAACTAAAGAATTGTGTCTACCACATACATATCCAGATGTACGAACAATTCTTCTTTTCTCATAGTCTTTAGACCTTATGATTATTTACTTTGACAATTATAATATTAAACTATAAATGCTATAAGATTTGTTAAACCAGAAATCACTTTATTAATATGAAAAAGATTGTTAATTACAATATTACACTCTTGCTATTGAGCATAATCCTAACAATCTCCCACTTGCGCTATAGCAAATGTGTCATATCTCTCAAGCCCATGTTCTCTAAATGCCCATCGAAACTCTTCTGAGGTAGAGCCTTTGTGAAGGGATCCGCTAGATTTTCTGCTGACGCGATTTTGATAATCGTCACGTCACCTCTTTGAACAATCTCCCTTAAAAGATGATAATTTCTTTCAATGTGTTTTCCTCTCTTGTGACTTCTTGGTTCTTTCGAATTAACCACTGCTCCACTGTTGTCACAGTAGATAGTGATCTGCTTATTTGCACTAGGAACCACTTCCAAGTCAATCAAGAATTGGCGGAGCCAAACAGCCTCTTTGGCAACCTCGCATGCAACAACATACTCAGCTTCCATGGTGGAATCAGCAATACAAGATTGCTTGATACTCCTCCATATGACTGCTCCTTCTCTAATAGTAAACACAACCCCCGATGTGGATTTTTTGGAGTCAAAATCTAATTGGAAATCAGAATCTGTATACCCAACAGGAATTAAATCCCCTCCAGAGTATACAAGCATATTATCTCTCGTTCTCTAAAGATACTTGAAAATATGCTTGACTGCCGTCCAGTGATCAGGACCAGCTTTCGATTGAAACCTGCTAACTATGCCAACAGCAAAACAAATATCTGGTCTAGTGCAGAGCATTGCATACATGAGACTTCCAACTGCCGAGGCATATGGAACCCTACTCATGAATTGCTCTTCATGCTCATTCTTAGGAACTTGTTCCTTAGAAAGTTTGATTCCATTTCTGGAAGGTAACATACCTTTCTTGGAATCCTGCATGGAAAACCTAGACAAGATCTTGTCTATGTATGAAGCTTGGGATAATGCAATCATTTTATTTTTTCTATCCCTTATGACTTGGATACCTAGAATAAAACTTGCTTCTCCTAAGTCCTTCATATCAAATTGTTTTGCTAACCATTCTTTTACTGATGTTAATACTCCTACATCGTTTCCAATGAGTAGTATATCATCAACATAAAGAATCAGGAAAACCAACTTGTCGCCCTTAATCCTTTTGTATACACAAGGTTCATCAGGATTCTGAATAAATCCAAAACCTTTGACAGCTTGATCGAACCTTATGTTCCAGGATCTGGATGCTTGCTTTAATCCATATATGGATTTCTGCAACTTGCATACCTTTTCCATTTGGCCCTTTTCAATGAATCCTTCTGGTTGCATCATGTAGATGCTTTCGTCAAGACTTCTATTAAGGAAAGCTGTCTTGACGTCCATTTGCCAAATCTCTAGATCTAAAGATGCTGCAATGGACAAGAGTATCCTAATGGATTTAAGCATGGCCACAGGAGAGATGGTTTCCTCGTAATCGATACCTTCTTTCTGTGTATACCCTTTAGCTACCAATCTAGCTTTAAAGGTTTCCACATTTCCATCCATACCTCTTTTCCTCTTGTATACCCACTTGCACCCAATGGGTTTTATCCCTTTAGGCAAGTCTACAAGGGACCAGACTTTGTTATCGAACATAGATTCAATCTCAGATTGCATTGCCTTTTGCCAATGGCGACTATCAACATCCTCCATTGCTTCCTTATACGTGTAGGGATCATCGTCGTCCAGGAGATTCTCCACTGATTCTCCCAGACCGATGTATCTTTCGGGTTGTGTTCTAACCCTCCCACTACGACGGGAAATGGTAGGTTGTTGATCTTGTGTTGGATCGGAACTTACAATTGGGTTAGGTTGTGTAACCTCTCGTGGAATTGTATCTCCTGACATCTCATTCAGGACAATTCTACTTCTAGGCACAAAATCATTCATATAGTCCTTTTCCAGAAATTTAGCATTTGTCGAAACAAATACTTTAAGATCTGAAGGACTATAGAAATAATATCCTTTAGTTTCTTTTGGATACTTTACAAATATACACGTTTCCGAACGGGACTCCATCTTTTCTGTCTTTCCTTTTAACACATGTGCAGGACAACCAAATATCCTTAAGTGTTGTAAATTAGGCTTGCGCCCAGTGCACAACTCATGCGGTGTTTGAGGAACAGACTTAGATGGTACATCGTTTAAAATGTATATAGCAGTTTGTAAAGCATATCCCTAAAAAGAAATAGGAAGTGTTGAATAACTCAACATAGACCTAACCATATCCAAAAGAGTTCTATTTCTCCTTTCTGCCACCCCATTTTGTTGAGGTGTTCCTGGTGCAGAAAACTGAGAAACTATCCCATTATCAATAAGATATTGCTGAAACTCACCAGATAGATATTCTCCACCACGATCAGATCTCATGATTTTTATGTGTTTCTCAAGTTGATTTTCTACTTCAGCTTTGAATGCTTTGAACATGTCAAAAGCATCCGACTTATGTTGCATGAGATATACATAGCCAAATCTCGAGTAATCATCTGTGAAGGTGATGAAGTACTCATATCCACCTCTAGCTTGAATGCTCATAGGTCCACATACATCAGTGTGTATCAATCCTAAACATTCAGTGGCTCTTGTACCTTTGGCCGAGAACAACCTTTTGGTCATTTTACCTTCCAAACAAGATTCACAAGTTGGTAGATCATCAACCTTTAAGTCACTTAAAGGTCCGTCACATACCAATCTTTTAATCCTATTAAGGTTAATATGACCTAGGCGTAAATGCCATAGGTAGGTTTCATCTATTGATAATTTTACTCTTTTATGATCAGGTTCCGTTAATTCTGTGTCTAACGAGTGAGAGATATTTCTATGCAAAAAGTATAGACCGTTTTCCAATGTACCTTGGCAAATAATTTTGTCATTCTTACTAATAATAAAAACTTTATTAAAAGTAACCGAATATCCAAATTTATTCAAACAAGAAACTGAAATTAAATTCCTCTTGAATTGAGGTACATAATAAACGTCTATTAAATCTAAATGCCTTCTAGAATCCAAATAAACTCTAATATCTCCCACTGCACTTGCAGACACTAACGTTCCGTTGCCCAAGCGCAAATTGATTTCATTCTTACTCAGCCTTCTCCTTTCTTGGAACCCCTGCAAGGAATAACAAACATGATTAGTGGCTCCAAAGTCTATGATCCAAGAATTAGTAGAATCTGCCAGAAAATATGTTTCAAGATAATTAACATTACCTTCTTCCTTCTTATTCTGGGACTTTGGGCAATTTCTTTTCCAATGTCCCTTTTCACCACAAAGGAAGCATTTCCCTTTGATCTTGGTTACTTTCTTGGTCTCCTTCTTGGTAGGCCCAAGTTGCTTTTTCTTCTGTTGTTTCTTGACCTTCTGACGGGTCTTAACAGTAGCAACTTTACCAACCATATGAATCTCTTGACCTTTGCTTTTCACAAGGATCTTTTCAGCACTTTGAACATCTTGCATCAGGCCTTGTAAGGTGTATTCCTTTTTGTTCAAAGTGTAGTCCAATTTGAACTGATCAAAGGAATCTGACAATGAATTGACAACTATATCAATTTTTGTCTCACCATCTATCTCAGCGCCATGCAGTTCAGCAATGTTGAGATGTGCTATGACTTTCATCATGTGATCCTTCACAGCCTGTCCAGGTTTCATCCTAAGATTCATAAAAGCAGTCACTGCCTCTCTCTTAGTCGTCCTGGACTTCATAGCAAACATCTCCTTTAGAGACATCATTATATCAGCAGCAGACTCCATTCCTTCATGCTGCTATTGCAACACGTCAGAGATAGTAGCCATAATATAACATTTGGCCATATCATCTGAAGTCTTCCACTGCTCATACTCATCTCTTTGCATTATGCTAGATTCATTATTAGGAGCAGGTGGTTTAGGAGTAGTTAGAACAAACTTATGTTTTTCACTTTGCAGCAACAACCCAATTTTCCTTTTCCATGTGACATAATTATCTCCAGTTAAAGTGTTATCTTTCAGGATGTTCATAAGTGATGGGGTCATGATTTCTGAATAAAACAAAACATATATAAGTAAATAATCATGATAAAGCACTTTTAAATATTTATCTTGAATTAAATAAATAACTCAATCATAAAAATTCAACGGTGATCCAACACCCATAAATGTTACGCCTCCTTTGGGAGTACGCACCATTTACTAGTTAGACTAGGTCCCACCTAATTGTTAACATAACAACCAGCGTTTTCAATTTTTAGCCTTGCAATTTTACTGACAAGAACTCTTGGGAGGATATCAATAAAATTACATTGAGTGTGTTACCAAGATATCGACCCTTAATTTTCTCTCACAAAAATCCCTCCTTGGGGAGTAGATCTCGTTTGAGTTAATTGTCTAGTCTATCCTTGTAAGGAAGTATGTTGCTAAATTCCATTCATGGACGCCCCTTGGGGGGATTACCAATAAATAATTAAGCTCAACTAACCTTTGAGGCCATAGGTGTTACAAAAACACCTTCTCCCACTCAATTATTTAAGACGTGTGATTAAATCCCATAGAATGATTTACCAAGTTATCTAGATGCCAATTTAGATACCTAAATCATCCAATGCATGTTCATACCAAAAGAGATATATGAGTGGCACTCCTATTCTATATGTCATGTTATCATACAATAACAAATATTGTAATATTTAAGCAAAAAATAAATAGCAACAATTTTGGTCCATCCTAGAAAAGCAAGTAAATTACAATTGTTTAGGAATACAAGATCTTCAAGTGGCCCATCAACCATACGCTCATCCTTCGGCCTCCTCCCATGGGCGAACACACCCCACAACCCCACAAAGGGGCTGCTATGCGCAGCCCATGAGGCCACCTAGGGCTGCCGTGCGCAGCCACCCAAGTTTTGGGCTTGCCATGTGCAGCCCAATCCACTCCTAGGGTGCGCACGGTGCTCGTTCTTGGTTCCGGTTGCTTCCTTTTTCTTCAAGTCTTCGAATCTTCATTGCTCGAACATACTACAGCAGTATTTAAACTAATAAAATACTGCAGTATTTTTTTTTTTTTTTATTCACTGCAGTACTTTTACAAAAAAAAAATACTGCACATAAAATTAAATAAAAAAACTGCAGTAAAATACTGCACCAAAAAAAATAAAATTAAAAGAAAACCTAGCAACTACCAAGAAGGAATTATGGCGATGATAGACCACCCTTCTTGTTACAATTCCACAACAAAAATTACATTGAAAATCTAGGACCAAAATCGAGCAATAACAATCCACATAATATAATAATAACATATATAAATCCATACATTCACATGTAATTATATATGCGAATATCTAGAGTGCCATCTCTTTTTAAACATGCATAATCGCAATAAAAAGAAATCGATTCAGTATGTTTTAAAAGGGTACAACCAGGCTCTGATACCAATTGTAGGGAAAAATACCGTAGTAAACGCAGCGGAAGCGAGACTAAAAATCGATTTAGTATGTTTTAAAATTTTTCCTTTTTATGAACCTTAACCCTTTAAATTAATTAACCATATATAAAGTAACAAAAGTTGAATACCTTTTGTCGCGTGATCAGATTGACTTACGTCAATGGTAATCCGTAAGATTTTCAATCATAGCACGAACGTGAATCACCTAGGAGTGTGGTCTCCCTTTTTCTTTGAATTGCAAACCTGAGAATGGACAAACAAACTTTTCTTTTTCTTTTGTTAGTCACAAAACAATCAAAAGAATACAAAGATTATTCCGGTCACTTTTGAGTTCTCAATCTAATGATCGAAACTCACGTGAACCTAATTCGATGTTGTACACACAAGCTTATTGATGAACAAGCAATTAGTGTACCATCAAAAGAATAATTTTTTTTTTCTTTTATGTTTTAGTAGAATAAAATCTAATACTTTTCTATGAGTTTAGAAGAAGAAGAAAATTGAATCAATCAACAAGTAGGGTGGCCGAATTCTATAACAAGTGTTATATAGGGTGGCCGAAATTTTTCTCCTCTTCCTTTTAGGGTTGGCCGAAATCTCCATGTGGTCCAATTAGGGTTGCCAAATTTCCTCTACAAAAAAGGATTTGTGTTGTACCCTAATTCACATGTTAATTAGACTCATAACCCTAATTCAACTCATAAGTATTTTTATTCTTTTATTGACTAAATAAAAAGACTTCTTATTTGATTAAATAAATAAACTTAATTATTTATTTTCTTACCAAACAAGTCTTTTACTTTTAGTATAACTCTAGGAAATATATTTCCTGAACAGAAAAAGATTTGTTTCTTAATTAAACAATTAATTAATAAATTAATTAATTCTTATTTAATTAAACAATGAAACAAAATAATATGTTAGGTTAATATTTTAACCTTGCCGCCCCACATGTATAAAATGGGCCATATATTATTTTATTATTTCATTTAATCCATTGGACTTTAAATAAAAAGCCCACATGTGAACCAGACCCATTCTTACTAAAAGAAACAAGCCCACATGCCATTCATTAATATATAAATATAATTGAGCAGCCCATTAAATAATTAATGTGCAAATTATATTCTTAATATATTAAATGCAATTCTAGATGGACCCTTAAATTGGTCCGGTAGAATATATCAAGTGATCCATGCAAGTCTGTGTGGATTGGGGATCTTGGCGGGCTATCTAAATTTAAGCTTCAATAGACACAACCTAATCACAATCAACAAATGATTCACTTAGGTCCGATCCATTAATTTTAACTCATTCCACTAAAAAGATAAAATTGAACTCTTAAATAAAGATAGAAAAGGAAGATGTTCCTCTTTCATAACCCTAGACAATCATATTGGAGATAGTGTATCCTCGTGATTAATATCAGTAATCGCCAAGAGTTCATAGACCGCCTATAACTCTCCAAGTTACCATATTTACTCGTATGACCACGTTTTGAACTTGGATATTTTGACTTGTCCAGAAGCCATGTTTTCAATAGTCACTATCGAAAACACAACGTTGAGATTTAATATCTAATTACCTCAAAACATCCATATGATGATATTATACTCTCATTTAATAAATGGAGCCACGATGTCCATATCTATAAATGAAGTCCTCTATCGATTAACAAATGAATATCACCAAACTATCGAGGATAGACTATGCTATATAATCGTACTCATTGATAACTCAAATGATATCACTTGCAACCATAAGTCCATCATTTATCTCAGGATTAAGATAGACTCTCCGATTGTCCTGATAATGAAAAGACTATTATCTATTGACGGTTCTAGATAAAGCTTTTCATTGTGATCCAGTTCAATGCACCCAGTGCACTAGATTCTTTTGCTCGAAGACACTCCGATGATTTTAGACTCATCATATCTCATTTGATCCCACTCAAATGCTAGCAAAAGAATTCTACAACTTTAACAAGATAAAGGTGCCCAACCTTTAACTTAAGTTGTGAACAATATTCAAGACTAACTAAAGAATTGTGTCTACCACATACATATCCAGATGAACGAACAATTCTTCTTTTCTCATAGTCTTTAGACCTTATGATTATTTACTTTGACAATTATAATATTAAACTATAAATGCTATAAGATTTGTTAAACCAGAAATCACTTTATTAATATGAAAAAGATTGTTAATTACAATATTACACTCTTGCTATTGAGCATAATCCTAACATCACTTTTGTGGATTTGATGGTCATATTAGACCACATTGCTTTCGATATATAAAAATGTGCAAAACGAGAAGCATGATAGAGAAGAAAAAGAAAAGAGCCATGATGCATGTTCCTAGGAATGATAATATTATTATGCATGATCCTAGGACATCTAGAGCCCATGTACCAAAGACCACTAAGAAAGCTAAGATTGTTTCTAGGTGGATTAGAAAGAATGAAAATGTTTGCCATGTTGCTCAAATAGCCTTGAAGGCAAATTCTTCTAATTTTTGGTATTTAGATAGTGGGTGCTCTAGGCACATGACGGGAAATAAGAGTTTCTTCGAGACTCTTGTTATGGAGGAAGGAGGATATGTCACTTTTGGTGATGGATCCAAAAAGAAAGTTGTAGGGAAAGGAACCATTTCTGTTCCCGGATTACCCTCCTTATCCGATGCTTTATTTGTTAATGGCTTGAAAGCCAATTTAATAAGCATTTCACATCTAAGTGATGAAGGATATTCCGTCTTGTTTTGTAAAGATGATTGCTCGATCCTAAAGCCCGATGGACAAACCTTATTGAAAGGTATGAGATCTAGCGACAATTACTATTGTCTTGAAGCTAGAATTGTCTCAAACAATGTGTCCATGGATGAGCAAATAGAGTTGTGGCATGAAAGACTTGGCCACATGAACTTTAGGGATTTAAGAATCCTTGGAAAGTTCAATTGTGTGCGTGGCCTCCCTAAGCTTGGGAAGAAAGCCAATGGTATTTGTGGACCTTGCCAACAAGGAAAACAAACCAAAAGCATGCACAAAAAGGGCAAGTATCTCTCCACCAAGGAGCCCCTAGAGCTTCTCCACATGGATCTCATGGGTCCTATGCAAACCGAGAGTTTAGGTGGAAAGAGATACATTTTTGTTTGTGTTGATGATTTCTCTAGGTTCACATGGACATACTTTCTTAGAGAAAAATCTGAAACTTTTGATAAGTTTAAAATGCTTTGTAATAAAATACAAAATGAAATGAACTCTAATATTAAAAGCATAAAACGGATTAGAAGTGACCATGGGAGGGAATTTGAGAATGCTACTTTTGAAACATTTTGTAATGGTTTAGGCATCTCCCATGAGTTTTCGGCTCCTAGGACACCTCAACAAAATGGAGTTGTTGAGAGGAAAAATAGGGTCCTTCAAGAGATGGCCCGTGTGATGTTGCTTAGCAACAATGTACCTAGGAACCTATGGGCCGAAGCCATCAATACGGCTTGCTATATAGGAAATAGAGTTTTCCTAAGGCCCGGTACTAGAAACACCTCCTATGAGTTATGGAAAGGCAAGAGGCCAAATGTTAGCTACTTCCACACTTTTGGAAGCAAAGGCTACATTTTGAATGACCGTGATCAACTTGGCAAATTCGATGCTAAGAGTGATGAGGGTATTTTTATTGGCTATGCCTTGAATAGTATAGCCTATAGAGTTTTCAATTTAAAAACTCTAAGTGTTATGGAATCATCCAATGTCGTATTTGATGATACTAGGCTCAAGTCAAATGATCATGAGAAGGAGGTTATTTTAAGTGATGTTTCTCCTTTGGAGAAGGTTGTGGTGTCTCCTAATGTTGGGACATCTAATGTCAACAATGATGACACACAACCTATTGATAGAGTTCCTCTCTTGGACTCTAAAGAACCCTCTCCATGGGTTAGGAAACTCCATGATAAAGAAGATATCATTGGAGAGGTTAATGAGGGTGTTAGGACTAGACGTCAACTTGCTAATCTTATTAGCTACACATGCTACACCTCTCAAATTGAACCCAAAAAGGTTGAAGAAACCTTAAATGATGAATTTTGGGTTCTTGCCATGCAAGAAGAGCTAAACTAATTCGAAAGGAATGAGGTTTGGACTCTAGTTCCTAGGCCTAAGACCACTAATGTCATAGGCACTAAATGGATATTTAGGAACAAATACGATGAGGATGGCAACATAGTGCGGAACAAGGCTAGACTTGTAGCACAAGGGTACTCTCAAATTGAGGGTATCGACTTTGAGGAGACATTTGCTCCTGTTGCCTGTTTAGAGTCTATTAGGCTTCTCTTGTCCATTTCTTGTGTGCACAAGTTCAAATTGCACCAAATGGATGTCAAGAGTGCCTTCCTCAATGGCTTCTTGCAAGAGGAAGTGTTTGTTGAACAACCCAAGGGGTTTGTGGATGCTCACCACCCCAACCATGTCTATCGCCTTAAGAAGGCTCTATATGGGTTGAAACAAGCACCGAGGGCTTGGTATGAGCGCCTCACTCAATTTCTTGTTGACAATGACTACACACGTGGTAGTGTTGACAAGACATTATTCATCAAAAGAAACAATGATGAGCTTTTCATAACTCAAATATATGTTGATGATATAGTGTTTGGCTCCACCAACAACACCAAGGTCCAACAATTTGTTGATGTTATGTCTCATGAATTTGAGATGAGTCTTGTTGGTGAGCTTAGTTACTTCCTAGGTTTGTAAATTAGGCAACTAGATGATGGGATTTTCATAACCCAAGCCAAATATGCCAAAAGCCTAGTGAAGAAGTTTGGTCTTGAAAAAGCCAAACATTGTGACACACCCATGAGTACCACTTTGAGGCTAAGCAAGGATGCTAGTGGTAAAAGTGTGGAACAAACGTTGTATTGTGGCATGTTAGGTAGCTTGCTTTATTTGACTGCAAGTAGGCCCGATATCTCCTTTAGTGTGGGTGTGGGTGTGGGTGTGTGTGCTAGGTACCAAGCGGATCCTAAGGAGTCCCATCTCTCTTCCGTAAAGAGAATCATTCGCTATATGAATGGGACATCCAACTATGGGATTTGGTACTCTTTTGACACTAATGCTAGTCTTGTAGGCTTTAGTGATGCGGATTGGGCAGGAAATTGCGATGATAGGAAGAGCACATCGGGCGGTTGCTTCTTTCTAGGCAACAACTTGGTGTCTTAGTTTTGCAAGAAGCAAAACTCGATTTCCTTGTCCACGGCCGAGGCCGAATACATAGCCGCGGGGAGTGGATGCACACAACTCCTATGGATGAAGCAAATGCTAGTAGACTACGGATTCAACCAAGGTACTCTTACTCTCTTTTGTGATAACATGAGTGCTATTAATATTTCCAAGAATCCGGTACAACATTCTAGAACTAAGCATATTGACATCCGCCATCACTTCATTAGAGAGCTTGTAGAAAATAAATGCATAGTACTTGAACATGTAGGTACTAATGATCAACTTGCGGACTTATTTACTGAACCCTTAGATGCTATTCGATTAAAAACTCTTAGTAGATCTATTGGGATATGTCTTGTGGAGTGATGTTCTATGATTGACCTCATATGGGGAACTCAAGCAAAGAGAGCTATTTTGAATTCTTGTCACTTGCAAAAAAATTTGAAATATCTTAAGCCTCTTCTTTTAATTGTTTGAGTAAGCTTGGTTGCACATATGTATATATGTTTTCAATTCAATAAGTGTAAACCTTGCTTGTTTACAATCCATGTCATATTTATGTTCAAACATGCATTTTGGACTAGGAGATGTATGTAAGAAGTATGATTTGAATGACCTATGATTATCTCCATGACATGATGATTCTTAAATAACATGCTAATGTCAAATGAAAAAGCATGAAATTCATATAACATGCTCACATGAAAAGTATGAATTGATGATTGCATATTCTTAAAATGCAAAACCTTGTGTCAAAGCTTATGAGACTCAAAATGAATAAAGGATCTTGTATCCGTTCAAAGGAATTTACTTTCCAAATGTCTCTCCTTCTTTATTGGTTGAACATGGCTACTATCATACGGATATCTTATCCGGAAAAATCAAATAGGGTGCAAAGTCGCTCATGCCATGTTTTGCTTATAAAGTTGGATATAGTTGTTCTTAAATTGAAATCATTATATTCTATATCCTTGCTTTACTCATGAAATTGGTGAAATTGGTGAAATTGGTTTGAATTCTTATTAGAAACCTTTGTCATTTGCTTTGCCAAATACCATTGTATTTTGGACTTGAATGCTACATGTCTTGTATGCAAAGCATGTTTGATTCACACATTTTCTTTCAAATAAATCTCCTTGTTTCTCTTCAATTAATTGAGGTGCATAAAGTGACCTATATTTATTATGCAAATCTTGCATGCTACTATCTCTCGTTGCTATGAGTGACCCGGTTGGGGACTACTCCTTTGCCTATATCATGACAAAAATGGGGAGTAGGATATGGTAAGGGGAGTTGCAAATAGAGGCAATGTTGCATATTGGGGAGAACATTCATTGAGGGGGAGTAACCCGTTGAGGGGGAGCATTGCATACACATACATTTCATAATGTTGTGCCTAATCTTCTAAAATGCAAATGCTTGTTTTTGTTCTCACTTGATTCATCTCACTTTTTACTTGTATTGGAAATATTAGAAACTTTCTTTTCAGGGCTTGATTATTCTACAAGAGATTAAAGTCTTGAAGTTTTATTTTCTTATCTCTTTGTGTTGTAGAAAAACATAGTTGTCCCGTAGTTTCTATTTCTTTGTGAGGAATCAATGTGAGTGGTGGTTTTGTCACGAAATAGCCAAAGGGGGAGATTTGTAAGGTTCCCATTTGTTGATTGGCTCATTTCGTGGACAAACCACATGTTGGGGGTTCTTTGTAAGGGTAGCCTAGGTATCAATGCTATTGCTCAATCCCTTTGAAGACCTCGTCTTGATAAGCACCGAAGGTAAATTTCTATGTGCTTACTTTTCTTTAAAGAGATTAGTTGCACACACACACTTAACATACATTGCATATGTGTGCATTCTCTTCACTTGTCACATTTCACACTTGCACTTATGTGTTATATTTTGTTGTGTGTAATTGTGTCATGTTGTCTTGTAATTCGTTTCCCGATAGTTTTCAGAAACGTCCGCGCATGCACTAGAATGTGCTTGGTTTAGCGCGAGGACCGCCTACCGAGAATGCCCTTGGCTTCTCCTTGGTTTTCACCTTTATTGGTGATCGGCGGTTATAATCGGCGGCCTGGCCGCCGAATGAAACCGCTGTTTGCTTCCAGAAGTGTCTGGAGAAATTCTGCGGTTATGATCGACGGTCTCGACCGCCGTTCAAAACCGCCGTTCAAGACCTGATTGATTTTATCTCTCGGCCTAATTCGGCGGTTGAAACGGTAGTCACGTATGAAACCGCCGTTTTCATACCTGATTGATTTTTTAATCTCGGGTTTGATTCGGCGGTTGGATCGGCGGTCACGAAACCGCCAAATGAAACCGCCGTTGGTCCCCTGTTCCTCTCGGGCCAATTCGGTGGCTATGATCGGCGGCCTGACTGCCGATTGAAACAGCCTATCGGTGCGTTTCAGGGGCAAACTTGTCTTTTCACATGCTCTGTTTTTCATGCCTATAAATACATCACTTTCTCTTGTTCTGAATGTAACTCTTAAATCATCAAGAACCCTGCTTTAAAAAGAGAGATTTTTAAGAGAGAAAGCAATCAAGTTTGCTAATCAAACACTTAAACCAAAATCCATTTGCATCAAAGTTCATCTAGCATTCTCTAGCATATCTAGGAAGCTTGCTTGCATGGGTCTTTGATCATCACACTTGCTTTGGTAAGTTTTTCACTATTATCATACATAATTAGTGTTTAATTTATTATGGCATCTCTTTTATTACTTGATTGTTCTTAGATTATAATCTTATATTCAAGATAGAGATTGTTGTGTTGATTTGATTGAGTGTTGTTTTTATGATAGATATCTAGGTTTCTCTAATCTATGATTATCTATGCTAATTGACATGTCATTTAGCTTTAATATCTAGGATTGTTTTTAATTGCATATTCATCATCTTAGATAAGCATATAGGGTTTCCCTTGCTCTATGTTGCATTTGAATATTCATATATTCACTTAGGGTGTTAATCTCTTTTTAGAGAATTAAGTCTTGTGTTGTGACCGGGATTAGGTTGCTTAATTCACAAGCAATTGGACTAGGTTCACTCATACCGGGATTAGGTGGTGTGTGATTACTTCCGGGATTAGGTTGTAATCGTTTACACATTTAGTGGATTCGAGGTTCGAGTGTGGCTTACTTACTAGCCCGTGGTTTTTCCCGTGAGGGTTTCCACGTAAAAATCAAGTGTTATTTAATTTCCGCATTTTATACTTGATTTATTGCTTTATCTATTTATGGGTAATTTCGTAATTTGGACTAACATGAAAAATTGGGTAAAAAGCTTAAAATCTATTCACCCCCCCTCTAGATAGTTTTATACACACCGTGCTATAATTTGTTTCAGTGCCCAATTCGCGGGTCCATAACCGTGAACCACCCGTGAAGTAGCCGCGGACCGAGAGACAGAAAGCCCCAATTTGACTTCACTAGTCTACTCGGTGGGTCCAGACCCGCGAACTCCGGGCCGCGAAGTTGCCCAGATCTGATGACATCAACACTTTTTAGACCTATTTTTGGAAACATTATAAATATATTCTTTTCTGATACACCCTCACACGCCCTGACAAGGCTTCACATGGCTTGACAAGCTAAGAACACTCCTTTTGCTTACCTTACATCATTCTTAGATTTAGGATTCTCTCCCACCATATCCAAACCGATCCTACACCATTTCTTACCCAAATCACTTCCTACTTCACTCTAACCAAAATACCCACACTCAAGTAGCACTAAATATACACATTGGAGGAGAAGAGGAGCAAAAAGAGTAGAGGGATTACAGTATGCCAATGAGTTTATTCTTAACTCTTACTCATTTATTCCTTCATTGTAATTTGATTATGAGTATCTAAACCCCCAAGTGGGAGTTAATGTAATTACACATGAGTTGTGGGTAATCCACCATTTCTTTGGTATTTGATTTATTTAGTTTCATTCAATGTTTTTAATGCATTTGATTGCCTCTTGGATTAAGTAGATATGCCAACTCTTAGTTCTTGTTTGGTATCAAATTAATTTGAGTTTTTAAAAAGGGATTAACCATCTTCTTGGATTGAGTAGATATGCTAACTCTTAATTCAAGTTAGATACACACTTTAAAGTGATTAAAACAAGCTATGTTGAATGGAAGGGATGTGTAGAGAATATGCCAATCCTATACATCCCAGCTATATGGAAAGGGTGGTGTAAATGCCTCACTTTTTGATTGGCTTATTTCTTTGAAAAAATCACAATGGGGTTTAAAATTGTAAAGGTAGCTTAAGTTTGAAGAATTCTCCTCAAATGATATTGGACCTTATTGTTGACTTCAAGTGCTTCAAGGAAGGTAGCTAACTTGCCTTGACTCTTAATTGAAGAGATTAGTTGCACACACACACACTTTTCATGCATAATTTATTCTCTTGCATTTGTGTTTCAAATTCATATATGTATGTATTCTTCACTTCACACACGTGCACCTTGTTGTTAGATCTAAGTATGGTATTGATTATTGTAATTTGTTTCCTGATGCTTTATCGGAAATGTTTGTGCTGCACGATAGTGTGCTTGTTTTAGCATGATGAATGACCATCGGAGAAGGTCCCGATGCACTGGTGACTGCGCTAGTAGTGCGCTAGTTCTACCCGCGTAGTGGCCTCGGATTATTTTTCCAGGTCCCGGTGCACTGGTAACTTCACTGGTAGTGCACTGGTTCTTACACCCACTGAGCGGGTAATGCGCGGGTACCTACCCGCGAAGTGTCCAGTTTCAGGCCTATTTTTCCAAAACATCGTAGTTTCATTTAGGGCTCATATATATATATATATATATATTCTCTCTGTTTTGCCTTATGAGCTAAAAATACAATCTTTAGAGAGCCTAAGAGTGTCTTCCAAGAAAAGCTACCAAGATTTGTTTTTTTCTTAACCAAATCCCAAATACCATCATCTAGCATCATCTAGCATCATCTAGGTTATGTTCTAGCATGGGACTTCTTCAACACACATGACTTGGTAAGTAGAACACCATTTTCATCCATTTTAGTGTTCTTACTTAACAAGAAATCTCTTTTATGACTTGTTTGCATCTAGATTAAGTTTTTATCTATAAGTTGAGATTTTTGTGTTGATCGTTGGGTTTTTTGAATTGTGACAGCTATTGCATCTAGAGTTTTATTTGTTTGTATAGCTAAGTTGTATGTATGTCATATAGCAATATGATATCTAGGATTTTGTTTGACTTGTTCATCCATGGCTAGATAAGCATTAAATGTATTGACCTTGCATTTATGCATTTTGAATACTGTTCATATTCACATTAGGTTGCATTTCTCTTTTATTAAGAGTTAAGTCTTGTATTTACTGTTGATAGTTTACAAGCAAGAGTCTAAAATCACTATTAAAGGCCTGCGGGTAGCAAAGAGAGATTAGTAATCAATTAGATGTGATGTAGTCAACCTAGATTGTAATCTTTTTTGCAAATAGTGGATTTGAGGATTTGATTGGCAATTATGCCCGTGAGTTTTTTACCCTCTTGGGGTTTTCTCACGTAAAACAAATCATTGTGTCATTGCCATTATTATATGCACTTATCTTACAATGATGGTTTATGTTAGACATTAGGGGTGTTTGTGATTAATATTGATTAGTAGAAAAAGTTGGCGATTAATTTGGTTAAAACCTATTTACCACCCCCCCCACCCGATAGGTTTATTAGACACTATATGGGAACACTTTAAGTGTATTTTCAGGTGGGTTGAGAATATGCTAATCCAAGCCAACCTAACTACTGTAATCTGTCTAGGCTTAAGGAAAAACTCTCTCTAAACACAACCTTGTAGTTATGAGTTGAGAGTTTAGTGATTAGACACTCTCTCTAAACGCAACCTTGTAGTTATGAATTGAGAGTTTAGTGATTCAAGAAACTCTCTCTAAACGCAACCAAGTAGTTGTGAGTTGAGAGTTTAGTGAGTCTCTAAACACACCTAAAGATAGATTTGACCATAAATAATCAAATAAGTTCTTAAAGGATTAATTGGATTGCCCACTATTTGTGTTGTGATTGCATTGACTCCCATATCCATCTCATATTTAATCTTATCCTTTCACATTCTCTTTAGTCTTAGTTTAATTCTAGTTTCTAGCTTTATTGTAGTTTGCATCTTAGTGATAACTTTTGCCAACAAACCTTTGAAACTTTACTTTTTATGCTTACTAGTTTTATTAATCTTAATTTAGTCTTTGCTACCATTGATCCCTGTGGAACAATACATCACTTGCCATTATACTTGTTTTGAGAAAACATTTTGAGCATATTTCAAGGTCTTACAAATATCTTTTTGACAAACGAATTTCATACCAAAACGACCATGTCAAGATCCAAGCAAGAAGAGTCACAATGAGATTCTACAAGTTAAAATTTTGCACATCAAGTTTAGGGTTACAAAATAAATGTATGAATACAACCCATTTTTCACTGTAAACACACACGAAATTACGCATAAATAGGCACCAAGAGAGATTAGCGAGCAGAGCTCTGTAAACTAATTTTTCATAGTGAAATTCATTCCTTGCCGTCACCGGCAACCGTGGTTCTTTCTCTTCCCAGGGTTTTCCACGTAACATTGCATCTCTTTTCACTATTTCATTTTTTCACCATTAATAAACTGCAAATAACTTAGTTGGCATGCTGATTTTTCACCTAACAAAAAATCACCGTAAACAACTAGCGCTAGAAGGAGGGGGGTTCTCAAACTCAACTTTGAAGAAACTTTATGAACAGGCTATGGAGAATTCTGGCATGGCCCCCAAAAGCCTCACAGTCTATAAAATCAAGGCTAAAAACGACGAGCTCTTAGCCATAGACAAAGACAAGGCTCATGCTGAAGCCCCGACAAGATTCGAGCTTAACCCCTAAGAGAATCTTGCGAAGGGGCGGATGAACCGACAATAGCGGTGATCCTCAACAAAAGTGAGCCCTCTCAGAGCGTTAAACTGGGAGCAGGGTTGGCCAACCTTACTAAAGTAGACCTGGTCAGATTGCTAAGGGAATACAAAGATGTGTTCGTGTGGAAACACGAGGGTATGCGTGGAATCGACAAAAGAATAATTTCTCACGGCTTGGCAATCAATGTAGAATGCATGCCAGTAGTGCAAAAGCGACGAAAGTTTAACCCTAAAAGGAAAAGAAGAGATCGAGAAGCTGCTCACCACCGGGTCGATTAAAGAGGTAAAATACCCTCAGTGGGTAGCCAATGTCGTGTTTGTAAAAAAAAAAAGAATGTTCAGTGGAGGATGTGTGTAGATTTCACTAACCTTAACAAAGCCTACCCAAATGACAGTTTTCCACTTCCAAGAATTGATCAATTGGTGGATGCCACGGCCAGACATGAGTTCCTTAGCTTCATGGACGTGTACTCTGGATACAACCTGATCAGGATGCACGAACCGGATGAGGAAAAAATATCCTTCACAACTGACCAAGGGTTATACTATTACACCGTCATGCCGTTCGGTTTGAAGAACGCATGCGCAACATACCAGAGGTTGGTAAAAAGGATGTTCGCTTGCCACATCGGTAGAAACATGGAAGTGTACGTCGATGACATGTTGACCAAAAGCATCACTGCTGAAAGGCATGCCGTGGACCTATATGAAACATTCGATGTATTAAGGAAGCTGTTAGGATTATGCTCAATAGCAAGAGTCTAATAGTGTTTTTGACAATCTATTCATATTCATAATGTGATTTCTGATTTAAACAAATCTTATAGCATTTATAGATTGAATATTATAATTGTCAAAAGTAAATAACCATAAGGTCAAAAGACTATGAGAAAAGAAGAATTGTTCGTACATCTGGATATGTATGAGGTAGACACAATTCTTTAGTTAGTCTTGAATAATGTTCACAACTTAAGTTAAAGGTTGGGCACCTTTATCTTGTTAAAGTTGTAGAATTCTTTCACTAGCATTTGAGTGGGATCAAATGTGTTATGATGAGTCTAAAATCATCGGAGGGTCTTCGAGTAAAAGAATCTAGTGCACTGGGTGCATTGAACTGGATCACAATGAAATACTTTATCTAGAACCGTCAATAGATAATAGTCTTTTTCATTATAAGGACAATCAGAGAGTCTATTTTAATCCTGAGATAAATGATGGACTTATGGTTGCAAGTGGTATCATTTGAGTTATCAATGAGTACGATTATATAGCATAGTCTATCCTCGATAGTTTGATGATATTCATTTGTTAACCGATAGAGGACTTCATTTATAGATATGGACATCGTGGCTCTATTTATTAAATGTGAGTAGAATATCATCATATGGATGTTTTGAGGTATTGGGTATTGGATATTGAATCTTAACGTTAAGTTTTCGATAGAGTCTATTGAAACATGGCTTCTGGACAAGTCAAAATATCCAAGTTCAAAATGTGGTCATATGAGTAAATATGGTAACTTTGAGAGCTATAGGCGGTCTATGAGCTCTTGGCGATTACTGATATTCTTCATGAGGATACACCATCTCCAATAAGATTGTCTAGGGTACGAATGAGAAATATTTACTTATTTTATCTTTATTTAAGAGTTCAATTTTAGCTCTTTAGTGGAATGAGTTAAAATTAATAGATCGGACCTAAGTGAATCATTTGTTGATTGTGATTAGGTTATGTCTATTGAAGCTTAAATTTAGATAGCCCGCCAAGATCCCCAATCCACACGGACTTGCATGGATAACTTGATATATTCTACCGGACCAATTTATGGGTCCATCTAGAATTGTATTTAATATATTAAGAATATAATTTGCACATTATTTATTTAATGGGCTGATCAATTATATTAATATATTAATGAAAGGCATGTGGACTTGTTTCTTTTAGTATGAATGGGTCTGGTTCACATGTGGGCCTTTTATTAAGGTCCAATGGATTTAATAAAATAGAAAAACAATATATAGATATATTAATATATATGACACATGGCCGAGATATATATATGATATTATATTGTTTTATTTTTATTATTTGATTAAATGGAAATTAATTAATTGATTAATTAATTATTTAATTAAAAAATCAAAATCTTTTTCTGACTAGGATATATGTTTCTTAGTAGTATACTATTGTGGTAGTATAAATAAAATAAAAGACTTTATTTGGTAAGTAGATAAATAAGGGATTTATTTATTTAGTCAAATAAGGAAGTCTTTTATATAGTCACAAATACACTAAAGAGTTGGATTAGGGTTGAATTCTAAAGATTAATAGATATATACGTATGATTTATATGGCAATTAGCCAATACATAAAAATATATGATATATATGGCACTTAGCCGCAATATATATAGTTTATATAGAATGCATGCAGAATATTTGGGTGCGCAATATAGATATATATTATAAGGCATGCAGTATTAATTTTGAAATAGATATATATATTATTTATATGGCTGCGTGAATTGATTATATATAGATATAATATATTGAGCAAAGGTTGGTTGATATATATATTGGAATATATTGAAAGAATTCAAAGAACCCTAGAGTTCTTGCTTGAAAGAGTTTTTTCTTTTGCTAGAGAAAAATAGAATCCAACTCTTAGATTAGTGTGAGAATTCGGCCAAGAGGAAAAGAGAGAAAAGTTTGTTCTTATTTCGATAGTGCACTAGTAACTTTTATATCAAAAGGTTTTGTGCACAATTTCGAATAAGGTTCACGCGAGTTTCGATCTAACGATTGTGAATTCAAAAGTGACCGGAACATTCTTTGTAGCCTCTTGGAATTTGTTGTGACTAACGAAAAAGAAAAAGTTTTGTTAATCCATCCTCAGGTACACAATTCAAAGAGAAGGGAGACCACGCTCCTAGGTGATTCACGTTCGTGATTGGATTGGAAGATCTTGCGGATTACCATCGACGCAATGTCAATCGGATCACACGACAAAGGTATGATATCTTTAGTATTATATGTTAATTAATTAGAGGGTTAAGGTTCAAATTATGGAAAAATTTTAAACTATATCTAAACTCTATTTTTAGTCTCGCTTCTGCTGCGTGTACTACGGTATTTTTCCCTACAGAAGCATAAAATGAAGCTCTACCCGAACAAATGTGTTTTTGGAGTACCCTCAAGAAGATTCCTCAGATTCCAGATGCATCAACGGGGAATCGAAGTCAACCCAGACAAAATCAAGGCACTCGCTAGTATGAAGTTTACGAGAACACTAAAAAATATAAAGAGGTTGACCGGATGCTTAGCATCGCTGAACAAATTCATTAGCAGATCAACCGACAAGTGCATCCCTTTTTTTCGAGCCATTAAAAAAGGCAAGGGGATCGAGTGGAATGAGGAGTGTGAAAAGGCAATTCAGCAAATCAAAGATTACCTCTGAAAAGCCCTAATCCTATCAAAACAGAAGCTCGGGGAAACACTATACTTATACCTGTCAGTGACACTTGTGGCAACAAGTTCTGTGTTGGTTAGAATGGAGGAAGTTATCCATAAGTCTATTTACTATACAAGCAAAGCCTTACTTCCGACTAAAAGAAGATACTCGTCAGCGGAGAAGATGAGCCTATCATTTATCATATCAGTAAGGAAATTAAAGCCCTACTTCCAGGCTCACAAGATTGAGGTTTATACCAAATGCCCACTAAAACAAATTCTACAAAAACCAAAGGTATCGAGCAAATTAACCAAATGGGCTGTAGAACTGAGCAAATTCGACATCACTTGTAGGGAAAAATACCGTAGTACACACAGCGGAAGCGAGACTAAAAATAGATTTAGTATGTTTTAAAATTTTTCCTTTTTATGAACCTTAACCCCTTTAATTAATTAACCATATATAAAGTAACAAAAGTTGAATACCTTTTGTCGCGTGATCCGATTGACTTACGTCGATGGTAATCCGCAAGATCTTCAATCCTAGCACGAACGTGAATCACCTAGGAGCGTTGTCTCCCTTTTTCTTTGAATTACAAACCTGAGAATGGACAAATAAACTTTTCTTTTTCTTTTGTTAGTCACAAAACAATCAAAAGAATACAAAGATTATTCCGATCACTTTTGAGTTCTCAATCTAATGATCGAAACTCACGTGAACCTAATTCGATGTTGTACACACAAGCTTATTGATGAACAAGCAATTAGTGTACCATCAAAAGAATAATCTTTTTCTTTTCTTTTATGTTTTAGTAGAATAAAATCTAATACTTTTCTATGAGTTTAGAAGAAGAAGAAAATTGAATCAATCAACAAGTTGGGTGGCCGAATTCTATAACAAGTGTTATATAGGGTGACCGAAATTTTTCTCCTCTTCCTTTTAGGGTTGGCCGAAATCTCCATGTGGTCCAATTAGGGTTGCCAAATTTCCTCTACAAAAAAGGATTTGTATTGTACCCTAATTCACATGTTAATTAGACTCCTAACCCTAATTCAACTCATAAGTATTTTTATTCTTTTATTGACTAAAAAAAAAAAACTTCTTATTTGATTAAATAAATAAACTTAATTATTTATTTTCTTATCAAACAAGTCTTTTACTTTTAGTATAACTCTAGGAAATATATTTTCTGAACAGAAAAAGATTTGTTTCTTAATTAACAATTAATTAATTAATTAATTAATTCTTATTTAATTAAACAATGAACAAAATAATATGTTAGGTTAATATTTTAACCTTGCCGCCCCACATGTATAAAATGGGCCATATATTATTTTATTATTTCATTTCATCCATTGGACTTTAAATAAAAAGCCCACATGTAAACCAAACCCATTCTTACTAAAAGAAACAAGCCCACATGCCATTCATTAATATATAAATATAATTGAGCAGCCCATTAAATAATTAATGTGCAAATTATATTCTTAATATATTAAATACAATTCTAGATGGACACTTAAATTGGTCCGGTAGAATATATCAAGTGATCCATGCAAGTCCGTGTGGATTGGGGATCTTGGCGGGCTATCTAAATTTAAGCTTCAATAGACACAACCTAATCACAATCAACAAATGATTCACTTAGGTCTGATCCATTAATTTTAACTCATTCCACTAAAGAGCTAAAATTGAACTCTTAAATAAAGATAGAAAAGGAAAATGTTCCTCTTTCATAACCCTAGACAATCATATTGGAGATAGTGTATCCTCGTGATTAACATCAGTAATCGCCAAGAGTTCATAGACCGCCTATAACTCTCCAAGTTACCATATTTACTCATGTGACCACGTTTTGAACTTGGATATTTTGACTTGTCCAGAAGCCATGTTTTCAATAGTCACTATCGAAAACTCAACGTTGAGATTTAATATCCAATTACCTCAAAACATCCATATGATGATATTATACTCTCATTTAATAAATGGAGCCACGATGTCCATATCTATAAATGAAGTCCTCTATCGATTAACAAATGAATATCACCAAACTATCGAGGATAGACTATGCTATATAATCGTACTCATTGATAACTCAAATGATATCACTTGCAACCATAAGTCCATCATTTATCTCAGGATTAAGATAGACTCTCTGATTGTCCTGATAATGAAAAGTCTATTATCTATTGACAGTTCTAGATAAAGCTTTTCATTGTGATCCAGTTCAATGCACCCAGTGCATTAGATTCTTTTGCTCGAAGACACTCCGATGATTTTAGACTCATCATATCTCATTTGATCCCACTCAAATGCTAGCAAAAGAATTCTACAACTTCAACAAGATAAAGGTGCCCAACCTTTAACTTAAGTTGTGAACAATATTCAAGACTAACTAAGGAATTGTGTCTACCACATACATATCCAGATGTATGAACAATTCTTCTTTTCTCATAGTCTTTATACCTTATGATTATTTACTTTGACAATTATAATATTAAACTATAAGTGCTATAAGATTTGTTAAACCAGAAATCACTTTATTAACATGAAAAAGATTGTTAATTACAATATTACACTCTTGCTATTGAGCATAATCCTAACAATCTCCCACTTGCGCTATAGCAAATGTGTCATATCTCTCAAGCCCATGTTCTCTAGATGCCCATCGAAACTCTTCTGAGGTAGAGCCTTTGTGAAGGGATCCGCTAGATTTTCTGCTGACGCGATTTTGGTAATCGTCACGTCACCTCTTTGAACAATCTCCCTTAAAATATGATACTTTCTTTCGATGTGTTTTCCTCTCTTGTGACTTCTTGGTTCTTTCGAATTAGCCACTACTCCACTGTTGTCACAGTAGATAGTGATCTGCTTATTCGCACTAGGAACCACTTCCAAGTCAATCAAGAATTGGCGGAGCCAAACAGCCTCTTTGGCAGCCTCGCATGCAGCAACATACTCAGCTTCCATGGTGGAATCAGCAATACAAGATTGCTTGATACTCCTCCATATGACTGCTCCTCCTTCAATAGTAAACACAGCCCCCGATGTGGATTTTCTAGAGTCAGAATCTGATTGGAAATCAGAATCTGTATACCCAACAGGAATTAAATCCGCTCCAGAGTATACAAGCATATTATCTCTCGTTCTCTTAAGATACTTGAAAATATTCTTAACTGCCGTCCAGTGATCAGGACCAGGTTTCGATTGAAACCTGCTAACTATGCCAACAGCAAAACAAATATCTGGTCTAGTGCAGAGCATTGCATACATGAGACTTCCAACTACCGAGGCATATGGAACCCTACTCATGAATTGCTCTTCATGCTCATTCTTAGGAACTTGTTCCTTAGAAAGTTTGAGTCCATGTCTGAAAGGTAACATACCTTTCTTGGAATCCTGCATGGAAAACCTAGACAAGATCTTGTCTATGTATGAAGCTTGGGATAATGCAATCGTTTTATTCTTTCTATCCCTTATGACTTGGATACCTAGAATAAAACTTGCTTCTCCTAAGTCCTTCATATCAAATTGTTTTGCTAACCATTCTTTTACTAATGTCAATACTCCTACATCGTTTCCAATGAGTAGTATATCATCAACATAAAGAATCAGGAAAACCAACTTGTCGCCCTTAATCCTTTTGTATACACAAGGTTCGTCAGGATTCAGAATAAATCCAAAACCTTTGACAGCTTGATCGAACCTTATGTTCCAGGATCTGGATGCTTGCTTTAATCCATTTATGGATTTCTACAACTTGCATACCTTTTCCATTTGGCCCTTTTCAATGAATCCTTCTGGTTGCATCATGTAAATGCTTTCATCAAGACTTCCATTAAGGAAAGCTGTCTTGACGTCCATTTGCCAAATCTCTAGATCTAAAGACGCTGCAATGGACAAGAGTATCCTAATGGATTTAAGCATGGCCACAGGAGAGAAGGTTTCCTCGTAATCGATACCTTCTTTCTGTGTATACCATTTAGCTACCAATCTAGCTTTAAAGGTTTCCACATTTCCATCCATACCTCTTTTCCTCTTATATACCCACTTACACCCAATGGGTTTTATCCCTTTAGGCAAGTCTACAAGGGACCAGACTTTGTTATCGAACATAGATTCAATCTCAGATTGCATTGCCTTTTGCCAATGGCGACTATCAACATCCTCCATTGCTTCCTTATACGTGTAGGGATCATCGTCGTCCAGGAGATTCTCCACTGATTCTCCCAGACCGATGTATCTTTCGGGTTGTGTTCTAACCCTCCCACTACGACGAGGAATGGTAGATTGTTGATCTTGTGTTGGATCGGAACTTACAATTGGGTTAGGTTGTGTAACCTCTCGTGGAATTGTATCTCCTCACATCTCATTCAGGACAATTCTACTTCTAGGCACAAAATCATTCATATAGTCCTTTTCCAGAAATTTAGCATTTGTCGAAACAAATACTTTAAGATCTGAAGGACTATAGAAATAATATCCTTTAGTTTCTTTTGGATACCTTACAAATATACACGTTTCCGAACGGGACTCCATCTTTTCTGTCTTTCCTTTTAACACATGTGCAGGACAACCAAATATCCTTAAGTGTTGTAAAGTAGGCTTGCGTCCAGTCCACAACTCATGCAGTGTTTGAGGAACAGACTTAGATGGTATATCGTTTAGAATGTATATAGCAGTTTGTAAAGCATATCCCCAAAAAGAAATAGGAAGTGTTGAATAACTCAACAAAGACCTAACCATATCCAAAAGAGTTCTATTTCTCCTTTCTGCCACCCCAATTTGTTGAGGTGTTCCCGGTGCAGAAAACTGAGAAACTATCCCATTATTAATAAGATATTGCTGAAACTCACCAGATAGATATTCTCCACCACGATCAGATCTCAAGATTTTTATGTGTTTCTCAAGCTGATTTTCTACTTCAGCTTTGAATGCTTTGAACATGTCAAAAGCATCCGACATATGTCGCATGAGATACACATAGCCAAATCTCGAGTAATCTGTGAAGGTGATGAAGTACTCATATCCACCTCTAGCTTGAATGCTCATAGGTCCACATACATTAGTGTGTATCAATCCTAAACATTCAGTGGCTCTTGTACCTTTGGCCGAGAACGACCTTTTGGTCATTTTACCTTCCAAACAAGATTCACAAGTTGGTAGATCATCAACCTTTAAGTCACTTAAAGGTCCGTCACATGCCAATCTTTTAATCCTATTAAGGTTAATATGACCTAGGCGTAAATGCCATAGGTAGGTTTCATCTATTGATAATTTTACTCTTTTATGATCAGGTTCCGTTAATTCTGTGTCTAACGAGTGAGAGATATTTCTATGCAAAAAGTATAGACCGTTTTCCAATGTACCTTGGCAAATAATTTTGTCATTCTTACTAATAATAAAAACTTTATTAAAAGTAACCGAATATCCAAATTTATTCAAACAAGAAACTGAAATTAAATTCCTCTTGAATTGAGGTACATAATAAACGTCTATTAAATCTAAATGCCTTCTAGAATCCAAATAAACTCTAATATCTCCCACTGCACTTGCAGACACTAACGTTCCGTTGCCCAAGCGCAAATTGATTTCATTCTTACTCAGCCTTCTCTTTTCTTGGAACCCCTACATGGAATAACAAACATGATTAGTGGCTCCAGAGTCTATGATCCAAGAATCAGTAGAATCTGCCAGAAAACATGTTTCAAGATAATTAACATTACCTTCTTCCTTCTTATTCTGGGACGTTGGGCAATTTCTTTTCCAATGTCCCTTTTCACCACGAAGGAAGCATTTCCCTTTGATCTTGGTTACTTTCTTGGTCTCCTTCTTGGTAGGCCCAAGTTGCTTTTTCTTCTGTTGTTTCTTGACCTTCTGACGGGTCTCAACAGTAGCAACTTTACCAACCATATGAATCTCTTGACCTTTGCTTTTCACAAGGATCTTTTCAGCACTTTGAACATCTTGTATCAGGCCTTGTAAGGTGTATTCCTTTTTGTTCAAAGTGTAGTCCAATTTGAACTGATCAAAGGAATTTGACAATGAATTGACAACCATATCAATTTTTGTCTCACCATATATCTCAGCGCCATGCAGTTCAGCAATGATGAGATGTGCTATGACTTTCATCATGTGATCCTTCACAGCCTGTCCAGGTTTCATCCTAAGATTCATAAAAGCAGTCACTGCCTCTCTCTTAGTCGTCCTGGACTTCATAGCAAACATCTCCTCTATAGACATCATTATATCAGCAGCAGACTCCATTCCTTCATGCTGCTGTTGCAACACGTCGGAGATAGTAGCCATAATATAACATTTGGCCATATCATCTGAAGTCTTCCACTGCTCATACTCATCTCTTTGCATTATGCTAGATTCATTATTAGGAGCAGGTGGTTTAGGAGTAGTTAGAACAAACTTATGTTTTTCACTTTGCAGCAACAACCCAATTTTCCTTTTCCATGTGACATAATTATCTCCAGTTAAAGTGTTATCTTTCAGGATGTTCATAAGTGATGGGGTCATGATTTCTGAATAAAACAAAACATATATAAGTAAATAATCATGATAAAGCACTTTTAAATATTTATCTTGAATTAAATAAATAACTCAATCATAAAAATTCAACGGTGATCCAACACCCATAAATGTTATGCCTCCTTTGGGAGTTCGCACCATTTACTAGTTAGACTAGGTCCCACCTAATTGTTAGCATAACAACTAGCGTTTTCAATTTTTAGCCTTGCAATTTTACTGACAAGAACTCTTGGGAGGATATCAATAAAATTACATTGAGTGTGTTACCAAGATATCGACCCTCAATTTTCTCTCACGAAAATCCCTCCTTGGGGAGTAGAGCTCGTTTGAGTCCATTGTCTAGTCTATCCTTGTAAGGAAGTATGTTGCTAAATTCCATTCATGGACGCCCCTTGGGGGGATTACCAATAAATAATTAAGCTCAACTAACCTTGGAGGCCATAGGTGTTACAAAAATACCTTCTCCCACTCAATTATTTAAGGCGTGTGATTAAATCCCATAGAATGATTTACCAAGTTATCTAGATGCCAATTTAGATACCTAAATCATTCAATGCATGTTCATACCAAAAGAGATATATGAGTGGCACTCCTATTCTATATGTCATGTTATCATACAATAACAAATATTGTAATATTTAAGCAAAAAATAAATAGCAACAATTTTGGTCCATCCTAGAAAAGCAAGTAAATTACAATTGTTTAGGAATACAAGATCTTCAAGTTGCCCATCAACCATACGCTCATCCTTCGGCCTCCTCCCATGGGCGAACACACCCCATAACCCCACAAAGGGGCTGCTGTGCGCAGCCCATGAGGCCACCTAGGGCTGCCGTACGCAGCCACCCAAGTTTTGGGCTTGCCATGCGCAGCCCAATCCACTCCTAGGGTGCGCACAGTGCTCGTTCTTGGTTCCGGTTGCTTCCTTTTTCTTCAAGTCTTCGAATCTTCATTACTCGAACATACTACAGCAGTATTTAAACTAATAAAATACTGCAGTATATATATATATTTTTTATTCACTGCAGTACTTTTACAAAAAAAACACTGCACATAAAATTAAATAAAAAACTGCAGTAAAATACTGCACCAAAAAAAATAAAATTAAAAGAAAACCTAGCAACTACCAAGAAGGAATTATGGCGATGATAGACCACCCTTCTTGTTACAATTCCACAACAAAAATTACATTGAAAATCTAGGACCAAAATCGAGCAATAACAATCCACATAATATAATAATAACATATATAAATCCATACATTCACATGTAATTATATATGCGAATACCTAGAGTGCCATCTTTTTCTAAACATGCATAATCACAATAAAAAGAAATCGATTCACGTATATATACGTTAATTAATTAAAAGGGTACAACCTAGGCTCTGATACCAATTGTAGGGAAAAATACCGTAGTACACGCAGCGGAAGCGAGACTAAAAATAGATTTAGTATGTTTTAAAATTTTTCCTTTTTATGAACCTTAACCCCTTTAATTAATTAACCATATATAAACTAACAAAAGTTGAATACCTTTTGACGCGTGATCCGATTGACTTACGTCGATGGTAATCTGCAAGATCTTCAATCCTAGCACGAACGTGAATCACCTAGGAGCGTGGTCTCCCTTTTTCTTTGAATTGCAAACCTGAGAATGGACAAACAAACTTTTCTTTTTCTTTTGTTAGTCACAAAACAATCAAAAGAATACAAAGATTATTCCGGTCACTTTTGAGTTCTCAATCTAATGATCGAAACTCGCGTGAACCTAATTCGATGTTGTACACACAAACTTGTAAGGATTCCCGTTTTGTTGATTGGCTTATTTCGTGGTCAAACCACATGTTGGGGTTTTGAATGTAAGGGTAGTCTAAGTGTTTAGTGTTGAAGATCAAAGGCCCTTCCATGACCTCAAGATACAAGCACGCCAAAGGTATAATCTCTTGTGCTTGTTTTTCTTTGAAGAGATTTAGTAGCACACACTCACTTAGCATTCTTGCTATGATTGCATACTTGCTTATTTTTATGTGCATCTCTTCACATGTCACTTTACACACTAGCACTTTGGTTGATATATCTTGTTGTGTGTATATGTGCCTTATAATTCGTTTCCCGACATTGTTCGGAAACGTCCGCGCTTGCACTAATTAGTGCTTGGTTTCGCGCGAAGACCGCCTATGGAGAATGCCCTTGGCTTCTCCTTGGTTTTCACCATTGTTGGTGATCGGCGGTTATGATCGGCGGCCTGGCCGCCGAATGAAACCGCCGTTTCAGTCCAGATTGGCCTGAAGCAATTATGCGGTCAAGATCGGCGGTCACGACCGCCGTTCGAAACCGCCGTTCATACCTGATCGATTTTAATCTCTCGGGTTTGATTCGGCGGTTGTATCGGCGGTCACGAAACCGCCGAATGAAACCGCCGTTAATGCTCTGTTCTTCACGAGCTCAATTCGGCGGTCGTCATCGGCGGCCTGGCCGCCGATTGAAACCGCCGAACGGTGCGTTTCAGGGGCAGAATTGTCTTTTCACTTGCCCTGTTCTTGATGTCTATAAATATCACACTTTCTCATTATCTGAATCAGTTCTTTGACTCTTAAGAACCCTAATCTTCAAAGATAGATTTTGAGAGAAAATCAAATCAAGAACTCAACTTTAACCACTCAAATCAAACCCCTTTTGCATCAAGTTTCATATTGCATCTCCTATGTCTATATAGAGTGCATCCATGTATGGGTTTGCATCATCACAACTTGCTTGGTAAGATTTTGATTAATTTCATCTTATTGTAGTATTTTAAATACCAAGCCATCTCTTTTAAATTACTTGTATGTTTTAGATCATATGCTAAATACAAGAAAAGAGATTATTTGTGATGAATTGATTGAGTGTTGTTTTTGATAGATATCTAGGTTTTTATAATCTATGATTATCTATGCTATTTGACATGTCATTTAGCAATTGATATCTAGGGTTGATTTAAATTGAATATATCATCATCCTAGATAAGCATTTAGAGTACCCTAGCTCTTATTGCATTTATTGAATATTCATATATATTCACATAGGGTTGTATTCTCTTCAAAGAGAAAGTAAGTCTTGTGTGTAGCATCCGGGATTAGGTTGCTTAGAACGCAAGCAAATTGGACTAGAGCCGCTGTAAAAGGCCCGCGTGGTAGATTAGAGGGTGCTCACGCCAAGAGTAGTGTATCAGGGGATATCACTAGGGATTGAACCAAGAGTGGCGATTGGTAGTGTCCATAGCCTGAGGTTATCTAGGGTGAGAGTCCGAGAATCACTTGAGGGTGTAACCGTCTTTTCATATAGTGGATTTCGAGGTCCGAGTGTGGCGCACTTAACAGCCCGTGGTTTTTCCCAGTGGTTGGGTTTTCCACGTATACATCAAGTGTCATTTACTATTTCCGCATCTTATTACACTTGTATGTTTTGTTGACTTGCTAGGGGTATTTTCGTAAAATTGACTTGCATGCGAAAATTGGGTAACAATTAGATAAAATCTATTCACCCCCCCTCTAGCTTTATATTGATAAACACACCTCGAGTATTTAATGAACTTTCAATTGGTATCAGAGCGGGTTCCTAGACATACATAGGTGATCCTAGCTCATTTTGGTGTGTTTTTGCATTTTGTATGTTTGTTTGATTTCTTCATACATTTTGCATTCTTCTCATTTGCATTCATTCAACGCAAACACTATGAGTGATTTTGTGAGAGAAGAAATTGACTCCATTGAGGAGATGCCTCTCTTACTAGAGAGATTTAGGAGATTTGTGAATTTAACCACCTCACCTCCTAAGAAGAAGTTGACCACCGCACCTCCTAAGAAGAAGAAGAAGAAAATTGCTTTGGAGACTTCGAAGCATGACAAGAAGGAGGGTATCTCAATTGAAGACATGGGACTCATTAACAAGCCAAACCAAGGAGTGTCTTCAAGAGAGGGGATTCAGTGCTACGAATGTGGAGGATTCGGGCATTTCTCCCCGGAGTGTGGAAACTTGAAGGATAGAAAAAAAGGGAAGGCGAAGGCCACCTTATGGGATAAATATGAAGATGACGAAAATCCTTCAAGTGATGAAGAACTTGCCATCATCTACACGGAATTTGGAGCCAAGAGTGTAGAAGTTGAAGAAGATGGCAAAGTTGCTTTTCCTTGTGATCCCCAAGAAGAACAAGGTATAGAAGTAGTTGGTGTAGCTACTCATAGGGATTTGGCTCTTTCCTCATCAAGAGAAAAATTTGATGATCTTGATGAAGGAGATGACTCCATTGGTGAAATAGAGATTAGAGGAGATGACACAAGTGTTGAATATTTGTCATCTAACTCCACAGATGGAAGTGTGGAGTGTATGGATCTTAATGACTACAAAGTCAAAGTTGAGAGCTCAATGATGAGGAACAAGGAAGAAATTAGAAGATTAAAAGAAGAGAATCTAGAGCTTTCAACACTAGTAGACCACTTGTGTGAAGAAGTGGTGAGATCCATGACGGATGAAGATAAGCTAAAAGAAGACTTAGCATTATCTAAGAGGAGAGAAGAAGAGCTAGAAAGAGAGCTTGAAGAAGTTAAGGTCTTAATGGCTAAGATGACTTCAAGCACCAAGAAGCTTGACCACATGTTGGGAGTTGGAAGAAAGCCAAGTGACAAGAGAGGTCTTGGCTACATTGATGACACGGATGCCTCCTCCACAAGCAAGACATCCTGTGCCATGAACATGGACTTCAATATGTCCCCTCCTCCTCAACAACCTAGGAAGAAGAGTGACCTAGGAGAGTGTTCAAGAAGTGCCCAAGTGGTTGAGGCACCAAAAGGTCAAGCTCAAGCTCACACCCAAAGGGCTCCTCACACTATCTTCCCTCAAACTCAAAAACACAATGGGAAGAGTTCAATCATGCAAGCTCAGACAAGCAAGCAACCTCGTCTTGGTTTTCAACAAAAGAGGAGAGATCCGATCCAACAACCAAGACAACCACAACGACAAGGGAAAGCTCCTATCCATGCTAAAGGGAATGGTATGATTCCTAACTTTATTCCCACTTGTCATTTTTGTGGTATTGTTGGTCATATTAGACCAAGTTGCTTGCATTACATTGAAATGTGTAGAGCTAAAAGCATGATTGACAAGAAAAAGGCTAGAGCTAAGATGCTTCATAAAAAGGAAGAAAATCATGTGCATGATTCTTTTTCATCTTGTACTCTAGAACCTTTGTCCACTAGGATTGATTTAGTGTCACCTAAGTGGAGTAATAAGAATGAACCCGTTTGCTACGAGACTAACAAGTCTCAAATAGGTTCATCCAAGTCCAAAGGACTTGGTAGGTCCATAGGACCTCATACCCTTCTTTGAAGTGGTATGGAAATTTAACCCCATATGGGGAACTCAAGCAAAGAGAGCTATTTTGCATCTTGTCACTTGCAAAAAATTCGAAATATCTTGTGCTTCTCTTTTTGTTGCTTGAGTAAGCTTGGTTACACTATGTATACATATTTTCTATTCAATAAGTGTGATCAATGCTTGTATTGCAATCCATGTCATATTTATGTTCAAACATGCATTTTTGGACTAGGAGATATTTACATAGGATTTAATTTGAATGACCTATAATGATCTCCATGGCATGATGATTGCTAAAATGACATGCTAAATGCTAATCTTGAAAAGCATGTTTTGATGATTGCATTTCTTAACTGCAAATAATGTGTGAAAAAGCTTATGAGACTCAAATGAAAAAGGATCTTGTATCCATTCAAGGATTTTACAATCCAAATGTCTCTCTTTCTTTATTGGTTGAACATGTCTACTATCATACGGATATCTTATCCGGAAAAATCAAGTAGGGTGCAAAGTCGCTCATGACATTTTTAGCTTATAAAGTTGGATATAGTTGTTCTTAAATTGAAATCAATGAAAACCTATATCCTTGCTTCTCTCTTGACATTGGTGAAATTGGTTTGAATTCATATTGAAAACCTTTGTCATTTGCTTTGCCAAATACCATGATATTTTGGACTTAAATGCTACATGTCTTGTATGCAAAGCAATTTTTTGATTCACACATTTTCTTTAAATAAATCTCCTTGTTTCTCTCCAATAAATTGAGATTGCATAAAGTGACTTATATTGATTATGCATATACTAGAATGCTACTATCTCTCTTTGCCTTGAGTGACCCGGTTGGGGACTACTCCCTTGTCTATATCATGACAAAAAGGGGGAGTATGGTGTGGTAAGGGGAGTTGCAAATTGTAGTAGCAATTGTGCATGTTGGGGAGAATACTAATTGAGGGGGAGTAACCCTTTGAGGGGGAGCATTTGCACATTCATACATTGCATGATGTTGTACTCAAATTCTTAAATGCAAATGCTTGTTTTATCTCACTTGATTCATCTCACCTTTTCTTGTATTGGAAAGTATAGAAACTGTGTTTTCAGGGATTGATTGTTCTACTTGAGATTGAAGACTTCAAGACCATTTATCTTATCTCTTTGTAAAGTAGAAAATCATTGTTGATCCGTAGTTTCTATTAAGTTGTGAGGAATCAATGTGAGTGGTGGTTTTGTCACGAAATAGTCAAAGGGGGAGATTGTAAGGATTCCCGTTTTGTTGATTGGCTTATTTCGTGGTCAAACCACATGTTGGGGTTTTGAATGTAAGGGTAGTCTAAGTGTTTAGTGTTGAAGATCAAAGGCCCTTCCATGACCTCAAGATACAAGCACGCCAAAGGTATAATCTCTTGTGCTTGTTTTTCTTTGAAGAGATTTAGTAGCACACACTCACTTAGCATTCTTGCTATGATTGCATACTTGCTTATTTTTATGTGCATCTCTTCACATGTCACTTTACACACTAGCACTTTGGTTGATATATCTTGTTGTGTGTATATGTGCCTTATAATTCGTTTCCCGACATTGTTCGGAAACGTCCGCGCTTGCACTAATTAGTGCTTGGTTTCGCGCGAAGACCGCCTATGGAGAATGCCCTTGGCTTCTCCTTGGTTTTCACCATTGTTGGTGATCGGCGGTTATGATCGGCGGCCTGGCCGCCGAATGAAACCGCCGTTTCAGTCCAGATTGGTCTGAAGCAATTATGCGGTCAAGATCGGCGGTCACGACCGCCGTTCGAAACCGCCGTTCATACCTGATCGATTTTAATCTCTCGGGTTTGATTCGGCGGTTGTATCGGCGGTCACGAAACCGCCGAATGAAACCGCCGTTAATGCTCTGTTCTTCACGAGCTCAATTCGGCGGTCGTCATCGGCGGCCTGGCCGCCGATTGAAACCGCCGAACGGTGCGTTTCAGGGGCAGAATTGTCTTTTCACTTGCCCTGTTCTTGATGTCTATAAATATCACACTTTCTCATTATCTGAATCAGTTCTTTGACTCTTAAGAACCCTAATCTTCAAAGATAGATTTTGAGAGAAAATCAAATCAAGAACTCAACTTTAACCACTCAAATCAAACCCCTTTTGCATCAAGTTTCATATTGCATCTCCTATGTCTATATAGAGTGCATCCATGTATGGGTTTGCATCATCACAACTTGCTTGGTAAGATTTTGATTAATTTCATCTTATTGTAGTATTTTAAATACCAAGCCATCTCTTTTAAATTACTTGTATGTTTTAGATCATATGCTAAATACAAGAAAAGAGATTATTTGTGATGAATTGATTGAGTGTTGTTTTTGATAGATATCTAGGTTTTTATAATCTATGATTATCTATGCTATTTGACATGTCATTTAGCAATTGATATCTAGGGTTGATTTAAATTGAATATATCATCATCCTAGATAAGCATTTAGAGTACCCTAGCTCTTATTGCATTTATTGAATATTCATATATATTCACATAGGGTTGTATTCTCTTCAAAGAGAAAGTAAGTCTTGTGTGTAGCATCCGGGATTAGGTTGCTTAGAACGCAAGCAAATTGGACTAGAGCCGCTGTAAAAGGCCCGCGTGGTAGATTAGAGGGTGCTCACGCCAAGAGTAGTGTATCAGGGGATATCACTAGGGATTGAACCAAGAGTGGCGATTGGTAGTGTCCATAGCCTGAGGTTATCTAGGGTGAGAGTCCGAGAATCACTTGAGGGTGTAACCGTCTTTTCATATAGTGGATTTCGAGGTCCGAGTGTGGCGCACTTAACAGCCCGTGGTTTTTCCCAGTGGTTGGGTTTTCCACGTATACATCAAGTGTCATTTACTATTTCCGCATCTTATTACACTTGTATGTTTTGTTGACTTGCTAGGGGTATTTTCGTAAAATTGACTTGTATGCGAAAATTGGGTAACAATTAGATAAAATCTATTCACCCCCCCTCTAGCTTTATATTGATAAACACACCTCGAGTATTTAATGAACTTTCAAAACTTATTGATGAACAAGCAATTAGTGTACCATCAAAAGAATAATCATTTTCTTTTCTTTTATGTTTTAGTATAATAAAATCTAATATTTTTCTATGAGTTTAGAAGAAGAAGAAAATTGAATCAATCAACAAGTTGGGTGGCCGAATTCTATAACAAGTGTTATATAGGGTGGCTGAAATTTTTCTCCTCTTCCTTTTAGGGTTGGCCGAAATCTCCATGTGGTCCAATTAGGGTTGCCAAATTTCCTCTACAAAAAAGGATTTGTGTTGTACCGTAATTCACATGTTAATTAGACTCCTAACCCTAATTCAACTCATAAGTATTTTTATTCTTTTATTGACTAAAAAAAAAAAAACTTCTTACTTGATTAAATAAATAAACTTAATTATTTATTTTCTTATCAAACAAGTCTTTTACTTTTAGTATAACTCTAGGAAATATATTTCCTGAACAGAAAAAGATTTGTTTCTTAATTAAACAATTAATTAATAAATTAATTAATTCTTATTTAATTAATAAATTAATTAATTCATGAAACAAAATAATATGTTAGGTTAATATTTTAACCTTGCCGCCCCACATGTATAAAATGGGCCATATATTATTTTCTTATTTCATTTAATCCATTGGACTTTAAATAAAAAGCCAACATGTGAACCAGACCCATTCTTACTAAAAGAAACAAGCCCACATGCCATTCATTAATATATAAATATAACTGAGCAGCCCATTAAATAATTAATGTGCAAATTATATTCTTAATATATTAAATGCAATTCTAGATGGACCTTTAAATTGGTCCGGTAGAATATATCAAGTGATCCATTCAAGTCCGTGTGGATTGGGGATCTTGGCGGGCTATCTAAATTTAAGTTTCAATAGACACAACCTAATCACAATCAACAAATGATTCACTTAGGTCCGATCCATTAATTTTAACTCATTCCACTAAAGAGTTAAAATTAAACTCTTAAATAAAGATAGAAAAGGAAGATGTTCCTCTTTCATAACCCTAGACAATCATATTGGAGATAGTGTATCCTCGTGATTAATATCAGTAATCGCCAAGAGTTCATAGACTGCCTATAACTCTCCAAGTTACCATATTTACTCATATGACCACGTTTTGAACTTGGATATTTTGACTTGTCCAGAATCCATGTTTTCAATAGTAACTATCGAAAACTCAACGTTGAGATTTAATATCCAATTACCTCAAAGCATCCATATGATGATATTATACTCTCATTTAATAAATGGAGCCACGATGTCCATATCTATAAATGAAGTCCTTTATCGATTAACAAATGAATATCACCAAACTATCGAGGATAGACTATGCTATATAATCGTACTCATTGATAACTCAAATGATATCACTTGCAACCATAAGTCCATCATTTATCTCAGGATTAAGATAGACTCTCCGATTGTCCTGATAATGAAAAGACTATTATCTATTGACGGTTCTAGATAAAGCTTTTCATTGTGATCCAGTTCAATGCACCCAGTGCACTAGATTCTTTTGCTCGAAGACACTCCGATGATTTTAGACTCATCATATCTCATTTGATCCCACTCAAATGCTAGCAAAAGAATTCTACAACTTTAACAAGATAAAGGTGCCCAACCTTTAACTTAAGTTGTGAACAATATTCAAGACTAACTAAAGAATTGTGTCTACCACATACATATCCAGATGTACGAACAATTCTTCTTTTCTCATAGTCTTTAGACCTTATGATTATTTACTTTGACAATTATAATATTAAACTATAAATGCTATAAGATTTGTTAAACCAGAAATCACTTTATTAATATGAAAAAGATTGTTAATTACAATATTACACTCTTGCTATTGAGCATAATCCTAACAACCTACACTCCCAAAGTGTCAATGAAGGGTCAGGCCATAGCAAACTTCGTAGCCGAATTCATCGAACCAAATGTTAAAGTACCAAGGATGATGGAAGAAAAAGACAGAAAACGTTTCCAATGGCAGCTACATGTAGATGGTTTGTCGAACACGCATGGCAGCGAGGCGAGAATAGTAGTGTCTACCCCGAAAGGAGATCTGGTCGAATATGCCCTACATTTCAATTTCAAAGCAACCAACAACTAGGCCGAATAGAAAGCCTTACTTGTAGGTTTGAGGGTATGCGCAGCCTTAGTCACCGATGAAGTAAAGATTTTTAACGACTCTCAAATGGTGTTTTTCCAAGTCTTGGACAAATACCAAGCCAAAGATAAAAGCATGATCGCTTATTTGGATATAGCAAAATGATTAATGGGTTGATTCAAAGCTTTCAGAATCACCCAAATACCTCGATAGGAGAACGAAAAGTAGATGCTTTGTCCAATTTAGCTTCGGCAACGACTAGTATATGGCCGAAAATCATCCTGGTCGCACATTTGTCTCGACCAAACATCGATGAAAAAGAACAGCTACTCATAAAGGAAATCAAAAGCAAAGAAAGTAACTAGATGACTCCCATCAAAGATCGCATTGGAAGGATCACCCTCCCAGAAGATCTCATAGAGGCAAGATGGGTCAGGAAAAGAGCAACCCGGTATACAATAATCGAGGGAGAGCTCGACGGGAATGGATTTTTGAAAATACTATAGAGGTATATCGGACCCATCCGGAACACTTTCCTAGCCAAGTCTTCTTGCTCAAGTCAAAGCTTCACTAACTTTGACAAGAGACTCCAACCTTTCACAAGGCAATGATCTAAGTGATGCAAATGATGCAAACACAATCAAATAGAGAAAGTTGATCACATAACCTCTATGAACATGCAATAGATAACTAGAATATGCTTTCAACACTGAATCACAAAGTTATCTAGAAATCTAAGCATGTGGATCAAACAAGAACTAGATTATAGAATATCACAATCAAAGTATCCTAGTTCTTAGAACATGTAACTAAATCTAGAAATCAACAATCAATCTCAAAACACAAAGGATTTCTAGAATCAATTTCATGTTCTTCAAGTTTAGCTAAAAGATGTTCAAATATGATCACAAAGCATAAACTCAAAAATCAATCAAACAAGTCTAAAAAGGAATCAAAGACATTCTAAACATTTTTCATCAATCAATAAAATAGATCCATGAAGTTGATCATAAGAAAAATGTAGAGAAGATGATTACCATACACAAAGATGAACCACGAACTGAAATCAGATAACTGCATTAAACCTGGACATATTTTGACACTAAAAATGCTTCGGACTTATGCCTCTCTTCAAGACCAACAATTTTGGCTTTTGGATAACTCAATTCAGATTTGATTTGAGAGAGATATCATCAAAACAAGAAATCAAAAGTTATGAAAATTTCTGCTCGAGATTTCAATTTAAATGGAGGGAAATGAGATGGAGAAGAGAGAGACTCGACCACCCATTAAGACCTTGCCACCTCAACTCCCCATGAGAGGCACGTGAGCCTCATGGGGCAGAGAGGTGGCCTTCCCGTGAGGCTCACGCGCTCCTCACGTGCCCTCATGGGAAGGTGGCCCAAAATGGCCTTTGTCCATTCGCCTCCTCTCGCGTTCTTCAACCTTTCTCCAGCCTTCGAACTCCTAATTTGAATCTGTTTTCGGATTACAAACCATGACTCCCTCACACACAAGGACGACTATGAAACTTTGACAATAGGTTGAGAATTCAACTCGGTACACGATGACGAAGACAACACAACGTATAAGAACGTAAAGTAGCGTAGCTTTCTAGTTTGGACTCGAAACCTAAAGAGTGAGCAACCAAAATGACCGGGACTCAATAAGGAATCATATGAGATCATGTTCAAATCCTAAAACAATAAAATAAACACAAAGTCACACAAGTATACCATTTCCTAGAGATAGTCCTAGAACATGCAATTTTACAATGTTTGTTAATATGAGATTAATGCATGTGCATACTTCAATAAGTGTGTGAATGTGTTATACCAAATGTAGCACAACGATGTAGGGACACACATGAATAAATTATGTGTGTGTGCGCTTATGCCTTGCAAGAGGAAGAAGAATCTTGATACATTAGCATCCAAGTAAGCGATTTTCCTCTTGAAGACGATATTTGCAAGAGAAGTTGCTTTTCTCCTTTGAAGCTTCTTTTCACCAAGAACCACCTAAGCAACTAACCATTACAAATAAATAGAGTTTTGTAATGGAATCAAGCCAACACAAATTAAGGATCTTACAATCTCCCCTTTGGCTATTCCATGGCAAAACTTCATCCTCACCATACAAAGTTCACTATAATAAACTTATAGTTGATTGCATACTCTCATCCTCACATTACAAAGAGATCCCTAGACTAGAATATCTTCATGTCTTCATGAGTCTTCAAGAATCCCTTTTTTGAACTTCAAGGTACCTGTGAGAAAAATAGTAAACCAAACAAGAGATCTTCTCCGAAGAAGAATGGTGAGATATTTTACCAAAGACAAATAACAACTTCCCTTATCTCAAACAAAATGCATTATCTCAAGCAAATGAATGTTCATATTAAAAGCTCTCCATAAGATCCTTAACATTATTAAGCAAGAATTCTTTTCTCCCTCTTAAGACAAGAATTCTCCCCCTTAAGACAAAGTCTCAATTATGCACAAAGAGGAACATTACTCACACATTTGGAACATTTCTCCACACATGGTGAGGTATACATTTCTCCTCATTTTTGTCAAGGAATAGACAAAGGACACATGAGATAAAGAACAAGATATTAAGCAAACAAATCGTATAGAAAGCGAAGTTGAATAAACTAAGCTCCCCCTAAACATATGCTCCACATTATGATCACCAAGTAGATTTGTTCACAAAGGACACCACACATTCACACATTCAAGCAATAAGAGAAAATATTTCATCACTTTTCAAAGTCTAAGAGAGAATCATAGATTTTCATTAATCTCTCAAAAATATTCTCACATTGCTAATGAATCAAGCACATAAGCAAAATATATGTGTGTGAATGCTTCTAACATATATACAAGGAGTAATTGTGATATCAACATGCAAACAATAACCAAACCTATCCATCTAAAGCATTTCTAATCTAGGTCAAATAGATATTCATCCGGGTTTTTGCTTTAAAAAAAATAGATTTCAACATGTGAGCGTGTGTGTGCATATGGCTCGTTTACTTATTTCTATTTGACAACCCGAGCATTTCACAATTCTCAACTATACACCATTAAGCCTTTTATTTTTCATTTCTTTTAGACTTAGAATCAAAGATTTTTTTTTAAATGATTCTTTTCAAGACTTCTTTGATTTTTTTTAACATAAACATGTACGTTTCATGGTAGCTTTCACTCATCATAATGGCGTAGCCCTTTCCTACATTTGGCGGCTACACAACCAAAGTGTGTAGCTCTTTCCATAAAGGTGCTCGTTGAGTTCTATGTAGTGCCAAAGCAAAATGGATACATACCATAGATCATCTATCATGTACTAAGCAATAGGCTTCTAGATGCATCCATAATCTACATATTTTCAAACTCAACTACTCAAAACTAAAATATATAAGAGAAGCATTAGTGCACTTTTTAAGAACATGATTTTTAAGGCTCAAGTGCATGATCTAGAAACAACAAAAGTTATTTGTTTAAGATCATTGCTTCTCAAGTGAGTAGCTATCAAAGATATTTATACCAACTGAAATAAAGTTTTTGCTTATTAAGCCACTCACAATCACACATAGTCATTAATCAACACAAATCATGCCAATGGATCTTAGAAGAGTTTTAAACCTCTCTTTATCAATGGGCTTTGTGCACAAATTCGCAAGTTGATTTTTAGTAGGCATATGCACTAGAGTAACAATAGAATGTTCAACAAGTTCTCTAATGAAATGATGCATAATATCTATGTGCAATGATGTCATGCACACATAGAGTTGAAAAGATGAAATAGAAAGCAAGCTTTTAAAGTAGAGAAATACCTTAGCAAGCTTTTTCACCAATGAAAGGTCTCCACTCTTTTTATGAGCACTCTTGGCTTGTTTATCCTCATAACAACAAGTTTTTGGTGTGTCATCCCAAGAGAATAAAGACCAAACACTTTCAACTCAAACAATCACATGAAAATGACTTTCTCTAAAAGTCTTAGCAAAAAAATTCACCTAATAGATTTCAAAATTCAACTTCTTTAAAGTTAATCAACAAATTTTGGCTATCATAGTGAGTATGAGAATATTAAGTTTATGAATTGATTAGAGACACAAAGTTTGAAAACTAAACCTAGCACATTACAAATAGCTTAGTCAAGCATCAAACTTAGAACACTTCTCAAACAAGAACAAAAATATTCTCATATGTGCTACTCAATCAAGTATGAGAGCACTCACCTTTGACCATATTAATCTTAGGTGAACAAACACTAACAACATCATGATCAATACACATGGCAATATGAAATCTAAAAGATAAATCATCAACTATCTTGTTCATGAAATTATCACTCATATTAAACTCATCATTATTGCCACGCACAAATGTTTCATCAAGACTCTTCAAATGATCATGGTTAACATCCTTCTTTACCAACTTTTTCTCCACATTCATCTTGTCATGATTATTATTAACATGCATGTCATTCTTTTCACTACTACAAAAAATGCAAAAGAAATCGGTTTTTTTATATGGAAGAAATCGGTTTTTGAAAATTTTAAAACTGATGTCTTTTTGAGTGATTTAGAAAAAAAGCGCAAAAGACATCGGTTTTTAACCGATGTAAAACAAGAGAAAAGACATCGGTTTTACTTAAAACTGATTTAAAAACCCAGGAGAAAAGACATCGGTTTTAGTAAAAACCAATTTAAAAACCCTGATGTAAAATTGATGTATTACAAAAAAAAATCCCACCGCCACCGGTCCGCCCCACCTCTAATAATAATGACAATTAATTGTCATTATGAGGAATCGAACTTGCAACCTCAAAGTCAAAGTGGTAAGCCTTTACCGCCTGACTACAAGATTGGATGTGTTAACAATTGCACAATATTTATATATAACCTATATGAGTTGTTAGAAATAAAAATAAAAAATAAAAAATAAAAAATAAAAAAACTTGTTTGATAAATTTAAATTTACTCAACTAATCAAAATTATAATTTCTACTACAAACATATATACATTAAATAAATTTTATTGGTGGGTTCATTTTTCATTTCATTTTTTATTGTGTGGTTTTGTGTGTTCTACTAGAGATATTTTTGTGAAAATGTTTTCCCTAAAACTCTATCTTTTGGCAACGAAATTGTAAGGTTCCCATTTATTGATTGGCTCATTTCGTGGACAAACCACATGTTGGGGTCCTTTGTAAGGGTAGCTTAGGTGTTGTTGTTATTGCTCAAGCCCTTTGAAGACCTCGTCTTGATAAGCACTCCAAAGGTATATCTCTAGTGCTTATTTTTCTTTGAAAAGATTAGTTGCACACACACACTTAACATACATTGCATATGTGTGCTTTCTCTTCACATGCCACATTACACACTTGCACCTATATGTTATTATTTGTTGTGTGAATTTGTGACTTGTAATTCGTTTCCCGATAGTATTCAGAAACGTCCGCGCATGCACTAGAATGTTCTTGGTTTTACGCGAAGACCACCTACGGAGAATGCCCTTAGCCTTGTAGGGAAAAATCATAGTACACGCAGCGGAAGCGAGACTAAAAAGAGATTTAGTATGTTTTAAAATTTTTCCTTTGATGAACCTTAACCCTTTAAATTAATTAAACATACATATAAAGTAACAAAAAGTAGAATACCTTTTGTCGCGTGATCCGATTGACTTACGTCGATGGTAATCCGCAAGATCTTCAATCCTAGCATGAACGTGAATCACCTAGGAGCGTGGTCTCCCTTTTCTTTGAATTGCATACCTGAGAATGGATAAACAAACTTTCTTTTTCCTTTTGTTAGTCACAAAACAACCAAAAGACTACAAAGATTATTCCGGTCACTTTTGAGTTCTCAATCTAATGATCGAAACTCGTGTGAACCTAATTCAATGTTGTACACACAAGCCTATTGATGAACAAGCAATTAGTGTACTATCAAAAGAATAATCTCTTCTCTCTTTTTTTGTCTTGGTAGAATAATCAAACACTTTTCTATGAGTATGAGAAGAAGAAGAAATTGATCCAGTAAAAACTAAGGGGTGGTCGAACCTTATATGATTGCTTATATAGGGTGGCCGAAATTCACTTCTCTTTTCCTTTAGGGTTGCCGAAATCTACTAGTGATTCTTTTAGGGTTGGCCGAAAATCCTCTACAAAAAAGGATTTGTGCTTTACCCTAATTCCCATCAACTTTAGACTCCTAACCCTAATTCAACTCATAAGTGTTTTTATTATTTTTATTGACTTAATAAAAGACTTTCCTATTTGATTAAATAAATAAAACTTATTATTTATTTTCTTACCAAATAAGTCTTTTACCTTTAGTATAACTCTAGGAAATATATTTCCTGATCAGAAAAAGATTTTGTTTCTTAATTAAATAATTAATTAATTAATTAATTAATTCTCATTTAATCAAACAATAAAATAAAATAATATTTTTGACTAAAAACTTAGCCTTGCCGCCCCACATTATATATATGGGCCAAATATTATTTTATTATTTTATTTAATCTATTGGACTTTAAATAAAAAGCCCACATGTGAACCAGACCCATTCTTACTAAAAGAAACAAGCCAACATGCCTTTCATTAATATATTAATATAATTGATCAGCCCATTAAACAAATAATGTGCAAATTATATTCTTAATATATTAAATGCAATTCTAGATGGACCCATAAATTTGTCCGGTAGAATATATCAAGTGATCCATGCAAGTCCGTGTGGATTGGGGATCTTGGCGGGCTATCTAAATTTAAGCTTCAACAGACATAACCTAATCACAATCAACAAATGATTCACTTAGGTCTGATCCATTAATTTTAACTCATTCCACTAAAGAGCTAAAATTGAACTCTTAAATAAAGATAGAAAAGGAAGATGTTCCTCTTTCATAACCCTAGACAATCATATTGGAGATAGTGTATCCTCGTGATTAACATCAGTAATCGCCAAGAGTTCATAGACCGCCTATAACTCTCCAAGTTACCATATTTACTCATATGACCACGTTTTGAACTTGGATATTTTGACTTGTCCAGAAGCCATGTTTTCAATAGTCACTATCGAAAACTCAACGTTGAGATTTAATATCCAATTGCCTCAAAACATCCATATGATGATATTATACTCTCATTTAATAAATGGAGCCACGATGTCCATATCTATAAATGAAGTCCTCTATCGATTAACAAATGAATATCACCAAACTATCGAGGATAGACTATGCTATATAATCGTACTCATTGATAACTCAAATGATATCACTTGCAACCATAAGTCCATCATTTATCTCAGGATTAAGATAGACTCTCCGATTGTCCTGATAATGAAAAGACTATTATCTATTGACGGTTCTAGATAAAGCTTTTTATCATGATCCTGTTCAATGCACCCAGTGCACTAGATTCTTTTACTCGAAGATACTCCGATGATTTTAGACTCATCATATCTCATTTGATCCCACTCAAATGCTAGCAAAAGAATTCTACAACTTTAACAAGATAAAGGTGCCCAACCTTTAACTTAAGTTGTGAGCTTTATTTAAGACTAACTAAAGAATTTTGTCTACCTCATACATATCCAGATGTACGAATAATTCTTCTTTTCTCATAGTCTTTAGACCTTATGATTATTTACTTTGACAATTATAATATTAAACTATAAATGCTATAAGATTTGTTAAACCAGAAATCACTTTATTAATATGAAAAAGGTTGTCAATTACAATATTACACTCTTGCTATTGAGCATAATCCTAACAGGCTTCTCCTTGGTTTTCACCTATGTTGGTGATCGGCGGTTATGATCGGCGGCCTGGCCGCCGAATGAAACCGCCGTTTGCTTCCAGAAGTGTCTGGAGCAATTCTGCGGTTACGATCGGTGGTCACGACCGCCGTTCATGACCTAATTGATTTTATCTCTCGGTCTAATTCGGTGGTTGAATCGGTGGTCACGAAACCGCCGAATGAAACCGCCGTTCATACCTGATTGATTTTATCTCTCGGTTTGATTCGGCAGTTAGATCGGCGGTCATGAAACTGTTGAATGAAACCGCCGTTGTTCCCCTGTTCCTCTCGGGTTCAATTCGGTGGTTAGAATCGGCGGCCTGGCTGCCGAATGAAACCGCCGATCAGTGCGTTTCAGGGGTAAACTTGTCTTTTCACATGCTCTATTTTTCATGCCTATAAATACATCACTTTCTCTTGTTCTGAATGTGACTCTTTAATCATCAAGAACCCTACTTTCAAAAGAGAGAATTTTAAGAGAGAAAGCAACCAAGTTTGCTCATTAAACACTCAAACCAAAAATCCATTTGCATCAAAGTTCATCTAGCATTCTTTAGCATATCTAGGATGCTTGCTTGCATGGGTCTTTCATCATCACACTTGCTTTGGTAAGTTTTTCACTATTATCATTTATAATTAGTGTTCTACTTATTATGGCATCTCTTTTATTACTTGATTGTTCTTAGATTATATTCTAATATTCAAGATAGAGATTGTTGTGTTGATTTGATTGAGTGTTGCTTTGTGATAGATATCTAGGTTTCTATAATCTATGATTATCTAAGCTAATTGACATGTCATTTAGCTTTAATATCTAGGATTGTTTTTAATTGCAAATTCATCATCTTAGATAAGCATATAGGGTTTCCCTTGCTCTATGTTGCATTTGAATATTCATATATTCACTTAGGGTATTAATCTCTTTTTAGAGAATTAAGTCTTGTGTTGTGACCGGGATTAGGTTGCTTAATTTGCAAGCAATCGAACTAGGTTCGCTTATACCGGGATTAGGTAGGTGTGTGATTACTTCTAGGATTAGATTGTAATCGTTTTACACATTTAATGGATTCGAGGTTCGAGTGTGGCTTACTTACTAGCCCGTGGTTTTTCCCGTGAAGGTTTCCACGTAAATATCAAGTGTTGTTTTAATTTCCACACAATATTACACTTGCTATATTTTATTGACTATTAGGGGTATTTTCGTAATCTTGTCATTAAACGAAAATCTGGTAAAATTAGTTAAAATCTATTCACCCCCCTCTAGATTAATAGTTTACACACCGTGAGTACTTTCAATTGGTATCAGAGCTAGTTCCTAAATATAATTAGGTGATCCTTGCTCACTTTGGTGTGTTTTGCATTTTGTGTGATTTTCGATCATTCATACATTTGCATTCATTTCATTCATTCATAAACACTATGAGTGGAAACGGTGGAAATGGTGGTGGCAACGAGGGTGCCTCAAGCACAAGGCCTCCACTTCTTACCGGGTTGAACTATTCCCAATGGAAAGGGAAGATGGAATCCTACATATGTCAAATTCATGACCGCGCGTGGATGGCGGTGGAAGATGGATATAATCTACCCAAGATGACTCCCGATGGTGGAACAGAAGAAGTATTGAAGCCTAAGGCGCAATGGAGTCCGCAAGAGTTTGAGGCTTCAAAGTGGAATAGGAAGGCGATGCACGCCATCCTTTGTGCAATGGATGAAAATTAGTATAAGCTTATTCAGAACACTCAAATCGCGAAAGTGGCTTGGGATATCTTACAAGTTGCACATGAAGGAACCGAGGTGGTGAAGGAATCCAAGCTTCAAGTCCTCCAAACTCAATTCGAGTTACTTAGGATGGGAGAGGATGAATGCTTCAGTGATTTCAAAATCAAATTGATGGATATCGTTAATCAAAGTCACCAACTTGGAGACCCGTATTCGGATAGGAGAGTCAAGCAGAAAATCATGAGATCTCTCCCCGATAGGTTCGAATCAAAGGTGACGGCTATAGAAGAAAATAGTGGTTATATGGATATGAAGCCGAGTGAGGTGGTTGGGAGACTTCTAGCTTATGAGTCTAAGAAAGGTCCTATCTCCACATCCACTAAAAAGCAAAAAGGGATTGCTTTAAAAGCCTCCAAGGATGAAAATGAGGCAAAGAAGATTGAATCGGATGAAGATCTTGCCTTGTTTGTAAAAAGGTTCAACAAAGTTATGAAGTTTAGGAGAAAGGGCTTTGGATCAAAAGGTCAAGATTCGAAGAAAAAGGGTCATTTCAAGAAGTTTGAACCTAGGTAAGAAAGGACCGAAAGGAAAGGGGTCCGATGCTTCGAGTGTGGTCGTATAGGTCACTTTGCCCCCGAATGTGCTAATCACAATGACAAGAAGAAGGGTAAAGTGATGGCCGCCATATGGAGTGGTAGTAGTGATGACTCCATTGAGGGAGATGAGTCTTCAAGTGATGAAGAGCTCATGGCTAGCCTCCTAGCTTTTGCCTCCTCCCATAAAAGCAAAAGTGCTAGTGAAAGAGAGGAAGAGAGTCAAGAGGAAAATGACTCAAGTGAAGAAGAAAGTGATTCCTCATCTAACTCCATAAATGGATTTGTGGAGAAAAAGGTGCTTGCTAAATACCATGCCGAGTTCAATGACTTAGCAATCAAGAGCACGAAAAAGATCAAGATGTTGAGAGAAGAAAATCTTGAGCTTTTATCTCAAAATGACCACTTAAGTGAACAAGTGGGAAAGTTTAAGAAGATAGAAGATGAGCTAAGAAAGGACGTAGACTTATCTAGGAGGAATGAAGAAGGTCTAAAGAGGGAACTTGATGAAGCTTTAGAATCTTTAGCTAGGATGGATTCTAGCACCAAGAAACTTGATCATATACTTGGTGTTGGAAAGAGTCTGTGAGACAAAAGGGGTCTTGGGTATGAAGATGGCAAGAAGATCTCAACCGCTAACAAGATCGTGTTTGTCAAGAGTTTGAGGAACGAAGAAACTTCAATTGTGCAAATTCCTAGGAAGAAGTTAGAACTAGGACAATGTTCAAATGCACAAGTGAAGATGGTGCCAAGAAGGCAATCTCAAGCTCAATCCTCTTGGGTCCCCCAAGCCAACATTCCTCCACAATTGGCTCACAAAGGAAAGAGACCAATCATGCAACCTCAAGTTAGGAAGCAATCTAGACCGGTTCAACAACGAAGATGGATTGAACCCATTCATCCACAAAGACAAAGACAAGGACAAGGTATGATTCCTTTTTTTACTCCTTTATGTCACTTTTGTGGATTTGATGGTCATCTTAGACCACATTGCTTTTGATATATTAAAATGTGCAAAACTAGAAGCATGATTGAGAAGAAAAAGAAAATAGCCATGATGCATGTTCCTAGGAATGATGATATTGTTATGCATGATCCTAGAACATCTAAAGCCCATGTACCAAAGACCACTAAGAAAGCTAAGGTTGTTTCTAGGTGGATTAGAAAGAATGAAAATGTTTGTCATGTTGCTCAAATAGCCTTGAAGGCAAATTATTCTAACTTTTGGTATTTAGATAGTGGGTGCTCTAGGCACATGACGGGAAACAAGAGTTTCTTCGAGACTCTTGTTATTGAGGAAGGTGGATATGTCACTTTTGGTGATGGATCCAAAAAGAAAGTTGTAGGGAAATGAACCATTTCCATTCCCGGATTACCCTCCTTATCCGATGCTTTATTTGTTGATGGCTTGAAAGCCAATTTAATAAGCATTTCACATCTAAGTGATGAAGGATATTCCGTCTTGTTTTGTAAAGATGATTGTTGTTAGGATTATGCTCAATAGCAAGAGTGTAATGTTGTAATTAACAATCTTTTTCATATTAATAAAGTGATTTCTGGTTTAACAAATCGTATAGCAATTATAGTTTAATATTATAATTGTCAAAGTAAATAATCAAAAGGTCTAAAGACTATGAGAAAAGAAGAATTGTTCGTACATCTGGATATGTATGTGGTAGACACAATTCTTTAGTTAGTCTTGAATAATGTTCACAACTTAAGTTAAAGGTTGGGCACCTTTATCTTGTTAAAGTTGTAGAATTCTTTTGCTAGCATTTGAGTGGGATAAAATGAGATATGATGAGTCTAAAATCATCGGAGTGTCTTCGAGCAAAAGGATCTAGTGCACTGGGTGTATTGAACTGGATCACAATGAAATACTTTATCTATAACCATCAATAGATAATAGTCTTTTCATTATCAGGACAATCGGAGAGTCTATCTTAATCCTGAGATAAATGATGGACTTATGGTTGCAAGTGATATCATTTGAGTTATCAATGAGTACGATTATATCGCATAGTCTATCCTCGATAGTTTGGTGATATTCATTTGTTAATCGATAGAGGACTTCATTTATAGATATGGACATCGTGGCTCCATTTATTAAATGAGAGTATAATATCATCATATGGATGTTTTGAGGTAATTGGATATTAAATCTCAACGTTGAGTTTTCGATAGTGTCTATTGAAAACATGGCTTCTGGACAAGTCAAAATATCCAAGTTCAAAACGTGGTCATATGAGTAAATATGGTAACTTGGAGAGTTATAGGCGGTCTATGAACTCTTGGCGATTACTGATATTAATCACGAGGATACACTAACTCCAATATGATTGTCTAGGGTATGAATGAGGAGCATCTTCCTTTTCTATCTTTATTTAAGAGTTCAGTTTTAGCTCTTTAGTGGAATGAGTTAAAATTAATGGATCGGACCTAAGTGAATCATTTGTTGATTGTGATTAGGTTATGTCTATTGAAGCTTAAATTTTGATGGCCCGCCAAGATCCCCAATCCACACGGACTTGCATGGATCACTTGATATATTCTACCGGACCAATTTAAGGGTCCATCTAGAATTGCATTTAATATATTAAGAATATAATTTGCACATTATTTATGTAATGGGCTGCTCAATTATATTAATATATTAATGAAAGACATGTGGGCTTGTTTCTTTTAGTAAGAATAGGTCTGGTTCACATGTGGGCTTTTTATTTAAAGTCCAATGGATTAAATGAAATAAGAAAATAATATTTGGCCCAATTATTTTATGTGGGGCGGCAAGGTTAAATTTTTAACCTAAGATATTATTTTGTTTTCATTGTTTAAATTAAATAAGAATTAATTTATTTATTAATTAATTGTTTAATTAAGAAACAAATCTTTTCTGATTAGGAAATATGATTCCTAATGTTATACTATTGTTGGTAGTATACTAAAAGTAAAAGACTTATTTGGTAAGAAAATAAATAATTAATTTTATTTATTTAATCAAATAAGGAGTCTTTTTATTTAGTCAAAATAAAAGAATAAAAGATCTATGAGTTGGATTAGGGTTTGAAGTCTTAAATGACATGTGAATTTGGGTGCAACACAACTCCTCTTTTGTAGAGGAAAATTGCGGCAACCCTAGGAGAAACACATGAAGAATTCGGCCACCCTAAAAGAAAGAAGGAAAGAAAATTTGGCCACCTATATATTCACTCTTATAGAATTCGGCCACCCTATGGTTTTCACTAGAGACAATTTTCTTCTTCTTCTTCATTCATAGAGAGTTATTTTTATTCTACTAAAAACATAAAAGAGTGATAGATTATTCTTTGATGGTATACTTTTTGCTTATTCATCAGTAAGCTTGTGTGTACAACATCGATCTAGGTTCACGCGAGTTTCGATCATTAGATTGAGAACTCAAAAGTGACCGGAATAATCTTAGTATTCTTTTGATTGTTTTTGTGACTAACAAAGAAAAGAAAAGTTTGTTTGTCCATTCACAGGTTTGCAATTCAAAGAAAAAGGGAGACCACGCTTCTAGGTGATCCACGTTCGTGCTAGGATTGAAGATCTTGCGGATTACCATCGACGTAAGTCAATCGGATCACGTGACAAAAGGTATTCTTCTTTTGTTAGATAATATATATGTTTAATTGATTAAAGGGTTTAAGGTTCATAAAAAGGAAAAATTTTAAAAGTTACTAAATCAATTTTAGTCTCGCTTCCGCTGCGTGTACTACGATTTTTCCCTACATGCTCTATCCTAAAGCCCGATGGACAAACCTTGTTGAAAGGTATGAGATCTAGTGACAATTGCTATTGTGTTGAAGCTAGAATAGTCTCAAACAATGTGTCCATGGATGAGCAAATTGAGTTGTGGCATGAAAGACTTGGCCACATGAACTTTAGAGATTTACGAACCCTTGGAAAGTTCAATTGTGTGCGTGGCCTCCCTAAGCTTGGGAAGAAAGCCAATGGTGTTTATGGACCTTGCCAACAAGGAAAACAAACCAAAAGCATGCACAAAAAGGGCAAGTATCTCTCCACCAAGGAGCCCCTAGAGCTTCTCCATATGGATCTCATGGGTCCTATGCAAACCGAGAGTTTAGGTGGAAAGAGATACATTTTTGTTTGTGTTGATGATTTCTCTAGATTTACATGGACATATTTTCTTAGAGAAAAATCTGAAACTTTTGATAAGTTAAAATGCTTTGTACTAAAATACAAAATGAAATGAATTCTAACATTAAAAGCATTAAACGGATTAGAAGTGACCATGGGAGGGAATTTGAGAATGCCTCATTTGAAAGTTATTGCAATAGCTTAGGCATCTCCCATGAGTTCTCGGCTCCTAGGACACCTCAACAAAATGGAGTTGTTGAGACGAAGATTAGGGTCCTTCAAGAGATGGCCCGAGTGATGTTGCTTAGCAACAATGTCCCTAGGAACCTATAGGCCGAAGCTGTCAATACGGCTTGCTATATAGGGAATTGTGTTTTCCTAAGGCCCGGATCTAAAAACACCTCCTATGAGTTATGGAAGGGTAGGAAGCCAAATGTTAGCTACTTCCACACATTTGGAAGCAAATGCTACAATTTAAATGACCGTGATCAACTTGGCAAGTTTGATGCTAAGAGTGATGAGGGTATCTTTAATGGCTATGCCTTGAATAGTAGAGCCTATAGAGTTTTCAACTTGAAGACTCGAACCGTCATGGAATCATCGAATGTTGTTATTGATGATACAAGGCTCAAGTTTAATGACCATGAGGAGGAGGAAGTTTTAGATGATGACTCTCCTTTGGAGAGGGTTGTGGTGACTCCCAATGTTAGGACGTCCAATGACAATAATGAGGTCACACAACCTCTTACTAGAATCCCTCTCTTGGACTCCAATGAACCCGCTCCATGGGTTAGAAGACTCCATAACAAAGAGGATGTTATTGGAGATGTGAATGAGGGTGTTAGGACTAAGCGTCAAATAGCTAATCTAATTAGCTACACATGCTACACCTCTCAAATTAAACCCAAAAAGGTTGATGAAGCCTTGAATGATGAATTTTGGGTTCTTGCCATGCAAGAAGAGCTAAACCAATTCGAAAGTAATGAGGTTTGGACTCTAGTTCCTAGGCCTAAAAGCACTAATGTGATAGGCACTAAGTGGATTTATAGGAACAAATCCGATGAGGATGGCAACATAGTGCGGAACAAGGCTAGACTTGTAGCACAAAGGTACTCTCAAATTGAAGGTATCGACTTTGAGGAGACATTTGCTCCCGTTGCCTGTTTAGAGTCCATTAGGCTTCTGTTGTCCATTTCTTGTGTGCACAAGTTCAAATTGCACCAAATGGATATCAAGAGTGCCTTGCTCAATGGCTTCTTGCAAGAGGAAGTGTTTGTTGAACAACCCAAAGGGTTTGTGGATGCACATCACCCCAACCATGTCTATCGCCTCAAGAAGGCTCTATATGGGTTGAAACAAGCACCGAGGGCTTGGTATGAGCGCCTCACTCAATTTCTTGTTGACAATAACTACTCGAGGGGTAGTGTTGACAAGACACTATTCATCAAGAGAGACAATGATGAGCTTTTCATAGCTCAAATATATATTGATGATATAGTTTTTGGATCCACCAACAACACCAAGGTCCAACAATTTGTTGATGTTATGTCTCATGAATTTGAGATGAGTCTTGTTGGTAAGCTTAGTTACTTCCTAGGTTTACAAATTAGGCAATTAGATGATGGGATTTTCATAACCCAAGCCAAATATGCTAAAAACCTAGTGAAGAAATTTGGTCTTGAAAATGCCAAACATTGTGATACACCCATGAGTACCACTTTGAAACTAAGCAAGGATGCTAGTGTTAAAAGTGTGGAACAAACTCTATATCGGGGCATGATAAGTAGCTTGCTTTATTTAACCGCAAGTAGGCCCGATATCTTTTTTAGTGTGGGTGTGTGTGCTAGGTACCAAGTGGATCCCAAGGAGTCCCATCTCTTTTCTGTAAAGAGAATCATTCGCTATGTGAATGGGACATCCAACTATGGGATTTGGTACTCTTTTGACACTAATGCTAGTCTTGTAGGCTTTAGTGATGCGGATTGGGCAGGAAATTGTGATGATAGGAAAAGCACATCGGGCGGTTGCTTCTTCCTAGGCAACAACTTGGTGTCTTGGTTTTGCAAGAAGCAAAACTCGATTTCCTTGTCCACGGCCGAGGCCGAGTACATAGCCACGGGGAGTGGATGCATACAACTCCTATGGATGAAGCAAATGCTAGTAGACTACGGATTCAACCAAGGTACTCTCACTCTCTTTTGTGATAACATGAGTGCCATTAATATTTCCAAGAATCCGGTGCAACATTCTAGAACTAAGCATATTGACATCCGCCATCACTTCATTAGAGAGCTTGTTGAAAATAAATGCATAGTACTTGAACATGTAGGTACTAATGATCAACTTGCGGACCTATTTACTAAACCCTTAGATTCTACTCGATTTAAAACACTAAGTAGATCTATTGGGATATGTCTTGTGGAGTGATGAGTTTTGTATTTGACCCCATATGGGGAACTCAAGCAAAAAGAGCTATTTTGCATTCTTGTATCTTGCAAAAAAATTCGAAATAACATATGCCTCTTCTTTTAATTGTTTGAGTAAGCTTGGTTGCACATATGTATATATGTTTTCCATTCAATAAGTGTGAACCTTGCTTGTTTACAATCCATGTCATATTTATGTTCAAACATGCACTTTTGGACTAGGAGATGTATATAGGAACTATGATTTGAATGACCTATGGTTATCTCCATGACATGATGATTCTTTAATAACATGCTAATGTCAAATGAAAAAGCATGAAATTCATATAACATGCTCATATGAAAAGCATGAATTGATGATTGCATATTCTTAAAATGCAAAACTTGTGTGAAAGCTTATGAGACTCAAAATGAATAAAGGATCTTGTATCCGTTCAAAGGAATTTATAGTCCAAATGTCTCTCTTTCTTTATTAGTTGAACATGGCTACTATCATACGGATATCTTATCTGGAAAAATAAAAAAGGGTGCAAAGTCGCTCATGCCATGTTTCGCTTATAAAGTTGGATATAGTTGTTCTTAAATTGAAATCAATATATTCTATATCCTTGCTTTACTCATGACATTGGTGAAATTGGTTTGAATTCCTATTAGAAACCTTTGTCATTTGCTTTGCCAAATACCATTGTATTTTGGACTTGAATGCTACATGTTATGCAAAGCATGTTTGATTCACACATTTTCTAACAAATAAATCTCCTTGTTTCTCACCAATTAATTGAGATGCATAAAGTGACTTATATTGATTATGCAAATATCTTGCATGCTACTATCTCTCGTTGCTATGAGTGACCCGGTTGGGGACTACTCATTTGCCTATATCATGACAAAAAGTGGGAGTAGGATATGGTAAAAGGAGGAGTTGCAAATTCTTGTAGCAATTGTGCTTGTTGGGGAGAATATTCATGCTTGTTGGGGAGAATATTCATTGAGGGGGAGTAACCCGTTGAGGGGGAGCATTGCATACACATACGTTGCATAATGTTATGCCTAATCTTTTAAAAATGCAAATGCTTGTTTTTGTTCTCACTTGACTGATCTCACCTTTTACTTGTATTGGAAATGTTAGAAACTTTATTTTTAGGGATTGATTATTCTACAAGAGGTTGAAGACTTCAAGTTGCATTTTCTTATCTCTTTGTAATGTAGAATATCATTGTAGTCCCGTAGTTTCTATATTTTTGTGAGGTATCAATGTGAGTGGTGGTTTTGTCACGAAATAGCCAAATAGAGAGATTGTAAGGTTCTCATTTGTTGATTGGCTCATTTCGTGGACAAACCACATGTTGGGGTCCTTTGTAAGGGTAGCTTAGGTGTTGTTGTTATTGCTCAAGCCCTTTGAAGACCTCGTCTTGATAAGCACTCCAAAGGTATATCTCTAGTGCTTATTTTTCTTTGAAGAGATTAGTTGCACACACACACTCAACATACATTGCATATGTGTGTTTTCTCTTCACATGCCACATTTCACACTTGCACCTATATGTTATTATTTGTTGTTTGAATTTGTGACTTGTAATTCGTTTCCCGATAGTATTCGAAAACGTCCACGCATGCACTAGAATGTGCTTGGTTTTACGCGAAGACCGCCTATGGAGAATGCCCTTGGCTTCTCCTTGGTTTTCACCTATGTTGGTGATCGGCGGTTATGATCTGCGGCCTGGCCGCCGAATGAAACCGCCGTTTGCTTCCAGAAGTGTCTGGAGCAATTCTACGGCGGTCACGACCGCCGTTCAAGACCAGATTGATTTTATCTCTCGGTCTAATTCGACGGTTGAATCGGCGGTCACGAAACCACCGAATGCAACCGCCATTCATACCGGATTGATTTTATCTCTCGGTTTGATTCGGCGGTTAGATCGGCGGTCACGAAACCGCCTAATGAAACCGCCGTTGTTCCCCTGTTCCTCTAGGGTTCAATTCGGCGGTTAGAATCGGTGGCCTGGCCGCCAAATGAAACAGCCGATCGGTGTGTTTCAGGGGCAAACTTGTCTTTTCACATGCTCTGTTTTTCATGCCTATAAATACATCACTTTCTCTTGTTCTGAATGTGACTCTTTAATCATCAAGAACCCTACTTTCAAAAGAGAGAATTTTAAGAGAGAAAGCAACCAAGTTTGCTCATTAAACACTCAAACCAAAAATCCATTTGCATCAAAGTTCATCTAGCATTCTTTAGCATATCTAGGATGCTTGCTTGCATGGGTCTTTCATCATCACACTTGCTTTGGTAAGTTTTTCACTATTATCATTTATAATTAGTGTTCTATTTATTATGGCATCTCTTTTATTACTTGATTGTTCTTAGATTATAATCTTATATTCAAGATAGAGATTGTTGTGTTGATTTGATTGAGTGTTGCTTTGTGATAGATATCTAGGTTTCTATAATCTATGATTATCTAAGCTAATTGACATGTCATTTAGCTTTAATATCTAGGATTGTTTTTAATTGCAAATTCATCATCTTAGATAAGCATATAGGGTTTCCCTTGCTCTATGTTGCATTTGAATATTCATATATTCACTTAGGGTGTTAATCTCTTTTTAGAGAATTAAGTCTTGTGTTGTGATCGGGATTAGGTTGCTTAATTCGCAAGCAATCGAACTAGGTTCGCTTATACCAGGATTAGGTAGGTGTGTGATTACTTCCGGGATTATGTTGTAATCGTTTTACACATTTAGTGGATTCGAGGTTCGAGTGTGGCTTACTTACTAGCCCGTGGTTTTTCCCGTGAGGGTTTCCACGTAAATATCAAGTGTTGTTTTAATTTCCGCACAATATTACACTTGCTATATTTTATTGACTATTAGGGGTATTTTCGTAATCTTGTCATTAAACGAAAATTGGGTAAAATTAGTTAAAATCTATTCACACACACCCCCCCCCCCCCCCCCCCCCCCCCCCCCCCCCCCCCTCTAGATTAATAGTTTACACACCGTGAGTACTTTCAGAAATAAATTTTTTCATCCACGTTGGATTCTTCGATTTTTCGATAAAAATCCAACGGTATAATGAACGTAAAATTATGGGCGGTGTTTTGAAAGTTATGATCAATTATTCAGTCAAAGGTCAGAAGCGATTGGAGATATTTTTGTGCAAACGTTTTCCTTAAAACTGTATATTTTGGCAATGAAATAAATTTTTTCGTCCATGGTGGATTCTTCGATTTTTCGATACGAATCCAACGGTATAAAGAACGTAAAATTCTGGGTGGTATTTTGAAAGTTATGATCAATTATTCATGAGTACTCAAAGGTCAAGCGATTGGAGATATTTTTGTGTAAACTTTTTTCTTAAAATTGTATCTTTTGGCAAGGAAATAAATTTTTTTGTCCATGGTGGATTCTTCAATTATTCGATAAAAATCCAACGGTATAAAGAACGTAAAATTCCGAGCTGTATTTTGAAAGTTATGATCAATTATTTAGTCAAAGGTCATAATTGAAGCGATTGGAGATATTTTTATGCAAACTCTTTCCTTAAAACTGTATCTTTTGGCAAGGAAATAAATTTTTTTGTCCATGTTGGGTTCTTTAATTTTTCGATACGAATCCAATGGTATAAAGAACGTAAAATTCTGGGCGGTATTTTGAAAGTTATGATCAATTATTCAGTCAAAGGTCAAAAGCGATTCGCGAATCCGCGAGTGAGCTGTTTTCATCGCTCATTTTCACACTTTTCCAAATCGATTTTTGGAATATTTTCTGATTTAAAAGTGTTTATTTGCATGTCTACTTTCTTGTATCAAAAGTTGAGCAAATAACGTTGAGTATTTTTAGAGATGCGCACTTGAATGTGGACATAGGTCAGATTTGCATTGCAGAATTTTGCTTTTGAATCCACATCGGTTTTTATAAAAACCGATGTCTAAACGCTTGTTTTTAATATCGGTTTTTATAAAAACCGTTGTCTTTTCAATGCAAAATTTAAGACATTGGTTTTTATAAAAACCAATGTCTAAACGTTTTTTTTTTTAATATCTGTTTTCTTAAAAACCGATGTCTTTTGAAACTGTAATTTTTAAGACATCGGTTTTTATAAAAACCAATGTCTAAAAGCTTTTTTAAAATCGGTTACCAAAAACCGATTTCTTTTAGTGATTTCTAGTGATGTCTTTTAACATTTTTGTAGTAGTGTTTCAATCCAAATCTTCTTAGTAGGTTTCTTCACATGAATATGATCAATATGCACATTTCTCAAAGCCTCAAAGCTATTATCATGTTTAAAAACTTTCAAAGAAGATTTATTCATTTCACAAGTATGCACATTATTCTTCTTAACCCAAACTTTCCTTGTTGATTTCTTTTCATTAACATGTTCATCATGCATAGTCTCTAATGTCCTAACATGTTTAGAAACAACCAAAGGAAGTCTTTTCATCTCACTAGCGTGCATCTCATTCCCTAGTTTGCATTGTCTAATATACTTGTAGCATTTAGGTTTGATATGCCCTACAACATTGCAAAAATGACAAACTGGGATAAACTTAGAGACGTTATGTCTAGCTCTAGACTTAAACTCATGCTTAGGAGAATGATTAGGTAATTTTTTCACATTTTTATCATGTTCCACATTTCCTAGTTTGCATTGCCTAATATATTCATAACACTTAGGTCTAATGTGACCAACCACATTACAATAATGACAAACCGGAATGAATTTAGAAAAGTTACCTTTTGGGTGTGCATGCTTTGGTTGAGAAGTTGGTTGAGAAGTTCCATTGCTCTTCTTGTCTTTGTCTTTGATGTTGGAAGGAATAGTAATTGAGTCTTTCTTCTTCTTGGACTTTCTTGACTTGTTCTTGGTTGTAGGAGTCTTCTTCACTTCTTCTACAAAACCCAAGCCACTCATATCTCCATGATGCTTTCTAAGTTTTATGACTTCATCAGCCTTAATGGCTCCAATTTTCATGCTATTAATAGACTCTTTGAGAGCTTTGACTTCATTTTTAAGCTCACACTCATTTATCTTCGCAATAGTCAAAGAGTTCTTTTTTTGCTTAATCTCTCCTTCCATGGCAAACAACTTCATAGTAAAGTCTTCTTTTAGATCATTTAGCTCTTGAGCGCTTTCTTCCACCTTTAAAATGTAAATTTCAATGGTCTTTTCATGCTCCTTCATGACTTCACTTTGCTTGCTCATCTTCTCCAAAGACATCTTCTTTTCATTGACGAGAGCTTTAATTATCACCACTAAATTGGCATTGATCAATTTCAACTTGTTGTTCTCTTCATTCTTTTGTTGAAGGATCTTGTCATTGAAGCTTATATAATCTTGATTTGAGAAAGCTTCGAACTCTTCATGATTGGAGGAGATTTCACTATCTTCACTACTTGAAGAGTATTCACTTTCTTCATTACTTGAGGAGTATTCACTACTATCCTTAAGTCTTCCTTCATATATAGCCGGGTGAGCAATATAATTGCTAGTATATTCTCATTCATCTGAGGACTCCTCTTCCTCTTCTTTATCACTCACACTCACATCACTCCAAGAAGCCGCCATTGCTAATCCTTTCTTAGACTCTCTATTCTCATTAGCACACTTGGTAGAGATAAATCCAATCCCTTTGCCTTTATGGCATCGAATTAACTTCTTCTTAGATTTATCCTTGTAATCTACCACTTCTTTTGGAGTGATCTTCTTGTTGACTTCCTCTCTCTTAGAACATATGTTCTTTAGAAATTTTTTGAAAGTTCTCACCGTACTAGCCACATCATCTTCACTCTTCTCATTGGTTACCTTAAGTGCTATTCCCTTACCCTCAATCTTTGGCTTGAACCCAAGCTCACATGTTTGTAGAGACCCAAGAAGCTCATCAACCCTTATAAGATCGACATTCTTGCTTTCTTCAATTGTGGTCACCTTCTTTGCATTAAATATCTTAGGCAAGGATCTCAAGATCTTCCAATTAATTCTCTCTTATGAATATAGCTCTCCTAAAGTTTGACTTTGGTTGGTGATATTCAAGAGTCTAGTTTTGAAGTCTACTAACTTCTCATTCTCATCCATAATAAGACTTTCAAATTGAGAAGTAAGCATTTATACTCTAGACCTTCGAACCGCTAACGTACCCTCATTGGTAGTTTGCAAAGTATCCCATACTTCCTTTTGCCGATTCGAGGTTTTGGATATAGATAACTTGAATACTATCTACACCTCCAAAAATAGCATTCATTGCCCGATGATGCCACTTAGCATTATCAAAATCAATGGCCGTCCATTCGGCTCTAGGCTTCGAAATCATAGTGTCATCTTCAAGCCTTTTGGTAGGTAACTCATAACCTACCTCAACACTCATCCAAGCTTTTTCAATGATGGATCTAATATAGGTTTTCATCCTAATTTTTCAAAAAGAGTAGTTACCACTCTTCAAGAGTGGAGGTCTAGCACTAGAAGTACCTTTCGGCATCAAATCACCGATAGAAACAAAATTGTATTTTTCACAAAAACACAACAAAACAAAACACAAACACTATAGTATGGATCTATCTAATTGCTTCTAGACACCCGCTCTGATACCAAATGAAATTCAATTAAGCAATATAGTGTAATATATACCTAAAGAGGGGTGAATAGGTATAGGCCCAATTTCTTCCAAATTCTTTTTCTCAATACAACAATGAATTGCACACTTGGTGTGTCTAACAAAATGAATTGTTTTAATCAACACAAGCGGAAAACAATACACAAGTGAAGCAATCAATATATGATATGGAAGATAATGAAACATAAAGCGAAATATGATACAAGTATTTTTATGTGGTAAAACCTCATAAGAGGAAACATCCACAGGTTGATACCATAACCATCAGCAAGCAATTCACTATGATGAAAATGAGATACACACTCAAGGCAATCAACACATGATAAACTCTTCAAGCTCTCAACTCCTAGTCTACCCTCAAGGCCAAGTGAGTCACTTTGCCTACTCCCTATCCAAGATGTGTCCTACACCTCTAGGAAGCAACTTCCTATCTAAGACGCTCACGTCTCTAGGAAGATTTCTTGCTTAGCTATCCGGATCACAAAGATCCTAGTCAAACTTCCCTAGCTCAACCATCCGGAGTATCACAGTCAAAGCTAAGACTTCTTGCTTGGCTATCCGGAACACTTTCCTAGCCAAGTCCTCTTGCTCAAGTCAAAGCTTCACTCACTTTGACAAGAGACTCCAACCTTTCACAATGCAATGATCTAAGTAATGCAAATGATGCAAACACAATCAAATAGAGAAAGTTGATCACACAACCTCTATGAACATGCAATAGATAACTAGAATATGCTTTCAACACTGAATCACAAAATTATCTAGAAATCTAAGCATGTGGATCAAACAAGAACTAGATTATAAAATATCACAATCAAAGTATCCTAGTTCTTAGAACATGTAACTAAATCTAGAAATCAACAATCAATCTCAAAACACAAAGGATTTCTAGAATCAATTTCATGTTCTTCAAGTTTAGCTAAAAGATGTTCAAATATGATCACAAAGCATAAACTTAAAAATCAATCAAACAAGTCTAAAAATGGAATCAAAGACATTCTAAACATTTTTCATCAATCAATAAAATAGATCCATGATGTTGATCATAAGAAAAATGTAGAGAAGATGATTACCATACAAAAAGATTAACCATGAACTGAAATCAGATGACTGCATTAAACTTGGACATCTTTTGACTCTAAAAATGCTTGGGACTTGTTCCGCTCTTCAAGACCAACAATGTTGGCTTTTGGATCACTCAATTCGGATTTGATTTAAGGGAGATATCATCAAAACAAGAAATCAAAAGTTATGAAAATTTCTGCTCGAGATTTCAATTTAAATGAAGGGAAATGAGATGGAGAAGAGAGAGACTCGACCACCCATTGAGGCCTTGCCACCTCAACTCCCCATGAGAGGCACGTGAACCTCACGGGGCAGAGAGGTGGACTTCCCATAAGGCTCACGCGCTCCTCACGCGCCCTCACGGGAAGGTGGCCCAAAATGGCCTTTGTCCATTTGCCTCATTCACGCTCCTCTCGCGTTCTTCGACCATTCTCCGGCCTCTGAACTCTGAATTCGAATCTATTTTTAGATTACGAACCATGACTCCCTCACACACAAAGACGAATATGAAACTTTGACAAAAGGTTAAGAATTCTACTCGGTAAAAGACGACAAAGACAACACAACGTATAAGAACGTAAAGTAGGGTAGCTTCCTAGTTTGGACTCAAAACCTAAAGAGTGAGTAACTGAAATGACTGGGACTCAATAAGAAATCATATGAGATCATGTTAAAGTCCAAAAACAATAAAACAAAAATGAATAAACACAAAGTCACACAAGTATGCCATTTCCTAGAGATAGTCTTAGAACATGCAATTCTACAATGTTTGTCAATATGAGATTAATGCATGTGCATACTTCAATAAGTGTGTGAATGTGTTATACTAAATATAGCACAATGATGCAGGGACACACATGTATGAATTGTGTGTGTGTGCACTTACGCCTTGCAAGAGGAAGAAGACTCCTGATACCTTAGCATCCAAGTAAGCACTTTTCCTCTTGAAGACGATATTTGCATGAGAAGTTGCTTTTCTCCTTTGAAGCTTCTTTTCACCAAGAACCACCTAAGCAACTAACTATTACAAATAAAGAGAGTTTTGTAATGGAATCAAGCCAACACAAATCATGGATCTTACACATTGCCTAAAGTCTTCTCTAAAGGTTTGTCCACAAAGTCAATTAAAGAATCCACAAGCAGTCCATATGTTCTATGGCAAACAACATTTAAGTGCTAATGAGACATATATGTTTAGTGCTTGTTTGTGAGTGAGTGTTTAAAGAGTGAATGTGTTAGGATTTTGATTATTAGTTGGCATTATTCTATATCAAAACGTTATTTGCTTTGTACTGTGTTGTTGTCCTTAAGTTACATGGTTTATCAAGCTTCAAGGAAACCGGACAACGTTTCAAGCAAAGTGTTGCCTTCGTTCGAGGAAATTGCTAAATGTCTACAAAGGTAAATTAGACCTCTTTCCTCTTACAAGACTTAGGTGCACACACAAACAATTCATTCATAAGTGTCCCTACATAGTTGTGCCAATTTAGTAAAACACATTCACATGTTTAAGTATGCTTATGCATTGTTCTCATATTGCCATACTTTGTAGAAATGCATATACTAGGACTATGTCTAGGAAACTGCATGCTTATGTGATCTTGTATTTATTTGTTTAAGTATAAGTGAATTGAACTTGAATATGTTTTTAAATGATTCCTTGTTGAGTTCCGGTCATTTCGGATACTCACTCATTTAATTTCAAGTTCAAACGAGGAAGTTACGCAACTTTACGTTCCTTTTCAATGCATTGTCTTCGTCTTCATCTTCGTATATCGGGTCGAGTTCACATCCAATTGTCAAAGTTTCACAGTCATCCTCATGTGTAAGAGAGTTATGGTTTGTAATCCGGAAACAGATTCAAATTTCGAGTTCGGAGGCCAAAGGACTGTCGAAGAACGTGAGGGGAGCACGAGGAGAAGAGCCTAAGTGAGAATGCCTCACTTGGGAGGCTTCCCGTGGTGGCCATGGGCCTCCATGGGGACATCCTATGGCTGGCCTCCCAAGTGGATCCCACCTCACTTAAACTTTCCCTGCCATTCTCTTTTAAATATCTTCCCTCTCTCACTTGTTCACAAGTTGAAGAAAATTGAAACAATAAGAGCAGAGTTTTCTCTCCAACTTTCCTACATTCCAAACACCATAACTTTCTCATTTAGACTCTGAATTGAGTGATTCAAGTTGGAGAATCTTCATAATCAAGTTCCCTACCCTTTCCAAAAGAGTTTTCAGCTTTTTGATCGAGTTTTAGAGCAGTTCCACTGTCGAAACCGAACCAGCTCGGGATTTCAAGGTATTGAGTCAAACTTTGTGATTTTATCTTTTATGATTCTCAGTTGCCTTGGGTTTTCTTCTTACATATGTATGTGTATGTATATTGAAAGCTATTGAGAAAGATAGCTTCATATAAAAGCTAATCAAGTCTAATTAGAGACAAATGTGAACTAGTTTTCTTTGATTCTAGTATGTCACATGTTTGAGAGTTGTATTGTGCTTAGCTTGATATCTAGGGTTATTTGTGACTTGATTGACTCATTATAAGATCAATAACCTTGCTAGAACATTCATTAATCATATATTGTGATTCTAGCATTTTTATTGTATGTTTCTAATATCTTGAATTTGTGCTTCATGAATATGATTTATTCAAGTATTAGCTTTGTGAATGAAACTAGAAATTACATGTGTTAGGTGTTTCACATATTCTAGGTTTCGATTCATTGTTTTTATGACTAGACAATATTTGATTTGTGTGCTCATATGATTAAGTCTATGTCTACATGATTTGTACTTGTTCCATACATCTCATATGTTCATGCATCATCTGGTGTGATTGCATCACTTGGATTGTTAAACTAGAATATCATACATTATGTGCTCACTGTCTAATTCTAGTTTCCATAGCTCATATTGATCTTATGTCCTATGTTCAATGTGCTTGCATCATTTGCATCACATAGATCATTGCCTTATAAAAGGTGGAAGACTTGGCTAAGAGTGTGAGGCTCTAAGTAAGTCCAAGCGTGGAAGTTTTGGCTAAGAGGTGTGAGGCCTCTAAGTAAGTCTGAGCGAAGTCTTATCTAGGGGTGTGAGGCTCCGGTTAGACAAGCGTGGAAGTCTTGGCAACGGGTGTGAGGCTCCTATAGGTCCGAGCAAGAAAAGTCTCTTGTTGTTGAGTGATTCTTCAACATAGAGCAAGGGAAATCTTGACAAGGGTTATGAGGCTCCTATAGGTCCAAGCAAGGGTATTCTCTAGAGGCATGCGATGTGTCTCGGTTAGAGAATAGGTAAGTTCTACTCTAGTGGGACTAGATAGGGAGAAAACCAATTGATTGTGATACAAGAGAGTTGGTCACATTTGAGGGTGTATTCTTATTTAACTAGTGAAAAACCTTTTGCCAGTGGTTGTGGATTCAACCCGTGGATGTTTCCTCTTCAGAGGTTTACCACGTAAAAATATCGTGTGTCAAACGTCTCTTTCCTTATCTCTTGTATTTTGTTTAGATTAATCATATTGATCTTGAGTGCATTGTAATTGATTACATTCTTATGAGATTAGATCTTTGATTATTCTTGTATCTTTTATATGTACTTGTACTATTGAGGTATTCAATAATGGAATCAAGTACTTGGTGATATTTGTTATTTTTGGTATATCCTCCACATGCAATCCATAGGCTATGTTTGAACTATATATTGAATCTGCTTGTTAATAGTCTATGCATGCACATTTGTGTTTATAGTGGTGTTTTATAAGCTACCTAGAGGGACAAACTTTTGTTTGTTTCAAGGGTTCGAAAAAGGCCTTAAAACCTATTAATCCCACCCCCCCCCCCTCCATATCTAGGTAAGCTTAAGGCAATTTAACCGTGATTGTATTTACATAATGAATTTCCCTCAAAATAAGCTTTTTAGGCCGTGTTTGTGAACTTCACGGGAAGTCTCCACTATTAATTCCTATCCTTCAAGCACAATTGAATATTCACTCCAACATCAAGAGAAAAGAACTAGCGCGTTTTGAGCAATGCAACCCTAAATGGCATGAAGTTAATCTAAACTAAGCAACGCAAAGATGCAAAATTCCTTACTCGCACACATAATGACAATCTCTACAAGCAAAATATGCTCAAGCATGGCATTTTCACAAGATTTTCAAAGATTTTAAAAAATTTGGCTCAAAATATTTGTACACAATTGGCAAACAAGAGACGATGTTGCACACACGGCTCAAACCTAAATTTGACATTATCCTCAATGTTTTTATGGCATATAAAAACCGATAAACGTGGCGCAACACACATCCACAATCAAAGAGTTTAAAAACACAATCAATGTCCATTATCAACAAAAAATTTCCAAAAAAAATTGAATCAAGAGAAACATGCATCATATATGCCCATCATCACACAAAAGATATATCAATGAAAGTACACCAATGACATCTCATCCATCATCCAAGTGGACAAAATAATATGATCATTCAAGTCCTAAATCCATTATCACTATCAACTCACACCTTTATTCTAAACAAGAAAACTAAAAAGTAAGAAATGAAACAAATTAAAATAAGCAAAGAAATAAATTGTACCTAGGTGGGGTGTCTCTCACCAAGCGCTTGATTTTATTTCTCGGCTCAAGGGACCAAAATATAGATTTTTGGAAACTAGAGGGACCTGTTAACATAATACTGAAAATTGGGGGACCATTTTGGCTATTAGGTCAAATTAAAGGGATGAAAATGAATTTCACCCTATTAAAAATGATCTATGAAACTCAAATGAAGTAATGAACTAAATAGTTCTCGTTGATGATTCACACGTGTGCCTTACTGCACTCTTATATAGTTTTGCAGAAAATTGCTACAATGCAGTGAAAAACAATCGCTGCATGATGCAGTGATTTTTTTGGAAAAATTTGAGCCATTAAATGAACCATAATTCATATCTGATGGTTGAGATTAAACAGGGAGTAAATTAACAATTTATCAATTAAAAAGAAAAAGAAACCGAAAACCGATTACAGCCGGTTTCACTGAAACAAAAACAAGGGTCGCTGCCCTCGTCTCTCTCCACCACTCCAAAATCCAAATCCCTAATCATCTTCTTCTTTGCCATATCCACCGCCTTGCACATCGACCTAGCCTCCCACCGCGTCGAGTAGATCGACGGCTGCTCCGCCAAGTCGATTTCAACACCGTCGAGTCGTGGCCGGTAAGAATCAAACAAAGTCGAACCCCACTTTCCATCCTCTCTGTCCAGCACTCCAAATCCCTAATCCTTTGCTTCTCTGCCACATCCACCACCTCCTCCAAGGTCCAGCCTCCCACCGCGTCGAGGAGATCGACGCCTGGTTTGCCAAGTGTGAGGTCAACATCGCCGAAAATTATAAAAAAAGATCTTCAGATCTTCGATCAAAAAACATCTACAATCAAAATCGAAATCGAAAAATAAAAGAAGAACTTTAACAGATAGAGAGAGGAGATGCTGCCTACATCAATGTCGAAAGGGCGTTCTTCGTCCTCAAATCCGCGAGCAAACCCTATGTTCCCTCAGTACCTCCGTCGAATCATTAAGGTTCCCTCTAAACTTCTCTTTCTTGACGGATCTGAATCCTATTTCGTTTCACAACTATTTCATGGTTTGGATCAATTTTACATTTCAATTTTTGAATTTAATTATTTGTTGCAATTATCATGAATCGTGTATGTTAATTTCTTCATTTTCGGAGAAATGTTCATGCTATAAAGATTTGATTGTCTTCCTATTTGATCAGTTGAGGTGACGAGTGAACAAATTTGTATTAGCTATCAATATTGTGATCTATGAGGCTTGACTTTGAAAATTTTCTGATATTCTAGAGCTTCATACTAGTTCATAGTTCAATGTTTGATTTGGCATATTACAGTTTTTTTTTTTTAATTTAAATTTTGCGAAGAAATGTTTTTGCATATTTAAAAGTTTGTATATTGTAATTATTTTCCTTCTATTGTGTTGGTTCTTCGTAGTGGCAACAAATGGATATTAAATATACTTTCTGGCAAATGCTTCACCTATGTACTTCACCTAAGTATTCACACATTTACTGTTATTGTTTTTTGTCATCACGAAGGTATACACATGTTGTAGTCACCATATTTATAGATCCGTGGAAAGTTGAAGTATACAAAATAACTTCTTGAGTGTAAAAGTTAGAAGTAGAGTAGCCAGGATGGATCAAATTTGCAGCTTGCTGCTGAAGGATTGACTTAATAGAGACAACCCTGGATTGCCATAGATTGCAGGCTAAGTTATAACTTAACTTGTATACTTTCCAGCATTGTTGAAATGAGACAATTTTGCTAGTAATGTGTTCTATTCAAGATTTTATTACTGCAATGTAGGGTATGAGCCAACCTGATTATGTTGAAGAGATCCTTGTATAAGCAACTTTATTGTTTGTTTTGACTAGGTTTCTGTTAAATTTTGCTTGTTAATTTTTTTTGTCTACTCCCTTCTTGAATTGGGAAAAAAAGAAGTTATTTTGCTTAGATACGAGTCAAAATCTGGAATAATTGTGCTTAAAAGATTGTTTTTTAGTTTGATAGCTGACGATGTTTTAATTATTGTGGTTATGATTTACGTGGAATTGCATGATGGATGCAGCTATCAGCACACCAAGTATCACAAACGTAAGTTCATTTCCTATTCAAGAAGGGTCTGGCTACTATGCAGTGAAAAAAAATCCCTGCACATATAGTGATAAATAGTAAAGAATGTTGTCCGTTGGATCTATTTTTAAATGGATCCAACAGCTTGTATTAATTGTGAGATAAAAAATCTAATTGAAAAAAGGAAAAAATGAAAAAACTTATTATCCCATTCAACCGGTCACTCTCTATACAAAATATGTTCTCTTTCGTCTCTATTTGACCTCCATTTCTGATCAGATTTCTCATCTTCCTCATCTCTCTCTTTGACTTCCATTTATGCCTAGATTTTTCATTTCACTTTAATTTTCATCACTAACAATCACCACTTTTCATCTCACATTGCTTCTGCTATTTGCTACTGATTTTGGTTTCGGTTTTGGTTTCCAAAGATACGTTTTTGGGTCTGGTAGGGAAGAGGGTGTTGGAGTGCGGGGAGTGGACAGGGTCGATTATAAGGCGATGGCAAGGGCGACGGCTTTGTAAGGAAACGGTGAGGTGAATATTTCAATTTGGTGGAGAGATTTGAGAAAATGGAAGAGGATTTTAAGAGTTATCATTCCATAATAAGGATTTTTGACAAGAAAATAGCACATTTATCAACTATTGTATTCCGTTTTATTTTATTTTAATTCATTTATGTAATTTCTTCCTTAAGTCTTGGCTTCGTAGAATGGTGGTTCATTTGGGTGTCTCCGGCTGACTTATTGTCCACATGCTCTGAAGCTATCTACATAAGTGGTCCTTAGCAAACGGTAACACATATTTCTCTCTACTTTTGTTGTTTTTTGTTTGTTTGGTTGTTGAGAAAATGAAGGAAAATGAAATAGGAGGATGAGTTTTGGAATTTTGAGATGTTTTGCTATCTGGGTTTATGTGAAAGGATTGATGGAGCTATTTAAATTTGGCTTTTGTGATTTGGGTTTGAAGGAAGCTTCTTATTTATATCTATAACACTCTCCTGGGTTTTCTTGGGAACCATACAAGGTGTTCTCTTCTCTTCCAAATAATAAAAAATCAAAGTTAGATATAAAGTTTGCATAATGCTTTGTTGATTAGAGATGATGTGGTTCTTCTGTTTTCCTTGTGCATTTTCTTGAAAACTGGTTTTAAATCCTGCATGTTCTACTTGATTTTGGTTCATCATGTTAGAGAGTTGCATGATTTTGGTTAAAAATTGGGAAAGTTTTAGATTTTTATTTCTCCTAAGAAAATAAAATTAAGTATTTGGGGACTCGAACCTAAAGAGAGTCGGATGAAAATTACCCCTCTTCTTCTAGTAATAATTAAATTAGAGACCTGTTAGTTTTGAATGCTTGTGCTACAAGCCTACAAGTGACTTCGAACCAACAAAGAGTGTTAATTTGATGAAAATGACTCCATAAACTAAAACAATTGATGTTGAAGTTTCCTTCTATAGCTAATGCTGAGAATAGTAGCCATGTTGGTGACTCGAGCCTAGGACATTGGGATTTTATTTGTGAATTTTGGAAATGATTCCTCTTATCCTCTGAAATTTCAAATTATTGTACTAAAGTATGAGACTCGGAACATTAATAGAATGACTGCTTTTGCCCTGCAACTCAACTTTCTTATTTATCAAAATTCTCTTTATCTACATTATTATGGTAGTTGACTTGTTTCCATCTCAAAGCGTATTTTCATATCGTGCTTTTTTGCAGGGTTTGAATGTCTAAGTACAGCATCTTGCTGGATGACACATTGGTGATGTCCCGTGATGCTGTGAACAAGATTGTCGAGCAAAATTTGATTGTATTTGACTCTATTTCTCTAATATGTATATAAGTTTTTATATTTCTTTTATGTATCGAGATTATGATAGAAATGATATTGGACTAGTTGAGCTTCAACATTTATTATTTACGATAGAAAGAGCTCCCTACTTTATCTTTTTTTTTTTTAAAGGAGCGCCTTAAATTATTAAAAGCTTTCTTTACATCCGATTGTTCTTCCTCGACATAAATTACTCGCAATATAATAAATATTTTTATAGGCGGTAGCTGGAATATAAAATCGAGTTAAATTTATAATAAAAGTATATAAAGAAATATTGTATTTGACTTTAATAAATATTTAAACTCTTTAGAAATTATTATTTCAACCATGAAATAATAATCAAAAGCCTTAAAAATTAAATGTTTACTGAAGCAATAATAGTGGTTACAAGTCAAATTCTGTCAATGTTAGAATTAAAAAAAAATAAAAAAATAAAAAAATTGGGATTTACATGCAATTTTTGAAGGGTGTAATATTGCCACTCTTGATGATATTTTGAACAAGGCGCACTCAACATATTACCAAAAAGTTCTTTAATTTTTTTGTTTAATACCATAAAATAATAAATTACAAAATAATTTAAATGCAACACTAAACCGAGAGTTTTGTAACACTAAACCATACTAGTTTAACGTGAATGAAACTTTTGTAAAACAATATATACTAGTTTCACGTGTATGAAACCATGTATTTATTAAACAATACCGGTTTCACGTGTATGAAACTAGTACATTTATAAAACCATACTAGTTTAATTGGAGTGTATTAGCCGTCGTTTAGAAAGACTAACACTCGGCAACAAAACACAAACATTTGATTGTATTGGATTAGATTTAATTGGAGTGTACTATTCTTATACATGTTTGGTGATATTTCGTATTATACTATATGAAGATATACAGATGTTGGATGTGATTTTAGTTTATAAAGGTTGTTAACTAATAAAATAGATAAATTTTTAGAATAAATAATTCAAACAATATGCTGTGATAGGTAGAAACAACGGTTCAAAATACATTGTATTGGGAAATAAATAAGATATTAAGTCTTATTTGTGGTGGATGAAGCTTCCTAATGTTATAGTATTTTGCAACTTGTAAATTCCTTCTCAAAAGAATAATACAAGATCCGTTTCTTTTTTTAAGTTGTGTGAATAATCAGGGGTTTACAAGTCTGTTGCTAGTATTATAGTTTAGAAGTAGTTTTTAAGAAACCATGAATTGGTTACTGAAGCTGTAAATATAGTTACAAGTAAAATTTTGAAGAAACCATTTTAAAACCATTAAAGAAACCATTAAATGGTTATCGAACCTGTAAACGTAATTACTAAAGCCGTAAACCTAGTTACCGTACTCGTACACGTAGTTATAAGCAAAATTTTGAATGAAACTATTCAATAGTTATCGAAGCTGTAATTGTAGTTACCAAAGCAATAAAAGTAGTTACCACATCCGTAATTGTAGTTACAAGCTAATTTTGTGGAAGAAACCGAAACCGTTAAAGTAATTACCACAGCCGTAAAAGTAGTTACCACAGCCGTAAAAGTAGTTACCAAAGCTCTAAAAGTAGTTACAAGCTAATTTTGTAGAAGAAACCCTTAAGTAGTTACCACAGCCATAAAAGTAGTTACCGAAGCCGTTAAAGTAGTTACCATAGCCGTAAAAGTAGTTACCATAGCCGTAAAAGTAGTTACAAGCTAATTTTGTGGAAGAAACCCTTAAGTAGTTACCACAGCCATAAAAGTAGTTACCGAAGCCGTTAAAGTAGTTACAAGCTAATGTTGTTGAAGAAACCCTTAAGTAGTTACCAAGCCGTAAAAGTAGTTACCGATGCCGTAAAGTAGTTACCGACACCGTAAAAGTAGTTACAAGCTAAAATTTTTAGAAAAACCGTTAAGTAGTTACCAAGCCGTAAAAGTAGTTACCGATGCCGTTAAAGTAGTTACCATAGCGAGCCCAAGGTAACCTCAACAAGGCCATCCCAAGCTCGCCTGGACACAGTTGGACATCATTGAAACCCGAGACCATAGCGAGCCCAATGTAACCTCAACAAGGCCATCCCAAGCACGCCTTGACACAGTTGGAAATCAATCAACCCCGAGACCATAGCGAGCAAAGAGTGAGCTGCACAAGCTCACCCCAAGGTCGCCTTTTGAATGTAGTAGGTACAAGCTGATTTTTTGGGAAAAACCCTTAAGTAGTTACCAAGCCGTGAAAGTAGTTACCATTTCCCTAAAAGTAGTTACCACTACCGTAAAAGTAGTTACAAGGTAATTTTTTTTTAAAAACCCTTAAGTAGTTACCAAGCCGTGAAAGTAGTTACCATTTCCTTAAAAGTAGTTACCACTACCGTAAAAGTAGTTACAAGGTAATTTTTTTGGAAAAACCCTTAAGTAGTTACCAAGCCGTAAAAGTAGTTACCAGAACCGTGAAAGTAGTTACCGCTACCGTAAAAGTAGTTACAAGGTAATTTTTTTGGGAAAAACCCTTAAGTAGTTACCAAGCCGTGAAAGTAGTTACCGATGCCGTTAAAGTAGTTACCAAAGCCGTAAAAGTAGTTACAAGGTAATTTTTTTTAGAAAAACAGTTAAGTAGTTATCAAGCCGTGAAAGTAGTTACCGATGCCGTTAAAGTAGTTACCAAAGCCGTAAAAGTAGTTACAAGGTAATTGTTTTTGGAAAAACCGTTAAGTAGTTACCACTGCAGTGAAAGTAGTTACAAGGGAAAAACCCTTAAGTAGTTACCAAGCCGTAAAAGTAGTTACCAGAAACGTGAAAGTAGTTACCGCTACCGTAAAAGTAGTTACAAGGTAATTTTTTTGGGAAAAACCCTTAAGTAGTTACCAAGCCGTGAAAGTAGTTACCGATGCCGTTAAAGTAGTTACCAAAGCCGTAAAAGTAGTTACAAGGTAATTTTTTTTAGAAAAACCGTTAAGTAGTTATCAAGCCGTGAAAGTAGTTACCGATGCCGTTAAAGTAGTTACCAAAGCCGTAAAAGTAGTTACAAGGTAATTTTTTTTAGAAAAACCGTTAAGTAGTTACCAAGCCGTGAAAGTAGTTACCGTAACCGTAACCGTAACCGTAACCGTAACCGTAACCGTAACCGTAAAAGTAGTTACCACTGCCGTGAAAGTAGTTACAAGGGAAAAACCCTTAAGTAGTTACCAAGCCGTGAAAGTAGTTACCGGAACCATGAAAGTAGTTACCAGAACCGTGAAAGTAGTTACAAGGTAATTTTTTTAGGAAAAACCGTTAAGTAGTTACCAAGCCGTGAAAATAGTTACCGTAACCATTAAAGTAGTTACCACTACCGTGAAAGTAGTTACAAGGAAAAAACCCTTAAGTAGTTACCAAGCCGTGAAAGTAGTTACCATTTCCCTAAAAGTAGTTACCACTACCGTAAAAGTAGTTACAAGGTAATTTTTTTTGGAAAAACCGTTAAGTAGTTACCAAGCCGTGAAAGTAGTTACCAGAACCGTGAAAGTAGTTACCGCTACCGTAAAAGTAGTTACAAGGTAATTTTTTTTGGAAAAACCGTTAAGTAGTTACCAAGCCGTGAAAGTAGTTACCGTAACCGTGAAAGTAGTTACCACTGCCGTGAAAGTAGTTACAAGGGAAAAACCCTTAAGTAGTTACCAAGCCGTAAAAGTAGTTACCAGAATCGTGAAAGTAGTTACCGCTACCATAAAAGTAGTTACAAGGTAATTTTTTTGGGAAAAACCCTTAAGTAGTTACCAAGCCGTGAAAGTAGTTACCGTAACCGTAACCGTGAAAGTAGTTACCACCGCCGTGAAAGTAGTTACAAGGTAAAAACCCTTAAGAAGTTACCAAGCCGTGAAAGTAGTTACCATTTCCCTAAAAGTAGTTACCACTACCATAAAAGTAGTTACAAGGTAATTTTTTTTTGGAAAAACCGTTAAGTAGTTACCAAACCGTGAAAGTAGTTACCGTAATCGTAAAAGTAGTTACCACTGCCGTGAAAGTAGTTACAAGGGAAAAACCCTTAAATAGTTACGAAGCCGTGAAAGTAGTTACCATTTCCCTAAAAGTAGTTACCATTTCCCTAAAAGTAGTTACCACTACCGTAAAAGTAGTTACCACTACCGGAAAAGTAGTTACAAGGTAAATTTTTGGGAAAAACCCTTAAGTAGTTACCAAACCGTAAAAGTAGTTACCAGAACCTTGAAAATAGTTACCGCTACCGTAAAAGTAGTTACAAGGTAATTTTTTTGAGAAGAACTGTTAAGTAGTTACCAAGCCGTGAAAGTAGTTACCGTAACCGTAAAAGTAGTTACCATTGCCGTGAAAGTAGTTACAAGGGAAAAACCCTTAGGCAGTTACCAAGCCATGAAAGTGGTTACCATTTCCCTTATAGTAGTTACCAAAGCCGTAAAAGTAGTTACAGCTAATTTTTTTTGGAAAAACCCTTAAGTAGTTACCAAGCCGTAGAAGTAGTTACCAAGAGCGTAAAAGTAGTTACCAATATCCTAAAAGTAGTTACCATGAAAAAAATAATAAAATAATTAATTTTATTCTGATGGAAATTTTTTTTATATTATTTTTCAATATTAAATAATTTTTAATTATTACTTTTTCTTTTTTTATTTATTTTTATTATTAATAAAGTCAAATCAATAAATATATATTATTATTTTAATGAGTTAAGGGCAATAGTAGGTTGAAAACCTACACTATTCAATGCTACCCACTATTTTTTTGGGCTGCATCATGCAGTGATATAAAATCACTGCATTGTAGCCGGCCCCAGTTTTGCAAGATTATCTAAATTAATTAAGTTGCTCATAGGCTCGCCGCCTTTCTATGTGACGCGTGTCCTTCATTATCTTCAAATGTCAAAACAAAGCCCATATTTATGGACGATTTAATATATATAGTCCATTTTTTTATTTTAGTAATGCTAGGTTTCTTAAAAAAATTTCCAAAAAACTTCACAAATCATGTTGGTATGTAAGTTCTCGACATCTTGTAAATCATGAGTTTATGTGGGAAGGGATGCGATGTTGACAACTCACATGCCAAAATGCCAACACGATTTGGGAATTTTTTAGTAAAAAATTTGGGAAGTCTAGAATTACTCTTCTTTTTCTTTTTTTTTTTTCTTTTCGCACCTCTTTTCTAAAGACACTTAATTTTAATAAATAAATTTTCTAGAAACAATTCAATTTGATGAAAAACACTCTTTTTTTTTTTTTTATCTTTTCATACTTTTTTTCTAAGGATATTTCATTAAAATAAAAAACATTAACTTGGTGAAAAAGCTTATTCTAAAAACCTATTCAATTTTTTTTTTTAAAACATTCCATGGAAGTTACTGTCAGCCTCATGATGTTACAAATAAATTATTTTTAATTAATTTTTAATTAATTTTTCTACACTTCTTTTCTAATAAAGGTATTTCGTTTTTTTTTAAGAATAAAAATAAACTCATTTCTAGAAGCTTTTTGTTATTAAAAAATAATTTCATATTTAAAAGTAATTAATAATTTAAATTGAGTTAAAGTTTGCTTCCAATTGTATATAAAGTTCTCTATCACTTTAGAATCAAATAAAGCTTTAAAGATAAGTTTAAAAAAAAAAAAAAATGATTATAGGTTTAAGGTTTATGAAATTTGTCAAAAAGAGTAAGAAGATATAGACGTTAAGTACAGTATAATCTTGATAAATTAATACTCGATAAATTAATAACCTCGATTAAATAATATTTTTAGTCCGTCCTGACTTGGAACCAATGTGGTAAATTAGGGCGCGTCCTGTAAGCATTTTTTATTTGTTGTTTTTGAAAAATAAAAATGAAAATGAAAATGAAAACAGTGTTTTCGATTTCAGTTTCTAATTTTGAAAACACGTCTGGTAGCATATACTGTAAGCTGTATTCTGAAAATGAAAACAGAAAAAACGCGTCTGGTAGATTAACCGAATTTTTTTTGCAATTAGTTAACCAAAACAATTTCCCTATTGTTAACGGTGAATTCTGGATTGCCACGCGTCCAACAATAATATCACGTTTATGAAAACAAGAATGTAATAAATGCATGCAAGACACAAGTTTTACGTGGAAAACCCTAGAAAGGGAAAAAACCACGGCGCCCTTGAGGGAAGGAAAATAATACTATGAATCGTTGGGAGGTTACACACTCAATAATCTCTCTCTCTCTCTCTCTCTCTCTCTCTCTCTCATACAATGCTCTCTTCTCTCACTAAGGTCTAGAACCCTCTCACCATTGATTATGTGGTTCTATTTATACTAGACTGGCTAGGGTTTCTTCTTGCCTATGCCGTGTTGGTGGCGAAATTACTAATTTGTTCGTATTAGGACTCTGGTATCACGAACTAATTAGGACTTGTTTCCTGTTTAGTCTTATCCGGGAGAAGATAAGGTTATGTCCTTATTGGAGTGTAACGCTTCAGACCTTGTATCTGGATGAATCCTTACTCTAGGAGGTATACTAAAATAACGTTTGAAACAAATTAACAGTGTGTTCTAATATTAATCTAGAGGGGGGTGAATAGATTTTAATTGTTATTACCCAATTTTCGCATGTATGTCAATTTTACAAAAATGCCCCTAACTAGTCACAATAATATAACAAGTGTAATAAGGTGCGGAATGTAAATAAAACTTGATATTTACGTGGAAACCCTCACGGGAAAAACCACGGGCTGTTATGTGCGCCACACACGAACCTCGAATCCACTAATTAAAATAATTACAACCTAATCCCGGTTTAATGATTTAATCCCGATCAATAATCATCACAACTACCAAATCCCGATATAAGTGGACCTAGTCCAATTGCTTGTGATTTAAGCTACCTAATCCCGATAGCAACACAAGACTTAATTCTCTAAGAAGAGATAATACAACCTAAGTGAATATATGAAATATCCAAAAATGCAATTAGAGCTAGGTAACCCTATATGCTTATCTAGGATGATGATTTTGCAATTAATTCAATCCTAGATATTAAAAGCTAGATGACATGTCAAATAGCTTAGCTAAACATAGATTATAAAAACCTAGATAGCTATCAAAATACAACACTCAATCATGTCAACACAACAATCTCTATTTTGTATCTAGAATATATTCTAAGAACATACAAATCATATAAGAGATGTCAATGATAAATAAAACACTAATTATATATGATAATAGTGAAGAACTTACTAAAGAATGTGTGTTGACCAAAACCCATGCAAGCAAGCATCCTAACCAAGCTACAAAATGCTAGATGATAATTTGATGCATATGAGAATGGTTTTTTAGTGTTAAAAATGTGTTCTTGATTTGATTTTCTCTCAAATGTCTCTCTTTGAAGTTTAGGGTTCTTAGAGTTAAAGAACATATCTTTAGAAAATGAGAAAGTGTGATATTTATAGGAAAAGACAAGTTTGTCCTTGAAACTCACCGATCGGCGGTTTCAATCGGCGGCCAGGCCGCTGATTACAATCGCTAAATTGAACCCGAGAAGAACAGGGGAACAACGGCGGTTTCATTCGGCGATTTCGTAACTGCCGATCCAACCGCCGAATCAAACCCGAGAGAATAAATCGATCAGGTATAAACGGCAGTCGTGGCTGCCGATCGTAACCGTAGAATTGCTCCAGACACTTCTGGATGCAAACGGCGATTTCATTCGGTGGCCAAGCCACCGATCATAACCACCGATCACCAACAGAGGTGAAAACCAAGGAGAAGCCAATGGCATTCTCCGTAGGCGGTCTTCGTGCAAAACCAAACACATTCTAGTGCATGCGCGGAGGTTTCCGAAAACTATCGGGAAACGAATTACAAGACACAAATACACACAACAAGATACAACATCAAAGTGCAAGTGTGAAATGTGACATGTGAAGAGTATGCACACAAATACAAGAATGCTAAGTGTGTGTGTGCAATCTAAATCTCTTCAAAGAAAACCAAGCACTAGAGATTATACCTTTAGCGTGCTTGTCCCTTGAGGACTTGAGAAGGGCCTTCGAGCTTGAAGTTCAATCACCTAAAGTACCCTTACACAATAAACCCCAACACGTAGTTTGTCCACGAAATAAGCCAATCAAAGAATGGGAATCCTTACAAAATTACTTTTCCCGTATTGGCCAAGGAGGTCTTGGCCAAGTAAGGGTCTTCGGCGAGTACCTTGGCAAGTATACTCTTGGTTTTCACTGATCTTGATGACGTGGCTAGGTGACATGGCAAATGGTCAATATCTCTTTTGACTAGTTGACCAATGACGTGGAATTATCCCTCTTCAATGTTTTCTGTCTATTCTATTGACGTGTCTCTTAACCGAATATATATATACAACAATACCCCCATGAATACTTCGAGCCGAACATGTGACTTGATCTTCTCATTCCTTCGTTTTGGCGAGTAGTATTTATAATCATATTTGGCTTCTGGCTTTTTAAGGAAATTATTTCCCTCTCTTTTTTATCTTTGATCCATGTGTTCCTTTTTGAGCGCCTATCTTAGCAACTGAAGCTTCCACAAAAAACTTTATTTTTAACCACGAGAATTAAAAATTACATCTGATTTGACGCAGTGAAATGACGTTCTGACTGTTGGGTGTTTTCTTTGAGGCGCAATATGCCCATCGTCCGATGGGCAATTTCGTCATTGCCCTGTGCACTAGCAGTTCACTTTATCAAACTCACTCATTTCATTTTTAAATTTTGAATTTTCCCCTTTTTAAGCAAAACTGTTCCATTGCCCATTATCATTCTTTGCAGATTCTCCTTCTTCTTCTTCTATCAACCATTTAAAGAACTTCAAGTTGCAGGTTTTTGATTTCTCGTTTAAGAACTCTCATCACTGAGATTTTCGATGAACTTTCTTTGGCTTATTTACTCTTGATTACTGATCGGACCAAATATGGTACGATTTTGTCCCTCATTCTCGTCTCCTTATGCTTGATTCTCAGGCATCTCCCCGTGTTTTAATATCGTTAATTGAGTATTTTCAGGTATTTACAAAGTTCAAGGGCATTGAAGTAATTTGGAGAAACTGGGGGTAAAAGTGTAAAGTAGGAGGAAGATTGAAGCTATCGCAAATAGGGAATAGATCAGGGGAGCATTCTGTAAATAACCACTCAAAGCAGACAACGCGCCATGTCACTTAGTGATGCTGTGCATTTTGAGAGGTGGGCTTGGGCCTCTAAGCGCACCCCAGGCCATTCCTAAGTGCATCGCAAAGAAGGTAAAAGACATTAGCCCAAGTACACCCTATCATTCTTCTAATTGCACCCTAGTAAAGGCAAGGGACCAAGCCCGTGTACACCCATGTCTGTTGCTAAACGTCCCCCCTTCATCTTCTACCTTCAGCCTCCTGCCTCCTTTCACGAACTAGCAAACCCTAGGTCATGCCGCCGCCCTAAAGTCACCGGGATCAGACCTATCGCCGGTCAATATCGGTGCCAAATCAACGGCCACCTCAACGTGAGTCCAGTCGCACCTTTTTCGGTCCTCCAAACCTCCAAAATCCGGCCATGATCCTCTCCTCCAAGTCGACGTTGTTGCCTCCATGTCGCCCCAATCCCAAATGGCGACCAAACCGCGAATTCAATTGGCCCCGTTTGCACAGTGATGTCGCCACAGCGACAGGGAAGTGATTTCCATACCTGATGCCTTCGCCCAAGCGTCGCCATGAACCCAAAACCGTGAAGCCTCTCTGTTCAATGGTGATTGGCTAGGAAAATTACAGAATGCACCCCTTTAGGGGTCAACATGGAAATTAGACTTGTTGAGGGGATCTTTTGGTAATTAGCCATTCGTGACCTAATTCAAAAACACTATAAATTCATCCATATTTTCAATTTGAAAATCTATCCTATTCTCTCCTACCTATCTCATCTTCAACCTAGGATCACCATCAATCATCTCCCAAACTCCATTTCTATACTTGAACTAATCTTTCCATACAAAAACTCACACCAAATCTTGATTACTTCCCTAAATCATTCCTCCCTTACCATTCTCTACATCCCAATACCTTTGTCACTAATCATTAGCCATCCACCTATCTAGACACATCCTCTTCTATCAATCTTTGCACTAGGAGCACTCTTGGAAAGGAAGGAGCAAGCACTAAAGAAGGATACCTAAGGGTAATTTCCTTACGTATTACTTGTTTTCTATTTGAGTGTAACTATGTGTAACTAAACCCCTAATTTAAGGGATAGATTTGAGGAACATTTGGTTGTGGGTATTTGCTTAAGCTTTGTAATGAATCTCTACATGTGTTTTATTTATTTATTCATTAGATTCTATTCACTATGTGATTGATTTGTATATCAACCTATTGATCATAATCTTGTTAGAATAATTTATTATATAATCACCCTTGGATTGACAACCTTGTGTGATTAAAGACTCCAATTAATGGGATGGATTAGTGGAGGGTATATCAACCACACTAATCTAAACCTAGATTTGTAACCAACCAATCCCACCATGACCCCCTTTCCTTAATCGGTTAGGCATTGTGGTGGGAAGATGTTTAGGGATCATAGTAATGACCTAAACACATAATAGAAAACAAATGGTTAACATGTAGAGATTGGTCCATTAAAGTGGCTTAAAAAGCACTACCATACCCACTTGCTAATCTGTCTATTCCCTAACATCTATATTAATTGTTTACATCATTTCTCTTATCAAGAGTGTTGAGTATTCTATTTTTCCTATCACCATATTTTTAGTTATATTTACTTTTATGCATATTTTGTGGTTTATCAAACCACACACTATCCACCTACTATGATTTGCTTAATTGCATTTAGGATTAGTTAAGTTATTCAACCAATTACTCCGATTCCCTGTGGAACGAATCCTTACTTACCGTTATATTAATCTTTATATCCTAAAAGGATTTTCTAGTGGTAAAAACATGGTTTTCTAAAAGATCACATTTATACACAAATATCGTATTTTGTTGAGTACCAAAACGACCTCATCAATTACTAGATGACTTAAAGGATTAAACACGCCCACTCACCTACCTTCCTAGGTCATCTGTGTAGCCTCTGTTTTAAAGATTTTCTAGTGAGTTTCCATGGATCCATTCAGCGCTCTTTGTTTTTTAATCAAATGATGCGGGCTCTAGAACTTGGTAATAAAAACACCGCGGATTAAATTGAGTTATTGATACGCAATTTCGATCCAAGCTTTCCCATTCCAATTTCCTTGTTATTCCTTATGTTCATGAGACTAGTGCCCTTGACATTTCTTCTTCCTCGTCTTTTGGTAGTAATTCCTCAGAGATGACAAGGTCTTCAAGACCCAATAGTAGTAGATGAAAGGCTTCCAGGGTTCCTAGAGAGTCTCGACTGGGTGCCCAGACGATAGTTGATTCAGATGTTGAGGATCATCAAAGCAACAGGTTACACTTCTCGTTTGAGCGTCCGAGTGCTTTTGATAGTGAGGTGAACGTGGTCGGCGAGTAAGAGCTTCGAAAGTACAAGAGCCGATTTGATATTCCCGACACTGTCCATTTGATACTACTTGGTAAACGGGCTGTATGGAATCCTCCACAGAATGCAGTTGCTATTTACGGTTCGATGCTTGGTTGTAGGGTAACTCTTCCCCTTCAGCCGTTTATAGCTAGGTTCCTCGCTAACGCCAAATTTGTGCCAACCCAGTTAGCTCCGAACAGTTACAGAATCTTATTGTACCGGTACCTTATATGGAAATCGATGGGTTACGAGCTGCCCACCCCTCGCGAAATTCGTCGTTTCTATACATTGCGGCAATCAAGTCAAGGTTGTACTTATTTTCTCCTCTCTTATGTTATGGAGAACTGGATTCCTGAGGGTGCGAAGGATCTAAGGCAAGTGGAGATTTTGGGTGATGACAACAAGAAAGGCTTCATTTCGGGTTTCCCTACCTCAAATAAGAGATGGAAAATAGTTGGTTTTTTGTAAGTTGTGCAGAGGGAAGGGATGCACCTGTAAGTACTCGTCTGAATTTTCCGACGAAGAAGGTTTTAAGACATTTCACCTCCCCTAAGTCTTGGTCGAAGACACTGCCTGTTCTACTGGATGATGAGATTTCTCATCTTGCAACAGCCACCGTTCTTCCGTTGGCTGAAAGAGGTCAACCATTCCTTTTGGATAAGGAAAAAATGATTGCTCAATAGATTTTTCCACGTTTATCTGCCAGGTGTCATCGTCATAAGTTTCCTCCACATCTACTTTTGATATTGCTTCCTTTCTTGTTGGTTTATGTTGGTAATGCTCTGTTTTTCTTTGTAATAAGTGACATCGATGTGGTTTGCGATGTGTAAGCCCACGCTATGAAGAATTTTGCTGCTACCAGCTAAAGGCAAGTTGCCGAGTTGGCTAAGGAGGGAATCACTGTCCCAAATGGCAATGACTCCTAAGATAGTGAGGGAGCTGGCGATGGCCCTGAGCGAAACATTGACCCTGATTAGCATTGTGGGGGTCATGAAGTCGTCATGAGACCTACTCTTAACCAAAAGGGCAAAGAAAAAGTAGGTACTTCGAGGGCAAGTGAGGATGTCCCTATTTTTGATGCCAATGTCCCTGAAACTCTTGAAGATACTACGAGTGATTTAAATCCTTGAACTGGTCGGGGAAACTGTCCAACTGAGAGTACTCCTGATCACGTTACTCGCCCAACCAAGCAAGCTTTAAGGGTTGTTCAATACATGATCTCATCAGATGAGGAGGGCGATAGTGAACCTGTACACGCTGAAGCTACCCCGACTGAAGGTGTTACTTCAGAGGTTCCTACTAAGGGGGTAACCATTTCAGATCCAGTTACCCACTCGGAGAATGTCGGTGAACCTAATATTTATGCTTCTACTCCACTAGATTCAGCAGGTGTAGTTGAGCAGAATGTTACTGCTTCAACTGCTCCACCAGGGCAGTCTGCACAGGCCGTAGATCCAGAGGGTACGCATAAAGAGCCCACTGCTACTTCAACTAGAGTTGGCGAGGTATCTAGTTATGTTTCCCTTTAAAATTTCTCTGTTTTCGAGATTTTGGTGCACTTGATCCATAACGACATTTATGTTGGATAAGGTTGGGAGCATGTGAAGTACAAATCATGCAACAGGAAGATGGAATTCTTCTTTAACTGCCACTTATTGGTAAGTTTTTGATCTCCTTGTTTTATCAGTTATGCTTTTATTTTCTAACTTTTGCGTTTTGTCAAGATAATATCCAAAATGGTAGACAACTACAGGCGCGAGAACGTAGTTTCTACAGAGAATAGGCGCCTACGGGACCAGATCTCACACTCATTGGCTGATAAATTTTATGCTAAGGAATCTTATACTCAACAACTTATTCAATTGAGAGAGTCCGTTGATGGGTTTCTAGCTGCCCAATTGGCTGCTGAGGAGAAGTTGGTTACGGCTGAAGAAGAGATTAAGTCCTTGAAAGAATAGTTATCTACCAGCCAGGACTTACTCGCAGCACGCATGGAAACGAAGAGGTTGGCCGAAGAGGCTAGGGAAAAAGCTGAGCGAGAATCGAATGATCTGCGCAATCAGTAGGCTTCAAGAGATGCTATTTTTTGGGATTTTAAGGTTGAATTTAAGGTCCAAGCCATGGATCGGTTCAAGAGGTCCCCTGCTTACGACGCTCTTCTCCTGCGTGAGTTTGAGCGCGGAATGAGGCAGTCGAAGAAGTTTTTCGCGATGAAGGATCATTAGAATGAGAAGGCTCTGAAACGCTTCGACAAGTCTCTTCAACTTCATTTGGATAGTGCGGTGGGCTCAATTAAGGGCCAGATAAAGAGATGGAAAGCCCATTGCTGCTATACGAGGACAGAGCCCCATCCCATGCATCTTGAAATTCCCACCACACGTGCTTTCAACACATACTATTCAGGTAGAAAAGGAAGCCTTACCAGCACCGGTGATCAACCGAATTTTGGTCCAATTTCCAGCCGAGACTATGGGCCTTTCATGCCTGAGGGGGATGAGGAGATAGTTTGGCTGTCTAAAGACATGATTGACGAGGAGGAAGATAGTGGTGGTGATCCTCCAGTAGATGCTTAACTCTTTTCAACCTTTTCTATTTCTTTTGCTGTTCCTTTTCTTTTTTGTAATCGAGCTTTGGCCAATGTAAATTTGATCCTTTATTTATATAACTTACTCATTTGGCTATTTATTCATTCTTGTTCGGCCACCATTGCTGAGTTTTTGGCTTAGGCTCAAAGCCCTTTTTTTATTGTTCAGCTAACATTGTTGAGTTTTTAGTTTTAGGCTGAAAGTCTATTTTATTGTTCAGCTACCATTGCTGAGTTTCTGGTTTACTCAATGTTTGTCAGGATGTATCCGACCATACACCAAGTTTTTAAGCATATTGTTAGGACATCTCCCACTTTTGCTTATAGTTTTGTTAAGATTGCTAGTTTGTTCAACCCCCAACGCTTCTTTCGGGATGTATTTCTGAGCGCTGTTTCCGAGTGCTTTATTCGCATCTCGAAGGGTTACGCTTTGCCAATGGTGGCAAGTACCAGTTGGCCTGATAGCGTTTTTCTAGCTCAGGCTGTTGTGACATTTTCGTCTTAAGCCTGCTTTGGTTGGAAAGTACCCCATTCACCCATGTTTAAGTTGCTGAGAGTTTAAACTCATATCTTTGTGCAGTGATCGTGCCAAATATGTTGTATATTTCGGCCCTCATTTCCTTATCCTTTGTCTTGTTTTCTTGTGTTTTAGTGTCTCTTATGGGCTCTTTATTCGTAATTGTAGGCATTCGTACATTTTCGGTGTCAAAAGCGGAATTCAGGATTATCTTGCGAAAAGGGATCAAATGGTGCAAAAAGAAGAACTCAACCCACACACTTCCAGCGTAGGAAATCTCACGCAGGACCCACGCACAACCCTCACACTGAAGGATCGAAGAAGACAACAGAACGCCATTAAGTGCGGGTACATTACGGGTCCCAACCGCACTCGACCCGTACTCTACCTAACGTGGGAATTCCTACGTTAGACCCGCACTCCACCCGCACTATATAGGAAACCCGGAAGCTTAAATCTTGAAGAATCAATAAAGTGCGGGTACAGTGCGGTTCCCAACCGCACTTGACCCGCACTCTACATTGTCCAGCACCAAATGGCGAGTTTTTGGGCAATTTAAGAGGGGTAATGTTGTCATTTCATACCTAAATCGTGACCTAACCTCCCAAGCCTATAAATATACCATTTTCTTCACAATACCCATAATCTCTTGACCCAAATAACCTAGAAACCCTCTCTTCTACACTTTATCTTCTTCACACAACAAAAGAGAGAGAGAGAGACCTTCAAAGGCATCCATAGAGGTTTTCCTCCATAAATTGCCTCACCATCACCACCTTCCACTTTGAACCACCCATCTTTGGAGGAGATTCATGAGGAAAGAGCCACCCTACCTTGTCTATGAGGAGGAGGAGCTTTAATAGAACTTGGAGATCCGAGATTGACACATTGGGTTTTCTCTTTTACTAATCTCTTGTATTTTCTTTATTTGATGTGTATCCCCATTAGGGAAATATGTAAACCTAACACTAGTTTCATTTATTTGATTAACTTGTATTTAATATTTTCACGCATTGTCTCATTCAATTGCTTTGTATTGATTCTTGACTTGTGTTGAATAGGCTTGACAACCCTCCTAGATGCATGTTTAGGGATATCTCTTGTCTTTACATTCATGGCATGTAGGGTAGAAATTGATATGTGTTCATGATTGGGATTAGGAGTAGATTAATGTAATTTAGGAGTAGATTAATCAAACATCCCTTGATTGTATGTATGTTGATGGATATTTCGAAATGCATGTTTTGGATTGATTTGAGTGTTTGAGAATTAGGGTTAAGTATGTACATCAACTCTTGGCCTTGATTATACTCTTAATTGTTTAGGTGAAATTCATGATGAGTATATACCATGCCATTGTGGATTTCGGTTCTTTAGACCTTCATGCTTTATACGACCTTTAGTCGTTGCTCACGCGATACACCATCGGTGAGTAGTTGATCGAGGGTCCGAATTTACACTTAATGCTTCCATTATATGGTTGTTGCTTACACGTGACAGGTGAGTAGTGATCAATGGTCGATCCTTTAATATTCGCCATAAGCTACCCTTGGTCGTTGCTCGCACGATACACCCTCGGTGAGTAGTGATTGAGGGTCTGCTTTTATGCTTCATATGGTCCTTTTATGGCCGTTGCTCACTGTTAGAATTATGCTCATTAGCAAGAGCGTAATATTGTAATTGACAATCTTTTTCATATTAATAAAGTGATTTCTGGTTTAACAAATCTTATAGCATTTATAGTTTAATATTATAATTGTCAAAGTAAATAATCATAAGGTCTAAAGACTATGAGAAAAGAAGAATTGTTCATACATCTGGATATGTATGAGGTAGACACAATTCTTTAGTTAGTCTTGAATAATGTTCACAACTTAAGTTAAAGGTTGGGCACATTTATCTTGTTAAAGTTGTAGAATTCTTTTGCTAGCATTTGAGTGGGATCAAATGAGATATGATGAGTCTAAAATCATCGGAGTGTCTTCGAGTAAAAGAATCTAGTGCATTGGGTGCATTGAATTGGATCACAATGAAAAGCTTTATCTAGAACCGTCAATAGATAATAGTCTTTTCATTATCAGGTTAATTGGAGAGTCTATCTTAATCCTGAGATAAATGATGGACTTATGGTTGCAAGTGGTATCATTTGAGTTATCAATGAGTACGACTATATAGCATAGTCTATCCTCGATAGTTTGGTGATATTCATTTGTTAATCGATAGAGGACTTCATTTATAGATATGGACATCGTGGCTCCATTTATTAAATGAGAGTATAATATCATCATATGGATGTTTTGAGGTAATTGGATATTAAATCTCAACGTTGAGTTTTCGATAGTGACTATTGAAAACATGGCTTCTGGACAAGTCAAAATATCCGAGTTCAAAACGTGGTCATATGAGTAAATATAGTAACTTGGAGAGTTATAGGCGGTCTATGAACTCTTGGCGATTACTGATATTAATCACGAGGATACACTATCTCCAACATGATTGTCTAGGGTATGAATGAGGAACATCTTCTTATTCTATCTTTATTTAAGAGTTCAATTTTAGCTCTTTAGTGGAATGAGTTAAAACTAATGGATCGGACCTAAGTGAATCATTTGTTGATTGTGATTAGGTTATGTCTATTGAAGCTTAAATTTAGATAGCCCGCCAAGTTCCCCAATCCACACGGACTTGCATGGATCACTTGATATATTCTACCGGACCAAATGGGTCCATCTAGAATTGCATTTAATATATTAAGAATATAATTTGTACATTATTTGTTTAATGGGCTGATCAATTATATTAATATATTAATGAAAGACATGTGGGCTTGTTTCTTTTAGTAAGAATGGGTCTGGTTCACATGTGGGCTTTTTATTTAAAGTCCAATGGATTAAATAAAATAAGGAAATAATATTTGGCCCATTTATTGTAAGTGGGGCGGCAAGGCTATATACATAGTCAAAAATATTATTTTATTTTATTGTTTGATTAAATGAGAATTAATTAATTTATTAATTAATTATTTAATTAAGAAACAAAATCTTTTTCTGATTAGGAAATATGTTTCCTAAAGTTATACTATATGTATACTAAAAGTAAAAGACTTGTTTGGTAAGAAAATAAATAATTAAGTTTATTTATTTAATCAAATAAGAAGTCTTTTTATTAAGTCAATAAAAGAATAAAATACTTATGAGTTAAATTAGGGTTAGGATTCTAAAAAGTTGATTGAAATTAGGGCAAAGCACAAATCCTTTTTTGGAAGAGGATTTTCGGCCAACCCTAATTGTATCACAAGTAGGATTCGGCCAACCCTAAAGGAAGAGGAGAAGAAATTTCGGCCACCCCACTGGTTTTACTGGATCAATTTTCTTCTTCTTCTTAACTCATAGAAAAGTGTTTAATTATTCTACCAAGACATAAAAGAGAGAAGAGATTATTCTTTTGATGGTACACTAATTGCTTGTTCATCAATAAGCTTGTGTGTACAACATCGAATTAGGTTCACGCGAGTTTCGATCATTAGATTGAGAACTCAAAAGTGACCGGAATAATCTTTGTGGTCTTTTGATTGTTTTGTGACTAACAAAAGAAAAAGAAAGTTTGTGTAAGGATTCCCATATCTTGATTGGCTTATTTCGTGGACAAACCACATGTTGGGGTTGTGAATGTAAAGGTAGTCTAAATGTTTAAGGTTGAAGCTCGAAGGCCCTTTCAAGACCTCAAGGGACAAGCACGCCAAAGGTATAAATTCTTGTGCTTGATTTTTTCTTTGAAGAGATTTAGTAAGCACACACACACTTAGCATACTTGCATTTGTGTTCATACTCTTCACATGTCACTTTACACACTAGCACTTTGGTTGATATATCTTGTCGTGTGTATATGTGCTTTATAATTCGTTTCTCGACATTGTTCGGAAACGTCCGCGCTTGCATTAATGAGTGCTTGGTTTTGCGCGAAGACCGCCCACGGAGAATGCCCTTGGCTTCTCCTTGGTTTTCACCATTGTTGGTGATCGGCGGTTGTGATCGGCGGCTTGGCCGCCGAATGAAACCGCCGTTTCAGTCCAGATTGGTCTGAAGCAATTATGCAGTCAAGATCGGCGGTCACGACCGCCGTTCGAAACCGTCGTTCATACCTGATCGATTTTAATCCCTCGGGTTTGATTCGGCGGTTGGATCGGCGGTCACGAAACCCCCGAATGAAACCGCCGTTGATGCTCTGTTCTTCATGAGTTCAATTCGGCGGTCGTTATCGGCGGCCTGGCCGCCGATTGAAACCGCTGAACGGTGCGTTTCAGGGGCAAAATTGTCTTTTCACATGCCCAATTCTTGATGTCTATAAATATCTTATTTTCTCATTCTCTGATCAAGCTTCTTGAGTTATTAGAACCCTAAACTTTCAAGAGAGATTTTTGAGAAAAAATCAAATCAAGAACTCACCTTTAAACACTCAAATCAAATCCTTTTTGCATCAAATTTCATATTGCATCCTCTATGTCTACATAGAAAGCATCTATGATTGGATTGGCATCATCACAATATGTTTGGTAAGATTTTGATTAGTTTCATCTTATTTTAGTATTTTTACTATCAAGCATATTCTCTTTTAATTTACTTGTATGTTGTTGATCATATGATAAATACAAGAATAGAGAATTAATTGTGATGAATTAATTGAGTGTTGTTTTTGTGATAGCTAATTAGGTTTTTGCTTAATCTTGATTAGCTAAGCTATTTGACATGTCATTTAGCAATTGATATCTAGGGTTGATTAAATTGATTATATCATCATCCTAGATAAGCATCTAAGGTTACCTAGCCTTGTTTGTTATTTGAATATTCATACATATTCACATAGGTTGCATAATCTCTTCTTAGAGAATTAAGTCTTGAGGCTAAGGTTGCTTAGGCCTCAAGCAATTGGACTAGAGCCACTTTTAAAGGCCCGAGTGGTAGAAGTGGGGGGTTATTGACCGGAGTGTTAGACGAGGTCTACATAGGTTGTAAACTCCATTTCAATTAGTGGATTTCGAGGTCCGAGTGTGGCGCACTAAACAGCCCGTGGTTTTTCCCAGTGGTTGGGTTTCCACGTATACATCAAGTGTTATTTAAATTCCGCACTATATTACACTTGCTTGTATTTTTGACTAGTAGGGGCATTTTCGTAAAATTGACTTGCATGCGAAAATTGGGTAATAATAGTTAAAATCTATTCACCCCCCCCCCCTCTAGCTTTATATAGAACACGCCTTTAATTTGTTTCAGTTTGTTTGTCCATTCTTAGGTACGCAATTCAAAGAAAAGGGAGACCACGCTCCTAGGTGATTCACGTTCGTGCTAGGATTGAAGATCTTGCGGATTACCATCGACGTAAGTCAATCGGATCACGCGACAAAAGGTATTCTACCTTTTGTTAATTTATATGTATAGTTAATTAATTTAAAGGGTTAAGGTTCATCAAAGGAAAAATTTTAAAACATACTAAAACTATTTTTTAGTCTCGCTTCCGCTGCATGTACTACGATTTTTCCCAACACTCACGCGATACACCCTCGGTGAGTAGCAATCGAGGACTAGGCGACTCTCCCCACTTCCATAGCTAGAGGTCGCATCAAAGGCTAAGTTGAACCCAATCTTGTAGTGTTTTATGCAGTTAGTTTTTATGAGTGGCGCAAATATCATAGTGGTCATGAGTACCTTGTGTGTCCATCTAATTCTCTCTCTAAGCCATCTTTGTTTTCGTAACTTAAGGTGTTTGCCTTTAGAAGTAGATTAACTTAGAAAGGCAAGCACCCGGTTACATTTCTATCATTAGTTATCTTTTATTTTCTTATCTCATTTTCATTCTCTCTCACACACATGAACATGCTTACACTTCACACACACCACTCTCACCTTGCCATGTTCCTATTTACATTACTTTCAATAATCACTAAACGTAAAATGATCAACGGATGACACCTCCCTAAGGACGATACCCTCGCTTACCGATTTACTAGTTTTCAAAACTTTAGAGCACATTGTGTAGGACAACTTTATAAATTCTTTTGAATTGGCAATTTGATAACGACACAAAAAGCACGTTCATGCAGCAGCGAACAACTTACATAGCTGATCATGGCACTTGATCGTGTGACGACATTTGTACTTTAGTAATAAATTACTCTTTATTGAATATCTCCTGCAGTCTCAACAATACTTAAAAGGAAAAAAACAAAAACAAACTTTAAAGAATGGGAGGAATCAAGGGTAATAAATCTTCAGATATTGTGCATTGCATGGTTGAAGGAGCTCGTCGGCTCCTCTTCGAGTGATACGATACGCTCCATGTCCTGCTATGCCGGTGACACGATATGGCCCTTCCCACTTATCTGCGAGCGATCATGCAGCCTTGTCTTTAGTTCCTGGGGCCACTCTTTTCAGTACTAGGTCGTCGAGCATGAATCTCCTTACACGCACATATGAATTGTAGTACCTGGCTGCCCATTGTTGATAAGCTGCGTTCCTTATTTGGCATGCTCACTTCTTTCCTCTAGCTTGTCTAACCCATATTTCAGCATGTCAATATTGAGTTCGGGTTGAAAGAGTCGTATTCTTAGCGAGGAGAATGCTGTTTCTACTGAAATGACAGCTTTGGTTCTGAAAGCCATGGAGTAAGGTGTCTCACCTGTTGAACTCCTTTATGTGGTTTGATAAGCCCATAGTACATGTGGAAGCTTCTCTACCCAATTCCCTTTCTTGAAAATGAACTTGGCTTTCAAGTTATGCTTAATTATCTTGTTCACTGCTTCAGTCTATCCATTTGTCTGTGGATGGGCCGGAGATGCATAGTAATTGTTGATCCTATATTTTTTGCACAATTCCCTGAACTTTTTGTTGTTGAACTGTGTTCCATTATCGGTAATGATGGTGTTTGGTATCCCAAACCTGTATAAGATGTTCTTTTTCACAAAGTTGGTAGTATTTGCTTCTGTTATGTGCACTAGTGGTTCGGCTTCTACCATTTTCGTGAAATAATCTATAGCCACAATGGCGTGTTTTGCTCCTCCTCCGGCCACTGCGGGCATTGAACCGATTAGGTCAATTCCCCACATAGTAAATGGCCAAGGGAAAGTGATACTTTGTAGATGCTCAGGTGGCTGGCGAATGTTGTTTGCAACTTTCTGACATCTTTCACATCTTGCCGATGTTCTCTTTTCATCGGCGAACAGTGTTAGCCAATAAAACCCTTGCCTTAACACCTTGTGGGCCAAGCTGATACCTCTAGTATAATTCCCACAGCTTCCACTATGTATGTCTCTTAGGATTCCTTCAGCTTCTTTAGGTCTGACACACCTCTACAATACTCTCGAATAACCTCTTCCATATAGTTCGCCACTGAGAACTGAGTATTTTGTAGCTTTATACTTCAGCCGTTTTACCTCCAGTGGATCGCTTGGCAGGGTGTCATTGATGAGATACTCTCTTATCGGTGTCATCCAGTTATCTGGCCCATTTTCGATTACCCCGGCCTCATTCTGCTCGGTTATGCTTGCCTGGGACAGATGGGCCATAGGGATGGTTCGGGGCCAGATATTAACCGTGGCTGAGGCTAGTTTGGCTAGAGCGTCAGCTTGCTGATCGCGCTCCAAATGTTCACATTTAGCGCTCCCTATTCCTAGCTTTTGTGTTCGTTTCCGAGCACTTTTGTGTATATAATATGTGTTTTAGCTATGTGTAGGTAAATATCCCTCAGAATGGGTGTTTAAACCTAAATGGAGGAAAACAGGGAAATTCAGGGGCAAATATGTCATTGTGGAAAATCAGGGGTCAAAGTAAAATTCTGGAGATAGTACTGCAGATTTGGTGATTAAGGGAGAGATCAGGGGTGCATATTGTAATTATCCGTGCAAAGCACAGCACCAGCGCCACGCCACCAGCAAAATGGCGTCGTTTTGGCATAGGCGCGCGTCAGCGTGACGTCTGGATGACGTCACGTCGTCTTCAAGCTGCAGCCGGGTGACCCGACCCGTGTTCGACTCGTGTTTGACCCGGTCGTGACCCGACTTCAACCCGATGTGTTTCGACTATTTTTCGATGGTTTTTCCAGCCGTTCTCTGCCCAGATCGGTAGCCGGTCTCCTTCCAGTCACAATGGACCCACTTTGAGCCTCCCATGCAAAGGTTCCACTCTCTACCAAATCCTCCAAACTCCATAGCCATTCAAGCTCGCAAGCTTGGTTCAGCGGCTTCTTTCCAGCGAACCAGCACGTCCAAACCCGCGGATTCTTTGCGGTTTCATGCAGCGGGAAGAAGCCAGCAGTCCAGAAGGTTAGAACCCGCGGCCAACTTCATTTTTTCCACCGTAAGTTTGTGCGGCGGGAACAAACCCGCGAGGCAGGGTGTCTGAACCCGTGAAACTGGCCGACTCAAGAGGATTTTGGGATATTTTAGGATATTTTGATCCCCATTCGTTCCCTATACACTTCCCACTATATATACATCACTTTGGCTCTTTTTAAAAGTGTTGACCAACCAAAAACACAACCTAGAGCTTGGCTCTAACACACCAAAAGAGAGAGAGAGAAACTCCAAGCCTTCCATGGGGGATCTTCCTCCATGGAAAGCCTTCCATGGAGAGTAGAGATGCAGAGATAGGAGAGGCTTGTGTGTAAAAACCGAGCCATAGGAGTTCATAGGAAGGAAGAGCTATTGGAGGCTTGTCTTCAAGGGTTATTTCTTCACTTTGCTCATCTCTTGTATTTCTATTGATGTATAACCCATTTGGGATTATTTGTAATCTACACTTATGCTAATATATGTATGTTTGTTCATATGCTTTGATTTGGTATTGATTCATTCCTTAGATGTATAGTGATTAGGCTCTTTTTGTGATATTCATATGTATGGATAATTATGTGTTGATATGTATGATGGATGAGATTAGGAGTAGATTAACTAAATGATTAGGAGTAGTTGTAATCAAATATCTCATTTGTTTATGTATGTTGATGTATGATTTACTATGTATGTGTTTAGAGTGATTAGAGTGATTAAGAGTTGAGATTATGCTTGGATAACCATTCCTTGCATAATCTTGACAATTAGCTATAAGGAATGGAAATAGCTTATGTGTGCATAATTATGCCACTTTAGCTTGGTTCATAGTTCTTATGCTTAATGGGTCTAAACCCTAGACACAATCACTCTTCCGATTGGAAAGTGATGACATGATTTCGGGAATTCCCTAATCAAGATTCCGGGGTAATTTCCTTAATGAAGAGAACGAACCCTTTACTGAATTAATTGGATTTACATGATAAACAATCGACATAAATTGCATAGTGTGTTTGGTAATCCGATTTCCCATGTGTGTTATATATCTTGCTTATCTCCAAGCCACATTTGTTTTCGTAGTTAGGGTGTCTTGCCTCTAGGAGTAGATTAACTTAATTAGGAGTAGATTAATTAGATAGCCAAGACACTCGGCTACTTTTCTACCTTAGTTAGAGTACAACACACACACACACACACACACACACACCACACCGCTTTCTTTTTTACATTGCTTTAATAAACACTAGAACTAGATACAGTTAACGAATCCATCTCCCTGTGGAACGAGACCCTTGCTTACATGCTATACTAGTCCTTTGACTCGTTGCATACGCGAGGTGATAAGAATAGAAATATCTTTTCTACCGGGTACAACGACGCCCGATCACCTGCTCGTTCTTTTCCTTTGGGATTTGTACTATCCTGAATTCTTTAAATTGTCCAAGTAACCTTTTTGTCAATTCCAGATAGGTGATCATACTTTCATCTCTTGCCTGGTACTTATCCAACACTTTGTTGACAATGACTTCGAAATCGTTGAAGATCTCTATCTTGTCGATTCCTAAGGCTGTGCAAACTCTCAGCCCTGCTATTAATGCTTCATACTCAGCCTGATTGTTGGTGGCTTTAAAATCAAAACGCAAGGCACATTCCACCAAATCTCTTTCCGGGGTTGAAACCACTATCCCTGCCCCGTTGCCGTGTGTATTTGATGAGCCATCGACATGAAGTTGCCACTGGAAGATTTTCTTCATCTTTGCTACTTCAACATCTGGTTCAGTGAATTCTGCCACAAAGTTTGCAACCACTTGTCCTTTGATTAATGTTCTTGGGAGGTATCCTATGTCAAATTCACTCAACTCAATTGCCCATTTCGTTAGCCTGCCAGATACCTCTGGTTTCTGTAAAATTAACTTGAGAGGGCAATTGGTGTTGAAATTCCCTTAAGTAGTAGTGTAAAATATACCTAGAGGGGGGGTGAATAGGTATAGGTCCAAATCTCTTCCAATATTAAAATATTGTGGAATATAACAAAGAATATGCACACTTGCTTAGATTTGATAAATGAATTGATTTAACTAAAGCAAGAGTAAATCAATTTACAAGATATGCAATCAATGTAAGATATGGAAGATAAAGAAAAGTAAAACTAAATTTTTACAATGATTTTTACGTGGTAAAACCTCAAAGAGGAAACATCCACGGGTTGATACCACAACCACCGACAAAGCAATTCACTATACGAAAAGGACTTACACACTCAAGCTACCAACACATGATACCGCTCAAGCTATCATCTCCTAGTCTACCCACATGGCTAGTGAACAACTAAGCCTACTTCCTATCCAAGATGTGTCCTACACCTCTAGGAAGCAACTTCCTATCCAAGACGCTCACGTCTCTAGGAAGATTTCTTGCTTGTCTATCCGGATCCTCCCGACCCTAGACAAGACTCCTTGCTTGACTATCCGAGTCCTCCCGACTCTAATCAAGACTTCTTTGCTCTATCCATAAAGCTTCACTCACTTTTCTAGAGACTTCAACCTTATACAAGGCAATGATCTAAGTGATGCAAATGATGCAAACACAATCAAATAAAGCTAGATGATCAATCAAGCTAAATGTACATGCTTAGTGATAAACTAGAATTATGCTTTCAACACACAATCACAAATCTATCTAGAAATCAAAGCATATGAATCAATAAGAACAAGATATGAATATTCAATATATCACACAAAAATCTTAGTTCTTAGATGATGAAATTAAACCTAGAAAATGTCATTAGGCACAACATATATGATATTTCTAGAATCAATTTCAAGATAGGTCAAGTTTAGCAATTTATGTTCAATTGAAATCAAATGGCTAAAACTCAAACAAACACTAAATCATAAAACCCTATCATATGTACTAGCATTCTTCTCAACATATTTCATTAATCAAATAGAAAGAATAAAAGAGATGATCAAAAGAAATTGAAAGAAGAACAAGTAACACAGACAAAGTTGAACCACGTACTGAAATCAGACCACTGGGAAAAATGAAGAAGTCAACTGCCTCTGGAAATGATTGGGCTTTGTAGCCCTCATCGAGACCAACATTTTTGGCTTTTGGATCACTCAATTTCAAGTTCGTATGAAAAAGTTATGATCGAAATAAGAACACTAAAATCATGAAGAATTCTACAGAATTTTCTTTTCTAAATTTTCTTCAAGTTATGGTTTGAAGGGAAGAAGAGGTATTTTAAATGGAAGAGAGAGAGAGAGAGAGAGAGGATTTTGGCCAATCAAAAGAGGCCAACTCAGCCTAGGCCTGTGTGGGGCGTGTGGGCCACACGGGACCAGAGGGCTGGTCTGGTCGTGGGCCCACGGCCTCTACACGTGGTGGCCAAAGGCTTGGCCTTTGCCAAGCATGACCCTCTCGCGCACCTCTCACGTTCTTCAGTCGTATTCGAGCATCCGAACTCCGAATTCGAATCCGTTTTTGGATTACGAACCATGACTCTCTCACGGACAATAAAAACTAAGAAACTTTGACAAAAGGTTGAGAATTCATCTCGGAAAATGATGACGAAGACAACTCAATGAATGAGAATGCAAAGTAGCCTAGCTAAGTCGTTTGGACTCAAAACCTCATGAATGAGTAACCGAAATGACTAGAACTCAATAAGGAATCAAATAAGAACATGTTCAAGTCCAAAAAACAAGAAACACAAACATATAAACACAATGTCACACAAGTATGCCATATCTACGCGATAGTCATAAAACATGCAATTATATAATGTTTGTCTATAAGAGACCATTGCATGTGCATACTTAAATGTGTGTGAATGTGTTATACCAAATGTTTGCACAACGATGCAGGGACACACATATATATGAATTGTGTGTGTGTGTTTGTGCTAACGCCTTGCAAGAGGATAGAAGTCTAAATATACCTTTGACGATTTCACCTCTTGAAGACGATATTTGTGCTAGACGTTGCTCTTCAACTTTGAAGCTTCTTTTCTTCCAAGAACATCCTAAGCAACAACTATTACAAATATAGAGCATTTTGCAATGGAATCAAGCCAATACAAATCATGAACCTTACAGGTGTATACTTCAATCTTGTGGGTTAGAAATAGGGCCTCAGTTTCCTTACTGCTATTACTAGTCTGAGCGCCATCTTCTCGGCTGGCGAATACCTTATCTCGGTGGGTAACAGTGCTTTGCGTGTATAATACACTGGCTTCTGGATTCTCTTTTCTTGCCTTACTAGTACGGAACTCATGGCTACTTCCGTGACTGACAGGTATAAGTATAGTGTTTCAGTGTTTCAGTGTTTCTCTGACAAATGGTTTTGAAAGCAGTGGTGCTCGGCTTAGGTAGTCTTTCAAGACATGAAAAACCTGTTCACAATCTTCATTCCATTCGACCCCCTTACCTTTCTTGAGAGCTCTAAAAAATGGTAAGCATCTATCTCTTGATTTTGATATGAACCTGTTCAACGACGCCAAACACCCTGTGAGTTTTTGGATGTCCTTTAAGGTTTTTAGAGAAACCATATTAGCCAATGCTTGGATCTTGTTTGGGTTCACTTCTATTTCTCTCTGATGCACCTGATACCCGAGGAACTTACCAGATGGTACGCCGAACACACACTTGGCAGGGTTCAGTTTCATGATGTACTTGGTTAATACATCGAAATTTCTCGCAAATCATCCACATGTCTATCGATCGTGACACTTTTTGTCAGCATATCGTCTACATATACTTCCATATTTCTCCCTATTTGACTGGCGAACATCCTATTGACCGGCCGTTAATACGTTGCTTTAGCATTTTTTAATCCGAATGGCATGACCGTGTAGCAGTACAGTCCTTGGTCTGTGGTGAATGTTGTTTTATCTTTATATGGCTTATGCATCTTGATCTGGTTGTATCCCGAATACGCATCCATAAAGCTCAGAAGCTCGTGTCCGACTGTAGCATCAACCAACTGGTCGATTCTCGGTAGTAGGAAGCTGTCTTTGGGGCAAGCTTTGTTCAGGTCAGTGAAGTCTACGCACATCCTCTACTGATTGTTTTTTTTTCTTCACGAGCACGACATTCACCACCCATTCGGGGTATTTAACTTCTCTGATTGATCCTGCCGCAAGTAACTTGGCCACTTCTTCCCTTATGGCCGCACTTCTTTCTGGATTAAAGCTCATCCTTTTCTACACCACCGGCTTGCTTTTATCATCTATGGCCAAATAGTGCAAAATCACATTTATGCTGATTCCCGACATATCCTCGTGGCTCCAGGCAAAGATTCCTTTGTACTCTTTCAGCAAGTTTGCTATGTCAGCCTTAACCGATTCGGCCAACCTCGCCGCAACCTTAAAGGTTTTGTCTAGTTCTCTCTCATCTAAGATAACGGATTCGATTGGCTCATCTTTTTCTTTATCTGTCTTATCCCTTGGATCGAGTTCAAAAATCCCAGGGGTCTCTTCCTATGCCTCTAGGCTTAGTTCAAATACGCTCAACGCTTCTGCCCCAGCTCTATCCTTGAAAACTGATAGGTTTGCCCTACGAGCCATCTCTTGTAATCTCTTGTGATCTCTTGAGTTCTCCGATCCCAAACTCTATTGGGAATTTTACTTTCAATGCTTAAATTGATGTGACCGCCCGGGCCTTGTTCAGGAATGGTCGGTGGAGTAGTGCATTATACTGCCAGTTGTAGATATCGACGACGATGAAGTCTAACAGGATCGTCCTCCGACATGGTGCTGTGCCAAATCTTACTGGTAGCTTTACAACTCCCAAGGACCTTACCTTTCAACAGTATGTGAAAAGGTTCCAAGTCTTTTCTGTCCAGCTACAATTCATCATATACCCTGGCGCTTAGGATGTCAGTTGAGCTTCCATTGTCTGTCATTACTCGAAGGACATCCCTATGGGCTATTTGGACCCCCACTACGATTGCATCATTGGGTTTTACGTCAATTCCTTCTGAATCTTTGGCCATGAAAATTATCGGGACCCATCCTTCCTTTCATTTCCTTTCTTAGGGCTTCTCTGTATGGAATTTACCTCTGTGCTCCTATTTTCGTGCATTACCTTTAGAACTTCTGACATTCTTTCCTTATTGCTCCGATCGGTATGGGGTCCACTGAAAATGGTGTTTATTGCGGCACCTAGGCTACTCTTCCTTGTGCTCTTTCTTTCTTGCCCGCTTCCTCGGTGGCTGTCTTGGCAACCACCATGTTTTTCTCCCTTCAAGGTGAAATCCTTAAGGTGCCCGTCTCTAATTAGACTATTTATGTGATCATGTAGCTGGTAGGACTTAGAGGTGTCGTGCCCGTGATCTTTGTGGAAACAGCAGTATTTCATCGTGTCTCTCCTAGCATTAGCTGATTGCTACTGGGGGTACTTGGCGAGCCCCTTATCTTTCACCACGGAAAGTATGTCCTCTTGGCCACCTATCAAAGGAGTGTAGCTGTTATACTTACTTCGGAATCTACTGGTTCAATTGCTTCCTTTGTTTTCCCTGGATCGGTCCTTCCGACTCTTTTCATCTCTCCGACGATCACGCGACTGCGTTTTTGTTTTGTCATCCTGGGATTCGAGCTTCACATCTGGTTTATGGCCATGCACATAGCTACCCCTTTGTGCTTCCTCCTTCTCTTTAGCTAGAGCGTAGTCGCCGGCTATGTCTATCATCTCCTCATAAGTCTTTGGTCGGTCCCTCTGTAGGTCAAAGAACAGTCGACCACTTTGCAACCCATTGGTGAAAGCGGCTATGACGGCTACATCGCTGACGTCTTCAATCTGGGCGACTTCCTTCCCGAATCTTGTCAGGTACTTCTTGAAGGACTCACTCATCTCTTGTTTCAAATTCGACAGGTGGGCGAGCGACTTCCTCCTCTGCACACTTCTCATGAATTGTCTTACGAATGCTTTGCTGAATCATGAAAATTGCTAATGCTTTTGGGTGGGAGCCACCCAAACCATCTAGAGGCAAGATCACCGAATGTTTACGGGAATGTTAGACACAGGAGTCTATCGTTGGATGCATATTGTGCCATGACGTTACGAAATCACCTGACATGCTCGTTCGAGTCCCTAGTCTCTTTGTATTGCTCAATAGTCGACATTATGAACCTTTCCGGGAATTAGGTGTGAGCAATTTGATCCATGAATGGATTGTTTGATTTGTCATCCGATGAGGCGTTGTGCCCATACCTCTGAGCCATTGCTAAGACCCTTTTTGATAGTTCCTGAAGGGTAACACTTCGTCGGTCGGTCGGTTCTCCTCCCAGACCAAGCTGGCTCTTAATAGTCATTCTTTGGTTGCCATCTTCCTTTCTGTATATGCTTTCTCCAGACCTCTGATCGTCTATGCTTTCAGATCTCCTTTGTCTTGCCCTTTTTGACCGCAACCCCCTTCTCGGCTGGGGACTTTTATCTTCAGAGGAGACAGAACGGTGCCTTCGCCGGGTCTTCTGGTGTGCACTATCGGGGATCGTCCCATGCGTCCAACCACGGCTTCGCCTCTCCAATGATTCTTTGTATAGTGAACCTTTTCCTTTCTTTTGTCTTCTTCCTTCAATGGCTTCAGAGTGGTCCTGGGGTGTTTCCTCCATAGATGGCTTTGTTTGGGCCTCTAGGGTCGCAACATGAACTTCTGAACGTAACCTCCAAGGTGGGTGGTCCCCGGGCATGCATGTTGTTAAGTCATAGGGAGAAGAAATCCCCAGGTCTATAGGAAGCGAAAGCCCTAACTTGTTGGCTTCGCTGACTAGGTTCATGAAAGCAGTTTGGAAGTGCTATAGGGTCCTCGGATCAGCTACCCACACCTCCGGCGTTGCTACTTATTGTTCCCCAGTCATCAACGTTCCGTCCCTTGCTACTCCGGTTGCTTCAGGGACCTGGCGGTGGTTTTCGCCGCTAGAGTTTCCGTCTTTGTCGCTAGCATTGCTCATGTTTCAAATATGTTCGTAAGGGTTCCTCGAAGTTCTTGTTCTCGTTCAAGCCCCCTTCTTCTAGCGCTAATTGTTGATGGTGAATTCTAGATTGCCACGCGTCCAACAATAATATCACGTTTATGAAAACAAGAATGTAAATAAATGCATACAAGACACAAGTTTTACATGGAAAACCCTAGAAAGGGAAAAAACCACGGCGCCATTGAAGGCAGGAAAATAATACTATGAACTGTTGCGAGGTTACACACTCAATAATCTCTCTCTCTCTCTCTCTCTCTCTCTCTCTCTCTCTCATACAATGCTCTCTTCTCTCACTAAGGTCCAGAACCCTCTCACTGTTGATTACGTGATTCTATTTATACTAGACTGGCTAGAGTTTCTTCTCGCCTATGCCCTGTTGGTGGCGGAATTACTAATTTGAATCGTATTAGGACTCTAGTGCCGCTAACTGATTAGGACTTGTTTCCTGTTTAGACTACTCCGTGAGAAGATAAGGTTATGTCCTTTTTGGAGTGCAACGCTTCAGACCTTGTATCTGGATGAATCCTCACTCTTTGAGGTATACTAAAATAAGGTTACTTTTCCCACATTGGCCGAGTAGGTCTTGGCCGAGTAAGGGTCTTCGGCAAGTACCCTAGCGAGTATACTATTGGTTTTCACTGATCTTGATGACGTGGCTAGGTGACATGGCAAATGGTCAATATCTCCTTTGACTAGTTGACCAATGACATGGAATTATCCCTCTTCCATGTTTTCCACCTATTTTGTTGACGTGTCTCTTAGCCGAATATATACATACAACACCTATGTTGATTACACAATCCATTAATTTCCGGTTCTTGGAAATAATATACTAATTGAGTTGAAAATTAAAAAAAAAGAAATAAAAAAAGTTGAACCATTTTATTCCTTAAATTTAGTATTTTTAATAATAATAATTTCTAGTCAACACATATCTTCCACTTAACTAGCATAAGAAGCTTCTAGTCAACACACATCTTCCAGCAACAAAATAAAATAAAGATAAAAAAAGCAGATCGACAAACTAATTTCAACAACATCAACACATCAAACAAGAGCAGATTGGAGGTTGTCGTGCAGCTGAAGAGAGTTTTATGGCAACTAGATCGGCTGAGGAGTGGATAGGGATCCAGATCGGCTAAAGAGGAAGAAGAAGAAGAAGAAGAAGCAGAAGAAGAAAAGCATGTCGACGGTTAAGAAGAAAAAGAAGAGCAGGTCGGCAGCAAAGAAAAGCAAGTCAACGGGCCTGAAAGAGGAGGAGGAGCTTTCATCGAAGAAAATAAATTGAAGGAAGAAGAAGAAAATAATTTGAAGAAGAAGAAGAACTATATGTGTCGAACAAAGAAGAAAAAAAATTGTGAGATTTTTTGTTATGAAAAACAAAACGAAAAACAAAATGGAAAATATCTAAAAGTTGTTTTCCAAATTTTTCACTTTTAACATTGATTTTGTTTTTCAATTTATTATTATTATTATTATTATTATTTTGAAAACAAAATGGAAAACAGTAAACGAACACGAATTCAAAATTGTCTTTAGAAAACAAAAACAAATACAGGTGTTTTGGGTGCTACCGGATAGCCCCATAATAATTCGCTAAAGGGTTTTTAGCAAAATTGCCCTATTTTAGGGGCCGGATTGCAAATCTACCCTAAAAATCCAAATTAATTGCAAATATGCCCTAAAATGACCTTATTACTCTTTATGTTAAAAAAAATCCAATTTCATTGTGAAGTGTGAACTGCCCTAACCTCTAAAAATCTCATGCCCAAACGAATTCCATTGTTTCTAGCGACTTTTCGTCAATGAGTTGCTGGACTTCGCAAAGCTACCAGACTTCACCACCACAAAGAATCATCGGTGAGCTGTTCGTCTTCTTCTAGCAAACTTCGACGACGTCGAGGTCATTCATCGCCGCCGTTCATCTTCTTCCGGCAGCCTCCTCTTTCCGACGCAGCGATACACCACTGATTTGGGTGCCATTATTTTTGGTTGGAGGTATGTTAATTTTTGAACCCTAATTATATAACTAATTAAAAATAAAACCAACTTCAAATCCATATAACTGATTTGTGTTCAATAGTGGATATGTTCACAAGTTCCACTGTTTGTGTTTAATTATATAATTAGGTAATTTTAGCACTAATTTTAGTGTTGGATCTGTTGGATGGCCTTGTGGTTATTGGTGGTGAGACTAGTGATTTGTTTGTAATTTATATTCAATTCTTATTAGTAAAGTTTGGATGATTTATACTTGGCATGGTTTCTAGTTTAAACAAGCTGAGGAAACCAAAAAAAAAGCTTGATTTGGATGGCCTTGTGGTTATAGGTGGTGATGACTCGAGCACGAATGCTTGCCTCCTTGCTGAAAACTTCAGATATACTGTGATGATATAATGTTGTTTAATTAATTCTAATTCTAAGATTAAGGTTTAATTAGTTGTTTTTGAAATTCCCTTAAGCAATATAGTGTAATATATACCTAGGGGGGTGAATAGGTATAGGCCTAAATTCTTCCAAATTCGATTTTGCGGAATACAAGAATGAAATACACACTTGATGTGTCTTAACAATTGAATTGTTTTAGCCAACACATACGGAAATCAATATACAGGTGATGCAATTAATACATGATATGGAAGATAAAGAAACATAAAAACAAAAATTGACACAATTGTTTTTACGTGGTATAACCTCAAAGAGGAAACATCCACGAGTTGATACCACAACCACCGGCAAAGCAATTCACTATGATGAAAAAGACTTACACGCTCAAGGCTGTAAGGATTCCCATTAATTGATTGGCTTATTTCGTGGTCAAACCACATGTTGGGGTTTGGTTGTAAGGGTAGTCTAGGTGATTGTTGAAGATCAAGACCCTTTCCAAGACCTCAAGAGGACAAGCACCAAAGGTATATATCTAGTGCTTACATTGGCTTGAAGAGTTATAGTTGCACACACACACACAACATGCATAACTCTTATTCTTGTATGGTGTGTTTATATTTTGTGTGCATTGTGCTTTATTGATTTATTCAATATCTCTTCTTGCATGTTGAATTGATTGCATCTTGTTATATGATAATGCCATGACATGTTAGGCATTAGGATGCATTCAATACCCACACTTGCACTTCATGCATGATTAGCTTTTATGTGTGGTGTAATTCGTTTCCCGAAGATTGTTAGGAAACGTCCGCGCGTGCACGTTGATGTGCTTTGTTTTGCGCGATGATCGCCGGTGGAGATGCCTTTGGCTTCTCCTTGGTTTCACCATTTTTGGTGAAACGGCGGTTCCGTTCGGCGGCCTGGCCGCCGTTCTAAACCGCCGAATCAGACCTAATTGAAATTCCTCTCGGGTCCAAAACGGCGGTTATGATCAGCGGTTTCGAAACCGCCGAACGAAGTCGCCGAAGTTCCCCTGTTCTTCTCAGGAGCAATTCGGCGGTTCAATTCGGCGGCCTGGCCGCCGAATGAAACCGCCAATCGTGCGATTTCAGGGGCAAAATTGTCTTTTCACTTGCCCTGTTCTTGATGTCTATAAATATCACACTTTCTCATTATCTGAATCAGTTCTTTGACTCTTAAGAACCCTAATCTTCAAAGATAGATTTTGAGAGAAAATCAAATCAAGAACTCAACTTTAACCACTCAAATCAAACCCCTTTTGTATCAAATTTCATATTGCATCTCCTATGTCTATATAGAGTGCATCCATGTATGGGTTTGCATCATCACAACTTGCTTGGTAAGATTTTGATTAATTTCATCTTATTGTAGTATTTTAAATACCAAGCCATCTCTTTTAAATTACTTGTATGTTTTAGATCATATGCTAAATACAAGAAAAGAGATTATTTGTGATGAATTGATTGAGTGTTGTTTTTGATAGATATCTAGGTTTTTATAATCTATGATTATCTATGCTATTTGACATGTCATTTAGCTATTGATATCTAGGGTTGATTTAAATTGAATATATCATCATCCTAGATAAGCATTTAGAGTACCCTAGCTCTTATTGCATTAATTGAATATTCATACATATTCACATAGGGTTGTGCATCTCTTTTGAGAGATTCAAGTCTTGGTCTAGGGTTGCTATTACAGGCCCGCTGGGTAGTAGTGGTGGGTTACAGACCGGGATTGGCTGTAAACATCATTACAAGTAGTGACTTCGAGGATCAAGCAAATTGGAATAGGGTTGCTAATAAAGGCCCGCTGGGTAGAAGTGAGGGGTTACAGACCGGAGTGTTAGACGAGGTCTACATAGGTTGTAAACTTCATTTCAATTAGTGATTTCGAGTTCCGAGTGTGGCGCACTATACAGCCCGTGGTTTTTCCCAGTGGTTGGGTTTTCCACGTATACATCAAGTGTCATTTATTATTTCCGCATCTTTTACACTTGTATGTATTATTGACTTGCTAGGGGTATTTTCGTAAAATTGACTTGCATGCGAAAATTGGGTAATAATTAGATAAAATCTATTCACCCCCCCTCTAGCTTTATATTATTAAACACACCTCGAGTATTTAATTACTTTCAAAGGCTATCAACACATGATATCCACCCTAAGCTATCAACTCCTAGTCTACCCTCGGGCCTAGTGAACCACCTAGCCTACTCCCTATCCAAGGTGTGTCCTACACCTCTAGGAAGAAACTTTGTATCCAAGACTCTCAAGACTCTAGGAAGATTTTGTGCTTAGCTATCCGGATCACAAAGATCCTAGTCAAGCTTCCCTAGCTCAACCATCTGGAGTACCACACTCCTAGCTAAGTCTTTTGCTTGACTATCCGGACCACATGTCCTAGTCAAGACTTCTTGCTCTAATCAAAGCTTCACTCATTTTGAAAGAGACTTCCACCTCTTACAAGGCTTTGATCTAGGTGATGCAAATGATGCAAAACACAATCAAATAAAGCAAGATGATCATCAAGCTCTATGAACATGCTCAATGATAATCTAGAATATGCTTTCAACAAACAATCACAAATGTATCTAGAAATCAAGACATGTGAATCAATAAGAACAAGATTAGAATATTCAATATTTCACTCAAAAATCCTAGTTCTTAGATCATGAAATTAAACCTAGAAATCATCATGAAGCACATCATACAAGTCATTTCTAGAATCAATTTCAAGTTAATCAAGTTTAGCTAAAATATGTTCAAATGAGATCACAAAGCTAAAACTCAACAATCAATCGATCAAACAAACCTAAAGTATGAATTAACATCATTCTTAACACATTTCATCTATCAATTAGGAAGATTAAAAGAGATGATCAAAAGAGAAAGTGAGAAGAAGATGTTTCACCTACAAAAATCACGAATTCAGTCTACTGCGAAAAATCACGAAATCATTTGGCTCTGAAAATACTTGGGGTTTGTTTCTCTCTTCAAGACCAACATTTTTGGCTTTTGAATCACTCAATTCGGATTTGATTTGAGAGAGATATAATCCAACCAAGAAATCAAAAGTTATGAAAATTTCTGCTCAAGATTTCAATTTAAATGGAGGGAAATGAGATGGAGAAGACAAAGAGCCGGCCACTGACGAGTACATTTTCTGTCGTTAAAAAGATCGTACGTCAAAAATATTTATAAAACCTATACAATGCGTTCACAAGTATAAAAACGAGTATAGCGGTTAGCATGGGTGTCGTCCACAAGGATCAAAGGTAGCGATGAATAGATTAGGATTAATAAAACTAGTATGCATAAAAATAAAGTATCAATGGTTTTGTTGGAAAGGATTAACACTAAGATGCAAACTACAATTAATGCTAACACTAGAATGCAAAGACTAAATGGAATGCGAATGGAGTGAAATATATGATATGGGAACTAAGGAGTTAATGGACTCGTAAGCGAGCATTGGGCAATGCAACAAACTCATAATTAAGCACATTTTATCTAATGTAACCAACCTATGGTGTATAGTGTTAGTTATTTATCTCTAGCAAGGGGTCAACCTAGGGTGTATAGTGAAGACCTCCTACTAGAGATTAATCCCTCCTAAGCAACCAACCTAGGGTGTATAGTGCTAGTTGCTCAATTAGGATTCTAGCCATGAATGCTCATCTATCTATTAAGGGCTTAACCTCTTACTAATGTAGCCATCCTATGGTGTATAGAGATGGCTTCCAATTCTCTCACAAGTGGCCGACCTAGGGTGTATAGTGAAGGCCACCCATTTAAGATTAGATGAAGCTAGAGGTTATTTAATCGGATTCGACTTGAAGGGTTAGTTCTTGCAAAATCACTAATGTAGCCATCCTAGAGTGTATAGTGATGACTTCTAATTCTCTCACAAGTGGCCAACCTAGGGTGTATAGTGAAGGCCACCCATTTGAGATTAGATTAAGATTATGGTTATTAAGTCGGATTTCACTTGAAGGGTATATTCTTGTGAAATCCTTCCATTCAATAAAGCATAAGACAACCAAATAGATTCTAATTGTATAGTGCTAGTTGTCTATTCAAATTGATTCTAAAGAGGGTGTATCCAAGACAAATCAGTATTAGAAAGCAATTAATTCAAGAGAATAGAACATAGAAGATAGATTGAATATAAAATAATAGAATTTAATTACACATGCCCAATATCCATCAAACTAATCACATCAACCCCTTAGTGGGGGATTTAGCTACTCATGTCTATTACAATATAAAAACTAAGAGAAGAGATTGAGAGAAAACCCATGTAGAGAATCCTTGTCTTGAAGTTTTGAATTCAATCCCCTTAGTGCTTTGTTGAGTATAAAATCAAGAAATGGTGTGTGGGAGAGTGAGTTTTGGTCTAGGTTAGTGTTTAGTTGTCTAAAAGATTGAGAGGGAAGAAGGGGTAAGAAGATAGTGAAGAAAATGGTATATTTATAGGCTTGGGAGGTTAGGGCATAATTTAGGCATGAAATGACCAAATTACCCCTCAAAAATGGCCCTAAAACCCACCATTCGCTGTGTTGGAGAGTGTAGAGTGCGGGTAAAGAGTGCTGGTGGAGTGCGGGTCAGTTACCCGCACTTTATCAGGTCTTCAACTCAGTTTTGGTGTAGAGTGCGGGTGGAGTGCGGTTGGGACCCACGTTGTACCCACACTCTATTACTGAAATGGTCATAACTTTCTCTAGGAGACTTTGAATTACAATCCGTAAAAACCGCTGGAAAGTAGACTTCCGGGGCATTCTGAATATAAATTATCCAAAATGTGGCTCGATCTAAGGAGAGAGATGTGCCTCTTCGAAGTTGAATTGTCTGCACAAGTATTTTACATTTTTAGCCCCTTTTTGCACGAAATCCCAAATTCTGCTTCCAATACTAGAAAATGCACGAATGCCTGCACTTATAATAAAAGAGCCCATAAGAGACACTAAAACGTAAGAAAACAAGAAAAAGGATAAGGAAAATAGGGCTGAAATATACAACAATTTAGGCACGATCAGCCACCAAATGATATGTTTCCACCACAGCCTCCCGTGAGAGGCGTGTGAGCTTCACGGGGCAAAGAGGTGGCCTTCCCATGAGGCTCACGCACCCTCACAAGAAGATGGCACCAAATGGCGCCTTCTTCGCGCTCCTCTCGTGTTCTTCGACCGTTCTCTGACCTTCGAACTCCGAATTTGAATTTATTTTTGGATTACGAACCATGACTCCCTCACGCACAAAAAAGACTATGAAACTTTGACAAAAGGTTGAGAATTCGACTCAATACACAACGATGAAGACAACACATTGTACGAGAACGTAAAGTGGCGTAGCTTCCTAGTTTGAACTCAAAAACTAATGAATGAGTAACCGAAATGACCAAAACTCAATAAAGAATCATATGAGAACATATTCAAGTCCAAAACAAAAGAAACACAAAGTCACACAAGTATGCCATTTCCTAGAGATAGTCCTAGAATGTGCAATTCTACAATGTTTGTCAATATGAGACTAATGCATGTGCATACTTCAATAAGTGTGTGAATGTGTTATACCAAATGTAGCACAATGATGTAGGGACACAAATGTATGAATTGTGTCTGTGGATGTGCTAGAGTTGCATAGTAGTTGTTGATTCTATACTTGTCACACAGCTCCCTGAATTTCTTGCCATCGAATTGGGTTCCATTATCGGTGATGATGGTGTTCGGTATCCAGAATCTGTACAGGATATTTTTCTTCACAAAGCTTGTAGTATTTTCCTCTGTTATGTGCACTAATGACTCAGCCTCTACCCACTTTGTAAAATAATCCATAGCCACAATAGCATGTTTCGCTCCTCCGGGTGCTGTTGGCATTGGACCGATCAAGTCAATTCCCCACATGGCGAATGGCCAAGGCGAGGTGATACTTTGCAAGAGTTTAGGTGGCTGGCGAATGTTGTTTGCAATTTTCTGACATGCTTCACACCTTGCTGCTACCCTTTTAGCATCGGCGAACAGTGTTGACTAGTAAAAACCCTGTCGTAATGTTTTGTGGGCTAAGCTGACACCTCCAGCATGATTCCCATAATTTCCAGTATGTATGCTTCTCAGGATCCCTTCTGCTTCTTCAGGCCCGACACATCTCTGCAGTGCCCTTGAGTACTCCCTTTTGTACAGTTCTCCATTGAGTACTGAATATCTTGTAGCTCTGTACTTCAGTCATTTTGCCTCCAATGGATCGCTTGGGAGTACATCATTGACAAGGTATTCTTTGATTGGTGTTATCCAGCTATTTGCTTCGTTGAAGACTGCCCCAACTTCCATTTGTTTGACTATGCTTCGGTGTAGTAGGTGAATCATGGGAATAGTCCTAGGCCAGATGTTGATTGTGGCGGACCCCAGTTTTGCCAAGGTGTCAGCCTGTTCGTTTTCTTCTCTGGGAATCTGGGTAATCCTGTACTCTTTAAACCTCCCCAGTAGCTCCTTTGCTAATTTTAGGTAGGCGATCATGTTTTTATCTCTCGCCTGGTATTCATCTAATACTTGATTAACAATGACTTGGGAGTCGCTGAAAATTTCCACCTCATCGGCTCCTAAGACTGTGAAAACTCTTAGTCCTGCTATGAGCGCTTCATACTCGGCTTAGTTGTTGGTAGCTTTGAAGTCAAAATGCAAGGCACATTCTACTAAATCTCCTTCCGGGGTTGATACCACTACCCCTGCCCCACTGCCATGCGTGTTTGACGACCCGTCAACACGGAGTTGCCATCTGAATGTTTTCTTAGTTTGCTCCACCATCATCCTTGCTACTTCCATATTTGGTTCGGTGAACTCTGCCACAAAATCCACCACTACTTGGCCCTTGATCGCTGTTCTTGGGAGATATTCTATATCAAATTCACTTAATTCGATCGTCCATTTGGTTAGTCTATCGGATACCTCTGGCTTCTGCAGAATCAGTTTCAGTGGGCAATTGGTATATACTCCAATTTTATGAGCCTGGAAATACGGTCTTAACTTCCTCGCCGCTGTTATTAGGGCGAGTGCCATCTTCTCGGCTGGCGAGTATCTTGTCTCAGCTGGGAACAGCGCTTTGTTTGTGTAATATACAGGTTTCTGAACCCCCTCTTCCTATTTCACCAGTGTAAGGATTCCCATTAATTGATTGGCTTATTTCGTGGTCAAACCACATGTTGGGGTTTGGTTGTAAGGGTAGTCTAGGTGATTGTTGAAGATCAAGACCCTTTCCAAGACCTCAAGAGGACAAGCACCAAAGGTATATATCTAGTGCTTACATTGGCTTGAAGAGTTATAGTTGCACACACACACACAACATGCATAACTCTTATTCTTGTATGGTGTGTTTATATTTTGTGTGCATTGTGCTTTATTGATTTATTCAATATCTCTTCTTGCATGTTGAATTGATTGCATCTTGTTATATGATAATGCCATGACATGTTAGGCATTAGGATGCATTCAATACCCACACTTGCACTTCATGCATGATTAGCTTTTATGTGTGGTGTAATTCGTTTCCCGAAGATTTTTAGGAAACGTCCGCGCGTGCACGTTGATGTGCTTTGTTTTGCGCGATGATCGCCGGTGGAGATGCCTTTGGCTTCTCCTTGGTTTCACCATTTTTGGTGAAACGGCGGTTCCGTTCGGTGGCCTGGCCGCTGTTCTAAACCGCCGAATCAGACCTAATTGAAATTCCTCTCGGGTCCAAAACTGCGGTTATGATCGGCGGTTTCGAAACCCCGAACGAAGTCGCCAAAGTTCCCCTGTTCTTCTCGGGAGCAATTCGGCGGTTCAATTCGGCGGCCTGGCCGCCGAATGAAACCGCCGATCGTGCGATTTCAGGGGCAAAATTGTCTTTTCACTTGCCCTGTTCTTGATGTCTATAAATATCACACTTTCTCATTATCTGAATCAGTTCTTTGACTCTTAAGAACCCTAATCTTCAAAGATAGATTTTGAGAGAAAATCAAATCAAGAACTCAACTTTAACCACTCAAATCAAACCCCTTTTGCATCAAATTTCATATTGCATCTCCTATGTCTATATAGAGTGCATCCATGTATGGGTTTGCATCATCACAACTTGCTTGGTAAGATTTTGATTAATTTCATCTTATTGTAGTATTTTAAATACCAAGCCATCTCTTTTAAATTACTTGTATGTTTTAGATCATATGCTAAATACAAGAAAAGAGATTATTTGTGATGAATTGATTGAGTGTTGTTTTTGATAGATATCTAGGTTTTTATAATCTATGATTATCTATGCTATTTGACATGTCATTTAGCTATTGATATCTAGGGTTGATTTAAATTGAATATATCATCATCCTAGATAAGCATTTAGAGTACCCTAGCTCTTATTGCATTAATTGAATATTCATACATATTCACATAGGGTTGTGCATCTCTTTTGAGAGATTCAAGTCTTGGTCTAGGGTTGCTATTACAGGCCCGCTGGGTAGTAGTGGTGGGTTACAGACCGGGATTGGCTGTAAACATCATTACAAGTAGTGACTTCGAGGATCAAGCAAATTGGAATAGGGTTGCTAATAAAGGCCCGCTGGGTAGAAGTGAGGGGTTACAGACCGGAGTGTTAGACGAGGTCTACATAGGTTGTAAACTTCATTTCAATTAGTGATTTCGAGTTCCGAGTGTGGCGCACTATACAGCCCGTGGTTTTTCCCAGTGGTTGGGTTTTCCACGTATACATCAAGTGTCATTTATTATTTCCGCATCTTTTACACTTGTATGTATTATTGACTTGCTAGGGGTATTTTCGTAAAATTGACTTGCATGCGAAAATTGGGTAATAATTAGATAAAATCTATTCACCCCCCCTCTAGCTTTATATTATTAAACACACCTCGAGTATTTAATTACTTTCAACCAGTACATAACTGGTGGCTGCTTCGGAGACAGATAGGTACATGTAAAGTATTTCTCCGGCTACTGGTTTTGACAGCAGCGGTGCTCGCCCGAGGTACTCTTTCAAGGCTTGAAAAACCTTCTCACAATCTTCATTCCACTCAACTCCTTTGCCTTTCTTGAGAGCTTTAATGAATGGTAGGCATCGGTCCGTTGATTTTGCTATGAACCTGTTTAATGATGCTAAGCAACCTGTGAGTTTCTGGACATCCTTCAGGATCTTTGGGGAAACCATTTTTGCTAATGCCTGGATCTTGTCAGGGTTCACCTCTATCCCTCTCTGATGCACTTGGTATCCCAGGAACCTTCCAGACGGTACGCCAAATACACATTTCACAGGGTTCAGCTTCATTCCGTATCTAGTTAGCACATCGAATGTTTCTCTCAGGTCATCTACATGCTTGTCAGACGTGATGCTCTTTGTTAGCATGTCGTCAACATATACTTCCATATTCTTCCCTATTTGTCTGGCGAACATCTTGTTGACTAGACACTGGTAGGTTGCTCCAGCGTTCTTCAGGCCGAATGGCATGACTGTATAGCAGTATAACCCTTGATCCATGGTGAATGCTGTTTTCTCTTCGTCTGGCTTGTGCATCTTGATTTGGTTATATCCTGAGTATGCATCCATGAAGCTCAACGTCTCGTGTCCTGCCGTTGCGTCGACCAGCTAGTCGATTCTTGGTAGTGGGAAGCTATCCTTGGGGAAAGCCTTGTTTAGATCGGTGAAGTCTACACACATCCTCCACTAATTGTTCTTCTTTTTTACAAGGACCACGTTCACCACCCATTCTAGATACTTAACCTCTCTGATTGATCCTGCGGCGAGTAATTTAGAAATTTCTTCTTTTATTGCTGCGCTCCTCTTCGGGTTAAAGCTCCTCCTTTTCTGCACCACCGGTTTGTTTTTTTCGTCCAAGGCCAGGTTGTGCGAGATCACGCTTCTACTAATCCTTGGCATGTCTTCATGGCTCCAAGCAAAGATCTCCTTGTACTCTATCAGTAAGTTCGATACATCTTTCTTGACTTGTTCGGCCAATCTTGCACCAATTTTGACTGTTTTACCAGGTTTCGTCTCGTCCAGAACAATAGACTCAGTGGGTTCTTCTTTTTCCCTGCTCGCCTTATCCCTTGGATCCAATTCAAAAGCTCCGGGATTTTCTTCTTGCATTTCCTTATTTACCTCAAATACGCTCAAGGTTTCCACTCCTGTCGTGTTTTTGAAAATTGAAAGGTTAGCGCGGCGGGCCATCTCCGGTGATCCTTTTAATTCCCCAACTCTAAACTCTGTAGGAAATTTTACTTTCAGTGCTTGGGTTGAAGTGACTGCACGGGCTTTGTTCAGGAATGGTCGGTCGAGTAAAGCATTATACGGCCAGTTGTGAATGTCGACCATAACGAAATCCAGTAGGATTGTTCACCGGTACGGTGCTGTCCCGAACCTTACCGGTAGCTTCACGGTCCCCAACAATCTTACTTCTGCACCCCCAAAACCTTTCAATGGTACATGGAAAGGCGCTAGATCTTTCCGGTCCAGTCGCAGCTCATCGTATACTCTGGCGCTCAAAATGTCGGCTGAACTTCCGTTGTCTATCATTACTCGAAGTACATCCTTGTGCGCTATTTGAACTCCCACTTCAATTGCATCGTTGGGCTTGGCATCAATCCCATCTAAATCTTCAGCCGTAAATGTTATGTGGTCATGTCCTTCTCTTCTCTTCCCTTCTTTGGGTTTCTCTACACAGAATTTATCTCCATATTTCTGCCCTCATACATTACTTCTCTAACTTCTGACATTCTCTCCCGATTGCTTCTGCCTGTATGTGGTCCCCCGAAAATAGTGTTTATTGTAGCACCGGGGCTGCCTCTCCTTGGGCTTTTTCTTTCTTGCCCACTTCCTTGGCGGCTATCTTGACGACCACCATGCTTGTCTCCTTTCAGTGTAAAATCTTTCAGGTGGCCTTCTCTGATTAGACTCTCAATATGGTCTCGCAACTGAAAATATTTTGAAGTGTCATGCCCATGATCTTTGTGAAATCGGCAGTATTTGGTCGTATCCCTTCTTGCATTATTTGACTGTTGTCGAGGGTACTTGGCAAGTCCTTTGTCTTCTACCACGGAAAGTATTTCCTCCTGATCGCCAGTTAGAGGAGTGTAATGGTTGTACCTTCCTCGAAACCTACTGGATCGGGCGTTTCCCCTACTTTCCCTTGAATGCCCCTTTTGGCCCTTCTCGTCTTTCTGGCGATCGCGCGACTGCGCCTTCTTGTCATCCTTGTGCTCTGATTTTGAGTCAGGTTTGTGGCCATGAACATAGCTACCCATCTGTGCTACTTCTTCTTCTTCTTCTTCTTCTGCCAGTGTATAATCGCCAGCTATTTCCATCATCTCTTCATAAGTTTTTGGCCTATCTCTTCGCAGGTCAAAGGATAATCGTCCACTTTGCAACCCATTGGTGAAAGCGGCGATGACAGCTACATCACTGGAGTCTTCAATTTGAGCGACCTCCTTTCCGAATCTTGCTAGATACTTCTTGATCGACTCATTGCGTTCCTGCTTCAGGTTTGATAGATGGGCGAGTGACTTTCTTCTCTGCACACTCCTTATGAACTGTCTTATAAACGCCTTGCTAAGGTTTGAGAAACTGCTAATACTTCCGGGTGGAAGTTGCCCAAACTACCTGGATGTGAGATCGCCGAATGTTTACTGGAAGGTAAGGCATAGTAGCCCGTCATTTGATGAATACTGGGCCATAATATTGCGAAATCGGTGAACATGCTCCTTCGGATCTTTACTCTCCTTATACTGCTCGATGGTTGACATTCTGAATCTGTCTGGAAATTGGGTGCGAGCAATACTTTCAACGAATGGGCTGTCTGACTCATCATCCGAAGATACATTACGACCATATCTTCATGCCATCGCTGAGACCTTCTTTGATAGTTCTTGTAGGGTGACATCGCGCTGACCAGTTAGCTCTCCTGCTGGATCGAGTCTGCTTTTGATTGTCATTCTACCATAATTGCCTCTATCACCCGGGCTCCTACCAGTTCTTCGATCTTCTGTGCTCTCAGATCTCCTCCGTCGTGCTCTTTTTGATCGTAATTCCCTTCGTGGCTGGGGACTTTTGTCTTCGGACAAGATAGAACGGTGTCTCCGCCGGCTCTTTTGGTATGTGTCACTGGAATTTACCCCATGTACTCGCGCCTGGTCTCGCCCCTCCGTAGATTCTCCATTCAACACACATTTTCCCTTCCTTTGTTTTCTTCTTTCGAAATTCTCAAGGTGGTCCTGGGGAGTCTCTTCTGTGGATTGTCTTGCTTGAGCATCGGGGGTTGCAATGTGAATTTTTGACCGCATTCTCCCAGGTGGCTAGATCCTAGGAGTGGTTAGCTCGTAGGGAGAAAAAACTCCCAGATTTTGCTAGCTTCGCTGATTAAGTTTACCAATGCAGTTTGGAAGTGCTGCAGAATTCCTGGATCGGCTGCCCTAATTCCTGGCGTTGCTGCTGATTGTTCCCTGATAGTTATCGCCCCATCTCCTATCGGCGCGGCTGGTTCAACAATTTGATCTCCGCTGGAGTTACCATCCTTGTAGCTATCGTTGTTCATACCTCTCGATCTGCAAGGGTTCCTCGAAGTTTCTATTCAAAAAAGACCCCCTCCTTCTAGCGCCAATTGTTGACGGTGAAATTTGGATTACCACGTAACCAACAATTAAATCAAAACGAACGTTAAACAAGAAAGAAAATCAGCACATGCAAGAGACAGATTTACGTGGAAAAACCCTTGAATGGGAAAAAACCACGGCGTCCCGGAGGACAGGAAAATATCACTAAAATTCACTTGTTTCGGTTACACACTCAAGTCTCTCGAGTTCTTACTTTTCTCTCTCTAGGTTTTCGAACCCCTTCCTCGTGGGCTAGGTGGTTCTATTTATACATGATAATTTAGGGTTACTACGTGATTTTAGTCGTGTTGGAGGTAGGATTTCCTTTTTGATTCGTACTAGGATTCCCATGTTGTAACATAAAACTTATTATAGCACGGTGTGTATAAAGCTATCTAGAGGGGGGGTGAATAGATTTTACGCTTTTTACCCAATTTTTCATGTTAGTCAAAATTACGAAAATGCCCTCAAGATAATATAAACAAGCAAGTGTAATATGGTGCGGAAATTAAAACAACACTTGGTTTTTACGTGGAAACCCTCACGGGAAAAACCACGGGCTATGTAAGTAAGCCACACTCGAACCTTGAATCCACTAAATGTGCAAACGATTACAACCTAATCCCGGAAGTAATCACACACCTACCTAATCCCGGTATGAGTGAACCTAGTCCTATTTGCTTGCGATCTAAGCAACCTAATCCCGGTTGCTACACACAAGACTTACTTTCTCTAAAAGAGAATGCAACCCTAAGTGAATATATGTGAATATCCAAAATGCAACATAGAGCAAGGGAAACCCTATATGCTTATCTAAGATGATTAATATGCAATTAAGAACAATCCTAGATATCAAAACTAAATGACATGTCAATTAGTTTAGCTAATCAATATTAAGCACAAAACCTAATATGCTAGCACAATACAACTTCTCAAACATACATCATACTCATCTCAATATTGTATCCAAAGCATACAAAATAACAAACAAGTAATTAATTGAGATTGCTAGATAAGAGAAACACAAAACATGTAAGATATTAGTGAAAAGCTTACCAAGCAAAGTATGATGAAGATTCCATGCAAGATGACATCTAGATGATCTAAGATGATGCTAGATGATGATTGATGATCATGAAAAAGTGTTTGAGTGATTAAAAATGAGTTCTTTGTGTATTTTTCTTCTCTTGAAAAATATCCTAAGTATGAAGCATGAATAAGAACTCTTGTAAATGACCTAAAATCAAGTTAGCATATATATAGAGGCCATAAGTGAAGTGAGGTCGTTTTGAAAACGCGCCAGAAAATTGCTCTGTGCGCTGGTGGACCTGCGCTGGACGACAGGCGCAGGACCAGCGCACACGCACATTTTTGCTTTGGCGCTGGACGACATGCGCTCACACAGGCGCCAGACCAGCGAAGCCAAACTGGGCGATCAGCGCTGGTGGCCTTGCGCTGGTGTAGACCAGCGCACGACCGGCGACAGAGAACTGGACGATCTGCGCTGGTGTGGACCAGCGCACGACCAGCGGCACGCCACTGGGTGTTTTACGCCGGTGAGCGGCGCTGGACGACAGGCGCAGGAGGACCAGCGCACAGCCCACAACTTTGAACCCCACAAGCAATCATGCAAGGGAACAAAGGTAAACTAAGATGCATCCTAAAAGCCTAAATGCTATGATGTTATAAACACAAGATGCAATCATAATAACAAGCAAGAAGAGATGTAAATAGGCATTGATGCACAACAAAAAGAAACACAACATACAAAGATTAAACAAATGCATGAGTTGTGAGTGTGTGCAACTATCTCTTCAAGACAAGTAAGCACTTAGAGTATTACCTTTGGTGCTTGTCAATAATGAGGTCTTCAAAGGGCCTAAGCAATAACAACAACATCTAAACTACCCTTACAAAGAATCCCCACATATGGTTTGATCACGAAATAAGCCAATTAAAAAACAACGGGAATCCTTACAATCTCCCCCTTTGGCTATTTCGTGACAAAACCATCACTCACATTGATTCCTCACAAAAAAAAATAGAAACTACGGGACTACAATGATATTCTACATTACAAAGAGATAAGAGAATGTAACTTGAAGTCTTCAATCCTCTTGTAGAATAATCAATCCCTGAAAAGAGTTTCTAACATTTCCAATACAAGAAAAGTGTGAGATTAATCATGTGAGAACAATACCAAGCATTTGCATTTTTAGAATTTAGGCACAACATTACCAAATGTATGCAATGTATAATAAATGCAATGCTCCCCCTCAACGGGTTACTCCCCCTCAATGTATGTTCTCCCCAAAGTGCACAATAGCTTCTATATTTTGCACCTCCCCTTACCATATCCTACTCCCCCTTTTTGTCATGATATAGGCAAAGGAGTAGTCCCCAACCGGGTCACTCATAGCAACGAGAGATAGAAGCATGCAAGATTTGCATATACATATAAGTCACTTTATGCACTTCAATTAATTTGAGAGAAACAAGGAGATTTATTTTGAGAAAATGTGTGAATCCAACATGCTTTGCATACAAGACATATAGCATTCAAGTCCAAAATACAATGGTATTTGGCAAAGCAAATGACAAAGGTTTCTAATAAGAATTCAAACCAATGTCACCAATGTCATGGGAAAAGCAAGGATATAGAGATTATTGATTTCAATTTAAGAGCAACTATATCCAACTTTATAAGCGAAACATGGCATGAGCGACTTTGCACCCTATTTGATTTTTCCGGATAAATATCCGTATGATAGTAACCATGTTCAACTAATAAAGAAAGAGAGACATTTGGAATGTAAATTCCTTTGAATGGATACAAGATCTTTTATTCATTTTGAGTCTCATAAGCTTTCACACAAGTTTTGCATTTTAAGAATATGCAATCATCAATTCATGCTTTTCATGAGAGCATGTTGTATGAATTTCATGCTTTTTCATTTGACATAAGCATATTATAAAAGAATCATCATGTCATGGAGATAACTATAGGTCATTCACATCATACTTCCTATGTAAATCTCCTAGTCCAAAATGCATGTTTGAACATAAATATGACATGGATTGTAGACAAGCAAGGTTCACACTTATAGAATTTGAAAACATATATACAAATGTACAACCAAGCTTACTCAAGCAATCAAAAGAAGAGGCATAAGATATTTCAAATTTTTTGCAAGATACAAGAGTGCAAAATAGCTCTCTTTGCTTGAGTTCCCCATATGGGGTCAAGTAAATCACATCACTCCACAAGACATATCCCAATAGATCTACTAAGAGTTTTAAATCGAGTAGCATCTAATGGTTTAGTAAATAGGTCCGCAAGTTGATCATTAGTACCTACATGTTCAAGTACTATGCATTTATTTTCAACAAGCTCTCTAATGAAGTGATGTCGGATGTCAATATGCTTAGTTCTAGAATGTTGGACCAGATTCTTGGAAATATTAATGGCACTCATGTTATCACAAAAGAGAGTGAGAGTACCTTGGTTGAATCCGTAGTCCACTAGCATTTGCTTCATCCACATAAGTTGAGTGCATCCACTCCCCGCGGCTATGTACTCGGCTTCCGCCGTGGACAAGGAAATCGAGTTTTGCTTCTTGCAAAACCACGACACCAAGTTGTTGCCTAGAAAGAAGCAACCGCCCGATGTGCTCTTCCTATCATCACAATTTCCTGCCCAATCTGCATCACTATATCCTACAAGACTAGGATTAGTGTCAAATGAGTACCAAATCCCATAATTAGAAATCCCATTCACAAATCGAATGACTCTCTTAACCGAAGAGAGATGGGACTCCTTGGGATCGAATTGGTACCTAGCACAAACTTCTACACTAAATGATATATCGGGCCTACTTGCGGTCAAATAGAGCAAGCTCCCTATCATGCCACGATATAAGGTTTGGTCCACACTTTTACCGCTAGCATCCTTGCTTAGCTTCAAAGTGGTGCTCATATGAGTATCACAATGTTTGGCTTTTTCAAGACCAAACTTCTTCACTAGGTTTTTGGCATATTTGGCTTGGGATATGAAAATCCCATCATCTAGTTGCCTAATTTGCAAACCTAGGAAGTAACTAAGCTCACCAACAAGACTCATCTCAAATTCATGAGACATGACATCAACAAATTGTTGGACTTTGATGTTGTTGGTGGAGCCAAAAACTATATCATCAACATATATTTGAGCTATGAAAAGCTCATCATTGTCTCTCTTGATGAATAGCGTCTTGTCAACACTACCTCTTGTGTAGTTGTTGTCAACAAGAAATTGAGTGAGGCGCTCATACCAAGCCCTCGGTGCTTGTTTCAACCCATAAAGTGCCTTCTTGAGGCGATAAACATGATTGGGGTGGTGTGCATCCACAAACCCCTTAGGTTGTTCAACAAACACTTCCTCTTGCAAGAAGCCATTGAGGAAGGCACTCTTGACGTCCATTTGGTGCAATTTGAACTTGTGCACACAAGAGATGGACAAGAGAAGCCTAATGGACTCTAAGCGGGCAACAGGAGCAAAAGTCTCCTCAAAGTCGATACCCTCAATTTGAGAGTACCCTTGTGCTTCAAGTCTAGCCTTGTTCCGCACTATGTTGCCATCCTCATCGAATTTGTTCCTAAATATCCATTTAGTGCCTATGACATTAGTGGTCTTAGGCCTAGGAACTAGAGTCCAAACCTCATTCCTTTCGAATTGGTTTAGCTCTTCTTGCATGGCAAGAACCCAAAATTCATCATTTAAGGCTTCTTCAACCTTTTTGGGTTCAATTTGAGAGGTGTAGCAAGTATAGCTAATAAGATTAGCAAGTTGACGTCTAGTCCTAACACCCTCATTTACCTCTCCAATGATATCTTCTTTATCATGGAGTTTCCTAACCCATGGAGCGGGTTCTTTAGAGTCCAATAAAGGAACTCTAGCAATGGGTTGTGTGTCATCATTGTTGACATTAGATGTCCCAACATTAGGAGACACCACAACCTTCTCCAAAGGAGAACCATCACTAAAAATAACCTTCTTCTCATGATCATTAGACTTGAGCCTAGTATCATCAAATACGACATTGGATGATTCCATAACACTTAGAGTCTTTAAATTGAAAACTCTATAGGCTCTACTATTCAAGGCATAGCCAATAAAGATACCCTCATCACTCTTAGCATCAAATTTGCCAAGTTGATCACGGTCATTCAAAATGTAGCATTTGCTTCCAAAAGTGTGGAAGTAGCTAACATTTGGCCTCTTGCCTTTCCATAACTCATAGGAGGTGTTTCTAGTACCGGGCCTTAGGAAGACTCTATTTCCTATATAGCAAGCCATATTGACTGCTTCGGCCCATAGGTTCCTAGGGACATTGTTGCTAAGCAACATCACACGGGCCATCTCTTGAAGGACCCTATTTTTCCTCTCAACAACTCCATTTTGTTGAGGTGTCCTAGGAGCGGAAAACTCATGGGAGATACCTAAACCATTACAAAAGGTTTCAAAGGTAGCATTCTCAAATTCCCTCCCATGGTCACTTCTAATCCGTTTTATGCTTTTAATATTAGAGTTCATTTCATTTTGAAGTTTATTACAAAGCATTTTAAACTTATCAAAAGTTTCAGATTTTTCTCTAAGAAAATATGTCCATGTGAACCTAGAAAAATCATCAACACAAACAAAAATGTATCTCTTTCCACCCAAACTTTCGGTTTGCATGGGACCCATGAGGTCCATGTGGAGAAGCTCAAGAGGCTCCTTGGTGGTGAGATACTTACCCTTTTTGTGCATGCTTTTAGTTTGTTTTCCTTGTTGGCAAGGTCCACAAACACCATTGGCTTTCTTCCCAAGCTTAGGGAGGCCACACACACACTCGAACTTTCCAAGGGTCCGTAGATCCCTAAAGTTCATGTGGCCAAGTCTTTCATGCCACAACTCAATTTGCTCATCCATGGACACATGATTAGATACAATACTAGCTTCAAGACAATAACAATTGTCGCTAGATCTCATGCCCTTCAACAAGGTTTGTCCATCGGGTTTTAGGATTGAGCAAAAATCTTTAGAAAACAAGACGGAATATCCTTCATCACTAAGATGTGAAATGCTTATTAAATTGGCTTTCAAGCCATCAACAAATAAAGCATTGGATAAGGAGGGTAATCCGGGAACGGAAATGGTTCCTTTCCCTTTAACATTTCTTTTGGATCCATCACCAAAAGTGACATTTCCACCTTCCTCTATAACAAGAGTCTCGAAGAAACTCTTGTTTCCCGTCATGTGCCTAGAGCACCCACTATCCAAGTACCAAAAATTAGAAGAATTTGCCTTCAAGGCTATTTGTGCAACATGGCAAACATTTTCATTCTTTCTAATCCACTTAGCAACAATTTTAGCTTTCCTAGTGGTCTTTGGTACATGTGCTCTACTATTTCTAGGATCATGCAAATCAATATTTTCATTCCTAGAAATATGCATCTTGGCTCTATTCTTTCTCTTTTCAATCATGCTTTGTTTTCTACACATTTTAATATATTGAAAGTAATTTGGTCTAATATGACCATCACAACCACAAAAGTGACAAATAGGGATGAAATAAGGAATCATACCTTGCCTTTGTGCACGTATGGGAGCTTGTCCATGTCTTTGTGGATAAGTGGGTTCAATCCATCTTCGTTGTTGAACCGGTCTAGGTTGCTTCCAAGCTTGAGGTTGCATGATTGGTCTCTTTCCTTTGTGAGCCAATTTTGGAGGAGTGTTGGCTTGAGGGACCCTAGGGGGTTGAGCTTGAGATTTCCTTCTTGGCCCCATTTTCACTTGAGCATTAGAACATTGTCCTACTTCTAACTTCTTCCTAGGAGGTTGCACAAATGAAGTTTCTTCGTTCTTCAAGCTCTTGACAAACACGGTCTTGTTAGAGGTTGAGATTTTCTTGCCATCATCATACCCAAGACCTCTCTTGTCACTTGGACTCTTTCCAACACCAAGTAAATGATCAAGCTTCTTGGTGCTAGAATCTATCCTAGCCAAGGACCCTTTAACTTCTACAAATTCCCTCTTCAAGCCTTCTTCACTTCTCTTGGATAAGTCTAACTCCTCAATTAACTTATCCTCTATCCTCTTCAATCTTTCCACTTGTTCACTTAAGTGGTCATTGTGAGCCGAAAGTTCAAGGTTTTCTTCTCTCAACCTCTTAATCTTTCTTGTGCTTTTAAGTGCTAAATCATTGAACTCGGCATGGTATTTAGCAAGCACCTTTTGCTCCAAAAATTTCTTTTTGGAACTAGAAGAGGAGTCACTTTCTACTTCACTTGAGTCATTTTCCTCTTGACTTATTTCCTCTTTCTCACTACCACTTTTGCTCTTATGTGAGGAGGCAAAAGCTAGGAGGTTAGCCATGAGCTCTTCTTCACTTGAAGACTCATCTTCCTCATTGGAGTCATCACTACTCCCACTCCAAGTGGCGGCCATCACTTTGCTCTTCTTCTTTTCATTGTGATTAGCACATTCGGGGGCAAAGTGACCAATCCCACCACATTCAAAGCATCGGACCCCTTTCCTTTCGGTCCTCTCTTGTCTAGGCTCAAACTTCTTGAAGGAACTCTTTTTCTTCAAATCTTGTCCTCTTGACCCAAATCCCTTCTTCTTCTTGAACCCCATAACCTTGTTGAACCTTTTCACAAATAAGGCAAGGTCTTCATCCGATTCATGCTTTGCCTCCTTTGCATCCTTAGATGCTTTCAAAGCTATTCCTTTAAACTTCTTAGGAGGAGTAGTGGTGCTAGGAGCCTTCCTAGACTCATATGCAAGGAGACGCCCAATCACCTCACTTGGCTTCATATCCATGTAGCCACTATTTTCTTCTATGGCCGTCACCTTGGATTCAAACCTATCGGGGAGAGATCTCATAATTTTTTGCTTGACTCTCCTATCCGAATACGGGTCTCCGAGTTGATGGCTTTGATTTACAATGTCCATCAATTTGATTTCGAAGTCATTGAAGCATTCATCCTCTCCCATCCTAAGTAGCTCAAACTGAGTTTGGAGGACTTGAAGCTTGGACTCCTTCACCACCTCGGTTCCCTCATGTGTAACTTGAAGGATGTCCCATGCCACTTTGGCAATCTGAGTATTCTGAATAAGCTTGTACTGATTCTCATCCATAGCACACATAATGGCATGCATAGCCTTTCTATTCCACTTAGAAGCCTCAAACTCTTGCGCGTTCCATTGCATCTTAGGCTTCAAAACATCTTGTCCTCCACCCGCGGGAGTCATCATAGGGAGATCATATCTGTCTTCCACCGCCATCCATGCACAGTCATGAATTTGGCATATGTAGGATTCCATCTTCCCTTTCCATTGGGAATAGTTCAATCCGGTAAGAAGTGGAGGCCTTGTGCTAGAAGCTCCTTCGTGGCCACCACCATTTCCACCGTTTCCACTCATAGTGTTTATGAATGAATGAAATGAATGCAAATGTATGAATGATCAAAAATCACACAAAATGCAAAACACACCAAAATAAGCAAGGATCACCTATGTATGTCTAGGAACCCGCTCTAATACCAATTGAAACTTATTATAGCACGGTGTGTATAAAGCTATCTAGAGGGGGGGTGAATAGATTTTACGCTTTTTACCCAATTTTTCATGTTAGTCAAAATTACGAAAATGCCCTCAAGATAATATAAACAAGCAAGTGTAATATGGTGCGGAAATTAAAACAACACTTGGTTTTTACGTGGAAACCCTCACGGGAAAAACCACGGGCTATGTAAGTAAGCCACACTCGAACCTTGAATCCACTAAATGTGCAAACGATTACAACCTAATCCCGGAAGTAATCACACACCTACCTAATCCCGGTATGAGTGAACCTAGTCCTATTTGCTTGCGATCTAAGCAACCTAATCCCGGTTGCTACACACAAGACTTACTTTCTCTAAAAGAGAATGCAACCCTAAGTGAATATATGTGAATATCCAAAATGCAACATAAAGCAAGGGAAACCCTATATGCTTATCTAAGATGATTAATATGCAATTAAGAACAATCCTAGATATCAAAACTAAATGACATGTCAATTAGTTTAGCTAATCAATATTAAGCACAAAACCTAATATGCTAGCACAATACAACTTCTCAAACATACATCATACTCATCTCAATATTGTATCCAAAGCATACAAAATAACAAACAAGTAATTAATTGAGATTGCTAGATAAGAGAAACACAAAACATGTAAGATATTAGTGAAAAGCTTACCAAGCAAAGTATGATGAAGATTTCATGCAAGATGACATCTAGATGATCTAAGATGATGCTAGATGATGATTGATGATCATGAAAAAGTGTTTGAGTGATTAAAAATGAGTTCTTTGTGTATTTTTCTTCTCTTGAAAAATATCCTAAGTATGAAGCATGAATAAGAACTCTTGTAAATGACCTAAAATCAAGTTAGCATATATATAGAGGCCATAAGTGAAGTGAGGTCGTTTTGAAAACGCGCCAGAAAATTGCTCTGTGCGCTGGTGGACCTGCGCTGGACGACAGGCGCAGGACCAGCGCACATGCACATTTTTGCTTTGGCGCTGGACGACATGCGCTCACACAGGCGCCAGACCAGCGGAGCCAAACTGGGCGATCAGCGCTGGTGGCCTTGCGCTGGTGTAGACCAGCGCACAACCGACGACAGAGAACTGGACGATCTGCGCTGGTGTGGACCAGCGCACGACCAGCGGCACGCCACTGGGTGTTTTGCGCCGGTGAGCGGCGCTGGACTACAGGCGCTGGACGACCAGCGCACAGCCCACAACTTTGAACCCCACAAGCAATCATGCAAGGGGAACAAAGGTAAACTAAGATGCATCCTAAAAGCCTAAATGCTATGATGTTATAAACACAAGATGCAATCATAATAACAAGCAAGAAGAGATGTAAATAGGCATTGATGCACAACAAAAAGAAACACAACATACAAAGATTAAACATATGCATGAGTTGTGAGTGTGTGCAACTATCTCTTCAAGACAAGTAAGCACTTAGAGTATTACCTTTGGTGCTTGTCAATAATGAGGTCTTCAAAGGGCCTAAGCAATAACAACAACATCTAAACTACCCTTACAAAGAATCCCCACATATGGTTTGATCACGAAATAAGCCAATTAAAAAACAACAGGAATCCTTACATAACAGATACGGATATGTGTTTTCGGCCCTTTCCCTTTCTACGACTCCTCGTTGCCATGGGTCTTCTGGGAGTTTAGGGTTTATTTTCGTGTTTCTGCCGAGTCGGTTTGTGCCTAGTACGCAGATGCGGCGAACATCTCCCCTCCTGGGTATTACCCTTCGGCGACTATGCTTCTATCTTTGGCGAGTACATATCTAGCTCTGGCGAACACACCTTTGATTCATTTGACTTGATGTTGACATACTGACTGGTCCACGTTTTCTCCTTTGACCTGGTCGATGAGTGACGTGGCAACCTTTTCCTCAAAATTTATTAACTCCTTTGATGACGTGGCTGCTTGGCGAAATTATATATACAACAGTGAGGAATACATTTTCTCCACCTTTTTGTCAAATAATAGACAAATGACACAAGAGATAAAGAACGAGATATTAAGTAAACAAATCGTATAGAAAGCAAAGTTGAATAAACTAAGCTCCCCCCTTAACATATGCTCCACATTATGATCACCAAGAAGATTTGTTCACAAGGAACACCACACATTCACATAATCAAACAATAAGAAAAAATATTTCATCACATTTCAAAGTCCAAGAGAGAATCATAGATTTTATTTAATCTCTCAAAAATATTCTCACATTGCTAATGAATGAAGCACATAAGCAAAATGTGTGTGTGTGAATGCTTCTCACATATATACAAAGAGTAATTGTGATATCAACATGCAAACTTTATCCATACCTATCCAACTAAAACATTTCCAATCTAGGTCAAACCGATATTCATCCGGGTTTTTTGCTTTCAAAGAATAGATTTTAACATATGAGCATGTGTGTGCATATGGCTCGTTTACTCATTTCTATTTGATAACCCCGAGCATTTCACAATTCTCAACTATTCACCATTAAGCCTTTTATTTTTCATTTCTTTTAGGCTTAGAATCAAAGATTTTTTTTTTTTAATGATTCTTTTCAACACTTCTTTGATTTTTCTAACATAAACATATACACCTCATGGTGGCTTTCACTCATCACAATGGCGTAGCCCTTTCCTACATTGAGCAGCTGCACAACCAAGGTGTGTAGCCCTTTTCATAAGGGTGCTCGTTGAATTCTATGAAATGCCAAAGCAAAATGGATACATACCAAAGGTCATCTATTATATACTAAGCAATAGACTTCTAGATGCATCCATAATCTACACATTTTTAACCACAAATACTCAAAACTAAAACATATTAGAGAAGCATTAGTGCACTTTTCAAAAATAAGATTTCCAAGCTCAAGTGCATGATCTAGAAACAATAAAAGTTATTTGTTTAAGATCATTACTTCTCAAGTGACTAGCTCTCAAAGATATTGATATTCAAATAAAGTTTTGCTTATCAAGCCACTCACAATCACACAAAGACATCAATCAACACAAATCATGCCAATGTATCTTCGAAGAGTTTTAAACCTTTTATGTCCAAGGGATTAGTGAACAAATCCACAAGTTGATTTTTTTAGTAGGCATTGCTCTAGAGTAACAATAGAATATTCAACAAGTTCTCTAAAGAAATGATGCCTAATATCTATGTGTAATGATATCATGCATACATAGAGTTGAAAAGATGAAATAGAAAGCAAGCTTTTAGAATAGAGAAATACCTTAGCAAGCTTTTTTACCAATGAAAGGTCTCCGCTCTTTTTCTGAGCTCTCTTGGCTTGTTTGTCCTCATGACAACAAGTTGTTGGTGTGTCATCCCAAAAGAATAAAGACCAAACACTTTCAACTAAAACAATCACAAGAAAATGATTTTCTTTAAAAGTCTTAACAAAATTAATCATCATATAGATTCCAAAAGTCAACTTCTTTAAAGTTAATCAACAAATTTTGACTATCGTAGTGAGTATAAGAATATTAAGTTCATGTATTGACTAGAGACACCAAGTTTGAATACTAAACCTAGCACATTACAAATAGTGTAGTCAAACATCAAACTTAGAACTCTTATCAAACAAGAACAAAAATATTCTCATATGTGCTACTCAATCAAGTATGAGAGCACTCACCTTTGACCATATTAGTCTTAGGTGCACTAGCACATAAACCATCATGATCATTTATCACGGCAATAGTATATCTAGAAGATAAATAATCAACTATCTTCTTTATAAAAATATCACTCATGTTAAACACATCATTATTGCCATCAATAAAGATATCATCAAGACTATGAGTATGATCATATGAAACACTTGTTAGGATTATGCTCAATAGCAAGAGCGTAATATTGTAATTGACAATCTTTTTCATATTAATAAAGTGATTTCTGGTTTAACAAATCTTATAGCATTTATAGTTTAATATTATAATTGTCAAAGTAAATAATCATAAGGTCTAAAGACTATGAGAAAAGAAGAATTGTTCGTACATCTGGATATGTATGAGGTAGACATAATTCTTTAGTTAGTCTTGAATAATGTTCACAACTTAAGTTAAAGGTTGGGCACCTTTATCTTGTTAAAGTTGTAGAATTCTTTTGCTAGCATTTGAGTGGGATCAAATGAGATATGATGAGTCTAAAATCATCGAAGTGTCTTCGAGTAAAAGAATCTAGTGCACTAGGTGCATTGAACAAGATCACAATGAAAAGCTTTATCTAGAACCGTCAATAGATAATAGTCTTTTCATTATCAGGACAATCGGAGAGTCTATCTTAATCCTGAGATAAATGATGGACTTATGGTTGCAAGTGATATCATTTGAGTTATCAATGAGTACGATTATATAGCATAGTCTATCCTCGATAGTTTGGTGATATTCATTTGTTAATCGATAGAGGACTTCATTTATAGATATGGACATCGTGGCTCCATTTATTAAATGAGAGTATAATATCATTATATGGATGTTTTGAGGTAATTGGATATTAAATCTCAACGTTGAGTTTTCGATAGTGACTATTGAAAACATGGCTTCTGGACAAGTCAAAATATCCAAGTTCAAAATGTGGTCATATGAGTAAATGTGGTAACTTGGAGAGTTATAGGCGGTCTATGAACTCTTGGCGATTACTGATATTAATCACGAGGATACACTATCTCCAACATGATTGTCTAGGGTATGAATGAGGAACATTTTCTTATTCTATCTTTATTTAAGAGTTCAATTTTAGCTCTTTAGTGGAATGAGTTAAAATTAATGGATCGGACCTAAGTGAATCATTTGTTGATTGTGATTAGATTATGTCTATTGAAGCTTAAATTTAGATAGCCCGCCAAGAACCACAATCCACACAGACTTGCATGGATCACTTGATATATTCTACCGGACCAATTTATGGGTCCATCTAGAATTGCATTTAATATATTAAGAATATAATTTGCACATTATTTGTTTAATGGGCTGATCAATTATATTAATATATTAATGAAAGGCATGTGGGCTTGTTTCTTTTAGTAAGAATGGGTCTGGTTCACATGTGGGCTTTTTATTTAAAGTCCAATGGATTAAATAAAATAAGGAAATAATATTTGGCTATTTTATTCTATGTGGGGCGGCAAGGCTATGTGTATAGTCAAAAATATTTTTTTATTTTATTGTTTGATTAAATGAGAATTAATTAATTTATTAATTAATTATTTAATTAAGAAACAAAATCTTTTTCTGATTAGGAAATATGTTTCCTAGAGTTATACTATATGTATACTAAAAGTAAAAGACTTGTTTGGTAAGAAAATAAATAATTAAGCTTATTTATTTAATCAAATAAGAAGTCTTTTTATTATAGTCAATAAAAGAATAAAAATACTTATGAGTTGGATTAGGGTTAGAAGTCTAAAGTTGATGTGACTTAGGGTGCAACACAAATCCTTTTTTGTAGAGGAATTGCGGCAACCCTAATTGAATCATAGGAAGATTTCGGCAACCCTAAAGGAGAGAGGAAGCAAAATTCGGCCACCATATATAATTCTTGCTATAGGGTTCGGCCACCTCTAAGGAATGATTTGACTGAATCAATTTTCTTCTTCTTCTCAACTCATAGAAAAGTGTTTGATTATTCTACCAAGACATAAAAGAGAGAAGAGATTATTCTTTTGATGGTACACTAATTGCTTGTTCATCAATAAGCTTGTGTGTACAACATCGAATTAGGTTCACGCGAGTTTCGATCATTAGATTGAAAACTCAAAAGTGACCGGAATAATCTTTGTATTCTTTTGATTGTTTTGTGACTAACAAAAGAAAAAGAAAGTTTGTTTGTCCATTCTCAGGTTTGCAATTCAAAGAAAAGGGAGACCACGCTCCTAGGTGATTCACGTTCGTGCTAGGATTGAAGATCTTGCGGATTACCATCGACGTAAGTCAATCGGAACACGCGACAAAAGGTATTCTACTTTTGTTACTTGATATGTATAGTTAATTAATTAAAGGGTTAAGGTTCATAAAAAGGAAAAATTTTAAAACATACTAAATCGACTTTTAGTCTCGCTTCCGCTGCGTGTACTATGGTATTTTTCCCCACAACACTCTTTTTCAACCAAATCTTCTTGACATTTGTTGATGGTGAAATTTGGATTGCCACGCACTCAACAGTTATATTAATTCAGTTTAAAACGAGAAAATCAAGAATGCATACAAGAGACAGTTTTTACGTGGAAAACCCTTGAATGGGCAAAAACCACGGCGCCCCAGAAGGCAGAAAGATAATACTTGATTCTATTGCTTTGTTACACACTCAAATCTCTCATACAATTGCTCTTTTCTCTCTAGGTTTTTCGAACCCCCTCCTCATGGGATAGATGGTTCTATTTATACCTGCCTAATTAAGGTTTCCCATTGTTTTTAGCCGTGTTGGTGGTAGGTTTCCCTCTTTGATTCGTACTAGGATTCCCCTGCTGTCGTGGATCCGGATATGTTTTTATCTCTTTTTCTCTTTATGTTTCCTTGTCGCCCTAAGTCTTCTAGAGGTTTGGGTTTATCTCTGTGTTTCTGCCGAGTCGGTTCAGGCCCAGTATGCTGATGCAGCGAGCACCTTCAATCCTGGGTTTTATCCTTTTGGCGACCATGTTTCTACCTTTGGCGAGTATATATATAGCTTTAGCGACCACACCTTTGACTTTATTGATTTCGAAGTACTTAACATCTTGACTTGCCACATTTTCTCTCTTGACCCGGTTAATGAGTGACGTGGCAATCATTTATTGACTGCTCTGGTGACGTGTCTATTTGGCGAATATATACACACAACAATACCCCCATAAATACTTCGAGCTGGGCGAATGACTTGCTCTTTTTACTTCGTTTGCCTCTGCGAGCAGTATTTATATCTATGCCTTTAAGATTTCGGTGCCTTTTGTAATTAACTCCCTCTTTCTTCTTTTCACCACGCGTTGCATTGATTGGTTGATTCTTCCGGTGTAAGCTTTTAATTTTAACCACACAACTTTCAGTGCTTCCACTTACTTGACAGGTGAAGGGACATTCTGACTGCTTGATGATCCCCGAGACGCTACCTGTCCAATATTTGGTGGTGACTGTTGCGGCTGGTTACTGTGGCCGTCACTCACATTAATTGCATATCTTTTATTTGATTTTCTCTCCCTTTTTTTTATTCTTTTTGAATTTCAAAGTTCCCTCTTTTTAAGGCCCGGTCGCTTCTTCTTCCCCACTTTGCTCTCTCCATTTATTTTTCTATTTTCTCCTTCTCTCAAAACAGAGTTCCTTCATCTCCCTCAAAAATTTCTGCCACGAATTTCTTCCATTTCGTTTCCCTGTCGGACGGCTTGCCTCAAAATCGATCGTGCTTACAACTCGACGTTCCCAATCTTCTTGCTCATCCTTCGAACCTAGGGTTTTTCTGGTGAGTTTTCATGGATCCCTCCTTGCGTTCTGCTCTTTTTAATCAGATGATGCAAGCTATAGAGCTTGGTGATAAATGTACTGTGGACAAAATTGAATCTTTGATTCGCAATTTTCGCATGGATTCTCCGGTTCCACTTTCTGTTTTCGTTCCATCTTCTAAAGATAATTTTATCCCTAATATTTCTCCTTCGTCCTCCATTAGTGATTCTCCAGCAATGCCGAGGTCTTCTAAACCAAGTGGCAACAAACGACGCGCCTCTAGGGCTCCTCGTGAGTCCCTACTGGATGCGCAGACGACTATTGATTCTGACGTTGAAGCCGATCAATGAGATAGGCTGCATTTTTCGTTAGATCATCCATGCTCTTTCGACACGGGAGTTAATGTGGTTAGCGAGGGCGAGCTCCTCAAGTACAAGAGTCGCTTCGATATTCCAGACTCGGTGACCCTGATGCTACCTGGTGATCGAGCCGTCTGGAATCCCCCCGAGAATGCGATCGCTATTTATGGCACCATGTTCAGCTGTGGGGTAACCCTTCCCCTTCAGCCTTTCATCGCCAGGTTCCTCGCGGAGGCCCGAATTGCGCCAACACAACTCGCCCCAAATAGTTATAGGATATTGATGTGCCTGTGCCTAATGTGGAAGTTGAAAGGTTATGGGCCCCCTACACCCCGCGAGATCCGCCATTTTTACATGCTAAGACAGGCGGGCAATGGCGGCACGTATTTCCTTCTCTCTTCACCTGTAGAGAACTGGATCCCTGAGGGCGCAGTGAACCCCGGTCAGGTGGAGATCTCAAGTGACGAGAAGAAGAAAGGTTTTATATGAGGCTTTCCCACTTCAAACAAGAGGTGGAAAAACAGTTGGTTTTTTGCTGGTGGCGAGTGGGGCCGAGATGTGCCAGCTAACAGTCATCGTAATCTTTCGGTGAAGAAAGTTCCCAGGCACTTCACATCTCCTGAAGCCTGGTCGAAAGCCGTCCCCGTTTTGCTAGATGGGGAGATCTCTCACCTCACCACGGTGGCCATCCTTCCTTTAGACTCGAGGGATAGGTCCTTCCTCTTGGATGAGGAAAAAATGATCGCTCAACGGATTTTCCCACGCCTACCTGCTAGGCTACCTCGTTGGAAGTTTGTCCGTTCTTTTTTCCTTTTGTATTATTGTTTCTTTTTACTCTGTTAGTGATGCTTGGTTTATTTTTTCTTGCAGTGAGTGACTTTGACACCGTTTGCGACTTACAAGCCCGGGCAGTAAAGAATTCCAAGGCTGCCAGTAGAAGACATGCTGCTGGTTTGGCCAAGGAGGGAATTGCTAGCCTGGATGGTGATGATCACTCGGACGGTGAGAAGGTTGGTGATGTTACTGGGGGAGGTGTCGAGTCGGGGGAGCCCCCTATGCGTGCAAAGGTTACTGTGAATGTTCCTGTTGCGGCTACCCCTCCTGTGAATATTCCTCCTGCGACTACCCCCAGCCGTAAAGGTAAAGAGAAAGTGGGTGCTTCAGGAGGGGTCAGTGACATCCCTACTTTTGATGCGGATCTCCTTGAGACTCCTCTTGATCCTGCGAGTGATCTAATCCCCAGAGCTAGTAGAAGTAAACGCCCAGCTGAGGATACCCCAAATCATGCTGCTCGACCCCCTAAGTAGGCATCAAGGGTAGTTCAGTATGTTGTTTCTTCGGATGAAGAGAGAGTTGACGAGCCAGCTGTTACAACTCCTCCGACTCAAACGGCTGCTCGCGAGGGGCCTGCTGAGGTGACTGATGCCGCGGTGCCTCCCCCTGAGGAGGTTAATGATTTAAATATCCCTGCTTCCACTCCGCCTCGAACAGCCTCTCCTCCGGTGGGCCTAGGCGAGTCAAATGCTTTTTCGGATCAGCCTAGGTCGTCTAGTCAGTCAGAATTGGTTGATCGGCCAGGACCCTCGAAACAGCCTGGGACCTCTGCTTCTGGTTCAGGTTTTGCCCATGAAGCCCCTCCTACGGGACCCACAGAAGCCGATGAAGGGACCGTGTCTCTATCTGATTTTTCTGCTACCAAAATTTGTGCGCATATGATTAATAATGATGTGTACATAGGTGAGGGCTGGGAGCATGTCAAAGGCAAATCCTGCAACAGGAAGATAGAATTTTTCTTCAACTGCCACTCTCTGGTAAGCTTCTCGCCATACATCTATGTATCTCTTTTATATATACTTCCTAATTCGGCTGTTTCCTTTCTTTCTTTTTTAGATGATGTCTGAGTTGGCTGATTCCTACAAGTATGGGAACAAAGCTTCCCAAGAAATTAAGCGTTTGCGCGAGCAGGCTTCTATTTTGGCTGCTGAGAAGCTTTCTGCTGAAGACTCCCACGCTCAACAACTTGCTCAGCTAAGAGAATCCTCAGATGGTCATTTGTCTGCTCGACTGGCTGCTAAGGAGAAACTATCTACTGCTGAAGAGGAGATTCGCTCGCTGAAGGAGCTTTTGTCTGCAAGCCAAGAATCCTTCGCAGCAAGTTTGGAGGCTGAGGAGGCTAAGGAAAGAGCTGAACATGAGGCGCTGGACTTGCGCAATCAGTTATCTTCGCGTGAACTCATCTTCGATAATCTCAAAGATGTGCTGGAGGTTGAAGCGGTTGATCGTTTCAAGAGATCCCCTGCCTATGATGCGCTTTTGCTGCGCGAGTTCGAGCGAGGCATGAAGCAGTCGGAGAAGTTCTTTGCCATGAAGGATCATTCGAATGAGAAGGCTCTGAAGCGCTTCGACAGGTCCCTTTAACGGCATATGGCCAGCGGAGTGGGTTCGATTAAAGAGCAAATAAAACGGTGGAAAGCCCACTGCCGCTATAACAGGACTAAACCTCATCCTATGCATTTAGAGATCCCCAGTAAGCGTGCCTTCAATACCTACTATTCGGGTCAGAAGGGCAGCTTTTCTGGCTCTGGTGCTAAACCTGACTTGGGTCCTGTTGCTGGTAGGGATTATGGGCCCTTTATGCCGGATGGGGATGAGGACGTTACCTGGCCTTCTGACGATGAGATGGAAGATGAGGAAGATAGCAAAGGCTATCCTGTAGCTAGTTGATTTTTGTCAAAAAAATTGTAAATGTCTATACACATATTTTTTCTTTTGACCCTTCAATTGTATAAGACTTCTTAATCTTATAAATTTAATTTATAACTCCTTCAGCTTCATTTTGTTCAGCTGCCTTTGCTGAGTTTTCGGCTTACTTAGTGTTTCACCAAGTTTTTAGCATATTTATAACTTTATCCAGCTGCCATTGCTGAGTTTTCGGCTTACTTAGTGTTTCACCAAGTTTTTAGCGTATTTATAACTTTATTCAGCTGCCATTGCTGAGTTTTCGGCTTACTCAGTATTTGTCAGGACGTATCCGACCACATACCAAGTTTTTTAACATGTTTATTTATTTGTTCAGCTGCCATTGCTGAGTTTTGGCATACGGTTGGGACGTCTCCCATTTGCTTTTTGCTTATCTTTTTTGTTTTCAGCTGGCTTTCTTGCTTCTCTAGGGATTTTATTTCCCTTTGACGGCGATCGCTGATTTTTGCAGCTTGGGATTTTATTTTTCCTCGCCAGGTCTCATTGCTGCGAGTATGAAACTCGTCTTTACGCAATGATGGTGGTGTACGATGGCGAGTGCCCCTTATGACCAACGAGTGAAATCATGATTTTTTTAGTAATAAATTACTCTTTATTGAATACCTCCTGCAACTTTTGTTAACATTGTCACAGAAAAAATGCTAAAACTTTAAAACTGTCTAAGAAATAAAAAGGGGTGAAATAAATCCTAAAAGCAATGAAAAAATCAAGGGTAATATATCTTTAAGTACTGCGCATTGCATGGACGAGGTAGTTCGCCTAAACCCTCTCGAGTAATGCAATATGCCCCGTGACCAGCTATACCTGTAATTTGATAAGGCCCTTCCCATTTATCTGCGAGTGACCCTGCAGCTTTGTCTCTTGTTCTTGGGTTCACCCTTTTCAGCACTAAGTCGCCAAGCGAGAACCTTCTTTCACGCACATGTGAGTTGTAGTATCTGGCTACCCTCTGTTGGTATGCAGTATTCCTTATTTGTGCGTGCTCTCTTCTTTCTTCTAACTCATCCAGACCGCATTTTAGCATATCAATGTTGAGTTCTGGTTGAAAAAGATGTACCCTTGGTGAAGAGAATGTTGTTTCCACGGGAATGACAGCTTCAGCCCCATATGCCATAGAATATGGGGTCTCACCTGTTGAACCCCTTTCTGTTGTTCGATATGCCCAGAGTACCTGTGGTAATTTATCTGCCCAGCTCATCTTTTTTTGCTGCCAACTTAGCTTTCAGGTTGTGTTTTATGATCTTGTTCACTGCTTCAGTCTGGTCATTCGTCTGTGGATGTGCTGGGGAGGCGTAGTAGTTGTTGATGCTGTACTTGTCGCACAGCTCCCTGAATTTCTTACCGTCGAACTGGGTCCTATTATCCGTGATGATGGTGTTTGGTATCCCGAATCTGTACAGGATATTTTTCTTCACAAAGCTTATAGTGTTTGCTTCTGTTATATGTACCAATGGTTCAGCTTCTACCCACTTCGTAAAATAATCCACAGCTACTATAGCGTGCTTTGCTCCTCCAGTTGCTGTTGGCATTGGGCCGATCAAGTCAATTCCCCACATGGCGAATGGCCAAGGCGAGGTAATACTCTTCAAGAGTTCAGGTGGTTGGCGGATGTTATTGCCAATCTTTTGACACGCCTCACATCTCGCTGCCACTCTTTTGGCGTCGGCGAATAGTGTTGGCCAATAAAAACCCTGTCTTAATGTTTTGTGGGCTAAGCTGACACCCCCAGCGTGGTTCCCACAGTTTCCACTATATATGCTTCTCAGGATACCTTCTGCTTCTTCAGGCCCGACACATCTCTGCAGTGCCCTTGAGTACCCCCTATTGTACAGTTCTCCATTGAGCACTGAATACCTTGTAGCTCTGTACTTCAACCCTTTTGCTTCCAATGGGTCACTTGGGAGTACATCATTGATGAGATACTCTTGGATTGGTGTGACCCGGCTGTTCCTCTCACCAAAGACTGCCCCCACTTCCTTTGATCTGACTATACTCGGCTGTAATAGGCGGATCATAGAGATAGTTTTGGGCCAGATGTTGATTGTGGCGGATGCTAACTTGGCCAAGGCGTCAGCCTGCTCGTTTTCTTCTCTGGGGACATGAATAATTCTGTATTCTTTAAATCTTTCCAGTAGCTCCATTGCTAGCTCTAGGTAGGTGATCATGCTTTCATCTCTCGCCTGGTATTCATCTAGCACCTGATTAACAACAACTTGAGAGTCGCTGAAGATTTCTACCTCATCTGCTCCTAGGACAGTGCAAACTTTTAAGCCTGCTATGAGTGCCTCGTATTCAGCTTGATTATTAGTAGCTTTGAAGTCAAAACGCAAGGCACATTCTACTGAATCTCCTTCCGGAGTTGACACTACTACCCCTGCCCCGCTGCCGTGCGTGTTTGACGAGCCATCAATGCGGAATTGCCATTTGAATACTTTCTTATTTTGCTCCACCATCATTCTCGCCACCTCTATACTTGGCTCGGTGAACTCTGCTACAAAGTCTGCCACTGCTTGAGCTTTAATTGCCGTCCTTGGGAGATACTCTACATCGAATTCACTTAACTCGATCACCGACTTCGTTAATCGACCGGATACTTCTGGTTTCTGCAGGATTAGTTTCAGTGGGCAATTGGTGTATATTCCGATTTTATGAGCTTGGAAATATGGCCTTAACTTCCTTGCCGCTGTTATTAGAGCGAGTGCCATTTTTTCGGCCGGCGAGTACCTTGTTTCGGCTGGTAACAGTGCTTTGCTGGTGTAGTATATCGGTTTCTGGATCCCCTCTTCCTGCCTTACCAGTACAGAGCTTGTGGCTGCCTCAGAAACGGATAAGTACATATATAGTGTTTCTCCTGTTTCTGGCTTTGATAACAGTGGTGCCCACCCAAGGTAATCTTTCAAGGCCTGGAAAGCTCTTTCACAATCCTCATTCCACTCGACTCCATTTCCTTTCTTTAAGGCTTTAAAAAATGGTAGGCATCGATCCGTTGACTTAGCTATGAACCTGCTCAGCGATGCCAGGCATCCCGTGAGTCTTTGGACGTCTTTCAAAGTTCTTGGAGAGACCATTTCTGCCAGCGCTTGGATTTTTTTAGGATTCACCTCTATTCTTCTTTGATGCACTTGATATCCTAGAAATCTTCCAGATGGTACGCCGAACACATATTTTGTCGGATTCAATTTCATTCCATACCTCACCAACACCTCGAATGTATCTCTTAGGTCATCTATATGCTTATCCGCTATGATGCTTTTTGTCAGCATATCGTCGACATACACCTCCATATTTCTTCCTATTTGCCTGGTGAACATTTTGTTGACTAAGCGCTGGTAAGTTGCTCCAGCATTTTTCAAACCGAATGGCATGACTGTGTAACAGCATAATCCTTGATCTGTGGTGAACGCTGTTTTTTCCTCATCTGGCTTGTGCATTTTTATCTGGTTGTATCCTGAATATACGTCCATGAAGCTCAACGTTTCATGTCCAGATGTTGCATCGACCAGCTGGTCAATTCTTGGTAGTGGGAAACTGTCCTTGGGGCAGGCTTTGTTCAAATCGGTGAAGTCGACGCACATCCTCCATTGGTTGTTCTTCTTTTTCACCAGAACTACATTCGCTACCCATTCCGGATACTTAACCTCTCTGATTGATCCTGCGGCGAGTAACTTAGACACCTCCTCTTTTATTGCCGCACTTCTCTCTGGGTTAAAGCTTCTCCTCTTTTGCACTACTGGTTTGCATTTTTCGTATGTAGCCAGGTTGTGTGAAATCACGCTTCTTTCAATCCCTGGCATGTCTTCATGGCTCCAAGCGAAAATCTCCTTGTATTCTCTTAACAAGTTTGTCACATCTCTCTTAACTTGTTCGGTCAGTCTTGCCACAATCTTGACTGTTTTGTCCGGTTCAACTTTGTTTAAAACAATCGACTTAGTCGGCTCCTCCTTTTCTCTGCTCGTTTTGTCCCTTGGGTCCAATTCAAAAGTTTCTGGATTATCCTCCTGCACTTCTTTGTCCACCTCGAATATGCTTAAGGTCTCCATCCCGGCCTTATCCTTAAAGATTGATAGGTTAGCGCGGCGTGCCATCTCCTGTGACCCTTTCAATTCTCCAACTCCAAATTCTGTGGGGAATTTTACTTTTAACGCGTGGGTTGAAGTGACGGCTCGAGCTTTGTTGAGAAACGGTCGACCAAACAAAGCATTATACGGCCAATTATGGATGTCGACTACAACAAAGTCCAGTAGGATTGTTCGCCAGCATGGTGCTGTACCGAACCTCACCGGCAGCTTCACAGTTCCTAATGATCTCACTTCTACACCCCCGAAACCTTTCAACGACACATGGAAAGGTTCAAGATCTTTTCTGTCCAGCCGCAACTCATCGTATACCCTGCACTTAAAATATCAGCTGAACTTCCGTTGTCAATCATTACCCGGAGGACATCCCTATGGGCTATTCGAACCCCCACTACGATTGCATCGTTAGGCTTTGCATCAATTTCGTCTGAGTCTTCTGCTGTAAATGTTATGGGATCATGCCCTTCTCTTCCTTTCTTGGGGTTTCTTTGCACAGAATTAATCTCCATGCTTCTGTTTTCATACATTACTTCTCGGACTTCTGACATCCTTTCTCGATTGCTTCTCCCAGTATGAGGTCCGCCAAAAATGGTGTTTATAGTGGCGTTAGGGCTGTTTCTTCTTGGACTCTTCATTTCCTGCCCATTTCCTTGGCGGTTATTCTGGCGACCACCCTGGTTGTCCCCTCTCAAAGCAAAGTCCTTCAGGTGCCCATCTCTAATCAAGCTTTCAATGTGATCACGCAGCTGGAAACATTTTAAAGTTTCATGCCCATGATCTTTGTGAAATCGACAGTATTTGGTAGTATCTTTCCTGGCATTTGCTGATTGCTGTCGAGGGTATTTAGCAAGTCCTTTGTCTTCTACCACAGAAAGTATTTCTTCCTGATCGCCGGTTAAAGGGGTGTAATGGTTGTACTTTCCTCGAAACCTATTGGCTCAAGCGTTTCCTTTACTTTCTCTTGGATGTCCCTTTTGGCCTTTATCGTCTCTCTAGCGATCGCGTGATTGCGTCTTTTTATCATCCTTGTGATCTGATTTTGAGTCGGGCTTGTGTCCGTGTACGTAACTACCCCCTTGTGCTACTTCTTCTTCTTTTGCCAATGCATAGTCGCCAGCTATCTCCATCATTTCCTCATAAGTTTTCGGTCTCTCTCTTCACAGGTCAAAAGATAATCACCCACTTTGTAACCCATTGGTGAAAGCGGCGATCACAGCTACATCACTGGCGTCCTCAATTTGAGCAACCTTCTTCCCGAATCTTGCCAGGTATTTCTTGATTGACTCATTGCGCTCCTGCTTCAAGTTTGATAGGTGAGCGAGTGATTTTCTTCTCTGGACACTCCTCATGAATTGCCTTATGAATGCTTTGCTGAGGTTCGAAAAACTGCTTATACTTTCGTTTGGGAGTCTTCCAAACCACCGAGGTCGCCAAATGTTTACGGGAAGGTCAGGCACAACAGCCTGTCATTAGATGAATACTAGGCCATGATATTACGGAATCGGCGAACATGTTCCTTCGGATCCCTGTTCTCCTTATACTGCTCAATGGTTGGCATTCTAAATCTGTCTGGAAATTGGGTGCGAGCAATGTTATCGATGAATGGGCTATCTGATTCATCATCCGAAGATACGTTACGACCATATTTTCATGCCATCGCTGAAACCTTTCTTGATAGCTCTTGTAGGGTGACATCTCGGTGGCCAGTTGGTTCTCCTTCTGGATCGAGTCTGCTTTTGATTGTCATTCTCCCATGATTGCCTCTATCATCCGGGCTCCTTCGATCTTCTGTGCTTTCGGATCTCTTTTGCTGTGTTCTTTTGGATCGTAATTCCCTTCGTGGACGAGGACTCTTATCTTCAGATGAGATAGAACGGTGTCTCCGCCGGTTCCTTTGGTAAGTGTCACTGGAATTGACCCTATGTATTCGTATCTGGTCTCATTCCTCCCTAGATTCTTCATTCATCACACCTTTTCCCTTCCTTTGTTTTCCCCCTTCGAAATCCTCAGGGTGATCCTGGGGAGTCTCTTCAGTGGATTGTCTTGCTTGAGCATCAAGGGTTGCAATGTGAACTTCCGACCGCAGTCTTCCGGGTGGACGGATTCTGGGAGTGGTTAACTCGTAAGGAGAAGAAATTCCCAACCCTAAGGGCAGCGAAAGCCCTATTTTGCTAGCCTCGATGATTAGGTTTATTAATGCAGTTTGAAAGTGCTGTAGAACCCCGGGGTTGGCTGCCCTAGTTCCTGGTATTACCGCCGATTGTTCCCCGATCGCCACCGCCCTATCTCCCGTCGGTGCGGTTGGATCAACAATTAGATCTCCGCTGGAGTTACCATCTCTGTCACTGTCGTTGTTCATATTCTTCAATTCGCAAGGGTTCCTCGAAGTTTCTGTTCTATAACCCCCTCCTTCTAGCGCCAATTGTTGATGGTGAAATTTGGATTGCCACGCACTCAACAGTTATATTAATTCAGTTTAAAACGAGAAAATCAAGAATGCATGCAAGAGATAGTTTTTACGTGGAAAACCCTTGAATGGGCAAAAACCACGGTGTCTCAGAGGGCAGAAAGATAATACTTGATTCTATTGCTTTGTTACACACTCAAATCTCTCATACAATTGCTCTTTTCTCTCTAGGTTTTCGAACCCCCTCCTCATGGGATAGATGGTTCTATTTATACCTGCCTAATTAGGGTTTCCCCTTGTTTTTAGCCGTGTTGGTGGTAGGTTTCCCTCTTTGATTCATACTAGGATTCCCCTGCTGTCTTGGATCCAGATATGTTTTTATCTCTTTTTCTCTTTATGTTTCCTTGTCGCCCTAGGTCTTCTAGAGGTTTGGGTATATCTCTGTGTTTCTGCCGAGTCGTTTCAGGCCCAGTATGCTGATGCAGCGAGCACCTTCAATCCTGGGTTTTATCCTTTTGGCGACCATGTTTCTACCTTTGGCGAGTATATATATAGCTTTGGCGACCACACCTTTGACTTTATTGATTTCGAAGTACTTAACATCTTGACTTGCCACATTTTCTCTCTTGACCCGGTTAATGAGTGACGTGGCAATCATTTATTGACTGCTCTGGTGACGTGTCTATTTGGCGAATATATACACACAACAACATTCTTCTTCACATGATTATCATTATCATGCACAACATTCAAAGAGTTATCATTAGAAACATGTTTAGAAAAATGACTAGGAACATTTTTCACATCATACTTTTTAATCCAAGCTTTTCTAGTATATTCTTTTACAAGATTATTGGCAATGTGCACAAGATCCAAAGGCTTCTTGGTAGCTATGAAAGTGCTCTTCTTATGAGACACTTTGGTTTGTTTACCTAATTGACAAGTGATCGTGCCAAATATGTTATATATTTCGGCCCTCATTTCCTTATCATTTGTCTCGTTTTCTTACATTTTTGCGTCTCTTATGGGCTATTTATTCTTAATTGCAGGCATTCGTACATTTCCAATGTCAAAAGCGGAATTCGGTATTATCATGCGAAAAGGGATTAAATGGTGCAAAAAGAAGAACAAAAACCATCAGAAGCTCCAAGGGTGCGGGTACAGTGCGGGTCATCAAACCGCACTCAACCCACACACTTCCAGTGTAGGAAATCCCACGTAGGATCCACGCACAGCCCACACACTAAAGGATCGAAGAAAACAACAGAACGCTATAAAGTGCGGGTATAGTGTGGGTCCCTTAACCGCACTCTACACTTTCCAGCGTGAGAATTCCCTTGTTGGACCCGCACTCCACCCGCACTATATAGGAAACTCGGGAGCTGAAATCTTGAAGAATCGATAAAGTACGGGTATAGTGTAGGTCCTACCTGCATTGGAACCACACTTTGCACTCTCCAGCACAACGAATGGTGGGTTTTTGGGCCATTTTTTAGGGGTAATATGGTCCTTTGATGCCTAAATCGTTCCCTAACCTCCCAAGCCTATAAATATACCATTTTCTTCACAAGACCCATCAACTCTTGACCCAATTAACCTAGAAACCCTCTCTTCTATACTTCATCTTCTTCACACAACAAAAGAGAGAGAGAGAGAGACCTTCAAAGGCATCTATGGAGGCTTTCCTCCATGGATTGCCACACCATCACCACCTTCCACTTTCAACCACCCATCTTTGGAGGAGATTCATGAGGAAAGAGCCACCCTACCTTGTCTATGAGAAGGAGGAGCTTCAATGGAGCATGAAGATCCGAGATTGACACCTTGGGTTTTCCTTTTACTATTATCTTGTATTTTCTTTATTTGATGTGTATCCCCATTAGGGAAATATGTAAACCTAACACTAGTTATATTTATGTGATTAACTTGTATTTAATATCTTCAAGTATTGTCTCATTCAATTGCTTGGTATTGATTCTTGACTTGTGTTGAATAGGCTTGACAACCCTCCTAGATGCATGTTTAGGGATATCGCTTGTCTTTACATTCATGGCATGTAGGGTAGAAATTGATATGTGTTCATGATTGGGATTAGGAGTATATTAATGTAATTTAGGATTAGATTAATCAAACATCCCTTGATTATGTGTATGTTGATGGATATTTTGAAATGCATGTTTTGGATTGATTTGAGTGTTTGAGAATTAGGGTTAAATAGGTACATCAACTCTTTGCCTTGATTATGCTCTTAATTGTTTGGGTGAAAATCATAATAAGTACATACCATGCCATTGTGGATTTCGGTTGTTCAGACCTTCATGCTTTATACGACCCTTGGTCGTTGCTCGCACGATACATCCTCGGTGAGTAGTGATCGAGGGTCCGAATTTACACTTAATGCTTCCATTATATGGTTGTTGCTTACATGTGACAGGTGAGTAGTGATCGATGGTCGATCCTTTAATATTCCCTTAGGCTACCCTCTTGGTCGTTGCTCGTGCGATACACCCTCGGTGGGTAATGATCAAGGGTCAACCTTTATGCTCAATGCAGTCCTTTTATGGTCGTTGCTCACGCGATACACCCTCAGTGAGTAGCAACCGAGGACTATGCGACTCTCCCCATTTCCATATTTAGAGGTCGTATCAAAGGCTAGGTTGAACCCAATCTTATAGTGTTTTATACGGTTAGTTTTTATGAGTGGCGCAAATGTCATGGTGGTCATGAGTACCTTGTGTGTCCATCTATTTCTCTCTCCAAGCCATCTTTGTTTTCGTAACTTAAGGTGTTTGCCTTTAGGAGTAGATTAACCTAGAAAGGCAAGCACCCGGTTACATTTCTATCCTTAGTTTTCTTTTTATTTTCTTATCTCATTCTCTCACACACACATGAACATGCTTACACTTCACACATACCACTCTCACCTTGCCATGTTCCTATTTACATTGCTTTCAATAATCACTAAAACGTGAAACGATCGACGAATGACACCTCCATGTAGACGATACCCTTACTTACCGCTTTACTAGTTTTCAAAACTATAGAGCACATTGCATAGGACTTATTTATAAATATCTTTTGAATTCACAATTTGATAAAAACACAAAAAGTGCGTTCAACTAGGTTCACAAACACTTTCTAGCTTCTTACCAAGACTAGATAGACCTCTAACAATGCAACATTTTTCAAGCTTCTTTATGTCCTTAAAGTTCATGTGGCCCAAATGTTGATGCCACAAATCAAGCTTGTTGCACTCATATGCCATGTTGCAAGCTAGAGGGTCTATCTCAAGACAATAGCAATTGTCTATAGACCTTTTGACTTTTAGGACAACCTTGCCCTTTTTATCAATTATAGTGCACACATCTTTGTTAAAGCTAACTTCCTTAAAGATTTCACACAAGTGAGTAATGCTTATCAAGTTAGCTTGTAACCCATAAACATACAAATTGTTTTGAAGTTTAGGCAATCTGGGGATACATATTGTTCCCTTGCCTAGAACTATCTTTTTGGTGCCATCACCAAAAGTGACCCATCCTTCATCCTTTAAAACAAGATTCCTAAAGAACTCTTTGTTCCCGATCATATTCCTAGAGCAACCGCTATCTAGGTACCAAGAATATGAGGAGTTGGCTCTTAGAGCATATTGTGCAACTAAACATTTAGGTGTGTCTTTTCTAACCCACACACTCTTCACAATACGCCTCTCACTCTTACCACTATTATACTTTGACTCAATGTTAGACTTGTTAACATGCACCTTGACCTCATTGGTCACATCTTCAAATATATCAAACAAAGCATTATCAATTTTCTTATGCATAGTAGAGTGAGGCACAACATAAGATTTAACAAGCAAGTGATCAACACGTTTCTTCTCAACATGCTTTTCCAAGGTCTTCCTAGGTTTAGTTCTAAATCCATACATGGATGATTACCTAGGACCATTCAAAGACATATCATGTAAAGCATTATCAAATTTGCATTTCCGAATGTATGCAAAACACCTAGGTCGAATGTGTCCTACCATATTACAATGATGACAAATAGGTATAAATTTAAGAAGTTTACCATTTCCATGTGTTTCCAACACATTTGGTCTTCTCATAATTTTACCTCTTTGATGTGCAACCCTTGATGCTTTACTTCTTGCATTTGAGATTGATGCTCTTTGACTTTGATCTTGTTGAGTCCTTCCATTGAAGTTCTGTAAGGTTCCCATTTGTTGATTGGCTTATTTCATGGACAAACCACATATTGGGGTTATTTGTAAGGGTAGCCTAGGTATCGGGTTTATTGTTCGAAGCCCTTTGAAGACCTCGTATTGATGAGCACCGAAGGTATATTTCTTTGTGCTTACTTGTCTTGAAGAGATAGTTGCACACACTCACAACTCATGCATATGTTTAATACTTGTATGTTGTGTGTCTTATTTTTGTGCATTAATGTTCATTAACATCTCTTCTTGTATGTTAGTTTGATTGCATCTTGCGTATCCAATTGCCTTGTCATGCTTAGACTTAGGATTGCATTTTTGCATTGGGCGCTCCCAAAAGCGCTCTACAGAAGCGCTGTATGAACAGCGCCCATTGAGCACTGTTCAGACCTGATCGATTTAATTCGGTCGCTGTTGGGTCGCTGTACAGGCGCTGTACAAAGCACTCTACGTACAGTGCCACTCTGTTTTCCCGTGAGAACAGAGTAGGGGCGCTGTACAAGCGTTGTACAAGAGGCGCTCTACGTACAGCGCCCAAGGCAATATTGAGGCAAACTTATCAAAACGACCACACTTTGTTTTGGCCTTTTTAGTTTACTCAAACACTTTTTCATGATCATCAATCATCATCTAGCATCATCCTTGATCATCTAGATGACATCTTGCATGGATTCTTCATCATACTTTGCTTGGTAAGCTTTTCACTAATATCTTACATATTTTGTGTTTCTCTTAACAAGCAATCTCATTTAATTACTTGTATGTTATTTTATATACTTTGAATACAAGTTTGAGATTAGTATGATGTATGTTTGAGAAGTTGTATTATGATAGCTAATTAGGTTTTGTGCTTAATCTTGATTAGCTAAACTATTTGATTTGACATGTCATTTAGTTTTGATATCTAGGATTGCTCTAATTGCATATTAATCATCTTAGATAAGCATATAGGGTTTCCCTTGCTCTATGTTGCATTTGGATATTCATATATTCACTTAGGGTTGTTATTCTCTTCATAGAGAAAGTAAGTCTTGTGTGTAGCATCCGGGATTAGGTTGCTTAGATCTCAAGCAAATTGGACTAGGTTCACTCATACCGGGATTAGGTAGGTGTGTGATTACTTCCGGGATTAGGTTGTAATCGTTTTACACATTTAGTGGATTCGAGGTTCGAGTGTGGCTTACTTACTAGCCCGTGGTTTTTCCCGTGAGGGTTTCCACGTAAAAATCAAGTCTTATTTAATTTCCGCATTTTATACTTGATTTGTTGCTTTATCTAGTTAGGGGTAAATTCGTAATTTTGACTTATACGAAAAATTGGGTAAAAAGCTTAAAATCTATTCACCCCCCTCCACCCCCCCCCCCCCCCCCCCCCCCCCCCCCCCCCCCCCTCTAGATAGTTTTATACACACCGTGCTATAATTTGTTTCAAGTTCCTTGTTGATGTAGAGGCACCTCCGATAGCTTTCATTGCTTTACCTTGAGAGAGAGTACCTACATTTGTTTCAACACTTGCTTTGACAAAAATAGATTTGTTAGATGATGGAGTTTCCTTCTTATTGATATAACCCAAACCTCTTTTGTCACATGGATGCTTACCACTTCTAATGAGGGTTTCTACCTTGTTCGAACTAGATGGCATCTTGTTAATCATCCTACTAGCCTTATCAAGTTTATCACTTAACACCCTATTCTTAATGGCATATTTCTCTAAGATATCATTGCTTTTCCTAACATCTTCACGAGATTTACTAAGCCATTGTTCATACTTTTTCTCTTGATTTAAGTGCTCACTAAGTTTGGCTCTCTTAGGATAATAAAGAGAGCTTTCCCTTTGCTCAATCTCTTGCTTTAAAATGCTATGTCTATCATTACTATCTTTTAAGTTCATTTCTAGACTTAGGATCTTGTCTTTAAGATCATTGAAATCTTTTGAGCCTAGACCATGATTCTCTAGCTTCTTATTGACAAGAGCTTCAATTATCACCACTAAATTGGCATTGATCAACTTCAACTTGTTGTTCTCTTCATTCTTCTTAACATTTTCACTAGTTGAAGGATCTTGTCATTGAAGCTTGTTTCATCATGATTTAAGGAAGTTTCAAACTCTTCATGATTAAAGGAGACTTCACTACTTGAAGAGAATTCATTTTCCTCATTACTTGAGGAGTATTCACTATTATCCTCAAATCTTCCTTCATATATAGCCACATGAGCAATGTGATTGCTAGTATGTTCTCTATCAACCAAGTACTCATCTTCCTCTACTACATCACTCACACTCATCCATGATTTATCATTGATGGCTCTAATGTAGGCTTTCATTGTATTTCTCCAAAAGGTGTAGTTACCACTATTCAAGAGTGGAGGTCTAGCACTAAAGGCACATTCCGGCATCTAATCACCCATAGCTCAAAAATACAACAAAACAAAAACATAAACACTATAATATGGATCTATCTAATTGCTTCTAGACACCCGCTCTGATATCAAATGAAATTTCATTAAGCAATATAGTGTGATATATACCTAGAGGGGGGGTGAATAGGTATAGGCCCAAATTCTTCCAAATTCGATTTTGTGGAATACAAGAAAGAAATGCACACTTGATGTGTCTTAACAATTGAATTGGTTTAGCCAACACATGCGGAAATCAATATACAAGTGATGCAATCAATACATGATATGGAAGATAAAGAAACATAAAAACGAAAATTGACACAATTGTTTTTACGTGGTATAACCTCAAAGAGGAAACATCCATGGGTTGATACCACAACCACCGACAAAGCAATTCACTATGATGAAAAGGACTTATACACTCAAGGCTATCAACACATGATATCCACCCTAAGCTTTCAACTCCTAGTCTACCCTCGGGCCTAGTGAACCACCTACCCTACTCCCTATCCAAGGTGTGTCCTACACCTCTAGGAAGCAACTTCCTATCCAAGACTTTCAAGCCTCTAGGAAGATTTTGTGCTTAGCTATCCGAATCACAAAGATCCTAGTCAAGCTTCCCTAGCTCAACCATCCGGGGTACCACACTCCTAGCTAAGTCTTTTGTTTGAATATCTGGACCACATGTCCTAGTCAAGACTTCTTGCTCTAATCAAAGCTTCACTCACTTTGAAAGAGACTTCCACCTATTACAAGGCTTTGATCTAGGTGATGCAAATGATGCAAAACACAATCAAATAAAGCAAGATGATCAATCAAGCTCTATGAACATGCTCAATGATAATCAAGAATATGCTTTTAACAAACAATCACAAATGTATCTAGAAATCATGACATGTGAATCAATAAGAACAAGATTAGAATATTCAATATTTCACTCAAAAATCCTAGTTCTTAGATCATGAAATTAAACCTAGAAATCATCATGAAGCACATCATACAAGTCATTTCTAAAATCAATTTCAAGTTAATCAAGTTTAGCTAAAATATGTTCAAATGAGATCACAAAGCTAAAACTCAACAATCAATTGATCAAACAAACCTAGAGTATGAATTAACATCATTCTTAACACATTTCATCTATAAATTAGGAAGATTAAAAGAGATGATCAAAAGAGAAAGTGAGAAGAAGATGTTTCACCTACAAATGATGAGTCTCGGACTGAAATCAGCCTACTGTGAAAAATCACGAAATCATTTGGCTCTGAAATACATGGTGTTTGTTCCTCTCGTCAATGCCAACATTTTTTTCTTTTGAATCACTCAATTCGGATTTGATTTGAGAGAGATATAATCAAAACAAGAAATCAAAAGTTATGAAAATTTCTTCTCAAGATTTCAATTTAAATGGAGGGAAATGAGATGGAGAAGAGAGAGATCTAGCAACCAAATGATATATTGCCACCTCAGCCTCCCATGAGAGGTGTGTGAGCTTCACGGGGTAGAAAAGTGGCCTTCCCGTGAGGCTCACGCGCCCTCACAAGAAGATGGCGTAAAATAGCGCCTCCTTCGCGCTCCTCTCGCGTTATTCGACCATTCTCCGACCTCCAAACTCTGAATTTGAATCCATTTTTGGATTAAGAACCATGACTCTCTCATGCACAAGGAGGACTATAAAACTTTGACAAAAGATTGAGAATTCGACTCGATACACAACGACGAAAACAACATATCATACGAGAACGTAAAGTAGCGTAGCTTCCTAGTTTGAACTCAAAAACTAATGAATGAGTAACCGAAATGACTGGAACTCAATAAAGAATCATATGAGAACATATTCAAATCTAAAACAAAATAAACACAAAGTCACACACGTATGCCATTTCCTAGAGATTGTCCTAGAACATGAAATTATACAATGTTTGTCAATATAAGACTAATGCATGTGCATACTTCAATAAGTTTGTGAATGTGTTATACCAAATGTAGCACAATGATGCAGGGACACAAATGTATAAATTGTGTGTGTGTGCACTTATGCCTTGCAAGAGGAAGAAGTATTTTGATACCTTAGCATCCATGTAAGCACTTTTCCTCTTGAAAACGATATTTGCATGAGAAATTGCTTTTCTCCTTTGAAGCTTCTTTTCACCAAGAACCACCTAAGCAACTAACCATTACAAATAAAGAGAGTTTAATAATGGAATCAAGCCAACACAGATCTAGGATCTTACAGTTTTAATATATTTTTTGGTGAAACCTTTGATGCGATAATGAGAAAAAAAGTTCAGCTTTTCTACTATAGTTGTTTAATTGGCCCTTTTTGTATAATTTTGATTTATGTTCTATTGAATCAGGAGTAAAAATTTGAAAACTAGGGTCATTGGGTGCCCAAAAACCATATCAGTCATTGAAGTCGTTATCAGTCATTAGCAGGTACAACTGATTTACTTTATTTTCTTCTTTTTTTTTTCTAGTCTGAATGTGGCTATCATGTATAAGTGTGTGTGTTGGATCAGTTGCTAGAGAAATGGAATCTTCTATTTATTTTCTATATTTTTCACCCTTCTATTTACATTTTAACTAAACCGAATGCTTTTCCTTTACATTTTTATACTTTAGTTCATATATGAATGTAATATGGAATGTCTTTAGGTTGATAATCATGAGTGGGAACAAATTACTTGAATTGCTCAAGATTAAGGAATGTGATCGTTTTCCTTCTCAAGTTACTGAGCATTGTAATTGGGAGAGTATAAGGCTTATTAAGTCGCATCTCACGCCAAAACAAGGGAGTATATGGATCCTTCATCATTTATGGTTGAAAGACCCGAAGAAGGCATTCCATGTCAAGGTAATCAGTACGTATTTGTTTATGTCTTGATAGTTATAGTTTATCTTACATGTTGGTTGTTATTAATGAATGTTTTTATTGACATAGGTCCGATTGTAGGGGTTTTTACTCTCAAATTCTTGGAGTACCTATGGGCGAGAAAACAATTCAACTTTACAGAAAACGACGGTCAACCTTTTAGAGTTCAAATAGCAACAGAAATATTCCAAAATTCAAAAGAAGTACCTTGTGTAAATGATGAACCTTTATGAGAAAATAATGTTACTTGATATATAAATTTTCAAAAATACAAAAAAGTATATGTACATGCAGTATTTATATGTTGTGGTTGTGACTTGTGTGAAGGGTGTAAAGACTATTGTTTAGCTATTAGAAGTGTTATATTTGTAGGAACCAAAAAAGATATGGATTTGTTGTAAATACAAATGAAACTTTGTCAAAATTTCGTAAATAATGTACTAAGTCTAAATTTTTTACAATATCAATTGATCATAATTCGGGTGACATTGTACACTTTATCTAACAATTGATCATAATTTGAATCCCTTGAAAAAGTAAACGCCTTCGCTCTTCAACCTTTATACCAATACTCACCATGATGATTTTTCCATTATCCACCCCAATTCAAAACCAAATGCACATTTTTAATCGTTAATCTTGAAAAATAATTCAGCAAATATTATCCATCATTAAAATATTCATTATTTCAAAAAACATAAATGGAAAAAAAAAATTATCCTAAAAAATATTTAGAGATATGAAAAAAAACCATCGGGTCAGGGTGGCCCGATGTCAAACCACCCTGGCCCGAGGAAAAAAAACCATCTAGTTAGGTGGCCTGACATTGGGTCACCTTAACCCGATGGTTTTTTTTCTCGGGCTAGGGTGGTCCGATATTGGGCCACCCTGACCCGATGGTTTTTCAAACATATGAGAAAACCATCGGGTCAGGGTGACCTGATGTCGGACCACCCTGACCCAAGGAAAAAAACCATCGGGTGACCCTGACCCGATGCTTTTTTTCCTCGGGCCAGGGTGGTCCGGCTCTGACCCGATTCTTTTTTTCATGGTTTTAAATCTCATTTGAATTTAAAATAAAAAAAAATGGGATGTTGGAAAAATAATATTACAATATAATACTTACCCTTCAAACAAATAAATAACATTCCCCAATTTTTTTAAACTTAAAATATGAAAAGAAAAGGTAATGGAGAGGAAAAAAAAAAAAAAAGGTTAGATGTTGTTTAGTTAATGGTTTGATGAGTTTGTGGGTAAATTGTTATTTTTTTATTTATTTTTTTAAAAAAAAAATTTATGGGGTTGGTAAATTGTTAGTTGATGGTTAGTAAATGTAATAAATATAGTTAGTAAATGGAGTGAAGTTATGATAAAGGGTAATAAGGTCATTTTAGGGCATTTTTGCAATTAATTTTGGTTTTATGGTAGATTTGCAATGCAGCCACTAAAATAGGGCATTTTTGCTAAAAACCCTTCGCTAAATTTATAAGATAATACATTATTATTTTTTAAAACACATAGGTCCCACTTGATATATAAATTAATAATCTCCACATACATCAAAATTATATATACACATGACTCAATTAGGATGCCTTTGTAAAATATGACTCAAATGTTACTTGTTTCCTCTTGAAATTGATGTCTCATTGGACCTCATCTCTAACTTTTCTTAGTGCATTAAGAAGCTCTGGTATAGTGGTCTCATATTGCAAGAAAAAATTATGCAATGTGATTGTTGCTTTGAGTGCATCTTTACGCGAGATAGACTCCAGTATAGAACTATCGTTTTCAACTTCATATTCTTTATAAATAATACCTTGATAAATTAGTTTTTTATTAATTAATGTATAAATTAATAAAGAGGAGTGTTAAATTCACTCTCTCAATCCACTCTCTCAACACACTCTCTATTCCTATGTTGACATGTGGACAACAATAAATGTTTTACATTAAAAATCTAACATTTATAAATAGCCAACTTTTTCATTTTATTTACAATACAGGCCAACAACTAATTTTCTAGATTGCCCTTCTTTATTTAATATCAATTTTTAAAATAATAATAATAATAATAATAATAATAATAATAATATCATAGCTGTGGTTTGTGTTGTTACTCTACGAATCTACAATTTCTTTTTCTTTTTTGTACATTCCATCAGGTCTGAGTTAACTCTAACATTTGTGTAGTTCTCACCATTTTCAAACATAAGTTGTCTTCTCACCATTGTTACAATTGTTTCAAAGTAATTTTTTAATTGATTTTAATATTAAATAATTTTATTGTATTGGGTTAAATTTTTATATTTAATTTTTTTACTTAATTTTTTTTTTTCATCACTTGTATGTGCATTAAACACCAATCCTCACCATTTTCAAACACAAGTTGACTTCTCACAAATATTGTTACAACTCTATCCAGGTAATTTTTTTTAATTGTTTTTTTTATAAAATAATTTAATTGTATTAGATTAAATTTTTATATTGAACTTCTTTTATTTGAATATATTTTTCAAAACTTTTTTTTGTAGCTCTCACCATTTTCAAACATAATTTGTCTTCTTACCATTGTTACAACTGTATCCTAGGAAGCACGGATACTCCATTTGGTGGACGTAACTCGTATCGAACTCGTATCCAGTTCAGATACTGTAAGGATTCCCATATATTGATTGGCTTATTTCATGGACAAACCACATGTTGGGGTTGATAATGTAAGGGTAGTTTAGGTGTTTGAACTTCATGCTCGAAGGCCCTTTCAAGACCCCAAGGGACAAGCACGCCAAAGGTATAATTTCTTGTGCTTGATTTTTCTTTGAAGAGATTTAGTTAGCACACACTCACTTAGCATACTTGATCATGTGTGCATACTCTTCATATGTCACTTTACACACTAGCACTTTGATTGTAGTATCTTGTTGTGTGTATATGTGCTTAGTAATTCATTTCCCGATAATGTTCGGAAACGTCCGCGCTCACACGTATGTGTGCTTAGTTTTGCGCGAAGACCGTCCACGGAGAATGCCCTTGGCTTCTCCTTGGTTTTCACCATTGTTGGTGATCGGCGGTTATGATCGGTGGCCTAGCCGCCGAATAAAACCGTCGTTTCAGTCAAGAGAGGTCTGAAGCAATTATGTGGTCACGACCGCCTTTCAAAACCGCCGTTCATACCTGATCGATTTTAATCTCTCGGTCTAATTCGGCGGTTGGATCGGCGGTCACGAAACCGCCGAATGAAACCGCCGTTGATGCTTTGTTCTTCACGAGCTCAATTCGGTGGTCGTGATCGGCGGCCTGGCCGCCGATTGAAACCGCCGAACGGTGCGTTTCATGGGCAAACTTGTCTTTTCACATGCCCAATTCTTGATGTCTATAAATATCTTACTTTCTCATTCTCTGATCAAGTTCATTGAGTTATTAGAACCCTAAACTTCAAAGAGAGATTTTTGAGAAAAAATCAAATCAAGAACTCACCTTTAAACACCCAAATCAAATCCTTTTTGCATCAAAGTTCATCTTGCATTCATCTATGATTGGGTTTGCATCATCACAACATGCTTGGTAAGATTTTGATTAATTTCATCTTATTTTAGTATTTTTACTATCAAGCATATTCTCTTTTAATTAATTGTGATGAATTGATTGAGTGTTGTTTTGTGATAGCTAATTAGGTTTTTGACTAATCTTGATTAGCTAAGCTATTTGACATGTCATTTAGCAATTGATATCTAGGGTTGATTTAAATTGATTATCTCATCATCCTAGATAAGCATCTAAGGTTACCTAGCCTTGTTTGTTATTTGAATATTTATACATATTCACATAGGTTGCATAATCTCTTCATAGAGAATTAAGTCTTGAGGCTAAGGTTGCTTAGGCCTCAAGCAATTAGGACTAAAGCCACTTTTAAAGGCCCGAGTGGTAGAAGTGGGGGGTTATTAACCGGAGTGTTAGACGAGGTCTACATAAGTTGTAAACTCCATTTCGATTAGTGGATTTCGAGGTCCGAGTGTGGCACACTAAACAGCCCGTGGTTTTTCCCAGTGGTTGGGTTTCCACGTATACATCAAGTGTTATTTAAATTCCGCACTATATTACACTTGCTTGTATTTTTGACTGGTAGGGGCATTTTTGTAAAATTGACTTGCATGCGAAAATTGGGTAATAATAGTTAAAATCTATTCACCCTCCCTCTAGATAATATCTAACACACCGAGCGTTATTGTTATTTACTTTTAATTGGTATCAGAGCGGGTTCCTAGATATACTTAGGTGATCCTAGCTCATTTTAGGTGTGTTTTGCATTTGTGTGATTTTTGCTCATTCATACATTTTGCATTCATTTGAATTCATTCATTACATACAATGAGTGGATACGGTGGCAACCATGAGGGTGCTTCAAGCACACGGCCTCCTCTCCTCACCGGTGTGAATTATGCCTCATGGAAAGGCAAGATGGAGGCATATGTGTGCCAAATCCATGATAGGGCATGGATGGCTATTGAAGATGGGTATGCACCTCCTATGATGACTCCCACGGGTGGTGGAGAAGAAGTACTCAAGCCTAAGGCTCAGTGGTCAGCTGAAGAGTTTGAGACTTCAAAATGGAATAGGAAGGCATGGCATGCTCTTCTATGTGCAGTGGATGAAAATTAGTACAAACTGATTCAGAACACTAGGATAGCCAAGGAGGCATGGGATATCCTAGAGGTTGCACATGAAGGAACCGATGTGGTTAAGGATTCCAAGCTACAAGTCCTTCAAACGCAATTTGAGTTGCTTAAGATGGAGGAGGACGAGTGCTTCAATGACTTTGAAGTCAAGTTGATGGATATTGTGAATCAAAGCCATCAACTCAGTGATCCTTATTCGGATAGGAGAGTTAAGCATAAAATTATGAGGTCTCTCCCTGCTAGGTTTGAATCAAAGGTGACGGCTTTAGAGGAAAATAGCACCTATAAGGACATGAAGCCGAGCGAGGTAATTGGAAGACTCCTCGCCTATGAATCTAGGAAGGCTCCTAGCATTTCACCTCCTAACAAGCAAAAAGGAATTGCTTTGAATGCTTCCAAGGTTGTGAAGGAGGAAAAAGGTGACACTGACGAAGACATGGCATTGTTGCTTAGAAGATTCAAGAAATTCATCAAGTTCGAGAAGAAAGGCTTTGGATCCAAAGGCCAAGACTTGAAGAAAAAGGCTCCCTTCAAGAGTTTTGAGCCTAGGCAAGAGAAGAGTGAAAAGAAAGGGGTCCAATGCTATGAGTGTGGTGGTATAGGTCACATCTCACCCGATTGTGGGAACTTGAAGAACAAGATGGCAAAAGTGATGGCTACCACGTGGAGTGAAAGTGATGACTCCGGAAAGGGAGACAAGTCATCAAGTAATGATGAGCTTACCATCAACTACAAGGCATTGGGGGCCACTTGTGTAGAAGATAAAGTTGTTGGTAAGAATGACTTGACAAGTGATCCCATAGAAGAAAAAGATGAAGAAGTAGCTTTAGAGGCGATAGGCGAAGCTACTCATTGGGATATGGCTCTCATTGACTCAAGAGACCAAGGTGAAGGTCTAAATGAGGGAAATGACTCCATTAGTGAGAATGAGAGTGGAGGAGATAATGACTCCTCATCTAACTCTACAAATGGAAGTGTAGAGAAAATAGATGTGAATGACTTTATAGTCAAGTGTGAAAGTTCATTGGAGAAGAAAAATAGAAAGTTGAAGATTTTAGAGGATGAAAATCTAGAACTTTCAACACACAATGACCACTTAAGTAAACAAGTGGAGGCATCCAAGAAGATTGAAGACAAGCTAAGGGATGAGCTAGCTATGTCTAAGAGGAATGAAGAATGGTTGAAGAGAGAGCTTGTTGAAGCCATAGAGTCATTGTCTAGGATGACTACAAGCACCAAGAAACTTGACCACATTCTTGGTAGTAGAAAGAACCCTTGTGACAAGAGAGGTATTGGGTATGAAGTAAGCAAGGAGATCACTACTCCAACCAAGACCATCTTTGTCAAGAGTTTGGGCAAGAATGAAGCCTCACCGGTGCACACACCTAGGAAGAAAATCGATCTAGGACAATGTTCAAGAAGTGCACATGTGAAGGAAGCTCCTAGGAGACAACCTCAAGCTCAAAAAGTTCCTCAACCAAACTTCCCTCAAGCTCATATTCATCAAGGGAAGAGGCCAATCATGCAAAATGGATCAAGGAAGCAAACGAGACCGGTTCAACAACAAAGAAGATTTGAACCCGCTCAACCACAAAGTCATGGGAAGGCTCCTATGCATGCACAAGGACATGGTATGAATTCTAAATTTATCCCTACATGTCACTTTTGTGGTATTAATGGTCACATTAGACCAAATTGCTTTCATTTCATTAAATTATGTAGAATCAAAAGCATGATTGAAAAGAGAATGACAAGAGCTAGAATACATGCTAATAGGAAGGAAAATATTCATGTTCATGATCCTATTATTTCTAGTACTCTTGAACCATTGACCACTAGGAAGAAAAATGTCATATCTATGTGGATAAAGAAAAATGAACCCGCTTGCTATGAGACTAACAAGTCTCAAATAGGTTCATCCAAGTCAAATGGACTTGGGAGGTCCATAGGACCTCATGACCTTCATTGTTGAAGGATGATATTGACCCCATATGGGGAACTCAAGCAAAGAGAGCTTATGCATACTTGTTGCATGCAAATATTTGAAAAATCTTATGCTTCTTTGTTAACTGCTTGAGTAAGCTTGGTTGCACATATGTATATATGTTTTCAATTCAATAAGTGTGAACCATACTTGTTTACAATCCATGTCATATTTATGTTCAAACATGCATTTTTGGACTAGGAGATTTACATAGGAAGTATGATATGAATGACCTATAGTTATCTCCATGACATGATGATTCTTAATGACATGCTTAAAAATTGAAAAGCATGAGTTGTTTTTATAACATGCTAATGACATATGAAAAGCATGAAATTCAAATGACATGCTCAAATGAAAAAGCATGAATTGATGATTGCAAATTATAAATGCAAAACATTGTGTGAAAAAGCTTATGAGACTCAAAATGAATAAAGGATCTTGTATCCGTTCAAAGGAATTTATATTCCAAATTGTCTCTCTTTCTTTATTCGTTGAACATGTCTACTATCATACGGGTTTCATTCCCGAAAAAATCAAATAGGGTGCAAAGTTGCTTATGACATGTTTGACTTATAAAGATGGATATAGTTGCTCATAAATTAAAATCAATGAAAACTCTATATCCTTGCTTCTCTCATGACATTGGTGAAATTGGTTTGAATTTTTATTAGAAACCTTTGTCATTTGCTTTGCCAAATACCATTGTATTTTGGACTTGAATGCTACATGTCTTGTATGCAAAGCATGTTTTGTTTCACACATTTATGTCAAAATAAATCTCCTTGTTTCTCTCCATTTGATAGAGTTGCATAAAGTGCATTTTATGATTATGCAAATGACTTGAATGCTATCATCTCTCTTTGCTAAGTGACCCGGTTGGGAACTACTCCTTTGCATATATCATGACAAAAAGGGGGAGTAGAATGGTGGTAAGGGGAGTTGCAATTATGCATGTTGGGGAGACAATACATTGAGGGGGAGTAACCCATTGAGGGGGAGCATTGCATTCACAATTATTGCATGATGTTGTAGTTGTGCTTAAATTCTTAGAATGCAAATGCTTGTTTTTATTCTCACTTGATTCATCTCACTTTTTACTTGAATTGGAAAGTATAGAAACTTTGCTTTCAGGGATTGATTGTTCTACTTGAGATTGAAGACTTCAAGATTATTTTTACATATCTCTTTGTAAAGTAGAAAATCATAGTAAATCCGTAGTTTCTATTATGTTGTGAGGAATCAATGTGAGTGCTGGTTTTGTCACGAAATAGCCAAAGGGGGAGATTGTAAGGATTCCCATATATTGATTGGCTTATTTCGTGGACAAACCACATGTTGGGGTTGATAATGTAAGGGTAGTTTAGGTGTTTGAACTTCATGCTCGAAGGCCCTTTCAAGACCCTAAGGGACAAGCACGCCAAAGGTATAATTTCTTATGATTGATTTTTCTTTGAAGAGATTTAGTTAGCACACACTCACTTAGCATACTTGATCATGTGTGCATACTCTTCATATGTCACTTTACACACTAGCACTTTGATTGTGATATCTTGTTATGTGTATATGTGCTTAGTAATTCGTTTCCAGATAATGTTCGGAAACTTCCGCGCTCACACGTATGTGTGCTTAGTTTTGCGCGAAGACCGTCCACGGAGAATGCCCTTGGCTTCTCCTTGGTTTTCACCATTGTTGGTGATCGGCGGTTATGATCGGTGGCCTGGCCGCCGAATAAAACCGCCGTTTCAGTCAAGAGAGGTCTGAAGCAATTATGCGGTTATGATCGGCGGTCACGACCGCTGTTCGAAACCGCCGTTCATACCTGATCGATTTTAATCTCTCGGTCTAATTCGGCGGTTGGATCGGCGGTCACGAAACGGCCGAATGAAACCGCCGTTGATGCTTTGTTCTTCACGAACTCAATTCGGAGGTCGTGATCGGCAGCCTGGCCGTCGATTGAAACCGCCGAACGGTGCGTTTCAGGGGCAAACTTATCTTTTCACATGCCCAATTCTTGATGTCTATAAATATCTTACTTTCTCATTCTCTGATCAAGTTCATTGAGTTATTAGAACCCTAAACTTCAAAGAGAGATTTTTGAGAAAAAATCAAATCAAGAACTCACCTTTAAACACTCAAATCAAATCCTTTTTGCATCAAAGTTCATCTTGCATTCATCTATGATTGGGTTTGCATCATCACAACATGCTTGGTAAGATTTTGATTAATTTCATCTTATTTTAGTATTTTTACTATCAAGCATATTCTCTTTTAATTACTTGTATGTTTTTGATCATATGATAAATACAAGATTAGAGAATTAATTGTGATGAATTGATTGAGTGTTGTTTTGTGATAGCTAATTAGGTTTTTGACTAATCTTGATTAGCTAAGCTATTTGACATGTCATTTAGCAATTGATATCTATGGTTGATTTAAATTGATTATCTCATCATCCTAGATAAGCATCTAAGGTTACCTAGCCTTGTTTGTTATTTGAATATTTATACATATTCACATAGGTTGCATAATCTCTTCATAGAGAATTAAGTCTTGAGGCTAAGGTTGCTTAGGCCTCAAGCAATTAGGACTAGAGCCACTTTTAAAGGCCCGAGTGGTAGAAGTGGGGGGTTATTGACCGGAGTGTTAGACGAGGTCTACATAGGTTGTAAACTCCATTTCGATTAGTGGATTTCGAGATCCGAGTGTGGCACACTAAACAGCCCATGGTTTTTCCCAGTGGTTGGGTTTCCACGTATACATCAAGTGTTATTTAAATTCCGCACTATATTACACTTGCTTGTATTTTTGACTAGTAAGGGCATTTTCGTAAAATTGACTTGCATGCGAAAATTGGGTAATAATAGTTAAAATCTATTCACCCCCCCCCCCCCCTCTAGATAATATCTAACACACCGAGCGTTATTGTTATTTACTTTCAGATACTCTCCGGATACTCCAGATTACGTATCCGATACACCAAATGGCGTATCCGTTGATTTTTTCCACAAGTTTGACTAGAGGATACTTAGGAGATACTTAGGGGATACTTGGAGGATACTTGGAGGATACGTTTGGGGCAATATTATAATTATTTTAGTATAAAATGGGGTCAAATTATAATTTCAAAATTTTAGGAGTCAAAATGAAATTGTAAGGAAATTTTTGTTTTGATTCTATTGACATGGAGAATACCGAGATACTTGAGATTGCAAACCTTTCTCTTAATGAACTAGAGTTAAAGGCCTAATTATTTAGATCCTTTAACAATATAAATGATAATAATGAAGTTAGTTAGGAATTTAAAATATGTTTTATGAGTTTTTTTTATGCAGTATTTAGATTTTGTAATATGTTATAACTTATGTGACGTATGTTTTATTTGGATTTTGTAATATATTCGACTTATGTGACATGTTTTATTTGGATCCTGTAATATGTTACATTGTTATGACTTATATAGTTATGTGATATGTTTTATTTGGATTTTGAATATGTTTTTATTTTGAATGAATTATCAAATATGTTTTCATATATTATTATTATTATTTAAATTTAAATATATATTATTTTAATTGACGTATCCTGCCGTATCCATATCCTAGTTTTTGAAGATTTACCGTATCCTCGTATCGTGCCGTATCCTCGTATCGTGTTGTATCTGTATCCCGTATCCGTATCTGTATCCGTATCTATGCTACATAGAGTCTGTATCTAGGTAATTTTTTAATTGATTTTCATATTAAATAATTTTATTGCATTGGGTTAAATTTTATATTGAATTTTTTTTCTTAATTTGTTTTTCATAACTTGTATGTATAGTAAACTTCAATTCTCATTATTTTCAAACACAAGTTGTCTTCTTACCATTGTTACAGCTATATTCAGGTAATGTTTTAATAGTTTTTTTTATTAAATAATTTTATTGTATTGTATTAAATTTTTTAATTGAACTTCTTTCTATTGATATAAGTTAAATATAAAAATTTAATCCAATACAATAAAATTATGTAATAAAAAACAATATAAAAAAATTACCTAGACAGGGCTATAGAAAAAAAAAAAAGTTGTAGACTCATAGAGTAACAACACAAACCATAGACCTGAATATATATATATTAAAAAAAATGATATTAAATAAAGAAGGGCAATCTATGAAATTAGTTGATGGTTTGTATTATAAATAAAATGAAAAAGTTGGCTATTTATAAAGATTAGATTTTTAATATAAAACTTTTATTGTTATCCACATGACAACACAAGAATAGAGCATGTGATGAGAGTGTAAGTTGAGAGAGTGAATTTAGCACTCCTCATTAATAAATTATTAATTTATCGATTAAATAATATCTCGATTAAGGACAATGGTAGACATCCAACCATTTTTGTCCAACTTTTTGTCTGACCCCTGATGTGTCAGTTGGTGAGTGGATATATGGATAAATCATTATTAATGTGCATCCACTCACCAACTGACACATCAGGAGTTGGACAAAAGGTTGGACAAAAAGGTTGGATGTGTAACATTATCCCTCGATTAATTAATAAATTTTCATGGTCCCAAGGATATTAATTGATATAGGTTTGACTGTACTTGTGTTTATTTAAGAACTTATTTGGTTGGGCTTTTAAAAAACCTCTATTGGTAAAAGATCTACTTGTAGTAAATCTATTAAAATTAGAGTTTTTTTTTTTTTTTTTTTTAAATTATAACTATTTGGTTGGTAGACTTTTAAAAAAAAATGTTTATTTTGAAGAAGCACCTCCCCATGAGTTTTTGCCTAGTAGAGGTTTAAACTCTACCAGCCTCTACTTAATTTAAAATAGACAATCTCAAAAGTCTAACCAAACAACTCTAAAAAAACTCAAATAGACATTTGTAGACCTTTTGAGGAAGCTATAATATTTAGTTTTGTTTAATAATTTTAATTAAAGATAAAATTGTTATTAAAAAATATATTAAAATATATTGTAAATAGATATTAATTTTTTGATGAAATTGGACTGACGTAAGAGGAAAAAGCATCACAAGCAATCATATGCTAAAAAACCCCTAGATAGTATCCATGAATATATATATATATAAAGGAAAAAAAAAACAAAAACAAAAAATAAAACAAAACAAAAGCATCAACCAAACATTCAAAAACAGAGGACATATCCCCCAAAAACCCGGAGGAACGCAGTGACACAAACTAAGCAAGAAATGTATAATGTAATTCTATGAATTCAATTAATAAAGTAAAAGACAAAAACAAAAATTAGTACTTATCGGTTTGACTGAGGCTTGCACTAGATGCAATCGGCTAAAAGCAGATTTCGTCCCTCCTACGGTGTTGACAGTTCTTGGACGTCTGACTTCTATGATACAACAGTCTTCTACGTATATAGAGCAACACTCTAATATATACGTTCTGATGAACTAATGCTTGCGTATTGTACTCTCAGGAAGAAGATGAAACTCAAAAGTAATACAGATGTTTTTCTAATCAATTTGTTGTTCTTAAACGATTACCAGAGTTAATATTTATAAATGCTTAGTGACTCTCCCAATAGACATCAATGGTGTCTATTCAAAGAACTGATATGTCTATTAATGTCAACAGACTTCTGAAGATACATAACTATTCATCAGAGTAATTTAATAAAAGAATTAATAATAAAATAATATTATATAAAATAAAAACCTAATACTATAGTAAAAGACTACAGACAATTATCTTATACTCCATTCATTCATAATTTCCAACAAGAAAAACAAAGCTAGGAAAACCTGAAAGATTATCTACCCATACAATCATTACCAACTAACAAATAACATAATGAATGAGTGGAAGACCACCACAAATCAGAAGGAATACCCAAAGCGTGCTTAGAGAGAGTATCCCCACCTGATTACCTTCCTTGAAAATATGAGAGACTTATAACTCCATATGCGAGATCTGATAAATGCAACGCTGCCAAGCTTGACGAACACACCAGGTAACTTGATCAGACCTATCAGAAAGAAGCTGAACAACATAAAAAGAGTCACTCTCAAGTCAGATCCTATGTTAACCCAACTTCCACGCATAAATAGATATTATTGATTGTCAATAGTTTTTTTTTTTTTTTTTTTTTTTTTTTTTTTTTGAATTACAACAACTGTCAGGACCAACGAGATTAGACTCCATAGCACAACCCGGAACACTACTCCCACTATTGGGGAGAGAGCACCCACACTCAAGGTGGGACAAATAATGTGTATATATACATAATTACATATATTGATTGTAAATACTCTAATAAATGAACTTAACTTTACGTCAATTACAATAAAATCAGTCCACTAACATTAAAAATAGAACTCATCATTCCCCTAATTATTTACTGAATTACCATTAAGTCATCTATCTTCTAGTTGGAACTTTCAACTGCAGTTGGACCTTTCAACTCCATTGCAACTGCAGTTTAAAAATATTTGTTAACAAACTAAATTCATACAAAAATTAAAAAGAAAACTAGAAGTAAAAAATCTAAAAATTTATTAAAATAACTAATATTCACACACACACAAAAAAAAAAATCATATTACATGAATTCTCAATAATAATTGATAACAATTGACGAAAGCTTTCAAAAAAAAAAATACCTGGTCCGGATTAATAGATATTGTCAGAAAAAAAAAAATAATAATTGATAACAAAATATGGATGATCAAATGATTAAATGACAGGTATCCAAGCATGAATTTAATATATATATAGTTTTTCTACTGTCAGTTGGTCCGGATTAATAGATATTGTCAGAAAAAAAATAATAATAATTGATAACAAAATATGGATGATCAAATGATTAAATGACAGGTATCCAAGCATGAATTTAATATATATATATATATAGTCTTTCTAATGAACCATAGATTATGGAGAAGTTTTGACAAGTACATACACTTTGAGTCAAAGTATGTAAATCTAATGGTCCGCATTCTTCGTCCTGATATATTTTATATATTTTATATCAGGACGAACTGACAATAGAAAGACTATATATATATATATATAGTCTTTATATTGTCAATTCGAACTGATATAAAATATATCAGTTCATTGCATGTGGGACATTGGATTTAAAAGATACTTTGACAAGTGCATGCAGCTAAATCAAAGCATTTAAATTCAATGGTCCACATGTAAAGAACTGAAATATTTTATATCAGTTCGAACTGACAATAGAAATATATTTATTATTTTAAGAGTTAATTACAAAAACTTCGCTAAATTTAGGTGAAATTTCATGCATATTCAAATTTTTATTGCACAAACTTCCCTTAGAAAACGTTGACTAACGATTTGACAAATGACCAATCTAATGGTCAAGGGGTGGTCCAAGGGTAAAATCGATTTTTTACACACAAAAAATTAAACACAAAAAGAACCTCATATGTTTCAATATAGATCTATCTGAATAATAACTATAAAATAATACCCAAAGTTTAAGAGATTACAAATTCACCCCAAACCTAACTTCTCTTCGCTGCCACCGCCGATGCCACGATGGCAGCGAAACCTATTGGAGGAGGCACGTTGCACCTCCTTCTTTCGGGAGGAGGCGACGAACCTCCTCTTAAAGAGAGGATATGGAGAGGCCTCTACATAGATGAGGCATCATGCCTCCTCCTCTTTAAATGAAGATGGGACGAATCGCACCTTCCTTTTTCATGGAGGAAGAGCCTTATCCAAGATCATAGAGGAGGCTGCAAGCTTTTTCCCACCGGTTTTGCTGCCACCACAATACCAGTTGTTTGTTTTTAATTAATTAAAAAATTTAGGGTTGATGTGGTGAGATGTGATTGGAAAATCTTTATTTTTTTTTTTTTTCGTTTATTAATAGCACTGAATAAAAAGATAGTTTTGCCCCTATGTCGTTACTGACTAACGATGGTAAATTGTTAGCAACATATCAGAGGGTATGTTTGTGTAATTATGACATTCTTACCATTTTTTGTACAATTTCACATAGAAGTAGGAAGTTATTGCAATTTCTCCTTACTTTGTAAAAAAGTGTCATACTCCTTTGTCTCAACCCAGGAAATTTTGCCTTATCCACAAATAAGAAGATGAGCTGTCAGTCTTACCTTCCAACATGTAATGAATTATGAACCTACTCATGTAATGCACTGGTTCACTATATTTATAAAAAACGGTTCTGAAAAATTAATATTTGAAGAAAAAAAAATAAGAATTATTTTTGTACTTCTTCGTAACTACCATATACAGTAGCAAAATTCTTTTATGAATACCTTGTTTGAAATTTCTTAAAAAAAAGTCAAAATATTTCTTAAAGAGGCTGTTGGTAATATTTCCAAACCTTAAGGATGTGAATGACCAAAATTTGTGTTGTTGAATGGTTGGATTTTAAGGTTCAAGTACAGCAAAAGAACCTGGAGACTTTATATGATATGTGACCGCTTTAATCTTTAAAAGTTTTCACCATGGCCAACATTATGATTTATGATAAATATTCTCAGGCAGGAAAAGTAAAATCATGATTATTTAATTGCAATGCATGGACCACCCATAATGATAATATTTCACTGATATACCACAAAGAAATCTAACAACATATAGTTTGGATCCCTAGCCAATATGGATATGTTTGCATTATATAATAAGATTATACATTTAATTTAAATAGCTAATTGATAACTCCAAGGTCAAATATAAAGTCACCATCAATGTCTTATGTAATAAAACAAATAAATAAATGTTTAAAAAATTAGATAATAAAAAATAGAAGTTCAGGCCAGAGAAGTAACATGTTCCAGTTTGATCATGTTGTTTTTAACTAACAATAACAACTGGCCTGCTAGAGAGAGAGAGAGAGAGAGAGAGAGAGTTTTGCAAGAATTGAAGAGAAGAGAAAAAGAAAGAGAGAGAGTTTTGCAAGAATTGAAGAGAAGAGAAAAAGAAAAAGAATGAAGAGGAGAAGAGAAATGGAGAAGGGGTCAGAGATCAGGTGTGCCATTGAAGAGCTGTCCATGTTGATTAAACTTATTAAGCCTAAAGATAATCTTGATCATGATTCTGTTGCTTATGTTCCAACCAAGCCTTTCTTACATGTCTGCAACTTGCTTCTTCAAGTTCTTGGTTAGTTTCTTCTCTCTCTCTCTCTCCCTTATGTATATAAATATAAACTGCTTCTTTGTTGTTTTGCAGATAAGATAGGCCCAACTATGCTTGTACTTAGACAGGACATTCATCAGAACATTCAGGTAACACCAAAGCTAATTATGCATTTTTCTTTCTGGGTATTTCTGTCATTGCAATTGAGAATTATTGAGTGTTTTAATCTGTCTTATTGTTCATTGATAGAGATTGGAGAAGCTTTGTGAATGTGATCCTTGTGTGTATTCAAATGTGGTTGAGATGTTGAAGAAAGAGAGCAGTGAAGGCAATGCAAGAAAGGGTCCAAGCTGTAGCAAAGCCTTTGTTTGGCTCACCAGGTACTACATTCAACATTATTGATCTCTCTTGCTTTGACTTTGCTAAATCCAATGACATAATTAATTAACTACAAAGTGGAGAAAAATGAATGTGTTGTGTGTGTATATATAGGTCCATGGATTTTACAGTGGCATTGTTGGAAAGATTATCAAAGGATCCTGGGCAGAAAATGGAGGAAGCTGTGGAAGATTCTTATAATGTTACTTTGAAGCCATGGCATGGATGGATTTCCTCAGCTGCTTTCAAAGTAATTAACTCTCTTTTCTTTTCTACAAATACATATGCAGATTTGTTTACTTTGAAGCTGTGGTGGTTGCAGGTAGCTCTGAAACTGGTGCCTGATAATGTAACCTTCATGAATTTCCTGCTGGCAAAAGATGAAACTTATGATACCCTTAAAGACGAAATACAGACATTGATTTCATTACTAGAGCCTTTTCTGGAACACATCCACTCTATTCTGGTTAGAGTTTTTCACCTTATCTTTTCCTGATTTCTGATGATGCTCCTTACGTCTTAACAACTCAGGTTTTCATTGCAGAGATCATATGCCTTGGATACCTTGAAGTCTACGTAAGGAAGCAAATGTACAGATTTTGGTTTTATGTAGCTTCACCACTTGTTCTTTTCATATGTATATATCAAAGCTGTAATTTTGCCTTAAAAGGACTTTATCTATACATCTTAAATAGACTTCTGGAATTACAAGTGAAAACCTATGCTTTTTATAGGACTTTATCTATACATGAACAGATTAGTTTACATTATGTAATACTTTCGAGGATTCTATAATAATTACTTATTGAAATTTCTCATGCATACTTTCAAGCTAGATGGTTAAGTAAATTTTCCAAATTTTAACTTGACAAGGAAACAAAGTTCTTCATTTTACATCAGCAATCAGAGTTTCTCTCTTTTCTTATGTCCTTTTGATGTTATAGCAAATAGATCAAGTGATCAAATGAATGTTATCAAAGATACCCATCTGGTCCATTCCCAAATTAAAGGTAATCGAATTTGAAGACTTGCGAGGAGGTTCATGGAGTGCCACGAGTGCTGCAACTAAACCTGCATTGCTAGCTATGCTTGGTTCGGTGAACCATGGTTTTCCTCTTTCATCCGAAAACTTGTCAAATTCATCTGGTCCAGCTACCAAAGCGCCCAGAAGAACATTTGGATTTGGTTCTGTAGAGTATAGCCATCTATCTCCTTCAGCACAAGAGTAATGATGATTATCCCAAGGAATTGATGCACTCCTATGGTGAACTTGGGTCGGATACTTGTCTCCGAAGCCAACCATGTAGCTCATTTTCATAGGGTTATCTCCTAGTATGTAATTAACCTTTAAAATAAAACCCTTATCAGTATACAAGTGGAGGATTTGTTTTACAGGTGCATAATTATTTGAACAAGGTAATAGGTACTTCACCTGAGACATGGAGAAGCTCCTTAATGTCTTAAGCGAAAAGCCATCACTGCCACAACTGACTCCTGATCTCCTCAGAAGATCAAGGTAGTCACTGTATAGCTTACTGAGAAAAGTTGCTGTTGCAGCATACTCAAGTGGTTCGCCATTATCACGACTTTGGAGGATCAATCCACCTACATTAAGAAAGCCATTATTATTATATGTTCAAGCATAAATATAATGAAACTTAAGCATATAATTGATGGAAAAAAATACCTTCAGTCTTATTGAAGATTTCATCAGAAAGATAAGAACACATAAGCTGATCAGTCCTGCTTGATGAAGATTCCATAGCACTTTCATAGGGATAACCAAGATCATGGAAGAATCTAAGCCTTGTTAACAAAACCTACAATCCATAATTGGATATTAATTCAGCAATTGTGCACTATAAATCCTTAGAAACCCCATAAATGTTTTTATTAAAATTACCGCAGTAGCAGTGAGCTTGTTGTTCCAATAGAAAATCCCTGTGTCAGATATTGCTTCTTCATCCTCAGCTGCTTCGAACTTCTCGGTGGCATATTCAAGATAAGAATTGTTCCCAGTAGCAAAAAACAACCATGTGCCTCCCCAAACTAATTCATCAATGTAGCCAGTTGAGTTATAAAATTTTCTTGCTTCTCCTCCACAGGCACTAACCTCAGTGTAAGTTCCTTGCTCATGACCGGTGTCATTCCTAATCGTAAAATCATACAACTTTTCTGCTGCTTTAATTAATTCTCCTGAGTATACATTCTCTTGTTTGAATACTATGGATGCTGCCGATAATGCTGCAATAATCTCCCCTAAAATATCTGTAGCTTTGCTATTACACATATAAATAGGTCTCTCATAGTTCATGTCTTCAGGTCTTTGCCAGCAGTTTGTTTCATTATCAGTATTTCCAACCTAAACTTGCAATGCAGACAAAATTGTTGGTAAATTTGCATTTCAAGATCATAAGAACTGTAAAGAGCTTAAGAATAAAGAATAAAGAATCAGAAAACTTGCCTGAGAATAAAGAATCGGGGAATTTGCAGAAGTTGAATTTGGAGAAACAAAGAGCTTAAGCAAGTAGTCAGTACCCCATTTGATAATATCTTTGACATGTTCAAGCTCACCTATATCTGCATACTTTTCATGGTATTCAATCACACTCCAACTTAGGAGGGTAATAGTGTAAGCTGTTGGGAAACTGAACTTTATGTTGTTGCCGGAATCATAAAAACCACCCACAAGATCAGTATGCGTGTTGTTGAAAATCCCATCTTGCATTCCTGAATTTCCTCGGAATTTCACTGGACTGTTACTTGGATAACTGCCGGCTGCAAGAAAAAGCAAAAGCAATCTGATGGAATTGAATCAAGAATAAACAAGTAACCAAATGAAAAAGAATAAAGAAGTTTACACTTTTGAGCATCGAAAAATGTTAGAGCTTGGTTGAGTGCAAGTGTGAGATTCTTTGAAGGGCCATGGTGGTGATGTTTGTGAGGCAAGAAGTGCACCAAGAGAACAAGTAGAAGCATGAGAAAAAGTATCGATGCAGAAGTATAAACGAAACTTTTGAAGTATTTTCTGTTGGTGATAACAAGTTGATAATCAAAAGATTTAGAGTATCTGGAAGGGAGAGAATCGTATGGTGTGGAAGACTCAGGAGCCAAGTTGAAACCAACTTGTATTGAATTCCATTTGGTCGCTGAAGGGAGAAGCCGCCCTGCCTCAGAAATTGTATGAACATACCTCACAGAGTACATTTCTACATCAGAGACAGAGGTATGTGTTGGAGAACCTGGAGGGTTAATTTTTCTAGGCATAGTTGTGTTGCCTTGGAAAAGCAGTTCCAAGCTAGTGATATTGTTCTTCTAGGACTAGCAAGTAATCATACATAACACACTGTTTTCATGCTACCTAGAGGCACCATCTTTTTCTTGTGATCAACTTTCCCCTACAAATCATACAAACCAGCTGTGCCTGTCTAAAAGAAACAAAGAAAAGAAATTAATTCGATATTTACAGAGAAAAACATGACCAAAAATTGTTGACTGTAGAACATGGTAGGGATGCAGATGAAAGAAATTGAATTGGAAAACACCAAATGGCAAACCGTCCAAACAGCTAATCCAATGTATGGTTAATTTGTCTCTCATGTTATTTTATTTATGTACATTTGTGGAAGCCTCAGCCGTCCAAGCAGCACAAAATACCATAGTTTTGATAGCAATAACAGTTGGCATCTTTCATTTGTTGCCATAACATATTTGCATACAATGTAACGGCATGATTGGAGAAACAAATATCAAAACAAATTTGTAAAATTGGCAGGTAAGCAATGCTGGGTTGAACCTCTCTAAAAAACTGTACGTGCATTCCTATAATCAGTATTGTAAAGGAAAACAAAATTAGGATTCCACACGAAATTACACGTGGGATCCCGCACTAAGAATCCTCCTTGTCGGGATCAAATTATTAGACAAAAGAAGCTGCTGCTGCTATAGTTGATCCTGCCAGAAGGAATCAATTACAGGAATATAGTGATTCTTTCTCATTAATGCTGTCAAATTCTTCAAAACTTGATGAATATTATCTGCATTAGGATGAGATGTGTCCCCTGCAACAAATAAATTAGTTTTCTGTCCTATGACGATCCAGCTACATCCAGGCAACTTCTTCACTCCTTTTTCTCTCATTTCCCTTCTCAAACTGTTAACCTCATTCCACTTTCCCAGTGCAGCATATATATTGGAAAGCAACACATAGGGTGAAGAATTCTGGGGTTCCAACTCAATCAGTTTTTCGGCTGCCCGCCTTCCTCTAATATCATCTCTATGTATTCCACAAGCCCCTAGCAGTGTAGCCCAAATCTTAGCATCCGGTTCAAAATTTAGTTTGTCAATGAATTTTTCTGCCTCTTTAAGAAAACCCCCTCGACCTAGAAGATCTATCACGCACGCGCAATGATCTACTCTAGGACGGATCCCATAGTAATTTACCATACTCTCAAAGATCTGACAACCTTCAGACACCTTCCCTGCATGACTACATGCGGTCAGGACACCAAGGAATGTAACATCATCAGGTAAAACATGTGTTTCCTTCATTTCATCAAAGATTCTTAGTGCATCTTCTGCATAACCATGTTTTGCAAATCCAACTATCATTGAGTTCCAAGAGAAGGCAAAATTTTTATTACCCATTTCATCGAAAACCTGAACAGAACTTTTCACATCCCCGCATTTAGCATACATGTCTACAAGGGCACTACCTGTTAACTCATCTAAATCATAACCAGTGTGAAAAATGAGAGAATGGATCCCTCTACCATCTCTCAAAGAAGATAAGAGAGCACATGCACGAAGGACACTGACAAATGTAGCCTGATCTGGTAGGGCATTGTTGCTACGCATTGCTCGATAGAAATGCAAGGCGTCCTCATTAAGATCATTTTGAGTGTGTCCGGAAATAATAGCAGTCCATAAAACTACGCTTTTTGGATTCAGGAACTCCGTGTAGAGAATTCTTGCATCTGTATGTCTCCTGGAGTTCATATACATGCCCAGAAGAGAGACGCCCAAGAACTCATCATTGTATAAAAGACCCATCTTTACTATAACACAGTGGAATTGTGTTCCCAGATTGAACTTATGAGGTCCATCACATGCATCTAAAAGGCTTGCAAAAGTAATTTCAGATGGGTTTAATCCTTCAGCCTGCATCTCTTGATACAGAATAATTGCTTTCTCTAGATTGTTTTGAGCATATCCAGCAATCAGAGCATTCATGGAAACCACACTTCGCCCAGGCATGCCAGATAGTACTTTATGTGCAGCCCCAATATCTCCAGTCTTGGCGTACATGTCAATAAGTGAGCTACCCGAATAAATACTTGTTTCCAGACCAACTTTGACTGAGAGACAATGTACCTGTTTCCCTTGCTTGAGACCTTGAACATTTGCACAGGCACTGAGTATACTGGCTAAGGACACTTCATCAGGCACAATCCCACACAAAATCATTCTCATAAACATGTTAAAAGCCTCAAACTTGTCCCCTTCCTGTGCATATCCAACAATAATTGCATTCCATGAAACATTGTCTCGATTCCCCATGCGCTCAAATAGTTGCCTTGCTTCAGTCAGAGCCCCAGACTTAGCATACATGTCAACCAATGCGTTTCCCACAAATAAATTTGAGGCTAAGTTGTTCTTGATAATGACTGTATGCAACTGACAACCCATTTCCAGATATTCCAAGCAAGCACATGAACTCAGAATGCTAGTATAGGTAAAGTCATCAGCATGAAAACCAAAGCTCTTCATTTCAGAGAACAATTCCAACACTTCATGAGCATACCCATTTTGTGAATAACCTCCAAGCATGGCATTCCATAAGACGATATTCCTCTCATCCAAAGAATCAAACACTTTCTTCGCAGATTCCATTTTCTTGCACTTGGCATACATACTAATCAAAGAACTTCCCACATAAATATTAGCGTTTAAACCCTGTTTAATAGCCTCAGCATGAACCATCAAACCAAAGTCAATAGCAGCTAAACTAGAAATCGCACTCAACACACTTCCTAACGTGGATCTTGAGGATTTAACACCAGCTTTCCTCATTCTTTCGAAAAACTTTACAGCTTCTGCCTCATAGCCTCTCTTGGCGTGCCCCGAAATCATCACATTCCATGCCACAACATTCGGATTTTGCATCTGAGAAAACAATTCACATGCATCATCAAGCCTTCCTAGATGAACACATGCATTTATCACAGTCACAAAGGCCACTTGGTCCGGAATGTGGCCAACTTTCTTCATCTTTTCAAACACCTCCAATGCTGCCTCAGGCAAACCAGCTTGAACATATCCAGAAATCATTGATGTCCAAGAAACTGTATCCAAATCCACTGCCCCATCAAAAACCCTCCTTGCATCACTCACTTTATTACACTTAGAATACATCTCAATGAGAGCACCCTGACAAAAAGAATTCGACTGAAGTCCAACCTTAATAACTTTACAATGAATTCGCCTACCATAACTAACATCCAATGATCTTGCACAAGCAGATAAAACCATGGCAAATGTGAACTCATTCGGCAACACACCAGAATTACACAGCAGAGCAAAAGACTTAACAACATGATCAAACAACCCGCTTTTGGAATACACGGATAAAATAGAATTCCAAGCGAAAACATCTCTGTTTTCAAGCCGATAAAACACCTTGTTGGCCAAGTCTACATTGCCACACTTGGCATAAAGATCAACAATTGCATTCCCCAGCAACCCTTTTGAGGAGAATCCAAATTTGGTGCCGTGGGCATGGATAATTCTGCATGTTTTTAGTATGTGAGACCTTTCGTCGAACAGGCGGTGGGTATTTATTCGTCTGCATCCTTGGAGACAAATTTTCAAGAGATGGGTGTATATGTGATTTGAGGTCGGGTGAGTTGACTCGGAGGATCTCTTTGACAAGGTTGAGTAGTGAAGAATGGAGTGTGGATTTGAGTTGGGTAAAGATATCAACAGAAATCTGCGTCTGCACCGCATCGAACTCGGGGACGTGTAGACCGAAGCTTGTTTATTTTACATTTTTTTGTTTGTTTGCTGTTGCTAACTACAGTTAATTTTCTGAAATAATTAAAGAAAAGTCTAATCTAAATTTTGGGTGTTTCATGTTTGTACAAGTCTTACCAAGGAAAAGTGATCCAAAAACCCAAAAAAGGAGAGAGAGGCTCTGCCTTCTCTCTAAGAAGTTCACCGCCTCCAACCCTTCTCTCACCGCCTCCTCAGTCCGTCGTCGGTTTCTTGCTGTGGCAACGGGAGTCGGCGGCGATGTCGTCCCTCCGGGCGATCTCCTTCCTATGCTGAGTCTTCCCGGTCCGATCGACGCCTCCAGTGGCTGCTACGACGGCCCTGGTTTCGTCTGGCCGACCCTCTCGTGCCACCGAGCGGGTCCTTTTCCTCCAGCCGACGCCGGCAGCGGTTAGATCGGCCGATTCGCTCTGATCCGGCCAGATCTAGAGTGTCTTTTCGGTGTGCACTGCAGCGGCGGCCCTGTTGTTCGTGCGGCCAGGTCCTCTCCGCCGGAGCACTCGCCGGCAGCCACGGAAGTCTTCCTCCTCTGATCGGTGATGGGCTCAGTCGGTTGCTTTAGTCCTCTTTGTGAGGTAGTTTCGTTTTTTCGATACTTTTGGCGGAAGACTACGGACCTTGGTGGGGGTTTGCTAGGACAGGTGGCGCGGGGTTTCGGTCGACATCTCCGGCGTCGTCGCTCCCTTGCCGGCGGCGTCCTGGTGGGTCTTCTCCGGCGGCCTGGGTGTAATATATTTGTTTGATAAATCTTAACCATGTCTCTTTTTTTTGCCCACAAGGACTAGCTTTGTAGATGAACGAGCTTGAGTTTAGACAAATGACTCTCAAGTCAGTGACTCAAATCCTACAAATAATAAAAAGCTTAGATATCTGGATAGATAAATACTGTCAAAGATAAAAATTATCATGTCCCTTTTTTCTATATAACTATCAATTATATATATACAGTCTTTCTATTATCAGTTCGAACTGATAAAACTGATAAAAGTTATATCAGTTCCTTGTATGTGGGTCATTGGATTTAAATACTTTGACTGACAAGTGCATACAGCCAAGTCAAAGTATTTAAATCCAGTGGCCCACATGCAAGAAACTGATATAACTTTTATCAGTTCGAACTGATAATAGAATTTCTATATATATATTTGACGGCTATAGATTATAATTTTGATTTCGACTGTACAATATCTATAAATTATTAATTAATAGATTTATTAATCAATCTATAAATTATTAATTTGTAGAATACATTTATGATTATGTATATATAAACAACCGACTAAAGATTCAACTAATATCATTAATTAACTAAAATTACATTAATAAAAAATTAATTCAATTGTACTTAGAGTCCGTTTAGGAGAGTTTCTCAAATAGAGTTTCCACAAGTAAAGCTTTTAGGGAATAGATGTTGGTCGTTTGGTTGTCGATTAAAAAAGCTCTTTTCAACCATAGATCGTTTGCTGAAAGAAAATTTAAAAGCTCTTTTAAATGATAGAACTATCAAAAATGATATATAAAAGAATTTAACACTTCACCAAACAAATATAAGATTATGAGAACATATCATTTTTTAAAATCATTCAACTCAGCCTTGGAATAAAACCTATGAAGTTGTTTAAAAGCTCTTAAACACAATTCAATAAAACCTATGAAGCTATTTAAAAGCTCTTAAACACAATTCAATAAAACCTATAAAGTTGTTTGTTACAATACACCCTAACAGCGGAAACTACAAATCTCTACTAAACAATTTAATAAAACCTTTGAAGCAATTTTTTTAAGTGTTTCGTATTTTATGATTCTGGTTTTAAATTCATGTTGAAATTCATCTGGAATTCTCTTTACTTGTTGTTTCTCTGTACTGAATTATTTATAATGATTATCGGACCAGAGAAATAACATAAATTTAAAAGTTAGAAAGATGTAACATAAATAAAATTTTACAAAAGAAAAAAAAAATTGAAAGGAGAGATCTTGAAACTTATAGGTTAATGATGAATCTTCAAAAGTTTGAAGTGAAACAAAAGTCAAAGTGAAACGTTATTGTTGAGAAGTAGTGTTTAACGTGTAAAAAAGAAATATTTGATTAGGGTTTTAAAAAGATACTATGTGATTAATAAAATATAATAGGGTTATATTAGACATTTAATATTTTTTTTTTAAAAGCTCAAAAATATCTACTTGGAAAAGCCTAAAATTTGAGTTTCTCAAAGTAGACATAAAATAGCTTTTTTAATTGTCAAAAGCTCTACTGGAGTGTCAACCAAACGACATGAAAAAAAAATTGAAAAGAGCTTTTTTAATTAAAAAAGCTCTTTTCACAAGTAGATAAACTCTCCCAAACAGACACTTAAGATGGGGATGATACAATAGCTTTGGAGCCTATTATGCGTAAAGAAGCACTCAAAGTATCAACAACACTTCATAATTTTTTGTTGTATTTTGAGAATTCAACTCCAAAACTTTTAGGTGCATTAAGAAAAATTGGAGAAAAAAACAAGAAACAATAGAGTCATATTTCAAGAAAATATGATAGTAAATTATATTTGTAATTTCAGTAAATTATTAATTTTTGATATAAATGGGACCATATAAATATATAGGGGTTCTTTGAAAAGTATTATCTTATCAATTTATCGCAATTATTAATTTATCCCATTGGCTCAAGTTGAGACCGAAAAAAATTATTATATTATAAAGATTATTAATTTTTGGAGGTTTACCATAAATGTATACATGAAATTTTTTGATAAATAGACGAAAATAAGATGACATGAAGGGGTGTGCATTTTCAGTTTGGTTTGGATTGAAGCTAAATGTCAAACCAAATCAAATCAAACCAAACCAAACCAAAATGTATAAATTTGGCTGTATTTCAACCCAAACCAAATCAATGTGATTTGGCAAACCAATTCAAATTAAACAAAAAATGAATCGTATAATCGAGATGGTTTGAATAGATTTATCGGTTTAGTTTGAACCCAAAAATCAACTTGTATTATTATAAAAAAGTTATTTAAATATAAAAATATTAAACACATGTATGCTCTGAGCTCCCTTGATAAACTCTACGCCACTCAACGATTCTTCTCTAAGATGTTCACAGAAGGCAAGAAACTGCAATCCCAATGTCAACAGCCTTCTCTCCAAATCAAGTGCAAATCCTTAGGCTCCTGCACATGCCAGACTAAAAAGAAGAATCATTTCAAACGCTTCAAGAATAAAAAAGGCAGTTCCAAAAGATTCAAGTTCTTCAGAAAGAAAGCAAAACGAGGCTGGAATAAATCCCAACGGTGTTATATCTGTGGCAAACCTGGACACTTTGCAAAGAAATGTCCCAACAAGAAAGCCAAATCCGCTAGACTAGTTCAGCAGTTAAAAGACATTGCTGATGAAGTTCCGTCCGACGCAGACATTGAATCAATCTTCTCTGAACAAGATAGTGCAGATCACACCACAACCTTTATTCTCCAAGAAGATCTTTCTGACTCAGAATATTCTGGCTCCTCAGACTACAGCTCTATTCCAGAATCCTATCAGGCTACTCAGCTTATTTCTCATTCCGGTCCTCAAGCTCCGGTTCGGATTCTGCCTGACAAATACTCCAAACCAATTGATGTCATCGCTTATTTTGACACAGGTTCTCACACCACACTGATGAATCCAAAGGTCCTTCCTCCAGAATTTTGGAAACCCCATGTTCGGCATTTCAAAGCTGATGATGGAAAAGTTTTTTCTACTAATCTCATTTCTAGAAAAAGGATTGGTATTAAGTTCTTTCCATCCTTCACTCTTTGGGTCCATGTCATCGGTACTCCTCTTCCAGATAAAGACATCCTCCTAGGCTGGGATGTTTTCTGCCAAAGTAAATCCCTCCGGATTCTCCCTACCGGGATTTGATACAAAAAAGATTTCAAAGCCTTTTCTGATGTTCCAAAGATCTTCCCACTCTCAGAGATTCAATCACCATTTGAACTAATTCAGAAGAAATTGCTCCAACTTTGTGCTGACAGTCATGCCACTTTCTTTCACCCTTCTCCTTTGTGGAAAAATCCAGATTTCTTTATTAAGCTCCCTTTTAAGCTCAATGAAGATAATAATCCTACGAAGGCCACCCACTCAGGCATGTCTCCTTCGGACCTCCAACTGGCCAATGAAGAATGCAATAAACTTCTTCGTCAAGATCTGATCGAACACACTTCTTCCCCTTGGGCGTGCCAAGCCTTTTATGTTGAAAAACGCTCCGAGTTACTCAGAGGAAAAAGAGACTGGTCGTCGATTACAAACCTCTCAACCTTTTTCTCAGAGATGACAAGTTTCCTGTTCCTAGGCCAAATGTCTTATTCTCTAAGCTCCCTGGAGCCACGATTTTCTCAAAATTTGATCTCAAAGGTGCCTTCTGGCAAATTGGCATCCATCCAGATAAAAGTTATAAAACTGCATTATGTCTCCCCAATGCACAATACCAATGGACCGTTCTGCCTTTTGGTTTAAAAACTACTCAATCCCTTTGCCAAAAGGTCGTTACCAGAATTTTCCATCCCCTCTTACACTCAGCCCTCATCTACATTGATGATATCCTCATGTTCTCTCCAGATGATACATCTCACAATATTCTTCTCCAATAGTTTCATGACATTGTTCATCACTACGGTATTATACTCTCCGAAAAGAAAAACATAGTTGGCAAACCCGACATTGAATTTCTTGGCATGAACATCTCTAATGGTCAATACCGCCCTGGTCCTCATTTGGCTGTCCGGTTGTTAGATTTCCCTAATTCTGATCTTAGTGTGAAACAAGTCCAACGATTTTTTTGGTATCGTCAACTATGTCAGAGATTTTATTCCACATGTCAGTCGTTACACCTCAGTTCTCTCTACGCTTCTCAAGAAGCGTCCTCCTCCCTGAAGTTCCATCCATACTGAAGCCGTCATCACATTAAAGGAGATCTCTCAATCTTCTCATGCCCTCACCATCCCTTCTTCTGGCCAGCTTATCCTCCAAACTGATGCCAGCGATATTTTCTAGGGAGCCGTTCTCATCGAAGACGGAGACGGTCAAAGGAGATACTATGGTCATGCTAGTGGCAAATTCAAAGATGCCCAACAGCATTATCACACTATCTATAAAGAGATTCTTGCAGTTAAATACGGAATCTAAAAGTTAGATTTTCACCTCAGGACAAGGAACTTTATTGTTGAAATGGACAACTCATCATTCCCAAAGATACTTGATTTTCGCAATAAGATTCCTCCCAATCCTCTCCTTTTGAGACTCAAAGATTGGTTTGCTCGGTATGACTTCACTGTACGCCACGTGAAAGGCCACCATAATATAATTGCTGATATGCTCTCCAGACCTCCACTCTCCCATCTCATCACTCCCACAGGTCACTATCCTCTTATATTCATGACTTCTCCTGCTGGTCCCTCATCGTCCCCACCAGACATACCTGATTACTCATTTCCACCAGAACTCATGGCTACATTGCCACCTAATCATCAACCTTCTCTGGATCAGATCCAGACCTTCGCCAAGGCTCATCTTCCGATCTACTTATCCCAAATTATCAGTCAAGATTGTCGACACACCGTCAACAACCTGTCCAGACCATTTCTTGACCCATTCATAATGCCGCCATTCTACTACTTCTCCCCTCAACTCCTTTGGTTCCTCTGGTGTTTATCAGTTCTACACCACCATGCCATCGTTTTTCCACTCCAGGCTTTATATGGACATCTCCATGATCCGTCCTAACAGAATTCTCTGTTATGAATTTTCCTCCAATGGTTCACATCCTTAACAAATTGGAAAAACGAACTCATTAAACTTATGGGACAATATAACCTTTGGAAGCTTGATTATGAGTCAGATGCCTCTGTTTGCTGCATATGGATACTCCACAGGCCTTATAGATACAATCCCCATAGCAGGCTCTTATGGACAGCTAACACCAGTTACGAATGGTTTACCACTTATGATTACCAAAAAACGTACCCCAACAATCTCCAGATCTCACTGCTCAATTTCCTCTGTGATGTTAATCATGTCTCCACCGACGAAGTCTTCATCCTTCCTAACATCCCTAAAGACCCCTCTCAGAGCTAGAACCCTTTCCAAGATTCCTACATGATTGACTCTCAAGATCCCTTTGATTTCGCTTGGCCCTGCTCCATCTGTGGAGCCCAAGACTTAGATGATGAATATCACGCCACTTGCAATCTGTCTAGTCCGTGACCTCAAGCAGCCTGTGATTAAAGCTCGTGACCTTATCAGTCTCCAGTGACCGATCTTATCTCCATCCTGTGAATTTTAATGCTTTAATTATTGTACGTTACTTTTGTAGTTTTCCTTGTTGGGTTGTAATTATTGTAGGCCACCGGCCCCTTTAGTTTGCTTTTATTTTTGCCACGTTGATGGCTTTTCCTGTATGTTTTTTTTGGATGTATCTTGTCTCTCCCTCTATATAAGGAGAACTTGTCCCTTGTAAAAACCAGAAGCAAAAATCAATAAAATTTCTTGTGTGTTATAACTCTTATGTCTTTCTAAACACTTCCTCTCCTTCCTTCGAAAGCTTGTCTATGATATAAGTGATAGTCTGTAATAATCTCAGTATGCTCTGTGCTTGCCTCTGTTTGAGGATCCTGCACATCAGAAAATGAGATTGGTCCTTTAGAATTAAGGTCCCTGTCTGTCTCTGGAAGGTTGAAACGTTAGTACCCTGTTTAGGCCGTGGTTAGACCGCTATTATGAGGAAAGCTCTATAAACTCTAGAGAGGCACCCAGGGGTACCTGCCACCCGACTGGTATCAGAGCCTGTCTCGACTACCTGGAGTCCAGGTATAGAGTTAAACTATTACAAGTATCATAGCAATGGTATAGAAGGAAGAATTTTCAGAAATGGCAAACACTACCACTTCTCCCTCTGCTGCTACTTTAGTCCCTACTAGATTATATTATTCTATGTCTCTACCTCCTCCTACTATCCAAAGAACCCAGTCAAATAGGATACAGGATTTAGTAGAATACACTCATATCCCTGCCTCTGCTCAAATAAATGAAACTTCTCTCCCCCTTCTTAACCCATATAACATCTTCAAAAGAAATAGATCTCTTACTACTCGAATGATTCGTCTTGTTCAAACAAGACCTCCTCCTATCAAAGAATACGTCCAGTCCACAGGCTTAGACAAGTGCCTAATTCCGGCCTCACCAAGTGAACAATATGTTGATCTTGCCATTGATTAGAAAATGATAGATCAATGGATCAGAGAAGGTTACTCCCATCTTCACATAGGTGCTGTCCGTATCATTATCTCCCTACACGGCCGAAAAGGCTTACCTGTTACTGCCAGACTGGCCTTGCTCAACACCATTTATACTCAGTATGAACAAGCTGTCGTTGGTACTTGCCTATCTACTCTTCATGCTGAAAGTATATCTCTCACTTACTATCCCAATTTCAACATTCCTTTGAGAGATCAGAATCTCCACAACTGCCTGAAAGTTCAAGTTCAGATCCTTAGTGCTACTATGCAACCAAACTCTTATTTGGCTACCCTTCATCATCAACTTGCCTACCGGCTTCAGGATCACGCCCTTGACCTCCCTCTTCTTGGGCATAATGGTGACACCATCTTTATCAAAGCTGAAAGAGAGGATGAAGTTCCTACCATCCTTCAGATCCCTAAGCAATTGCCCAGAGACAAGCTTACGGAAATCATGCCCCTCGAATGGATCACGAACTATGAAAAGGCATTCGAGAATGTAGCCCCTGTTGTCGCTACAAATACAAAATATGTCCACCAACCAGATGGTTCCATCAAAACAATTTATGAACCCCTCATCGGTTCCAAGACTCTTTCCACCTCAGACACTCCTCCGATCTTCCAGGCTCTTATGATCAAGTCAGTCACCGCTAAAGATGACATTCCTATCCACAGTTTTGAAGCTGATGGATCTCTGATCTACACCGATAAGATCAATGGTCACTTCATCTTGGATGTTGATCCTAATATGTGTGACGCAGACTGTATATGTCGAGATTGTCTTAAAGATACTTCTTCTACTCCCTGTAAACCCTGGAACAAACCTTTCAAACCAGAAGACCCTGATAGTCCCTAGATAGGCTTACATCCTATCAAAAACAAACCCTTACCCATTTATGAAAATTAAGAAACATATAACAAGTATCATAACCAAAAAAAAACCATAATCGGACTGAAAAAAAGATCAAGTCAAACTGTCAAATATCGAAAAAAAAAGAGCTTAAATCAAGAATAGAAAAAAAAAATCATATAGTAAAAACTTTTTATTTATTTAAAACTATATATATATATATATATATATATATATATATATATATACAGTCTTTCTATTATCAGTTCGAACTGATAAAAGTTATATCAGTTCCTTGTATGTGGGCCACTGGATTTAAATACTTTGACTGACAAGTGCATACAGCCAAGTCAAAGTATTTAAATCCAGTGGCCTACATGCAAGGAACTGATATAACTTTTGTCAGTTCGAACTGATAATAGAATTTCTGTATATATATATATATATATATATAAGAAAGAGGGGTGGTACAATACCCAAAGGTTGATGACAACGAATGAGAATGAAGATTCTAAAAAAGAAAAACTTATACTTGTGATTTCTTGGGATAGAAGTTGTCCTAAAATAAACTAGGGTAACATAACAAAATAAATAAAAGTTATAAAATCCTTCGAAATGTAAACCTATTAATATTTTTTTCCTTGGTTTTTAGATTACAAGGAAACATTTCTAATTTCTTTAAAAAGCAATGAATTTCCATTGAATCTTTATTTATTTTCAAAGAATCGAGTATATTCAAGAATATTTTATAAATCGGTACTTCAAAATATGAAAAATATCGAGATTATATGACTATATCAACAAGGAAAATATAACCAGAATAATTCACATGAAGACAATTAACACATTGTTTGCTACAAAACATAAAAAGATTTGGTTATGAATTCAATCATGTTGAATTTGAATCGGAAATATGAATTGCCAACAAGTGAATTAAATAAAACAAAAGTCTTACATTCGATGAATTCGGAAATATGAATTGAAATGCCTTTTGCTTATATAATTTTGGTCCCAAAAGCCCTGATTGCCTTTGGGTGAAACAAGTCTTGTTAAATGTTTTAATCATCAATGGATGGCCGTGTATTATTTGGCAGTCTCCGGCCATGAACAAATGAACTGAAAAGATGCAAAGCTCTTGATGGCTGTGCATAGGGTACCATATGAGCAGCACCCCTTACTGTTATAAAACTCAATATATTTCCATATTCAGTGGCCCAACCTCCCACCTATTCCAATCAACAACACTTAGAGACTTTGTTAACCAAACACATGAAATGAAATGAATGAATGGATGTTTCAACTTTCAAGTACCTGGCCTTTGTGAAACCAAGCTCCATACGGGACAGTAACCTTCATGTTTAGATCATCTGCTAGTTCACGGATCAGTGTCCGGGACCCCAGCAGAGGTACAACAGAATCTTGATCACCACTATACAGTTAAATTCAGAATTATAAATCATCGTTAACAATTGATTGACGAAAAGGCAAGTTTGCTATATACTAGATCTTACCTAAACACCCAAACAGGTATCTTGTTTTCGACTATTCTTTTGAGCAACGGAAGCATGTTCATGTTACCATCAGTGTCACTGTAATTTAAAACACTGCCCAATACACCATATCGGAAAGATAAGTACGTAAATCGAACAACTTATTGAAAGAATTGGAGATATCTTACCTGCTGCACATTGACCAGCGATAAGGTAAATTAGTACGATTGGCATGGAGAGCCTTCTGAACCTCAGGAAGGTTGAAATAGAATTGTCTTTCGTAGGTCATACACACATCAATTCCAACGCTTACCTTAGTAGCCTGTATACAACAATGTTAAGAATTAAGAGGCACATAGAAGGAAGGCATGTGAAGTAGAAGAGTGTATACCATTTTCCGCAAACGGAGCTCTTGTTCTACTATAGATGGATAACAAACATCAAGGATCACATCATAATTGTTTATATAATCACCAACGATGATGTTTGCTTGACTTATGGCATCGTTGCATGGATTTGATACATTGTGAGGACTAGCATATACATAATCGTCAAAATCGCAATTGTTCATAATGGTGAGACCAACTTCATCGGAAATCATTCCATGAGACCAAAAGAATTCATATGTTGCTGGAACATCTCGGTCAAGTCTGAGAAGTGGGTTTCCAATCTGTTGAGAGTAAAAACAAGTAAACGGATTAAATGAAAACCATGAAAACAACCATTAAAGATAAAATAGATTTGCTTACAGCAACTCCTTTGATATTGAACTTGAAACCAGTCGAACGTTCATTATGGTCCAGCAGAACATCTGCCAACTGTGGTATGTAGTGACCTGGTTCACACAGCAAACGGGAATTGTAATTATTAATACATATGATTGGAATTTCTAATTCGTATACAATATCATTTTAAATAATTATATTTTGAAAATAGCATAGATTTGGGGCAATAAAACAAATTTTGACCTGAACAGTTATTTTTAAACTGTCTAGTACTATTTGTCACACCTGCATAGCTTTCCCCAGTAAGAAGCAAATCTCTTGATTTGAGCTCTGGGAACTTCTCAAACCATTTCAACATGAATGTGCGCATATCCTTGGCTGCCACAAAAAAGGAATTGAGCTTCGAACGGTCTGACTAATTTTAAGTGTTTGATTTTTTACCTGTGGAGGCATCCCCGCAAGTATAATCAGAAGTTGTATTTGAGTATGACCATCCAACTCCAACAGGAGACTCAATGAAGAGGAGATTTGATGCTACAAAACAATGAAAACATTCAAACAATAAGCATAAAATGGACTAGATCCAGATAATAATGAAGCAGATGCTAGTGTTATACCTTTATTCCATGACATTTTGTTTTTTCGAAGGCCTCGACCATCGCCTCTCGGATAAAATGGACCCAATTCTGTAAACGCACCTCCACCGACGGAGGAACAACCTGGGCCTGAATGTCATAGTATGTTCAGAATTCAGATTCAATTTGGAAAAGAAAAGAAAACAGATTGAAAAAGGAAGACCAACCTACCTCCATTGAGCCAGAGAGTGAGGGGTTTGTTGTGAGGGTCTACTTCAGACTCAACAAAGTAGTAAAACAAGCTCTTTCCATTGTTGACATCAACGTCAACATACCCAGCAAACTGCTTGAAACCAACCTTGGGTTGACCAGGCAATGAAGTCACCAGATCCTCAACCGGGTACCCCTCCACGGCAACCAACAAACACCAAACCACTGCAATGAAGTACCCACCAAACACCAACCTACCCATTTCAACAAGCTAACTTCTTTAGAATGATAAAAACAATATTAATATTAATGATAATTAATGATGATAATATATCACGTATATCTTTATCAAACAAATTTGATTACACTAGTCACGTGAATTCTGGGGTTGCTTTAACAAAAATATTTAATATTTAAAGAAAGATTTGACTTTTGAGTTTTGAGAGAGAGAATTCTCATATGAGTACGTTTGAGAGAGAGGAAGCTGGTGTGTACAGCTAGGGGAGGTGAGAGAGTTCAGCCTTCACTGGGTTTATTAGTAGATACAGAAAACGAGTGAAGATGTGGCAAATTAAGGACTATATAATAAGTCAAAACCAGAAAATTAAATATTTATGATAATGAATTATCTTGTTTGGCAATTGGCTTACTTCTATTTTTATATGGCCACTCGCGAATGGAGATGGTGCACTGCACAGACCAATCAGTGAACAGATAGACAAGTCAGGAGGCTTCAATCGATAGAATAGAATCTACAAACTTTTACATAAGAAACCGCCCGAAGAAGGCCTCGTTGGAGTCGTTGCAAATCTAAACACGCGCCTGATCCAAGTGTGGAACCCACATCCACATGCACGCGCGCTCATGAAATTGACTGCACATCAAAAAGTTGTCTTTGACTACTAGTGTGTATTATATTCAAAACAGTTTCGGGCCCACCAAAATTAGAATTTAGTTATTATTATTATTTAGATTTACAATGTCATTACTAAAAAAATTGGTACATATTTTAAATCATTTATTTCGGTTGAAACATGTTATATGAATTTAAATGATATCTCACAAATCGGGATATGAATTGAAATATCTAGCATTATCAAATTATAATTGTAAAATTTTTATTTTTATTTTATTTTATTTTTAAATCTGACTCCATTGAGCCAACTCATGAGATTATATTTACAATACCGGATTTAAAACATCATCTTATGATTTTCTAAAATCATCAAAACTCATCTCTAATGAACACCCATTCAATTCAAACAAATACTCATCTCAAAACAAAATCCAAAAGTCAAACTTCAACACATACAAATCTAGAACCCAAAACCCCTAAACCACAAGAGATCGACTATAGTCGAGTAGGCGACTGGAAATTAAAGTCGTTGAAGGCGTGATCCACCGACGAACTCCACTGTGAGGGGCGTTTCTTCTCTTTTTTCCCTTATTCTTCTCTGTTCTCATCTGTTAAGTTAAAGGGGGCGTGAGTGTGCACTAATGCTTAATGGTGTATAATAGAATGAATGTGTGTAATGTAAATAGTAATATTATTTACTTAATGGAGCATTCTATTATAGACCGGTGCACTAATGCTTTTGTTTACTATTGTATATGATCGTATGTGAGTTGCATGTGATCATGTTAAAAGAAACATTATCATTTATCACAATGGGTGCACATATGCATTAATGAAAACCCTTTAATTAAGTTATTTAGTCCCACGCTTGCTCAATCAGACACCTTTGGATAGCAAGTGTTAACCTCAACAAACAAATGTTACTCAATCCGACACCTTTGGATAGCAAAACTTTGACTCAACAAAGAGAATAATATGGTCTAAGTGCGCAAAACAGCATAAACATAATAATGTAGAATGTAATACCAAGCCAACTACAAGGACTAGATAAATAAAGTTCTAAGCTAAGAACCTGGTCACTATTCACAAACAATCCTAACATAAATCTCTAAGGACTCGTTTGGTGCGCAGGATAGGATAAGATTATTTTTATGGGATTTGATTGGATGGGATAAGATTGGACTAAAATTAGTGATGTGGTGTGTTTAGTGATGTATGAGATTGGATTAAAATAGTCTTATCTCTTGTTTTGAGTGGTAGGAGATTAAATAAAAAAATAATTTTATCATATATTCAATACAATGTGAAATTGATTAATATAATATTAAATTAAATTATTTTAAAATAAATTAATTATTTAAATTTTTGTTAAAAATAAGTAAAAATATTTAAAATTAATGTTAAAGAAAATAACATTTTTTTAATTAATATTTAATATGTTTTAAATATTATAATAAGATATATTAAATAAATATAAAATTTTATAATTAAATAAAAAAAATAAAAGAGGAAGAAATTTTTAAACAAATATAGGACTAAATAGGCCCACTCAACAAGGATAAAATAGTTGCATAAAATTAGACTGGTTAAAATAATTATTTAAATTAAATTTTGAAAAAAATAAAAAAATAAAAATATTTAAAACCAATTTTAAAGAAAATAATATTTATATTTATTTGTTAAAATTGAAAATTATTATTTTGTAAAATATTTAAAATAAAATATTTTTATTAATTATTAAAATATTTTATTAATTATTAAAATATATTTATATTTGAATCACATAAAAAATAAAATAAATTGAAAAGAGATTTTTTTTTTAAAAAAAAGTACAAAGTGGTGGGACTATGGCGGGACTAATTAGTCCTACATTAGTTGGATAAGTTGCTTGTATGAAATTAAATAATCTCATCTCATACATGCAGCAAACATAGAGATAAGACTAAAATTAGTCTTATCTCATCCCACGCACCAAACATGCCCTAATAGTCTTCCATGACTATTTGACATAAAATCCAAACACAAAGTAAATGAATATAATCTATGGAAACAAAACACAAGTCAAATACTTAATTGAAAGCTTAAACAAGAATGAAGATAAGACCAAAGGTAGTTCAAGCACACATGAGGAGCTACCAAAACACAAGTCAAATACTTAATTGAAAGCTTAAACAAGAATGAAGATAAGACCAAAGGTAGTTCAAGCACACATGAGGAGCTAAGGGTGTGTCTAGGGTTGAAAATAAACTTGAGGGGTTTTATCATTGTGGTCCCTAAATATTTTGCAAGTTATGACTTTTTCAACTGTCTTTCCATTTTCATTGTCGTGGTCTTTATGCTTTCAAAAACCCATCAATTTGGTCCATCTGTGAGTCAATCATTGGTCAAATTTAACGGTTTCAACAACATGCCATGTGTCAATACAACAAATAAATTTTTTTAACATATTTATATAATACAAAAAGAAAAAAAAATTATATAAAAAAAAATTGGTAGATGGATCTCCACTATCCAACTCAGATATGGATGGTGGTGATTAAACCACAACATAAAAAAAATTAAAAAAAAAATTAAAAAGAAAGAAAAATATCAACAACAAAAAAAAAAAAAAAAAAACGAAAAGAAGAAAATATCTTTTCAAAAAAATAAAGGGAAAATTGCACAAACTTACCCTAACGTTTCCTATTATGACATAATATTCAACTAATGCCTTTAATTGTACAAACAACCCCTCCTTTTAGTCAACTTTAGTTAAAAATAGCCATTGACCATGATTTTTTTTTAAAAGCCCAAAATTGCCCTTGCACTTTATTACAAAAAAAAATCTTAATTGCCCTTTATTTAAAACATTATCTACTTTAAATTATTATAATATAAAAAATAAATACTAAACATAATCTTTTTTAAATAAAAAAAAATTCAAAAATAATATATTAAAAACAAAATAATTTAAGAAAACGTTATTTTAAGAAAATACAATTTAATAATATATTAAAAAAAAAAAAAAAAAAACATTATTTTGAGAAAATATAATTTAAAATTATGCAAATCCAATATGAATAGTGGTAATGTGCTACATATTTTTAAAATTTAAAACATTTTTTTTTATTTAAAAAGGATTATGTTTAGTATTTTTTTTTTTTAATTTTTGAACCAAAATATAATGCGTAATTTATATTGAGTCAAATTATTTTGTCTTATAGAGATGAACATTGAACAAATTTTCGGTGCTACTGTATTTTATTATGACAAATGATTATATTTTTATTTCAAACTCTTGATGATTTTATTTATATTTGTGTTTAGAATACTAAACATAATCCTTTTTAAATAAAAAAAAAAATTCAAAAATAATATAATAAAAACAAAAAAAATTTAAAAATATGTAACACATTACCACTATTCATATTGGACTTGCATAATTTTAAATTATATTTTCTCAAAATAACGTTTTTTTTTTTTTTTTTAATATATTATTAAATTGTATTTTCTCAAAATAACGTTTTCTTAAATTGTTTTGTTTTTAATATATTATTTTTGAATTTTTTTTGATTAAAAAAAGATTATGTTTAATATTTATTTTTTATATTATAATAATTTAAAATAGATAATGTTTTAAATAAAGGGCAATTAAGAATTTTTTTTGTAATAAAGTGTAGGGGCAATTTTGGGCTTTCAAAAAAAAATCATGGTCAATAGCTATTTTTAACCAAAGTTGACTAACATGAGGGGTTGTTTGTGCAATTAAAGGCATTAGTTGAATATTATGCTATAATGGGAAACGTTAGGGTAAGTTTGTGCAATTTTCCCAAAAATAAACACATCCATATTTGAGATTGAGATAAACACATATATCTGACAAGGTTGAGATAAACACATAAACACATCTCAAATCATCATCAAAATCCTCATCAACACAAACCCTCGTCAACACCATCATAAACATATATATATTTCAACGTAATATAGATTGAATTATAACATCCTTACAAAAGCAAAAAAACAAAAAATAGATTCCTCATCTAGATTCCCAGAAACGCAAAAAATAGATTGAATTAACTTCCTCATCTAGATTCCCAGAAACCCAAAAAATAGTAAAAAAAAAAAACTAAATCGGCTACTTTTGTAGCCAAATTCAATTCACTGTGTTGTATAAGAAAATGAATATAAAAAAATCAATAATAATGAAAAGCAAAAGAAAAATAAATAAAAACACATACCAATACATACAATGATGCTATACTTTTTTTTTTTTTTTTTTTTTTTGACATTATCTATTAATCCGGGACAATATTTTTTTTTTTTGAAAGCTTTTGCCATTGGTAGGATTCGAGCCGATGACCTGGGAGTTATTTGCCTAAACCCCAAACTCGTCCATTTACCAGCTGAACTATGCCTCTGCTGGCAATGCAATAGATTTTAATCCAGTAATTACCAAATTTTCGTAATTAGTCAATTTTACGAAAATAACCTCAATCTAGTCAATACAACAAATCAAGTGTAAAGTGCGGAATTTAAATGACACTTGATTTTTACGTGGAAATCTTCAACAAGGAAAAACCACGGGCTGTTATGTGCGCCACACACGATCCTCAAATATACTATTTGTAATGATGTTTACAACCTAAATTGACCTTAACCATTCTCGGTCTATAACCCATCACTACTACCCAGCGGGCCTTTAATAGCAAACATACACCAATTTGCTTGTGGACTAAGCCACCTTAGCCACCTTAGCCACAAGACTTACTTCTCACTAAAGAGATCAACAACCTAAGTGAATAATATGATATTCAAAAAGCAAGTAATGCTAGGTTACACTAAATGCTTATCTAGGATGAAAGATGACAATAATCACAATCCTAGATATCAATTTTGCTATATGACATGGCATATAACATAGCTATCAAAGATTAAGAAATCCTAGGTAATAGCTATCAAAATAGAACTCTTAAACAATCAACACAATAATCTCAATCTTGTAGATAGAATATGTTCTAAAAACATACAAGTGATAAATGAGATTACTTGTTAAGTAAGACACAAAATATGTAAGATATTAGTGACCAACTTACCAAGCAAAGTGTGTTGAGTAAAACCCAAGCATATATGGCACCTAGATAATCATGGATGATGCTAGATGATATTTAATGCACATGGATTTGTGTTTGAGTAATCAAAGGTGAGTTCTTTTGTGAATTTTTCTCTTGGAAAAATTTACTAAGTCAAAAATCTGATTTGGACTCACTTAAGATGACTTAAAGACAAAGTAGCATATATGTAGGATGTTAAAATGATGCTATGACATTTTGATAAAAAATCAAAAATTTTGTCTTGGCCGTTGTCACTTGCTCTACGTAGGGCGGGTGTACAGCGGTTCGTCTGGGAAATGAAGAACATGTTCTTCGTGAACCACTGTTCACAAGGGCAACTTTAGGGCGACTCAAAGACAATTGCTCTCGGGTTTGGAGAGTTGCTGTTCATTCGCTCTATGAATAGCGGTTGAACAACGATACACCAACGACATTAAAGTCGATTAGGTGCCCCACTGTACGTAGGGCGAGTGTACAACGGGTAAGAGCAAATTTGCTCATTGCCTTTCATGGGCGTTGTACGTAGGGCGACCCAACAGCGGGTGTACAGTGCCCTTACATAAATGATGCATCTTAAAGCCTACAATGACATGACATTAATCAAACAAGATGCAATCATTTAAACATGCATGGAGAGGATTTAAGAACATGAGTGCACATAAATAAAAACACAAACATACAAGAAGTATAGATATACATGAGTTGTGTGTGTGTGTGCAACTAGATCTTTTCAATACAATTAAGCACAAGATTTTTACCTTTAGTGTGTTCTTCTCTTGAGGTCTTGAGAAGGCCTTTATTGTGCATGAGCACCAACAATCAAATGCCTAAACTACCCTTACATCAAACCCCACATGTGGTTTGTCACCGAAATAAGTCAATCAAACTTGAGGAACTTACAGCAACAGCTCCTCTTGAAATTAAATAATTGTAAAGTTTGATACCATTAATTAAACAAATTTAACAAATTAAGCTTATAAAATAATATAAGGTGTATAATAGAATGAATGTATGTAATGTCAATAGTAATATTATTTACTTAATAGAGCATTCTATTATAGATTGGTGCACTAATGCTCTTGTTTACTATTGAATGTGATCGTATGTGATTTGCATGTGATCGTGCCAAAAGAAGCATTATCACAATGGATGCACAAATGCATTAATGAAAACCCCTTAATTAAGTTATTTAGTCTCATGCTTGCTCAATCCAACACCTTCGGATTGCAAGTGTTAACCTCAACAAACAAATGTTTACTCAATCTGACACCTTTGGATAGCAATACTTTGACTTAGGGGCAGACCCACCTTAAGACAAGGTGGGGCTCGTGCCCTACCTCATATATATATTTTTTTAAAAAAATTGATTTTGTTTATTTATATAATATATAAATATTAATTAACATTTACTACACCATGACATATCTTAGTTCAACGGGTAGTGTTCTTACCTATCACTTTGCTGGATTGGTTTTAAGTCCTTTTTTATTTTACCATCTTTTGACATACTTAAACACATCCAATCAATAAACTCTAAAATCTCAAATTTTAATTTATTATATTAAAATAGTCTATCTATTATTATGATTCATTTTATTTTATCCTTAGTATTTTTTTATTTTATTTTATAGTTTTAATTTATTTAGAATCAATAAATCAATAATTTATCAAAAAAGTAAAAGAATAAAAAATTCAAAAACATATCTAGAAATATTTATTAATCAATTATTTTTGTATAATTTAAAGTGAATTAATTATAAATACAAAATAAAATTTCTTATTATAAAATTATTTTTTAATTTATTATTTTAAGAATAAATATTGTAATTTTCCACTGTTTATGTTGTTTTTCTTGTTATTATTTATCTTTTTAATATTGTGTTTTTTTTTTTTAATGTAAGATTATTTTGTTCATTTTAAGTAAGTATTCTATTTCTTTCATTTTATCTAAACTTCATTATGCCATCAATTTTTCTTTATATAAAAAAACTCATTTTTGTTTTAAAAAAAACTCATTTTACTATGATCTTAATTTTTCAGTATTTTTTTTTTATATAATTGTTATTTTGTTTAAGTACCCTAGCCGGTTAAAATTCTTGGATTCGCCACTACTTTGACTCAACAAAGAGAATAATATGGTCCAAGTGCAAAACATAACATGAACATAATAATGTAGAATGTAATACCAAGCAAACTTAAAGTTCTAAGCTAAGAACCTGGTCAATATTCTCAAACAACCCTAACATAAATCTCTAAAGGGTCGTTTGATGCGCGGGATAGGATAAGATTATTTTTATGGGATTATATTAAATTGAATTGGATGTGATAGGATTGGACTAAAATTAGTGATGTGGTGTGTTTGGTGTTGTATGAGATTTGATTAAAATAGTCTTATCTCTTGTTTGGTGTAGTAGGATATTTAATACAATGTGAAATTGATTAATATAAAATAAAATAAAATTATTTTTAAATAAATTAATTATTTAATTTTCTTTAAAAAATAAATAAAAATATTTAAAATTAATGTTAAAGAAAATAACATTTTTTAATTAATATTTAATATTTTAAAAATATTTTCAAAAATTATAATAAGATACATTAAATAAATATAAAATTTTATAATTAAATAAAAAATAAAATAAGAAGAATTTTTAAAAAGAATATGGAACTAAATAGCCCTACCTCACTTGGATAAAATGGTTGCATAGAATTGGACTCGTTAAAATAATTATTTAAATTAAATTTTGAAAATAAAATAAAATAAAATAAAAATATTTAAAACCAATTTTAAAGAAAATAATATTTATTTTTATTTGTTAGAAAATTATTTTTTTTAAATGTGTAAAATAAAATATTTTATTAATTATTATAATTTTTTTATATTTTAATCACATAAAAAATAAAATAAATTTAAAAGAGATTTTTTTTTTTTTTTTTCAAATGTACAAAGTGGTGGGACTATGATGAGACTAATTACTCCTACATTGGTTGGAAAAGTTGTTTGCGTGAAATTAAATAATCTCATCCCATGCAAGCAACAAACATAGAGTTGAGACTAAAATTAGTCCTATCCCATCCCATACACCGAACATGCCTAAAATTAGCTATAGAGTTCATGTTCGAAAAAGAAGTTGAGAGAGAGAGAGAGGTCCATGGAGACGGTTCTGTTGAGGAGGTGATCTGGATCTCAACAGATCCATCTATTTTTTAAATTTCTTTTTCAATTATATATATATATATATATTTAAAGAAAATATTAAAACCTTGATGAAAATAACGAAAAAAAACCTTTTATTTTGTTAATTTTGACCAAATTTGACTAAACACAGGGGAGGTGTGTGTAATTTCTTCTCATATTTTTAATCTTATCCTATGTTGCACCAAACATATATGATTACTCTATTTTTAATCCTATCATATATTGCACCAAACACATGATAACATTAAAATTAATCTCATCCTATCCAATCCTATCCCATCCTATCCCATCTCATGATTATCTCATCCCATAAAAATAATCCTATCCTATCCCATATACCAAACGGGGCCTAATAGTCTTCAAAGACTATTTGACATAAAATCCAAACACAGAGTAAATGAATATAATCTATGGAAACAAAAGACAAGTCAAATACTTAATTGAAAGCTTTGACAAGAATGAAGACAAGACCAAAGGTGGTTCAAGCACACATAGAGGAGCCAAGGGTGCGTCTAGTAGGACTGAAAATAAATTTTATTATGTAATTATTAACTTCGTACGTGATTAAAAGGAAATTTTATATAAAATATGTGATCATTTTTAACAATTTTCACAGTAAAATAGTACAATGAATACTACGTTTCAAAAAATAACATAAAATACATGAGTGACCGAGGAAGTAAAGCTCTTCTCGTCAAACAAAACGGAGATGGTGGACCTCAAATATGCATTAGACGACCACCTGTGCAAGTACAGTGCTGCTCACTGCACTATAAAGTTCTGAAATAAGCAGAGCAACAATCCCAGTTATTTCAACACCCCACATGAGCAACAAAGCTAAAAGCCTAAAACATGAAAGGACACCAAAAAGTTTATCGAAAGAAAGATTCTAAAATTTTGCAGGAAAAAAGTACATTCAGTTGTTGAGCAACAATAGCATGAGCCATTTTGTGGTATCAGCTAAATGATGCATATTTTGAATAGCATAATTGTCCAATATTATTGCAATGATTTGAATAAGAATCCAAGGGAGTTCTTGGTTGGCTGGCTAGCATGTAGGACATTCTACCTATTTATTATTATTTGTCACTTTTCTTTCTGAGGCTACTTTCAACTTTCTAATATTTATTACGGGGAAAGAAGAATATATAATAATGAATGAAAGACAAAAGGCAGAAAAGAGTAAAATAAGATAATGCTTTTAGTCAAACTCAACTACCAAGTATCATAATTTTTGAGCTTTAAGAGTACCTGCTTAATCATCTCCCAAAGTGCAATTAAAAATTATGTTATTACTGACCTTTCATGTTCACCATTAGATGCCTCAGATGAGCCAAAGTTTATGCTTTAATGTCTCTTCCACTTATCAATCTTCCATTATTCAAATCTAAATTCAATAAATTGTTAATGAATGAGTTTTCACATTCACATCATCGCTATTTCACTGTCCTCTGGGTTGTACTTCCTGAAATTGACAAAAGCACCAGCCAAATAATAAGAAGATAATCAACAGAATAATCCTATATGTTCCACCCTTCAATAAAGCAGATTTCATGGCATACATACAATCATTCATGGACGTTGTAGTGATAAGGAGGAGAGGAAGTGAAGATAATGATGAAAGGGGCTTTGGGGTTTGTACCTGTTGTGGCATTTTCGAGCATAGAGTCCCAGAAGACAAGCTAACGTTTTTCCCTTTAGAAAGAAAATTTTAATAAAGTACAGGCTTATGCATAGTGTGGGACATATCATGATGTAGAACTAATTAGGAAATAATCTTAGGATTTGATTTTTTATTATGCTTTGGTTTTATTTTCCTTTGAGGACTTATTATTTTGGAAAATAGTTTTTCACTTGCGATGACTCCAAACTAAGACATTGTCAAACTGAATGAGCACCCTTTACCACCGGACCAAGCCATGGTCTCTATACATTGAGGCTTATGTTGTATTGTTTAGACAGACTTTGATCGATGAATGAAATTGAGTTTTGATTTCCCTCCTTATTTTCTCTCCTCTATTTTTCCTATAATTTTATCCCGCTTTCTTCTACGGTCCCCCCCTTACTCTAATTTCTATCTTTTCTAAATCGTAATTCAATAAATGTTTACTTTCCGGCTATTGGTTCTACATCATATTACAAGCTATATATAGCTTCATCATGGAGTTGGCTATACTACTTTAATTTCTTTATTCATGCTTCTCAGCATTATATAGTGCAACTAAGGAATCATTGCTCTTGGCTATTCTCACACACCCAATCAATATATCTATCTATTGATACTTAAAATAAAATAACAAAATAGCACACAAGAAAGATTGACTCCACTTTTTCTTCTTTTTTTGCTTTATTACTTAGATATATTTTGTGTTTCCATCATTTAAGTGGATCTATGATTCAATGTTGTTTCTCTAGATTTTAGGTCAGTCGAGTGTGGACACAAGTATAAGGATAAAGGGAAAAAAAATAAAATCCTTCGAAATCTAAGGCAATATCTCTTTCAGTATCTGTATTGACAGAAACTTTTATAATTTAAAAAAGAAAAGGCAGAAGTGCTGAAGTATCATTACAATATTACAGTGTTATACTAATAAAGAACTTTCTATGTTATCTAAACTAGAAATATTATGAATGGAGCAATAACCATTGAGTAACAAGAATGTCAGGCGTAAGTGATATATTAAATAACCTAATAGAAGTGATCAATATGGCGAATGTTTTAAGAATGATGTATGAACGGTGTAATCCTAATTCTTCATACTCATAGTAAGATTACACCCAACCTATAAGGCAAAAGAAGGCAAGCACCAAAGTCTAATCATGAACTTTGACACAGTTTAGTCCTAAATTAACGATGATCAATATAAAATGATGAAAAGAATGAATCCAATAATGTATAAATATATTTCTCAAGTGACCTGATCAAGCAATTATGCTTGATCCGCTTGTCATTATTCAAAACATTAGATAAAGGTCCAAATAATAGTATTAAACTCTAACCATCCTCTCAAATACAAAGAAAGAGAATTCATCTCCATGAACCAAGTCGATATAAATGGAGAATTAATTCAAAAACAAAACGCAGATACAATCACATTGAGGATTCAAACCAAGTAATCTTGGTATTAAAAAAAAAAAAAAAAAAACTGCCTCTAATGCCATGTTAAGTTACTACTCAACCAAAAGCTTTAAGTTTATAGCCAAGGACCCAGATAAATTGTATTGAGCTCTAATACTACTAAATAATTGGATTTATCTTCAATCAACCCTAGAATACATACTAAAACTATTTCAGTCACACAGTCAATAAACATATACAGAGTGAAACTTTTGGCAAGTTTCAGAAAAGCAATCTGAAGTCAAAAGAAAATTAATTTCTGTCACCTGCTATTGGTCATGTGTTAGAACAATATGACAATATGACATGGCAAAAGTTACTCACAAAATCATAGCTTTATTTAAAAGGGCAGCAAGTCAGGTTTTGACACATAATAAGATGACCAGACGCCACCAGTACCTGTATAAGCAGCCTCAGAGACTGCAGAATGAACTGGTGAACCCCATTCAGCAGGTCTGAGAAAGAGTAGCCCTTTTCAATGTGGATATTTTCTCTATCTAGGCAATGAAGTCATGTGGTTAACAAGTAAAACTGCTACTAATATTAGTTGGACTGAATTGAATGGATGTAAGTAAATACTTGAATGAGGCAGTTCTGGTAAGAAACCTTGCTCAATCATAATCTACAAGGGTGCGGCTGCTAAACCCAGCTTTTTCTCAAGAAAATATATTCATAATAATAAACCTGAAAGAGAAAAAAGATTGAACATTAAGTCACCTTAATTTCCAGCTAGAAGAAACGACACTGATGAGGATGAAATTGAGCAAGCACCTTCCACTTAGAATTGCAAAACATGAATGTTCATTTTCAATGTCACTGCATCAAAGAACATAACACGACATCCTTGGTTGACTTCGAGAATAAACTGAGAAAAAAAAAATCATACAAACTTCTAACTTTCTTAATGAATAAAGTACAAGTAGAAGATTGACCTAGGTTCAGGTTACAGCCTCACCCAACTTTACCTGTTAAGTTAAGCAGTATCTATATGTTTTCTTCTCTTCATCCTTCTCTGATAAGAATTAATCATCCTTCTTAATAAAGACATCATTACAACACTTTCATGTCTCTATTACTTTTGTCGTAATCACTTTTTTTTTATAAAAATTTCTCTATAAAAAAAATTTATATATATATATATATATATAAAACTAATTTTTATGAAAATATGTACAGGAATAAAATCTTACAACTCTTATTCAGATTTCAGATAACAGATTGTTCTGTCAAAGATGGAAAATTGAAAATTCACCATGTTAATATACCCTGCTTTAACATGGAGTTTCCTATTAATACACATGATCTTAGGGATGACAAAATTATGAAAAACAATAAATTTCAATAATCAGAATACAATCGGACCAAGTGTAAGGAATCAAAGGTTGTGTTCAAACGCCATTCTCGTTGCTTTTTGCTGAGTGGTCTTCCTTTCCCTGCTTTTTCTCTATTTATCCTCACATCTGCTAAACCCCAGGTACAACATTTTGTTTGTGTGTCGAAAGAGATGATTTTAAAAACACCATCACTTTCTGTGGATGAACCTGCTGTAGCCAATTCACTGACATATTTCACATACATAGCACGATCCTTAAACCGATCTAGCTCTTGTGGTATCCGAACTACCCTTTCAACACCAGGAGATGACACCTGAGGTGAAAAACATCCTTTTAGTCCCCAAAAATTCAAAAGATAATTTATGCATTATTCAATCATTGACATTAAAACATTAGCCATCATAATTTGATGGGAAATATACAGAATCGATTTAGCTCTTTAAGTCAAAAATTGACCATGTAAATCTTTTAGCTCAATGTCCATGCTTTAAACAGGCTAAGCCGACACACCCATACTTGCAGGTCATTGCTTGTCTAGAGAGGAATGCCTCCTCATAAAAAAACAGTAAGAGAGTAAATACAAAGAACTGAATACCTCCACGGATATATTTTCGGTTATGGATTTAACAATCTCTGCTTCTTCTAATTTTGCTCTATAAGATGCAGTAAAGGCTTCAATATCTTCAATACTGGGAGAACCAGACCTGTAACAAATTACCACAAAGCAACCCCAATAAGCATTTATCATAATAAAAAACAAATTCTATAGGAATCTTGAAACAAGAAATATCCCCATTTGTCGGAAAGTTCCCACATCTTGCATTTCACTTTTATTTGATCTAAATATTGATGTGCTTTAGGTTCAACCCTAAGTTATACCATAAGATTCAAAACCTAGCAAATTACAACTTCCACTTTCATGAACATGTGACAGAATTAGCCACGGGAAAATTCAAGGGTATCTTACTCAATTCGTTTGTTGAAACTCCTGACTAAAGTAGATTTCCTAATGAAACTCCTGCAAGTTAGTGTCATCTAATAGTAGCTACTTCAATTACAAAATTTTATTCTGTGACATTTAGATGCTTACTTATTTGACATCTTCTCAATGCGCACTTGAATGGTGGAATTGGGCAATGTCTTAAATGCATATATTTTGAAGTCACCATCAAAGGATAAACAAACATCTTCCAGCAAGGGCTATTCCACCTCCTCCACCTCCATCCCCAACCTTCAAACAAATGGGCAACAGCTTTTTCACTAAACAGTCAACTTCAATTTACAAAATCAATAAAGATAATAATAATACTTTAAAACAAACTTACATAGACTTGACTATCGTCTTCAAAATATTCACCTTCGTCATCTACAGTAACACAATCAAGTTTGTATTCAGGAATTGAATACATTAAAAGTCAATAATTTTTCAAGAGTTATGTGCTTAAACATCTAAAGAAAACTGTCAAATTATTTATATTATACATAAACATCACAATTCAACAGCATTGGGTCAATTTACACAAAAACCGAAAAAAAGAAAAGAAAAGCATATGGGTCATTTCGTTAGTACCATCTTCAAAGTGTTGAAAACGAAGCTCCTCCTCTTCATCTTCTTCTTCCATTAAAATTTCTTCAACCAAGTTTGGCTCGAGTACAGTCTTCTTCTTGGCATGAACTGTCAAGTAATTATTGTTAGGGAATTTAAAGTTGTAGGGTGCGTGACTGCGTGGTGGTCTCAACAAGCTACTGCTGTTACTTATTGGAGGAATCCAAACTTTCGTAACTCCAATTTTCAACGATGAAATCAAATCCATTTCGTTTTTATTCGAATTCACTAACTGAAATGCGATTTCTTATCTCTCATCTCACAAAAGGTTTTTTAACAGCAGAAAAGGATCGCATAATTTGCATTTTACAAAAACGACGTCGTTTCATATCAGTTCTTTGGCATTATAGTGTGAGAGAAATTCGAAAGTAGCATGCGAAACATTAAACTTTTGTTAATAGAAACTTTTGAAATTTAAATTGTTAATAACCACTTTTTTTAAAAAAAAAATCAGTGTAGTACCATAAATTACCAGAGTACCCCTGAAAATAGTGTTTTTTAAACCTCAAAGCAAACTTGAAATCACGACTAAATTGAAATATACAAACTTGAAATCATGCATAAATGGAAATATCCAAACTTGAAATCATGCCTAAAATAGAAATATTCAAACTTGAAATCTGGATTAAATTGAAATTAGGATAAAAAAAATTTTCTTCCCTCTTTCTTCTTCCTCTTCTTCTTCCCCAAATTCAAATTAGGTTTAGGTTTTTTGTTTCTCTTTTGTTTTGCAGATCTATTCGCCGGCGATCGCGAAGCACCGAGCCGCCGGACGTCGTCGCCCATCGCCGGTCGCTGGTTCGTGCAGGTCGCCCATTGGAAGTGAAGGTCGCTGGTTCGTGAAGCTGTGGTGAAGGGTCGCTGGTCACTGGTTCGTGAAGCCGCTGGTTCGTGAAGGTCGTGCGAGCTCGACGACGACTTCCGGCGGTGGACGACGACGTCTGGCGATGGCGACGGCACCAAGAGGAGAAAAGAGAGAGACGATCGGGAGAAAGAGAGCAGAGGAGAGAGAAGGAGAAAGAGAGAAAAAAAGGAGAGAGAGTGTTTTGGGGAGGTTTTTATATGAGGGTTTTTCAGTAATTTCTCAAAAAAGTGGCTATAAACAATTAAAATTTCGTTTGTTGTAAAAAACAAATTTCCCATAATATATGTGGTCATTTTTGACAATTTCCACTTATAGTGTCCATGTCATTTGTTCTCAAGAAAGAAATATTAGTTTTGGTGAAAATAATGGAAATACGGATGAAAACATCCCTAATATTTTTTATATTGATACCTCCAAAATATAGAAAATATTCGGAATACATCAAATTATCAATTATATTATCTATAGTTACTTTCTTTATTGTTGGTGGCTTGTTTGATACTTATATATATATATATATATAAAGTCTTTCTATTGTCAGTTCATATTGATATAAAATATATCAGAACGAAGAATGCGAACCATAGATTATGGAGAAGTTTTGACAAGTGTATACACTTTGAGTCAAAGTATGTAAATCTAATAGTCCACATTTTTCGTCTTGATATATTTTATATCAGGACGAATTGATAATAGAAAACTGTATATATATATATATATATATATATATATATATATATATATATATATATATACAGTCTTTCTATTATCAGTTCGTTCTAACAATAAATATATCAAGACAAAGAATGTGGACCACAGATTATGGAGAAGTTTTAATAAGTGTATGCACTTTGAGTCAAAATATGTAAATCTAGTGGTCCACATTCTTCGTCCTGATATATTTATTGCCAGGACGAAAAATCTGTTTATATGTACATAATTTATTTTTGTCTTCTCTCCCTAATTAATTGCTTACACTTTCTCTTTCCTCTCTCATATTTTAATTTATGGATGAATTCATAAAGAGCCAAAAATTTTATTGGTTTATTGTTTTTAGCCACCAATTTATATTTTATTGTGTTTTATTACTTTTGATCACTTTTGGACAAAATTACTCCTAAATTTTACTTCACCTGACATGTAACTTGGTTACATACCATTTGATTCAAAGTTAAATGTCATTTAAGTTTTAAATTACATACCAATTAACTTTCAACTTACATGTCAATGATTTTCAAGTTACATACCAGTTGATTTCCAAATTTTTGGGCAGGTGAAGTAAAAACAAAATGGAGGGTAATTTTTTCTGTTTAAGGATAAAGGTGATAAGTATAATAAAATATAAATTAATGGCTAAAAACAATAAACCAATAAATTTTTTGGTTATTTCTTGCAATTTCCTCTTTAATTTAATATATTAATATATTTTCTCTCTCTAATTAAGCTACCATTAAATCTATCTCTTCCCATTGAATCTTCTTTTGCCATTCAAACTGAATAACAAAAAAGATTAAAATATATATATATATCTCTTTTTGTTTTGTTTACTTAACATTATCTACATGAATAATGTTCATTTTGTCACAAAATCAACACTGTTTGATTGATTGGAAAATAAAATTAAACCTGTCATCCTACCCAATTTAACTTGATATTTTTTTATTCATTCTCTTCACCATGAAGAAAATGTTTCTTCACATGAATGGATTTTTTTTTTCTTTTTTTGCTTTAATCTAATCTATTCACTTCGTATTACAAAAATAAATGGGGTAAAAATTGTGCATCTATTACATGAATGAATTTTTTTTTTTCTTTCTTTTTGTTATTTAGTTTCAATGGCAAAACAGCGTAGAGAATATTATGATATAAATATAACCATTTTATTTCTCTTTGTTATTCAGTTTTAATGGCAAAGATTATATTAGGATGAGATATATTAATTAGAGGGATAAAATATATTAAATTAAAATATGAGAGAGGAAAGAGAAAGTGTAAGCAATTAATTAGGGAGAGAAGACAGTAATAAATTATGTAATCCTTAAATCCTAACCATCCAAATCCTCCAAATCTTATGACCATGGAGATGTGTCAAATCTTGTGTAAAAAATTGGGGTTATAGATCTCAGAAATTCTATTATCAGTTCGAAATGACAAAAGTTATATCAGTTCCTTACATGTGGGCCACTGGATTTAAATACTTTGACTTGGCTGTATGCACTTGTCAGTCAAAGTATTTAAATCCAGTGACTCACATACAAGGAACTGATATAACTTTTGTCAGTTCGAACTGATAATAGAAAGATCGTATAGAACCTGCCCATATATATATATATATATATATATATATTTATATAACCAGAGGCTTTATTCATCTAAAACACAAATAACAAGCTATTTGGGCAATCGGCCCTCAATAATCTAAAAACACAAGGAGAATAATCCTCCATCTAGTACTAATTATTCTCACTGGATAAAAGTCATAAACCATCTTAGCTAAACAATGCGCTCAGGGGTGGAGCCCTTAAGGGGCTTGGGTGGGACCTAAGTTTTTTGAAATTGTTTTCTAAGTTTGATTTAATTAAAAAATAAAAATTAGTTAAAGCCCAAATAAAATAATTGTAGATAGTCCATCTAAAATTCAATCTTCAATTTTAAACTAAAAGCTTAATAATTTTAAACATAATAAAATAAAGGGATAATAACTCCGGTGGCCATCAATTTGGTGATACACTATCAAAATGGCCACTAGATGAGGAATTGATTTCAAAATAGCCATTTTTGGTGAACCTTGTTGAAACTAATAACGGTTTGTCTAAATATATCTAGGGGTGAATAGATTTTAATCAAGTTAATTACCAAATTTTCTTGATTAGTCAATATTCAATAAAAACCCCAATTTAGTCAAAAATCAATCAACCTAATTCTAAGTGCGGAAAACAATAAATTGTTCGTTGATTGATTTACGTGAGAAACCCTCAACATGGAAAAACTCACGGGCTACTATGCTAGCCACACATGGTCCTCAAATCCATTACTTGAATGAAAGTTTACAACATAGGAAACCATCCACGGTTACTAACCCTTCCACTTTACCCAACGGGCCTTTAATATCGATTTTAGACCTACTTGCTTGCGCACTAGGCAACTTAGTCACAAGGCTTCACTTCACATGGAAGAGATCAACAACCTAAGGCCTCGTTTGGTACGTTGTATTGTATTGTATTGTACTGTACTGGATTGTATTGGATTAGGTTGGATTGGATAGTATTACATTGTACTGTATTATTATTATTATACAATCTTATGTTTGGTGATATTTTGTATTAGACTGTATTAAGTTATACAATGTTTGGATGTGATTTCGTATTAGATTGTATTAATAGATTTCATGACCAAATAATTCAACTCTAATTTTTTTTCCTCATTTTTTTTGTTGGCATCAATAAATTTTTTTTTTAATTTTTTTTTAGTCTTATCATCTTATCTTCTTATCTTCTTCTTCTTATCTGAATCCCCTCTCTTTCTTATCTTCTTCTCGCACATCACCAAAACCACCATCGCCTCTATTTCTCTCCTCTCACCACCGCCGCACCGGCCTTTGCCTTCATCTCCTTGCACTGCCGCGACCTTCGCCTTCTTCTCCTTCCACCGCACCAACCTTCGTCTTCATCTCCTTCAGCCGCCACGGCCTTCATCTTCTTCTCCTTTCGCCGCCGCAACCTTCATCTTTTTCTCTCTCTCTCTTCCTCTCTTCTGATGTGTGTGGATTGAAATGGTTTGGGTGTGTTTTGGTGGTGATTTGGGTGTGGATTTGGGTGGATTTGGTGGTGGTGGTTTGGGTGGTGATTTTGGTTTAGGCGTGGATATGGTATGGATGTTTCTGATTTCTGGAAAAAAAAATGAAGAAAAAAAAACTGGGTTTGGGAAGATGAAGATGGTGGGTTTGGCGATCCACTGGGTTTGGGAAGATTAAGATAAAGTTGGTTCTAATACAATACATCATAATACCATATGAAATCCTGTATTAGATAGTGCAGTGTATGGTGTATTAGGATGTATTAAATTAATACAATACAAAGGAACCAAATGAGCACCAAACATGGTATTGTATTAAATTAATACATTTTAAAGCCTTAATACAATACAATACAGGCCACCAAACATGCCCTAAGTGAATATCATGATATTCAATATGCAAGTAATGCTAGGTTACACTAAATGTTTATCTAGGATTAAAGATGTCAATAATAACAATCCTAGATATCAATATTGCTATATGACATAACATACAACTTAGTTATCTTAAATAAAGCAATCCTAGGCAATAACTATCACAATACAACACTCACTCAATCAATACAATAATCTCAATCTTGTAGATAGAATTTAATCCGAATGAATACAAGTAATTTAAAGAGATTAAATGACAAGTATGAGCGCTAAAAATGGATGAGGATGGTGTTCAATTTACCAAGTCAAGTGTGTTGAAGAAGACTCATGCATAGATGCATCCTAGATGATCCTAGACAATGCTAGATGATGTTTGATGCACATGGAAATGATTTTGAGTGATCAAATGTGAGTTCTTGGATGATTTTCTCTCTTCGAAAATATTCTAAGTTAAAAATATGATTTTGAACTCTCTAAAAATTACCTATGGTCAAAGTAGCATATATATATGAGGTCAAGATAATGCTACGGCGTTTTGATTAATTGTAAAAAAAAATTCCTTGACCGTTGTACACCCGCTGTACGTAGAGCGGTTGTACATCAGTTCACTTGGGAAATGAAGAACATGTTCTTCATGAACCGCTGTTCACGGGGCGAGAAATGGGCAACTCAAAGGCGATTGCTCTCAGGTTTGGAGAGCCGTTGTTCACCCGTTGTAAGTACTAAACAACGATACACCGGCAATTTTAAAATTGACCAGGTGCCCCGCTGTACGAGAGTGAGTGTACAGCGGGTAAGAGCAAAATTGCTCAATAACTTTCATAGGCGCTATACGTAGGGCGAGCCACCAGCGGCTGTACAACACCTCCCATATAAAATGCATCCTAATGTCTGTCTTGTCATGACATTTATCAAACAAGATGCAATCAATTAAAACATGCAAGAAGAGAATTCAAGAACATGAATGCACATACATAAAACGCACATACATAAAACGCACATACATAAAACACACAACATACAAGAAGTATAGATATGCAAGAGTTGTGTGTGTGTACAACTAAGTCTTTTCTATGCAAGTAAGCACAAGTGTTTTACCTTTGGAATGCTTATCAACTTGAGGTCTTGAGAGGGCCTTTGTTGAGCTTGATCACAAACAATTAAATGTCTAAGCTACCCTTACATGTCAAACCCCAAATGTGGTTTGTCACTAAAATAAGCCAATCAAACTTGAGGAACTTACAATGACATTAATAGCCATTCCATCAATCACTGTTAACTTTTTGTTCACTTGGTATCAAAATGACTATTATAATCACTTTTTTTTTTTTTTTTTTTTTTTTTTTCAGAATTGCTCTAGTGGCTATTCATTTAGTCAACCCGTATCAAGATGACCATTACAACTGTCCAACTTTTTCTAGAATTAATCAAATTGATACCCTGGTAGCTATCAATTTGGTGACACATTATCAAAATAGTCACTAGATGGGGAATTAGTTTCAAAATAGACATTTTTATACCAAGTGAAAAAAAAAAGACACTAATGGCCATTTTGATACCAAGTGAACAAAAAGTTTACAAGGTTTGATGGAATGATTATTAGTGTCATAAGGTTCGCCAAAAATGGCCATTTTGAAACTAATTCCTCATCTAATGGTCATTTTGATAGTGTGTCACCAAATTAATGGTCATTGGGGTAATTATCCCTAAAATAAACCCAACAGCCCAAACAAATTGTTATAAAATACTTTGTTTTTTTCACTTTTTCACTTTTTATATTCTATGTTAAAACAAGTATATAATGTTATAATGTAATAATAAAATAAACCCAACCAAATTGTTGACATTCATTTATTTTTTATATTCTATGTTAAAACAAGTATATAATGTTATAATGTTTTGTGAACAGATTATTGTTTTAGGGATTTGCTTTCTAGACAACTTATGGTGGGTTGCGGCAGGAGAAAGTTGTGAGTTTTTAATTGAATTTATTAATTAATAGTAATGGTAATTATTTTGAATTTTAATTTTGTGATGGTATGTTAAAGCTTATTGATTGTGAATTTGTGATGATTTTTTTTTTATTGGACTTGGAGTAAAAAATTAATAATAAAATTTGAAGCTTATTCTTTATTTTTAAATGTTTATTTATGTCATTTTTTTTTTATCATAAGTTATAATGTCAAATCTTTATCATACTTCTAAGGTCACGTTTGGTTAAATGACGGAATGGTAATCGGAATCGGAATCGGAATGGGAATGGGAATGGGAATGGGAATGGGAATAGGAATAGGAATAGGAATAGGAATAGGAATGGAATGGAATGAAAAGATGATTTCTTTGTTTGGTTGGGACTCTAGAATTATCATCTGAATCAGTATTATTTTGTTTGGTTAAAAACTGAATGGAATGGAATTAACTGTATTTTGACCAAAATGCCTTTAATTACATAACAGTTATAATAATGATATATTATGATAATAATAATAAAATACAAAAGTATATATATATATATAAATTAATCTAATTAATAATAAAATTTATAATTTTCAATTATTGTCTCTGTTCTCCACTTCTCCTTAAAACAAAAAAAAAAATTGTCTTTATTCTCAAAGACAGCTCCAGCGCCGACGGAACTGGAGAAACCGTCGATCGGAACGCGATCGTGCGAGGCCCAGTCGCAGTCGCACTCGCACTCCTGGCAGAGCACTAGGTTGTTCGTCGCGCACCGCACGGCCACCGGAGATTCTACATCAGTTGTCGCAGATCTTCCGTCACACACTGCACGGCCACCGACTCACCGTCGATCTGCGACCACACGTGCTTCTTCGATCGGAGATTCAACAAGATTCAACAAAAAGTTTCAATTTTTTTTCTCCTTCAACAAAAGTATCCATTTTTTTCTCCTTCTTCGACAGGAGATTCGACGAGACTCAACAAGATTCGATAGCTCCTTCTTCGATTTTTTTCTCCTTCGAATTTTTTTTCTCAAAGTTTCGATCTGTTTTCCAATTGTTAGCAGAGGGTTATTTTTGGAAATGAAAATGTTGCTAGGAATGGAATCGCCTTTCCACTGGATTGTGGATGGAAAGCCCATTCCCCCATTTTGGTGGAAACCCAATTCCATTGGAATGGCTTTTCCATTGAATTTATGTAAACCAAACATTTGGAATGGAATGGTTTCCATTCCTTTCCTTTCCTTTCCATTCCAGTGAACCAAACACAGCATAAATTAAGTAAACAACAAACTACATAGTCTTTTATAAATAAAAGTGGAAACCAATCAACAAGCGATACTCCTACTAGTAGTAGTGGTTTTGATGAGTCATGTTCTTTTAAGGGGCCGTTTGGTATGGTGGCATCTTGGCACGAGAATGGGAATCTAACAACATTCCCATGTTTGGTAGCAGGTTTGTGTTTTTAGATTCCCGGGAAAGTGAATTCTATAGAAATCACATTACCCCCTTGGAGGGTAATGTGATTCCCACCCCAACAGGTGGGTTTCAGATTACCCTCCATCTGATTCACACCGTGGGACCCACTCACATTAAAAAAAATTATTTTTATTTTATTTTCTTCTTTTTTTTCTTCACGATGCTTCTGAAAATTAACACAAGAAATCCCCAATTTCATTTCACTGAAATCCCTAATTTTTAACCTCTTCTTCAATTTTCAATCACGCAAACCCTAGATCAAATCTTCTTCTCTTCAATTTTCTTCTTTTATTTTCTTACACTTTCTCACTACCCAAACACAAAATTTTCATATTTCAAAACCTAACTTTCATCAACTTCACAATACCCAACTTCATCTTTATCAAAACAAGATCTGGGTTTGCTCAAACACCATCACCAACACAAAAAGAAAAAAAATTGCAGCAAGTAGCAACAAATAAGTTCTGGGTTTGCTCGATGATGACGATGACGATGACGATGACGATGACGGCAAGCTTCGATGAAGACGACGACGAAGATCGATTTTTAGGGTTGGATTAGGGTTAGAAGTCTAAAAGTTGATGTGTATTAGGGTAGAGCAGTGGCTAATTCGAAAGAACCAAGAAGTCACAAGAGAGGAAAACACATTGAAAGAAAATATCATCTTTTAAGGGAGATTGTTCAAAGAGGTGATGTGACGATTACCAAAATCGCGTCAGCAGAAAATCTAGCGGATCCCTTCACAAAGGCTCTACCTCAGAAGAGTTTCGATGGGCATCTAGAGAACATGGGCTTGAGAGATATGACACATTTGCTATAGCGCAAGTGGGAGATTGTTAGGATTATGCTCAATAGCAAGAGTGTAATATTGTAATTAACAATCTTTTTCATATTAATAAAGTGATTTCTGGTTTAACAAATCTTATAGCATTTATAGTTTAATATTATAATTGTCAAAGTAAATAATCATAAGGTCTAAAGACTATGAGAAAAGAAGAATTGTTCATACATCTGGATATGTATGTGGTAGACACAATTCTTTAGTTAGTCTTGAATATTGTTCACAACTTAAGTTAAAGGTTGGGCACCTTTATCTTGTTAAAGTTGTAGAATTCTTTTGCTAGCATTTGAGTGGGATCAAATGAGATATGATGAGTCTAAAATCATCGGAGTGTCTTCGAGCAAAAGAATCTAGTGCACTGGGTGCATTGAACTGGATCACAATGAAAAGTTCTATCTAGAACCGTCAATAGATAATAGTCTTTTCATTATCAGGACAATCGGAGAGTCTATCTTAATCCTGAGATAAATGATGGACTTATGGTTGCAAGTGATATCATTTGAGTTATCAATGAGTACGATTATATAGCATAGTCTATCCTCGATAGTTTGGTGATATTCATTTGTTAATTGATAGAGGACTTCATTTATAGATATGGACATCGTGGCTCCATTTATTAAATGAGAGTATAATATCATCATATGGATGTTTTGAGGTAATTGGATATTAAATCTCAACGTTGAGTTTTCGATAGTGACTATTGAAAACATGGCTTCTGGACAAGTCAAAATATCCAAGTTCAAAACGTGGTCATATGAGTAAATATGGTAACTTGGAGAGTTATAGGCGGTCTATGAACTCTTGGCGATTACTGATATTAATCACGAGGATACACTATCTCCAATATGATTGTCTAGGGTTATGAAAGAGGAACATCTTCCTTTTCTATCTTTATTTAAGAGTTCAATTTTAGCTCTTTAGTGGAATGAGTTAAAATTAATGGATCGGACCTAAGTGAATCATTTGTTGATTGTGATTAGGTTGTGTCTATTGAAGCTTAAATTTAGATAGCCCGCCAAGATCCCCAATCCACACGGACTTGCATGGATCACTTGATATATTCTACCGGACCAATTTATGGGTCCATCTAGAATTGCATTTAATATATTAAGAATATAATTTGCACATTAATTATTTAATGGGCTGCTCAATTATATTTATATATTAATGAAAGGCATGTGGGCTTGTTTCTTTTAGTAAGAATGGGTCTGGTTCACATGTGGGCTTTTTATTTAAAGTCCAATGGATTAAATGAAATAAGAAAATAATATATTGCCCATTTTATACATGTGGGGCGGCAAGGTTAAAATATTAGCCTAACATATTATTTTGTTTCATTGTTTAATTAAATAAGAATTAATTAATTAATTAATTAATTGTTTAATTAAGAAACAAATCTTTTTCTGATCAGGAAATATATTTCCTAGAGTTATACTAAAAGTAAAAGACTTGTTTGATAAGAAAAATAAATAATTAAGTTTATTTATTTAATCAAATAAGAAGTCTTTTTATTTAGTCAATAAAAGAATAAAAATACTTATGAGTTGGATTAGGGTTAGAAGTCTAAAAGATGATGTGTATTAGGGTGCAAAACAAATCCTTTTTACTATGTGATTTGCGGCAACCCTAATGGCATATGAGGTAGATTTCGGCAACCCTAATAGGTAAAGGAAGAGAAATTCGGCCACCCTATATATTTCTTATGATAGGGTTCGGCCAACTCTAATGGATGGTTGATTCAATTTTCTTCTTCTTCTAAACTCATAGAGAAGTATTTGATTATTCTACTAAGACATAAAAGAGAGAAGAAATTATTCTTTTGATGGTACACTAATTGCTTGTTCATCAATAAGCTTGTGTGTACAACATCGAATTAGGTTCACGCGAGTTTCGATCATTAGATTGAGAACTCAAAAGTGACCGGAATAATCTTTGTATTCTTTTGATTGTTTTGTGACTAACAAAAGAAAAAGAAAAGTTTGTTTGTCCATTCTCAGGTTTGAAATTCAAAGAAAAGGGAGACCACGCTCCTAGGTGATTCACGTTCGTGCTAGGATTGAAGATCTTGCGGATTACCATCGACGTAAATCAATCGGATCACGCGACAAAATGTATTCAACTTTTGTTACTTTATATATGGTTAATTAATTTAAAGGGTTAAGGTTCATAAAAAGGAAAAATTTTAAAACATACTAAATCTATTTTTTAGTCTCGCTTCCGCCGCGTGTACTACGGTATTTTTCCCTACAATTGCATGATCCGATTGACTTACGTCGATGGTAATCCGCAAGATCTTCAATCCTAGCACGAACGTGAATCACCTAGGAGTGTGGTCTCATTTTTCTTTGAATTGCAAACCTGAGAATGGACAAACAAACTTTTCTTTTTCTTTGTCAGTCTTAAAACAATCAAAAGAATACAAAAATTATTCCGGTCACTTTTGATTTCTCAATCTAATGATCGAAACTCGCGTGAACCTAATTCGATGTTGTACACACAAGCTTATTGATGAACAAGCAATTAGTGTACCATCAAAAGAATACTTTCTTCTCTCTTTTATGTCTTAGTAGAATAATCAAATACTTGTCTATGAGTTTAGAAGAAGAAGAAAATTGAATCAACCAAGCCTTAGAATAGGTGGCCGAATTCTATATGTAGTATTATATAGGGTGGCCGAATTTAACTTCCTCTTTCATTTAGGGTTGCCGAAAATCTACCTTGATTCAATTAGGGTTGCCGCAAATCCACTCCAAAAAAGGATTTGTGTTGCACCCTAATACACATCAACTTTTAGACTTCTAGCCCTAATCCAACTCATAAGTATTTCTATTCTTTTATTGACTAAATAAAAAGACTTCTTATTTGATTAAATAAATAAACTTAATTATTTATTTTTCTTATCAAACAAGTCTTTTACTTTTAGTATAACTCTAGGAAATATATTTCCTGATTAGAAAAAGATTTGTTTCTTAATTAAACAATTAATTAATTCTTATTTAATTAAACAATGAAACAAAATAATATGTTAGGCTAATATTTTAACCTTGCCGCCCCACATGTATATAATGGGCCATATATTATTTTCTTATTTCATTTAATCCATTGGACTTTAAATAGAAAGCCCACATGTGAACCAGACCCATTCTTACTAAAAGAAACAAGCCCACATGCCTTTCATTAATATATAAATATAATTGAGCAGCCCATTAAATAATTAATGTGCAAATTATATTCTTACTATATTAAATGCAATTCTAGATGGACCCATAAATTGGTCCGGTAGAATATATCAAGTGATCCATGCAAGTCCGTGTGGATTGGGGATCTTGGCGGGCTATCTAAATTTAAGCTTCAATAGACACAACCTAATCACAATCAACAAATGATTCACTTAGGTCCGATCCATTAATTTTAACTCATTCCACTAAAGAGCTAAAATTGAACTCTTAAATAAAGATAGAAAAGGAAGATGTTCCTCTTTCATAACCCTAGACAATCATATTGGAGATAGTGTATCCTCGTGATTAATATCAGTAATCGCCAAGAGTTCATAGACCGCCTATAACTCTCCAAGTTACCATATTTAATCATATGACCACGTTTTGAACTTGGATATTTTGACTTGTCCAGAAGCCATGTTTTCAATAGTCACTATCGAAAACTCAACGTTGAGATTTAATATCCAATTACCTCAAAACATCCATATGATGATATTATACTCTCATTTAATAAATGGAGCCACGATGTCCATATCTATAAATGAAGTCCTCTATCGATTAACAAATGAATATCACCAAACTATCGAGGATAGACTATGCTATATAATCGTACTCATTGATAACTCAAATGATATCACTTGCAACCATAAGTCCATCATTTATCTCAGGATTAAGATAGACTCTCCGATTGTCCTGATAATGAAAAAAACTATTATCTACTGACGGTTCTAGATAAAGCTTTTCATTGTGATCCAGTTCAATGCACCCAGTGCACTAGATTCTTTTGCTCGAAGACACTCCGATGATTTTAGACTCTTCATATCTCATTTGATCCCACTCAAATGCTAACAAAAGAATTCTACAACTTTAACAAGATAAAGGTGCCCAACCTTTAACTTAAGTTGTGAACAATATTCAAGACTAACTAAAGAATTGTGTCTACCACATACATATCCAGATGTACGAACAATTCTTCTTTTCTCATAGTCTTTAGACCTTATGATTATTTACTTTGACAATTATAATATTAAACTATAAATGCTATAAGATTTATTAAACCAGAAATCACTTTATTAATATGAAAAAAAATTGTTAATTACAATATTACACTCTTGCTATTGAGCATAATCCTAACAATCTCCCACTTGCGCTATAGCAAATGTGTCATATCTCTCAAGCCCATGTTCTCTAGATGCCCATCGAAACTCTTCTGAGGTAGAGCCTTTGTGAAGGGATCCGCTTGATTTTCTGCTGATGCGATTTTGGTAATCGTCACGTCACCCCTTTGAACAATCTCCCTTAAAAGATGATACTTTCTTTCAATGTGTTTTCCTCTCTTGTGACTTCTTGGTTCTTTCGAATTAGCCACTGCTCCACTGTTGTCACAGTAGATAGTGATCTACTTATTCGCACTAGGAACCACTTCCAAGTCAATCAAGAATTGGCGGAGCCAAACAGCCTCTTTGGCAGCCTCGCATGCAGCAACATACTCAGCTTCCCTGGTGGAATCAGCAATACAAGATTGCTTGATACTCCTCCATATGACTGCTCCTCCTCCAATAGTAAACACAGCCCCCGATGTGGATTTTCTGGAGTCAGAATCTGATTGGAAATCAGAATCTGTATAACCAACAGGAATTAAATCCCCTCCAGAGTATACATGCATATTATCTCTTGTTCTCTTAAGATACTTGAAAATATGCTTGACTGCCGTCCAGTGATCAGGACCAGGTTTCGATTGAAACCTGCTAACTATGCCAACAGCAAAACAAATATCTGGTCTAGTGCAGAGCATTGCATACATGAGACTTCCAACTGCCGAGGCATATGGAACTCTACTCATGAATTGCTCTTCATGCTCATTCTTAGGAACTTGTTCATTAGAAAGTTTGATTCCATGTCTGAAAGGTAACATACCTTTCTTGGAATCCTGCATGGAAAAACTAGACAAGATCTTGTCTATGTATGAAGCTTGGGATAATGCAATCGTTTCATTCTTTCTATCCCTTATTACTTGGATACCTAGAATAAAACTTGCTTCTCCTAAGTCCTTCATATCAAATTGTTTTGCTAACCATTCTTTTACTGATGTCAATACACCTACATCGTTTCCAATGAGTAGTATATCATCAACATAAAGAATCAGGAAAACCAACTTGTCGCCCTTAATCCTTTTGTATACACAAGGTTCGTCGTGATTCTGAATAAATCCAAAACCTTTGACAGCTTGATCGAACCTTATGTTCCAGGATCTGGATGCTTGCTTTAATCCATATATGGATTTCTACAACTTGCATACCTTTTCCATTTGGCCCTTTTCAATGAATCCTTCTGGTTGCATAATGTAGATGCTTTCGTCAAGACTTCCATTAAGGAAAACTGTCTTGACGTCCATTTGCCAAATCTCTAGATCTAAAGATGCTGCAATGGATAAGAGTATCCTAATAGATTTAAGCATGGCCACAGGAGAGAAGGTTTCCTTGTAATCGATACCTTCTTTCTGTGTATACCCTTTAGCTACCAATCTAGCTTTAAAGGTTTCCACCTTTCCATCCATACCTCTTTTCCTCTTGTATACCCACTTGCACCCAATGGGTTTTATCCCTTTAAGCAAGTTTACAAGGGACCAGACTTTGTTATCGAACATGGATTCAATCTCAGATTGCATTGCCTTTTGCCAATGGCGACTATCAACATCCTCCATTGCTTTCTTATACGTGTAGGGATCATCGTTGTCCGGGAGACTCTCCACTGATTCTCCCAGACCGATGTATCTTTCGGGTTGTGTTCTAACCCTCCCACTACGACGAGGAATGGTAGGTTGTTGATTTTGTGTTGGATCGGAACTTACAATTGGGTTAGGTTGTGTAACCTCTCGTGAAATTGTATCTCCTGACATCTCATTCAGGACAATTCTACTTCTTGGCTCAAAATCATTCATATAGTCCTTTTCCAGATATTTAGCATTTGTCGAAACAAATACTTTAAGATCTGAAGGACTATAGAAATAATATCCTTTAGTTTCTTTTGGATACCCTACAAATATACATGTTTCCGAACGGGACTCTATCTTTTCTGTCTTTCCTTTCAACACATGCGCAGGACAACCAAATATCCTTAAGTGTTGTAAACTAGGCTTGCGCCCAGTCCACAACTCATGCGGTGTTTGAGGAACGGACTTAGATGGTATATCGTTTAGAATGTATATAGCAGTTTGTAAAGCATATCCCCAAAAAGAAATAGGAAGCGTTGAATAACTCAACATAGACCTAACCATGTCTAAAAGAGTTCTATTTCTCCTTTTCTGCTACCCCATTCTGTTGAGGTGTACCTGGTGCAGAAAATTGAGAAACTATCCCATTATCAATAAGATATTGCTGAAAACCCACCAGATAGATATTCTCCACCATGATCAGATCTCAAGATTTTTATGTGTTTCTCAAGCTGATTTTCTAATTCAGCTTTGAATGCTTTGAACATGTCAAAAGCATCCGACTTATGTCGCATGAGATACACATAACCAAATCTCGAGTAATCATCTGTGAAGGTGATGAAGTACTCATATCCACCTCTAGCTTGAATGCTCATAGGACCACATACATCAGTGTGTATCAATCCTAAACATTCAGTGGCTCTTGCGCCTTTGGCCGAGAACGACCTTTTGGTCATTTTACCTTCCAAACAAGATTCACAAGTTGGTAGATCATCAACCTTTAAGTCACTTAAAGGTCCGTCACTTACCAATCTTTTAATCCTATCAAGGTTAATATGACCTCGGCGTAAATGCCATAGGTAAGTTTCATCTATTGATAATTTTACTCTTTTATGATTAGGTTATGTTATTTCTGTGTCCAACAAGTGAGAGATATTTTTATGCAAAAAGAATAAGCCGTTTTCCAATGTACCTTTGCAAATAAATTTGTTATTCTTACTAATAATAAAATCTTTATTAAAAGTAACCGAATATCCAAATTTATTCAAACAGGAAACTGAAATTAAATTTCTCTTGAATTGAGGTACATAATAAACGTCTATCAAATCTAAATGCCTAAAAGAATCTGGATTAATTCTAATATCTCCCACTGCACTTGCAGACACTAACGTTCCGTTGCCCAAATGCAAGTTGATTTCATTCTTATTCAACTTTCTCCTTTCTTGGAACCCCTGTAAGGAATAACAAACATGATTTGTGGCTCCAGAGTCTATGATTCAAGAATCTGTAGAATCTGCCAGAAAACATGTTTCAAGATAATTAATATTACCTTGTTCCTTCTTGTTCTGGGACTTTGGGCAATTTCTTTTCCAATGTCCCTTTTCACCACAAAGGAAGCACTTCCCTTTGATCTTGGTTACTTTCTTGGTCTCCTTCTTGGTAGGCCCAAGTTGCTTTTTCTTCTGTTGTTCCTTGACCTTCTGACGGGTCTTTAACAGTAGCAACTTTACCAACCATATGAATATGGGATTCATAAGTAGGAGCAGGTGGTTTAGGAGCAGACAGAATAAACTTATGTTTTTCAGCTTGCAGCAACAACCCAATTTTCCTTTTCCATATGACATAATTATCTCTGGTTAAAGTATTATCTTTTAAGATGTTCATTAGATGATGGGGTCATGATTTCTAAATAAAACAAAAATACATATTAGTAAATAATCATGATAAAGCACTTTCGAATATTTATCTTGATTTAAATAAATAACTCAATCATAAAAATTTAACGGTGATCCAACACCCATAAATGTTACGCCTCCTTTGGGAGTTCGCACCATTTACTAGTTAGACTAGGTCCCACCTAATTGTTAACATAACAACCAGCGTTTTCAATTTTAGCCTTGCAATTTTACTGACAAGAACTCTTGGGAGGATATCAATAAAATTATATTGAGTGTGTTACCAAGATATCGACCCTCAATTTTCTCTCACGAAAATCCCTCCTTGGGGAGTAGATCTCGTTTGAGTCCATTGTCTAGTCTATCCTTGTAAGGAAGTATGTTGCTAAATTCCATTCATGGACGCCCCTTGGGGGGATTACCAATAAATAATAAAGCTCAACTAACCTTGGAGGCCATAGGTGTTACAAAACACCTTCTCCCACTCAATTATTTAAGGCGTGTGATTAAATCCCATAGAATGATTTACCAAGTTATCTAGATGCCAATTTAGATACCTAAATCATTCAATGCATGTTCATACCAAAAGAGATATATGAGTGACACTCCTATTCTATATGACATGTTATCATACAATAACAAATATTGTAATATTTATGCAAAAAATAAATAGCCACAATTTTGGTCCATCCTAGAAAAACAAGTAAATTACAATTTGTTAGGAATACAAGATCTTCAAGTGGCCATCAACCATCCGCACATCCCTCGACTGCCCCTCATAGGCGTGCACACCCCACAACCCCACAAAGGGGCTGCCGTGCGCAGCCCACCATGATATGGGCTTGCCATGCGCAGCCCAATCCACTTCTAGGGTGCGCACGGTGCTCGTTCTAGGTTCCGGTTGCTTCCTTTTCTTCATGTCTTCGAATCTTCCATACCCGAATACATTACAGCAGTATTTAAACTAATAAAATACTGCAGTATTTTTTTTTTTTTTTTATTCACTGCAGTACGTTTTACAAAAAAAAACTGCAATTAAAATAGAATAAAAACTGCAGTAAATTATAATACATAAAATACTGCACTATTTAATTACAATAAAAAATAAAAGAAAATCTAGCAACTAGCAAGAAGGAATTATGGCGATGATAGACCACCCTTCTTGTTACAATTCCAAAACAAAAAATACATTGAAAATCTAGGACCAAAATCGAGCAACAACAATCCACATAAAAACGTATATAAATCCATACATCCACATGTAATTATATATGCGAATACCTAGAGTGCCATCTCTTTCTAAACATGTATAATCACAATAAAAAGAAATAGATTCACGCATATATACGTTAATTAATTAAAAGGGTTCAACCTAGGCTCTGATACCAATTGTAGGGAAAAATACGTTTGCACGTAGCGGAAGCGAGACTAAAATCAGTTTAGTATAGTTTAAAATTTTTCCATAATTTGAACCTTAACCCTCTAATTAATTAACATATAATACTGAAGATATCATACCTTTGTCGCGTGATCCGATTGACATTGCGTCGATGGTAATCCGCAAGATCTTCCAATCCAATCACGAACGTGAATCACCTAGGAGCGTGGTCTCCCTTCTCTTTGAATTGTGTACCTGAGGATGGATTAACAAAACTTTTTCTTTTTCGTTAGTCACAACAAATTCCAAGAGGCTACAAAAAATGTTCCGGTTAGTTTTGAATTCACAATCGTTAGATCGAAACTCGCGTGAACCTTATTCGAAATTGTGCACAAAACCTTTTGATATAAAAGTTACTAGTGCACTATCGAAATAAGAACAAACTTTTCTCTCTTTTCCTCTTGGCCGAATTCTCACACTATTCTAAGAGTTGGATTTTATTTTTCTCAAGTAAAAGAAAAAACTCTCAAGTCCAAAAGACTTAGGGTTTTTGAATATATGATCTATATATATATGCGATACTCTTGCACAATACATATTATATATATCTCTAGTGCTCTTGCACAATATATTATATATGTAAATCACGATCTCCTTGCATAATATAATATATGTGTATATTTATCTAGTGCACAATATATTATTTATATATATATCTGCATCCTTGCGTAATATATAATATATATATATCTAATGCACAATATATTATTTATATATATCTTTGCTTGATCGAAAAGCATATATTGCTATATATGTATCTTGCACATGAATTCAACTTGCATATTTATTATATATATCTGCCCGAATTTAAACTTGCATATATAATATATATATCTTAGAATTCAACTTGCATTACATAATTAGGGTGACCGAATTCCTCTACCAAATAGGATTTTTGCCTATTAACCTAAATCCTAACCCTAGGTAGATTTCTTTAGAATTCCAAACTCTAATCCAACTCTTTAGTGTATTTGTGACTATATAAAAGACTTCCTTATTTGACTAAATAAATAAATCCCTTATTTATCTACTTACCAAATAAAGTCTTTTATTTTATTTATACTACCACAATAGTATACTACTAAGAAATATATTTCTTAGTCAGAAAAAGATTTTGATTTTTAATTAAATAATTAATTAATCAATTAATTAATTTCCATTTAATCAAATAATAAAAATAAAACAATATAATATCATATATATATCTCGGCCATGTGCCATATATATTAATATATCTATATATTGTTTTTCTATTTTATTAAATCCATTGGACCTTAATAAAAGGCTCACATGTGAACCAGACCCATTCTTACTAAAAGAAACAAGCACACATGCCTTTCATTAATATATTAATATAATTGATCAGCCCATTAAATAAATAATGTGCAAATTATATTCTTAATATATTAAATACAATTCTAGATGGATCCGTAAATTGGTCCGGTAGAATATATCAAGTGATCCATGCAAGTCCGTGTAGATTGGGGATCTTGGCGGGCCTATCTAAACTTAAGCTCCAATAGACATAACCCAATCACAATCAACAAATGATTCACTTAGGTTCAATCTATTAATTTTAGTTCATTCCACTAAAGAACTAAAATTGTACTCTTAAATAAAGATGGAATAAGTAAATGATTCTCATTTGAAAGTTCTCAAAGTGTGTTTTTCAATATAAAGCTAGAGGGGGGGTGAATAGATTTTATCTAATTATTACCCAATTTTCGCATGCATGTCAATTTTACGAAAATACCCCTAGCAAGTCAAAAATACATACAAGTGTAATAAGATGCGGAAATAGTAAATGACACTTGATGTTTACGTGGAAACCCTCAACAGGGAAAAACCACGGGCTGGTAAGTGCGCCACACTCGAACCTCGAAATCCACTATATGAAAAGACGGTTACACCCTCAAGTGATTCTCGGACCCTCACCCTAGATAACCTCAGGCTGTGGACACTACCACACGCCACTCTTGGTTCAATCCTTAGTGATATCCCCTGATACACTACTCTTGGCGTGAGCACCCTCTAATCTACCACGCGGGCCTTTTATAGCGGCTCTAGTCCAATTTGCTTGAGTGACCACCTAAACCCGGTGTAGCGACCTAATCCCGGTCTATCACAAACAAGACTTACATCTCCGAAGAGATCAAACCCTATGTGAATATGCAATGATATCCAAATAATGCAATAAGAGCTAAGGTACTCTAAATGCTTACCTAGGATTATAAGATGACAATATAATCAATCCTAGATATCACATATAGCTATATGTCATGGCATATAACTTTAGCTAAGTAAAGGATCACCAATCCTAGATACAAAGCTATCACATAAAACCCACAAACATTCAAAGGATTAACTAGTTGATTAAAAGACAACCTATCAACCTAGTTATCAATACATCACACAAGAATGTTCATGGCATAGCTTTTAGGCAATAATGACCTAATCAAATAAGCTATGAAAAATAATCTCAATCAACAAATGAGATCAATTAGCTAGATGTTAGATAAACATGAAAATCCTAGCTACCATAAATAACCCAATCAACACATAATCTCAATCATGTATGTAGAAATTAATCTAATGACATACAAGTAATAAATGAGATAACATTGATAAGTAGAAACACTAATTATGTAAGATAAAAGTGTTCAACAAATCATACCATGTGTGTTGAAGAAGTCCCATGCATTAGCATATGCTAGATGATCCTAGATGATGCTTAGATGAAGATTTATGCATGTGGGAATGGGTTTAGAGAGATAAAGATATGATCTTTAAGCTTTCTCTCTCAAGTCTCTCTAAATATCACTCTAGGGTTCTTATGATCAAAGACTTATGTTCTGAACCAGAGATAAGGATGTATTTATAGAGACCAAAAACAGGGCAGGTGAAAATACAATTTTGCCCCTGAAATCGCACGATCGGCGGTTTCATTCGGCTGCCAGGCCGCCGAATTGAACCGCCGAATGGCTCCCGAGAGGAACAGGGGAACTTCGGCGACTTCGTTCGGCGGTTAAGAAACCGCCGATCCCAACCGCCGTTTTGGACCCGAGAGATATATTTCAATCAGGTCTCATTCGGCGGTTTCAAACGGTGGCCAGGCCGCCGAACGTAACCGCCGTTTCACCAAAAATGGTGAAACCAATGAGAAGCCAAAGGCATCTCCACCGGCGATCATCGCGTAAAACAAAGCACATCAACGTGCACGCGCGGACGTTTCCGAACATCCTTCTGGAAACGAATTACACCACACTAAAAGCTAACATTCATAAAGTGCAAGTGTGGGTATTGAATGCATCCTAATGCCTATCATGTCATGGCATTTCATAAAACAAGATGCAATCAATTTAATGCAAGAAGAGACATTGAATAAACAATAAAGCACAATGCACACAAAATATAAACACAACATTCAAGAATAAGAGTTATGCATGTTGTGTGTATGTGCAACTATATCTCTTCAAGCCAAAGTAAGCACAAGATATACCTTTGGTGCTTGTCCTCTTGAGGTCTTGGAAAGGGTCTTTGATCTTCAACCTTAATGACCTAAACTACCCTTACAACCAAACCCCAACATGTGGTTTGACCACGAAATAAGCCAATCAACAAAAGGGAATCCTTACAATCTCCCCCTTTGGCTATTTCGTGACAAAACCACCACTCACATTAATTCCTCACAACATAATAGAAACTACGGGTCTACTATGATTTTCTACTTTACAAAGAGATAAGATAAATAGTCTTGAAGTCTTCAATCTCAAGTAGAACAATCAATCCCTGAAAGCACAGTTTCTATACTTTCCAATACAAGAAAATGTGAGATGAATCAAGTGAGATAAAACAAGCATTTGCATTTAAGAATTTAAGTACAACATCATGCAATGTATGAATGTGCAAATGCTCCCCCTCAAAGGGTTACTCCCCCTCAATTAGTATTCTCCCCAACATGCACAATTGCTACTACAATTTGCAACTCCCCTTACCACAACCTACTCCCCCTTTTTGTCATGATATAGACAAAGGAGTAGTCCCCAACCGGGTCACTCAAGGCAAAGAGAGATAGTAGCATTCTAGTATATGCATAATCAATATAAGTCACTTTATGCAATCTCAATTTATTGGAGAGAAACAAGGAGATTTATTTAAATAAAATGTGTGAATCAAAAAATTGCTTTGCATACAAGACATGTAGCATTTAAGTCCAAAATACCATGGTATTTGGCAAAGCAAATGACAAAGGTTTTCAATATGAATTCAAACCAATTTCACCAATGTCATGAGAGAAGCAAGGATATAGGTTTTCATTGATTTCAATTTAAGAACAACTATATCCGACTTTATAAGCCAAACATGTCATGAGCGACTTTGCACCCTACTTGATTTTTCCGGATAAGATATCCGTATGATAGTAGACATGTTCAACCAATAAAGAAAGAGAGACATTTGGATTGTAGAATCCTTGATTGGATACAAGATCCTTTTTCATTTGAGTCTCATAAGCTTTTTCACACATTTTTTGCAGTTAAGAAATGCAATCATCAAAACATGCTTTTTAAGATTAGCATTTAGCATGTTATTTTAGCAATCATCATATCATGGAGATCATTATAGGTCATTCAAATTTTATCCTATGTATATATCTCCTAGTCCAAAAATGCATGTTTGAACATAAATATGACATGGATTGCAATACAAGCATTGATCACACTTATTGAATAGAAAATATATATACATAGTGTAACCAAGCTAACTCAAGCAACAAAAAGAGAAGCATAAGATATTTCAAATTTTTTGCAAGTGACAAGATGCAAAATAGCTCTCTTTGCTTAAGTTCCCCATATGGGGTCAATTATCCACACCACTTCAAAGAAGGGTATGAGGTCCTATGGACCTACCAAGTCCTTTGGACTTGGTTGAACCTATTTGAGACTTGTTAGTTTCGTAGCAAGCGGGTTCGTCTTTTCTAATCCACTTAGGTGTCTCAATAACATACCTAGTGGTCATAGGTTCTAGAGTTCTAGATGGCAAAGGATCATGCAAATGATTTTCTTCCTTTTTAAGGACATGCATCTTAGCTCTAGCCTTTTTCTTTTCAATCATGCATATAAGATTACATATTTAAATGTAATGCAAGCAACTTGGTCTAACATGACCAACAATACCACACAAATGACAAGAGGAGATAAGGTTAGGAATTATACCATTCCCTTGAGCATGCAAAAGTGCTTTCCCTTGTCGTTGTGGTTGTCTTGGTAGTTGGATAGGATCTCTCCTCCTTTGATGATGACCAAGACAAAGTTGCTTGCTCGGTTGAGCTTGCATGATTGAACACTTCCCTATTAAGATCGTAGGTTGAGGGAAGTTAGCCTTCTTGGTTGGTTAGACCAAGATTGAGGAAGGCTTGGGCTTGAAGCTCTTTGGTGATGTGAGCAACGCCCTTTCATCTTCGTCTCCTCTCTCACCTTAGAGGGACATCTCCTCATCGGAGTTATTTTCTTCTCTCTCAAATTCACTCATAGTGTTTGCGTGGAATGAATGCAAATGAGAAGAATGCAAGATGTATGTCAAAAACAATAATCATACAAAATGCACAACACACCAAAAATGAGCTTGGATCACCTAAGTATATCTAGGAACCCACTCTGATACCAATTGAAAGTTCTCAAAGTGTGTTTTTCAATATAAAGCTAGAGGGGGGTGAATAGATTTTATCTAATTATTACCCAATTTTCGCATGCATGTCAATTTTACGAAAATACCCCTAGCAAGTCAAAAATACATACAAGTGTAATAAGATGCGGAAATAGTAAATGACACTTGATGTTTACGTGGAAACCCTCAACAGGGAAAAACCACGGGCTGGTAAGTGCGCCACACTCGAACCTCGAAATCCACTATATGAAAAGACGGTTACACCCTCAAGTGATTCTCGGACCCTCACCCTAGATAACCTCAGGCTGTGGACACTACCACATGCCACTCTTGGTTCAATCCTTAGTGATATCCCCTGATACACTACTCTTGGCGTGAGCACCCTCTAATCTACCACGCGGGCCTTTTATAGCGGCTCTAGTCCAATTTGCTTGAGTGACCACCTAAACCCGGTGCAGCGACCTAATCCCGGTCTATCACAAACAAGACTTACATCTCCGAAGAGATCAAACCCTATGTGAATATGCAATGATATCCAAATAATGCAATAAGAGCTAGGGTACTCTAAATGCTTATCTAGGATTATAAGATGACAATATAATCAATCCTAGATATCACATATAGCTATATGTCATGGCATATAACTTTAGCTAAGTAAAGGATCACCAATCCTAGATACAAAGCTATCACATAAAACCCACAAACATTCAAAGGATTAACTAATTGATTAAAAGACAATCTATCAACCTAGTTATCAATACATCACACAAGAATGTTCATGGCATAGCTTTTAGGCAATAATGACCTAATCAAATAAGCTATGAAAAATAATCTCAATCAACAAATGAGATCAATTAGCTAGATGTTAGATAAACATGAAAATCCTAGCTACCATAAATAACCCAATCAACACATAATCTCAATCATGTATGTAGAAATTAATCTAATGACATACAAGTAATAAATGAGATAACATTGATAAGTAGAAACACTAATTATGTAAGATAAAAGTGTTCAACAAATCATACCATGTGTGTTGAAGAAGTCCCATGCATTAGCATATGCTAGATGATCCTAGATGATGCTTAGATGAAGATTTATACATGTGGGAATGGGTTTAGAGAGATAAAGATATGATCTTTAAGCTTTCTCTCTCAAGTCTCTCTAAATATCTCTCTAGGGTTCTTATGATCAAAGACTTATGTTCTGAACCAGAGATAAGGATGTATCTATAGAGACCAAAAACAGGGCAGGTGAAAATATAATTTTGCCCCTGAAATCGCACGATCGGCGGTTTCATTCGGCGGCCAGGCCGCCGAATTGAACCGCCGAATGGCTCCCGAGAGGAACAGGGGAACTTCGGCGACTTCGTTCGGCGGTTAAGAAACCGCTGATCCCAACCGCCGTTTTGGACCCGAGAGATATATTTCAATCAGGTCTCATTCGGCGGTTTCGAACGGCGGCCAGGCCGCCGAACGTAACCGCCGTTTCACCAAAAATGGTGAAACCAAGGAGAAGCCAAAGGCATCTCCACCGGCGATCATCGCGCAAAACAAAGCACATCAACGTGCACGCGTGGACGTTTCCGAACATCCTTCTGGAAACGAATTACACCACACTAAAAGCTAACATTCATGAAGTGCAAGTGTGGGTATTGAATGCATCCTAATGCCTATCATGTCATGGCATTTCTTAAAACAAGATGCAATCAATTTAATGCAAGAAGAGACATTGAATAAACAATAAAGCACAATGCACACAAAATATAAACACAACATTCAAGAATAAGAGTTATGCATGTTGTGTGTGTGTGCAACTATATCTCTTCAAGCCAAAGTAAGCACAAGATATACCTTTGGTGCTTGTCCTCTTGAGGTCTTGGAAAGGGTCTTTGATCTTCAACCTTAATGACCTAGACTACCCTTACAACCAAACCCCAACATGTGGTTTGACCACGAAATAAGCCAATCAACAAAAGGGAATACTTACATCATTCATACCCTAGACAATCTTATAGGAGATGGTGTATCCTCGTGAAGAATATCAGTAATCGCCAAGAGCTCATAGACCGCCTATAGCTCTCCAAGTTACCATATTTACTCATATGACCACATTTTGAACTTGGATATTTTGACTTGTCTAGAAGCCATGTTTCAATAGACTCTATCGAAAACTTAACGTTAAGATTCAATATCCAATACCTCAAAATATCCATATGATGATATTCTACTCTCATTTAATAAATGGAGCCACAATGTCCATATCTATAAATGAAGTCCTCTATCGATTAACAAATGAATATCACCAAACTATCGAGGATAGACTATGCTATATAATCGTATTCATTGATAACTCAAATGATACCACTTGCAACCATAAGTCCATCATTTATCTTAGGATTAAGATAGACTCTCCGATTATCCTAATAATGAAAAGACTATTATCTATTGACGGTTCTAGATAAAGTATTTCATTGTGATCCAGTTCAATGCACCTAGTGCACTAGATTCTTTTACTCGAAGACCCTCCGATGATTTCAGACTCATCATAACTCATTTGATCCCACTCAAATGCTAGCAAAAGAATTCTACAACTTTAACAAGATAAAGGTGCCCAACCTTTAACTTAAGTTGTGAACATTATTCAAGACTAACTAAAGAATTGTGTCTACCTCATACATATCCAGATGTACGAACAATTCTTCTTTTCTCATAGTCTTTTGACCTTATGATTATTTACTTTTGACAATTATAATAATTAAACTATAAATGCTATAAGATTTGTTAAATCAGAAATCACATTATTAATATGAATAGATTGTCAAAAACACTATTACACTCTTGCTATTGAGCATAATCCTAACAATTAGTGGCTCCAGAGTCTATGATCCAAGAATCAGTAGAATCTGCCAGAAAACATGTTTCAAGATAATTAACATTACCTTCTTCCTTCTTATTCTGGGACTTTGGGCAATTTCTTTTCCAATGTCCCTTTTCACCACAAATGAAGCATTTCCCTTTGATCTTGGTTACTTTCTTGGTCTCCTTCTTGGTAGGCCCAAGTTGCTTTTTCTTCTGTTGTTTCTTGACCTTCTGACGGGTCTTAACAGTAGCAACTTTACCAACCATATGAATCTCTTGACCTTTGCTTTTCACAAGGATCTTTTCAGCACTTTGAACATCTTGCATCAGGCCTTGTAAGGTGTATTCCTTTTTGTTCGATCAAAGGAATCTGACAATGAATTGACAACCATATCAATTTTTGTCTCACCATCTATCTCAGCGCCATGCAGTTCAGCAATGTTGAGATGTGCTATGACTTTCATCATGTGATCCTTCACAGCCTGTCCAGGTTTCATACTAAGATTCATAAAAGCAGTCACTGCCTCTCTCTTAGTGGTCCTGGACTTCATAGCAAACATCTCCTCTAGAGACATCATTATATCAGCAGCGGACTCCATTCCTTCATGTTGCTGTTGCAACACGTCGGAGATAGTGGCCATAATGTAACATTTGGCCATATCATCTGAAGTCTTCCACTGCTCATACTCATCTCTATACATTATGCTAGATTCATTATTAAAAGCAGGTGGTTTAGGAGTAGTTAGAACAAACTTATGTTTTTCACTTTGCAGCAACAACCCAATTTTCCTTTTCCATGTGACATAATTATCTCCAGTTAAAGTGTTATCTTTCAGGATGTTCATAAGTGATGGGGTCATGATTTCTGAATAAAACAAAACATATATAAGTAAATAATCATGATAAAGCACTTTTAAATATTTATCTTGAATTAAATAAATAACTCAATCATAAAAATTCAACGGTGATCCAACACCTATAAATGTTACGCCTCCTTTGGGAGTTCACACCATTTACTAGTTAGACTAGGTCCCACCTAATTGTTAACATAAAAACCAGCGTTTTCAATTTTAGCCTTGCAATTTTACTGACAAGAACTCTTGGGAGGATATCAATAAAATTACATTGAGTGTGTTACCAAGATATCGACCCTCAATTTTCTCTCACGAAAATCCCTCCTTAGGGAGTAGATCTCGTTTGAGTCCATTGTCTAGTCTATCCTTGTAAGGAAGTATGTTGCTAAATTCCATTCATGGACGCCCCTTGGGGGGATTACCAATAAATAATAAAGCTCAACTAACCTTGGAGGCCATAGGTGTTACAAAAACACCTTCTCCCACTCAATTATTTAAGGCGTGTGATTAAATCCCATAGAATGATTTACTAAGTTATCTAGATGCCAATTTAGATGCCAATTTAGATACCTAAATCATTCAATGCATGTTCATACCAAAAGAGATATATGAGTGGTACTCCTATTCTATATGTCATGTTATCATACAATAACAAATATTGTAATATTTAAGCATAAAATAAATAGCAACAATTTTGGTCCATCCTAGAAAAGCAAGTAAATTACAATTGTTTAGGAATACAAGATCTTCAAGTGGCCATCAACCATACGCTCATCCTTCGGCTGGCCCCCATAGGCGTGCACACATCACAACTCCACAATGGGGCTGCCGTGCGCAGCCCATGAGGACATATAGGGCTGCCGTGCGCAGCCCACCATGATTTGGGCTTGCCATGCGCAGCCCAATCCACTCCTAGGGTGCGCACGGTGCTCGTTCTTGGTTTCGGTTGCTTCCTTTTTCTTCAAGTCTTCGAATCTTCATTACTCGAACATACTACAGCAGTATTTAAACTAATAAAATACCACAGTATTTTTTTTTTATTATTATTTTTATTCACTGCAGTACTTTTACAAAAAAAAAAACACTGCACATAAAATTAAATAAAAAAACTGCTGTCAAAATACTGCACCAAAAAAAAAAATTAAAAAAACCTAGCAACTACCAAGAAGGAATTATGGCGATGATAGACCACCCTTCTTGTTACAATTCCATAACAAAAATTACATTGAAAATCTAGGACCAAAATCGAGCAATAACAATCCACATAATAAAATAATAACGTATATAAATCCATACATTCACATGTAATTATATATGCGAATACCTAGAGTGCCATCTCCTTCTAAACATGCATAATCACAATAAAAAGAAATAGATTCACGTATATATATACGTTAATTAATTAAAAGGGTTCAACCTAGGCTCTGATACCAATTGTAGGGAAAAATACCGTAGTACACGCAGCGGAAGCGAGACTAAAAGTCGATTTAGTATGTTTTAAATTTTTTCCTTTTTATGAACCTTAACCCTTTAAATTAATTAACCATATATAAAGTAACAAAAGTATAATACCTTTTGTTGCGTGATCCGATTGACTTACGTCGATGGTAATCCGCAAGATCTTCAATCTTAGCACGAACGTGAATCACCTAGGAGCGTGGTTTCCCTTTTCTTTGAATTGCAAACCTGAGAATGGACAAACAAACTTTTCTTTTTCTTTGTTAGTCTTAAAACAATCAAAAGAATACAAAAATTATTTCGGTCACTTTTGAGTTCTCAATCTAATGATCGAAACTCGCATGAACCTAATTCGATGTTGTACACACAAGCTTATTGATGAACAAGCAATTAGTGTACCATCAAAAGAATAATCTCTTCTCTCTTTTATGTCCTAGTAGAATAATCAAATACTTGTCTATGAGTTTAGAAGAAGAAGAAAATTGAATCAACCAAGCATCTGTGTGGCCGAACCCTATAAGGTCTATTATATAGGGTGGCCGAATTTCTTTCTCTTTTTACTTTAGGGTTGCCGAATTCTATAAGGTGTGGTATTAGGGTTGGCCGAATTTCATCACATCACCTATATAGGGTGACCGAAATTCAACCCTATTCCCATCATCTTTTTAGACTTCTAACCTTAATCCAACTCATAAGTATTTTTATTCTTTTATTAACTAAATAAAAAGACTTCTTATTTGATTAAATAAATAAACTTAATTATTTATTTTCTTATCAAACAAGTCTTTTACTTTTAGTATACTACTACCACTAGGAAACTTATTTCCTGATCAGAAAAAGATTTGTTTCTTAATTAAACAATTAATTAATAAATTAATTAATTCTTATTTAATTAAACAATGAAACAAAATAATATGTTTGGCTAATATTTTAACCTTGTCGCCCCACATGTATAAAATGGGCCATATATTATTTTCTTATTTCATTTAATCCATTGGACTTTAAATAAAAAGCCCACATGTGAACCAGACCCATTCTTACTAAAAGAAACAAGCCCACATGCCTTTCATTAATATATTAATATAATTTAGCAGCCCATTAAATAAATAATGTGCAAATTATATTCTTAATATATTAAATACAATTCTAGATGGACCCATAAATTGGTTCGGTAGAATATATCAAGTGATCCATGCAAGTCCGTGTAGATTGGGGAACTTGGCGGACTATCTAAATTTAAGCTTCAATAGACATAACCTAATCACAATCAACAAATGATTCACTTAGGTCTGATCCATTAATTTTAACTCATTCCACTAAAGAGCTAAAATTGAACTCTTAAATAAAGATAGAAAAGGAAGATGTTCCTCTTTCATAACCCTAGACAATCATATTGGAGATAGTGTATCCTCGTGATTAATATCAGTAATCGCCAAGAGTTTATAGACCGTCTATAACTCTCCAAGTTACCATATTTACTCATATGACCACGTTTTGAACTCGGATATTTTGACTTGTCCAGAAGCCATGTTTTCAATAGTCACTATCGAAAACTCAACGTTGAGATTTAATATCCAATTACCTCAAAACATCCATATGATGATATTATACTCTCATTTAATAAATGGAGCCACGATGTCCATATCTATAAATAAAGTCCTCTATCGATTAAGAAATGAATATCACCAAACTATCGAGGATAGACTATGCTATATAATCGTACTCATTGATAACTCAAATGATATCACTTGCAACCATAAGTCCATCATTTATCTCAGGATTAAGATAGACTCTCCGATTGTCCTGATAATGAAAAAAACTATTATCTACTGACGGTTCTAGATAAAGCTTTTCATTGTGATCCAGTTCAATGCACCCAGTGCACTAGATTCTTTTGCTCGAAGACACTCCGATGATTTTAGACTCTTCATATCTCATTTGATCCCACTCAAATGCTAACAAAAGAATTCTACAACTTTAACAAGATAAAGGTGCCCAACCTTTAACTTAAGTTGTGAACATTATTCAAGACTAACTAAAGAATTGTGTCTACCACATACATATCCAGATGTACGAACAATTCTTCTTTTCTCATAGTCTTTAGACCTTATGATTATTTACTTTGACAATTATAATATTAAACTATAAATGCTATAAGATTTGTTAAACCAGAAATCACTTTATTAATATGAAAAAGATTGTTAATTACAATATTACACTCTTGCTATTGAGCATAATCCTAACAATCTCCCACTTGCGCTATAGCAAATGTGTCATATCTCTCAAGCCCATGTTCTCTAGATGCCCATCGAAACTCTTCTGAGGTAGAGCCTTTGTGAAGGGATCTGCTAGATTTTCTGCTGACGCGATTTTGGTAATCGTCACGTCACCTCTTTGAACAATCTCCCTTAAAAGATGATACTTTCTTTCAATGTGTTTTCCTCTCTTGTGACTTCTTGGTTCTTTCGAATTAGCCACTGCTCCACTGTTGTCACAGTAGATAGTGATCTGCTTATTCGCACTAGGAACCACTTCCAAGTCAATCAAGAATTGGCGGAGCCAAACAGCCTCTTTGGCAACCTCGCATGCAGCAACATACTCAGCTTCCATGGTGGAATCAACAATACAAGATTGCTTGATACTCCTCCATATAACTGCTCCTCCTCTAATAGTAAACACAGCCTCTAATGTGGATTTTCTGGAGTCAGAATCTGATTGGAAATCAGAATCTGTATAACCAACAGGAATTAAATCCCCTCCAGAGTATACATGCATATTATCTCTTGTTCTCTTAAGATACTTGAAAATATGCTTGACTGCCGTCCAGTGATCAGGACCAGGTTTCGATTGAAACCTGCTAACTATGCCAACAGCAAAACAAATATCTGGTCTAGTGCAGAGCATTGCATACATGAGACTTCCAACTACCGAGGCATATGGAACTCTACTCATGAATTGCTCTTCATGCTCATTCTTAGGAACTTGTTCCTTAGAAAGTTTGATTCCATGTCTGAAAGGTAACATACCTTTCTTGGAATCCTGCATGGAAAACCTAGACAAGATCTTGTCTATGTATGAAGCTTGGGATAATGCAATCATTTTATTCTTTCTATCCCTTATTACTTGGATACCTAGAATAAAACTTGCTTCTCCTAAGTCCTTCATATCAAATTGTTTTGCTAACCATTCTTTTACTGATGTCAATACACCTACATCGTTTCCAATGAGTAGTATATCATCAACATAAAGAATCAGGAAAACCAACTTGTCGCCCTTAATCCTTTTGTATACACAAGGTTCGTCGTGATTCTGAATAAATCCAAAACCTTTGACAACTTGATCGAACCTTATGTTCCAGGATCTGGATGCTTGCTTTAATCCATATATGGATTTCTGCAACTTGCATACCTTTTCCATTTGGCCCTTTTCAATGAATCCTTCTGGTTGCATAATGTAGATGCTTTCGTCAAGACTTCCATTAAGGAAAGCTGTCTTGACGTCCATTTGCCAAATCTCTAGATCTAAAGATGCTGCAATGGACAAGAGTATCCTAATGAATTTAAGCATGGCCACAGGAGAGAAGGTTTCCTCGTAATCGATACCTTCTTTCTGTGTATACCCTTTAGCTACCAATCTAGCTTTAAAGGTTTCCACATTTCCATCCATACCTCTTTCCTCTTGTATACCCACTTGCACCCAGTGGGTTTTATCCCTTTAGGCAAGTCTACAAGGGACCAGACTTTGTTATCGAACATGGATTCAATCTCAGATTGCATTGCCTTTTGCCAATGGCAACTATCAACATCCTCAATTGCTTCCTTATACGTGTAGGGATCATCGTCGTCTGGAAGATTCTCCACTGATCCTCCCAGACCGATGTATCTTTCGGGTTGTGTTCTAACCCTCCCACTACGACGAGGAATGGTAGGTTGTTGATCTTGTGTTGGATCGAAACTTACAATTGGGTTAGGTTGTGTAACCTCTCGTGGAATTGTATCTCCTGATATCTCATTCAGGACAATTCTACTTCTAGGCACAAAATCATTCATATAATCCTTTTCTAGAAATTTAGCATTTGTCGAAACAAATACTTTAAAATCTGAAGGACTATAGAAATAATATCCTTTTGTTTCTTTTGTATACCCTACAAATATACATGTTTCTGAACGGGACTCCATCTTTTCTGTCTTTCCTTTTAACACATGCGCAGGACAACCAAATATCCTTAAGTGTTGTAAACTAGGCTTGCGTCCAGTCCAAAACTCATGCGGTGTTTGAGGAACAGACTTAGATGGTACATCGTTTAGAATGTATATAGCAGTTTGTAAAGCATATCCCCAAAAAGAAATAGAAAGTGTTGAATAACTCAACATAGACCTAACCATATCCAAAAGAGTTCTATTTCTCCTTTCTGCCACCCCATTCTGTTGAGGTGTTCCTGGTGCAGAAAACTAAGAAACTATCCCATTATCAATAAGATATTGCTGAAACTCACCAGATAGATATTCTCCACCACGATCAGATCTCAAGATTTTTATGTGTTTCTCAAGCTGATTTTCTACTTCAGCTTTGAATGCTTTGAACATGTCAAAAGCATCCGACTTATGTCGCATGAGATACACATAGCCAAATCTCGAGTAATCATCTGTGAAGGTGATGAAGTACTCATATCCACCTCTAGCTTGAATGCTCATAGGACCACATACATCAGTGTGTATCAATCCTAAACATTCAGTGGCTCTAGCACCTTTGGCCGAGAACGACCTTTTGGTCATTTTACCTTCCAAACAAAATTCACAAGTTGGTAGATCATCAACCTTTAAGTCACTTAAAGGTCCGTCACATACCAATCTTTTAATCCTATTAAGGTTAATATGACCTAGGCGTAAATGTCATAGGTAGGTTTCATCTATTGATAATTTTACTCTTTTATGATTAGGTTCCGTTATTTCTGTGTCTAACGAGTGAGAGATATTTCTATGCAAGAAGTATAGACCATTTCCAATGTACCTTGGCAAATAATTTTGTCATTCTTACTAATAATAAATTTTTTTTATTAAAAGTAACCGAATATCCAAATTTTTTTAAACAAGAAACTGAAATTAAATTCCTCTTGAATTGAGGTACATAATAAACGTCTATCAAATCTAAATGCCTTCTAGAATCCAAATAAACTCTAATATCTCCCACTGCACTTGCAGACACTAACGTTCCGTTGCCCAAGCGCAAATTGATTTCATTCTTATTCAGCCTTCTCCTTTCTTGGAACCCCTGCAAGGAATAACAAACATGATTAGTGGCTCCAGAGTCTATGATCCAAGAATCAGTAGAATCTGCCAGAAAACATGTTTCAAGATAATTAACATTACCTTCTTCCTTCTTATTCTGGGACTTTGGGCAATTTCTTTTCCAATGTCCCTTTTCACCACAAATGAAGCATTTCCCTTTGATCTTGGTTACTTTCTTGGTCTCCTTCTTGGTAGGCCCTAATTGCTTTTTCTTCTGTTGTTTCTTGACCTTTTGACGGGTCTTAACAGTAGCAACTTTACCAACCATATGAATCTCTTGACCTTTGCTTTTCACAAGGATCTTTTCAGCACTTTGAACATCTTGCATCAGGCCTTGTAAGGTGTATTCCTTTTTGTTCAAAGTGTAGTCCAATTTGAACTGATCAAAGGAATCTGACAATGAATTGACAACCATATCAATTTTTGTCTCACCATCTATCTCAGCGCCATGCAGTTCAGCAATGTTGAGATGTGCTATGACTTTCATCATGTGATCCTTCACAGCCTGTCCAGGTTTCGTTTCATACTAAGATTCATAAAAGCAGTCACTGCCTCTCTCTTAGTCGTCCTGGACTTCATAGCAAACATCTCCTCTAGAGACATCATTATATCAGTAGCAGACTCCATTCCTTCATGCTGCTGTTGCAACACGTCGGAGATAGTAGCCATAATATAACATTTGGCCATATCATCTGAAGTCTTCCACTGCTGATACTCATCTCTTTGCATTATGCTCGATTCATTATTAGGAGCAGGTGGTTTAGGAGTAGTTAGAACAAACTTATGTTTTTCACTTTGCAGCAACAACCCAATTTTCCTTTTCCATGTGACATAATTATCTCCAGTTAAAGTGTTATCTTTCAGGATGTTCATAAGTGATGGGGTCATGATTTCTGAATAAAACAAAACATATATAAGTAAATAATCATGACAAAGCACTTTTAAATATTTATCTTGAATTAAATAAATAACTCAATCATAAAAATTCAACGATGATCCAACACCCATAAATGTTACGCTTCTTTTGGGAGTTCGCACCATTTACTAGTTAGACTAGGTCCCACCTAATTGTTAACATAACAACCAGCGTTTTCAATTTTAGCCTTGCAATTTTACTGACAAGAACTCTTGGGAGGATATCAATAAAATTATATTGAGTGTGTTACCAAGATATCGACCCTCAATTTTCTCTCACGAAAATCCCTCCTTGGGGAGTAGATCTCATTTGAGTCCATTGTCTAGTCTATCATTGTAAGGAAATATTTTGCTAAATTCTATTCATGGATGCCGCTTGGGGGGATTACTAATAAATAATAAAGCTCAACCAACCTTGGATGCCATAGGTGTTACAAAACACCTTCTCCCACTCAATTATTTAAGGCGTGTGATTAAATCCCATAGAATGATTTACCAAGTTATCTAGATGCCAATTTAGATACCTAAATCATTCAATGCATGTTCATACCAGAAGAGATATATGAGTGGCACTCCTATTCTATATGTCATGTTCTCATACAATAACAAATATTGTAATATTTAAGCAAAAATTAAATAGCAACAATTTTGGTCCATCCTAGAAAAGCAAATAAATTACAATTGTTTAGGAATACAAGATCTTCAAGTGGCCATCAACCATACGCTCATCCTTCGGCTTCCTCCCATGGGCGAACACACCCCACAACCGCACAAAGGGGCTGCTGTGCGCAGCCCATGAGGCCACATAGGGCTGCCGTGCGCAGCCCACCAAGATTTTGGGCTTGCCATGCGCAGCCCAATCCCATCCTAGGGTGCGCACGGTGCTCGTTCTTGGTTCCGGTTGCTTCCTTTTTGTTCACGTCTTCGAATCTTCGATGTTAGAACGTATTACAACTTTATTTAAACAATAAAAATACTGCAGTTTTTTTTTTTTTTTTTAATCACTGCAGTACTTTTTAACAAAAAAAAAAACTGCACTTAAAATTTAATACAATAAAAAAAAACTGCACATTAAATTTAATACAATAAAAAATATAGCAACTACCAAGAAGGAATTATGGTGATGATAGACCACCCTTCTTGTTACAATTCCATAACAAAAATTACATTGAAAATCTAAGACCAAAATCGAGCAATAACAATCCACATAATAAAATAATAATATATATAAATCCATACATTCACATGTAATTATATATGCGAATACCTAGAGTGCCATCTCTTTCTAAACATGCATAATCACAATAAAAAGAAATCGATTCACGTATATATACGTTAATTAATTAAAAGGGTACAACCAGGCTCTGATACCAATTGTAGGGAAAACTACCGTAGTACACGCAGCGGAAGCGAGACTAAAAGTCGATTTAGTATGTTTTAAAATTTTTCCTTTTTATGAACCTTAACCCTTTAAATTAATTAACCATATATAAAGTAACAAAAGTATAATACCTTTTGTTGCGTGATCCAATTGACTTACGTCGATGGTAATCCGCAAGATCTTCAATCCTAGCACGAACGTGAATCACCTAGGAGCGTGGTCTCCCTTTTCTTTGAATTGCAAACCTGAGAATGGACAAACAAACTTTTCTTTTTCTTTGTTAGTCTTAAAACAATCAAAAGAATACAAAAATTATTCCGGTCACTTTTGAGTTCTCAATCTAATGATCGAAACTCGCGTGAACCTAATTCGATGTTGTACACACAAGCTTATTGATGAACAAGCAATTAGTGTACCATCAAAAGAATAATCTCTTCTCTCTTTTATGTCTTAGTAGAATAATCAAATACTTGTCTATGAGTTTAGAAGAAGAAGAAAATTGAATCAACCAAGCATCTGTGTGGCCGAACCCTATAAGGTCTATTATATAGGGTGGCCGAATTTCTTTCTCTTTTTACTTTAGGGTTGCCGAATTCTATAAGGTGTTGTATTAGGGTTGGCCGAATTTCATCACATCACCTATATAGGGTGACCGAAATTCAACCCTAATTCCCATCATCTTTTTAGACTTCTAACCCTAATCCAACTCATAAGTATTTTTATTCTTTTATTAACTAAATAAAAAGACTTCTTATTTGATTAAATAAATAAACTTAATTATTTATTTTCTTATCAAGCAAGTCTTTTACTTTTAGTATACTACTACCACTAGGAAACTTATTTCCTGATCAGAAAAAGATTTGTTTCTTAATTAAACAATTAATTAATAAATTAATTAATTCTTATTTAATTAAACAATGAAACAAAATAATATGTTTGGCTAATATTTTAACCTTGCCATCCCACATGTATAAAATGGACCATATATTATTTTCTTATTTCATTTAATCCATTGGACTTTAAATAAAAAGCCCACATGTGAACCAGACCCATTCTTACTAAAAGAAACAAGCCCACATGTCTTTCATTAATATATTAATATAATTTAGCAGCCCATTAAATAAATAATGTGCAAATTATATTCTTAATATATTAAATGCAATTCTAGACGGACCCATAAATTGGTCCGGTAGAATATATCAAGTGATCCATGCAAGTCCGTGTGGATTGGGGATCTTGGCGGGCTATCTAAATTTAAGCTTCAATAGACACAACCTAATCACAATCAACAAATGATTCACTTAGGTCCGATCCATTAATTTTAACTCATTCCACTAAAGAGCTAAAATTGAACTCTTAAATAAAGATAGAAAAGGAAGATGTTCCTCTTTCATAACCCTAGACAATCATATTGGAGATAGTGTATCCTCGTGATTAATATCAGTAATCGCCAAGAGTTCATAGACCGCCTATAACTCTCCAAGTTACCATATTTACTCATATGACCACGTTTTGAACTTGGATATTTTGACTTGTCCAGAAGCCATGTTTTCAATAGTCACTATCGAAAACTCAACGTTGAGATTTAATATCCAATTACCTCAAAACATCCATATGATGATATTATACTCTCATTTAATAAATGGAGCCACGATGTCCATATCTATAAATAAAGTCCTCTATCGATTAAGAAATGAATATCACCAAACTATCGAGGATAGACTATGCTATATAATCGTACTCATTGATAACTCAAATGATATCACTTGCAACCATAAGTCCATCATTTATCTCAGGATTAAGATAGACTCTCCGATTGTCCTGTTAATGAAAAGACTATTATCTATTGACGGTTCTAGATAAAGCTTTTCATTGTGATCCAGTTCAATGCACTCAGTGCACTAGATTCTTTTGCTCGAAGACACTCCGATGATTTTAGACTCATCATATCTCATTTGATCCCACTCAAATGCTAGCATAAGAATTCTACAACTTTAACAAGATAAATGTGCCCAACCTTTAACTTAAGTTATGAACATTATTCAAGACTAACTAAAAAATTGTGTCTACCACATACATATCCAGATGTAAGAACAATTCTTCTTTTCTCATAGTCTTTAGACCTTATGATTATTTACTTTGACAATTATAATATTAAACTATAAATGCTATAAGATTTGTTAAACCAGAAATCACTTTATTAATATGAAAAAGATTGTTAATTACAATATTACATTCTTGCTATTGAGCATAATCCTAACAACTCCTACTAGTAGTAGTGGTTTTGATGAGTCATGTTCTTTTAAGGGGCCATTTGGTATGGTGGCATCTTGGCACGAGAATAGGAATCTAACAACATTCCCATGTTTGGTAGCAGGTTTGTGTTTTTAGATTTCCGGGAAAGTGAATTCTATAGAAATCACATTACCCCCTTGGAGGGTAATGTGATTCCCACCCCAACAGGTGGGTTTCAGATTACCCTCCATCTGATTCCCACCGTGGGACCCACTCTCATTAAAAAAATTATTTTTATTTTATTTTCTTCTTTTTTTTCTTCACGATGCTTCTGAAAATTAACACAAGAAATCCCCAATTTCATTTCACTGAAATCCCTAATTTTTAACCTCTTCTTCGATTTTCAATCACGCAAACCCTAGATCAAATCTTATTCTCTTCAATTTTCTTCTTTTATTTTCTTACACTTTCTCACTACCCAAACACAAAATTTTCATATTTCAAAACCTAACTTTCATCAACTTCACAATACCCAACTTCATCTTCATCAAAACAAGATCTGGGTTTGCTCAAACACCATCACCAACACAAAAAGAAAAAAAATTGCAGCAAGTAGCAACAAACAAGTTCTGGGTTTGCTCGATGATGACGATGACGATGACGATGATGATGACGGCAAGCTTCGATGAAGACGACGACGAAGATCAAGAACTCGGATGAACGCATCTGAGTTTCCAAGAAGAGGGTGTTCTTGGTTGGAAGAATTTCTGGAGAACACGAAAGAAAATGGAGAAACTTCTCTACCATTGATTTTTTATTATTATTCAAGTACTCAATTGAGACACGTGGACAACTGGTATGGTTTTTTTTTTTTTTTTTTAATTTATAGAAAAATCAATGGATTGGTTTCATATAAGATGGACTTTGAAATTTTTTTTTAAAATTTTTTAGTTATTAATAAATAAATAAAAACAAATTCCCATGTATAACCAAACACCGTTACTTGATATTCCCAGGAATCCAACACAATATTCCCATACACAACCATACACATGTATACAACTTTCCTATGAATCACATTACTGGGTTTCACATTCCCAGGAATCACATTATTTTGATTACCCCATACCAAACGGCCCCTAAATGTCAAAGGCTTGAATCTGAAAAAGTTGATGCTTCTTTTAAACGAGACCTGGGATTATGAAAAAACCAATTTTGATGTATGATGTTAATCAACAGATGAGGTTCGAAGAGCATACATAGATATGGGACCATTCCAACCAAAGTTAGAATCTTATAAGCTGACACATGATATAAACCAAAATTGGCGGCTTCAATATTCATGGTTTACTAGATTCCCATGGCTAGAGTATTTTATTGCAAAAGATAAAGTGTTTTGTTTCCTATGCTTCCTGAGAATATATAAACGTGTGTCTAAAACAACCTTCGGCGGGGGGTGGGGGGATTATTACCAATTTTTCGATTAGTCAATATTAACATATAAAAACCCAAAATAACAAACAATAAAAATCAAGTAAAAGTGCAGAAAGTAAAGAACACTTGATTTTTATGTGGAAACCTTCGACAAAGAAAAACCACGGGACTAGCCACACTAGCCACTTGAGCCATAGCAATCCACTAGATTAAAATACGGTTACACCCTCAAGCGATACACAGACTCTTACTCTAGACAACCTTAGGCTATGGACACTACCACTCACCATTATTGGTTTAATCCCTAGTGATATCCCCAGATCCATTACTCTTTGCGTGAGCACCTCCTAATCTACCCGCATGCCTTTTATAGTGGTACTTGGCCCTTGCCAACCAACCCTTGGTTGCAAGACTTGCTTGCTTGTGCAACTTCACCTAGAAGCCACAAGATTTTGACTCATTGAAGAGAATTAAAAGTCTAAGTGAATATGAATATCCTAAGTGCAACAATGTGTAAGACCACACACAAAATGCATGCTTAACTAGATATTATAATGCAATTCAACACTCTAGTTATCAACAATACATACATGCCCATACATGAGGACTTAATTAGATGCAAAGAGATCCTAGCAACCTAATTGTCAAATACATTCACATAAGCATTTATAAGCTTGACTAGATGCATAAGGCCAACCTAATCCTCAATTAACATAAAAGAACAATTATGGATTAGTTATTTAGGCAAAATCAACCTAGTCAATTAATCTATCGCAAACAAACCCAATCATGTTATCAAGACTCATAAACATATGCAATAAAGGAGTTTAGGTATTTAATCAAGCAATAAATACCTAATCTAGAGTAAGAACAACAATAAATGAGATTCAATGTAGCTGTAATGATGATGTTAGATGCACATGGGTTTTGGGTTTGGGAGAGTTAAAGAAGCAATCTTGATGCTTTCTCTCACTAGGGAACTCTTAATCTCTTTCTAGGGTTTTGTAGTTTTTGTTCATTTTAGACAAATGAAAGAAAGAGATGTATTTATAATGCTTATATGGTAGCCCTATAAATTCGTGAATTTCCCTTTTAAAAATGAGTCCAATCGGACTCCAAATAAGTGAGATATGGCCAAATTACGAAACAGGGGCGGAGCAGTGCGCGAGTCCGTTGCACTTGTATAGACCCGCGCAGTTACTAGTGCACTGGGAGCAAAAATCACCCTAAGAACACTTTGCAGGTGACTGCGCGGGTAGGGACCCGTTTAGTACCCCATCACTGTAAATCAAAACAACAACCTGATTTACAAGCAGATCAAAACAAGAACAAACGACATCAAAACTATCGTATAATATATTGATGGAAAGGTATGGATATCTACTTTCTACTCCATTTTAAGGAATGACGTTTTAATGTCTGTAGAAAGAGTTATGGTCAATTGAGTGACCAAAGGTCAGACTTGGAAAAAAACAGAGTTGCCTTGTTTTAATGGTCACTTTGTAGATTTCAAAACCATTCCAAACGGTCATGGAATATTACGAGTAATATACCGTTGGAAAGGTATGACTGTCTAGTTTGTCCAGAAATTTCAAAACTCAATTTCAATCTTTGTATAAAAAGTTATAGTCACAAGACCATACAAAGGTCAGTTTTGAAAAACATTTAAACCATTAAAATCCAATCTTTTGAAACTATACACTTTACTCCAAACAACCAAACCAAATCTAACACTTATCCAAGAGAAGAATGGGACCTTCTCGAATGGTAAACCATCGCGCTAAGACAGACACACCATCATGCAAGTGCGGACGTTTCCAATCATACAAACGGAAACAAATTACACTATACAAAACCACATTTAGAACTAACAATAAAGTGCGCATTTGAAATGAGATATAAATGCACACAATCATGGAAACACAAATGCAAGTAATATGGGAATGCATGTAAGTGTGTGTGTGCACCTAATCTCTTCAAGAATCAAGTCAATTTATATACCTTTCGCTCTTGCTTTTGCTCTTGCTCTTAAAGTCACAGAGATGTTTGGAAGCTTGCTAATGAACACCTAAGCTACTCATTACAAAATTATCCCCAATGTGGTATGTCATGAAATAAGCCAATTACAAAATAGAGGTCCTTACACTTCCTTTTGATAGTAACCCTCTGAAGTTTGCTTAGACAATGCTTTAGGAAATTCAAAGTACACATCTCCTGATATTCAAAAGGAGATCCTAAAAATTCTTGCTAATGAAGTGAGAAAAAAAAATCTAGAAGAAATTGGAAGTGCTAAATTTTGTATCCTTGTTGATGAAGCACTTGATGAATCTAATCAAGAGCAAATGACTGTCATTCTAAGGTTTGTTGATTGCAATGGAATCATTCGAGAGCGTTTCTTTGAAGTTATTGGTGTTGATGATACTATAGCTTTAACTCTTAAGAAAAAAATAATTGTTGTTCTTACTCAATACGGTCTCCAGATTGTAGATATGAGAGGTTAAAGGGTATGATGGTGCTAGTAGTATGCGTGATGCTTGGAATGGATTACATGCATTATTTCTTAATGATTGTCCATATGCTTATTATGTACATTGTTTTGCGTATCGATTACAATTAGCATTGGTTGCAGCTTCCAAAAAAGTGCATGATGTGTGGCCTTTTTTCTCAAAGTTGAGCTCAATAATCAATCTTGTTGGTGCTTCACCAAAGCATCATTTTGAATTAAAATTTGCTCAAAAAACAGAAATTGCGGAGATGTTAAATTCTGAAGAACTTGAGACCGGTACATGGGCTAATCAAATCCGTACCTTGACGTGACCTGGGGCAACAAGATGGAGCTCTCATTATTCTTCAATCAATAGGTTAATTGATATGTTTGGTGCAATATGTACGGTTCTTGAAAACACAATGAATAATGGGCTTAACAACAATATAAGAGGACAAGTAAAAGGGGCATTGCAAGCAATGAGAAGTTTTGAATTTGTGTTCATTTTGCAATTGATGAATGCAGTTTTGGGAATCACTCATATGCTATGTCAAACATTGCAATCGAAGTCTCAAGACATCTTGAATGCCATGCATTTAATAAGAAGTACAAAAATACTTCTTCAAGAATTATGACAATATGGTTGAGATAACTTTTTATGCATTGTATTACCGTTTTGTAGAGACAATGAAATTGACATGCCTGATATGAGTGCCTGCTACAGGGAGGGTACATGTCATTCATGTCAACAACAAAATAATATTACAGTTGAACATTATTACCATTTTAATATATTCAATGCTATGATTGATTTTCAGTTGATGGAGTTAGATACTAGATTTCCATATCAAACAATGGAACTTCTTGCTCTCAGTTTTGCTTTGGATTCTACGAATCATTTTGAGTCATTTAACATTGATGATATATGTACTCTTGCTAAAAAGTTTTATCCCAGTGATTTCACTGAAAGGGAGCTTTCTAATTTGAAGAGACAATTGCAACATTTTAATAATGATGTGCTCGTTCATCCAAAATTTCAGAATATGTCTTCACTTTCTGAATTATGTTGAGGGCTCATAGAAATAAGAAAATCACACTTGTTTTCCTGATTGACAAACTAATTCATTTAGTTTTGACTCTTTTTGTTTCTACAGCTAGTACTGAACATGTATTTTTAGCCATGAAACTTGTCAAAACATAACTTCGCAGCAAGATGGATGACAACTTTCTTACGAATTGTTTGGTTATCTACATTGAGAGGGAACTTGCTGATACTATTGATTCTGAATCAATAATTGATATATTTTATACTTTGAAACCTCGTAGTGCACCGCTTCAATAGTATCTTGTTGTACATGTAATGTATATTTTTGCATTTGTTTTTGTGTTTTTCTTGCATATTTAGCCTTTTTAGAATTATAACACAGAAACAAAAGACAACCCCTGTATCAACTATTTAATATCATTTAAAACTAACTCGATTTCAGAATGAAAATGCCTACCACCATTAATCTAGTTAGCAGCAACCTCCGCATTCAATTCAGCATCCACAAAAAACGGATCGGTTTATTGGACAAAAAAGAACCCTGGTAGATTGCAATGGCCTCCGCCAATAGGGGTGAGAAAGTTGCCCTAACTCGTTGAATACTTAAAGTAATCACATCACCCGCGGGATCATAAACCACAATACCCACACCCACCATCCTTCCAACAGAATCAATAGATGCATCTATATTAATTTTATACCTCCATGGACTTGGTATCTGCCAACCAACAGGATCTCTTTGTACTTTTCTTGTTCCCTCAATCCCTTTCGAATTTGCATCGCGATAATCTGCAGCAAAGCCTTGAGCCCATTCCACCACATCAGTCAGAACCAGATTTGGAAACCCATGAATCACACAGTTATGATTGTACCAAATCCTCAACAACACCACACAAAACAACCCTACCACTTCACAACTCCACTTGTTAAAACAGACTAGTAAATAGTCAAACAATCTAATATTATCCCCACATGAAACATCCACATCCCCACATGAAACATCCACACTTGGCAACTTAGCATCGCGAACCCATTCCGCAAACGACAACCCCACACGACATGTAAAGTTGTTTCCCGCCCACACTTATAAAATGGGCACCTCGTACCTACCGACATCCATCTCCACTCCAGATTCACCATAGTTAGAATCCATTCGTTACAAGTCTTCCAAATAAATAACCTAACCTTCTATAGTATCTTGATCCTCCATAAGAATTTCAACAATGACTCCACCCCATTTAGATCCTAAACTGTTGGAAAATCATTTATGGCACACCTAACATGGTAACCGCATTTCACCATATAATCCCTATTCTACTCCCTTCGTCGCACCCACTAGAATGCTAAATATCGTTGCTGCATCCTCTTCCAAAAATTTAGAATTAATTGTACCCACATCCCAATCACCTGAAGAACTAAAGTTGATTAACGGTTGACTCCAAACCTAAGGTCGGTTGAGATGTAACCTTAAACGTTGTCTCTCGAGGAACCCAATAATCTTTGTATATTTTTATGTTTGAGTCAATCCCCACCCTCCATTGAGTCCCGAATTCTAACAATCCCCTTCCCTAAAACAAACTTTTCCACATAAAAGAGCTTGATGATTTACACCCTGCAATCATTAAATCTGTTTTTATAGAAATAGCACCTTTTAAGAACATTAGCAGATAACGAATTCAGATTCTTAAGGACCACCAACACTGCATAGCAAGCATTGCTCTATTGAAGGTCGCCAAATCTCTAAACCCCAAGCCTCCTCCCTTTTTTTGGCCTACACATACGGTCCCATAAGCACTGGTGTATCTTTCGCTTTTCTTCGGTACTTCCCTATGATTTCCCATGTTGCCCATTTCACTAGTGATGCTAAAATGTTGTCATTTTAGCCGTTTTATGCTCTTGCTTTAATAATTATTAAAAATATAAATATATCATTTTAGGGTGCATTTACTAATAAAAAATGAAAATTAATCAAATTTCATTGGAAAGAGAATCAGTAAAGAAACTTAATTCCTTAGGTGGTATGAGGAACTGATTTCCTTCTTGATTTGTCTATGGGACCTGTATAACTTGATTCTCAATCATTTTTAAGCAAACATTGTAAATTGTAATCACAAATAAAGAATTAAGTTCGTTTTCTCTTATTAGAATTCCTATTAAGTAAACGTGCTTGAACTCTAGAAGTGGATCATCGTCTTTTTGTTCTTACTCTTATAATGTGTGTTTGGTCACTTTGGTGTGCCACAGGAAATTGATTATTATTTGGAATCAGATGGAATTTGAATTAGAAAAGATTGAATTTGGATGGAACTAGAAACAGAATAAATTTGATGACATTAAAGGGTCCAATTGTCACCTGATTTGACCGAGTTGGAATCATTAAGTTTTTTTCGATTATAGTTGGATTGGTTTGTCAATTTCTTTAAAATAAAAAAAAAAACACTTAGGGGCTATTCATAGGGATGGGCATTTCCCCATGGGGCCCCCACCCCCACAATGACATCCCTCCTCACCCACCCCCCAAATGGAGTTTGGGTGGGGTGCGGAAAAATTTGACCCCCAAATCCTAAATGGGGTCCCATTTCATATATATATATATATGACCCCTAAATCCTAAATGGGGTGGGGGTGGGGGTGGGGGTGGGGACCCCCATTTCCCCATTTCCTTATTTCTTTCAAAGTTTGGGTGGGGTGGGGACAAATTTGACCCCCAAATCCTAAATGGGGTCCCATTTCCTCATTTATTTCATATATATATATATCATATATATATATATATATATGACCCCTAAATCCTAAATGGGGGTGGGGGTGGGGGTGGGGGTGGGGACCCCCATTTCCCCATTTCCTCATTTCTTTCAAATATATATTATATATATTTATATATTAATTTTATTTTCTTTTAAAAATAAAATAAAAAATATTTAACTCTAAATCTCTAACCCTAGTAGACGTATTTCATATATATATATATATATATATATATATATATATATTAATTTTTTTAAAAATATTTAAAATTTATGTATTTATTTTGGATTAGATTAAACCAATTATATATTTTAGATGTAGAAATGGTGGGAAATGTCACTCTTTTGAACTCATTTGGTGACTTTGTTAGTACTTTAATAAGTTAAGTTTAAAAGGCATAAATTATGGTGAACTACCAAAATTGCCCTTAGTTCTCTCTTTAATGTTATTCTGTTTATACTTTTCCCTCTCCACACTTCCAAAAAAACGACACTTTCTCTCTCGAAATAAAAATTCAAGGTTGGATCGACTTTCTTCTTCAACTTATAAAACGTTTGGACGTGCTTCAGTACAAGAAGGTAATATTTCTGGCAAATACTTCTGTTAATTTGTTCACATTTTCATTTGTTTATATAGAAAACTGTAATATTTTTTGTTGGATCTCCGAGACTTTCGTTGCCTTGACCGAGCCTTTTATTGCCTTGACCGAGCCTTTTCCGAGCCTTTTCTTGCCTTCATCGAGCCTTTTCCTTTTTTTGAAATGAATAGGTATGGAGCCTTTTCTACAAATTTTCGAGCCTTTTATTGTCTTCACCGAGCCTTTTCTTGCCTTCATCGAGCCTTTTCCTTTTTTGAAATGAATAAGTATGGATCCTTTTCTACAAATTTCCGAGCCTTTTATTGCCTTCACCGAGCCTTTTCCGAGCCTTTTCTTGCCTTCATCGAGCCTTTTCCTTTTTTGAAATGAATAAGTATGGATCCTTTTCTAAAAATTTCCGAGCCTTTTATTGCCTTCACTGAGCCTTTTCCGAGCCTTTTCTTGCCTTCATCGAGCCTTTTCCTTTTTTTGAAATGAATAAGTATGGAGCCTTTTCTACAAATTTCCGAGCCTTTTATTGCCTTCACCGAGCCGTTTCTGAGCCTTTTCTTGCCTTCATCGAGCCTTTTCCTTTTTTTGAAATGAATAAGTATGGATCCTTTTCTATAAATTTCCGAGCCTTTTATTGCCTTCACCGAGCCTTTTCCGATCCTTTGCCTTGCCTTGCCTTGCCTTGGAAATGAATAAGTATCGAGCCTTTTAGAGAAATGTTCGAGACTTTTGAAGTCTTCTCCGAGCCTTTTCAATATCCTCACTCGAGCCTTTGTAAATGTAAGATGTGAAAATATTTTTTAGTCCTGTGTTTTTATTAATTGTTAGTGATGAATAATTTGACAGCATCATGAATCGGGTTAGGATTGTAATATCTTACAACGGTCGATGGGAGCAGTTTCCCGACGGAAGTCAGAGGTTTATTGGATCCGATAACCAGGGAATGTATGTGTCAAAGAATATGACTTACGAAGAATTATTGGCGATCGTGCATACCATTGTGAAATACGATGAAAACAAATTCACTGTTGATCTGTCATTAGTATCAATCGTTCCTAGCAGTACATGTCGCACATTTATAAGGAATGACGACGATGTCCAGTTTATGCTGGGGGAAGATCGAGTGATCCCTCAAGTATGTGTCAGTGTAACTAAGAGGACAGTTGGAGATATGATAGGGAATGATATTCCTCGTCCTGAAAATACCCAACAGTTTGGATCCTTTAGCGGTAGCAACCAAGGGTTCACCCAAAGGAGTGCCACCGAAGGTGGGGAAAATATGTGTGGTGTCCCACTGGTAACGGTCAACCATACAGATGTAGTTGAACCTCAAATTGTTGATGTGTTTGGGTGTCGAATTGAGCAGTACAATGAGCAGTACAATGAGCATTACAATGAGCAGAACAATTACCCGAACCATTACGTGGATAATGATGCAAATAATGAACAGGTTGATGATCTGCAAAATGTGGATGAAGTGGCTGAACAAATTCAAACACATGGTAGACGTGTACAAGGAGTTAGTTGCACTGCACCAGATATGGCTGGGACTTTCGAGGTTCGGTATAACGTAACAGTATCTGATTCTGATAATGTGACAACGTGGGTTATTCCCAGAGCAGATGCATACTCGTTTGGTACTGGTACAAGCAGCACCTTCGCAGTGCAAGAACCTAGAACTATGATTTATAAAGGTCAATTTTTTCCGAGTAAAAAGGATTTGAAAAGGCTAGTTAGCCATTTTTCAATGCGGTAGAACTTTGAATGGAAGGTGAAATGGTCGAATAAGACAACTTTACATCTAGTCTGCATCATTGACGAATGTACGTGGAAATTAAGAGCGGTGAGGAGAGATGAAGGGACTTACTTTCAAGTCAGAAGTTTTGTCAACGAACACAGTTATCCGTTGGAGGAGATTCACCGTCGGCACCGACAAGCTAGTGCAGTCACAATCGGAGAAGTCGTTGCCCCTAGACTTCAGCAACATGATGGACGTCTCATGCGTCCCAAGGACATAATTGCCGATATGAAAACAATGTATGGCATCCAAATCATGTACAGTAAAGCACATGATGCCCTACAATATGCATTGTCATTAAGCTATGGAACGCACGAAGAAACTTTCCAACTATTGCCATCTTTTGCATACATTCTCGAACAGCAAAATCCTGGCACAACCACGGACTTACAGTGCGCAGACGATGGTAAATTCATTTACTTTTTCATGTCGTTATGGTCCTCAATTAGAGGTTTTCGGAGGTGTATGCGTCCTGTGATTGCAGTTGATGGTACACATTTGAAGGGAAGATTCGGGGGTACAATGTTTGTTGCAACTGCACAAGATGGAAACGAACAGGTGTATCCAATTGCTTTTGGGTATGGTGACTCAGAAAACAACGATTCATGGGAGTGGTTTTTGGAATGCTTGAGGGGGGCCCTTGGTCATATAGATGATCTGGTTTTCATTTCCGATCGCCATGCAAGCATTGAAGCAGGGATTTCTAAAGTGTTCCCTTATGCAACCCATACCATATGTTGCTGGCATTTTGGTGAAAATATGAAGAAGCGATTCCACAGAAAGGATGTTGCCGACATAATGGATAGTGCTGCTAGGTCATACAGTGAAATCCAATAAGATCGCCATATGGAGGAGTTACGTAAGCTGCACAGGGGTGCATATGATTATGCCATTGATGCCGGTCCACACAAGTGGTCCCGCGTTCACTGTCCCCAAAGAAGGTACAGGTTGATGACCACAAATGTTGCAGAGTGCATAAACTCATGCTTAAAATTCGCACGGCAACTGCCACTAATGACACTGGCAGAGTTTATTAGGAATATGCTACAGAAGTGGTTTCACGATCGTCATACAGCTGCACAGTCCATGCGTCATCGATTGACCGACGCAGCACATGGGGTGATCCAGAAACGGGTCGAGAAATGCAGTTATATGACCGTAAATGCAGTTGACTGGAACATATTCTCCGTCAAACACAAGGGAAAACAGTGGACGGTTAACTTAGCCCGAAAGACTTGCACGTGCAACAAATTCCAAATGGACTTTTTACCTTGTTCACACGCACTCGCAGCGGCAAGGTACATGACAAGTTACATTTAACGCTTTTCTATAACCAAACGTGAGTCTCACTGTTTTCATTGTTGCAGGGAGCGGAACTTGGATTTCACATCTCTGTGTGCAGACTACTACAAGAGGGAGACACTTATTGATGCATACTCAGTTCCTATTATGCCTGTTGGCCATCCTTCTTCATGGGTGGTTCCATCCGATATCGCAGCGCGGGTGGTTTTAAATCCAAAGACGAAGAGACAATCAGGTCGCCCCATGGAGAGTCGACACGTATCGTCTTCAGAGAGGACAACCACACAGTCGTGTAGAAGATGTGGACAACCAGGACATAATAGCAGGCGGTGTTCGAATCCGCCTATGGTTAATGAAGGTCCCAGGATAATTGTCCCCGATGATTACCGTCGCAAGTGTAGCATCTGTCACACAATAGGACACAACAAACAAACATGCCCTCAGAAGGACACGCCAGTGGAATGAATGGAGCCGTACAAGAGGAAGACGATCAAACATAACAAGGCAGTACAAGAGGAAGACGAATTGCCACCAGAAAAGCTTGTGATTGAGAAACATGTCTCCAACTTGATGTCTTCCAACATCGTTCAGACTTTGGGAACCATGCTCGATACAATTGTTTTATGAGACCCTTGGTTCTTATGCTTTTATGTAGAAGTAATATGATTGATTTTATGTTGGAGAAAAGCTTGCGATTGCTAGACTTTGGGAATCATGGTCGATACAATTGTTTTATGAGACCCTTGGTTCTTATGCTTTTATGTAGAAGTAATATGATTGATTTTATGTTGGAGAAAAGCTTGCGATTGCTAATGTGTTCCAACATCGTTCAGACTTTGGGAACCATGCTCAATGCAGTTGTGTTATGGTTTTATGTTGAATACTTTTTTTTTTTTTTTTCTGAAATTGATTTGAATTTAGTTGTTTGTGTTGTGTAATGTCATACTGGATCCTTTGTTAATTGCAAACACTTAAAAAGAAAAACAAATTAATTTTTTTCATTACTGAAATGTTATGTACATAAACTAAATCACTATCTCAAAGACCAGTCCTTCGAGTTGCAAAAAACCTCCACAGCCATCTTCTCTCGAATGGTGGTCATATCATTTTCCGACCAGTCAAAAGTATCCATGTTCGCCACCAGATACTCTGTCAATTTTAAAGTATGAGCACCACAGTTACCCCTACAATTCACCACATGAACAACCGTTAGAATGGAATTATATGAAAACGGATTTGGCTAAAATCAGATCTTGAAACAGTCATACCCTGTGTCCTGTTGTGGCACACGGTCTGCAGACACATAATACAAAGTGAATGCCCTAGTAGTCTTTGAGTACGTCATATCGCCCCTCCTTCTGCGATTGTGAAAGTTCACCGCATGCAGCATCGAGGGTAAAAAATACCGTAAGCACGCGAGCTGCATTTTCCTGTGGCTGAATGGCACCTCCTGTCTGTACGGGTCAAAAAGGTAGATATTGCCTCCTGTGAGGTCGATGCTGGCCAGGGCCCAATGCGTACGTCCAAGGTTGCACGGAATCAGAACCTGCAGGTGTTTCAACAATGTGCGATCAGTGTGACATTTATTTTTCAAAACTTTAATGGAAAACATGTAAAATAAACACTCACGGATTCAACATTGTGCCATGGTAAGTTTCCTAGCGGGAGCAGCCCACGTACCACCGTAAGGTCTTCTTCGGACCAATTCTGCTTCTGTGAAGACCAACCTGTACGGGGTCTATCAGACCCACTTCCCATCTTCCTGTCCCAGCGGTTACATAACCATGCCTGTACAAAAACGTTAGGTTATAGATGTATGAAACACATCAATGCACAAGCAAATACCGTACAATTTAAACACTTACATAAAACTGTGAATCCAGTATGTTGATCCTCGGACCGTAGACAGTGGGAAATGCTCGCTGACGCTTCCACAGAATCTTCAAGTACGCGTCAATATGCTGAAAGTTTGAACATTTTCATTTGTTAGGATTGTACAATTTTTGTAACAACATATACATATATTACAGTTATGAACATACCGTATCCTCCAACTCCATAAAGTTGCTTTGAAACCGGTGGAACCACAGGACATCGACTGGCAAGTGTAGATCCACATCACGCCTGCATTATTGTTGAAGAAGTTAGATAACCAAGTCAAGTCAGTTTTACTAAGCTGTTTCAAAAAAAATACAGAGATTGTAATATCTACGATTATACTTACAATTCCCCCGTCGGGTTCCTCTTGTACGCTTGGTACGCTGCTAGGTGATCAGGATCTATCAGTTCGTGGGGTGCCCATACATGTGGTGGCTGTGGCATAGTCCTTGCCCTCTTCGGCCGACAGGGGTCAGTGTATGGGCTCCGCTCCTGCCAACCTGGTCTGCGAACCCGATCCTGACGTTGAAGGGGTGGGGGACTCCTATCCAAACCATGGGGATCCACCAAACGTCTGCTCTGTATAGAGGGACTCCGTTCCCGTTTGCTGCCAGCATGGGTGCTCTGTATGGAGGAACTCTGTCCTCGTGGATCGCCTGCAGGGGTGCTCTGTATGGAGGAACTCTGTCCTCGTGGATTGCCTGCAAGCCCTCCTGGGATAGACCCGATGGGTGCAGCAGGACGGAGGAACTCTATCCCCATGGAATGAATGGAGGGATGCGCTGCACTAGGATCAACCAAAGGGGTGCGCAGTATGGAGGCACTCTGTCCCAAGTCCTAGGGATGAACAACAGGGTCTGGTAATACCTTATGAGGTACCTGCTCTATCTCCATATGTGCTGCCTTAGTGTCATCAGTACCACCAGTAACCTCCTCTCTTGGGGTCACACCTAGCCCCTACTGATCAGACACTGTCTGCGTACTGGGGTGCGGCTGACGCCCAGTCTGTAAGTCTGCTCCGCCCTGATGACTACCAAACATGTCTATATCACTGAAGTGTAGGTCTTGGTTATCGATCGACAGGTCATCAAATGGTGGGTCATCGGACCGTCTGCCTTTAGTAGGTGTCTGCGATGTCGAACCCTGAAGACCCCGAATCAAATCCAGCAACTCCTGATGCTGTTGATCTCGCTTTTTGTCAGTCCTTTGCACTTCGTCCCGAAACTCTCGAAACACATCCAGCAGTTCAGTATACCTACGGTCCTGAAATGAAAAAAAATAAACACGTTGTGAGTACTAAAAGTTTCCAACTGCTTTGAGATTCAATACTGCGGTGCAACTACTTTTACGTACCTCTGGATGCCCTCCGACGCCTCGTCGGGAGTGACCTTCAGGTCGAGGCTCTGTGGGCAACACAAATCGAACCCGCCTATGCCTCACGGGACACCTACTGCGACCCTCCACGTCAGAACCATCTGTATCACTGGGTCCCGAATGCGGATACTCAGTATCACTGGGTCTCGAATACGGACCCTCAGTATCACTGGGTTTGGCAGTCGTACGGTGTTCGACATCGGCATCCGCATCAAATAGACTGCCTCCCTCCTCAATGCCCTCATAGTACCGTTCAGCCAGCTCTACCGGTGTCGGCACCAATTTCACCCTCGCAAACATCTGAAATCAATGTTAGACCATTTGTAATCGCATACATACTATTAACTATTAACGTTAACATAACAGATACTTACCCGTTCAATGAAAATGGAATCCAACTTATCCCCCCTCGGTTGTTGACTCAACTCCCATTTTAGAATACGGGGGGATAGCTCGATTTCCCTGCGGGTCCCACAATCTTCGATGGCAAGATCGGGGATAACCTCAAAAGCAAATATCTGCGTAATAGATAAGTACAATAATAACCAAACATATCAATCATATGAAAATAAAAAATACAATTAAAGTATGGAATCAAATTCTAAATTCTTACCAATAGTGCATAAGTACAACCATATATGTTGTACGTCTCCACCTTGTGTACTTCAACGCCCTTTTCTCGCTGTCTTTTTTCGAACCGTTCCCGATGACCATCCAACGCATGCTTGAACCCAGAAATAGATCGCCTATACACATGTGCACCCCACGGGAATGCATCAAAAGCGTCCAAGTTCTCGATTAGGCGAAACTGCCATAATGGGACTTTCTCTCTCTCGTCCAAACCCATTAGTATCCAGTTAAGCATATACAGTAAGCATAGCTTAACCGCATCGTACTGCTCAGCAAAACCACCGGTCCGTACAACGGCTCTCAGCTCTCCAAACTCGACATCATCTCGACCCTCAAAGTACCGCTGGTGTATGCCATTCTGTACCACATCATAGGTCGACGTGTCGGGAAGTTGTCCGAACTTCAATTCAGTGATCAGACAGAACTCAACCTTCGAGAACCGGACCGAATGCTTTCCTAAAAGAAATCTCATCTCATCTTCCGGCCCGTTGTGATACAACTCACGAATAAGCAATCGATGGACAATGCCAGCTAAAAACTTCATGTTGCGCTGCATCCGAAGGAAATGTCCAAAACACGACTCAGTGTACCGACGTCGTTCTTCGACCGCAAGATCTTCAGGTACACTGTTAAGTGCATTTTCGATATCTCTAAGGTGACCGAAATGGTCATGCCGAGTTATTTTCCCCGCGTACCTTTCTTTCGCTGGAGTTTTCAGAAGATCTTTCAGTGGATTCCTCATCTGCATATTCACATAAAAAAATTATTATAAGAAATTAATATATATAACTTCATGAAAAGGATCGGACACTGCAAAAATAAAAGTCACGGACACTTTAAGAAAAGGCTCGGAGTGAGGTTCAAAAGTCTCGGATACTATTAATAAAAAGGCTCGGAGACTTTATAAAAAGGCTCGAAGACTTTCTAAAAAGGCTCGGAGACTTTCTAAAAAGGCTCGGAGACTTTCTAAAAAGGCTCGGAGATTCAAATTACAAAAACCTACATCATATTCTTTAAAAGGCTCGAATGAAGGTTTAAAAGGCTCGGAAAAGGCTCGGGTGAAGGTTTAAAAGGCTCGAGATTCAAATTTCAAAAACTTACATCATATTCTTTAAAAGGCTCGGTAGAAGGTTTAAAAGGCTCGGAAAAGGCTCGGAAATGAAAAATTGCAGAAAACATAATCACATTACTTAAAAGGCTCGGATGAAGGTTTAAAAGGCTCGGAGAAGGCTCGGAGAAAGGTTTAAAAGGCTCGAAAATGAAAATTTACAGAAAACCTAATCACATTACTAAAAAGGCTCGGATGAAGGTTGAAAAGGATCGGAAAAGACTCGAACGAAGGTTTAAAAGGCTCGGAAAAGGCTCGGATGAAGGTTTAAAAGGCTCGGAGAATGTTCTATTCATTGTCTTCAACAAAATTTTTACAGAACTTTAAACCCTAACCTAACCTAATCAAACAAACCTAATGAACAATAAATCTAATCAAACCTAATATATATGTCTAACCAAACACCAAACATCAAACGCAAATCAAATTAACAACAACAAAACGCGTGAGAGAGAAAGTTCAACTCACCACTGGACGCTTGGAGTCGAGAGGGGTACTGTAGCACCACCGCCGGTGATTCGCCGTCGCTTTTTGGCCGGATTTCTTGCGCCGATAACTTCTCTCCCAACTGTTCTCTCTCCCTCAAGTTTTTTCTCTCACGTTTCAAAACACACAAATAGACAAAAATGGGGGTATTTTTGTCTGGTCACCAAGATTGGTGCCTTTTAAACTTACATTATTAAAGTGGTGCTATTCTTACAAAAACCCCTCCAAATAGTGACATTTAAATTTCGAACCCTATTTTAGATTGGATGTTTCGATTATTTTTTGAATTGGATATTGAAATAGGATGAAACGAAAGATTAAGATGGTTGCATTTCGAATTCCAAATTCTGAATTTTGTATTGAAAATGAGAACAAATTGGGAACGGGAGTGGGGGAACCTCCTCCCAAACAGCCCCATCCCTAATTCCCCTAAATGGGGTTTTAGGGCGAGGGTGGGGGGAGGGTAAACCGGTAAAGGAAAAGGGGCTGGGGCTAGGGGACCCTCCCCCACCCCAATGCCCCCCCCCCAGGTGATTTTCATTTTCGTTTTCTGAAAACAATTTTGAATTCGCTTTAATTAACCCTTTTTCATTTTGTTTTCATATAACAAAAACAAAATGAAAAATAAACCCACCCCCCCAGGTGATTTTCATTTTCGTTTTCTGAAAACAATTTTGAATTCGCTTTAATTAACCCTTTTTCATTTTGTTTTCATATAACAAAAACAAAATGAAAAATAAAAACAATATTAAAATTGAAAAACATGGAAAACAACATGTTTTCCTCCTCCAAACATGTTAAACATGTCCTCCTTCTCGACTTCTTCTTGAAGCACCCGACGCCGGAGGAGGTGAGATCCTCCCCCAGCGACGTTGATTGTCGATTTGCTCCTCCAAGAGCAGATCGACACTCCTTTGATTTTTTTTTTTTAATTTTTTCTTTTTGAAATATTTTAATTATTGTTCATCTAATTTATATTTTTAAAAAAATTAATGTTTGATATTTTAAATCATTTATTTCAATGTAATTTTTATTTAATAAAAAATTATGACTTAGTTGATAATTATTTGGAATGACTTATTGTCAAATTTTGATATTTTTCGATTAACCTACCAGACGCGTTGTGAAATTTCGAAATTGAAACCGAAACACTGTTTTCATATTCGTTTTTCTTTTCGAAAAACATCAAATGAAAAACGCTTACATGACGCACCTTCATTTATTTATTTTTTGAACAATATTAGCAATTTTTTAGTTTTTTTTTTTTTTTTTTTTAAATAACATGATTTCAACCTAGAGCTGACATTTTCCCAACGGAACCCCATATCCCCAACACCATTTGAGGAAAAAAATTCTCCATACATATACCTATCCCCACTTACCTCAGCACTCCAATTTCCCCAGTTGCCCAATTTTTCCAATTCTATTTGAGGATGCATGAGTAAATTTTAGTAAATTTAATTATTTTTAAATTTTAAGTCAAATAGGATCAATTGAGGAAAAAGAAGAAACATGAGGAACAAGAAAAAGCAAGTCAAACGGGATCAAATGGGAGAATCATGGAAACGAGAGGGATGGAGACGCCTCCCCTAAACTCCCCCATCCTCATTTCCCTCAAATGAGGATGGGGGAAGGGGTTAGATAATGAGATGGGGGAATCCATATCCATATCCATCACCATTTCCTCAATTACTATCTCTATTTCAAACTTTCAAAAACCCTAACTCCAGAATTATCTATTTTGACCCTATAATTTATTTTATTTTATTTTATTTTTTATATATAGTTGAATAAGCGTGGTGAAACAAACTTCCTCTAAATCTAAGCCAATGTGAAATTGTTTGTATTGTACGACAAAAATGTGAGAATAATAACAATAATGCTAGACATCCCACATTTTGTATCTCACTAACATCTCAACCAATAATGTGACAATCGGTGAGTAAATACACATTAATGATAATTTATCTCACTTACCATATTAATCCACTTCTCAATTACCACATCATTGGTTGGGGTGCAGGTGAGATAATGTCTAACATTACTCGAACTATAAAATATAACGAATCATAAAGAAGAAAGAAATTTAGTAGTAATAGCGGGCGGCAACGGAGTAGCAGTGGAATTATCTGTCCAATTTTTTTCGCCCCAGTGCCACAACATGCTTTCCCAAAAGCAAAAATCCTCAAAGCATGTTGTTAAACGCGGGTCTTGAATTTTAATCTTCCAATGACCATCAGTGTAATTGGCTTTTTCAGCTTGCCTCCGATCCCACTCCAGTGCTGCCTTCTGCTTGGACCTAAGCAAGCAGAATTTTTGCAGGTTTTCAGGCATGGCATCATGCACCTTCCACCATGTTTTATGAGCAACATTGTTAGCAAACTCCTGCAAGATGTCCACGTTCCAGTTGCAGTCATAGTCCCTGAAGCATAACCATGGTTTAGTACCCAGATAATGGAGGACATAAAGGATTGGAGGATCGGCTCCAAAGAGACGAATTTTCATCTGCTTCTTCTCATCTTCATCTCCTTCCCAAAAATGCTTCAAGAAGTTCATGTGTTTTGGAATTCGGTGCCACCATGTGAAGATTTCATTCAGATAGCCCTGGTCACCACCATTGTACGACTCAATCTCATTGATGTGATCCATTAGCAGCTGGAATGTACAATTTGATGGCTCAATCACCATAACACCTGAGTTAAACAGGGTAGCATTGTTTCCTGTGGCTGTTATTTCTGCCATCTCAAATAAAAAATCAATATTTCTAAGTATAAGTAGGTCTGCATCAATGAAAATGATCTTGTCATAATCTGTCAACTGCCAAAGACGGAATTTACTGTAGTTCCATTCATTGTATGCTTCCGGTTCTGCTTTCGGGTTCCTAATTCTTTGGATTGTATGAATTTTCCAACCTGCAGCCTCCAACCCACCTCTGTGATACTCACTAATTGTTTCATCAACTAGTATCACAAGATCCCTTCTTGAACCTGCCATGCGAATACTCTGAGCTGCAGCAATGGCCCCACAAACGTATAAATTTGCAGAATGAAGGATTGTAGCGTATGCTTCTCGGTGTGCCCTTTCTGAGTAGAAATTCTCTGCACAATAATATAGAGTTAGTATTTTCCATTCATGTGGCATACATTCAGAGATGCAGTAGCTACCATGTATTGATATGTAGGTTTCACATGTTTTTTATTTTTTATTTTTTTAAGCAATAGGTTTCACATGTTATCGAAACAAAACAAAGTTAGAAAACCATTGATGTCAATTAATACTCTTTGCTGTTTTGCCTCACAAGTGGAACTGATTTTGATTAGTGATGAAGATCACCATGTCAGATTGTCATAAAGATAACCGCCTCAACTAATGGCATATTATTAGACTCCATACAAAAATTTTGCTGCTACTCTAGCCTGTCACTATATCATCTTAATGGCTTAATGGACCAAACCAAATAATTGAACTGAACTCCTTAAAGGCTTATATATTACTAAACCAAAAGGATTTCCATAAAGAAAGGAGAAAGCCAGGAGAATGACAGACCCCCTAGCTTCATTGGCACAAAAACTTTGAGAAAACTACAGAAACAAAAAGCATTAACAAACCAATTTGAAAATGACCTTTAGCCTTGAAAGGAACTGCAAGTTCACATGATCCAACAGGGAGCTGTAGCTTTTCTCTCAACCTATTCAGGTTTGGTTTGTATAGCCATGCATTCCCTTCACGTAGAACAGTGTCCTTGCAAGTAAAGAGATTTGGGATTGGAAAGCAGTCAGTCAGCAAAAGCACATGCACTGAATGAAGGCCCTTAGAAGAGGCAGCAAGCCTGGCTGCTTCAAGCTGCAAGTGCAAACGGGCCACATCTCTTGACCACCTCCCTAACTTATTGCAAGGAAGTTTGACAGCAATAAGATCTATCCGTGGTTTACCAGGAACTAGTAGCTTGGGTAGAGAAGGACAAGTGGGAACTTCAAATTCTTCTTCTTCATCTATCCATTCAGGATATAGCAATTCCCAAGTTATGTTGGACGATACATAGTCCATGTGCAAGGCAACATGCTCAGCATCTGGTATCAGCTCTTTCCAATGATCAATCTCATTGTCATTGAAGTTTAACAAGCCAATGCCCTGATATCCATTTCTGTCCGTCAGTTTCTCAACAACATTTGTGATTTGGTCCCAGTTGACATCTAAAGTTGATAGATATCGTGGATCCATATTAGCACTCTGTCTTACCCATCTGTCCACAAAACTTGACCTGCATTGCAATAAACTTCTTGGTCAGGAACAATAAGAAATCACAACTCTTTGTTCAGATAACAAAGGTTTAGGTGACTCCTGAAATTTTGGGAAAGCCAATTTCAGAACAAGAACTATGACAAAAGCAAGAATCTAATGAAAAGTAAACAAACATCACAATAACAAGTGTAGTTGACAGAAAAACATACCGAGATGAAGAACTAGATGGATGATCTGCAATGTTAACCGCCGGATAGCGGAAGAGTGTCAACAATGATCCCAATAAAATAATAATCATTATAACTTTCAAGGTCGGTATCTTGCAGTTCAAATTCCTATATTGGATTGGCACACGGAGTGCTTTTTCAACATCTTTGAAAACCTTGTTTCTTTGGAACTTTCTTTTGCTTGTCTCTTCACTGTAACAAACAGCAATTTATGAGTACATTTATTCCCTGTTTATACATCAAGAGAATGCAAGCTCAAAGAAGAATTTGAGTCCCGTCTTGCACACACACAGATAAGTCATATGTAGAAGTAGAAATTGACATCGTACTAGTTTATTAGAGTCTAGCCCTTAAACTATACTAGTCCAAAATAATGAAGGATAATTAGCACAAGTAAAAAGCATTTTAATTTGTTTGATTATTACTCCATTGGAAGTCTCAGCAACCAAACCTATATCTTATCAAGTACACACAGTTTCAAAAAAATCAAAAGCATAAAGTCAACGCAAAACAAATAAATGATCTGAATGTTGAATTATGTATTTACAAAAAGCATAATCAAACAAGTATCACAAACCCAATTAAGTAAGTTTAATCAAGTTTATATCAAACCCAAAAAAATAAGAAAAAGGTAGATCTGAATGAGAGTTTCAAGAACTCACTTAGAAAAAGACAGTCGATGCCTGGCTTCTAAATGACTGGGGGAGGTGTTGGGACCTCTCATCTTCAAGTTTAGTTGCAGAATGAGGAAGGCAGCATCTGATTCTGATCTCGCCAAACACCCAAAACAAAAATAAAGACTCAGTTAAGTCAAAACGAAAATAATAATAAATAAATAAATAACAGTTTTTATAGAGACAGAGAGAGAGAGAGAGAGAGACAGATTACCATCTGTTTATGTTGTTGAAAGTTGAAAATTGAAAGTGGTGAGTTTGTGATTGGGAAAATTAAACTTGAGAAATTTATTTCAACGGTAAACGAATCAGAGGCGGTCGTCGGTTAACAACTTGTTACTGTTTATTATGCATTGCCTTGGTCTCCGTCAAAGCAAGTCTAGTCAATCTTTCTATTTTCGTGTGTTTTTTTTTCTTAATTGCGTTTTCTAAGGATGCACATTTGGAGAATGAGGATGGATATAGGTCATCTATCCAGGTCCTTTATCCCATTCCCACTTTCTAGACCCTCCCCCCCCCCCCCCCCCCCCCCCCCCCCCCCCCCCCCCCCCGCGTCTCCGGAAAAATGAGGATAAAGAATTTTAGGGAGAGGTATATCCATCCCCAACTCAAGTTTTCCATTTTTCCCCTTTTTTTTTCCGTTTTCCAATTTCCTAATTTCCTAATTTCCTAATTTCCCCATTTAACTAAAAATTACAAATTAAATTTTAAAAAAAAAAAAAAAACATTCTATTACAAATCTTGAGAGGAGATTCCTCCCCCCCCCCCCCCCCCCGCGGAAAAATGAGGATAGAGAATTTTAGGGAGAGGTTAGGGGTGGGCACAAAACCGACTAACCGAACCGAACCAGTGGTTCAAACCGGTTGGACCGGTTTTTTTATCAGTTTTTATTAAAAAATCGGTTCAGTTTGGTTGATTTTTTAAAAAGACCGGATAAACCGGTTTTTTTCCGGTTTGATATCAAAAAAACCGGTTGGACCGGTTAACCTGTACTGTAAAAAAAAAAACCCTATTTTTCACTAATTTTCACTCATCACTCTTCAGTTTCAGCAGCCACACCCACACAGACACTTCGCACTTCACATTCGTTATCGCTCGTCGACTCACTCGTTCATCGTCGCCGTTGACTCACTCGATCTGTCATCAGTCATCATTCACTCGTTCGTTCGTCATCTCTCGCGACTTCAACTGGCAGGTTTGTTCTTGTTTAATTTAAAGATTAAAGATTACTTGTAAGTTGTAACTATCATTTAAAGATTACTTGTTTAATTTTAGGTCAGTTAGTGGCTTTGTGATGGGATTTTAATTTTACTTGTTGTATCTGATGTAACCATCTTCTTCTTCAATATAGAAAAATCTCAGAGTAGCCATTAATGGCATCTGAAAAATCTCTGTTTTTAGTTTTCTTTTTCTATTAGAACTTTTATCAAACACATTGTGTAGTCTTTCAAATACTCTGTTCTTGCTACTCTCACACCGCAAAAGCTAAGTGACACAAGTAATTGTGCCCCTGGCATTACTAATTGTCTTTCGACACTGCTCTATAGTATGCTGTCACAAATCTGATCTCAGTATTCGAAATGTTAGTTATTACTTGGGTGTTTTCTCTGTTTGTTTGGATTTGATTTCTTTGCAAATGTTTCAATAAATAGAATTCTTTGCAGTGAAAGAGTATCTGATAAGTGTCATTTGTCTTATTGTCATTTGTCTTTGTTAAATCTTATATTTCCGAGATTCCATTTTGGAATCATAACCTAGTAGTCCAGTACCACTGCATGCAAACTAATTTCTGTGGTCTTTGGCTACACAGGTACAGAGTTATATTCACGGAACTTGAGATTGCTTGTTCCTTTCTTTGAATCTCCATCAAGTTGATTGCAAAAGATTGAGAAGGTATTTATTCTCTATACATTGAGATTTGATTAAGATTAACATTTATACAAATTAACTCTGTTGCCTGATGGCTGTGCCTGCGTTGATTGCTTCCTATTGGCTGTGTTTTTGCTTGCTTGGGGTTTCTTTTCTGTTTTGGGGGGTTTCTGGGCGTGTGGCCTGCTGCTGCTGCCCTGCCCCTGTGTGTTTGTTTGCCTTCTGGCTTTGCTTGCAATAATATTCTCGGCAGTTCAAAAAAAAAAATAAAAAAAGAATATCTGGGTTTCTTTTCTGTTTTGGGGGGTTTCTGGGCGTGTGGCCTACTGCTGCTGCCCTACCCCTGTGTGTTTGTTTGCCTTCTGGCTTTACTTGCAATAATATTCTCGGCAGCTCAAAAAAAAAAAAAAAAAAAACTCTGCTGCCTGATTGTTCGCAAACAATGGACTGTAAAATTTAGATTAAAACAAATATGTAATAGACTTGCTAAGTTGCTATTATTCAATATATGTATAACAGTATAAGTCAATAGGGTATTGTTAGTTTGTTATAAACTTATATATGTGATATTTTTTCATGACACAAAAATGAATGATGATAATGTTTTGCCAACCAATGTTGTTGATTCCTCGAGTTCTAAAGGTGATGAGGCAGTAGGAAGTGGCTGTTTTTTCTGCTGTGGACAGTGTGCATGATTTTTATGATGTGGAAGTGTTGTGGGCAGTGTGCAAGACGACTTTTATGTGGAGTGCATAATGTTATTTATGCTATGTGTAATGCTGTGTAATGCATAATGCTGTGTAATGCTCTGTGTATGCAAATATCATCAATCAGTTGTGCATAATGCTGTGTAATGCATAATGTTGTGTAATGCATAAACCTTTTTTCTGCTGTGGACAGTGTTTTTATTTAAATTGACCCAATGCTGCAGGTGGACTGTGCATGCTGTGTACAACTTGTAGTGTTGTTTTTAAACTTGTAATGAATATCATCAATCAGCTATTTATTATATTTTCAAAATCAATTTGCATCAAATTTTTTTTATATAATTTGGCCCCATATTTGGTATTTATTTTTTATTTTTTATTTTAGTCAAAATGGGTCCAATAGGCCTAATATATGGAAAAAACTAGGTAATTTAACAAGTCCAAAAATTTGGCCCATTAGGCCCAAAACCGAAAAAACTGAACCGGTCCAATTTGATCGGTTGGCAAATGTCAATTTGATTGGATCGGTTCACTTTTTTAAAAACCGGACTTTATCGGTTCTACGGAAAACCGAACCGAACTAATCAACGCCCACCCCTAGGAGAGGTATATCCATCCCTAACTCAAGTTTTCCATTTTTCCCGTTTTTTTTTCCGTTTTCCAATTTCCTAATTTCCCCATTTGACTAAAAATGACAAATTAAATTTAAAAAAAAAAAAAAACATTCTATTACAAATCTTGAGAGGAGATTTTAGATTTAGGTTTTAAGTTTTGTCTTCAAAAAGAATAAATGAGTATATATAGTTAGGGTTTTTAAAGAATAAAAAGAAAATTAAAATATATATATTATAATTATATTTTTATATGTTTGGGGGAAATGGGGAAATGGGGATGGGGGACCCTCCCCCATCCCAATCCCAATCCCAATCCCAATCACCATTTCAATATAATTATGGGGAAAATGGGGAAATGGTGATGGAGAGGGGTCCCCCATCCCCATCCCCATCCCCATCCCCATTTCAATTTAGGGATGAAAATCCTCCTCCTCCTCCTCCCCCCCCTAAAAAAAAAAAAAAAATAAAAAAAAAAAAAAAAATCCCCAAATGGGGATGGGGACGTGGGGATTTAGGGGATTCGGGGGAAAATATGCAGATAAGTTATACTTTAACACCTATAAAATTTGATATGGTCAGAATTCTCATATAAGTCATGCAAGGTTACCGTTGTTATTTAATTGTGACCATTACCATGCACATGTGGCCAATATCACAAGTGGAACGTCGGCCTTACAAACCTATGCACGTGCAGGAGAATTGTCACATAAAGACTTAGTCATGTTTGTTAGTTGTCATGTTTGTTAGTTTGTTTTGAATAAGTGTATTTGTTAGTGGAGCTGATTGTGGAGCTGATCTCTAGCGTAGTGGTTTCTTTTCTTTTGGCATTGTTTCCTGTTTGTTTGGCACTAATTGTTGTTAGTCGTTTAGTTATTTGTATCCGACTATATATAATCTTGAATCAGTTAAATGAAGATATCGAATATCAATATTTCCAAACCAATATCTCTCTTCCGCCTCTCTTCCTAGACTCAAATCGAGTCATTCTTTTTGCTTCTCTGTTCTTCTTCTTCCCCAAAATTCTATCAGTTCTAATTGTGTCCCAATTACTTCATATCAAATGGCATCAGAGCCGTACAGTCCCATGGACAAGTTTCATAAAATTATGGCCCATCAAGAATCTCTCTTCGACCAAATCCTCGCTGAAATACAAGTTTTACGAATGCAAATGCAACAAACCCAGCCTACCCTTAAAATCAACCCCTCCCTGCACCGGCCAAAGCCCCCCACATTTCTCTTCCTATGCAATCAACCTTCCTTACACCGGCCAAAGCCTCCCCCATTTCTCCTTCCACACTACCACCAAAACAAGACCAGTTCCATGGTCCCCATATCACTCCCACCAATCCACCACCACCCATGATCACAGCCACCATATCATTTCGCACCAACACCGAAAAAGACACCAACCCAATTGCACTAGCAAAACATTCTCACCATTCCAAACTCACGCAAATCGCCACTCTATCCAACCACACCATGAATGAGTGTTACCATACCTACGGTGCCATTTCTTTTTCTTGTTCAACGGCAACTGACATCGAGTATAGCTACATTACTTCTACACATTCTTCCACCAAAGTCACTCAAAGCAGTACATGGAGTTCCACCCCCGAAGTTGCTGTCCTACATCCCATGTACCACCAAGGTAAACGCAATGGAAGAACTCTTGTATGACCGTGAAGATATCTTTAGAAATCCATCCTATGTGCAATGGATGAGAATCAATATAAGTTGATTCAAAACACTAGGATAGCTAAGGAGGCATGGGACATCATAGAGGTTGCACATGAGGGAACCGAAGTTGTAAGGGACTCGAAGCTTCAAGTTCTCCAAACGCAATTCGAATTGCTTAGGATGGATGAGAATGAATGCTTCAACGATTTCTAAGTAAGGTTGATGGACATTGTGAACCAAAGTCATCAACTTGGTGACCCGTATTCGGATAGGAGAATCAAGCAAAAGATTATGAGATCTCTCCCCGATAGATTTGAGTCTAAGGTGACGGCTTTAGAGGAGAATAACTCTTACAAGGATATGAAGCCGAGTGAGGTGATTATGAGGCTTTTAGCTTATGAGTCTAGGAAGGGTCCAACCTCCACACCTCCTAAAAAGCAAAAGGGAATTGCTTTAAAAGCCTCTAAAGATGAGAAGGAGGAGAATGATGACTCAGACGAAGAAATGGCCTTGTTGATGAGAAGGTTCAAGAAATTCTACAAGTTCGAAAAGAAGGGTTTCTGATCCAAAGGCCAAGACTTGAAAAAAAAGACTTCGTTCAAGAAGTTTGAGCTTAGGTAAGAGAAGACCGAAAGGAAAGGGGTCCGATGCTATGACTGTGGTGGGATAGGTCACTTTGCCCCGACTGTGCTAATCATAATGACAATAAAAAGGGAAAAGTGATGGCCGCCACATAGAGTGGAAGTGATGACTCCAAAGAGGGAAATGAGTCTTCGGATGATAAAGAGCTTATGGCTAACTTCATAGCCTTTGCCTCCTCCCACAAGAGCAAAGGTTCTAGTGAAGAAGAGAATAAGAGTAAAGAGGAAATTGACTCAAGTGATGATGGCTCTTCATCTCACTCCACTAATGGAAATATGGATAGGATGGATCTTAGGGACTACATGGTCAAATTTGAGAATTCAAGGTTAAAAAACAAGAGAGAAATTATAAGATTGAAAGAGGAAAACCTAGAGCTCTCAACACATGTAGATCAATTGAGTGAAGAAGTAGTGAGATCCATAAAGAACGAAGATAAGCCAAGAGAGGAGTTAGTCTTATCTAAGAGGAATGAAGAAGGTTTGAAGAGGGAGCTTGATGAAGCTATAGAGTCACTAACTAGGATGGCTTCTAGCACCAAGAAGCTTAACCACATGCTTGGTGTTGGAAAGAGCCATTGTGACAAGAGAGGTCTTGGATTTGACTATGGTAATAAGACCCTCACTCCTAATAAGACCGTGTTTGTCAAGAGCTTGGGCAACCAAGAAGCTTCACCGGTGCAAACTCCTAAGAAAAAGATTGATATAGGACAATGTTCACATAGTGCACAAATGAATGTGGCTCCAAGAAGACAACCCTAAGCCTACATTCCTCAACAATTGGCTCATCAAGGCAACAAACCAATCATGCAAACTCATCTAAGGAAGCAAGCTAGACCGGTTCAACAACGAAGACAAAATGAACCAATGCAGCCACAAAGACATGGGAAGGCTCCTATGCAAGCACAAGGACATGGTATGATTCCTTATTTTATTCCTACATGTCATTTTTGTGGTTTTTATGGTCATATTAGACCAAGGTGCTTTCGTTATATTAAAATGTGTAGAACTAGAAGCATGATTGAGAAGAAAAAGAATAGAGCCATGATGCATGTTCTTAGGAATGATAAGATTAATTTGCATGATCCTAGGACATCTAGAGCCTATGTACCAAAGACCACTAGGAAAGAAAATGTTTTACCTAGGTGGATTATAAAGAATGAAAATGTTTGCCATGTTGCACAAATTGCCTTAAAGGCAATTTCTTCTAACTTTTGGTACTTAGATAGTGGGTGCTCTAGGCACATGACGGGAAACAAGAGTTTTTTCGAGACTCTTGTCATGGAGGAAGGAGGATGTGTCACTTTTGGTGATGGATCCAAAAAGAGTCATAGGGAAATGAACCATTTTCATTCCCGGATTACCCTCCTTGTCTAATGCTTTATTTGTTAATGGCTTGAAAGCCAATTTAATAACATCTAAGTGATGAAGGACTTTCCGTCTTATTTAGTAAAAATGATTGCTCAATCCTATTGCCTAATGGACAAACTTTATTGAAAGGTATGAGATCTAGTGATAATTGTTATTGCCTTGAAGCTAGAATAGTCTCAAACAATGTGTCAAAGGATGAGCAAATTGAGTTGTGGCATGAAAGACTTGGCCATATGAACTTTCGGGATTTACGAATCTTAGATAAGTTCAATAGTGTTTGTGGCTTTCCCAAGCTTGGGAAGAAAGCCAATGGTGTTTGGAGAGGTGGTGCCACGTCACTTACCCGTGAAAGGTGCGTGAGCCTCACAGGGCAGAGGGGTGGCTGGCCCGTGAGCCTCACGCGCCCCTCACAGGACACACCCCAAAAGGCCTTTGGCCATTTCATGCCTCCCTTGCACTCCTCTTGCGTTCTTCGGCCGTATTCGGGCCTTCAAACTCTGAATTTGAATCTGTCTTCGGATTACAAACCGTGACTCTCTCACGCACAAGGATGACTATGAAACTTTGACAAAAGGTTGTGAATTCAACTCAATACACGACAATGAAGACAACACATCGTATGAGAACGTAAAGTAGCGTAGCTTCCTAGTTTGGACTCGAAACCTAATGAGTAAGTAATCGAAATGATCGGGACTCAATAAGGAATAATATGAGATCATGTTCAAGTCCAAAAACAATAAAATAAAAACAAATAAACATAAAGTCACACAAGTATGCCATTTCCTAGAAATTGTCATAGAACATGCAATTTCACAATGTTTATCAAATTAAATCTAATGCATGTGCATACTTCAATAAGTGTGTGAATGTGTTATTACCAATGGTGTACAACTATGTAAGGACACATATGAATGCTATGTGTGTGTGTGCATAAGCCTTGTAAGAGGAATGAGGTCAAGTATACCTTTGATGAGCAATGTACCTTATTCCTCTTTGAAGACACCATCTTGCATGAAAAGTTGCCAAGTCCTCCTTGAAGCTTGAATCATCATCAATCTAAGACAACTAATCAATACAAGAGAAACATTGTTGTAAGGTTCCCATTTTTTGATTGGCTCATTTCGTGGACAAACCACATGTTGGGGGTTCTTTGTAAGGGTAGCCTAGGTATCGTTGTTTTTACTCAAGCCCTTTGAAGACCTCGTCTTGATAAGCACCGAAGGTAAATTTCTATATGCTTACTTTTCTTTAAAGAGATTAGTTGTACACACACACTTAACATACATTGCATATGTGTGCATTCTCTTCACTTGCCATATTTCACACTTGCACTTATTTCTTATATTTTGTTGTGTGTAATTGTGTCTTATTGTCTTGTAATTTGTTTCCCGATTGTTTTCAGAAACGTCCGCGCATGCACTAGAATGTGCTTGGTTTAGCGAGAGGACCGCCTACGGAGAATACCCTTGGCTTCTCCTTGATTTTCACCTTTGTTGGTGATCGGCGGTTATGATCGGCGGCTTGGCCGCCGAATGGAACCGCCGTTTGCTTCCAGTAGTGTATGGAGCAATTCTACGGTTATGATTGGCGGTCACGACCGCCGTTCGAAACCACCGTTCAAGACCTGATTGATTTTATCTCTCGGCCTAATTTGGCGGTTGAAACGGCGGTCACATTTGAAACCGCCATTTTCATACCGGATTGATTTTTAATCTCAGGTTTGATTCGCGGTTGGATCGGCGGTCACGAAACCGCCGAATGAAACCGCCGTTGGTCCCCTGTTCCTCTCGGGCCAATTCGGCGGTTATGATCGGCGGCCTGGCCACCGATTGAAACCGCCGATCAGTGCGTTTCAGGGGCAAACTTGTCTTTTCACATGCTCTGTTTTTCATGCCTATAAATACATCACTTTCTCTTGTTCTGAATGTGACTCTTTAATCATCAAGAACCCTACTTTAAAAAGAGAGATTTTTAAGAGAGAAAGCAATAAAGTTTGCTCATCAAACACTCAAACCAAAATCCATTTGCATCAAAGTTCATCTAGCATTCTCTAGCATTCTCTAGCATATCTAGGATGCTTGCTTGCATGGGTCTTTGATCATCACACTTGCTTTGGTAAGTTTTTCACTATTATCATACATAATTAGTGTTTAATTTATTATGGCATCTCTTTTATTACTTGATTGTTCTTAGATTATATTCTAATATTCAAGATAGAGATTGTTGTGTTGATTTGATTGAGTGTTGTTTTTATGATAGATATCTAGGTTTCTCTAATCTATGATTATCTATGCTAATTGACATGTCATTTAGCTTTAATATCTAAGATTGTTTTTAATTGCATATTCATCATCTTAGATAAGCATATAGGGTTTCCCTTGCTCTATGTTGCATTTGAATATTCATATATTCACTTAGGGTGTTAATCTCTTTTTAGAGAATTAAGTCTTGTGTTGTGACCGGGATTAGGTTGCTTAATTCGCAAGCAATCGGACTAGGTTCACTCATACCGGGATTAGGTAGGTGTGTGATTACTTCCGGGATTAGGTTGTAATCGTTTACACATTTAGTGGATTCGAGGTTCGAGTGTGGCTTACTTACTAGCCCGTGGTTTTTCCCGTGAGGGTTTCCACGTAAAAATCAAGTGTTATTTAATTTCCGCATTTTATACTTGATTTATTGCTTTATCTATTTATAGGTAATTTCGTAATTTGGACTAACACGAAAAATTGGGTAAAAAGCCTAAAATCTATTCACCCCCACTCTAGATAGTTTTATACACACCGTGCTGTAATTTGTTTCAATTGGTATCAGAGCGGATTCCTAGACATACATAGGTGATCCTTGCTTATTTTGGTGTGTTTTGCATTTTGTGTGATTTTTGATCATTCATACATTTGCATTCATTTCATTCATTCATAAACACTATGAGTGGAAACGGTGGAAATGGTGGTGGCAACGAAGGTGCTTCTAGCACAAGGCCTCCACTTCTTACTGGATTGAACTATTCCCAATGGAAAGGGAAGATGGAATCCTACATATGCCAAATTCATGACCGTGCATGGATGGCGGTGGAAGACAGATATGATCTACCCAAGATGACTCCCGATGGTGGAGGAGAAGAAGTATTGAAGCCTAAGGCGCAATGGAACGCGCAAGAGTTTGAGGCTTCAAAGTGGAATAGGAAGGCGATGCATGCCATCTTGTGTGCTATGGATGAAAATCAATATAAATTGATTCAAAATACTAGGATAGCTAAGGAGGCTTGGGACATCCTAGAGATTGCACATGAGGGAACCGAAGTGGTGAAGGACTCTAAGCTTCAAGTCCTCCAAACTCAATTCGAGATGTTTAAGATGGAGGAGAATGAGTGCTTCAACGACTTCGAGATCAAGTTGATAGATATAGTCAACCAAAGCCATCAACTTGGTGATCCATATTCGGATAAGAGAATCAAGCAAAAGATTATGAGATCTCTACCCGATAGGTTTGAATCGAAGGTGACGGCTTTAGAAGAAAATAGTGGATATAAGGATATGAAGCCGAGTGAGGTGATTGGGAGACTTCTAGCTTATGAGTCTAGGAAAGGGCCTATCTCCACACCCACTAAAAAGCAAAAAGGAATTGCTTTAAAAACCTCCAAGGATGAAAATGAGGCAAAGAAGGTTGACTCGGATGAAGACCTTGCCTTGTTTGTAAAAAGGTTCAACAAGGTTATGAAGTTTAGAAGAAAAAGCTTTGGATCAAAAGGTCAAGATTCGAAGAAAAAGGGCTCTTTCAAGAAGTTTGAACCTAGGCAAGAAAGGACCGAAAGGAAAGGGGTCCGATGTTTTGAATGTGGTGGCATATGTCACTTTGCCCCCGAATGTGCAAATCACAATGAGAGGAAAAAGGGAAAAGTGATGGCCGCCACTTGGAGTGGAAGTAGTGATGACTCCATTGAGGGAGATGAGTCTTCAAGTGATGAAGAGCTCATGGCTAATCTCCTAGCTTTTGCCTCCTCCCATAAAAGCAAAAGTGCTAGTAAGAGAGAGGAAATGAGTCAAGAGGAAAATGACTTAAGTGAAGAAGAAAGTGATTCCTCTTCTAACTCCATAAATGGATTTGTGGAGAAAAAGGTGCTTGCTAAATATCATGCCGAGTTTAATGAGTTACAATCAAGAGCACAAGAAAGATCAAGATGTTGAGAGAAGAAAATCTTGGGCTTGCATCTCATAATGACCACTTAGGTGAATAAGTGGAAAAATTCAAGAAGATGGAAGATAAGCTAAGAGTGGAGTTAGTCTTATCTAGGAGGAATGAAGAAAGCCTAAAGAGGGAACTTGAAGAAGTAAGAGAGTCTATGACTAGGATGGATTCTAGCACCGAGAAGCTTGATCATATGCTTGGTGTTGGAAAGAGTCCATGTGACAAGAGGGGTCTTCGGTATGAAGATGGCAAGAAGATCTCAACCTCTAACAAGACCGTGTTTGTCAAGAGTTTGAAGAACGAAGAAACTTCATATGTGCAAATTCCTAGGAAGAAGTTAGAAGTAGGACAATGTTCAAATGCACAAGTGAAGATGGGGCCAAGAAGGCAAACTCAAGCTCAACCCCCTAGGGTACCTCAAGCCAACATTCCTCCACAATTGGCTCACAAAGGAAAGAGACCTATCATGCAACCTCAAGCTAGGAAGCAATCTAGACCGGTTCAACAACGAAGACGGATTGAACCCTTACATCCACAAAGAAAAGGACAAGGTATGATTCCTTATTTTACTCCTATATGTCACTTTTGTGGATTTAATGGTCATATTAGACCACATTGCTTTCGATATATAAAAATGTGCAAAACTAGAAGCATGATAGAGAAGAAAAAGAAAACAGCCATGATGCATGTTCCTAGGAATGATAATATTATTATGCATGATCCTAGGACATCTAGAGCCCATGTACCAAAGACCACTAAGAAAGCTAAGATTGTTTCTAGGTGGATTAGAAAGAATGAAAATGTTTGCCATGTTGCTCAAATAGCCTTGAAGGCAAATTCTTCTAATTTTTGGTATTTAGATAGTGGGTGCTCTAGGCACATGACGGGAAACAAGAGTTTCTTTGAGACTCTTGTTATGGAGGAAGGAGGAAGGAGGAAGGAGGAAGGAGGAAGGAGGATATGTCACTTTTGGTGATGGATCCAAAAAGAAGGTTGTAGGGAAATGAACCATTTCCGTTCCTGGATTACCCTCCTTATCCGATGTTTTATTTGTTGACGGGAAACAAGAGTTTCTTTGAGACTCTTGTTATGGAGGAAGGAGGAAGGAGGAAGGAGGAAGGAGGAAGGAGGATATGTCACTTTTGGTGATGGATCCAAAAAGAAGGTTGTAGGGAAATGAACCATTTCCGTTCCTGGATTACCCTCCTTATCCGATGTTTTATTTGTTGATGGCTTGAAAGCCAATTTAATAAGCATTTCACATCTAAGTGATGAAGGATATTCCGTCTTGTTTTGTAAAGATGATTGCTCGATCCTAAAGCCCGATGGACAAACCTTGTTGAAAGGTATGAGATCTAGTGACAATTGTTATTGTCTTGAAGCTAGAATAGTCTCAAACAATGTGTCCATGGATGAGCAAATAGAGTTGTGGCATGAAAGACTTGGCCACATGAACTTTAGGGATTTGAGAACCCTTGGAAAGTTCAATTGTGTGCGTGGTCTCCCTAAGTTTGGGAAGAAAGCCAATGGTATTTGTGGAACTTGCCAACAAGGAAAACAAACCAAAAGCATGCACAAAAAGGGCAAGTATCTTTCCACCAAGGAGCCCCTAGAGCTTCTCCACATGGATCTCATGGGTCCTATGCAAACTGAGAGTTTAGGTGGAAAGAGATACATTTTTGTTTGTGTTGATGATTTCTCTAGGTTCACATGAACATATTTTCTAAGAGAAAAATCCGAAACTTTTGATAAGTTTAAAATGCTTTGTAATAAAATACAAAATGAAATGAACTCTAATATTAAAAGCATAAAACGGATTAGAAGTGACCATGGGAGGGAATTTAAGAATGCTACTTTTGAAACCTTTTGTAATGGTTTAGGCATCTCCCATGAGTTTTCGGCTCCTAGGACACCTCAACAAAATGGAGTTGTTGAGAGGAAAAATAGGGTACTTCAAGAGATGGCCCGTGTGATGTTGCTTAGCAACAATGTCCCTAGGAACCTATGGGCTGAAGCCATCAATACGGCTTGCTATATAGGAAATAGAGTTTTCCTAAGGCCCGGTACTAGAAACACCTCTTATGAGTTATGGAAAGGCAAGAGGCCAAATGTTAGCTACTTCCACACTTTTGGAAGCAAATGCTACATTTTGAATGACCGTGATCAACTTGGCAAATTCGATGCTAGGAGTGATGAGGGTATTTTTATTGGCTATGCCTTGAATAGTAGAGCCTATAGAGTTTTCAATTTAAAGACTTTAAGTGTTATGGAATCATCCAATGTCGTATTTGATGATACTAGGCTCAAGTCAAATGATCATGAGGAGGAGGTTATTTTTAGTGATGTTTCTCCTTTGGAGAAGGTTGTGGTGTCTCCTAATGTTGGGACATCTAATGTCAACAATGATGACACACAACCTATTGATAAAGTTCCTCTCTTGGACTCTAAAGAACCCGCTCCATGGGTTAGGAAACTCCATGATAAAGAAGATATCATTGGAGAGATTAATGAGGGTGTTAGGACTAGACGTCAACTTGCTAATCTTATTAGCTACACATGCTACACCTCTCAAATTGAACCCAAAAAGGTTGAAGAAGCCTTAAATGATGAATTTTGGGTTCTTGCCATGCAAGAAGAGCTAAACCAATTCGAAAGGAATGAGGTTTGGACTCTAGTTCCTAGGCCTAAGACCACTAATGTCATAGACACTAAATGGATATTTAGGAACAAATCCGATGAGGATGGCAACATAGTGCGGAACAAGGCTAGACTTGTAGCACAAGGGTACTCTCAAATTGAGGGTATCGACTTTGAGGAGACATTTGCTCCCGTTGCCCATTTAGAGTCTATTAGGCTTCTCTTGTCCATTTCTTGTGTGCACAAGTTCAAATTGCACCAAATGGATGTCAAGAGTGCCTTCCTCAATGGCTTCTTGCAAGAGGAAGTGTTTGTTGAACAACCCAAGGGGTTTGTGGATGCTCACCACCCCAACCATGTCTATCGCCTCAAGAAGGCTCTATATGGGTTGAAACAAGCACCGAGGGCTTGGTATGAGCGCCTCACTCAATTTCTTGTTGACAATGACTACACACGTGGTAGTGTTGACAAGACACTATTCATCAAAAGAAACAATGATGAGTTTTTCATAGCTCAAATATATGTTGATGATATAGTGTTTGGCTCCACCAACAACAGCAAGGTCCAACAATTTGTTGATGCTATGTCTCATGAATTTGAGATGAGTCTTGTTGGTGAGCTTAGTTACCTCCTAGGTTTGAAAATTAGGCAACTAGATGATGGGATTTTCATAACCCAAGCCAAATATGCCAAAAACCTAGTGAAGAAGTTTGGTCTTGAAAAAGCCAAACATTGTGATACACCCATGAGTACCACTTTGAAGCTAAGCAAGGATGCTAGTGGTAAAAGTGTGGAACAAACATTATATCGTGGCATGATAGGTAGCTTGCTTTATTTGACTGCAAGTAGGCCCGATATCACCTTTAGTGTGGGTGTGTGTGCTAGGTACCAAGCGGATCCTAAGGAGTCCCATCTCTCTTCCGTAAAGAGAATCATTCGCTATGTGAATGGGACATCCAACTATGGGATTTGGTACTCTCTTGACACTAATGCTAGTCTTGTAGGCTTTAGTGATGCGGATTGGGCAGGAAATTGTGATGATAGGAAGAGCATATCGGGCGGTTGCTTCTTTCTAGGCAACAACTTGGTGTCTTGGTTTTGCAAGAAGCAAAACTCGATTTCCTTGTCCACGGCCGAGGCCGAGTACATAGCCGCGGGGAGTGGATGCACACAACTCCTATGGATGAAGCAAATGCTAGTGGACTACGGATTCAACCAAGGTACTCTCACTCTCTTTTGTGATAACATGAGTGCTATTAATATTTCCAAGAATCCGGTACAACATTCTAGAACTAAGCATATTGACATCCGCCATCACTTCATTAGAGAGCTTGTTGAAAATAAATGCATAGTACTTAAATATGTAGGTACTAATGATCAACTTGCGGACTTATTTACTAAACCCTTAGATGCTACTCGATTAAAAACTCTTAGTAGATCTATTGGGATATGTCTTGTGGAGTGATGTTCTATGATTGACCCCATATGGGGAACTCAAGCAAAGAGAGCTATTTTGCATTCTTGTCACTTGCAAAAAATTTGAAATATCTTATGCCTCTTCTTTTAATTGTTTGAGTAAGCTTGGTTGCACATATGTATATATGTTTTCAATTCAATAAGTGTGAACCTTGCTTGTTTACAATCCATGTCATATTTATGTTCAAACATGCATTTTTGGAACTAGAAGATGTATTTAGGAAGTATGATTTGAATGACCTATGATTATCTCCATGACATGATGATTATTAAATAACATGCTAATGTCAAATGAAAAAGCATGAAATTCATATAACATGCTCACATGAAAAGCATGAATTGATGATTGCATACTCTTAAAATGCAAAACCTTGTGTGAAAGCTTATTAGACTCAAAATGAATAAAGGATCTTGTATCCGTTCAAAGGAATTTACTTTCCAAATGTCTCTCCTTCTTTATTGGTTGACCATGGCTACTATCATACGGATATCTTATCCGGAAAAATCAAATAGGGTGCAAAGTCGCTCATGCCATGTTTCGCTTATAAAGTTGGATATAGTTGTTCTTAAATTGAAATCAATATATTCTATATCCTTGCTTTACTCATGACTTTGGTGAAATTGGTTTGAATTCTTATTAGAAACCTTTGTCATTTGCTTTGCCAAATACCATTGTATTTTGGACTTGAATGCTACATGTCTTGTATGCAAAGCATGTTTGATTCACACATTTTCTTTCAAATAAATCTCCTTGTTTCTCTCCAATTAATTGAGATGCATAAAGTGACTTATATTAATTATGCAAATCTTGCATGCTTCTATCTCTCGTTGCTATGAGTGACCCGGTTGGGGACTACTCCTTTGCCTATATCATGACAAAAAGGGGGAGTAGTATATGGTAAAGGGAGTTACAAAATATAGAAGCAATTTTGCATATTGGGGAGAACATTCATTAAGGGGGAGTAACCCGTTGAGGGGGAGCATTGCATACACATACATTTCATAATGTTGTGCCTAATCTTTTAAAATGCAAATGCTTGTTTTTGTTCTCACTTGATTCATCTCACTTTTTACTTGTATTGGAAATGTTAGAAACTTTCTTTTCAGGGCTTGATTATTCTACAAGAGATTGAAGACTTGAAGTTTTATTTTCTTATCTCTTTGTGTTGTAGAAACTCATAGTTGTCCCGTAGTTTCTATTTCTTTGTGAGGAATCAATGTGAGTGGTGGTTTTGTCACGAAATAGCCAAAGGGGGAGATTGTAAGGTTCCCATTTGTTGATTGGCTCATTTTGTGGACAAACCACATGTTGGGGGTTCTTTGTAAGGGTAGCCTAGGTATCGTTGTTTTTACTCAAGCCCTTTGAAGACCTCGTCTTGATAAGCACCGAAGGTAAATTTCTATGTGCTTACTTTTCTTTAAAGAGATTAGTTGCACACATACACTTAACATACATTGCATATGTGTGCATTCTCTTCACTTGCCACATTTCACACTTGCATTTATTTGTTATATTTTGTTGTGTGTAATTGTGTCTTGTTGTCTTGTAATTCGTTTCCCGATTGTTTTCGGAAACATCCGCGCATGCACTAGAATGTGCTTGGTTTAGCGAGAGGACCGCCTACGAAGAATGCCCTTGGCTTCTCCTTGGTTTTCACCTTTATTGGTGATCGGCGGTTATGATCGGCGGCCTGGCCGCCGAATGGAACCGCCGTTTGCTTCCAGTAGTGTATGGAGCAATTCTGCAGTTATGATCGGCGGTCATGACCGCCGTTCGAAACCACCGTTCAAGACCTGATTGATTTTATCTCTCGGCCTAATTCGGCGGTTGAAACGGCGGTCACGTTTGAAACCGCCATTTTCATACCTGATTGATTTTTAATCTTAGGTTTGATTCGGCGGTTGGATCGGTGGTCACGAAACCGCCGAGTGAAACCGCCGTTGGTCCCCTGTTCCTCTCGGGCCAATTCGGCGGTTATGATCGGCGGCCTGGCCGCTGATTGAAACCGCCGATCGGTGCGTTTCAGGGGCAAACTTGTCTTTTCACATGCTCTGTTTTTCATGCCTATAAATACATCACTTTCTCTTGTTCTGAATGTGACTCTTTAATCATCAAGAACCCTACTTTAAAAAGAGAGATTTTTAAGAGAGAAAGCAATAAAGTTTGCTCATCAAACACTCAAACCAAAATCCATTTGCATCAAAGTTCATCTAGCATTTTCTAGCATATCTAGGATGCTTGCTTGCATGGGTCTTTGATCATCACACTTGCTTTGGTAAGTTTTTCACTATTATCATACATAATTAGTGTTTAATTTATTATGGCATCTCTTTTATTACTTGATTGTTCTTAGATTATATTCTAATATTCAAGATAGAGATTGTTGTGTTGATTTGATTGAGTGTTGTTTTTATGATAGATATCTAGGTTTCTCTAATCTATGATTATCTATGCTAATTGACATGTCATTTAGCTTTAATATCTAAGATTGTTTTTAATTGCATATTCATCATCTTAGATAAGCATATAGGGTTTCCCTTGCTCTATGTTGCATTTGAATATTCATATATTCACTTAGGGTGTTAATCTCTTTTTAGAGAATTAAGTCTTGTGTTGTGACCGGGATTAGGTTGCTTAATTCGCAAGCAATCGGACTAGGTTCACTCATACCGGGATTAGGTAGGTGTGTGATTACTTCCGGGATTAGGTTGTAATCGTTTACACATTTAGTGGATTCGAGGTTCGAGTGTGGCTTACTTACTAGCCCGTGGTTTTTCCCGTGAGGGTTTCCACGTAAAAATCAAGTGTTATTTAATTTCCGCATTTTATACTTGATTTATTGCTTTATCTATTTAGGGGTAATTTCGTAATTTGGACTAACACGAAAAATTGGGTAAAAAGCCTAAAATCTATTCACCCCCCTCTAGATAGTTTTATACACACCGTGCTATAATTTGTTTCGATTGTTTTGATATGGAATTTATGCCAATACAAACCAAAAACCTAACAAAACGAATACACCCCATCCCCTATCATTTATCACAGCCGGAATGGGAGTGTTGGCCAACTCTTCCAAATTGATGCCCTTTTCTACCCAAACCTTTTTCTTGCTGAAAATTTCCATCTGATTATCAAAGTCGTGGTTCAAGGTGCACACCAGCCCTTTCTTCTTCTATGCCGCTTCACTCGGCTTCTTCGGGGTGTGGGCTTTGCTACCTTTTCCACCCTTGTTTGGCAACTTCATCTTAGGCGGTATTTTTACACAATCAAACTAAACCAACACTCTAACTAAATTTTAGTAGCACAATGGTGCTTCTTCAACAATAACACCACTAGCAATCTTTCCACAAACACACAAATGCACTCCAATATGCACAAATAAACCACAAACTCCAATCCTAGGCATTAATCCACGAAATCAACACAATAACCACCCCTAGGATATCTAAACAATAAATAGAGCAATACTGAATCAAGAAATTGGAGCTCTAGAGTTTAGAGTTACCACTTTTTGCAATTTCGTGCTTCCCACGGCTTTGAGAGAGTTAAGAGAATTTGAAAGTTTTGTGTTTGTTTAAGTTGTGAAAAGTTTGCCTTTGAATGACTGTTTTATTGTTGTTTTGACCTAGGTCGCGGTCCCGATTGTCGATGTTTCGCCACCGCGACACAACTGTGACAGCCAAAAACGATGTCGTTTGATTAAGTGACTAATGTTGTCGCGGTTGGTTATCCAATGTACTACATAGCGAACATACTTCCATGCGAATTTTTAATGTCGCCAAAACCTATCGCCTATTTGCACAGCGAAAATAGTTACCAACTCTTATAGTCTTTGTTGCCTTTAATGTGTCGCAGTATGGTCATGACGACTCAACCGCAACAACACTTTCTGGGCAGAATTTGCACTTTTGACTATTTCTTGTAAATTTTCACAAATACACCACATAAGATTGCAATATACCCACAAGGACAAAAGAACACTTATTTACAAGCAAAAATAGCAAGAGCAAAAACAAAACTAAATTTAAACAACCCAATAATTTTTTTTATTCAAAGCATAAAATGTAAAATGCATTTCTCAAGCACTCAAATCCTATCATGCAAACTATGACCCTGATTCTCATTACAAGGGTCAACCAAACAATCATTGTTCTTTTTCTTAACTACCCAAATTGGCCCCCTAGACTCATTTATGACTTGGTCCACCAAGTCCTTCCTAACCCAAATTCTCTTTACATGATTATGACTTATTCTAGGCTTAGCTTGTTCATGCATGTTATACTTCATAAACTTGACACATTTTGACTTGATATGGCCCCTCATATAGCAAAAAGAACTAGATAGAGAGGAGTAAGAAGATCTCCCTTTTTGCATGGGCACTTGAGGCTTTGAGTGTTACTCTCCGGTGAGGGACTTGATGACTTGTTCCATTCGATCAATCTCCACTAAATAATTGCCCTCGTTCACTTTGGCCGTCTTTAATGACACCTCTCTCTTGCTCATTTCTTCCTTAACCTCCTATAATGCCTTGTTCTTGGTTTCCACACTCATCAAGGCCTTTTTTAACTTTCTAAAGGCTTCTCTATCAAATTCTTCGGTGAGCTTGGCTAGGTCCTCTAGTTCTTGCATTGTGGACTCATTCTCTTTTGTAAGAGCCTTGTTGATCTTCTTCAAGTTGTGATTCTTCTTTGCTAAGGCTTAAACCTTCTTCTTAAGTGCATTTTTTTTTCTGCCTTAAACAGTTCTACCTCAAGCATAAGCTATTGATTGAAATTTCTTAGCTCCTCAATCTCAGAATCACTTATACTTTCTTCATCTTCATGGTTGCTCTTCTCAAACAAGTGCATCATATCATTCACTCTACCACACTTTATCCTAGGTGGTTGCACATCCACCACAAAACAACTCCCAATACTTTTCAGATCGTCATTGCTTGTGATTGTCTCATTCTCAAGCTCTCCCACAAATGATTGCATTACAATCCTCTTTTTGCGCACATATATCCTCATTTGAGCGGTAGCCATAAAAGGTCTACCGAGTAGAACTTGCCAATTTCCATCTTCATTTGATTTTTCTTCAATATTCAACACCATAAAGTCGGTGGGAACGATAACTCCACTTACTAGGATCAGAACATCCTTTAGCTCCTCTTGTGGTGTTTGAGAGGTTTGGTCTACCAACAAAAGCTTGATCAATGTTGGCTTCAATCCTTCCAAACCTAACCTCTTATACAAAGATAAGGGCATCATATTGATGCTTGCACCCAAGTCAAGCATGCCCTTTATCAATACGCTTCCTCCAACCGATAAAATTAATAATTTCTATTAAAACAATTAAAAAATTGATTTTAAAAAAATCAAATTAAAATAATAAACATTCAACAAATAATCTCTCTCTCTCTCTCTCTCTCTCTCTCTCTCTCCTAGAAACTCTACACTACCTTCATCAACAATCAACATTCAATAAATCCAAGAAACTCAAACCTAGATAAAAAATAAATAAAACATTCAACTCAAACCCTAAACCTAATCAACACCAAACTTAGACCAAACACATTCTCTCTTCACACCAATCTATTCTTCTTTATCTATTACCACACCATCAGACACCACCAAACCCAGATCTCATCTCTCTCTCTCTCTCTCTCTTGGTCACTGCCGAAGCCAAACACCCCTAGCCATCACCCACCAAAACCCAACCCAAAAACCTCTCCCACCATCAAAATCAAACCACCATTACAAACCTCTCGGTCGTGACGGTCGGCAAGAGATCGAGAGATGGATAAGAGAGAGATCGAGAAAAAGAGAGAGATGGATTGGAGGGAGATTAAGAAAGAAGAGAGAGATGGATTTAAGAGATATCAGATGAAGATGAAGAAGAAAAATAGATGGGTGTGGTGTGATGCGTTTTTTGAAGTAGCAGATGAAGAAGAAGAAAAGATGTGTGTGATGGTGATTGGGACTAGGTTTGGGCTTGGATTTGGGTTTGGGTGGTTGGATTTGGAGAAGAAGAAGAGGTTTGGGTTTTCTGGATCAAGTTTTTTTTTTTTTTTTTTTTTTTTAATTTCATTTCATTTTTTTATGTTGATAAAGATCAAAAAACGAAAGAGAGATCTGGTGGTGGTGAAGAAAGGGGGTTCGATTTGGGTTTAGGTTTCTGGGTTGTTGATGATGATGGTTGAAGAAAGTTCGATCTAGGTTGTTGATGATGATGGTTATGGGCTGATGATAAAGATGCTGATGGTGATGGTCGATGATGATGGTGATGGTTGAAATGGTGTAATGGTGGTGGGAACCCATAACTGATTGAAAATGATGATTTCTAATGTTGGTTTGAATTTAATTTTTAATTTTCAACATTTTTTCAATGAAAATTTTAACAGAAGAACTAAACGAGATAATACTAAAAACTGGAGAACCAGTTTATATAATAGGTCAAACTAAAGGGACTAAAATGGATTTCATCCTAATAATAATGAGATCAAAACAATGAAAACATCTTATTTATGTTTTCATTAAACTCACTCTTTAAAGCTTTAAATGAGAATCTCGTTTCACGTGTTTTCAAAATAATTTTTTTTAGAAAACATAACAACACATTTTTCAAAATTTATTTATCTCAAAAAACAGAAAACAAGATTTGGAAACTAAAACGAACAAGCTCTAATATACCAAACTCAAGTAAAAAAGTGACTTTTCTTGAAAATTTAGGGACCAAAGTGATAATCCCCTTAAAATATATATATATATATATTCTAGTTTTGTATTTAAGCAAATCCTCCTATTGTATATCAAAATCATTTTATAGTTTTAAAATTAAGTTAAATTGTGTTTTAAAACTTGTATGGAGCAAGGTTCAAAAGTAGTAAACTTTAGGATGGGGGGTTTGTATAAAACGATCTTGTAGTTTTAAAATTTACTTAAATTGTTTTTATTATGGGCTGTCCTGTAAGCATTTTTCAGTTGTTGTTTTTCGAAAAGAAAAATGAAAATGAAAATAGTGTTTTTGGTTTCAGTTTCGAAATCCGAAAACGCGTCTGGTAGTATATACTGAAATCTGTATTTTAAAAATGAAAACGGGAAAAACGCGTCTGATAGGCTAACTGAAAACTATCGAAAATTGAAATATCAATTTTTACATTTTGCTTAATATTATAACAATTATAAACAAATTGATTAAATAATTAACCAATAAATTATTTGTAATGTAATTTATAAATTAAACAAAAGTTTTTTTTAATTTATTTTTAATTTATTTTATTTTTTAACATCATTCATTGAAATCAGATTCCGATTTACTCCACTGTAATATTACTAGATGAACACATAGATTTAATGGCAAATTGGATGAGTTTATCCATGACCATGAGAAATCACATAACAAAAATTAAAGCCCCAGAGCTAATTAATTTACTTTTTGTTAAATTAAACAAAAGTTATCACAAAAATTGATCCAGAAACCAGATTAGCTAAGAAGAAGAAGAAGAAGAAGAAGAAGAGTGATGTCGAAATCTTCGAAGAAGGAGAAGAAAAGGTTTTTAAAAAAAAATCTGTGTTTATTTATTTATTTTTTCAATTTGAAGAAGAAAGAAGAAAGAATGAAGAAGGAAGAAGAAGAAGAAGAGTGCAGAAGAAGAAAAAGATGAAATAAGGCGGGTGTATAAAAAAAAACGTTTTATTAAAATAAAATATATGTTAATGATATGTGGCCTATTGATTTAATGCTATGGGACCCACTTCATATGGAAAATGAAAACAAAAACAAATTAAAGAAAAACATTTTTTTTTGTTTTTCAAAATTTTCACTTTTAAGACTGGTTTTGTTTTTCATTTTGTTTTTGTATTTTGAAAATAAAATGAAAAATGGTTATCGAACGTGAATTCGAAATCATTTTTAGAAAATAAAAACGAAAACAGGCTGAAAAACGCCTACATGACAGGTTCTTAGTTTTTTTCTGGAAAGAAGTTAAAATGTGTTTTAAAACTGCTTAAGGGGGGTGTATTCAATTATGATTAATTAGGATTCTTGAAGACATTTAAAGACATTTTTTAAGTGATAGATTTTCATAGATTTCTACAGACTTTTATAAATCTACATGGACTTTCATTGATTTGTTTAGACATCCATCTCAGACTTTTATGGATTTGTTTAGACATCTATCTCAGACTTTTATGGATTTGTTTAGACATCCAAGGATTTTCATGGATTTGTTATCTCTGACTTATCAATAGTAAGCTAATTATAGCTAATTATCAAAAAAACCTTTGAAGTTGGAATTAGCAAAATTTGATACACCAGTTGTTGTATGCATAAATTCGCCAACCCGACACGTCATCAAAAAGAGTCAATAAAGATTGCCACGTCACTCATTGACCGGGTCAATAAAGGAAATGTGACAAGTCAATGTCAAAGTACCTCGAAACCAAAAAGGTCAGAAACACGCTCGCCGAAAATGGATATGTACTCGCCAAATCTAGATATATGGTCGCCGAAGAAACGAAACCCAGAAATAAATGTACTCGCTGCACCAGCATACTGGGCCTAAACCGACTCGGCAGAAACACGGAAATAAACCCTACACTTTAGAAAACCCATAACAACAAGGAATCAAGGGGGGAAAAGGAGAAGACCTATCTGTATCCGCAGCAACGTGGGATTCCCAGTACGAATCTGAAAGGAAATCCTACTATGAGCAGGACTAAAATCAAGGGAAAAACCCTAAATATCATGTATAAATAGAACCACTTATCCCACGAGAAGGGGGTTCAGAAAATTGAGAGAAAAGAGAGCAACTGTAAGAGAGATCTAAGCGTGTAATAAGGCAACGAAAACCTAGTATTATTTTTCTGCCCTCAGGGGCGCCGTGGTTTTTTCCCATTCAAGGGTTTTCTACGTAAAATCTGTCTTTTGCATGCGTTCTTAATTTTTTTGTTTTATATTAAATTGATATAATTGTTGAGTGCGTGGCAATCCAAATTTCACCGTCAACAATTGGCGCTAGAAGGAGGGGGGTTACAAAAAACTTCGAGGAACCCTTGCGAATTAAAGAAAAAGAACATGAACATGAACATGAACAACGACAGTGATAGAGACGTTAACTCCAGCGGAGATCAGGTTATTGAACCAGCTGCGCCGACAGGAGATAGGGCAGTAACGATCGGGGAACAATCGGCGGCAACACCAGGGACTAGGGCCGCCGACCTTGGGATTCTGCAGCACTTCCAAGCTGCGTTGGTAAACCTAATCAGCGAAGCCAACAAGATAGGGCTTTCGCTTCCCATCGGTTTGGGAGTTTCATCTCCTTATGAGATAACCACCCCTGGAATCCATCCTCCCGGAAGGCTACGATCAGAAGTTCACATCGCAATCCCTGATACTCAAGCAAGACAATCCACCGAGGAGACTCCCCAGGACCACCCAGAGTATTTCGAAAGGAGAAAACAAAGGAAAGGAAAATGTGTGATGAATGAAGAATCCAGAGAGGAGCGAGACCAGGCGTGGACACATGGGGTCAATTCCAGTTACACATACCAGCGGAACCAACGGAGACACCGTTCTATCTCGTCTGAAGATAAAAGTCCACGTCCACAAAGAGAGTTACGGTCCAAAAGAGCACGGCGAAGGAGATCCGAAAGCACAGAAGATCGAAGGAGCCCGGATAATAGGAACAACCATGGGAGAATGACAATTAAGAGCAGACTTGATCCAGCAGGAGAGCCAACTGGTCAGCGAGATGTCACCCTACAAGAGCTATCAAGAAAGGTTTCAGCGATGGCACGAAGGTACGGTCGTAACGTATCTTCAGATGATGAGTCAGACAGCCCATTCATTGAAGATATTGCTAGCACCCAGTTCCCAGACAGATTTAGAATGCCAACCATTGAGCAGTACAAGGAGAACAGGGACCCGAAGGAGCATGTTCACCGATTCCGCAACATCATGGCCCAGTATTCATCTAATGACGGGCTTTTATGCCTCACCTTCCCTCAAACGTTCGGCGATCTCGCCTCTAGGTGGTTTGGAAGACTTCCGCCTGGAAGTATAAGTAGTTTCTCAAACCTCAACAAGACGTTCATAAGACAGTTCATGGGGAGTGTGCAGAGAAGGAAGTCACTCGCTCATCTATCAAATTTGAAACAGGAGCACAATGAGTCAATCAAGAAGTACCTAGCAAGATTTGGTAAGGAAGTTGCTCAAATTGAAGATGCCAGCGATGTAGCTGTGATCACCGCTTTCACCAATGGGTTACAAAGCGGGCGATTATCTTTTGACCTGCGAAGAGAGAGACCAAAAACTTATGAGGAGATGATGGAAATAGCTGGCGACTATGCATTAGCAGAAGAAGAAGAAGTAGCACAAGGGGGTGGCTACGTGCATGGACACAAACCTGACTCAAAATCGGATCGAAAGGATGACAAGAAGACGGTATCACGTGATCGCTAGAGAGACGAGAAAGGCCAAAATGGGCACTCGAGAGAAAGCAAAGGAAATCCTCGAGCCAGTAGGTTTCGAGGAAGATACAACCATTACACCCCTTTGACCGGCGATCAAGAGGAGATACTTTCTGTGGTGGAAGACAAAGGACTCGCTAAATACCCTCGACAGCAGTCAGCGAATGCCAGGAGAGACACAACTAAGTACTGCCGATTCCACAAAGATCATGGGCATGAAACCTCAAAGTGTTTTCAGCTGCGTGACCACATTGAAAGTTTGATCAGAGATGGGCACCTGAAGGATTTTGCTTTGAAGGGAGATAAATATGGTGGTCGCCAAGATAGCCGCCAAGGAAACGGGCAGGAGAGGAAAAGTCCAAGGGGGAACAACCCTAACGCCACCATAAACACCATTTTCGGCGGACCTCATACTGGGAGAAGCAATCGAGAAAGGATGTCAGAAGTTCGAGAAGTAATGTATGAAAGCAGAAGCATGGAGATCAATTCTGTACAGAGAAGCCCCAAGAAGGGAAGAGAAGGACATGATCCTATAACATTTACAGCAGAAGACTCAGATGGGATAGATGCAAAACCTAACGATGCAATCGTCGTGGGGGTTCGAATAGCCCATAGGGATGTCCTTCGGGTGATGATTGACAATGGAAGTTCAGCCGATATCTTAAGTGCCAGAGTATATGATGAATTGCGGCTGAACAGAAAAGATCTCAAACCATTCCATGTACCACTAAAGGGATTTGGTGGCGCAGAAGTTAGGTCGTTAGGAACTGTGAAACTGCCGGTGAGATTTGGTACAGCACCATGCCGGTGAACAATCCTTTTGGACTTTGTCGTGGTTGACATCCACAATTGGCCGTATAATGCTTTACTTGGCCGACCGTTTCTTAACAAAGCTCGAGCTGTTACTTCAACCCATGCATTGAAAATAAAATTCCCTACAGAATTTGGTGTCGGAGAATTGAGAGGGTCACAGGAGATGGCTCGCCGCGCCAACCTATCAATCTTCAAAGATAAAGCAGGGATGGAAACCTTAAACATATTCGAAGTGGACAGGGAGGTGCAGGAAGATAGTCTGGGAAACTTCGAACTGGACCCAAGGGACAAAACGAGCAGAGAGAAAGAAAAACCAACTGAGTCAGTTATTCTAGACGAAGTGGAACCAGACAAAACAGTAAAGATCGGAGCAAGGCTGGCTAAACAAGTTAAGAAAGATGTGACAAACTTGTTGAAGGAATATAGGGGGATTTTCGCTTGGTGCCACGAAGACATGCCAGGGATTGATAGAAGTGTAATTTCGCACAATCTGGCTGTGAATGAGAAGTGCAAGCCGGTTGTGCAAAAAAGGAGAAGTTTCAACCCAGAAAGAAGTGCAGCGATAAAGGAGGAAGTATCAAAATTGCTCGCCGCAAGGTCAATCAGAGAAGTTAAGTACCCAGAATGGGTGGCGAATGTGGTCTTAGTGAAAAAGAAAAACAATCAATGGAGGATGTGCGTCGACTTCACCGATCTGAACAAAGCCTGCCCCAAGGATAGCTTCCCGCTACCAAGGATTGACCAGTTAGTCGATGCAACAGCTGGACATGAAACGTTGAGCTTCATGGATGCATATTCAGGATATAACCAAATAAAGATGCACAAGCCAGACGAAGAGAAGACAGCGTTCACCACAGATCAGGGGTTGTATTGTTACACGGTCATGCCATTCGGCCTAAAAAACGCTGGGGTAACTTACCAGCGCTTGGTCAACAGAATGTTTGCCAGACAAATCGGGAGAAATATGGAAGTCTACGTTGACGATATGCTAACAAAAAGCACCACAGCGGATAGACATACAGATGACCTGAGGGAAACATTCGACGTGCTGGTCAAGTATGGAATGAAGTTGAATCCAGCAAAATGCGTATTCGGCGTACCATCTGGGAGGTTTCTCGGATATCAAGTACATCAAAGGGGAATAGAGGTGAACCCTGAAAAAATCCAAGCACTAGCAAAAATGGTCTCGCCAAGAACTCTGAAAGACGGTCAAAAACTCACAGGGTGCTTAGCATCGCTGAGCAGATTCATAGCCAAATCAACAGACCGATGCCTACCATTTTTTAAAGCTCTAAAAAAGGGAAAGGGAATCGAGTGGAATGAGGAGTGTGAAAAGGCTTTCCAAGCCTTGAAAGATTACCTGGGGCAAGCGCCGCTGTTATCAAAACCAGAAATAGGAGAAACATTGTACATGTACTTGTCCTTGTCCGTCTCTAGAGCAGCCACAAGTTCCATGCTAGTAAAACAGGAAGATGGGATCCAGAAACCAATATACTACACCAGCAAAGCACTGTTGCCAGCCGAAACCAGATACTCGCCGGCTGAAAAATTGGCACTAGCTCTAATAACACCAGCGAGAAAACTGAGGCCATATTTCCAGGCTCATAAAATCAGAGTATACACCAACTGCCACTGAAGTTAATCCTGCAGAAACCAGAAGTATCCGGTCGATTAACAAAGTGGGCAATCGAGTTAAGTGAATTCGATGTAGAGTACCTCCCAAGGACAGCAATTAAAGCCCAGGCAGTGGCAGACTTTGTAGCAGAGTTCACCGAACCGAACCAAACATGGAAGTAGTGAGAATGATGGAGGAACAAAATAAGAAAATATTCAAATGGCAACTCCGCGTTGACAGCTCATCAAACACGCATGGCAGCGGGGCAGGGGTAGTAGTGTCAACCCCAGAAGGAGATTCAGTCGAATGTGCCTTGCGTTTTGACTTCAAAGCTACCAACAATCAAGCCGAGTACGAGGCACTCATAGCAGGTTTAAAAATTAGCACAGTCCTAGGAGCAGACGAAATGGAAGTTTTTAGCGACTCTCAAGTTGTTGTCAATCAAGTACTAGATGAATACGAGGCAAGAGATGAGAGCATGATCACCTACCTGGAATTGGCAAATGAGCTATTAGAAAGATTTAAAGAATACAGAATTGTTCATGTCCCCCGAGAAGAAAATGAGAAAGCTGATGCCTTGGCCAAACTGGCATCTGCCACAATCAGCATCTGGCCCAAAAATATTTCTATGATCCGCTTATTGCAGCCGAGTATAGTTAAAACAAAGGAAGTTGGGGCAGTCTTTGGCGAAAGGGACAGCTGGATCACACCAATCAAAGAATATCTCATCAATGATGTACTCCCAAGTGACCCGTTAGAAGCAAAGCGGCTGAAGTACAGAGCTACAAGATACTCAGTACTCAATGGAGAACTGTACAAAAGGGGATACTCGAGGGCACTGCAGAGATGTGTTGGGCCTGAAGAAGCAGAAGGTATCCTGAGAAGCATACATAGTGGAAATTGTGGGAACCACGCTGGGGGCGCCAGTCTAGCCCACAAAACATTAAGGCAGGGTTTTTACTGGCCAACACTGTTCGCCGACTCCAAAAGGGTGGCAGCGAGATGTGAGGCTTGTCAGAAAATTGCTAATAACATCCGACAGCCACCTGAACTCTTGCAAAGTATTACCTCGCCTTGGCCATTCGCCATGTGGGGAATTGACTTGATCGGCCCAATGCCAACAGCAACTGGAGGAGCAAAACATGCCATAGTAGCTGTGGATTATTTTACAAAATGGGTAGAAGCCGAGCCATTGGTACACATAACAGAAGCAAACACTGTAAGCTTTGTGAAGAAAAATATCCTTTATAGATTCGGGATACCAAACACCATCATCACGGACAATGGGACCCAATTCGACGGGAGGAAATTCAGGGAGCTATGTGATAAGTACGGCATCAACAACTACTATGCCTCTCCAGCACACCCACAGACGAATGGCCAGACTGAAGCAGTAAACAAAATCATAAAACATAACCTGAAGGCTAAATTGACAGTTAAAAAGGGCAGCTGGGCAGACGAATTACCACAGGTACTTTAGGCATATCGAACCACAGAAAGGAGTTCAACAGGCGAGACCCCATATTCCATGGCATATGGAGCTGAAGCTGTCATTCCCGTGGAAACATCTTTCTCTTCGCCTAGGGTGCAACTTTTTCAGCCAGAAATCAACATTGATATGCTAAAGTGCGGCCTAGATGAGTTAGAAGAAAGAAGAGAGCGCGCGCAAATAAGGAATACTGCGTACCAACATAGGGTAGCCAGATATTACAACTCACATATGCGTGAAAGAAGGTTCTCGCTGGGTGACTTAGTGCTGAAAAGGGTGAACCAAGGAACAAAAGACAAAGCTGCAGGGTCACTCGCAGACAAATGTGAGGGGCCTTATCAGATTACAGGCATAGCTGGCCACGGGGCATATCGCATCACTCGAGAAGGTTTTGGCGAACTACCCCGTCCATGCAATGCGCAGTACTTGAAGATATATTATCCGTAACTTGGGGGTCAAGTTTAGAATTGGAATTATCCAAATAAAGAGTAACTTATTACTGAGAAATCGTGACTTGACTCGCCAATTACAAAGGGCACTCACCGACATATGTCAATACCATTGCGTAAAGACGAGTTTCGTACTCGCAGCAGTGAGAATAAGTGACAACTCAACGAAATTAAAGCAAGCCAAAAGCGACTTAGTCGCCATAGCCCAAGCTACAGAAATTGGGGATCGCCCCCACAAGGAGAATAAGATCTCCAGAGAAAAACTTGGTGTGGGCAAATACGTCCTGAATAAGCACCAAGTACGCCAGAACTCAGCAAAGGCAGCTGAATAAATAAAAACATGTTAAAAATTTGGTGTATGGTCGGATACGTCCTGACAAACACTAAGTATGCCAAAATCCAGCAATGGCAGCTGAATACAAAATATGTTAAAAACTTAGTGAAACGCTAAGTACGCCAAAATCCAGCAATGGCAGCTGAATACAAAATATGTTAAAAACTTAGTGAAACGCTAAGTACGCCAAAAATCCAGCAATGGCAGTTGAATACAACAAAAAATGCTACAAAGTGAAACACTAAGCAAAAAATCAGCGAATAGCAGCTTAATACACAAAAATATGCTAAAACCTTGGTGAAATACTGAGTAAGTCAAAAATTCAGTAAAAGCAGCTGAACAAAGAAAAAGTTTATAACTTCTTATAAATAAAGTCATTTACAATTAAAGAATTAAGAATGAAAATACAAAAAGAGAAACTGAAGATACAAAGATTAAACAATCCTTCAGTATGAAAGACACAAAAAGTTAACTAGCTGTAGGAGGGCCCTCGCTATCTTCCTCATCTTCGATCTCCTCGTCTGAAGGCCAGGCGACTTCCTCATCCCCTTCTGGCATAAAACGCTCATAATCCCTTCCAGCAACAGGACCCAAGTCAAGCTCAGCGCCAGAACCAGAAAAGCTGCCCTTCTGACCCGAATAATAAGTATTGAAGGTACGCTTGCTGGGGATTTCTAAATGCATAGGGTGAGGTTCAGTCATGTTGTAGCGACAGTGGGCTTTCCAACGTTTTATCTGCTCTTTAATCGAATCCACTCCGTTGGCCATATGCTGTTGAAAAGACCGGTCGAAATGCCTCAGAGCCTTCTCATTGGAGTGATCCTTCATGGCGAAGAATTTCTTCGACTGCCTCATGCCTTTTTCGAATTCACGCAATAAAAGCGCACCATAGGCAGGGGATCTCTTGAAACGATCAACCGATTCAACCTCCAGCACAGCCTTGAGATCGTTCAGAATAACTTCATGCGAGGACAACTGGTTGCGCAAGTCCAAAGCTTCACGCTCAGCTTTCTCCTTTGCCTCCTCAGCTAGTCGCTCAGCCTCAAAACGTGCTGCGAGTGATTATTGATTAGCGGAGAGTTGCTCTCGCAGCGAACGAATCTCTTCCTCAGCAGCAGCTAATTTATCTTCAGCGACAAGTTGAGCTGAAAGATAGCCATTCGCAGATTCCCTCATCTGAGCGAGATGCTGAGTATGGATTTCCTCAGCAGAGAGTTTCTCAGCGGCCAAAATAGAAGTCTGTTCCCGCAGGCATTTCACATCCCTCGAAAGGAAATTCCCTCGCCTGTAAGCGTCGGTCAACTCAGACATCATCTAAAAAGAAAAACAGTCAAGTCAGGAAACATACGAATGAAAAACGCAAAACACGAATATCGCAAGAGACTCACCAGGGACTGACAATCAAAGAAAAATTCCATCTTCTTGTTGCAGGATCTGCTCTTCATGTGCTCCCAATCCTCATCAATATAAACATTGTTGTTCATTATATGTGAGCAAATCTCTGCAGCCGTGAAATCTGAAAGGGACACAAACCCCTCTCCCTCACCAACTCCGGTTGGATCCACGGGAGGAACTTCACGGGCAATACCCGAACCTGATGCAGAAGCCCCAGTTTGCTTCGATGGCCCTGACCTATCAGTTGGCCCCGGCTGACCAGATGGCCCAGGCTGATCAGCAGACGACACGTTCGGCTCATCTACAGTCGCTGGAGAAGAAGCTGCACCAGTTGGAGAGAAAGCAGGAACATTCAATTTACTAACTCTTTCAGGAGGTGGAGACGCTACCTCACTCATCCCTTCAGCGGGGGCTTCAGGCATAGTTGGATGAGTAGAGGGAATTCCAGCGAACACAGGTCCATCAGCACCCTCCTCGTAAGAAGAAACGACATACTGCACGACTCTTGATGCCCGCTTCAAAGGTCGAGTAGTATGGTCAGGGGTGCCCTCAGCCGGGCGTTTTCCTCTACCAGTCCTAGGAGTTAGATCATTTGCAGGATCAAGAGGAATTTTAGGGACATCCGCGTTAAAAATAGGAGTATCACGGACTGGCCCTGAAACTCTAACTTTTTCTTTTCCCTTACGGCTGGAGGTAGCTGCAGGAGTGGTCGCAGCAGAGGTATTCGCAGCAGGAATGTTCACAGCAGCCTCTGTGTACATAGGGGGTTGTTCCGATTCGACCCCACCCTTAGGAATATCACCAACTTCCTCGCCATCGGAGGGATCGCCGCCATCCGGACTAGCAAGTCCTTCCTTGGCCAAACCAGCAGCATGTCTTCTACTGGTTGCCTCAGAATTCTTTACTGCCCGGGCGTGTTGATCAAACTGTGTCAAAATCGCACACTGCAAGAAAAATAAACAAAGTGTCAACTAACAGAATAAGATAGTAAAACAAAGAAGGAATGGACAAAGACTTACAGCGAGGAAGCCTTGCATGTAGGCGTGTGAAAATCCCCTCGGAAATCATTTTTTCCTCATCCAATAGGAATGACCTATCCCTTTCTCTCAAAGGGAGGACAGCTGCTGCGGCGAGGTGAGAAACCTCTCTATTCAGTAAAACAGGGGTCGCCTTCAACCAAACTTCAGGCGATGTGAAGTGCCTGGGAACCTTCTTCGCCAAGAAATTGTGGCGACTACTGGCAGGCAAATCACGACCCCACTCGCCATCAACGAAAAACCAGCTGTTCTTCCACCTCTTGTTCGAAGTGGGAAAACCCCAGATGAACCCCTTTTTCTTCTCATCACCGGAGATTTCTACTTGACCGGGGTTCGCCACGCCCTCAGGGATCCAGCTCTCCACGGGCGAAGAGATAAGGAAATACGTACCACCATGGCCCGCCTGCCTTAGCGTGTAAAAATGGCTGATTTCACGAGGAGTAGGGGGCCCGTAACCCTTCAACTTCCACATGAGGCACAGGCACATCAATATTCTGTAGCTATTTGGAGCGAGCTGTGCCGGCGTAATTTGAGCCTCCGTAAGAAATCTGGCGATGAAAGGCTGAAGAGGGAGAGTCACCCCACAGCTAAGCATGGCCCCGTAAATAGCGACTGCATTTCCGGGAGGATTCCACACAGCCCGGTCGCCAGGTAAAATGAGATTCACTGAGTTTGGCAGGTCAAAACGACTCTTGTATTTACGAAGCTCAACCTCGCCGACCACATTTACCTCCGTATCAAAAGAACACGGACGGTTTGGCGAGAAGCGTAGCCTATCCCTCTGATGGTTTTCAACATCGGAGTCAACAATCGTCTGCGCATCCAGCAGAGATTCACGTGGAACCCTAGAAGCGTGTCGTCTACTGCTTGTTGGTCTAGAAGATTTCGGCATTGTTGGAGAACCGCTGTTAGAAGATGAAGGAGAGATGTTAGGGATTGTAAGGATTCCCGTTTTGTTGATTGGCTTATTTCGTGGTCAAACCACATGTTGGGGTTTTGTATGTAAGGGTAGTCTAAGTGTTTAGTGTTGAAGATCAAAGGCCCTTCCATGACCTCAAGATACAAGCACGCCAAAGGTATAATCTCTTGTGCTTGTTTTTCTTTGAAGAGATTTAGTAGCACACACTCACTTAGCATTCTTGCTATGATTGCATACTTGCTTATTTTTATGTGCATCTCTTCACATGTCACTTTACACACTAGCACTTTGGTTGATATATCTTGTTGTGTGTATATGTGCCTTATAATTCGTTTCCCGATATTGTTCGGAAACGTCCGCGCTTGCACTAATTAGTGCTTGGTTTCGCGCGAAGACCGCCTATGGAGAATGCCCTTGGCTTCTCCTTGGTTTTCACCATTGTTGGTGATCGGCGGTTATGATCGGCGGCCTGGCCGCCGAATGAAACCGCCGTTTCAGTCCAGATTGGTCTGAAGCAATTATGCGGTCCAGATCGGCGGTCACGACCGCCGTTCGAAACCGCCGTTCATACCTGATCGATTTTAATCTCTCGGGTTTGATTCGGCGGTTGGATCGGCGGTCACGAAACCGCCGAATGAAACCGCCGTTAATGCTCTGTTCTTCACGAGCTCAATTCGGCGGTCGTCATCGGCGGCCTGGCCGCCGATTTAAACCGCCGAACGGTGCGTTTCAGGGGCAAAAGTGTCTTTTCACATGCCCAATTCTTGATGTCTATAAATATCTTGTTTTCTCAATCTCTGAATAAGTTTCTTGAGCAATTAGAACCCTAATCTTTCAAGAGAGATTTTTGAGAAAAAATCAAATCAAGAACCTATCTTTAAACACTCAAATCAAACCCCTTTTGCATCAAATTTCATATTTGATCTTCTATGCCTTCATAGAATTGATCCATGCATGGTTTTGAATCATCACATCTTATTTGGTATGTTCTTCACTAATTTCATATTACTTTAGTGTTTTTCATATTAATACATCTCTTTAATTACTTGTATGCTTTTGATTATATGCTAGATACAAGTTAGAGATTATTTGTGATGAAAATTAATTGAGTGTTGTTTGTGATAGCTAATTAGGTTTTTAATTAATCTTGATTAGCTAAGCTATTTGACATGTCATTTAGCAATTGATATCTAGGGTTGATTAAATTGATTATATCATCATCCTAGATAAGCATCTAAGGTTACCTAGCCTTGTTTGTTATTTGAATATTCATATATATATTCACATAGGTTGTTTCTCTTCATAGAGAAGTAAGTCTTGAGGCTAAGAGTGCTTAGGCCTCAAGCAAATTGGAATAGGGTTGCTAATAAAGGCCCGCTGGGTAGAAGTGAGGGGTTACAGACCGGAATGTTAGACGAGGTCTACATAGGTTGTAAACTTCATTTCAATTAGTGATTTCGAGTTCCGAGTGTGGCGCACTATACAGCCCGTGGTTTTTCCCAGTGGTTGGGTTTCCACGTATACATCAAGTGTTATTTAAATTCCGCACTATATTACACTTGTATGTATTTTTGACTAGTAGGGGCATTTTCGTAAAATTGACTTGCATGCGAAAATTGGGTAATATTAGTTAAAATCTATTCACCCCCCCCTCTAGCTTTATAAAGAACACGCCTCGAGTATTTTGAGAACTTTCAATTGGTATCAGAGCGGGTTCCTAGATATACTTAGGTGATCCTAGCTCATTTTAGGTGTGTTGTGCATTTGTGTGATTTTTGCTCATTCATACATTTTGCATACATTTCATTCATTCATTTGATACAATGAGTGGATTCGGTGGCAACCATGAGGGTGCTTCAAGCACACGGCCACCCCTCCTCACCGGCATAAATTACTCCCAATGGAAAGGGAAGATGGAGGCATATGTGTGTCAAATCCATGATAGGGCATGGATGGCCATTGAAGATGGATATTCGCCTCCTATGATGACTCCCACGGGTGGAGGAGAAGAAGTGCTCAAGCCTAAGGCACAGTGGACACAACCTGAGTTTGAGTTGTCCAAGTGGAATCAAAAGGCATGGCACGCCCTCATATGTGCAGTGGATGAAAATCAGTACAAACTGATTCAGAACACTAAGATAGCCAAGGAGGCATGGGACATCTTAGAGGTTGCACACGAGGGAACCGAAGTAGTGAAGGACTCCAAACTTCAAGTCCTCCAAACTCAATTTGAGACACTTAGGATGGAGGAGAATGAGTGCTTCAACGACTTCGAGATTAGGTTGATGGACATTGTCAACCAAAGTCATCAACTTGGTGACCCTTACTCAGATAGAAGGATCAAGCAAAAGATAATGAGATCGCTTCCCGAGAGGTTTGAGTCTAAGGTGACGGCTTTAGAAGAAAACAGTGATTTTAAGGACATGAAGCCGAGCGAGGTTATAGGTAGACTTCTCGCCTACGAGTCTAGGAAGGGTCCTAGCTCCACTCCTTCAAAGAAGCAAAAAGGGATTGCTTTGAGAGCTTCCAAGGTTGAGAAGGAGGACAAGGATGACTCGGATGAAGACATGGCACTTTTAATGAGAAAATTCAAGAAGTTTGTAAAATTCGAGAAGAAGGGTCATGCATCCAAAGGGCAAGAATTGAAGAAAAGGGTTCCTTTCAAGAAGGTTGAGCATAGGCAAGAGAATAGTGAAAGGAAAGGGATCCAATGCTATGAGTGTGGTGGCATAGGTCATATCTCACTAGATTGTGGGAATTTGAAGAACAAGAGAGAAAAAATGATGGCCGCCATTTGGAGTGAAAGTGATGACTCCGAAGAAGGAGATAAGTCATCAAGTGATGATGAGCTTATCAATAACTTCAAGGCATTGGGTGCCAATTGTGAAGAAAATGAAGTTGTTGGTAAGAATTCCGTTGCTAGTGATCCCATAGAAGAGAAAGTCGAAGAAGTAGCTCTAGAGGAGATAGTTGTTGCTTCACATTGGGATATGGCACTTATTGACTCAAGAGATCAAGGTGAAGGTCTTGATGAGGAAATTGGATCCATAAGAGAGGAGGAGAGCCTAGAAGATGACACTAGTGGAGATGACTCCTTATCTAACTCTACAAATGGAAATGTAGAGAATATGGATATGCATAACTTTATAGTCAATGTTGAAAGCTCCATGAAGAAGAAAGATAGATTTCTAAGGATTTTAGAGGAAGAAAATCTAGAGCTTACAACATACAATGACCTCCTAAAGAAGCAAGTGGAGAAAATGGATCTTAAGGACAACTTTGAAAGTTTTGAAAGCTCTAAGTTAAAGAATGAAAAAGAGATTCAAAGGTTAAAGGAAGAACTACTTAGGCTTTCAACACAAGTTGATCACTTGAATGATGAAGTGATAAGATCCATGGTGGAAGAAGACAAGCTAAAAGATGAGCTAGCTTTGTCTAAGAGGAATGAAGAGGGTTTGAAGAGAGAGCTTGTTGAAGCCAAAGAGTCATTGACTAGAATGACCACAAGCACCAAGAAACTTGACAACATACTTGGTGTAGGAAAAAGCCCTTGTGACAAAAGAGGTCTTGGATTCGAAGTGAGCAAGGATTGCTCTATTCCTAAGAAGACCGTCTTTGTGAAGAGTTTGGGTAAGATAGAAGCGTCACCGGTGCAAACTCCTAGGAAGAAGTTAGAACTAGGACAATGTTCGAAAAATGCACAAGTGAAGGTGGTGAAAACGAGACAACCCCAAGCTCAACGGATTAGAGCCTCTCGAGTCATCTCTCCTCAACAAATGACTCACTATGAAAAGAGGCAAAACATGCTACCTAATCCAAGGAGGCAACCTATTCCGGTTCAACCAAATAGAAGACATGAACCGACTCAACACCAAAGGAGACATCAAATGCATGATGAGTCTCCAATGACTTCACAAGAACATGGTATGAATTCTTACTTTGTACCAACTTGTCATTATTGTGGTGTTTATGGGCATATTAGGCCTAAGTGCTTTAAGTACATTAACCATTGTAGGATTGATAGCATGATAAAGAAAAAGAGGCTAAGAAGAGCCCATTTGCATGAGCCTAGGAAATCTTTTGTCAATAATCCTAGGTTAGTGAATGACATGCAACCTTTGACCACTAAGAAGAAAAATGTTATATCTATGTGGATAAGGAAAAATGAACCCGCTTGCTATGAGACTAACAAGTCTCAAATAGGTTCAACCAAGTCAAATGGACTTGGTAGGTCCATAGGACCTCATGCCCTTCATTAATGAAGGATGATACTAACCCCATATGGGGAACTCAAGCAAAGAGAGCTATTTTTGCATTCTTGTCACTTGCAAAAAATTTGAAAAATCTTATGCTTCTTGGTTGATTGCTTGAGTAAGCTTGGTTGCACATATGTATATATGTTTTCAATTCAATAAGTGTGAACCTTGCTTGTTTACAATCCATGTCATATTTATGTTCAAACATGCATTTTGGACTAGGAGATGTATGTAGGAAGTATGATTTGAATGACCTATGATTATCTCCATGACATGATGATTCTTAAATAACATGCTAATGTCTTATGAAAAGCATGAAATTCATGTACATGCTCAAATGAAAAAGCATGAATTGATAATTGCGTTATTAAATGCAAAAAACTTGTGTGAAAAAGCTAATGAGACTCAAATGAAAAAGGATCTAGTATCCATTCAAGGATTTTACAATCCAAATGTCTCTCTTTCTTTATTGGTTGAACATGTCTACTATCATACGGGTTTCATTCCCGGAAAAATCAAATAGGGTGCAAAGTTGCTCATGACATGTTTAGCTTATAAAGTTGGATATAGTTGTTCTTAAATTGAAATCAATGAAATTTCTATATCCTTGCTTCTCTCATGACAATGGTGAAATTGGTTTGAATTCCTATTAGAAACCTTTGTCATTTGCTTTGCCAAATACCATGGTATTTTGGACTTGAATGCAATATGTCTTGTATGCAAAGCATTTTGTTTCACACATTTTATCTACTAAATCTCCTCGTTTCTCTCCGATTAATTGAGATTGCATAAAGTGACTTATATTGATTATGCATATACTAGAATGCTACTATCTCTCTTTGCCTTGAGTAACCAAGTTGGGGACTACTCCTTTGTCTATATCATGACAAAAAGGGGGAGTAGAATGTGGTAAGGGGAGGTGCAAATTGTTGTAGCAATTGGTGCACATTGGGGAGAATATACATTGAGGGGGAGTAACCCTTTGAGGGGGAGCATTGCATTCATCATACATTGCATGATGTTGTGTTTAATTTCTTAGAAATGCAATTGCTTGTTTATGTCCTCACTTGATTCATCTCACTTTTACTTGAATTGGAAAGTATAGAAACCTTGTTTCAGGGAATGATTGTTCTACAAGAGATTGAAGACTTCAAGTTTTATTTTTATATATCTCTTTGTATTGTAGAAAATCTTCATTGACCCATAGGTTTATTTTTGTTGTGAGGAATCAATGTGAGTGGTGGTTTTGTCACGAAATAGCCAAAGGGGGAGATTGTAAGGATTCCCGTTTTGTTGATTGGCTTATTTCGTGGTCAAACCACATGTTGGGGTTTTGTATGTAAGGGTAGTCTAAGTGTTTAGTGTTGAAGATCAAAGGCCCTTCCATGACCTCAAGATACAAGCACGCCAAAGGTATAATCTCTTGTGCTTGTTTTTCTTTGAAGAGATTTAGTAGCACACACTCACTTAGCATTCTTGCTATGATTGCATACTTGCTTATTTTTATGTGCATCTCTTCACATGTCACTTTACACACTAGCACTTTGGTTGATATATCTTGTTGTGTGTATATGTGCCTTATAATTCGTTTCCCGATATTGTTCGGAAACGTCCGCGCTTGCACTAATTAGTGCTTGGTTTCGCGCGAAGACCGCCTATGGAGAATGCCCTTGGCTTCTCCTTGGTTTTCACCATTGTTGGTGATCGGCGGTTATGATCGGCGGCCTGGCCGCCGAATGAAACCGCCGTTTCAGTCCAGATTGGTATGAAGCAATTATGCGGTCCAGATCGGCGGTCACGACCGCCGTTCGAAACCGCCGTTCATACCTGATCGATTTTAATCTCTCGGGTTTGATTCGGCGGTTGGATCGGCGGTCACGAAACCGCCGAATGAAACCGCCGTTAATGCTCTGTTCTTCACGAGCTCAATTCGGCGGTCGTCATCGGCGGCCTGGCCGCCGATTTAAACCGCCGAACGGTGCGTTTCAGGGGCAAAAGTGTCTTTTCACATGCCCAATTCTTGATGTCTATAAATATCTTGTTTTCTCAATCTCTGAATAAGTTTCTTGAGCAATTAGAACCCTAATCTTTCAAGAGAGATTTTTGAGAAAAAATCAAATCAAGAACCTATCTTTAAACACTCAAATCAAACCCCTTTTGCATCAAATTTCATATTTGATCTTCTATGCCTTCATAGAATTGATCCATGCATGGTTTTGAATCATCACATCTTATTTGGTATGTTCTTCACTAATTTCATATTACTTTAGTGTTTTTCATATTAATACATCTCTTTAATTACTTGTATGCTTTTGATTATATGCTAGATACAAGTTAGAGATTATTTGTGATGAAAATTAATTGAGTGTTGTTTGTGATAGCTAATTAGGTTTTTAATTAATCTTGATTAGCTAAGCTATTTGACATGTCATTTAGCAATTGATATCTAGGGTTGATTAAATTGATTATATCATCATCCTAGATAAGCATCTAAGGTTACCTAGCCTTGTTTGTTATTTGAATATTCATATATATATTCACATAGGTTGTTTCTCTTCATAGAGAAGTAAGTCTTGAGGCTAAGAGTGCTTAGGCCTCAAGCAAATTGGAATAGGGTTGCTAATAAAGGCCCGCTGGGTAGAAGTGAGGGGTTACAGACCGGAATGTTAGACGAGGTCTACATAGGTTGTAAACTTCATTTCAATTAGTGATTTCGAGTTCCGAGTGTGGCGCACTATACAGCCCGTGGTTTTTCCCAGTGGTTGGGTTTCCACGTATACATCAAGTGTTATTTAAATTCCGCACTATATTACACTTGTATGTATTTTTGACTAGTAGGGGCATTTTCGTAAAATTGACTTGCATGCGAAAATTGGGTAATATTAGTTAAAATCTATTCACCCCTCCCCCCCCCCCCCCCCCCCCCCCCCCCCCCTCTACCTTTATAAAGAACACGCCTCGAGTATTTTGAGAACTTTCAGGGATAAAAACATCTCCAGAAGACGGAACATAAACAGAAATTGGGACCTGAGAATCTGGACGAAAATTACGAATCAAAGATTCGATTTTGTCCGCAGTACTTTTATCACCAAGCTCCATGGCTTGCATCATTCGATTAAAAAGAGAAGAGCGTAAAGAAGGGTCCATGGGAACTCACCAGAAAACCCTAGATTCGCGAAAGATTCGTAGAGAGGCAGGAATAATCGATTCCGATGAACCGTCTGATAAATAGAAAACACAGGGAAAGGACTGTAGCAGGCACTCGAAGGAACAAGGTAGATAAAAACGAAGAATCAAACTGTTCTTTTTTGCTCTGAGAAAACCAGTGGAGAAATAAAATGGAAAGAATGAAATGGAGAAAAGGAAACGATCGGGCCTTAAAAAGAGGGAGTTTCGAAATTCAAAAAAGAAAATCAAGTAAAAGGATATGCAATTAATGAGAATGACAGCCACAGTGACCAGCCGCAGTAGTCACCATCAGAAAACAGACATATGGCATGTCGGGGAAAGCCAAGCGGTCAAAATGTCTCTTCGTCCGTCACGTAAATAGGTGCGTCAACAATTATGTGGACCAAGTTGAAAGCTTGCACCAGAAGAATCAATTAATCAATACAGCGCGTGACAAAAAGGAAAGAAGGAGGTATTACAAAATGCATCGAAACCTTGTAAGTATAAATATAAATACTACTCGCAGAGACAAACGAAGTAAGAAGAACAAATCATTCGCCCAGCTCGGAGTATTTATGGGGGTATTGTTGTATGCATAAATTCGCCAACCCGACACGTCATCAAAAAGAGTCAATAAAGATTGCCACGTCACTCATTGACTAGGTCAATAAAGGAAATGTGACAAGTCAATGTCAAAGTACCTCGAAACCAAAAAGGTCAGAAACACGCTCGCCGAAAATGGATATGTACTCGCCAAATCTAGATATATGGTCGCCGAAGAAACGAAACCCAGAAATAAATGTACTCGCTGCACCAGCATACTGGGCCTAAACCGACTCGGCAGAAACACGGAAATAAACCCTACACTTTAGAAAACCCATAACAACAAGGAATCAAGGGGGGAAAAGGAGAAGACCTATCTGTATCCGCAACAACGTGGGATTCCCAGTACGAATCTGAAAGGAAATCCTACTATGAGCAGGACTAAAATCAAGGGAAAAACCCTAAATATCATGTATAAATAGAACCACCTATCCCACGAGAAGGGGGTTCAGAAAATCGAGAGAAAAGAGAGCAACTGTAAGAGAGATCTAAGCGTGTAATAAGGCAACGAAAACCTAGTATTATTTTTCTGCCCTCAGGGGCGCCGTGGTTTTTTCCCATTCAAGGGTTTTCCACGTAAAATCTGTCTTTTGCATGCGTTCTTAATTTTCTTGTTTTATATTAAATTGATATAATTGTTGAGTGCGTGGCAATCCAAATTTCACCGTCAACACCAGTCAATCTACATTTGCGTATATATATAGTCTGAGATTGTTGCTGATGCAAACAAAGCGATTGAATTGAACCCAAAATTGGCTAAGGCTTATCTGCGTAAAGGCACTGCTTGCATGAAGTGCAGATAAATTATTTTTCTTTAAAATAAAATGCTAATAAAAAGTGAGCATTTTGGTGTTTGATTGAAGGCTCTACAGATTATTTTGGTGTTGTTTTGTGCAGTTTTGGCACGTAGTAAGATTTGTACTCGTGCAATATAATTTATATTTTGTTCTTAGCAAATGTAGCGGCTCTATTTGAGAAAAATAAGTTGCAAGCGTTCGTTGTATTCACAACACTTTCTGGCTTCCGTTGGTCACAAATTGCCTTGCTTCATCATTTTAATGGTCATCAAAATAAATGCAGATACTCTTTTGACAACAATAACGCTGGTGACCGGAGTTAAGGCTAAATTTTTTGAATCAGGTTGACATGTGATTAGTTTTTGCTTGATTTGGAAATGTACGATAGAAAGATTACTTACCATAGTTCCTAGATGTTTTTTAACTTTTAAGGTGGCAATTTTGGTGCATGATATTATGTACGAAATTTTGATATCTTGGACTACAGCATTTAAAAACTTTTTTTTTTTTTTTTTGGTTATAACAATTACTAGAGATAGTTAATAATTTGATTTTGTATACTACTTTGATTATATTTCTTAAATTGGGCAATAACAAACATGTTTGGGTTGGGGTGGTTGTTGTGGGGTGGGTTGTTTTGTGTCTGCTTGGGTTGTGTTTGCAGGTGTTGGGTTTTGGTTGTTTTGCGTTTGTAACCTATTCCTTGGTTAATAAATAAAAGTTTGCCTTTTCAAAAAAAAAAAAAAATAAAATAAAAAATAAACGTGTTTACACTTACTTGTTCAAATAATATATTTATATATAATTATATGACTGCAACATATTCCATTATTGTATGTGGCTTGTTTTCTTTTTGAACTCGATTTTTTTTTTCCTTTTCAATTCAAAGAACATGCTGGGGATGGAAGCTTATTATTCTCACATGCATCGGTTTTTTTAATTTTTACATATTAGTGCTTTTCGTTTATGTTTTTAAAGAGAGAGGTAGAGCAAAATCCACCAAAATTTTTAGGGAGAAGGCTGGACATATTATGACATTTGATATTTATATCTCTCACCATCAAGTCCACTAAAATCCATCAAAATCCATGACCTAAGAAAATCCTTTAAAATTTAGTCATAATTAAATACACCTTGATTCTTGTAGACATTTGTAAAGTCCCAATTTAATACACCTAGATTTAGAAGGATTCTTTAAAAGTCCATAGAAATCCTAATTGAATACCACTGGATTCATATGGACTCTTTTAAAGTCTTTAAATGTCTAAATTGAATATACCAGGATTTATAATGTCTTTAAATGTCCTCAAGAATCCTAATTGAATACACCCCCCCTAAAAGTACCAAACCACATTTTTCGAAAATCGTTTTTAGAAAATGTTGTTTTGGAAAACGTTTCTGTAAAACGTATCTCCTTTTTCAAAGAATTGCATTTTTTTTTTTTCCACATACAATTCCATTTTTATAAGAATTAAACTCTATCGAACTGTAAACATGTAAACAAACCCCTAATTTTCGACCTCTCTCGTTTTCATAGACGTTGAAAAACCCTAAAACACACCCTCTCTCACTGTTGCAGCGAAGAAGATGACTCTAGAAATCGAAGCTCGAGAGTAAGTTTTTCACATTCGATATTTCTCTATTAAGTTTTATGTCCTGAGACGAATCATCGATTCCCGTTCACAGCAAATTAAATGTAAACTTGATTGGGGGTCACATTGTGAAGAATGAGTTTTGTTTTTTAAATTTGAGAGTAATTTATTTATTTATTTTATATGTTGGATTGCGAGAGATTCTGATTAAGTTTACAGTGTGATCAAGATTGTGCTTCAGTTCTGCAAAGAGAATTCGTTGCAGCAGACGTTTCAGACGCTTCAAAACGAGTGTCAAGTGTCATTGAATACAGTGGACAGCATTGAAACGTTCGTGGGTGATATCAATAGCGGAAGATGGGATGCTATTTTGCCTCAAGTTGCGCAACTTAAGCTTCCCAGGAACAAATTGGAGGATTTGTATGAGCAGGTAAATTAGGTGGTGATGAATTCGTTTTTTGAAGATTGGTTTTCAGTTTTATGATTTTATTTTCGAGTTGGGCAGATTGTATTGGAAATGATCGAACTTCGAGAGCTGGATACTGCTCGTGCTATTTTGAGGCAAACACAGGCCATGGGTGTCATGAAGCAGGAGCAACCTGAAAGATACTTGCGACTTGAGCATCTTCTCGTTAGAACTTATTTCGATCCTCATGAGGTTAGAAGCTGCCTTCTGTGTTCTTATTGATGGTTTTTGAGTGTGTTTATCACTCATCTCTGTGAACTTAGACAAACTATGTGATGTGGTTTCCTTTTTAATGTATTTAATCAACAATTGTGTGAATTTCTAACAAGTGTGAAAGAAACTTCTTCCCTGGCTATATTGTTTACTTTCTGCTTTTTTTCATCTTTGTTTGTATCCCATCATTTCTCTACGTTAAAGAAGGATCTTGATGGTCCTGAGTAGGATATATGCGATGAAACTACCTTTATGCCCTCATGTTTCCACGAGTTCTTCTTCCTAATCCTTAAAATTTAATCTAGAGATAACTTTAAAGCAGAGAACTAGGCAACTTAAATATTTTGATGTTTACTGTTGTATATATTATACTAGAATCCTCCTCATTTAAATACGTTAAAAAGTATCACAGATCTATCAAGTTCAGTAATTAGTATGATTATGCTTCACCATATGGTAGAATGGTTTGAATTTTTTTTTTTGGCACAATTGAGTTGTGTAATTCTAAAAATGAACAATTGACCAATAAGTTGACTGTAGAATAGGTTGTTTTTGATGCTTTTACCAATGACCGGAAGTATTTTTTTTAATTACCCCGAGGTGTTATGATTTTAAATATATCTGTCTCTTGTGTCTGAATTCTGATAGATGATACATTGTTCTTGGTAGTCTTTAAATGACTTCTGCTTTTTTGATTTTCAACTTATATTGTCTCTGCCTATTAACTCTATTCATATTTATTTTTGGTTTCACTGTCTTGTAAATATTCCTCATGGCAGTTCTGCAGGACAATGACAAAAATATAATTGTCCTTAAATGAATAGAAAGAAAAGTAAATCTATTCAGTGGATTACCTTTTTATGAGGGTTTCATTTCAATTTATTGAGTGGTCTTCTTTTTACTAATACTTGTGAATAATTTCTGTATCAGGCTTATCAAGATTCTACAAAAGAGAGACGCCGTGCACTAATTGCCCAAGGTTCTACCTCATATACTTTCTCAGTTTCACTGCATTAAATTTAGAAGATTGCCAATATGGCAATATCTAAAATAAAAAGAAGAAATATATTTGGCATTATATATATTTCCTTATTTATTCAAATTAAGTTACATATCTTTAATACTTATTTAAATATAAATACAAATCTTTAAAGATGTAAGCAATGAAAGGAAAAGACAAAGCTTTATATGGTGTCTTTTTATTTTATTTTATTTATTATTATTATTATTATTATTATTTTTAAGAATTTGGAGTGTTTCCTCCACCATTCATTTCTTAGTTGAAATTTTAATTCACTTGAAGCCTCTTGAGTCTTGAGAACTGAAACTAATAATCTTGACATGAGCCTTCTATTGATGTAAATTGCTTATTTGTTCTCTTCTAAGTGAATATATGTGACCATTCTCATAACTTTCTTACCCCCCTTCTTAAAGAGCACTGAGGGGAAGTAGCCTAAGCTGTAGGGGACCGAAATCAAGATATGAAAAAAGTATAAGCAATAAATCATACATTGCCTGAATTATAGATTCTAGTAATTTGTCTAGTTTTTTGAACAAATTTTTTGTTTTTCATTTTCCAGCTCTTGCAGCAGAAGTTACTGTGGTTCCACCATCACGATTAATGGCTCTAATTGGTCAAGCTTTGAAGTGGCAGCAGCACCAAGGTCTCTTCTGGAATTACTATCATGATATATAAGTAGAAATCCAGCATAAGAGTTTCTATTAAATGGTTGGAAGAATTTTCTACTGTTGGTTTATTGTAATATGCCATTCATGATATCTCTGTACATTTTATAGCATGCATCAAGTCTTTATGTTAAATATATTTTTTATATTCTCAAAATGTTTCTTTTGGTTAAATCCCTGAGCTTCCTTAGATTGCTGTGCCCAAAAAGAAAATTGCTTAGTTAGTGCATAAATATGTTTATTGTGCATTTTGCATTTTGCATTTTACTATATCTTGATGCGTATTATTTATATGACTCTCTAGGGTTGCTACCACCGGGAACACAGTTTGACTTGTTTCGAGGAACTGCTGCTATGAAACAAGATGTGGAAGACATGTATTCAACAACTCTTTCCCACACCATTAAAGTGAGGCTTTTATATATACATATTCATACATAGATGAACATCTTTGTTTTTGTATGTATCCATCAACTTTTGTTTATCAATTTTTGTGTCCACTTGCAAAAATCTTTAATTCACTATGTGTGTATATATTTTTTCCCAACGGAAAATTTATTGAATATTTAACTATGAAAAGTATTTTGTTTCTTTATTTATTCTTTGTGTAATTTTTGCAGTGTTTTCTTTATTGTTATTGTAATACATGCTTTATATATATATATATGTGTGTTAGTCGTAGATAATAGTTTTCATTTTTTTCAAGTGCTTGTGCAGATTTTGATAAGTTAAACAGTTGTGTGCATGCATTATATTCATATATACACAACACGCACACACACACACACACACACATATGTATGTATATATCAATGGCTTGGTGCGAGAAGTATCATTTTTGGAAGCCAAGACTGTAGGGACCTAAAACTAAGTTGTGGTTCTTATTTTTCTTTAAATGTTCATATGCCACTTTCTGTATTTTTCATTTTATGATGAATGTTTCTAGATTTAATAAAATTTTTAGTAATGCTCGTGTAATATCTGTGTTTCTGTTTTGTTTATGAGACAAATGTGGCCTTTTTATTATAGGCTATTTTTTATATGAATTAATTTGTCATATTATGAAGTTAAGGATAAATTTTATTGACTCTCCTGAGGTCGCCTAATTATATGTTGACTCAAATGGTTATAAAATTTCTCAGAAACCTTACATAATACTCTTAAGATTTGTTAGAAACCTCCTTGGAGATTTTTTTGGTCTCCGAGTGTTTTAGAAATCTCTCCTACAAGGGAGGTCATCGACAAAAAGTAAACTAGTTGGAACTACTTGTATTTCAATGAAACCTCAAGGGAAGACCTTAAAGTATGTTGTTAACTTCTGTTTTTGAGATGACATGAGAGTTGAGACTTATGCGAGTCTTGTCATAAATAGAGCATCAAATCATTTGTATCATTGATTCATCGCAAAAAAATTGTATTATCTCTTGTGTGCAATTAATATAAGTTTTCATTATTGCTATCTATCTTGTTTCTTCATTTGTTTATTCCTTTATCAATTCTTTATACATAGGAATGGTATCAGAGCCTATTGCCACAACACTCCCCTTATATTTTAATGGGGGTTATGATGCACTCAAGGATAAATTGTATTTTTATGTTTAAAAAAAATGTTAAATGACCTTTTTAGGTTGAATATATGCAAATAACAATAAGGATATTTTTTTAAAATAAAATTTCTATCTGATTAATTATGATTATTTTTGGTTAGTAATTACTAGAATAGATGAGCAAAGGGTTGGTAATTAGTCTCACTAGATCATTGTTTTGAATGATGCATTTGGTAATGTCCTGATTGGGCATCTTTCATTTTGACAACCTGCAGACATTTTAACTATCCTCAAGAATAAACTAAATTATGAGGGAAAAAAAAATGAAAGTTTTGTTAGGTATCATGGGAATCATAAAAATCAACAGCATTGAAAATTATGGTGCTCTTTAGTTGGATTTTATTTTCTATTTATTATTTCTTTCAAGTGTGATAGCTCTCTTTGCTTCTTCATTTGGATTCTTAATTTCTGATAAATTTCATGGTTGTACTTGTATTATGACCCTCATCTGTCTGGCGGTTTCTCAATGTAGTTTGGAACAAAAAGTCATGCAGAATGTGCTCGTTTCTCTCCAGATGGGCAGTTTCTTGTCTCTTGTTCTTTTGATGGATTTATTGAGGTATTTATGATCGGTTTCTTTTCTTTTCTTTTTTCATTTGCATTTAGAATTATTTATGTTACTTGAATCATTGCTAAGATCTTGAACACTACCAGGTCTGGGATTACTTAAGTGGGAAACTCAAGAAGGATCTTCAGTATCAGGCTGATGTGAGTACCTTTTAAATCCCCCCTCTTCTTCTTTCATTGATCACGAATCCAAATGCTTCAATATGATTTGGTCTATATAGAACTCATATAAAAAATTAGCTTGCCGGCATGTGGTCTGTAGTTGTCTGAAGTATACACTACACATGTCTTGTGGCTAACACAATGATGTGTAAGCTAATGAGCAGAATTCTTCCATTGCGTTCTGCCATGAAACATAAATCAGTTTAAAAGGGAAAACAAAGAGATAATATGGGACCAAACTGTAGATCTGGATCCAGAGTAAGAAATAGAGAATCAAAACTTGGTGTTAACCATGGAATAAGAAGCTGCTACAGTGGCTGCTCCTTTTCTCAAAGTTCCAGGAAACTTTTCTGGATCTAATCAGATTATTGTCTTTGAAATAAAAGAGCATGACCTTTGGTTATTATATTGGCAATGTTGCTAACTACCTGCTGTGTTGTTTGACTTGTTTCATATTATTGAAAGAACGCCTCAATGACTATTCTTGATGTTATAATTCGACAATATTGATATTGTTGGTCTGCAAATTTTTAATTTTGTGGCTTCAAAGTTGGTCATAGATGGTATTCTATATCTTTTCAATCTCTTATAAAACATTTAAGTCTTTAGTAGGTATGATGCTAGCTTTTACTTTATTATGTATTCTTTAAATATTATTAAGTATCCCATGATTGAAAAGATTCAAAAGTAACTTATCACAAATTCACAATCATGACAATAAATGGACTTAGCAACAGTGAATGGAGGATCACAAGAGCATATATTCTTTCATATCCTTTTGTTCATTCCAGATGATTTAGTTGTTGACGATTTTTCTGATTGGAACTGTCTTTACTGATGTAATATTAAATTTTGCAGGAGACTTTCATGATGCATGATGAAACTGTCTTGTGTGTTGATTTTAGCAGAGACTCAGAGATGCTTGCTTCTGGGTCACAGGATGGGAAGATCAAAGTAAGTTATAGCTGCACATTTTTGTGATTTTTGCATGGTTGTTTTGTCGTGATCACATGTAACTTATATGCGATAACATTATATACATGCGATCATATGCTACTCACATACGGTCACATGCTCACATGCAACAATATTTCCGGTGCACCATACACCAGTGTTCTATAGATTGTGCTATATGTATGTGTATATATATATATATTTATATATATAGTTTTTCTCTCCTCAGGATCGAATTGAACTTTTAGAATTAGGACGAGACTTGTGAGTCATTGATTAAGTTTAAGAAGACTTTGACTAAAGTGAAGTATGTGAATCTAATAGTTGATAATTGTGGAACTAATATAAATAAATTGAGTTCGTCCTGAGGAGAGAAAAACTATATATATATATATATATATATGCTTTTCCTGGCATAATGGTTGAAGTCTTCAGCATACAAGCACAAGAGTGCAGGTTAGCGTCTTGACAATGATTGCTCTATGCAAATACTACAGTTTATGACTATCCAATATCCAAAACACCATCCCTAGAACTCTGCTTTGGCAAGACCAGCACTAGGTAAATGACCTTTAATTACTTTATGGCTCTACCGAGGATAAAAAGTTTAAGTCTTTCCCTGCAAAATTTGGTAGAGGAGGTAAAAGAAGTAATGCCTGAGGAACATTGTGGCCCTGGGCAAAGTTTTTAAGGAGTTTGGAAGTAATGATGAGTTGTTTGGTTGAGTAGTTTCTTTTAGAAGAAGATTATATGCCATCGTAAATTGAGGAAGAAACAAGAAGTCTTTAGTACATATATGTGAGAATGAAGGTGATATATATAGCTGCTGCGATCTTGCTGTATTAAGTTAGAAAAAAATTTCATTCAATGGAGAGTAGGAAAAACAGGGTGGGTGGGTGAAATGTGACATTCATAAATTTGGTTTGAATTTGGAGGATTAACATGAAGCTATTTGTTTAAGCAACCAACAAATATGCTATGTCTGAGATGTTTGAGGGAAAAACATTCTTGTGAGAATGTTTTTCAAGCCCTGGCTGAAGTTTGAGCCAATATCAGTGGCTGTTTATATCAATATGCACAGTTCTAAATCTTGCTGTCCAGGATTTATTTTCTTATGTGTGTTGTCTAATTATCAGAATGCAAGAATGTATATGTAAAGTGATTGAATAAGACGTTTACTATATAATTAAAGTGTAAATAGAAGAGTTTTTCTGTTTACTTTTAAACTTGAAGAAAGTGACCATCCATTTATTTGTATTTCTATTTTCTTTAATGTATTCATGCATAGCCACATGCCTTCTTTTTACATTGCAATGGTTTAATATTTGATCTTATGAATGCCATTTATTCCCTCTTGAGCATGTCTCAAAATTTTGGTTTTTATAACTGGAAAATTTTGCAAATTATTTTGAAGTTTTATCATCATCACAATCTGCTGTGAGAAGATGTTGGCATGAATTGAGAAATGGAAGGAGTTTGTAAATAAGAATGTTTGAATGGTTAAATTGAAGTATGTTCTTCCTTTGATATTGACTATTATTGCAAGGGTGCATCCCCAAATACAATACTGGTTAAGGTAGTTTTCATCTTGATGATGGCTCAATCTTTAGCCAGCAAAATGGTATTTCTTAATGAACTAATAAAATCAATTAACAGCACAGGCACAGGAATGACAACAGGATTAACTGCAATAAACCGATTCTACTTGCAATGTTCCTACACAAGTTTCTAAATATCCTTCCACAACCCTAGTTTTCTACTTCTGTTTCCTTGTCTGTGCATCCGAAATTTTCTTATTGTATGACCCTGGACTTTTTCTTGAAGAAATTTGAAGTTTACAAACTGTTCTTTTAGTTTATATCAGTTTGTAATACAATTTTTGAATCTAATGATATTGATCCAAACTTGAAGGTGAAATAATTTTTAACAAACTTCATTTAATCTGTACAACAATTTCAGGTTTGGCGAATAAGGACTGGTCAATGCTTGCGCCGTCTTGAGCGAGCACATTCTCAGGGTGTTACAAGTCTTTCTTTCTCACGTGATGGAAGCCAGTTACTAAGTGCATCTTTTGACAGTACAGCAAGGTTTAATTAAGTGGCATTTTTTTTTGGTGTGCTTATATCCGATGCTGGGGCGCATCAATAATTACCTGTTAATGCCTAGCTGACAAATAATACCATGGGCTTTTACCCTCATTGTATTTGATTTTTTACTTTTGATCATGTCCACTTTCAGCACTATTAAGTACTGATGCAAAAAAAATTCAGTTTGATTACTAAAATTTTGTAATGACTATGTTTCGCTTTATTCCGTAGAATTCATGGACTAAAATCTGGTAAGTTGTTAAAGGAATTTCGGGGTCATACATCTTATGTGAATGATGCTATCTTCACAAGTGATGGAGGTCGTGTTATTACCGCCTCCAGTGATTGTACAGTCAAGGTAAGTTGATTTTATTTGTGATTTAACTGTTAGACCTTTTCATTTGATAATACTTTATTATTCTTCTCTTTTGTATTTTATAGGTCTGGGACTTGAAGACTACAGATTGCCTACAGACTTTTAAGCCACCACCTCCTTTGAGGGTATCCTGTTTCCTGAATCATATATGCATTTCTTATGGGATGAAGCAGTTTAATTATATTTTCACATCTTCATTGCACTATGTTGGTCTTGTATCTAATTGTTGCTGTTTTCTCTCTGAATTTTTAGGGCGGTGATGCTTCTGTGAACTCTGTTCATCTATTCCCAAAAAATACTGATCACATTGTCGTATGTAATAAGACGTCATCAATATACATTATGACACTTCAAGGGCAGGTAATTATTTATGACAAGGACGAAGGCAAGAGAGCATGTGTATATTCATGGCTCTGATTTATATGAGTTTATGAGTTTTATTAACTGCCACATGAATTATTCTGTTATCCTATAAGTGAACAAGCTCCATAGAGATTGTAATTATAACTAGTGGCCAAGACCTGTATTCTATTTCAAAGAAAAGTTTTGATAATCTATAAAAGTTAAAGAGTTTGATTTACCCAAATTAATCCTTAAAAGTTTCAGTCATTTTTCTGGTATCCACATTCAAAATGCTCTTAGATGCTTTAGTGCAAAAATATCTCTTCAAACTATAAAATCTAATGGGTATTCAACGGAGATTGTTGCCTTGTTGGTATAAATTGTCCATTTCCCAATGATTAATTGTTTCATGTTTTTTTATGGTCAGGTAGAGCTTATTTTCAAGAAAATTCTTGTCTATCAGTCTCTCTTGGATTTCTATGTTAAAGGAGAGCAAATTATTTGACTATTGTTGAACTTTACTATTGAATGATGGTGATGCAGGTAGTGAAGAGTTTTTCATCCGGTAAAAGAGAAGGTGGAGATTTTGTTGCAGCTTGTGTTTCACCAAAAGGTGAATGGATCTACTGTGTTGGTGAAGACAGGTAAATTATTAAGTGATGTCCATTCGTATATAGGATCTAAATGTTTACTGTGCCATTAACTTATTCTGATGATGCTTAAATCTTTCTTAATTACATGAGTGACCAGAGTCTCTGAATATCTCTTTTTGCTGTTTTCTATTGTAGTAGAGTTGTATTTGGAGATAGTTGATAGTTTGGGACATCTGAGTATAATTTTTCTAGAATCATATTATTGTAGTTGAAAATTGATAAAAAACAGGACATATAATTCTCCAACTGGGCATTGGCTCAGGTGCTAGTGCAGTGTTGCAAAATGCGGCCTAGGCAGCCAACCGCGGCAATTTTGGCCAAAATCGCCGTGCCTAGGCGGACGCACTAGGCGGCCTAGGTGGTCAAACACGGCCTAGGCGACCGCGGCAATTTTGGCCAAAATCGCCGTGCCTAGGCGGACGCACTAGGCGGCCTAGGTGGTCAAACACGGCCTAGGCGGCGTTGACCTCCTAGACGGTCAATTTTTTTTTATTTTTTTTAAAACAAAACCCAAAAACTTTATTGTTTATGGATTGTAGATTGGATTTTGATTTAGTTTGTTGGAATTTGATTTTCAATTTTAGGTTGAATATATGCAAATAAGGTATGTAGTATGTACATGTACAGGAAATCCAAAAGAAAAAAAAAAAAAAAAAATCCGGCCGCCTTGGCCGTGGCGAGTCGGCCTAGGCGCTAGGCGGCGCGTCACCACCCAACTAGCGCATAGTGCATTCTGCAACACTGTGCTAGTGGTTTGGCTAGGTCTTTGTTTCTCTTGCCTAACCCATAAGGGCATGTAAGATTTTTTTTTTTTTTTTTCTCATGCAACTAAGTATAGATACGAGTATTAATTTTGATTCTCAGTTGAACAATGTTTTTAACTTTATTATCTTCTTAATCTGTGAATTATCTGCAGGAACTTGTACTGCTTCAGCTATCAGTCTGGTAAACTAGAGCATCTGATGAAGGTAAAAGCTTTTTAGTTGAAGGGTTGGGTGGTATAATGTTAGGCACTTAAAACTGTTTTCACCTGGGTCGATTTTTGCCATGACAATAAATTAAGATTGGTTTACAATCTTGTTTCAATTAATCTTTCAGTGTTTAATAATATTTTTAACTTGAATTCCAACAAAAGCAAAAGTGAGAAAGGAAAAATGAAAACTGAACTAGAAACATATTTAGCAAGTTAGAACTTAGAAGAATTCAATTACCACAGACTGAGAAGAATAAATAAGTGATTACCAATTACCAATTGCGTGGCAGTCGGACGAATGAATGATGCTATAGAATGCTCCTAGTCGAGTCAACGATTGCATGAAATTGTTATTGGTTGTCTTGTTTGTCTTTGGTGCATAAGCTGGTCTTCATAATGTTGATCAAAAGATTAAAACCAAGAGGTCAAGGGTTCAAATATCTCGAGGCAACATACCTAATGAGTTTCATGCCTACTGAGGTTTTAGGATCCAACAATAGTTTGCATTTTGAAACTCCTTTTGAAAAGGGCCATCTCGATATACGTTTTATATGATGTGTGCTGGAAATCGCAAAATGTTGATGCGATTTGACTCTGTAAATTTTAATGTTGAGATGGACTTTGTTACTGGCAGGTGCATGAAAAGGATGTAATTGGTGTGACTCATCATCCCCACAGAAACCTTCTTGCTACATACAGTGAAGATTGCACTATGAAACTATGGAAGCCTTGATTGAAATCCTGTGTTGGCTTGTTATAAATTAAGCTTAATTTTGTAATTTATTTGTGAGGCTTTACTTTATTAGAGACCAAGAGAGGAGTTGGGAGAAACATGCACCGACAATTCTAAGAATAGGTTTTTTTTATTTTTTATTTATATTTTTTTATTTCAGTTGTATCATTAGCAAATATTAAGTCTTCTTTATAATTCCAAAGATACTCACTTCATTGTATAGTTATATACTTTTATCTGAATATTGTGTTCCTTGTACACTATCTAATTAGATGCTCTCTTAAGATTAGGACGAATTAAAATTATTAAGAACATTTTATACACAAATCTTTAGAATTCAAAACATTTTACCTTTTTTTTTTTTTTTTTTTTTTTTTTTTTTTTTTTAATTGGACTGACCTAAGGAGAAAAAGCATCACAGAAGATCATATGTTGAAAAATCCTTAGGCAGTGTCCATATAAATATATAAGCAAAGAAAAAAAAAACAACGAAAAACAAATAGTCAAGCAAAAATCGCTAATGGTGCGTATACCCAACAACAAAAAGAGAAAAGCACGTATGCCATAACAAAAAGTGAAAAAGAAACAATTAACGAAAACAAAAAGACTCTTTGCCCATGCAATCATTGCCAACCAAAGAAGAGCAAAAAGTCGGAGTAGAAGACCACCACAAAGAAACCTCCAAACCCAAAACATGCTTAGAGAGAGCGTCCGTCACCTGATTACCTTCCCTAAAAATATAAGAAACTTGAAAATCCATATGAGTAACCTAAGAAAGGCACCCTATGCCAAGCCTACCAAACACGCCAGGGAATCTGATCAGAGCAAGCAGAAAGTAGCTGAACCACATAAGAAGAATCACTCTCAAGTCAAATGCGACGCCAATCATTAATCCAAGCATAGTTGATAGCCATTGACATTGCCAACAATTCAGCCTTAGAAGCAAACACCGAACCAAGAGGGGCGGCAAAACAACCTTTTACGAACGAGTGACAATTGTGAAACACACCTCCGCAACTCCTAGCACTAGGAGAACTTAAAAGTAGCCCCATCCGTATTAACCTTGACCCAACTAGGAGAAAGAGGCGACCAAACAACACTTTTGATGATAGGCGCATGAGGAGGGTGACCCTATAGACCAAAATGCCCGAGGATTAAAAGCTCATTCACACTATTACACATTCACCCAAGGCTTAAACGATCTGCATCCTTAACCGCATGCTAGATAAGAGACAAAGCAAACCGGAAATCAACAGGTTTATCATCAAAAATCTTCCGGTTGCGAGTGAAACATACACTCCACACCACTACATGAATAGCGGCTTTCCATAAGATCCAAATTTGTTTACTAAAAGAAACTGTCATAGCTTTCAAAAAGAACCCTTTCCAAGAGTCAGCAGAAACCAGATGCTGGAAAACAGAAAAAAAATTGCTTCCCAAAGAGAACCAGCCATGGGGCAAAAGAGAAAAAGATGCTCAGCTGTCTCACTACTGCAACCACAAATGTGTTGGGATTTATGCCATAAAGCTTGTAATTTGTAAATGATATAAATGTATCAATCAAAGAAGTAATTTCATTCAATTAATATGACTCATACATTTATATTATATGTGCTAAACATCCAAGATTGTTAGATGTAATCTTAAACTGAGTATATGGATGTCATATACAGAGGAATTCATTTTGAGACATGCAATCTAAAGAGTCCGTAGAAAGCAAATAAAGTTGGGTACTTTATTTGTGGTTAATCTACAGCTGCGGTCCATTTCGTAATGTACGGTGGTCTTATCCTAGACTACTCATATGGTGATATAAGAATGGAGACACCTTATATGATGTGATCATATAGGACTAGGCCACGATCTATATGAATCTATCACTAAGATCCGTTAGTTGAAAAGATTCATATATATATCAACAAATGATGGTTGTATATGAGTGATCTAAATTCTGAGTGTCTTACCGACTCCTTTGAGTTAGATCGTGTTTCTTGAAATATCACGGGTAAGATCGGAGTAGCATTCTCGGTCAATAACTTTGTATCTTGGAATCACGGTTTGGCTTGTGGCTGGGAAGGTATGCACACAATAGTGGAAACCACTCATTCTTGTGAGAAGTAGATAAGTAGTTCCCTTAAGGGTTGATTCGGGACTTAAACGATTAAGAGCACTCTCCTTCTTCCGTAAAGGAATGAAGGATATAATCATTCATTAGAGAATCAATGGTATTTAATAGAAAAGATATAATTAGATAGGTATAACTGTTGGGGTTTTTGCCCTAAAGCTTGTAATTTGTAAATATGATTTGAACATAAATAAAAGAAGTAGTATATTCATTCATTTTGTGTCATACTTTAAATATATAACATGTGCACTTAACATCCAAGATTGCCAGATGTAATTTCTAACTGAGTATATGAGTGTCATATACAGATGGATGCAGTTTGAAATGAGCAATCTAAAGAGTCCGTAGATAGCAAATAAAGATGGGTACTTTATTTATGGTTAATCTACAGCTGCGGTCTATTTCGTAATGTACGGTGATCTTATCCTGGATCATTCATATGGAGATATGAGAATGGAGGCACCTTGTATGATGTGATCATATAGGACTGGGCCATGATCTATATGAATCTCTCATTAAGATCCGTTTAACAATGAGATTCATATATATCAACTAATGATGGCTATATGTGGGTGATCTTAATCCTGAGTGTCTTATTGACTCCTTCAGGTTAGATCGTGGTCTTTGATATACCATGGGTGAGGTCGGAGTTGCATTCTTGATCAATATGCTCCGTATGTTGGGATCGCAGTTTGACTTGTGACTAGGAAGGTTTGTACACAATAGTGGAATCCACTCTTTCTTGCGAGAAGTAGATGGTAGTTCCCTTAAGGGTTGATTCGGGGCTTGAACAATATGAGCGCTCTCCTAATTCCGTAAGGAATGTAGGATTTATTGTTCATTAGAGAATCAATGGTACTTAAAGGAAATATATAATTAGAGGGGTATAACGGACATTATGACCCAGCTCTAATTATGAACTACTTGTGGAGGATTATACCATATGTAATAGCTATATCGATGGACATCGAAAGTTATTGGTTTGTGTAAAAACGTCTACAGTTGAGAGAGTTCAGCTTTGGGTTTTTAGTGGAATAACACCGAAGTTAATAATTATGAAATAATAATTAAAGAGTTTAATTAATTATTTCTAAGGATTATTGGAGCTCAAAATACTGTGGAAAATACTGTGGGTCCATTAGGTCCCCTTGCTAGCCCGATCAATTTAGGTAACAAGGGTCATGGTTAATTAATTGGATTGTCCAATTAATTGTGTTACGAAAGTGACACATCTATTCGGGAACTAATTGAATAATGAGATTATTTAATTAATGATTTTAATGATTATGACAATTAAATAATAAGATTATTTAATTATGTAATTAATTATTGATGGAGGGTGTTAGTTGATATTTATATTTGAAAAATGGGATAATATGATTATCTTATATTTTTAATTGATTAAATATCAATTTTGAATTTAAATAGTTTAAATTCAAATTAGATGATATCTATTAATAAAATAAAATAAAATAAAGATTTTGTTTTTAAATTAAAAGATATCATTGGTTTCTTAAATAATATATATATGATATATATTTTAGGTATAAGATACCTGACAAAAAAAAAAAAAAAAAAAACACAAAAGAGAAGAAAAACAAGTGGGGTGCGGCGGCCAATAATCAAAAAGAGAAAAATATATTTTTTTAAAGTTTTCTTTTTTTGTGTGGCCTAACCTAAGACATACAAACAACAAGAGTTGTTTTTGTGTGTTCTTCTCTTCTTCTTCTTCCATACAGGTTCCTGAATACCATGACGCGCCCATACGCTGTTACCAGTTCCGGGAGATAGAGAGGAAGATCAAGTGGTTCAAATCAGGAGCAGATCGTATTAAAGTGAAGGAGCCTCCTACGTAGGTATGAAGAAATTGTTTCTTCCCTTTTATTTATATGTTTTGATTTCGATTCTTTTGTTTTACTGTTCCGAAAAATAGATTCTAGGTTTTATCAATCACAGTATTTCTTTATGAAATAAAATAAAAATTTTAAAACCTTCCGCTGCGTGATTGGTAAACCGGGGTCCTAACAATAACAGACTTTATGACCTAACTCTAATTATGAACTACTTGTGGAGGATTATACCATATGTAATAGCTATACCGATGGACACTAATTATTTGGTTGTGTAAAACATCTATAGTTACGAGAGTATAACCTTGGGTTTGTAGTGGAATAACTCCAAGGTTAATAATAGTGAAATATTAATTAAAGAGTTTAATTAAGTTTTTCTAAGTATTATTGGAGCTCAAAACTGTGGGTCCATTAGATCCTGTAAGGATTCCCGTTTTGTTGATTGGCTTATTTCGTGGTCAAACCACATGTTGGGGTTTTGAATGTAAGGGTAGTCTAAGTGATTAGTGTTGAAGATCAAAGGCCCTTCCATGACCTCAAGATACAAGCATGCCAAAGGTATAATCTCTTGTGCTTGGTTTTCTTTGAAGAGAATTAGTAGCACACACACACTTAGCATTCTTGCTATGATTGCATATTTGCTTATTTTTTATGTGCATCTCTTCGCATGTCACTTTACACACTAGCACTTTGGTTGATATATCTTGTTGTGTGTGTACCTTATAATTCGTTTCCCGACATTGTTCGGAAACGTCCGCGCTTGCACTAATGAGTGCTTGGTTTCGCGCGAAGACCGCCTATGGAGAATGCCCTTGGCTTCTCCTTGGTTTTCACCATTGTTGGTGATCGGCGGTTATGATCGGCGGCCTGGCCGCCGAATGAAACCGCCGTTTCAGTCCAGATTGGTCTGAAGCAATTATGCGGTCAAGATCGGCGGTCCCGACCGCCGTTCGAAACCGCCGTTCATACCTGATCGATTTTAATCCCTCGGGTTTGATTCGGCGGTTGAATCGGCGGTCACGAAACCCCCGAATGAAACCGCCGTTAATGCTCTGTTCTTCACGAGCTCAATTCGGCGGTCGTCATCGGCGGCCTGGCCGCCGATTGAAACCGCCAAACGGTGTGTTTCAAGGGCAAAATTGTCTTTTCACATGCCCAATTCTTGATGTCTATAAATATCTTATTTTCTCAATCTCTGATCAAGCTTCTTGAGTTATTAAAACCCTAAACTTTCAAGAGAGATTTTTGAGAAAAAATCAAATCAAGAACTCAACTTTAAACACTCAAATCAAATCCCTTTTTCATCAAATTTCATATTTGATCTTCTATGCCTTCATAGAATTGATCCATGCATGGTTTTGAATCATCACATCTTATTTGGTATGTTCTTCACTAATTTCATATTACTTTAGTGTTTTTCATATTAATACATCTCTTTAATTACTTGTATGCTTTTGATTATATGCTAGATACAAGTTAGAGATTATTTGTGATGAAAATGATTGAGTGTTGATTGTGATAGCTAATTAGGTTTTTGCTTAATCTTGATTAGCTAAGCTATTTGACATGTCATTTAGCAATTGATATCTAGGGTTGATTAAATTGATTATATCATCATCCTAGATAAGCATCTAAGGTTACCTAGCCTTGTTTGTTATTTGAATATTCATTTATATTCACATAGGTTGTTTCTCTTCATTGAGAAGTAAGTCTTGAGGCTAAGAGTGCTTAGGCCTCAAGCAAATTGGAATAGGGTTGCTAATAAAGGCCCGCTGGGTAGAAGTGAGGGGTTACAGACCGGAGTGTTAGACGAGGTCTACATAGGTTGTAAACTTCATTTCAATTAGTGATTTCGAGTTCCGAGTGTGGCGCACTAAACAGCCCGTGGTTTTTCCCAGTGGTTGGGTTTCCACGTATACATCAAGTGTTATTTAAATTCCGCACTATATTACACTTGTATGTATTTTTGACTAGTAGGGGCATTTTCATAAAATTGACTTGCATGCGAAAATTGGGTAATATTTGTTAAAATCTATTCACCCCCCCTCTAGATAACATATTTAGAACACACCGTATTCTTTTCAGATCCCTTTGCTAGCCCTTTATGATTGATAGTAACAAGGCTCAAGGAGAATTGGATGGTCCAATTAATTATGTTACGAAAATAATTTAAATATATTCTGGGAATTAATTAAATAAATGATATGATTATTTAATTAATATTCATATCATTTAATTGATGAATTAAATATTATTAAATAATATGATTATTTAATTGACATATTAATAATTAAGAATTATTAATTGTTATATGGAGGTTTCAAATTCGAACCTTGATAAGAGCAAAAGAATAAAATAATAAGTGATTATTTTTATTTACTCTAAAGAGGTCAAAGGTTCAAACCCTAGAGTTGACCAAATTAAAAAGGATTTAGAATCCTATTTTAACTTGGTTTACTAAACCTTATAAGATATCTTATCAAGAAAAACAAACAAACCAAAACCTAATAGATAGAAGAGTGGTGCGGCCACCTAGTGAGAGGAAAGAAAAAGTTTTTCTCTTCCACCTACCTTGGCCGAACTCAAGCAAGGAGACAAGACGTTGTCTTCCGGATCTCTCAAGCCTCCATTCAGCTGCTCTTGGAATCCGTGACGTGCCCACACACAGTTGCTAGATCGCGGGACATAGCTCGGAAGGCTTAGTGGTGAAGGATCGAAAAGAAAACGAAGGAGTGTTCTTTAAAGGTATGAAAACAAATTTCTTCATCGTATTCGTGTATACAAAAAGGTCCAAAAGACGATAAAATTTTAAAACCTATCGTTCTTATCAAACTGTTTTTGATTCCTTTCCGCTGCACGACTTACAAAATGCTGTAATGAGAAGTAATGTGAAAACCTGCCTTATATAAATGATCCTTTGTGTGAAGTCTATTAAGCAACAGACGCTAAGACAAAGCAGACTGAGAAGGAGGAATAAAACTCGACCAAATGTCCCTCCACCAAGAGACTTGAGGAATCACCTGGATCATCTCCTAGTAAGCTGCCTTACAAGAAACCAATCCATCTCTAGAGAGAGACCAAACAAGAGAGTCCTCGATTGGAGAAATCGTAATTTGTTCAATCCGAAGACAAGTATCCGGAAAATGAACCTTAAAGTCCTCATGAAGAACCCAACTACCCTTCACAATAAAATCAGAAACTTTAGTTCGAAGGGAAGCAGCCAAATAATCTAGAATACCCAAGATCTCTAAAATCGGCACCCGCAACCAATTGTCAGGTCAAAAATTTCGTTGAGAGTTAAAGGCCCTCTCTATGAAGATCCAAATAATGAGCATGGAGAGAAGACCAAATGGAAGAAGTAACATAACCCCCCAAAGGCTTCTGTAGCAAATAACGCTTTCGAAGAAAAAAAGAAGAAGCAAAATCATCGGAAGTCATAAATTTCCAAGTAAACTTCTTCAACAAAGAAGAGTTCAATAACCGAAGATCCTTCAACCCCAAACCACCTTGAGAATATGGCCAACAACAAGTATCCCAAGAAACTATGACCAACTTGGAGTCCTCATGTACAAGAGCCTGACAACAGAAAATTCCTGATTTTACGGTTAACTAAATTCAACAATGAAACCGACCATTTATAGATCATGAAAGAAAGAATAAATGACCTAAAAACATTCATAAACTTTAAATCCTATAATCCTTATCTTGTAAAAAAGAAAAAAAAAATTCCCGCATATCTTTGAAGTTTTATTTAATTCTCAAGTAAAGAAGAACATTACTATGCAATTAGAAGCAAATATTAACCGAGAAGTAAGTTATTAACTAATTTAAACTTGCAATCATTTATTAAATTTTTTTTATATAGGAATGAAGAAATTTTTATAAATGAGTTTAATTTTTTTAAGAAACTGAAAAGAAGCTTGGAATTTTTTAAATATTTTTAAAAATATATTAATTATATTATCTTGAATCTTGATAATTCACATGCCACATTGTTTGGGCATGAATTTGGATAGTCTAGCATTACTCATCGACAATATATAGCCTTTAGAGCATCTTCAATGCAAACATGCTTTTTTGGGTTTCTAATTAGTGACACATCAGCATATATATTGAATATAGATCTACTTTATCAAAAACAATTAAGAAATATATATTCTCATCTCCAATATAATTATCTAAAATCAAATATGCATACATTTTTGACCAATCAGCTTAAAAATTTCATTTCACTCTCTCTCCTCTTTTATTTTACAATTAAATGAGATGTAATATTATTGGGGAAACAGTTAGAAATCCTAGTCAGCATTTCTAGGAGTGTATCTAAAGTTTTTAACTGTCAAGGATGGCCGCTGTCCACCGGACCGCCGCTGGACCGCCACCCGACCACCTCTGATAATAATGACAATTAATTGTCATTATTGGGAGTTGAACTTGTGACCTCAAGTTCAAAGGTTGTAAGTCTTTACCACTTGACTGCAACCTTTGATGTGTTAACAATTGAACAATATTTAAATATAACCTATATGAGTTGTTACAAATAAAAAAAAAATATATTTTAAGATAAATTTAAATTTATTCAACTAATCAAAATTCTAATTTCTACGATAAACATATATTAAAAAATATTTATTGAAACTTTTAATAAAATTATATTTTTTTTAAAAATGTACTCGAGTTATTGGTCAATACTCTATGGTCACGTTTGGTTACATGTTGAAATGGTAATCAGAATGGTAATGAAAATGGAAAGGAAAGGAAAACTAAAAGTTTTTTGTTTGGTTGGAACTTTAGAATTAGTCTTTGAATCGGTATTATTTTGTTTGGTTAACAACGGAATGGAATGGAGTTAACTATATTTTGACCAAAATACCCCTAATTATAAAACATTCATAATAACATGATATATTATGGATAATAATAATAAAATATAAAAGTATATTATATACATATTATTATATTATTATATATTATTTAATATAATAATATATATAATATATAATATATAATATATAATATATAATACATATAATAATAATAATATATATATATATATATATACATATATATATATATATATATATATATATATATATATATATATATATATATATATATATATAATATAATATATATATAATATATATAAGTATAATATATAATAATATATTTATATAATATAATATTTTATATATATAAGTGAAAATTGCCAAAACTGACCACTCTAATTATGGGAAATTCTTTTTTAACCACATGCATAATTTTAATTGTTTATAACCACTTTTTTGAGAAATTATTGGAAAGCCCTCATATAAAAAGGGTCCCCAAACTCTCTCTCTCTCTTTTCTCTCTTTTTTCTTTCTCTCTCTTCTGGTCTCTCTCTCCCCGATTTGCCTCTCTCTCTCTCCCCGATCTACCTTTCTCTTTCTCCGATCGGCCTCTCGCCGGTGTGCTTGAGGGCCGCCCATCGCCGGAATCATTGCTCGGTGCGCCGCTGCTGGTTCGTCGACGACGGTCGGCCTCTCTCCTCTCTCTCCTCTCTCTCCTCTGTCCATTGATGATGTGGTCTGCAAAACAAAATTAAGAGAAACAAAAAAAAAACCTAAACCTAATTTGAGGAAGAAGAAGGGGACAATTTCAATTTAGTCCAGATTTCAAGTTTGGACATTTCAATTAGGCATGATTTCAAGTTTTGACATTTTAATTTAAGCATGATTTCAAGTTTACTTCGAGATTTAAAAAAAAACTATTTTCAAGGGCACTTTGGTAATTTATGGACATACACTGAAAGTTTTTTAAAAAAGTGGTTATTAACAATTAAAGTTTCAAAAATGGTTAAAAATAAAAGTTTAATGTTTTGGATGGCTAGTTTGGGTTTTCTCTCTACATATAATATTAATATATATAATAATATATTTATATAATATAATATATAATACATATAATAATATATATATATATTATATAATATATATAATTTATAATATGTATTCTTATATAATATATAATATATAAATATATTATTAATACAACCAAGGAGAAACAGTTCATGGATGTCGACATGACCTCATCAATCCTACTAGACCTTTCCTTGACCCTTTCCTGATGCCACCATTATATTACTTTTCGCCTCAGGTTCTATGGTTCCTATGGTGTTTGTTGGCTCGTCATCATCATGCCATTGTTTTTCCCCTTCAAGCCCTGTACGTTCACATCCATGACCCGTCTCAATTGGACTATCTTCTATGGACCTTCTTACAATGGTTTGACTCCTTAACACACTGGAAAAATGAACTCACCAAACTCATGGGCCAATATAATTTATGGAAGCTTGACGATGATTCGGCCCCTTCAGTATCATGTATCTGGATACTTCATAGACCCTACCGATATAACCCTCACAAAAGGCTTTTGTGGACTTCAAACATCATCTTCGAATGGCACACCACTTATGACTACCAAAGATCCTATCCAAATAATCTACAGATATCCCTCCTCAACTTCCTGTGCGACGTCAATGGCGTTTCTATTGACGAACATTTCATCTTGCCAGAAATACCCCGTGACTCTTCTCAGAGCTGGCATCCTTTCAAAGATTCCGTCCCACTTGATTCACATGACCCCATGGCTCTTGACACCTGGCCTTGTTTTATATGTGGAACCCTCGACTTAGACAATGAAGATCACGCATGCTGTAACTTGGGCAGCCCTTGACCTCCTCCTTATCTAATTACTGTGTGCTTTAATAATTATGTTATAATTATTGTCCTAGTTGTCGGCCACCTGTTAGGCCAGATCTTATCTTTGTGATCATGCTCTTTATCTTGTCTGCCACCTGTATGGCTTGTCCTTGTAAGATAGCTTGTCTGCTTCTACTTTCCTCCTCTATATAAGAGGAGTTCTCCCATTGTAAAATCAAGCAGAATCATCAATAAAAATCTAGCTTGTGTTTAATAGCTATCATGACTTTCTAAACTCTCTCTTCTTCTCCTTCGATATTTCTCTCAAGATGATTAACAGTCTGTAATAATCTAAGTATGCTCTGTGCTTGCCTAAGTTGATGATCCTGCACATCAGAAATCAGATGTTGATTCTTTGGCTCAAGGTCCTTGTCTGTTTCCAGAAGGTTGTCCTGTGAGTACCCTGTTTAGGCCGTTAGGTTAAGGCCGCTTTTTGGGAAAAACATTACAACCAAGAAGAAACAGTTTAAGGCTCCCTGCCACCCTCCATGACCTATTGGTTGGTTTCTTGGGTGGAGAGGATAATGGAGGATACTTCCGGAAAAGTTCTCCAGTGGACTTAATTATAATAATGTAATATATAATAATAATATATATAATATATATAATAATATAATATATATTTATATATTATTAATATAATATATAATAATAATATATTATTTTTGAAAATGAGGGTATTTTTGGAATGGACGGACGTCGGTGGTGGGTGGCCGGCGGCGGCAGAGGGCGGTGGTTCGACGGTGAGGGAGGTGGTTGTTATAAATATAAAAAATGTTATTTAATTAAATATTTTTAAAAAAAAATTATTAACATTTCTTTACAGTTTTTAACTGTCAAGAAAAAAAAAAAACTGTCAAGAAAAAAAACTGTCATCTATGATGGTTTTTCTAGTAGTGAACACAATTTCTATTGGGTGTCCAAGACTTTTTAATAACATTTTATTAACAAAGATTTGCCAAAATTCCTATGAGGTTTGGCTTTTTTATTTTTTTATTTTTTAATCTCTATATTTGAATTTAGATAAAATTATTCTTATTGTATAGCAAAAATACCTTATAGTTTTTAAATTTAATTTAAAAATTCCTTGATATGTACCTAAAACCCTCTTATAAGGTACAAAAAAAAAAAAAAAAAAAAAAAAAAAAAAAAAAAAAACCTCTTTTAAGGGATTATACTAAAATTTGAAATAAAAAATTTCTTTTTAAAAAGAGGCTAAAACTTGAAACTTGTAGGGGTACTTGACAATATGTGGTTTGCTAGTGGTATGCCCCTACATCACGAGGTTGAAGGGTTGACTTGTGTCCTCTCTCCAAATCTTGAATTTATATAATATTTGTTTTTTAAAAAAAACTTTTAAGTACTTTTTGGAAATCTCCCTTTTATTAATAAGGGGTAATTGCACAAACGTCCCCTAATGTTTGATATAATTACAAATATATGATAATTTTGGCTATATTGACACAAAGACTAAAATGCCCTTATTTCATTTTTAAAAATTAAAAAATTAAAAAAAACAATTCTTCATCTTCCTCATCTATTGGAAAAAACATCAAACAACACCATATTCAAATAACTAAACAACACAATCTCCAAATCATCAAACAAACAATTATTCATCTTGCTCACCCATATGGAAAATATCAAATATAACACCTTCAAATCATCAAACATCACCCAACCATCTTCATCAATCAACAAAAGAAATTACAAAAAATTACAAAATGCAACTTGTGCTTGCTATCTTTGCTAAGACACTTTGAAAACTTTAGATGTTCAACGCCATAACCTCTCCATCTTCATCAAATCCAAAAAATAAAATTTTCTAGTTCTCCATCTGAAAATATATATTACACGTGTCTAAACAACCTAGAGGGATAGGTTGTTAATCCGATTAGTTACCAAATTTTCGGATTAGTCAATATTACAAAAATTAACCCAATACAATAAAATACAATCAATGTAATTAAAGTGCGGAAAATAATAAATAACACGATGATTGATTTACATGAAAAACCCACAACTGGAAAAAACTCACGAGCTATTCTGCTAGCCACACACGGTCCTCAAATCCACTATATGTAATGATGTTTACAACCTAGGTTGACCTCTAGTCACACCATTCTTAGTCACTAACCCACCAATACTACTCGCATGCCTTTTATAGTGATTCTAGACCAAAAATGCTTGTGCACTACACACCCGTAGTCACAAGACTTAACTCTCAATGAAGAGATCAATACCTATGTGAATATATGATAATATCCAATATACAATTAATACTAGGCTAGACTAAATGCTTATCTAGGAATTCAAGATGTCAGTAAGAACAATCCTAGATATCAATATGTCTATATGAATGTTCATAAAGACCTAACTAGATGAAGACATGCAAGTCTAAGACCTAGTCATCAAATAAAGCCAAATCAACACAAGTTGTCACACAATATGGCAAGGACAATAAATATGCAATAAATAAATGCAATCAATGAGTCCTACACATCAATGTCTAAATGCAAAGCATAGAGACTTAGCTAGATGGCAAAATGATCCTAAATGTTAGCTATCGATGGATGTGCAATCTCAACCAATAAACATAAACACAAACATACTCAAAACTAGGGATGGCAATGGGTCGGACCACCCAGACCCATCAAAAAAATTTAGACCCAGACCCAGACCCAGACCTAGACCCATGAAAAATTTCGGGTTCGGGTTTGGGTCTGGACCAGCGGGTCTTAGGCAGACCCAGACCCGCCCCGAGGACCCATGAAATATCATGGGTTCGGGTTTGGACCCGCGGACCTGTGGACCCATGGACCTTTTTTTTTTTTTTTTCATTATATTTTTATTCAATTTTTCACTATAAAAACCTGTTCAAAAGTTATAATTATAAAACATTAAACATTCAATTTTACCAACATTAAACATTACACAAATAGGATCCTAAAACATTAAACCAATCACATCAATACTACAAAAATTCATAAACACAACATTAAACATTGCATATTTCAAAAAAAAAAAAAAACATTAAACATTGCACAAATAGCATCCTAAACAAACACAAATAGTTTAAAATCAAGGACATAACAAATAAATCATTGATCATCAATGAATCAATGGCATTCATCCTTCATTTCCTCTCCACTTCCAATTTCCAAAGTTCCATTCCTCCACTCAAGTTTTTCACAAAATGATTGTTGATTCCTACAACATTCAATTTAAAATCAATTTAGTATATATTCAATTAGCAATACACATTCAAAATTACAATTCCTTCCCTTTCCTATCATTTGCAAGCAACTAAGTCTAATAACTCACATTATCAGCACAACACTAGAAACTAGATAAATATGGCATCTGTAAGGTTTCCCATGTGTTGATTGGCTTATTTCGTGGACAAACCACAATTGGGGATCTTTGTAAGGGTAGTCTAGGATTTGATGTTCATGTCTAATGGCCCTTTCAAGATCTCAAGGTTTCAAGCACTCCAAAGGTATATCTAGTGCTTGGTTTTGTGCTTTGAAGAGATTAGATGCACACACACACACACACATTCCATTCATATCCATTCTTTGTGTATAACATGTGTTTATTTATGTGTGCATTCATGTTTAAAACATCTCTTCTTGAATGTTTTTATGATTGCATCTTGTATGTCCATTGCCGTGTCATGCATAGGCTTAGGATTGCATTCTGGCAAAGGGCGCTGTTGAAAGCGCTCTACAGAGGCGTTGTTCGAACAGTGCCCACATGACCTATTGGAAAAATTGTCTTTTTAATGCATCAGGTCTGATGCAATTTGAAGAGGCGTTGTACGAGCGCTGTACAAATTATTTAAGGCGTGTGATTAAATCCCATAGAATGATTTACCAAGTTATCTAGATGCCAATTTAGATACCTAAATCATTCAATGCATGTTCATACCAAAAAAGATATATGAGTGGCACTCCTATTCTATATGTCATGTTATCATACAATAACAAATATTGTAATATTTATGCAAAAAAAATAAATAGCAACAATTTTGGTCCATCCTAGAAAAGCAAGTAAATTACAATTTGTCAGGAATACAAGATCTTCAAGTGGCCATCAACCATATCGCTCATCCCTCAGCCTCCTCCCATGGGCGTGCACAGCCCACAACCCCACAAAGGGGCTGCCGTGCGCAGCCCACCATGTAATGGGCTTGCCATGCGCAGCCCAATCCACTCCTAGGGTGCGCACGGTGCTCGTTCTCGGTTCCGGTTGCTTCCTTTTTCTTCAAGTCTTCGAATCTTCGATGCTTGAACATATTGCAGCAGTAAATAAACTAATAAAATACTGCAGTATTAATTTTTTTTTATTTTTTTTATTTTTTATTCACTGCAGTACTTTTACACAAAAAAAACTGCACTATAAAATAAATAAAAAAACTGCAGTAAAATACTGCACTTAAAATAAAAAAAATAAAAAAAATAAAACCTAGCAACTACCAAGAAGGAATTATGGCGATGATAGACCACCCTTCTTGTTACAATTCCGAAACAAAAAATTACATTGAAAATCTAGGACCAAAATCAAGCAACAACAATCCACATAATAAACATATATAAAACCATACATCCACATGTAATTATATATGCGAATACCTAGAGTGCCATCTCTTTCTAAACATGCATAATCACAATAAAAAGAAATAGATCCACGTATATATACGTTAATTAATTAAAAGGGTTCAACCAAGGCTATGATACCAATTGTATGGAAAAATACCGTAGTACACGCAGCGGAAGCTAGACTAAAAATATATTTAGTAGTTTTAAAATTTTTCCTTTTTTATGAACCTTAACCCTTTAATTAATTAAGCATACATATAATCAACAAAAGAAGAATACCTTTTATCGCGTGATTCGATTGACTTACGTCGATGGTAATCCGCAAGATCTTCAATCCTAGCACGAACGTGAATCACCTAGGAGCGTGGTCTTCCTTTTTCTTTGAATTGCAAACCTAAGAATGGACAAACAAACTTTTCTTTTCCTTTTGTTAGTCACAAAACAATCAAAAGAAGACTAAGATTATTCCGGTCACTTTTGAGTTCTCAATCTAATGATCGAAACTCGCGTGAACCTAAATCGATGTTGTACACACAAGCTTATTGATGAACAAACAATTAGTGTACCATCAAAGAATAATCTATTCACTCTTTTATGTTTTAGTAGAATAAAAATAATACTAATCACTAGAGTTGGATTCTATTTTTTTAAGCAAAAGAAAAACTCTCAAGCCTTACAAGTAGGGTTAGCCAAATTCAACCTATATATAATATCTATATATATTAAAATATATATAGTGCATAAATTCTGCACACCTCTTTTAAAGTGAACTAATGCTGCACGCCTATATAAATATATATTGCTGCCCCCACATATATGTTTGCAAACCTAATATATCTTGCGGCACACACATTTATGTTTGCAAGAATAATATATCTTGCTCTTGCCATATATATTTCTATGTATATCACGGCAATTTCCTCTACCATGTAGGATTTTTGTCTTTTGACCTAAATCCTAACCCTAGGTAGATTTGCTTAGAATTCCAAACCCTAATCCAACTCTATAGTGTAGTATTAAATTATGACTAAATTAAAAGACTTCCTATTTGATTAAAAAAATAAACCTTATTATTTATTTTCTTACCAAATAAGTCTTTTAGTATACTACTACCAATAGTATAACTCTAGGAAACATATTTCCTGATCAGAAAAAGATTTTGTTTCTTAATTAAATAAATAAATAAATAATTAATTAATTCTCATTTAATCAAACAATAAAATAAAATAATATTTATGACTAAATACATAGCCTTGCCGCCCCACATGTAATAAATGGGCCAAATATTATTTCCTTATTTTATTTAATCCATTGGACTTTAAATAAAAAGCCCACATGTGAACCAGACCCATTCTTACTAAAAGAAACAAGCCCACATGCCTTTCATTAATATATTAATATAATTGAGCAGCCCATTAAATAAATAATGTGCAAATTATATTCTTAATATATTAAATGCAATTCTAGATGGACCCATAAATTGGTCCGGTAGAATATATCAAGTGATCCATGCAAGTCAGTGTGGATTGGGGATCTTGGCGGGCTATCTAAATTTAAGCTTCGATAGACATAACCTAATCACAATCAACAAATAATTCACTTAGGCCCGATCCATTAATTTTAACTCATTCCACTAAAGAGCTAAAATTGAACTCTTAAATAAAGATAGAATAAGAAGATGTTCCTCATTCATACCCTAGACAATCATGTTGGAGATAGTGTATCCTCGTGATTAATATCAGTAATCGCCAAGAGTTCATAGACCGCCTATAACTCTCCAAGTTACCATATTTACTCATATGACCACGTTTTGAACTTGGATATTTTGACTTGTCCAGAAGCCATGTTTTCAATAGTCACTATCGAAAACTCAACGTTGAGATTTAATATCCAATTACCTCAAAACATCCATATGATGATATTATACTCTCATTTAATAAATGGAGCCACGATGTCCATATCTATAAATGAAGTCCTCTATCGATTAACAAATGAATATCACCAAACTATCGAGGATAGACTATGCTATATAATCGTACTCATTGATAACTCAAATGATATCACTTGCAACCATAAGTCCATCATTTATCTCAAGATTAAGATAGACTCTCCGATTGTCTTGATAATGAAAAGACTATTATCTATTGACGGTTCTAGATAAAGCTTTTCATTGTGATCCAGTTTAATGCACCCAGTGCACTAGATTCTTTTACTCGAAGACACTCCGATGATTTTAGACTCATCATATCTCATTTGATCCCACTCAAATGCTAGCAAACGAATTCTACAACTTTAACAAGATAAAGGTGCCCAACCTTTAACTTAAGTTGTGAACATTATTCAAGACTAACTAAAGAATTGTGTCTACCACATATATATCCAGATGTACGAACAATTCTTCTTTTCTCATAGTCTTTAGACCTTATGATTATTTACTTTGACAATTATAATATTAAACTATAAATGCTATAAGATTTGTTAATCCAGAAATCACTTTATTAATATGAAAAAGATTGTTAATTACAATATTACACTCTTGCTATTGAGCATAATCCTAACATGGGGTGCATTTAGCAGTGGGCTGGGGCTCACTTAGAGGCCCACACCTACCGTCAAAATGCACCGTTTTGTGTTGGTGACGTGGCGCGCTCGCCTACCTTGCGTGGAAAATTATGGGAAGGACCCCTAAACTCCTCTGATTTTGTAATAACTTCAAACCTTCTTCAGAATTTACACTTTTGCCCCTATTTCTCCAAAATTACCTCAATGCCCCTAAACTCTGTAAATACCTGAAAACACTTAATTTACACAATTAAATCACGGGATAATGCCCGAGAATCAAGCAAAAGGAAAAGGAAGTGAGAGCCAAAATCGTACCAATTTTGGTCCGATCAGTGCCAAGAAGGCAACCTCAAGCTCAACCCACTAGGGTCCCTCAAGCCAACATTCCTCTATTTTTGGCTCACAAAGGAAAGAGACCAATCATGCAACCTGAAGCTAGGAAGCAAGTTAGACCGGTTCAACAACGAAGATGGATTGAACCCACTCAACCATAAAGACATGGACAAGCTCCCATGCATGCACAAGGACAAGGTATGGTTCCTTATTTTATTCCTATATGTCATTTTTGTGGATTTGATGGTCATATTAAACCAAATTGCTTACGATATATTAAAATGTGTAGAACACGAAGCATGATTGAAAAGATAAAGAATAGAGCCAAGATGCATGTTCCTAGGAATGATAAAATTGATGTACATGATCCTAGGATAACTAGAGCCCTTGTACCAAAGACCACTAAGAAAACTAATATTGTTTCTAGGTGGATTAGAAAGAAAAAAAATGTTTGCCATGTTGCTCAAATAGACTTGATGGCAAATTCTTCTAATTTTTGGTATTTAGATAGTGGGTGCTCTAGGCACATGACGGGAAACAAGAGTTTCTTCGAGACTCTTGCTATAGAGGAAGGAGGATATGTCACTTTTGGTGATGGATCCAAAAAGAAAGTTGTAGGGAAAGGAACCATTTCCGTTCCTGGTTTACCATCCTTATCTAATACTTTGTTTGTTGATGGCTTAAAAGTCAATTTAATAAGCATTTATCATCTTAGTGGTGAAGGTTATTCCGTCATGTTTAGTAAAAATGATTGCTAACTTTATTGAAAGGAATGAGATCTAGTGACAATTGCTATTGTCTTGAAGCTAGAATAGTCTCAAACAATGTGTCCATGGATGAGCAAATAGAGTTGTGGCATGAAAGACTTGGCCATATGAACTTTAGGGATTTAAGAACCCTTGGAAAGTTCAATTGTGTGTGTGGTCTCCCTAAGCTTGGGAAGAAAGCCAATGGAGTTTGTGGACCTTGCCAACAAGGAAAACAAACTAAGAGCATGCACTAAAAGGGCAAGTATCTCTCCACCAAAGAGTCCCTAGAGCTTCTCCACATGGATCTTATAGGTCCAATGCAAACCGAGAGTTTAGGTGGAAAGAGATACATTTTTGTTTGTGTAGATGATTTCTCTAGGTTCACATGGACATATTTTCTTAGAGAAAAATCCGAAACTTTTGATAAGTTTAAAATGCTTTGTAATAAAATTCAAAATGAAATGAACTCTAACATTAAAAGCATAAAATGGATTAGAAGTGACCATGGGAGGGAATTTGGGAATGCCACCTTTAAAACCTATTGTAATGGTCTAAGCATCTCCCATGAGTTTTTGGCTCCTAGGACACCTCAACAAAATGGAGTTGTTGAGAGGAAGAATAGGGTCCTTTAAGAGATGGCCTGTGTGATATTTCTTAGCAACAATGTCTCTAGGAACCTATAGGCCGAAGCCGTCAATACGGCTTGCTATATAGGAAATAGAGTTTTCCTAAGGCCCGGAACTAGAAATACCTCATATGAGCTATGGAAAGGTAAAAGGCCAAATGTTAGCTACTTCCACTCCTTTGGAAGCAAATGCTACATTTTAAATGACCGTGTTCAACTTGGCAAATTTGATGCTAAGAGTGATGAGGGTATCTTTATTGGCTATGCCTTAAATAGTATAGCCTATAGAGTTTTTAATTTAAAGACTCTAAGTGTCATGGAATCATCCAATGTTGTATTTGATGATGAAAGGCTTAAGTCTAGTAACCATGATGAGGAGGTAGTTTTAGATGATGATTCTCCTTTGGAGAAGGTTGTGGAGACTCCTAATGTTGGGACGTCCAATGGTGATTATGAGGACACACAACCTATTGATAGAGTTCCTCTCTTGAACTGTAAAGAACCCGCTCCATGGGTTAGACAACTCCATGATAAGAATGACATCATTGGAGAGGTAAATGAGGGTGTTAGGACTAGGTGTCAAATAGCTAATCTAATTAGCTACACATGCTACACCTCTCAAATTGAACCCAAAAAGGTTGATGAAGCCTTAAATGATGAATTTTGGGTTCTTGCCATGCAAGAAGAGCTAAACCAATTCGATAGGAATGAGGTTTGGACTCTAGTTTCTAGGCCTAAAAACACACATGTTATAGGCATTAAGTGGATTTATAGGAACAAATCCGATGAAGATGGCAACATAGTGTGGAACAAGGCTAGATTTGTAGCACAAGGGTACTCTCAAATTGAGGGTATCGACTTTGACGAGACATTTGCTCCCGTTGCCCGTTTAGAGTCCATTAGGCTTCTCCTGTCCATTTCTTGTGTGCACAAGTTCAAATTGCACCAAATGGACGTCAAGAGTGCCTTCCTCAATGGCTTCTTACAAGAGGAAGTGTTTGTTGAACAACTCAAGGGGTTTGTGGATGCATACCACCCCAACCATGTCTATCGCCTCAAGAAGGCTCTTTATGGGTTGAAACAAGCACCGAAGGCTTGGTATGATTGCCTCACTCAATTTCTTGTTGACAATAACTACACAAGGGGTAGTGTTGACAAGACTCTATTCATCAAGAAAGACAAGGATGAGCTCTTTATAACTCAAATATATGTTGATGATTTAGTGTTTGGCTCCACCAACAACACCAAGGTCCAACAATTTGTTGATGTTATGTCTCATGAATTTGAGATGAGTCTTGTTGGTGAGCTAAGTTACTTCCTAGGTTTGCAAATTAGGCAATTAGATGATGGGATCTTCATTACCCAAGCCAAATATGCCAAAAACCTAGTGAAGAAGTTTGGTCTAGAAAATGCCAAACATTGTGATACACCCATGAGTACCACTTTGAAGCTTAGAAATGATGCAAGTGGAAAAAGTGTGGAACAAACTCTATATTGGGGCATGATAGGTAGCTTGCTTTATTTGATCGCAAGTAGGCCCGATATATCTTTTAGTGTGGGTGTGTGTGCTAGGTACCAAACGGATCCTAAGGAGTCCCATCTCTCTTCCGTTAAGAGAATCATTCGCTATGTGAATAAGACTTCCAACTATGGGATTTGGTACTCGTTTGACACTAATGCTAGTCTTGTAGGCTTTAGTGATGCGGATTGGGCAGGAAATTGTGATGATAGAATGAGCACATCGGGCGGTTGCTTCTTTCTAGGCAACAACTTGGTGTCTTGGTTTTGCAAGAAACAAAACTCGATTTCCTTGTCCACGGCAGAGGCCGAGTACATAGCCGTAGGGAGTGTATGCACACAACTCCTATGGATGAAGTAAATGCTAGTAGACTACGGATTCAACCAAGGTACACTCACTCTCTTTTGTGATAATATGAGTGCCATTAATATTTCCAAGAATCCGGTGCAACATTCTAGAACTAAGCATATTGACATCCGCCATCATTTCATTAGAGAGCTTGTTCAAAATAAATGCATAGTACTTGAACATGTAGGTACTAATGATCAACTTGCGGACTTATTTACTAAACCCTTAGATGCTACTCGATTTAAAACACTTAGTAGATCTGTTGGGATATGTCTTGTGGAGTGATGTGATTTGTGATTGACCCTATATGGGGAACTCAAGCAAAGAGAGCTATTTTGCATTCTTGTCACTTGCAAAAAATTTGAAATATCTTATGCTTCTTCTTTTAATTGCTTGAGTAAGCTTGGTTGCACATATGTATATATGTTTTAAATTCAATAAGTGTGAACCTTACTTGTTTACAATCCATGTCATAATTATGTTCAAACAAGCATTTTTGGACTAGGAGTTGTTCATAGGAAGTATGATTTCAATGACCTATAGTTATCTCCATGACATGATGATTCTTTTATAACATACTCAAATGAAAAAGCATGAATTGATGATTGCAATGTAAATGCAAAACTTGTGTGAAAAAGACTTATGAGTCTCAAAATGAATAAAGGATCTTGTATCCGTTCAAAGGATCTAAAAATCCAAATGTCTCTCTTTCTTTATTGGTTGAACATGGCTACTATCATACGGATATCTTATCCAGAAAAATCAAATAGGGTGCAAAGTTGCTCATGCCATGTTTCGCTTATAAAGTTGGATATAGTTGCTCTTAAATTAAAATCAATGAAATTTCTATATCCTTGCTTTTCTCATGACAATGGTGAAATTGGTTTAAATTCTTATTAGAAACCTTTGTCATTTGCTTTGCCAAATACCATTGTATTTTGGACTTGAATGCTACATGTCTTGTATGCAAAGCATGTTTGAATCACACATTTTCTTCAAATAAATCTCCTTGTTTCTCTTCAATTCATTGGGATGCATAAAGTGACTTATATGATTATGCAAATATCTTGTATGCTTCTATCTCTCTTTGCTTAGAGTGACCTGGTTGGGGACTACTCATTTACCTATATCATGACAAAAAGGGGGAGTAAAATGTGGTAAGGGGAGTTGCAAATTGTAATGGCAATTGTGCATGTTGGGGAGAATATTAATTGAGGGGGAGCATTGCATACACATACTCTTAAATTCTTAAATGCAAATGCTTGTTTTATTCTCACTTGATCATCTCACATACTCTTGCTTTGGAAAGTATAATCTTTTGTTTTGAAGGATTGATAGTTCTACAAGAGATTGAAGACTTGAAGTTTTTTTTTTTATATATTCTTATATCTCTTTGTAATGTAGAATATCTTTATTATCCCGTAGATTCAATTATGTTTGTGAGGATCAATGTGAGTGGTGGTTTTGTCACGAAATAGCCAAAGGGGGAGATTGTAAGGATTCTCATTCTTTGATTGGCTTATTTCGTGGACAAACCACATGTTGGGGTTTATTGTGTAAGGGTAGTTTAGGAGTTTGAGAATCAAGCTCAAAGGCCCGTTCAAGACCTCAAGAGACAAGCACGCCAAAGGTATAATCTCTAGTGCTTAGTTCTTTCTATGAAGAGATTTAGATTGCACACACTCACTTAGCATTCTTGCATTTGTGTGTATACTCTTCACATTTCACATTTCACATTTGTGTGCTTATGTGCCTTGTAATTCGTTTCCCGATATTGCTCGGAAACGTCCGCGCATGCACTGGCATGTGCTTGGTTTGCACGAAGACCGCCTATGGAGTATGCCCTTGGCTTCTCCTTTGATTTCACCTCTTTTGGTGAAACGGCGGTTATGATTGGTGACCTGGCCGCCAAATGAAACCGCCATTTGACTCTAGAGACCTCTGGATCAATTCTGCAGTTATGATCGGCAGCCACGACCGCTGTTTGAAACCGTCGTTCATACCTGATTGATTTAATCTATCGAGTTTGATTATGCGGTTAATTCGGCGGTTTCGAAACCGCCGTTGTTCCCCTACCTCTCTCGGGAGCCATTTAGCAGTTGTAAACGGCGGCCTGGCCGCCGATCAGTGCGTTTCAAGGGTAAACTTGTCTTTTCACATGCTCTGTTTTTCATGCCTATAAATACATCACTTTCTCTTGTTCTGAATGTGACTCTTTAATCATCAAGAACTCTACTTTTAAAAGAGAGATTTTTAAGAGAGAAAGCAACCAAGTTTGCTCATTTAAACACTCAAACCAAAATTCATATGCATCAAAATTCATCTAGCATCTTCTAGCATATCTAGGATGCTTGCTTGCATGGGTCTTTCATCATCACACTTGTCTTGGTAAGTTTTTCACTATTATCACATATAATTAGTGTTTTATTTATTATGGCATCTTTTTCATTACTTGATTGTTCTTAGATTAGATTCTAATATTCAAGATAGAGATTGTTGTGTTGATTTGATTGAGTGTTGTATTGTGATAGCTAATTAGGTTTTTGCTTAATCTTGATTAGCTAAGCTATTTGACATGTCATTTAGTTCTTAATATCTTAATATCTAGGATTGCTTTTATTGCAAAATCATCATTTTAGATAAGCATATAGGGTTCCCTTGCTCTATGTTGCATTTTGGATATTCACATATTCACTTAGGGTGTTAATCTCTTCTTAGAGAATTATGTCTTGTGTTGTGACCGGGATTAGGTTGCTTAATTCGCAAGCAATTGGACTAGATTCACTTATACCGGGATTATGTAGGTGTGTGATTACTTCCGGGATTATGTTGTAATTTTATCACATTTAGTGGATTCGAGGTTCGTGTGTGGCTCACAAAACAGCCCGTGGTTTTTCCCGTGAGGGTTTCCACGTAAATATCAAATGTTGTTTATATTTCCGCACCATATTACACTTGCTATATTTTATTGACTATTAGGGGCATTTTCGTAATCTTGACCACACATAAAAATTGGGTAAAGTTGTTAAAATCTATTCACCCCCCCTCTAGATAGTTTTATACACACCGTGTAGTATTTGTTTCTTTAGTTACACATGATAATTGAGTATAGCATAAGAATGAAGAAAAGGAAGAAATACTACCCTTGAAGTCTTGACCCATTCCAAGGCTAAACCTCTCCTTTCTCCACAGCAAATACAAGCCAAAAATGATCACTAATAACTCTCAAGAGATTGTTGAACTAAGTACCTTACTAAGATTAATATCTTCTTGCTACAAATACTACAAGTGATAAGCTTCTTAAGACAATAATCTATCCTATGACGTAATAACCAAAAACTACCAATAACTATCACTACTATATTTTTTTGTCACTCTTTGTTCTGCAGGAGAGAGAAGAATATATATCTTTTTCTTCAAGTTGGGCAAGGAATGCCCAATTTGTCCTTGGACGTGCCTCTAGCGGGTTCATTTTGCGGCTTCATACCCGATGTTCAAACCCGCCGCGACTTCTGGCATACTTGTCGGCTTCTTTCCCGTTGGAACAAACTCGTAGTGCCCCGTTAGTAATTCTGGCGACTTCAGACCTTCGGGATGGCGGGAATTGTCTCGCTGCATGAACCCGCCGTGCATAACTTGGCGAGTTTAGGCCCCCTAGTTGGCGGCTCATGTCTAGTTGATTCTTTCCGCGACTTCATGCCGCGGCTTCCTGCCGCGGGCTTTGTCCCGCCACATCTTCTTCCCATGGTTTTGCTCATCTTTTATCAACTTTGATGCAAACATCTTCCTAAATGGTCATAATACCTGAACTTAACAAAAACACACGTTATGCACACATAAGTGCTCGGAATCGAACACAAAAGGAAGGAAAAGGGAGCGCTAAATGTGAACATTTATAGCGCGATCAAACCCCCAAACCTATCTTTTGCTCGTCCTCGAGCAAAACAAAGAAAGAAAGAACAAACCTGCTACTTAAATGGTAACAATTAAACTAATCCATTTTCGTAGGAAACACGATGGCACTTAGCACGTGCCACATGCCTTTTAAACCTCTAGGTGCCCCTAGTAGGAGGAGTGTAGTCTCCTAAGGGTTTACCAGATACGATACCTTGTAATCTACTATTGAGAAGTTACCTTGTATATACAAACAAAACTTCATACAAGCTAAGCATTCTCAATCAGGACTAATAAAATTCCACTTTAGTCATAACAACACACAATACTTGTATGCTAATACTTGGGATGCTTTTGGTCCAAGAATTAGTAAACTATCTTCCTAGGTTGAATTCACCTTGACTTCTATTTCTCACATATTCATCTCTTTCTTCTCTTAGATTCCTAGGTTATCTTTCTTCGACCACATGCGATTTGAGTTATGTAAATCGAATTCGAATCATAACGCATGTGAACATTTAAAACAACGCATTTGAAGTGACTAATCTCATGAATGAATTGATAAACCATGAACGTGGAGAGAACATGTTTGACTCGTATCCCCAAATTAGACTTCCCATAGATCCACTAGGGCTTTCCTTTGTTGTAATGGGGCCATGGGTGATTTGTGATGAGTGGAATGAATTTGATAGAGTCCTAAAGATGTTGATCAACTTTTCAATCACATTCTACTAGCTCATTACTCATATGTCTACAAGCGTCTAGGCTAAGATTAACAATTTGATGATGTGCTAATTGGTACTCACTATGAGTATTCAATCAATTAGGTACTATGGCTTTAAGTGATTATTTTTACACCTTTACAATGTAGCCTCTCTATTGCACATTTTTCTATCATCGCCTGAGTACATGCTATTTATAAATTGAGCTAATCCATTGCATTTATAACTTATGCAAAACTATGATCAACAACTAAAGATTTCATGTGAATGATGTGTATGGTTATATGTGGTGATGAAATGAATGGTTTGTGTTTGGCCTCAAATTTGGCAATTGGAGCACACATTCATAAGGACAGTGTTTGGGTAATGAGGTTGAACACACATGCCTAGGATCATCTTTATCAGACTTTCTAACAAGGGAATACAAGTTGCACAAGTAGTCCACAATATTTCCTGTTCAATAGCAATCAATACTAGTGCATATGAATGAGATCTCAATGCATCCTAGATTTGAATAGTGCTTTTTAAGAGTTGAATGGATTATACCCTCTCAATTGATCACAAAGGCTTAATGCCTCACATGGGTAGTCTCCACAATTCTCCTAGGAACAAATAACCTAAGGTTCCTTTACCTAAACATCCGAAAATTGGCACTATACAAGCATATTTATAGTGGTGCACAACTTAGATGGCATGCATATTAGTCAAAACTTAGACTCCAAAGCAAGTATGAAATGCTTCCATTGGCATATATAAGTAACAACTCACAAAACCAATTTTTCAAAATTGGCAAAATTGTTACAGAGATTTGAAAATTTTTCCGACACGTCTACCTAACACGTCTATGAAAATTTTTCCGACATGTCTACCTAACACATATATACCACATAATATAAACCTATGTTATAAAAATACTACAAACACTGTGCAACACCCCCAAACCTAAACCAAACATTGCCCTCAATATCTTTGCGGACATGGTCAGTTAGAGTTTAGATATAGCGACAACAGAAATCAACAAGATAGAAAACAAAAGTAAAAACACATCTTAAGATCTAGTCACAAAATATTCACACATTTAGATCTAATTAAACTATAAACAAACAAACAAACATGTACCATGGGTATGGTAGAATGGAATACCCTCGAAGCTCCACAAATTTGGCGAGTTCAGCTCGACATAGGTGGCGGGCAATTACCCGCTGCATGAAGCCACGGTGAGCTTCTCCCTAACCCAGCGGGTTTGTGTCTTCTGTTCGGCGGGAACAGTCCAGCGGCACGAATCACCGAACTCGTAGCCTTGCACACCATCAGTTGCTGTGTTTCATGTTATTCTCTTGCATAGGATAATCACTACAACCCAAATCACATGCAATTGCTTGATACATACTACAACATACATATATATATACTAAAATACATAAAAGACAAATAGAGAAGAAATTTATACCTAGGTGGGGTGCCTCCCACCAAGCGCGAGATTTTCCGTCTAGGCAAGACGCATGAGAGCTCTACGGCTTTTTATGTGCTACATGTTCCAATATCCTGACTTTATCCGCTCCTTGCAAATATGCCCGTTCACCTTGAATGTATCCCCATTTTTCTCATTCAGTAGCTCGACGACTCCATATGGGAATATTTGGAGTATCCTATATGGTCCATACCATCTCGATCTGAGCTTTCCCGAAAAAAACTTCAACTTAGTGTTAAACAGGAGGACCAACATACCCAGGCACAAATCCTTAAGGACTATGCTCTTGTCATGCATTCTCTTGGTCTTTTCTCTGTAAATCTTGGCATTCTCATATGCTTCATCTCTAAGTTCCTGGAGCTCATTTAGTTGGAGTTTACGTTCTTCCCCTGCCGCGTCCATATCAAAGTTCAGCTTCTGGAGTACCCAGTAAGCATTGTGCTCTAATTCTACTGGTAGGTGGCAAGCTTTCCCAAAAATCAAACAGTAGGGTGTCATCCCAATTGGAGTCTTGAAAGTAGTTCTGTAGGCCCATAAGACGTCATTCAACTTGAACGACCAATCCTTCCTGCTTGTGTTCACAGTCTTCTCAAGGATTTGTTTGATGTGTCTGTTACAGACTTTTACCTGACCGAAGGTCTGAGGATGGTAGGGGGTTGCAACCTTATGATTCACACTATATTTCTTCAAAAGTGTGGCGAATACCTTGTTGCAAAAATGACTACCCCCATCACTGATAATGGCACGTGGAGTCCCGAACCTGAAGAAAATCGTGCCCCTGACAAACTTCACAACTACTTTACTGTCATTGGTCTTCGTGGCTATGGCTTCAATCCATTTAGAAACGTAGTCCACGGCTACCAAGATATAGCTGTATCCGTTCGATGGTGGGAATGGTCCCATGAAGTCGATTCCATAGACATCGAAAATCTCCATTACCATTTGGCCTGACTGTGGCATCTCATTCCTCCTTCCGATGTTTCCTGTTCTTTGACATCAGTCACATCGTAAGCAGAAGTGATACGCATCCTTGAACAATGTTATCCAATAGAACCCTGAATGAAGAACCTTAATTGCTGTCTTTCTAGAACTGTAGTGGCCTCCGCATTGAAGTTCATGGCAGAACTTCAAGATATCTAACTGTTCACTCTCTGGTATACATCTCCTAATGATCTGGTCCGCCCTATGTTTGAACAAGTATGGGCCGTTCCAAAAGTACTGTCTTGCATTGAAAACAAATCTCTTTTTCCCTTGACTTGTCATACCTGCTGGCAAAATCCGGTTTGTGAGGTAGTTGACTATATCAGCATACCATGGCTCTGTGTCGCTTAATTTTAAAAGCTGTTCATCTGGAAAACTATCTCTCAGTGGAAGGGTATCCTCTTCTGCATATGACTTTAACATTAGTTTACTCAAGTGGTCTGCTACCACGTTCTCGCTCCCTTTCTTATCTCTGATCTCTAAATCGAATTCCTGTAGCAGAAGGATCCATCGAATCAGTATAGGCTTGGCATCCTTCTTCTAGAGGAGATATCAGAGTGCTGAGTGATCAGTGAACACAATTACTTTTGCTCCAATCAGATATGATTGGAACTTCTCTAGTGCAAAAATAACTGCTAGCAACTCCTTTTCTGTAGTAGAGTAGTTCATCTGTGTGTCATTCAAGGTCCTCGAAGCGTAGTATATGGCATATGGAATTTTGTCAACCCTCTGGCCTAGTACTGCTCCAACAGCATAGTCGGAAGCATCACACATCAGCTCGAAAGGTAAACTCCAATCAGGTGGTCTCATTATGGGAGCTGTGGTTGAAAGGAATAATGCACGGTGTGTATAAAACTATCTAGAGGGGGGGTGAATAGATTTTAATAGATTCTACCCAATTTTCGCATACAAGTCAATTATGAAAATACCTCTAACTAGTCACAATAATATAACAAGTGTAATAAGGTGCGGAACGTAAATAACACTTGATATTTACGTGGAAACCCTCACGGGAAAAACCACGGGCTGTTATGTGAGCCACACACGAACCTCGAATCCACTAATTGAAATGATTACAACCTAATCCCGGTTTAAATGATCTAAACCCGATCAATAATCATCACAACTACTTAATCTTGGTATAAGTGGACCTAGTCCGATTGCTTGTGATTTAAGCTACCTAATCCCGATAGCAACACAAGACTTAATTCTCTAAGAAGAGATAATACAACCTAAGTGAATATATGAAATATCCAAAAATGCAATTAGAGCTAGGTTACTCTATATGCTTATCTAGAATGATGATTTTGCAATAAATTCAATCCTAGATATTAATAGCTAGATGACATGTCAAATAGCTTAGCTAAACATAGATTATGAAAACCTAGATAGCTATCAAAATACAACACTCAATCATGTCAACACAACAATCTCTAATTTGTATCTAGAATATATTCTAAGAGCATACAAATAATATAAGAGATGTCAATGATAAATAAAACACTAATTATATATGATAATAGTGAAGAACTTACCAAAGAATATGTGTTGACCAAAACCCATGCAAGCAAGCATCCTAACTATGCTAGAAAATGCTAGATGATAATTTGATGCATATGAGAATGGTTTTTGAGTGTTAAAAAGGTGTTCTTGATTTGATTTTCTCTCAAATGTCTCTCTTTGAAGTTTAGGGTTCTTAGAGTTAAAGAACATTAATTCTGAAAATGAGAAAGTGTGATATTTATAGACATCAAGAACAGGGCATGTGAAAAGACAAGTTTGCCCTTGAAACGCACCGTTCGGCAGTTTCAATCGGCGGCCAGGCCGCCGATTCTAACCGCCGAATTGAACACGAGAAGAACAGGGGAACAATGGCGGTTTCATTCGGCGGTTTCATGACCGCCGATCCAACCGCTGAATCAAACCCGAGAGATTAAATCGATCAGGTATGAACGACGGTTTCAAACGGCGGTCGTGACCGCCGATCGTGACCGCAGAATTGCTCCAGACACTTCTGGAAGCAAACGGCGGTTTCATTCGGCGGCCAGGCCGCCGATCATAACCGCCGATCACCAATAAAGGTGAAAACCAAGGAGAAGCCAATGGCATTCTCCGTAGGCGGTCTTCGCGTAAAACCAAGCACATTTTAATGCATGCGTGGACGTTTCCAAACACTATCGGGAAATAAATTAAAAGACACATCAATACACAACAAGATATAACAATCCAAGTGCTAGTGTGTAATGTGACATATGAAGAGAATGCACACAAATGTAAGAATGCAAAGTGTGTGTGTGCTTCTAAATCTCTTCAAAGAAAGTTAAGCACTAGAAGTATACCTTTGGAGTGCTTGTCCCTTGAGGTCTTGAAAGGGCCTTTGAGTATAATCCTCAATCATCTAAACTACCCTTACATACAAACCCCAATACCTGGTTTGTCCACGAAATAAGCCAATCAAAGAATGAGAATCCTTACAATCTCCCCCTTTGGCTATTTCGTGACAAAACCACCACTCACATTGATCCTCACAAACATAATTGAATCTACGGGATAACAAAGATATTCTACAATACAAAGAGATAAGAATATATAAAAAATGAAAGTCCTTAATAAATGCTCGAGGTGTGTTAATCAATATAAAGCTAGAGGGGGGGGGGGGGGGGGGGGGGGGGGGGAGGAATAGATTTTATCTAATTATTACCCAATTTTCGCATGCATGTCAATTTTACGAAAATACCCCTAGCAAGTCAAAAATACATACAAGTGTAATAAGATGCGGAAATAGTAAATGACACTTGATGTTTACGTGGAAAACCCAACCACTGGGAAAAACCACGGGCTGTTAAGTGCGCCACACTCGGACCTCAAAATCCACTATATGAAAAGACGGTTACACCCTCAAGTGATTCTCGGACCCTCACCCTAGATAACCTCAGGCTATGGACACTACCAATCGCCACTCTTGGTTCAATCCCTAGTGATATCCCTGATACACTACTCTTGGCGTGAGCACCCTCTAATCTACCACGCGGGCCTTTATAGCGGCTCTAGTCCAATTTGCTTGAGGCCTAAGCACACTTAGCCCCAAGACTTCAATCTCTCAAAAGAGATGCACAACCCTATGTGAATATGTATGAATATTCAATTAATGCAATAAGAGCTAGGGTACTCTAAATGCTTACCTAGGATTATAAGATGACAATATAATCAATCATAGATATCACATATAGCTATATGACATGGCATATAACTTTAGCTAAGTAAAGGATAACCAATCCTAGATACAAAGCTATCATATAAAACCCACAAACATTCAAAGGATTAACTAGTTGATTAAAAAACAATCTATCAACCTAGTTATCAATACATCACACAAGAATGTTCATGGCATAGCTTTTAGGCAATAATGACCTAATCAAATAAGCTATGAAAAATAATCTCAATTAACAAATGAGATCAATTAGCTAGATGGCATATGAACATTAAAGCCTAGCTAATAAATAATAACCCAATCAACACATAATCTCAATCTTATATGTAGAAATTAATCTAAACACATATAAGTAAAATATGAGATAAAATTGATAAGTAGAAACACTAATTATGTAAGATAAAAGTGTTCAACAAATCATACCATGTGTGTTGAAGAAGTCCCATGCATTAGCATATGCTAGATGATCCTAGATGATGCTTAGATGAAGATTTATGCATGTGGGAATGGGTTTAGAGAGATAAAGATATGATCTTTAAGCTTTCTCTCTCAAGTCTCTCTAAATATCTCTCTAGGGTTCTTATGATCAAAGACTTGTGTTCTGAACCAGAGATAAGGATGTATTTATAGAGACCAAAAACAGGGCAGGTGAAAATACAATTTTGCCCTTGAAACGCACCGATCGGCGGTTTCATTCGGCGGCCAGGCCGCTGAATTGAACCGCCGAATGGCTCCCGAGTGGAACAGGGGAACTTCGGCGACTTCGTTCGGCGGTTTGGAAACCGCCGATTCCAACCGCCGTTTTGGACCCGAGAGATATATTTCAATCAGGTCTCATTCGGCGGTTTCGAACGGCGGCCAGGCCGCCGAACGTAACCGCCGATTCACCAAAAATGGTGAAACCAAGGAGAAGCCAAAGGCATCTCCACCGGCGATCATCGCGCAACACAAAGCACATTACCGTGCACGCGCGGACGTTTCCGAACATCCTTAGGGAAACAAATTACTCCACACTAAAAGCTAACATACATGAAGTGCAAGTGTGGGTATTGAATGCATCCTAATGCCTATCATGTCATGGCATTTCATATAAAAAGATGCAAACAATCTTATGCAAGAAGAGACATTGAATAAACAATAAAGCACAATGCACACAAAATATAAACACAACATTCAAGAATAAGAGTTATGCATGTTGTGTGTGTGTGCAACTATATCTCTTCAAGCCAATGTAAGCACTAGATATATACCTTTGGTGCTTGTCCTCTTGAGGTATTGGAAAGGGTCTTGATCTTCAACAAACACCTAGACTACCCTTACAACCAAACCCCAACATGTGGTTTGACCACGAAATAAGCCAATCTATTAATGGGAATCCTTACAAAAAAAACTTCAAGTCTTCAATCTCTTATAGAACTATCAACCCTTCAAAACAAAAGATTATACTTTCCAAAGCAAGAGTATGTGAGATGATCAAGTGAGAATAAAACAAGCATTTGCATATAAGAATTTTAAGCACAACAACATGCAATGTATGTGTATGCAATGCTCCCCCTCAACGGGTTACCCCCCTTAATAAATGTTCTCCCCAATATGCACAATTGCCACTACAATTTGCAACTCCCCTTACCACAATCTACTCCCCCTTTTTGTCATGATATAGGCAAAGGAGTAGTCCCCAACCGGGTCATTCTTAGCAAAGAGAGATAGTAACATGCAAGATATTTGCATAATAATATAAGTCACTTTATGCATCCAAAATTAATTGAAGAGAAACAAGGAGATTTATTTAAAAGAAAATGTGTGAATCAAACATGCTTTGCATATAAGACATGTAGCATTCAAGTCCAAAATACAGTGGTATTTGGTAAAGCAAATGACAAAGGTTTCTAATAAGAATTCAAACCAATTTCACCAATGTCATGAGTAAAGCAAGGATATAGAATATATTTATTTCAATTTAAGAATAACTATATCCAACTTTATAACCGAAACAAGGCATGAGCGACTTTGCACCCTATTCGATTTTTCCGGATAAGATATCCGTATGATAGTAGCCATGTTCAACCAATAAAGAAAGAGAGACATTTGGAATATAAATTCCTTTGAACGGATACAAGATCCTTTATTCATTTTGAGTCTCATAAGCTTTCACACAAGTTTTGCATTTTAAGAATATGCAATCATCAATTCATGCTTTTCATGTGAGCATGTTATATGAATTTCATGCTTTTTCATTTGACATTAGCATGTTATTTAAGAATCATCATGTCATGGAGATAATCATAGGTCATTCAAATCATACTTCCTATATACATCTCCTAGTCCAAAAATGCATGTTTGAACATAAATATGACATGGATTGTAAACAAGCATGGTTCACACTTATTGAATAGAAAACATATATACAAATGTGCAACCAAGCTTACTCAAGCAATTAAAAAAGAAGCATAAGATATTTCAAATTTTTGCAAGTGACAAGAATGCTAAATAACTCTCTTTGCTTGAGTTCCTCATATGGGGTCATCACCATCATTCATCAATGAAGGTCATGAGGTCTTATGGACCTACTAAGTCCATTGGACTTAGTTAAACCTATTAGAGACAAGTTTGTCTCGTAGCAAGCAGGTTCATCTTTTCTTATCCACTTAGGTGAAACAATTTTCTTCCTAGTGGTCAAAAGTTCTAGAGATCTAGATGTCATAGGATCATGTAAATGAATTTCTTCCTTCCTATGAGCATGCATTCTAGCTCTAGCTTTCTTCTTCTCAATCATGCTTTTAACTCTACACATTTTAATGTAACGAAAGCACTTTGGTCTAATATGACCATCAACACCACAAAAATGACATGTAGGGACAAAGTTAGGAATCATACCATGTCCTTGTGCATGCATAGGAGCCTTCCCATGTCTTTGTGGCTGTCTTGGTTGTTGGATACGATCTCTCCTTCTTTGTTGTTGACCAAGACTTGGTTGCTTCCTCGGTTGAGTTTGCATGATTGCTCTCTTCCCTTGATAGAGTTGAGTTTGAGGGAAGTTAGCATGAGGAACTTTTGAAGGTTGAGCTTGAGGTTGTCTTCTTGGATCTACCTTCACTTGTGCACTATGAGAGCATTGTCCTAGATCAATCTTCTTCCTAGGAGTTTGCACCGGTGAAGCTTCTTTGTAACTCAAGCTCTTGACAAACACGAAATTGTTAGGAGTGGAGGACTCCTTACTATCTTCAAACCCAAGACCTCTCTTGTCACAAGGACTCTTTCCAACACTTAACATGTGGTCAAGTTTTTCGGTGCTAGAAACTATCTTAGTCCTTGACCCTTTAGCCTCTTCAAGCTCTCTTTTTAAATCTTCTTCATTCCTCTTAGATAAGTCTAACTCCTTTCTTAGCTTATCTTCAATATTCTTAGATCTATCCACTTGTTCACTTAAGTGGTCAACATGAGCCAAAAGGTCTAGATTCTCTTATCTCAATCTTCGTATCTTGTCCTTGGTCTTTATTGCTAAGTTTTTAAACTCAGTGAGGTATTCATCTAGAACCTTTTTCTCCACATATCCATGTGTGGAGTTAGATGAAGAGTCATCTTCATTAGAGTCACTTGTTCTTGACTCTTATTCTCTTCTTCATTGTAGGATATCAGAAAGGCAAAATAGTTGTTCTCACAATCATTCAAGCTTGAGGGACTTCCTTCAACAACTTTCACTTTGTTGTCCCGCTTGTGAGAGCAACCTAATGCCAAGAATTTTGCCACAGTCTCTTCATCACTATCACTTGAAGTGGCGGCCTCCTCTCTTTCATCTTCCAAGTTAGCACAATCCTTGGAGATATGCCCGAATCCTCCACATTCGTAGCATTGAATCTTCTCTATTGAAGACATCTCATGATATGACTTGACATTCTTGATAGTGGTCTTCTTCTTCTTGAAGTCATTTCCCTTTAAGCCATAACCATTCTTTTGTAGATTCAAGAACTTCTTGAATCTTTTGGCAATGAGTTCCATGCCTTCATATGAATCATCCTCCTCCTCTTCCATCTTGGATGACTTCAAGGCAATATCCTTTTTCTTCTTAGGAGGTGATGTGGTAGCCTTTCTTGATTCATAGGCTAGAAGTCTTCCAATGACTTCGCTCGGCTTCATTTATTTGTAGGTGTCATTTTTTTCTAAAGCCGTCACTTTGGGCTCGAACCTCTCAGGAAGTGATCGCATGATCTTTTGCTTGATTCTTCTATCCGAGTAAGGATCACCAAGTTGGTGACTTTGGTTCCCAATGTCCATTAGTCCACTTGGAAGTCATTGAAGTGGTCGTGCTCTTCCATCCTAATGGTCTCAAACCGAGTTTGGAGAACTTGGAGCTTGGAGTCCCTAACTACCTCGGTTCCTTCATGAGCAACTTCTAGGATGTCCCAAGCCTCTTTGGCTATCCTAGTAATTTGAATCAACTTATATTGATTCTCATCGACTGCGCAACGGATGGCATGTATGGCTTTGTTGTTCCACATGGAATCAACAAATTCTTGCCCGTCCCACTGTGCCTTAGGATTAAGCACTTCTTCTCCTCCATCCAACGGAGTCATCATAGGTGGAGCATATCCATCTTCAACCGCCATCCACGCCCTATCATGGATTTGGCATATGTATGCTTCCATCTTCCCCTTCCATGAGGAGTAATTATCGCCGGTGAGCAACGGTGGCCTCATGCTCGACGCTCCCTCTTTGCTCATCCTGAAACCACTCATAGTGCTTGGATGAATGCAAAATGTATGAATAAATAAAAAAATCACACAAGAAGCAAAACACACCAAAATGAGCAAGGATCACCTGTGTATGTCTAGGAACCCGCTCTGATACCAATTGAAAGGAATAATGCACGGTGTGTATAAAACTATCTAGAGGGGGGGGGGGGGGGGGGGAAAAAATTTTAATAGATTTTACCCAATTTTCGCATACAAGTCAATTACGAAAATACCCCTAACTAGTCACAATAATATAACAAGTGTAATAAGGTGCGGAATGTAAATAACACTTGATATTTACGTGGAAACCCTCACGGGAAAAACCACGGGCTGTTATGTGAGCCACACACGAACCTCGAATCCACTAATTGAAATGATTACAACCTAATCCCGGTTTAAATGATCTAATCCCGATCAATAATCATCACAACTACTTAATCCCGGTATAAGTGGACCTAGTCCGATTGCTTGTGATTTAAGCTACCTAATCCCGATAGCAACACAAGACTTAATTCTCTAAGAAGAGATAATACAACCTAAGTGAATATATGAAATATCCAAAAATGCAATTAGAGCTAGGTTACTCTATATGCTTATCTAGAATGATGATTTTGCAATAAATTCAATCCTAGATATTAATAGCTAGATGACATGTCAAATAGCTTAGCTAAACATAGATTATGAAAACCTAGATAGCTATCAAAATACAACACTCAATCATGTCAACACAACAATCTCTAATTTGTATCTAGAATATATTCTAAGAGCATACAAATAATATAAGAGATGTCAATGATAAATAAAACACTAATTATATATGATAATAGTGAAGAACTTACCAAAGAATATGTGTTGACCAAAACCCATGCAAGCAAGCATCCTAACTATGCTAGAAAATGCTAGATGATAATTTGATGCATATGAGAATGGTTTTTTAGTGTTAAAAAGGTGTTCTTGATTTGATTTTCTCTCAAATGTCTCTCTTTGAAGTTTAGGGTTCTTAGAGTTAAAAAACATTAATTCTGAAAATGAGAAAGTGTGATATTTATAGACATCAAGAATAGGGCATGTGAAAAGACAAGTTTGCCCTTGAAACGCACCATTCGGCGATTTTAATCGGTGGCCAGGCCGTCGATTCTAACCGCCGAATTGAACCCGAGAAGAACAGGGGAACAATGGCGGTTTCGTGACCGCCAATCCAACCGGCGAATCAAACCCGAGAGATTAAATCGATCAGGTATGAACGGCGGTTTCGAACGGTGGTCACGACCACCGATCGTGACCGCAGAATTGCTCCAGACGCTTCTGGAAGTAAACGGCGGTTTCATTCGGCAGCCAGGCCGCCGATCATAACCGCCGATCACCAATAAAGGTGAAAACCAAGGAGAAGCCAATGGCATTCTCCGTAGGTGGTCTTCGCGTAAAACCAAGCACATTTTAGTGCATGCGCGGACGTTTCTGAACACTATCGGGAAACGAATTACAAGACACATAAATACACAACAAGATATAACAATCAAAGTGCTAGTGTGTAATGTGACATATGAAGAGAATGCACACAAATGTAAGAATGCAAAGTGTGTGTGTGCTTCTAAATCTCTTCAAAGAAAGTTAAGCACTAGAAGTATACCTTTGGAGTGCTTGTCCCTTGAGTTCTTGAAAGGGCCTTTGAGTATAATCCTCAATCATCTAAACTACCCTTACATACAAACCCCAATACGTGGTTTGTCCACGAAATAAGCCAATCAAAGAATGGGAATCCTTACAGTGGTTAACAACTCCTTGAGCTCTTTGAATGCTGCCATACACTTCTCATCAAAATCGAACTCTATCTCTTTCTGAAGTAATCGACACAGAGGTCTCGAAATCTTTGAGAAGTCCTTGATAAACCTTCTATAAAACCCTACATGTCCCAAGAATGCTTGTATTTATCTAACTGATCTTGGGAATTGCAAACTCTTCATAATGTCAATTTTTGCCTTATCTACCTCAATGCCTATACCCGAGATAATGTGCCCTAGCACAATCCCTTCCTTTACCATGAAGTGACTTTTCTCCTAGTTTAAAACCAAATAAGCCTATTTACATCTTGCTAATACTGAAGACAGATTTATCAAACAATCACCAAAAGAATTTCCCATTACTGAAAAGTCGTCCATGAAGATCTCTATTATGCCTTCCACCATATCTGAAAATATAGATGTCATGCACCTCTGAAATGTACCTAGAGCATTACATAGCCCAAACGGCATCCGTAGGTAGGCGAATGTACTGAAAGGACATGTGAATGTGGTTTTCTCTTGATCTTTTAGAGCGATACCAATCTGGTTGTATTTGGAGTATCCGTCTAAAAAGCAGTAATGATTGTGACCTGCCAGACGTTCCAACATCTGATCAATGAATGGCAGAGGGAAATGATCCTTCTTAGTAGCTGTATTAAGCTTCCTGTAATCGATACATACTCGCCAACCTGTCTTAACCCTTTGTGGCACCAACTCATTGTCTTCATTTTGCACCACAGTCAACCCAGACTTCTTAGGCACTACTTGAATAGGGCTAACCCAATTGCTGTCTGAAATGGGGTAAATGATCCCATTTTCTAACAACTTGAGGATTTCCTTCTTGACTACCTCCTTCATGATTGGATTTAGCCTTCGCTGTCCTTCGATAGTTGGCTTGGAACCCTCCTCAAGAAATTTTTTATGATTACACGTGGTAGGGCTAATTCCTTTCAAGTCATCCAACGACCACCTTATTGCCTCTCTGTAGTATCTCAACACATTGATCAATTCTTTCTTTTTTTCTGGTTGCAAGTCTGATGCAATGATCACCGGAAGTTTCTTCAAGGTAGATGGTAGTAGCTTGAGTTCTAGGAGAGGTGGGGAAGTTGTGCTTGGCAGCTCGTCCCACAGAATGTGCTCCCCGATTTCCTCATCTTCTGCTGTGGCGCTAGCCCATACTAACATTTCTACCCAGTCAGTTTCTTGACCCTCTTCTATTTCATGGTCTTCAGAAGCCATAGAGTCACATATATTCTTCTCAGAGAATTCAGCCACTAACACATCTTCAATGGCGTTTTCCATTTCCTGGAGTGAACAATCATACACTATACAAACTTGATGTTAACGAGACCACTGGAACAGTGAATTCTACTACTAACTAAGAAGCCCTAATTATCCTAATTACTTCTAACTACTTACAATATTTACTATAATTGTGAGTGGGTGTGAAAGCCAATATGTAAATAAACATGTTATTCATCAATTAAATCACTAGTTAGATCACACATCATAGATTTCATTTAAAATCTGACTAACCGATCATCCTAGCATGCACATGTCTATAAATGTTATCTAATGATTTCTCCCTTCTATTCCTCAAAATTCTAGCAACCTAACATCACCATATGATCAAGAGTAAGAGAGAAAAGAGAAGGAGAGATAACTTGCAAACCAAGTAAAGAATTAGGATCTTAAGAGAACCTTGGCTGAGGATCAAGATGAGCAAAGATGTTTGAGTTGAGAGTTCAAGTTGAAAAGTCGAATACCAACCCAAAAGATTGCACATTTACCTTTAAAAACCATCTCTGAAGGCCTCCGCGGGTTTGTGCAGCGAGATTAATCCCGCCGCACTAACTCGTGGCATAGGGCACCCTTCTTCTGTAGCTGACCCGCCACGGTTTTGTTCATTCTTCCCGGTGAGACATGTCCCGCGGTACAATCCTTGCATGCCTGGCGAGATTGCCTCTTTCTACCTAGCGGTTTTATGCCCGCCGATTCTGTCTCGCCACAAAGTCATCAAGTTCCTGTGGGATTGTCTTTTCTGGACGGCTGCTTATGTCCCGCTGTACTAAGTTGCTGGGATGCCCTTATTTACTTCGGCGAGATTGCGCCTTCTGGCCGCGGGACAAGTCCAGTTGCATAATCCCTTGGATAGAGAAAACTTTGTCTTGACGGGTTTGTTCCTTTTGCCTGGCGGCTTATGTCCAGGCAAACTAGGTCGCGGGAACCCAACCCTAGTGCCTTGGCTCATTTTTCTCGAATTAGAAACATCCGACCTGCATGATTCACTTCACACACACAATACATACAACCCTAGCTCAATGCACAGGGAAAATTACACACATTATAGACATATTATTTATTGGATTCCAAGGTTGTGGGCCAAATGACCCCAAACCTAGTTACTTGTCCTTAAGTAATAATTACAAACAAATTAATTAAAACATCATATTTCCAACCCTGTTCTTCGGGTCAACCACCTGCACACACACAATATTCATTAAACCGTTCACATATTTAAATGTGAACGAGACGTGCTCGTACTACCAAACTCAGAACAAGGTGTAGGGGAGCGACGTAACAAGCTAAAGGACATGTGTTCCTTAGGGAGCCACATTTTTAACTCCGGTGTGGATTTCACTTGAGGTGGGGAAGATTCCTTGTATGTGTCCTTTCGGACCCATATTTGCCTTGGTCTCCCCACAAGCCTCCTAGGCGACACGTTCCTAGTTTTACAGAACTCGTGATATCTCATGCAATTGGGCCTTTTGTGCCCTTGAGTTCCGTAATAATAACAAGTTGGAGAGTAGAAATTACCTCCATGGCTGTCAACTCTTGCCATGGTGTTGAGGTTGTGGATGGAACATTTCTTTGACGGACAAGTTGTGTTCAAATCGTCCACCATATCCCGTACCTCTATTTCCTTCATTATATCGAAAATCCTATCTTGCATCTTTTGTGTAGATGAGGTATAGGCTTCTTTCAAATCAGATATGAGCTTCATAACCTCTGTAAGATATCCCATCTGTTCCTCCTTCTCTTGATCTAACTGTTCAACTCTCATTAACAACCTCTTGTTGTGGTCAATCAATTCTTCCTTCTTCCTCGCTTCAGAATCATTCGAGGTCTTCTCCTCTTCTTCTCCTGTTCTCCTCTTCCATGCTATCAGACTCTTGAGAATCTTGACTAGGTGGGCCTCTTTTCTCATTTCTGGGTTCCGTCTTTGGCAATGGTCGAGCTCCAAACATATTGAACTCTACTACGTCATCCAAGACACTTAAAGTGAGTTTCCCTCCATGAACATCCACAACTGCTCGTGAGGTTGCCATAAACGGCCTTCCTAACAACACGGCTGTGAATTTCCATTCTTATCTCTATCCTCTACGTCTAACACTACAAAGTCAGTAGGAATGAGCAATCGATCCACCTTAAGGATCACATTCTCTACTACTCCTCTTGGATTCCTAGATGACTGATCTGCAAGATGCAAACTAATGGAAGTAGGCTTGAGTTCACTCAATCCTAGCCTCTCATACACAGAGTATGGCATCATATTGATGTTGGCTCTTAGATCAAGCATAGCTTTCTCTGCTGAGGAGTTTCCCACAGTGATACTCAACTCAAAACTCCTAGGATCTTGTTCCTTGGTTGTATACTCACTCCTAGAACTAGTAATGGCATGGACCTGCTCATGCATTGGGGCTTTTCCCCTATCTTAATGCCCATTAGCCTCTATCACCTGTCCCAATTGAATAGATAACTTCTTCAGTGATGCCTCTATTCCCATCATTCTTTGGTCTATCTCTTGTTGATAAGATTGTGGAGGATTATGATTGTTCCACTGGTGTGAACCCCCAGCACCCTGTTGGCCCTGATACTGACTACAGGGGTTGTTTCCACCCCATGATTGATTCTGATCATACCTTTTGTAAGGATTCCCATTCTTTAATTGACTTATTTCGTGAACAAACCATGTGTTGGGGTTTATTGTGTAAGGGTAGTTTAGGAGTTTGAGAATCATGCTCAATGGCCCTTTCAAGACCTCAAGGGACTAGCACGTCAAAGGTATAATCTCTAGTGCTTAGTTCTTTCTTTGAAGAGATTTAGATTGCACACACACACTTAGCATTCTTGCATTTGTGTGCATACTCTTCACATATCACATTTCACACTTGCACTTTGATGTTGTATCTTGATTGTGTGTATTTGTGTCTTGTAATTCGTTTCCCGATAGTATTCGGAAACGTCCGTGCATGGACTAGAATGTGCTTGGTTTTACACGAAGACCGCCTACGGAGAATGCCCTTGGCTTCTCCTTGGTTTTCACCTCTGTTGGTGATTGGGGGTTATGATCGGTGGCCTGGTCGCCGAATGAAACAGCCGTTGTTCCCCTGTTCTTCTCGGGTTCAATTCGGCGGTTATGATCGGTGGCCTGGCCACCGATTGAAACCGCCGATCGGTGCGTTTCAGGGGCAAACTTGTCTTTTCACATGCTCTGTTTTTGATGTCTATAAATATCTTACTTTCTCATTCTCTGAATTAGTTCTTTTCACTCCAAGAACCCTAAACTTAAAAGAGAGAATTTTGAGAGAAAATCAAATCAAGAACTCACCTTTGACCACTCAAATCAAATCCCATTTGCATCAAATTTCATATTGCATCAACTATGCCTTCATAGAATGCATCCATGTATGTTTTTGGATCATCACATCTTCCTTGGTATGTTCTTCACATATCTCATCTAATTTTTGTGTTTTTCATATTAAGACATCTCTTAGATTAGTTGTATGTTTTTAGATAATATGCTAAATACAAGATAGAGATTATTTGTGATATTTTGATTGAGTGTTATATTGTGATAGATATCTAGGCTTTTGTAATCTATGATTATCTAAACTATTTGACATGTCATTTAGTTTTAATATCTAGGATCGTTCTAATTGCAAATTCATCATCTTAGATAAGCATATAGGGTTTCCCTTGCTCTATGTTGCATTTGGATATTCATATATTCACTTAGGGTGTTAATCTCTTCTTAGAGAATTAAGTCTTGTGTTGTGACCGGGATTAGGTTGCTTAATTCGCAAGCAATCGGACTAGGTTCACTCATACCGGGATTAGGTAGGTGTGAGATTACTTCCGGGATTAGGTTGTAATTTTATCACATTTAGTGGATTCGAGGTTTGTGTGTGGCTTACAAAACAGCCCCGTGGTTTTTCCCGTGAGGGTTTCCACATAAACATCAAGTGTGCTTTACATTCCGCACCATATTACACTTGTATGTCTTTTTGATTAGTTAGGGGCACTTTCGTAAATCGACTTGTATGCGAAAATTGGGTAATAACAATTAAAATTTATTCATCCCCCCTCTAGATTAATATTTAACACACTGTGTGAACTTTCACCTTGGTTACTGATAGGCATTATTACTATTTCTTTGCCTGCCTTGATTCCACTGGTACATGGCTTGAGCTTCTGCCTCTGAATAACCCTCTTTATGGGAGGTGCATACATATGCTCCATGTCCAATCATGCCACATGCTTGGCATACCTTACCCTGGATATTCTGCTGCCTCTGCTGATTTACCATCATTGCCCTGACACTGTTTTTCAAAGTCTCCATCTGCATTGCTAATTGTGCAGTCCCACTACGGCTTTCTTTTGTGCTTCTTTGTTGGGAATTATGTCCCAACATTTCATACTTGTTGAACACATAATCAGCGGTACATTCCCTCATCGCTCCACCACAAGCATTGTCGACAATCGCCTGTGTGAATCTAGTAAGACCATCATAAAAAGATTGCACCTATGACTTGAGTGTGAAATCGTGGTGTGGGCACTGAGCTAACAGTAGCTTGAACCCCTCCCATGATTCATGGAATGCTTATCCTTCCTCCTCTTGGAAGTTTGCAATCCTTCCCTTTATTTCCTTGGTTTTCCAGGATGGGAAGAACTTGGAGAAGAATTTCTGCTCCACCTTGGCCCATGTGGTCAAGTACCAGCTGGCAAAGCCTTTAGCCATTTCTTGGCATTGTCCTTCAAACAGTGAAAAGCAACGCATCCTCAGTAAGTCCTCTGTTAACCGCCCTAATGGTATCGTGGTGATAGCATTGTAATATTCTTTCATAAACTGGAGCACGTCTTCATTTGGTTTCCTATAGTAGGATGGCAAGATGTTATAGTGCAAGTTCTTCAGCTCATAGTCTTGCTGAGCGGCGTTCAATGCTATAGCTGAAAGATGTGCCCCCACAGTGGGCAATGAGAATTCCTTCATGCAGCGTTCGTCCTCCATTGAGTTTACTGTAATGACTCTGCACACAATTTCAAGAAAAGTAACAAAGATCAATGTGAAAAAGATGAACGTTATGCTAGGGTATAACTAAAAGTAGTGCAATTCTAAATTATCTAAAATGAAACCCCTAAACCTAGCTAACCACGCTACCAGAGATCCCCGGTAGCGGCGCCAAAAGTTGACGCGTCCTAACCGGGTCTCTAATTACACTATGACTTATTCTATTTTACCACGGTTATACTAATGGACACGCGAGTGTTTCACCCTTTGTAATCGTACAAGTTGTTAAACTAGTACAGTGTACAAAGAAAGGGTATCGATCCCTGATCGGGCGTCGTTGTACCCGGTAGAAAAGATATTTCTGTTCTAATTACCTCACAAATGCAATGAGTCAAAGGACTAGTATAGCAAGTAAGCAAGGGTCTCGTTCCTTAGGGATCCGTTAACTGTATCTAGTTCTAGTGTTTATTAAAGCATGTAAAAAGGAAAGCGGTGTGCGGTGTGTGGTGTGTGTGGAAATATAAACTAATTAACTAAGGATAGAAATGTAGCCGGGTGTCTTGGCTATCTAATTAATCTACTCCTAATTAAGTTAATCTACTCCTAGAGGCAAGACACCCTAACTACGAAAATAATGGTGGCTTGGAGATAAGCAAGATATGAAACACATATGGGACATCGGTTCACCAAACACGCTATGCAAATCTATGTAGATTGTATAACATGTTAATACCAATTAATTCAGTAAAGGGTTCATTCTCTTGATTAGGGAATTACCGAAATCATGTCATCACTCTCCAGTCAGAAAAGTGATTGTGTTTAGGGTTTAGACCCATTAAGCACAAGAACATATGAACCAAAGCTAAAGTGGCATAATTATGCACACATAAGCTATTTCCATTCCATAGAGCTAATAGCCAAGATTATGCAAGGAATGTTATCCAAGCACAATCTCAACTCTCAATCTCTCTAATTATTCTAAACACATACATAGTGAATCATCTACTAACATGCATACATAAATGAGATATTTGATTACAACTACTCCTACATCATTTAGTTAATCTACTCCTAATCTCATCCATACATACATATCAATATATAATCATCCATACACATGAATATCACAACAAGAGATTAATCAATATACAACTAAGGAATGAATCAATAATAAATCAAATCATAAGAACAATACATACATATATTAACATAAGTGTAGGTTACAAATATTCCCAAATGAAATTACACATCAATAGACATACAAAGATGAGCAAAGGGATTACCCTTGAAGACAAGCCTCCAAAGCTCTCCCTATCTATGAAACTCCTATGGCTTGAACACAAGCCCTCCTATCTCTGCATATCTACTCTCCATGGAAGGCTTGGAGTTACTCTCTCTCTTTTGTAATGATCAATCCAAGAAAATGGATTTCTTGGAGCAAAGTTGGTGGTGTAACCGGTAGAAAGAGAAGCAAATGGATGTATATATAGTTAGGCAAGTTTTGGGTAGGAATGGGGTGTGAAAAGACCGAATTACCCCTGAAAATATCATCATTTCAGCTCAGACAGGGGTCTGGCGGGTTTGTACGGCGGGATATGTCTAGCCGCACGAACTAGCCAGAGTGTTGGCGAGCTTGGACGGTGGGAAATGTCTAGCCGCACGAACTAGCCAGAGTCTTGGCGGGTTCGGTTCCGCAGGCAATGTCTAGCCACATGAACTGGCCAGAATCTTGGCGGGTTCGTGCGGCGGGACATGTCTAGCCAGCCCGAAGGTCTAAACTAGCCATGGTGCTCTACGGGTTCATGCTTTCTGGGCGGCGGGTTCATTCTCACTACATAAACCAGCCGTGGACTTCTTCACACATAATTGCCCTATTTTGCCTGTTTTCGATACAAACACCTTCTATATGGGATATTTACCTGCACATAGCTAAAACACACATTATATACACAAAAGTGCTCGAAAACGAACACAAAAGATAGGAAAAGGGAGGGCTAAATGTGAACATTTGGAGCGCGATCAATCCCACAGGGAAATCAGACAATCGGTCTATGCTAGAATTAGTGAATCTTTACTAAATTAAACTAACGTGAGATTAAACAATTACAATTAAAAAGTTAAAATGCTAGGGAACATATGAATTTAGTAATGATGCACCACAAGTAACCACTCTTATGCAATAATGATCAAATCACTAGTGTTGTTCCATTTATACAATTGACACACCCGACAATTCACTTAATATATCATCTAAAGTTTAGATTAATCATTAGTGATTGTAGGTTTTAGAACTAAGATTGATAGAGTGAATTCTTAAGATATTCTTATGAACAACACACTCTAATCAAGGAGTATTAGATGAACATGCACAATTCAAACATTAGGAATTTAGTATTTCATCACTCTAAAATAACCAGTTGCATGCCTCTAAAGTTTATGCGATTCATAGCATGATTTCATCGAATTCGGCATGCATACACAAGTGATTCATATCAGAAAACTAGTAATAAGTGGATTACATCATTACTTTCATAAATTCCCCAACATAAGTGGGTTAGTAACACATGATAATTGAGTATAGCATAAGAATGAAGAAAAGGAAGAAATACTACCCTTGAAGTCTTGACCAATTCCAAGGCCAAACCTCTCTTTTCTCCACAGCAAATACAAGCCAAAAATGATCACTAATAACTCTGAAGAGATTGTCGAACTAAGTACCTTACTAAGATTAATATCTTTTTGCTACAAATACTACAAGTGATAAGCTTCTTAAGACAATAATCTATCCTATGATGTAATAACCAAAAACTACCAATAACTATCACTACTCTATTTTTTTGTCACTCTTTGTTCTGCAGGAGAGAGAAGTATATATATATCTTTTTCTTCACGTTGGGCAAGGAATGCCCAATTTGTCCTTGGATGTGCCTCTGGCGGGTTCATTCCGCGGCTTCATGCCCACTGCTCAAACTCACTGCGGCTTCTAGCATACTTGTCAGCGGCTTCCTTCCTGCTGGAACAAACTCGCAGTGCCCCGTTAGTGATTCTGGTGACTTCAGACCTTCGGGATGGCAGGAATTGTCTCGTCGCATGAACCCGCCGTGCATAACTTGGTGAATTCAGGCCCCCTGGTTGGCGGCTCATGTCTAGCTGATTCTTTCCGCGATTTCATGCCACGGGCTTTGTCCCACCACATTTTCTTCCCATGGTTTTGCTCATCTTTTATCAACTTTGATGCAAACATCTTCCTGAATGGTCATAATACCTGAACTTAACAAAAACACACGTTATGCACACAGAAGTGCTCGGAAACGAACAAAAAAGGAAGGAAAAGGGAGCGCTAAATGTGAACATTTATAGCGCGATCAATGCATGTTCTTTCTAATTCATGGCTTGCAATTCCATTCATGAGACTTACTTTCCAGAAATTGCATTTTAAATGACATCATATGCAATCAATTTAATATCCATGACATGAATTCATATTGCATATGTATTTTGAGCGAAACCTAGGAATCAGTGAGAAGAAAAGAGAGATTTCGGTGAGGATTAGATATCAGAGTGAATTACATTTTAAACCGAATAGCACTTTTGATTTGAAGCTTTGGCTTTTTCAATGTAAGGTCGCATTGTGTACAATCATACCTAGAGTAGCATGCTCTTACTCTTTACTTAACATTTTCTTACATGTATAAGTCGTCACTTGTGCATCATTGTGTTAATCTCTTCATTTTGGTTTCGCATGTGAATCATTAGATAGTAGATCCTTGCTAGGATGAGTTAGAGCTTTATTGAAAACCTTTGAAATGTCTTGATGCTTGCCTTTGGGGGGTTGATATTGATTATTTTGCTCGAGGACTAGCAAAAGATAGGTTTGGGGATATTTGATCAAGCCAAATTTGTTATGATTTTGTACCTCATTCCCGTCTCTTTACGCTTGATTCTCGGGCATGTCCCCGTATTTAATAGTGTTAAATTGAGCATTTCAGGTTTATTTATGTATCAAAGGCTTTTACGAAGAAGATGTGAAGTTTGCTTCAAAAGGTGCACAAGTTTGCAAAATAGGGCATTGTCACCACAAGCGTCACCACTTGTGTCGCTATGGCGACAGGGAGTTTTATTCCAAGGCAAATCAATTAGGTCTCGCCACCACTTGATGTCGCCACTTGACATATGGCGACACAGAAGGAACTAAATTGTCGCCACTTACTGTCGCCACTTGGGAAGTGGTGACATAGAGATGTCGCCACAAGCGTTGCCATGGCGATAGATGGTCTTTGAAAGCATTAGGGTTTGTCACCACTTTGTGTCACCAGTTGCAATGTGGCGAAAAAGATGAAGAAAGTGGTGACATTTGAATCTCAGAAGGCATAACCGTCTGTCGCCACTTATGTCGCCATGACAAGTGGTGACAATGGAAGTGGCGACCCCTTGCCACATCGGATTTTCCAGTGGTTATCAGTACATTTCCATGGGCACTATATATATTCCTCTTCTTCCAAACTTGAGCCAGACACCATACTAAGAGAGCATGAAATTTCTACTAAATCTAACCCTAGTTTCTCATCCATTTCTCAATTTTCAACCTCCTCCATCCACTAATCTTGAACTATCTCTACCATCCAAAACCTCAACACAATGTCTTAATTCCTTCACCAAATCATTCCTCTATTTCCATTCTTTCCATTTCCATACCTTTGTCACTAAACATTAGACACCCACCTATCTAGACACTTCATCTTCTACCACTCTTTACACTAGGAGCATCAACGGAAAGGAAGGAGCAAGCTCTAAAGAAGGAGGCCTAAGGGTGATTTCCTTAACTATTACTTCCTATTCTTTTGATTGTAACTATGTGTAGCTAAACCCCTAATTTAAGGGATAGATTTAAGGAACTTGTGGATATGGGTATTTGCTAAACTATTTGTAATTGAATCTCTATTTGTTTCCTTTTCACTTTATATTTAGATTTTATGTTTATTGTGATTTGCATTGTATATCACTAGTAGATCATAATATTGTGTGGGATAATTTGTTCTGAAACCAATCTTAGATTGACACCCTTGATTGGTTGAAGAACTTAGTGAATAGGATGGATTAGTGGTGGGTATATCAACCCCATTGATCCAAACCTTGATTTGTACCTAACTAATCTCACCTTGACACCCTTTCCTTAATCGGTTAGGCATTGAGGTGAGAACATGTTGAGTGTTCATAGTAATGACCTCATCACACTTTAGAAAACAAATGGCTAGCATTTATGAGATTGGTCATTATTGAGTTTTTAAAGCATTACCTATATTCATGAGTAACTCAATCTATTCCCTAACTTCTATTAATTGATTTTATCATCTCTCTCATCCAGATTATTGAGTCTTCTATTTTTCATATCATTTTTGTATGTTTATTTTAATTGCAATTTCATGGGTTGTAAAACCTAAACAACTATCCATTTTCAATGATTTATTTTATTGCTTTAGATTAGTCAATTGATCCAATACATCCTCCATCTCTCTGTGGAATGAACTTTGCTTACCTCTTGCTAAGAAATATTATATAAAAGGATTTTTAAGTGGTTAAAATACGGTTTTCAAAAGAACATCAACATTATATTTTGTTGAGTACCAAAACGACTTCATCAGAATGGTAACGATTGTTGAATTGATTTACTTATCTTTGTATTATATAATTTCGCTAGTTAGCTTACTAACATTTTTCATAATTATTGTTGATTTCGGTTGTTTTTAGATTTTCGTAGTTCTTTTTACCTTTTTCTTGTGTTTTCTTTATCCTTTCCATTTTCAGGAATTTAGGTGTATGCACGGTAGGAGATCCTTAGGAAGAGGAGTACACCCACCATTGGGAGAATCTAGCCGTGTGGGGAGAATTGTTAGGGTAGTTGAAGAGATTCCTAGGCAAGCTATGAGTACAGTGGGACAAGAATCAAGGAGGGAGGATGAAGCACCTCTTAGGGAAGAAGTGACTCAAGAGACTCCTACTAACCAAGGCCAAAGGATGACCATGGGGGAGTACTCATTGCCTGCAATTGGGAATCAACCTTCACCAATTGTCTTAGATTCGGTTGCAAGGGGATATGAGATAAGGACGATGCATGTCAACCTCCTACCTTCCTTTTATGGCAAGTTGAATGAGGATTGTTTGCAATTCATGAAGGAGTTCAGTTCCATCATTGAGACATTCCCAATCATGCGCCTAACTAGAGAGCAACTTCACATGAGGTGTTTCCAATATTGCCTAAAGGACTTGGCAATGAAGTGGTTGATGGGACTTAGGCCGGGATCTTTAACAAGTTGGGGGCAAATTTGTGGTGTGTTCTTCAATAGGTTTTTCCCCGCTAGGAAGGCTAAGGAGCTAAAGGTGAAGATAGCAGACTTCAATGAGAGTGAAGGGGAGCTTTTTCATGAGTCATGGGAGAGGTATCAACTTCTTTTGGCCCAATGCCCTCCTCACATGTTTATGGAAGAGTACAAGATGTCTTGTTTCCAAGGTGGTCTCACTCGTTTCTCTCAAGTATTGGTGGATAATGCTTGTGGGGGCTCTTATGACACAAAGACCGCCACTGAGATATATGAGATATATGAGATGTTAGCACAATACTCTCAACAAAGGAATGCAAACAGTGTTCGAGGAGTAAAATTTGATATGAGTGCAAACACGGAAACCGCCATTGAGATCTTTAGGATGAACAAGAAGATAGAGTCTTTGACATCATACATTGAGAGCATGGGATTTCCTAAGGCCGGGGTGAAGATGCTAAGAAGACAAGAGGGTAGCTCTAGTGATCAATTTAGTAATTATGAAGGATTCAATGACATGAATCAAGGGCAAGATCAAGAGGAAGTCCATGCTATGGGTTTCCAAGGTCAAAGGAAAAACTCCTACTCAAACTCTTACAACCCAGGATTGAGAAACCACCCAAATCTCTCTTAGTCCAACAACAACAACATATTGAACCCACAACCTAGGAACCAACAAGGATACCAACAAGGCGGAAACATTCAAGGTGGATACCGTTAGAGAGAGCAACAAGGTGGATATCAACAAGGAGGATATACCCAAGGAGGAAATCAATGGAACAACAACAACAATGCTCAATCTAGTAACTATCAACCTCGCCATAATGTTGAAGAAGAAATGAGAGGAATGATGCAAGGTTTCCAAAGAGCCGAGAGCACGTTGACAAACTTCATGCAAGCTAGTAGACAACGATTTGGCAACTTGGAAGCTTTATTTAGAAAATTGGAGGCTCAAATGGGGCAAATTACTGAAGCTCTCCAAAAGCATGAAAAGGGGAAGTTTCCTAGTCACACCGAGCAAGCTAAGGAGGGAAATTTCATCAACAAGGATGGAGCTAGAGATTAAGCAATGATGTTTGAAGAAGCTTTCCAAGCAAAAGTAGATGATCCGGGGAGTTTTGTGATCCCCATATCGGTTGGAGGAAGTGAGATACTAAAGGGAATGCTTGACTTGGGAGCAAGCATCAATATGATGCCCTTGGCATTGTATGAGAAGTTAGGTTTAGTAGGTCTAGAACCAACTAGGAAGAAGCTTATGTTGGCAGATCGAACTTCTCGAGCACCACATGGAGAGATAAATGTGAAAGTAATACAATAATGCTCGGTGTGTTCGATATATATATCTAGAGGGGGGGTTAATAGATTTTAACTATTATTACCCAATTTTCGCATGCAAGTCAATTTTATGAAAATGCCCCTACTAGTCAAAAATACAAGCAAGTGTAATATAGTACGGAATTTAAATAACACTTGATGTATACGTGGAAACCCAACCACTGGGAAAAACCACGGGCTGTTTAGTGTGCCACACTCGGACCTCGAAATCCACTAATCGAAATGGAGTTTACAACCTATGTAGACCTCGTCTAACACTCCGGTCAATAACCCCCCACTTCTACCACTCGGGCCTTTAAAAGTGGCTCTAGTCCTAATTGCTTGAGGCCTAAGCAACCTTAGCCTCAAGACTTAATTCTCTATGAAGAGATTATACAACCTATGTGAATATGTAAAATATTCAAAATGCAATGCAATTTAAAGCTAGGTTACTCTAAATGCTTACCTAGGATAATGATATGCAATTAATTCAATCCTAGATATCAATAGCTAGATGACATGTCAAATAGCTTAGCTAATCAAGATTAATAAAAAACCTAATTAGCTGTCACAAAATAACACTCAATCAATTCATCACAATTAATTTTCTAATCTTGTATTTATCATATGATCAAAAACATACAAGTAATTTAAAAGAGAATATGCTTGATAGTAAAATACTAATGTAAGGTTCCCATTTGTTGATTGGCTCATTTCGTGGACAAACCACATGTTGGGGTTCTTTGTAAGGGTAGCCTAAGTATCGGTCTTATTGTTCGAAGCCCTTTGAAGACCTCGTGTTGATAAGCACCGAAGGTAAATTTCTATGTGCTTACTTTTCTTTGAAGAGATTAGTTGCACACACACACTTAACATTCATTGCATATGTGTGCATTCTCTTCACTTGTCACATTTCACACTTGCACTTATTTATTATATTTTGTTGTGTGTAATTGTGTCATGTTGTCGTGTAATTCGTTTCCCGATAACTTTCGGAAACGTCCGCGCATGCACTTGAATGTGCTTGGTCTAGCGCGAGGACCGCCTATGGAGAATGCCCTTGGCTTCTCCTTGGTTTTCACCTTTTTAGGTGATCGGCGGTTATGATCGGTGGCCTGGCCACCGAATGAAACTGCCGTTTCAGTCCAGATTGGTCTGAAGCATTTCTGCGGTTAAGATCGGCGGTCACGATCGCCGTTCGAAACCGCCGATTCAAGACCTGATTGATTTCTCTCTCAGTCTAATTCGGCGGTTTAATCGGCGGTCACAAAATCGCCGTTCGAAACCGCCGTTCATACCTGATTGATTTTAATCTCTCTGGTTTGATTCGGCGGTTGGGATCGGTGGTCACGAAACCGCCGAATGAACCGCCGTTTATGCTTTGTTCTTCACGAGCTCAATTCGGCGGTCATTATCGGCGGCCTGGCCGCCGATTGAAACCGCCGATCGGCGCGTTTCTTTGAAACTTACTTAAACGACCACACTTTGATTTGGCCCCCTATATATATGCCATTTTGTCTTTAGGTCAATTAAGAGAGTTCATATTCAGAATTCATACTTAGGATATTTTTCAAAGAGAAGAAAAATTCCAAGAACTCATTTTTTATTACTCAAACACTTTTTCATGATCATCAATCATCATCTAGCATCATCCTTGATCTTCTAGATGTCATATTGCATGGATTCTTCATCATACTTTGCTTGGTAAGCTTTTCACTAATATCTTACATATTTTGTGTTTCTCTTAGCTAGCAATCTCAATTAATTACTTGTATGTTATTTTATATACTTTGAATACAAGTTTGAGATTAGTATGATGTATGTTTGAGAAGTTGTTTTGTGATAGCTAATTAAGTTTTGTGCTTAATCTTGATTAGCTAAACTATTTGACATGTCATTTAGTTTTGATATCTAGGATTGTTCTAATTGCATATTAATCATCTTAGATAAGCATATAGGGTTTCCCTTGCTCTATGTTGCATTTGGATATTCATATATTCACTTAGGGTTGTTATTCTCTTCATAGAGAAAGTAAGTCTTGTGTGTAGCATCCGGGATTAGGTTGCTTAGATCGTAAGCAAATTGGACTAGGTTCACTCATACCGGGATTAGGTAGGTGTGTGATTACTTCCGGGATTAGGTTGTAATTGTTTACACATTTAGTGGATTCGAGGTTCGAGTGTGGCTTACTTACTAGCCCGTGGTTTTTCCCGTAAGGGTTTCCACGTAAAAATCAAGTGTTATTTAATTTCCGCATTTTATACTTGATTTATTGCTTTATCTATTTAGGGGTAATTTCGTAATTTTGACTAACACGAAAAATTGGGTAAAAAAGCTTAAAATCTATTCACCCCCCCTCTAGATAGTTTTATACACACCGTGCTATAATTTGTTTCAACTAAAATAAGATGAAATTAATCAAAATCTTACCAAGCATGTTGTGATGATGCAAACCCAATCATAGATGAATGCAAGATGAACTTTGATGCAAAAAGGATTTGATTTGAGTGTTTAAAGGTGAGTTCTTGATTTGATTTTTTTCTCAAAAATCTCTCTTTGAAGTTTAGGGTTCTAAAGACTCAAATAACATGATCAGAGAATGAGAAAGTAAGATATTTATAGACATCAAGAATTGGGCATGTGAAAAGACAAGTTTGCCCCTGAAACGCACCGATCGACGGTTTCAATCGGCTGCCAGGCCGCCGATCATAACCGCTGAATTGAACCCGAGAAGAACAGGGGAACAACGGTGGTTTCATTCGGCGGTTTCGTGACCACCGATCCAACCACCAAATCAAACCCGAGAGATTAAATCGATCAGGTATGAACGACGGTTTTGAACGGCGGTCAGACCGCCGATCTTGACCGTAGAATTGCTCCAAACACTTCTGGATGCAAACGGCGGTTTCATTCGGCGGCCAGGCCACCGATCATAACCGCCGATCACCAACATATGTGAAAACCAAGGAGAAGCCAAGGGCATTCTTCGTAGGCGGTCTTCGCGCGAAACCAAGCACTCATTAGTGCAAGCGCGGACATTTCCGAACAATGTCGGGAAACGAATTATAAGACACATAAATACACAACAAGATATAACAATCAAAGTGCTAGTGTGTAATGTGACATATGAAGAGAATGCACACAAATGTAAGAATGCAAAGTGTGTGTGTGCTTCTAAATCTCTTCAAAGAAAGTTAAGCACTAGAAGTATACCTTTGGAGTGCTTGTCAACCTTGAGGACATGAGAAGGTCTTGAGCTTGATTATGAATCACTTAAGCTACCCTTACATACAATCCCCAACATGTGGTTTGTCCACGAAATAAGCCAATAAATATATGGGAATCCTTACAAAATGATATACCTATTTTAGTGGATGGAATAGTGGTCCCGACTGATTTTGTGGTGTTAAACATTGAAGAAAAATCCAATGATGTGGCGAGATGGCAAGTTTTGCTAGGTAGACTTTTTATGGCTACTGCCCAAATGAAGATCGATGTGTGCAAGTGGAGAGTTGTGATACACTCAACTGAGAGAGAGCTTGAGCTTGATTCCATCACTTGCAACAATGATCTAAAGAGCATTGGGAATTGCAATGTGGTGGATGTGCAACCACCAAAGAATAAGGGTGGAAAGGTTAGCAACTTGGTTCAATTGTATGAGAAGAGTAGCCAAGAAGATAAGGAGAGTGTAGGTGACTCAGAGATTGAAGGGCTCAAAAATGCAAATCAAAAGCTTATGCTTGAAGTAGAGGTGCTTAAGGCGGAAAAATATGCTATTGAGAAGAAGGTTGAAGACCTATCTAGGAGGAATCACAAACTCAAGAAGCTCAATGTGTCTCTTACCAAAGAGAACGAGTCAACGATGCAAGAGCTTGAGGATTTAGCAAAGCTCACCAAAGAATTTGAGGAAGGAACTTCAAGAAAAATGAGGAAGACCTTCATGAGCATTGACACCAAGAACAAGGCATTAGAGGAGATAAAAGAAGATATGAGAAAGAAAGAGGTGGCACTAAAAATTGCAAAAGTGAAGGAGTGTGATTATTTGGTGGAGATAGATCGGATGGAACAAGCCATCAAGACACTCAACAAAGATGGTCACCCCAAATCTCAAGCTCCAACACAAAAATGGAGGATTCCTTTCTCTTCTATAACTTGTTATTTTCGTCATAGGAAGGGTCATATTAAATCTAGGTGTTTCGAATTTTTGAAGCATGTTAATCATGAGCAAAGTAGACCTAGGGTGTCATCTAACCATGTTAAGAAAGTTTGGGTTAGAAAGGATTTGGTGAACCAAGTTCGGATTGATTCTAGAGGACCAATTTGGGTAGTTAAGAGAAGCATGAATGAATGTGTGGTTGACCCTTGTGATGAGCATCATGGTCCCAATTTGCATGTTGAGATGCAATAGTGCGGATTGCACTTTTATGTTTTTTATGCTTTAAATAAAATGTGTTTTATTTTAAATTTTTGTGTTGTGTGTTTTCTTGTTTGTTTTAGTTTCCTAATAAGTGTTCCATTGTCCTTGTCTAGTGCATTTCATTCTTATGTTGTGTATGGTGGATTTTTGCAGGATCAAATTCAAGTGAAAAAGTGGTCAAGCTTGTTCAACAAGTGAATGTCGCCACTTGGGTCACTCGGCCAAAATGGCGACATCAAAGTGGCGACATCCACTTGAAATTTTAAAATGTTGCCACATGAAGTGGCGACAACAACACCTGATGAATGTCGCCAGAAGTAACTCGTTGTCGCCAAAGAGGAAGTGGCGACACCATGCAATTTGTAGCAATTTTGAAGTGTCGCCACTTGGAAAGTGGGGACAATGGAAGTGGCGATGTAGGGCGGACAGAATATAACTTCTCATTCCAACTCACAGTAGCCGCACAACAAAAAGAAACGCCTCCTCTAAAATTCTCTCAAATTCTCAAGCCATGACACGCATGAAACCATCGAAATTGGTAACTAATCACTCTAGTTCTTTGATTTTTCGATTCACATTCCCTCCATAGTGCATCTAGATATCCTAAGGGTGGTTTTGAGTTTGGTTTGAATAAGAGTAGTGCTTAGGATTGGATTTTGTGGATACATTGTGTATATTGGAGTGTTGGGACTTTGGTGGAGTGATTGTGGGTGATAGAGAAGTGTTTTGCTGTGTGTTATTGCTATTGAAGCGTCGTTGTGCTGCCGGATTTTCGTCTGAAATTTGATATCCGAATTTGTGTGGAAAATGGCACTAAAGATGAAATTGCCAAATAAGGGAGGAGAGGGTAGTAAGGCCTCCACAACTCAGAAGAAAAAGGGGCCAGAAAGTACCCTAAATAGAGACTTTGATGACCGAATAGAAATATTTAAGGTGAAGAAAATTTGGCCAGAAAGAGGAATTAGGTTAGTCAAGTTGAGTAACACCCCAATGGTGGCGATGATAAATAATAGAGGATGGGGAGGATTAGCAGCCACACTACCCATGTAAAGTGAGCCATTTGTGAGGGAGTTCTATGTGGGGATGAACCGCGGGGAGTTCATGAGAGGTGGTCCAGTTTTAGTGAGAGGGGCTCCCGTTTTTATGAATACAGCAAACATCAATATTTATTTTGGAACCACACTTTTGGAGTTTGATGAGATGCGTGAGTGCATGATCGAAGGGATCACCCCGAACCCGTTATATGAGAAAGGTTTAGTGCACTTCGCCAATACCTTGACTATTACTCCTATGACACGCTGGATTGCTAGAGGATACCCTCTCAAGCATTCCAACTTGAAGGTTGAGCCGGCGTTTTGGAACATTTTCATGGCATATTCACTTAGGCCGGTTTCCCACAGGTCCATAGTACCATTTGAGGCTGCCTGGATATTGCATTGTATTATGGAGGGGCAGCCCATTGATGTAGGAGTGATAATAAAGATGGAGATTCAGAGGATAGGTCGAAATGAGTCAAATTCAGACATTCTACCTTTCCCATGCACTATCACAAAGATATGTAGGTTGGCGGGTGTGGATTTATCTAGGGATACTTTGAAACCCCCTACATCCTATATGGGTTTGTCTATATGGCGTTGTTTGTTGAGCATGCGTGGAGTTAGGTTGCTCGGAGATCCGGTGAGACCATACTTAGAGAGCACGAAATTTCTACAAATCTAACCCTAGTTTCTTATCCATTTCTCACTTTTCAACCTCCTCCATCCTCTAATCTTGAACTATCTCTACCATCCAAAACCTCAACACACTTTAGAAAACAAATGGCTAGCATTTACGAGATTGGTCATTATTGAGTTTTGAAAGCATTACCTAGATTCATGAGTAACTCAATCAATTCCCTAACTTCTATTAATTGATTTTATCATCTCTATTATCAAGATTGTTGAGTCTTCTATTTTTCATATCATTTTTGTATGTTTATTTTAATTACAATTTCATGGGTTGTAAAACCAAAACAACTATCCATTTTCAATGATTTATTTTATTGTTTTAGATTAGTCAATTGATCCAATACATCCTCCATCTCCCTGTGGAACGAACTTTGCTTACCATTTGCTAAGAAATATTATCTTAAAGGATTTTTAAGTGGTTAAAATACGGTTTTCAAAAGAACATAAAACATCATTTTGTTGAGCACCAAAACAACCTCATCAAAATTGGTACTGGGAGGCGGAAGAGAGCACGTAGATCAGAGGCCGGCACTAGTGCCGAGGCAGAGTTTGATAGAGTGATTCCAGATGAGTAGCGTTTTGGTGATAATGATGATGATGATGAGGATGTGGAGACCCCAACTGTTATGAATGGTCCTAGTCAACCTATAGGTCTTCAGATTCTAGATGGTATAGAGCATATCATAGACACTCAGACTGCTAACTTTGATATTTTGCACGCCGATGGGTTGGTTTTGGCGAATAGGCAGACGGCTTTGGAGAAGAAACATGCAGAGATTAGTGATAGGTAATCATCTTTGGAGAACCTGATTAGGGAGATGTCAGAGTCCATGATTACAGATTTCACAGACCTCCGTAAGGAGTTGAGACTCACTCCACACGTGAGGAGACCAAGGAGGACTACTGGCCCAGCCACCTTCTCCAGTACCATTACCGCCATAGAGACTCCACCTTTCCCAGCCATAATAGCAGGGCCCAGTTCCTCAGTTGCTCTAGTGTTTACAGTAGACCTGATCTTATAGACCGCACGGTCTACCATCAAGGAGGCAGAGCAGTATGAGCTGGCCTTAGCTCGTTCTCTCACAGATCAGAGTGTTCATACCAGAGGAGGACCCTGAGTGAATCAGGCAGCTGCCCATAGGAGATTAGCAGAAGAGCAGTCACGGAGAGAGGCTGCAGCTAGAGAGGCAGAGCTGACGGATCTGAGAGGGAAGAGAGCAGAGTTAAAGCATTCTGAGGAGGAGTCAGAGTAGTGCCACTATCATTTAGATATCATTTGGACTATCACATGTGCATCATATTTAGATTTGGATATTTTGAGCACTTTAGTTTTATTTGCTTTATTGGTATTGATACTTTTTGATTACATTGGTTTTACCTTCTGTTAACCCAAAATTGTCACCGGGGTGCAATTTAGAATTAACGGTATGTGATGGACCCGGATCTAATTAGACCTGAGCTAGTGGGATACTCTATACCCCGATATTCCGCTGGTTCACTGGAATCTGCTAGGCGAGATATTGCATGTATGTAACGGACCCGGATCGGGATTGACTGGGGCCAGCGAGATACTTAGTAGCCTGGTATCCCGCTGGGTATCATGAATCCGATATTATGATAAATACAAGTAATGGGATGGATAAGTTTCTTATACGGTGGATGTATGAAAGATGAAAGGCAGTTTATATATATATATATATTGAAACAAATTATAGCACGGTGTGTATAAAACTATCTAGAGGGGGGGTGAATAGATTTTAAGCTTTTTACCCAATTTTTCGTGTTAGTCAAAATTACGAAATTACCCCTAAATAGATAAAGCAATAAATCAAGTATAAAATGCGGAAATTAAATAACACTTGATTTTTACGTGGAAACCCTCACGGGAAAAACCACGGGCTAGTAAGTAAGCCACACTCGAACCTCGAATCCACTAAATGTGTAAAACGATTACAACCTAATCCCGGAAGTAATCACACACCTACCTAATCCCGGTATGAGTGAACCTAGTCCAATTTGCTTGCGATCTAAGCAACCTAATCCCGGAAGCTACACACAAGACTTACTTTCTCAATGAAGAGAATAAACCCTAAGTGAATATATGAATATTCAAATGCAACATAGAGCAAGGGAAACCCTATATGCTTATCTAAGATGATTAATATGCAATTAGAACAATCCTAGATATTAAAAACTAAATGACATGTTCAATCAAATAGTTTAGCTAATCAAGATTAAGCACAAAGCCTAATTAGCTATCACAATACAACTTCTCAAACATACATCATACTAATCTCAAACTTGTATTCAAGATATATAAATAACATACAAGTAATTAATTGAGATTGCTTGTTAAGAGAAACACAAAATATGTAAGATATTAGTGAAAAGCTTACCAAGCAAAGTATGATGAAGAATCCATGCAAGATGTCATCTAGATGATCAAATATGATGCTAGATGATGATTGATGATCATGAAAAAGTGTTTTTGTGATTAAAAATGAGTTCTTGGAATTTTTCTTCTCTTTGAAAAATATCCTAAGTATGAAATCTGAATATGAACTCTTCTTTTTGACCTAAAGTCAAAGTGGCATATATATAGGAGGCCAAAACAAGGTGTGGTCGTTTTGATAAGTTGGCCTCATATTAGCCTTGGGCGCTGTACGTAGAGCGCCTCTTGTACAGCGCTTGTACAGCACCCCTACTCTATTCTCATGGGAAAACAGAGTGGCGCTGTTCGTAGAGCGCTTTGTACAGCGCCTGTACAGCGACCCAATAGCGACCGAATTAAATCGATCAGGTCTGAACAGCGCTCAATGGGTGCTGTTCGTACAGTGCTTCTGTAGAGCGCTTTTGGGAGCGCCCAATGCAAAAATGCAATCCTAAGACTAAGCATGACAAGGCAATTGGATATGCAAGATGCAATCAAACTAACATGCAAGAAGAGATGTTAATGAACATTAATGCACAAAAATAAGACACACAACAAACAAGAATTAAACATATGCATGAGTTGTGAGTGTGTGCAACTATCTCTTCAAGACAAGTAAGCACAAAGAAATATACCTTCGGTGCTTATCAATACGAGGTCTTCAAAGGGCTTCGAACAACAAACCCGATACCTAGGCTACCCTTACAAAGAACCCCAACATGTGGTTTGTCCACGAAATGAGCCAATCAACAAATGGGAACCTTACATATATATATATATATGTAGATTTGAAATACGATCTTTACAACTCGGTATTTGAACTTTCAGTATTACAGCATGGAAGAAAATAAAGCCTAAAAGAGAACGATGGAGATGGAGCTTTTCGTGCCTGTCGATAAGTAGAAAAAGTGAATTAGGGTTTCGATCCCCTTTTTCCTATGAACATATGATTAATATATAGGCCCGCTTTCTTGCTGAGCACTCCTAGAACCTCGGTCTAGGGTTTCAGTGATACACGGGTCTTCCTGTGGAGTCCGACAAATTCGTTGGGAAATTGATCCCAAAAGACCTGGCGATTCCTTCTTTCCATCTCCCAAATGAGTTGACTCCTATTTAAAATAAGATACTAAATTGGCGGGAATGAATGCCGCATTGTAGCTTGAGTTTTTATCTTGAATGGTGACGTTTAATGTCTGTTTTTATATGTAGTCTACTCTTCGAGGTGCCCCCTCCTGCTCCAGCGGGGTTGGTCTATTGGGATCCTGGTATATGTCTTGCCATGTGTATGTCACGTGTTTCGCTGGTCGGGGTACCCCGGTGATCGAACTATTGCAAGTACCAAAATTTCACACTTGGAATACACAAATCGAATGAGATGTATAATGGCAAGCGGGATCGTTCCTCAGGGAAAGGGAGGATATTTGGCTATAACTAATTTACGTACACTAATCTAAACTACGTGCGGAAAAGTAAAATTCATTTTTGGTTTTGGAATTTGTTTTAACAATTAAACTAAATGAACTTAATGAATCTAAAACAAGTAATTGAAATTAAAGGTGTGATATATGATGGTGGATATTGGGGAATTGAGTCGACAACTAAAAGATTTCCTAATGTAATGAACTAGTCCAATTAAGCACTTTCATCCTACTCAAGGGTTGTTCTTTAATTGATTTTACTCATTAATGTGCAAATTCAAACCTTGACTCAAGTAAGCCCTACTATGAGTCTTGGTGGAGATAGATTCAAGCTCTTACCCAAGTGAACCCCACTATGAGTAATTGCCCAAATAATATTCTTAAGAACAAATTAAAGGTCTTGTACCAAATAACACATGCATGCATCAATTTTCAATTTCATATATGCTAAAGATTGGAGAATGAGTTGAAAGCCATTCAAACCCTAAACCACAACCTTCACATGTGAACCATTTTTACCACAAGCTAAATTGAACCCCAATATTAACAAGTAAAGTGAAAATGACAACTTCAAAGCAATGAAATGAAAATATACCAAGAGAGGATTTGTATAAATAGATGACTAGTTCAAATACATGGGATTATCACATAAGTTGTCTCATCAATTCCCCAATAAAAGGGTTTTGTTACACATAATGGAAATAGAAATGAAAATAGAAGAGTTGTAGAGAAAACCCACAAAAATCTTCATAAGTCCTCTTGTTCCTTGATGAGCTTGAAATCTCCTTGGCCTTGGTGATTCCCTTCTTCTCTCTTCAATTAATTTCCAAAATGAGATGGAAAGAATGTAGTTGAAATGGATTAATGAAGGTTTGGAGTGATGGAAGTTAGAGAGAGGTTAGAGAGTTTTAGAGAGAGAATAGGGTTTCATGGAAATGGTGGAGAGTGTAGAGAGAAGGAGAAAAGAGTGATATTTATATGGGGACCCATGAGATAGGATTGAAATCCCGGTGCTACTGACGTGGCACGTGATCGGCGGCCAGAAATGGCGGCCAGGCCGCCGAATGTAAACCACCGAATTGAAAATGGACCTACTGGAATCGATCAGCGGTTGGATCATGGCCGCCGAATTGCACTTGACACTTGACACTTCTGGAGGAAAATGGCGGTTTCAATCTGCGGCTAGGCCGCCGAATTGAACTACCGAATTGCTTCTTATTTTGTAAAATGACCATTCTGCCCCCAAAAGCTTCCTTTTTTCCGCTTTCAACCCAAAATCACCGAATTTCTCCATTCTTCAACCCAGAATCCAAAAAGTACCTGTACAATCAACATCGAGCCATAAATCTCATGAATTTACTCGAAAGTCAATCATAAATGAAACAAATTATAGCACGGTGTGTATAAAACTATCTAGAGGGGGGGGGGGGGGGTGAATAGATTTTAAGCTTTTTACCCAATTTTTCGTGTTAGTCAAAATTACGAAATTACCCCTAAATAGATAAAGCAATAAATCAAGTATAAAATGCGGAAATTAAATAACACTTGATTTTTACGTGGAAACCCTCACGGGAAAAACCACGGGCTAGTAAGTAAGCCACACTCGAACCTCGAATCCACTAAATGTGTAAACAATTACAACCTAATCCCGGAAGTAATCACACACCTACCTAATCCCGGTATGAGTGAACCTAGTCCGATTGCTTACGAATTAAGCAACCTAATCCCGGTCACAACACAAGACTTAATTCTCTAAAAAGAGATTAACACCCTAAGTGAATATATGAATATTCAAATGCAACATAGAGCAAGGGAAACCCTATATGCTTATCTAAGATGATGAATATGCAATTAAAAACAATCATAGATATTAAAGCTAAATGACATGTCAATTAGCATAGATAATCATAGATTAGAGAAACCTAGATATCTATCATAAAAACAACACTCAATCAAATCAACACAACAATCTCTATCTTGAATATTAGATTATAATCTAAGAACAATCAAGTAATAAAATAGATGCCACAATAAATTAAACACTAATTATGTATGATAATAGTAAAAAACTTACCAAAGCAAGTGTGATGATCAAAGACCCATGCAAGCAAGCATCCTAGATATGCTAGAGAATGCTAGATGAACTTTGATGCAAATGGATTTTGGTTTGAGTGTTTGATGAGCAAACTTGATTGCTTTCTCTCTTAAAAATCTCTCTTTTTAAAGTAGGGTTCTTGATGATCAAAGAGTTACATTCAGAACAAGAGAAAGTGATGTATTTATAGGCATGAAAAAACAGAGCATGTGAAAAGATAAGTTTGCCCCTGAAACACACCGATCGACGGTTTCAATCGGCAGCCAAGCCGCCGTTCATAACTGCCGAATTGGCCCGAGAGGAACAGGGGACCAACGGCGGTTTCATTCGGCAGTTTCGTGACCGTCGATCCAACCGCCGAATCAAACCTGAGATTAAAAATCAATCAGGTGTGAAAACGGTGGTTTCATGCGTGACCGCCGTTTCAACCGCCCAATTAGGCCGAGAGATAAAATCAATCAGGTCTTGAACGGCGGTTTCGAACGGCGGTCGAGATCGCCGATCATAACCGCAGAATTGCTCCATACACTACTGAAAGCAAACGGCGGTTTCATTCGACGGCCAGGCCGCCTATCATAACCGCCGATCACCAATAAAGGTGAAAACCAAGGAGAAGCCAAGGGCATTCTCCGTAGGCGGTCCTCGCGTTAAACCAAGCACATTATAGTGCATGCGCGGACGTTTCCGAAAACTATCGGGAAACGAATTACAAGACAACAAGACACAATTACACACAACAAAATATAACACATAAGTGCAAGTGTGAAATGTGACAAGTGAAGAGAATGCACACATATGCAATGTATGTTAAGTGTGTGTGTGCAACTAATCTCTTTAAAGAAAAGTAAGCACATAGAAATTTACCTTCGGTGCTTATCAAGATGAGGTCTTCAAAGGGGTTGAGCAATAGCATCGATACCTAGGCTACCCTTACAAAGAACCCCCAACATGTGGTTTGTCCACGAAATGAGCCAATCAACAAATGGGAACCTTACAATAAATATCGGAATTAGGGGGCATATTTCTATATACGTAATGGCTCGATCACCCGGGTACCCTGCGTCTCTTACGCTCCTTTAAAAGCGATGTTCGCGGATATTGGGGTTTCAAGTAGCGGGGTACCAGGATACTCGGGTATCGGGGTATCCGGGGTAGTTGGGTGCCAGGATCTGGAGATGGTTGTGTCTCCCAGGCCCCCACTTATTTTTTGGCTTCCTAGTTCTTTTCATGGTCCCGGGGATTCTAGACCTGGCCGGGGTGGGTAAAGGCTCTTTCTCTAGCTTGTCAGCTAGCAGGCGGGGTACCCGGACATCTTTTCGCTTCTACTTTGGATCCCGACTTTCTTCTGTAAGCTAGTGGAAAATTCTTTTTTGATCCCTGCCAATTATGGCGGTTAACAGAAGTCCCCCCTGACTTGAACACCGGTGTCTTGCAGGGGTTGTAGTCAGGATTCCCTCGTCCACTCGAAGGATTTTCCATCTTGTCCGCTTGTCTAATCTCTTCCGGTTGGCTTCCACAATTGATGAGAGTATCTTTCTTGGATTTGATTACATTTAATGCTCGACCCACGTGTCAGATTACGTCTGTCTTCAGGTTTTAAATTGGCCATTTTTGGCCCGATTCCCTCGAAACTGTCATGATTCATCTCCGATTCTGTCTCTTCCACTACCTCGATATCAGCCCGTCTTTGCCTATAAATGCACCCTTCCTTCTTCCCTCACACGCTCACGCTTATTTGAATCTTTCAGAGCTTCTGTTTCTTCTTCTTTCTCCTCTAAGAATCCTCTTTGCTTTCTTTCTCTTACTCAAATGGCCTCACCTTCCAACAAACCAGCTTCTACATCGATCCTCCCAGAAGATAGCCCGGCGGTCTTGGCTAATCCTCCACCTTCTTCTCTGTATCTTCCTCACAGCATCGATGAGATGCTTGATGCGGGACGAACATGTAAGGATTCCCATTCTTTGATTGGCTTATTTCGTGGACAAACCACGTGTTGGGGTTTGTATGTAAGGGTAGTTTAGATGATTAAGGATCATACTCAAAGGCCCTTTCAAGACCTCAAGGGACAAGCACTCCAAAGGTATACTTCTAGTGATTAACTTTCTTTGAAGAGATTTAGAAGCACACACACACTTTGCATTATTACATTTGTGTGCATTCTCTTCATATGTCACATTACACACTAGCACCTTGATTGTTATATCTTGTTGTGTATTTATGTGTCTTGTAATTCGTTTCCTGATAGTGTTCAGAAACGTCCGCGCATGCACTAGAATGTGCTTGGTTTTACGCGAAGACCGTCTACGGAGAATGCCCTTGGCTTCTCCTTGGTTTTCACCTTTATTGGTGATCGGCGGTTATGATCGGTGGCCTGGCTGCCGAATGAAACCGCTGTTTGCTTCCAGAAGTGTCTGGAGCAATTCTGCGGTCATGATCGGTGGTCACGACCGCCGTTCGAAACCGCCATTCATACCTGATCGATTTATTCTCTCGGGTTTGATTTGGCGGTTGGATCGGCGGTCACGAAACCGCCGTTGTTCCCCTATTCTTCTCGGGTTCATTTCGGCGGTTAGAATCGGCGGCCTGGCCGCCGATTGAAATCACCGAACGGTGCATTTCAAGGGCAAACTTGTCTTTTCACATGCCCTGTTCTTGATGTCTATAAATATCACACTTTCTCATTTTCAGAATTAATGTTCTTTAACTCTAAGAACCCTAAACTTCAAAGAGAGACATTTGAGAGAAAATCAAATCAAGAACACCTTTTTAACACTAAAAAACTATTCTCATATGCATCAAATTATCATCTAGCATTTTCTAGCATAGTTAGGATGCTTGCTTGCATGGGTTTTGGTCAACACATATTCTTTGGTAAGTTCTTCACTATTATCATATATAATTAGTGTTTTATTTATCATTGACATCTCTTATATTATTTGTATGCTCTTAGAATATATTCTAGATACAAATTAGAGATTGTTGTGTTGACATGATTGAGTGTTGTATTTTGATAGCTATCTAGGTTTTCATAATCTATGTTTAGCTAAGCTATTTGACATGTCATCTAGCTATTAATATCTAGGATTGAATTTATTGCAAAATCATCATTCTAGATAAGCATATAGAGTAACCTAGCTCTAATTGCATTTTTGGATATTTCATATATTCACATAGGTTGTATTATCTCTTCTTAGAGAATTAAGTCTTGTGTTGCTATCGGGATTAGGTAGCTTAAATCACAAGCAATCGGACTAGGTCCACTTATACCGGGATTAGGTAGTTGTGATGATTATTGATCGGGATTAGATCATTTAAACCGGGATTAGGTTGTAATCATTTCAATTAGTGGATTCGAGGTTCGTGTTTGGCTCACATAACAGCCCGTGGTTTTTCCCGTGAGGGTTTCCACGTAAATATCAAGTGTTATTTACATTCCGCACCTTATTACACTTGTTATATTATTGTGACTAGTTAGGGGCATTTTCGTAATCTTGTCCTTAAACAAAAATTGGGTAATAAAGCTTAAAATCTATTCACCCCCTCTAGATAATATTTAGAACACACCGAGCATTATTCCTTTCAGAACGGGATTAGGTGATGATTCCCCAACGTCTAAAGAGCCGAAATGAGGTCGGGACGAGGGCGACGCCGTCGATGACAGTACTCCGCTAAAACGCCGTCGTCCTAGCAAGAATCAAAGAATCGGGTTGGGTTCTGGCATTGGGCCCGAAGACCCAGCCTGAATCGCTGATGAAGACGACGATGAGGCTGAAATCGAGGCAGATGAGGGGAATGCCCGGACTATCGGTCTAACTGGGGTTCACATAGGCCCATTGTCCTCCTTCCACGACGGCCGGATTGTCCCGGACTCTGTCTGTACATCCAAAACTCTTCTCCGATTGAGGAGGACCTTTAGGATACCGGACTACCTCTCGCTGTCTCTCCCTCATCGGGATTATGACGTTTACACCCCCTCTGAAGGTCGTCTGCTGATCCATGTAGCCGCCTTTGAATGCGGGGTCCGGCTTCCACTTCACCCTTCCTTCCGCCGAATACTTGTAGCTTTGGAACTAGCCCCACTCCAGATTTCTCCCGGGTTCTGGAAGAACTTGACGGGGTTCTTGGTGCTCTGGAGAGAGCAATGTGAGAGGGACAATATTCAGAGGGAAGCGGGCATCGACAAGATCCGCTACATCTACCAGGTAGCCAGCCTATCACCCCGGAATCAGTTTTATTTGAGACCCAGTAATAAAATGAAGTTCGTCGTACCTGGGGCAAACGTGAAATATAATCCCCCCTGGAAGAACGAATGGATAGTAGTCGAAGGGGAATGGGGCCGCTTAGTGCACATCGGGGGGACCGAATATTTCGTTCCCACCTAGTTATTGTTTGGATTATGCCCAATAGCAAAAGTATAATATTGTAATTGACAATCTTTTTCATATTAATAAAGTGATTTCTGGTTTAACAAATCTTATAGCATTTATAGTTTAATATTATAATTGTCAAAGTAAATAATCATAAGGTCTAAAGACTATGAGAAAAAAAGAATTGTTCGTACATCTGGATATGTATGAGGTAGACACAATTCTTTAGTTAGTCTTGAATAATGTTCACAACTTAAGTTAAAGGTTGGGCACCTTTATCTTGTTAAAGTTGTAGAATTCTTTTGCTAGCATTTGAATGGGATCAAATGAGATATGATGAGTCTAAAATCATCGGAGTGTCTTCGAGTAAAAGAATCTAGTGCACTGGGTGCATTGAACTGGATCACAATGAAAAACTTTATCTAGAACTGTCAATAGATAATAGTCTTTTCATTATCAGGACAATCGGAGAGTCTATCTTAATCCTGAGATAAATGATAGACTTATGGTTGCAAGTGATATCATTTGAGTTATCAATGAGTACAATTATATAGCATAGTCTATCCTCGATAGTTTGGTGATATTCATTTGTTAATCGATAGAGGACTTCATTTATAGATATGGACATCGTGGCTCCATTTATTAAATGAGAGTATAATATCAACATATGGATGTTTTGAGGTAATTGGATATTAAATCTCAACGCTGAGTTTTCGATAGTGACTATTGAAAACATGGCTTCTGGACAAGTCAAAATATCCAAGTTCAAAACGTGGTCATATGAGTAAATATGGTAACTTGGAGAGTTATAGGCGGTCTATGAACTCTTAGCGATTACTGATATTAATCACGAGGATACACTATCTCCAACATGATTGTCTAGGGTATGAATGAGGAACATCTTCTTATTCTATCTTTATTTAAGAGTTCAATTTTAGCTCTTTAGTGGAATGAGTTAAAATTAATGGATCGGACCTAAGTGAATCATTTGTTGATTGTGATTAGGTTATGTCTATTGAAGCTTAAATTTAGATAGCCTGCCAAGATCCCCAATCCACACGGACTTGCATGGATCACTTGATATATTCTACCGGACCAATTTATGGGTCCATCTAGAATTTCATTTAATATATTAAGAATATAATTTGCACATTATTTGTTTAATGGGCTGATCAATTATATTAATATATTAATGAAAGGCATGTGGGCTTGTTTCTTTTAGTAAGAATGGGTCTAGTTCACATGTGGGCTTTTTATTTAAAGTCCAATGGATTAAATAAAATAAGAAAATAATATTTGGCCCATATATATAATGTGAGGCGGCAAGGCTAAATAATTAGTCAAAAATATTATTTTATTTTATTGTTTGATTGAATGAGAATTAATTAATTATTTAATTAAGAAACAAAATCTTTTTCTGATCAGGAAATATATTTCCGAGAGTTATACTATTGGTAGTAGTATACTAAAAGTAAAAGACTTATTTGGTAAGAAAATAAATAATAAGGTTTATTTATTTAATCAAATAGGAAAGTCTTTTATTAAGTCAATAAAAGAATAAAAACACTTATGAGTTGAATTAGGGTAAATCACAAATCCTTTTTGGTAGAGGATTTTCGGCCAACCCTAATTGCATCACAAGGAGATTTCGGCAACCCTAATTAAAATAGAAGTAGAATTCGGCCACCCTATATAAGACACCATATAGGGTTCGGCCACCCCCCTAGTTTACTAGATCAATTTCTTCTTCTTCTCATACTCATAGAAAAGTGTTTGATTATTCGACCAAGACAAAAAAGAGAGAAGAGATTATTCTTTTGATAGTACACTAATTGCTTATACATCAATAGGCTTGTGTGTACAACATCGAATTAGGTTCACGCGAGTTTCGATCATTAGATTGAGAACTCAAAAGTGACCGGAATAATCTTTGTAGTCTTTTGGTTGTTTTGTGACTAACAATAAGAAAAAGAAAGTTTGTTTGTCCATTCTCAGGTACACAATTCAAAGAAAAGGGAGATCACTCTCCTAGGTGATTCATGTTCGTGCTAGGATTGAAGATCTTGCGGATTACCATCGACGTAAGTCAATCGGATCACGCGACAAAAGGTATTCTACCTTTTGTTACTTTATATGTGTGTTTAATTAATTTAAAGGGTTAAGGTTCATCAAAGGAAAATTTTTAAAATATACTAAATAACTTGTTTTTAGTCTCGCTTCCGCTACGTGTACTACGATTTTTCCCTACAGTTCTCTCCCAGAGACAAATGGAGTTCAGATGAGTTGTCTTCTGAATCCAGGGGAATTCTAACAAGGATCCAGAAGCGGGGTTATATTAACATGAAGTACCCCTCCTGTGACTCCTTCGAAGGAGCCCGGCTAGAGAGGTATCTGAGGATATCTGTCGCTGAACCGGGTGAGTGATAGTGCTTTGCCAACATCCTTCCTCCATTCTCTCTCTCTATGTTTATTATTACATATTTTCTTATGTATTCTTTTTGCAGTTTCAGCAGTCCCTCCTCCAGCATCCTCTCCTATTGCTACGGGACCGCCAATTCCGGCTTCTCAAGCACCCCGCTCTCCCATTCCTTCTCCTCCTGGCGCCGGGGTCACCTCGGGGTCTTACCCCTCGGCACCTTCCTCTCCTCTTATCTTGGTGGGGTCCCCGCTTCGTTTCCCAGACCCTTCTCTAACAAAAATTATCGCTCATCCCTCGCTTAGCGAGATGTTGGTGAAGGCAGCCAAGGTCAAAACTTCTCCAGTCCCCAAGGCGAAGCCACCCACTAAGATTGCTAAGCCTACAGTTGCAGCTGCCCCTCATTCTTCTCAGATTTCCTCCGCCATGCGCTCCACTAGGGCGGATAAGGCTAAACCTGCCCGGGTGGACAAAGGAAAGGATTCCACCTCTAGAGCTCCCCCTGCTAGCCTTTCATCCGGATCAAGGCCACAAGATAGCAGCCAAGATGACATTGTTTCCAAGTTCATCGCGACGTGTCCCGGTGGGAGTCTGCAGTCGATGTCCTCTTTGCCTATAGAGATCTTGGCTACCAAGGGAGTTTCTCTGCTTGCCGAGGTATGATTCTACTCCCTTCAAGTTGGTACACATATATAAATGCTCATGTACCTCATTTAACTTTTTTTTTTTTTTTTTTTTTAGGGCTTCAAGTTTGCCTTAGCTATCGGGCAACATGTGGTAACTTTAAAGGAGGCCAATTTGGTGCTTCAGGCCAATTTGGAAGAAGCCCGCGCTGATCTAGCCCGGTTTAAAGAAAATGTCACTGCCCTGGTCCAATCTGCAATTGAGTCTGAATCTGGGAGGCAGGCTGCTCTGGTGGAGTTGGAAAGGATGCAGCGTGCTTATGACATGGAGACTATCATTTCCACCCGGCGTAAGGCTGAGAGGGAGTCCGTCAAGGTGGAGATGGCAGTCCGTTTAGATAAGAATCGGTTCCTGCAGGGATCCGTAGAGATCTTAAAATCCCGACTGGATTCTTCCTTCACGGACGGATATTTTACTGCCTCTTACGAGGTTACCAAGGCCTTCCCACCTCCTTTCGACTTGATGACTTTTCTTGGCTGGGATCAGGACCACATTATGGCTAAGGCCGTAGCCCTTTCAGATGTTGGCCCTAACCAAGGAGGTCCCTCAAAGAATGTCTCTGTCCCGGATCCATCTTCTTTCCCTCCTATTACCGGATCTGGAGAAAATGTTGAGGAGGAATCTCAGGATCTTTCTTCCATTCATGAAGATGTTGGGCAGGCTTCTGTTCAACGCTCGAAGGTGGCGGGCTCTCTTGCTGCGACCAGCTCTCTTGAAGAAAGGCAGGCAAAATGGGGACATGCGGAGGAATCCCGGCAGGAAAAGCACGCAGGAGGGGGGGATGATATATGACTTTGCTTTTTTCTTTATTTGAATTTATTTTTGTAACTGTTTGTAGCCCGGAAATGGGGGTGGGCACCCTACCTAAGTTAATGAACTCCTTCCAATCTTGCAATCATTATCTTTACCCTCCTAATATGCTGGCTTGTTGAACTTATGCCTTGCCCCAAGATGGTGCTTGTATGTTTGAACGTGATCCAAGTAAAGACTATCCTGATTCCTGTATAGTTTTAACTTCCATCTTAACTTGCTGGTGGACGGTAGGTCTTCAGTTTGTCTTGAATACAATCCTTAGTCAGTAATATCTCTTAGTAGAAATCAGCTATTAGATATTATGTCTGACCATTGCTCATTTAACTTTGCTGATTTTTTTGTTGGGAATCCTGGTGATGGTTTCACCTTAGTCACCTATCAGGGTGAAACGTTTGGCTCCCAGGTGTAATGGCCTAGTTCCCTGATGCCTTGTTTCTGAGCGGCTACTAAAGCTGTAAGGATTCCCTTTTGTTGATTGGCTTATTTCGTGGTCAAACCACATGTTGGGGTTTGGTTGTAAGGGTAGTCTAGGTCATTAAGGTTGAAGATCAAAGACCCTTTCCAAGACCTCAAGAGGACAAGCACCAAAGGTATATCTTGTGCTTACTTTGGCTTGAAGAGATATAGTTGCACACACACACAACATGCATAACTCTTATTCTTGAATGTTGTGTTTATATTTTGTGTGCATTGTGCTTTATTGTTTATTCAATGTCTCTTCTTGCATTAAATTGATTGCATCTTGTTTTATGAAATGCCATAACATGATAGGCATTAGGATGCATTCAATATCCACACTTGCACTTCATGTATGTTAGCTTTTAGTGTGGTGTAATTCGTTTCCCGAAGGATGTTCGGAAACGTCCGCGCGTGCACGTTGATGTGCTTTGTTTTGCGCGATGATCGCCGGTGGAGATGCCTTTGGCTTCTCCTTGGTTTCACCATTTGTGGTGAAACGGCAGTTACGTTCGGCGGCCAGGCCGCCGTTAGAAACCGCCGAATGAGACCTGATTGAAATATATCTCTCGGGTCCAAAACGGCGGTTGGGATTGGCGGTTTAGAAACCGCCGAACGAAGTCACCGAAGTTCCCCTGTTCCGCTCGGGAGCCATTCGGCGGTTCAATTCGGCGGCCTGGCCGCCGATTGAAACCGCCGATCGGTGCGTTTCAAGGGTAAAATTGTATTTTCACCTGCCCTGTTTTTTGGTCTCTATAAATACATCCTTATCTCTGGTTCAGAATACAAGTCTTGCATCCTAAGAACCCTAGAGAGATATTTAGAGAGACTTGAGAGAAAAAGCTTAAAGATCACATCTTTAATTCTCTAAACCCATTCCCACATGCACAAATCATCATCTAGGCATCATCTAGGTTCATCTAGTATATGCTAATGCATGGGTCTTCTTCAACACACATGGTATGATTTGTTGAACACTTTTATCTTACATAATTAGTGTTTCTACTTATCAATTTTATCTCATATTTTACTTATATGTGTTTAGATTAATTTCTACATATAAGACTGAGATTATGTGTTGATTGGGTTATTATTTGTTAGCTAGGCTTTAATGTTCATATACCATCTAGCTAATTGATCTCATTTGTTGATTGAGATTATTTTTCATAGCTTATTTGATTAGGTCATTATTGCCTAAAAGCTATGCCATGAACATTCTTGTGTGATGTATTGATAACTAGGTTGATAGATTGTTTTTTAATCAACTAGTTAATCCTTTGAATGTTTATGGGTTTTATATGATAGCTTTGTATCTAGGATTGGTTATCCTTTACTTAGCTAAAGTTATATGCCATGACATATAGCTATATGTGATATCTAGGATTGATTATATTGTCATCTTATAATCCTAGGTAAGCATTTAGAGTACCCTAGCTCTTATTGCTTTAATTGAATATTCATACATATTCACATAGGGTTGTGCATCTCTTTTGAGAGATTGAAGTCTTGGTCTAGGGTTGCTATTACAGGCCCGCTGGGTAGTAGTGGTGGGTTACAGACCGGGATTAGGCTGTAAACATCATTACAAGTAGTGACTTCGAGGATCAAGCAAATTGGACTAGAGCCGCTATAAAAGGCCCGCGTGGTAGATTAGAGGGTGCTCACGCCAAGAGTAGTGTATCAGGGGATATCACTAGGGATTGAACCAAGAGTGACGAGTGGTAGTGTCCATAGCCTGAGGTTATCTAGGGTGAGGGTCCGAGAATCACTTGAGGGTGTAACCGTCTTTTCATATAGTGGATTTTGAGGTTCGAGTGTGGCGCACTTACCAGCCCGTGGTTTTTCCCTGTTGAGGGTTTCCACGTAAACATCAAGTGTCATTTATTATTTCCGCATCTTATTACACTTGTATGTATTTTTGACTAGTAGGGGCATTTTCGTAAAATTGACTTGCATGCGAAAATTGGGTAATATTTAATAAAATCTATTCACCCCCCCTCTAGCTTTATATAGAACACGCCTCGAGTATTTAATTACTTTCAATTGGTATCAGAGCGGGTTCCTAGATATACTTAGGTGATCCAAGCTCATTTTTGGTGTGTTGTGCATTTTGTATGATTATTGTTTTTGACATACATCTTGCATTCATTCAACGCAAACACTATGAGTGAATTTGAGCGAGAAGAAAATAACTCCGATGAGGAGATGTCCCTCTAAGGTGAGAGAGGAGACGAAGATGAAAGGGCGTTGCTCACATCACCAAAGAGCTTCAAGCCCAAGCCTTCCTCAATCTTGGTCTAACCAACCAAGAAGGCTAACTTCCCTTAACCTACGATCTTAATAGGGAAGTGATCAATCATGCAAGCTCAACCGAGCAAGCAACCTTGTCTTGGTCATCATCAAAGGAGGAGAGATCCTATCCAACTACCAAGACAACCACAACGACAAGGGAAAGCACTTTTGCATGCTCAAGGGAATGGTAAAATTCCTAACCTTATCTCCTCTTGTCATTTGTGTGGTATTGTTGGTCATGTTAGACCAAGTTGCTTGCATTACATTTAAATATGTAATCTTATATGCATGATTGAAAAGAAAAAGGCTAGAGCTAAGATGCATGTCCTTAAAAAGGAAGAAAATCATTTGCATGATCCTTTGCCATCTAGAACTCTAGAACCTATGACCACTAGGTATGTTATTGAGACACCTAAGTGGATTAGAAAAGACGAACCCGCTTGCTACGAGACAAACATGTCTCAAATAGGTTCAACTAGGTCCTATGGACTTGGTAAGTCTTTTAGACCTCATGCCCTTCATTGAAGTGGTGTGGATATTTGACCCTATATGGGGAACTTAAGCAAAGAGAGCTATTTTGCATCTAGTCACTTGCAAAAAATTTGAAATATCTTGTGCTTCTCTTTTTGTTGCTTGAGTAAGCTTGGTTACACTATGTATACATATTTTCTATTCAATAAGTGTGATCAATGCTTGTATTGCAATCCATGTCATATTTATGTTCAAACATGCATTTTTGGACTAGGAGATATTTACATAGGATTTAATTTGAATGACCTATAATGATCTCCATGACATGATGATTGCTAAATGACATGCTAAATGCTAATCTTAAAAAGCATGTTTTGATGATTGCATTTCTTAACTGCAAAAAATGTGTGAAAAAGCTTATGAGACTCAAATGAAAAAGGATCTTGTATCCATTCAAGGATTTTACAATCCAAATGTCTCTCTTTCTTTATTGGTTGAACATGTCTACTATCATACGGATATCTTATCCGGAAAAATCAAGTAGGGTGCAAAGTCGCTCATGACATGTTTGGCTTATAAAGTTGGATATAGTTGTTCTTAAATTGAAATCAATGAAAACCTATATCCTTGCTTCTCTCATGACATTGGTGAAATTGGTTTGAATTCATATTAAAAACCTTTGTCATTTGCTTTGCCAAATACCATGGTATTTTGGACTTAAATGCTACATGTCTTGTATGCAAAGCAATTTTTTTTGATTCACACATTTTCTTTAAATAAATCTCCTTGTTTCTCTCCAATAAATTGAGATTGCATAAAGTGACTTATATTGATTATGCATATACTAGAATGCTACTATCTCTCTTTGCCTTGAGTGACCCGGTTGGGGACTACTCCTTTGTCTATATCATGACAAAAAGGGGGAGTAGGTTGTGGTAAGGGGAGTTGCAAATTGTAGTAGCAATTGTGCATGTTGGGGAGAATACTTATTGAGGGGGAGTAACCCTTTGAGGGGGAGCATTTGCACATTCATACATTGCATGATGTTGTACTTAAATTCTTAAATGCAAATGCTTGTTTTATCTCACTTGATTCATCTCACCTTTTCTTGTATTGGAAAGTATAGAAACTGTGCTTTCAGGGATTGATTGTTCTACTTGAGATTGAAGACTTCAAGACTATTTATCTTATCTCGTTGTAAAGTAGAAAATCATAGTAGACCCGTAGTTTCTATTATGTTGTGAGGAATCAATGTGAGTGGTGGTTTTGTCACGAAATAGCCAAAGGGGGAGATTGTAAGGATTCCCTTTTGTTGATTGGCTTATTTCGTGGTCAAACCACATGTTGGGGTTTGGTTGTAAGGGTATTCTAGGTCATTAAGGTTGAAGATCAAAGACCCTTTCCAAGACCTTAAGAGGACAAGCACCAAAGGTATATCTTGTGCTTACTTTGGCTTGAAGAGATATAGTTGCACACACACACAACATGCATAACTCTTATTCTTGAATGTTGTGTTTATATTTTGTGTGCATTGTGCTTTATTGTTTATTCAATGTCTCTTCTTGCATTAAATTGATTGCATCTTGTTTTATGAAATGCCATGACATGATAGGCATTAGGATGCATTCAATATCCACACTTGCACTTCATGTATGTTAGCTTTTAGTGTGGTGTAATTCGTTTCCCGAAGGATGTTAGGAAACGTCCGCGCGTGCACGTTGATGTGCTTTGTTTTGCGCGATGATCGCCGGTGGAGATGCCTTTGGCTTCTCCTTGGTTTCACCATTTGTGGTGAAACGGCGGTTACGTTGGGCGGCCAGTCCGCCGTTAGAAACCGCCGAATGAGACCTGATTGAAATATATCTCTCGGGTCCAAAACGGCGGTTGGGATCGGCAGTTTAGAAACCGCCGAAGTTCCCCTGTTCCGCTCGGGAACCATTCGGCGGTTCAATTCGGCGGCCTGGCCGCCGATTGAAACCGCCGATCGGTGCGTTTCAAGGGCAAAATTGTATTTTCACCTGCCTTATTTTTTGGTCTCTATAAATACATCCTTATCTCTGGTTCAGAATACAAGTCTTGCATCCCAAGAACCCTAGAGAGATATTTAGAGAGACTTGAGAGAAAAAGCTTAAAGATCACATCTTTAATTCTCTAAACCCATTCCCACATGCACAAATCATCATCTAGGCATCCTCTAGGTTAATGCGCAACACTCGAACCTCGAAATCCACTATATGAAAAGACGGTTACACCCTCAAGTGATTCTCGGACCCTCACCCTAGATAACCTCAGGCTATGGACACTACCAATCGCCACTCTTGGTTCAATCCCTAGTGATATCCCCTGATACACTACTCTTGGCGTGAGCACCCTCTAATCTACCACACGGGCCTTTTATAGCGGCTCTAGTCCAATTTGCTTGATCCTCGAAGTCACTACTTGTAATGATGTTTACAGCCTAATCCCGGTCTGTAACCCACCACTACTACCCAGCGGGCCTGTAATAGCAACCCTAGACCAAGACTTCAATCTCTCAAAAGAGATGCACAACCCTATGTGAATATGTATGAATATTCAATTAAAGCAATAAGAGCTAGGGTACTCTAAATGCTTACCTAGGATTATAAGATGACAATATAATCAATCCTAGATATCACATATAGCTATATGTCATGGCACATAACTTTAGCTAAGTAAAGGATAACCAATCCTAGATACAAAGCTATCATATAAAACCCACAAACATTCAAAGGATTAACTAGTTGATTAAAAAACAATCTATCAACCTAGTTATCAATACATCACACAAGAATGTTAATGGCATAGCTTTTAAGCAATAATGACCTAATCAAATAAGCTATGAAAAATAATCTCAATCAACAAATGAGATCAATTAGCTAGATGGCATACGAACATTAAAGCCTAGCTAACAAATAATAACCCAATCAACACATAATCTCAATCTTATATGTAGAAATTAATCTAAACACATATAAGTAAAATATGAGATAAAATTGATAAGTAGAAACACTAATTATGTAAGATAAAAGTGTTCAACAAATCATACCATGTGTGTTGAAGAAGACCCATGCATTAGCATATGCTAGATGAACCTAGATGATGCCTAGATGATGATTTGTGCATGTGGGAATGGGTTTAGAGAATTAAAGATGTGATCTTTAAGCTTTTTCTCTCAAGTCTCTCTAAATATCTCTCTAGGGTTCTTGGGATGCAAGACTTGTATTCTGAACTAGAGATAAGGATGTATTTATAGAGACCAAAAATAGGGCAAGTGAAAATACAATTTTGCCCTTGAAACGCACCGATCGGCGGTTTCAATCGGCAGCCAGGCCGCCGAATTGAACCGCTGAATGGCTCCCGAGCGGAACAGGGGAACTTCGGTGACTTCGTTCGGCGGTTTAGAAATCGCCGATCCCAACCACCGTTTCGGACCCGAGAGATGTATTTCAATCAGGTCTCATTCGGCGGTTTCAAACGGCGGCCAGGCCGCCGAATGTAACCGCCGTTTCAGCAAAAATGGTGAAACCAAGGAGAAGCCAAAGGCATCTCCACCGGTGATCATCGCGCAAAACAAAGCACATCAACGTGCACGCGCAGACGTTTCCGAACATCCTTCGGGAAACTAATTACACCACACTAAAAGCTAACATACATGAAGTGCAAGTGTGGGTATTGAATGCATCCTAATGCCTATCATGTTATGGCATTTCATAAAACAAGATGCAATCAATTTAATGCAAGAAGAGACATTGAATAAACAATAAAGCACAATGCACACAAAATATAAACACAACATTCAAGAATAAGAGTTATGCATGTTGTGTGTGTGTGCAACTATATCTCTTCAAGCAAAAGTAAGCACAAGATATACCTTTGGTGCTTGTCCTCTTGAGGTCTTGGAAAGGGTCTTTGATCTTCAACCTTAATGACCTAGACTACCCTTACAACCAAACCCCAACATGTGGTTTGACCACGAAATAAGCCAATCAACAAAAGGGAATCCTTACAAAGACTAAATAAAGAATTGTGTCTACCTCATACATATCCAGATGTACGAACAATTCTTCTTTTCTCATAGTCTTTAGACCTTATGATTATTTACTTTGACAATTATAATATTAAACTATAAATGCTATAAGATTTGTTAAATCAGAAATCACTTTATTAATATGAAAAAAATTGTTAATTACAATATTAGATTCTTGCTATTGAGCATAATCCTAACATTTTGGATTTCCATCTGGTGGACAAAGCTCTCTATGTGACTCACGGGATCCTCCGATCTAGAATACTTCTCAGTGGGTATTTTGAACTTGGGGGGCAACTCGGCTTCTTGAATCCTCCTGGAAAATGGCGCGTTTATCTCCCCCAGGGGGTTCTTCCGAGTACCCCATTGCTTTCCTTTCTTTAATTCCTCGAGCTCCTTCGCCGTCTTAGCCATCTGATCCTCAAGGCATTTGGATCCGTTATGTCCGCATCGTGCCACCGAGTCTTCATTGTCCGAGGTTTCTAATTCTCCATCAAGTTCCTTACGCTCCTCTTCCCGCAGTTGGGTACCCTGCTGGTCCCTCCTAGATCCAGTACTGCCACCAGTGTCGGGCTGGGGATTCCTTTTTCTTGCCGCCGGCCTTGTTGTTGACTGGGCCCTTCTTGGTGGGATATCGGTAGCTGATTTCGCCAATCGATGTCTGAGATCTTGGGGATGATTCCGTGTTGGTAAAGGCGGCCCGAGTCTGTCAAACACCAGTGCCCGGGTACTTGGTCCTGCTCCTTCTGCCAATCTGGGTGCTTCAAAGGGTATCCCTTGGGTGATCATCCGAAGGCGGACGCTCTCTACATAGGCAGCAGCATGTTGCTCTATGGCCTCCCGAGTCACTTTCGGGACCGTGGGGTCCTGTGGTGCTGATCCGGGATTAGGTGGTGGGACTGGTACTGGGATCTAGCTTCTGGTTCCCTTTTTTTTCCTTTGATTTCTCTGGATGGAAGCGAAGGAATGGGGTCCTGAGTTCGTGGGTTGCCCTGGGAGGATCGGAGCCTCATCTTCTATTTTCTTCTGAGTTGAACTTGAAAGTTTGTTAATGGTGGGGGGTTGTTTCCCACAAACGGCGCCAAAGTGTTAACCCAAAATTGTCACCGGGGTGCAATTTAGAATTAACGGTATGTGATGGACCCAGATCTAAATAGACCTGGGCTAGCGGGATACTCTATACCCCGATATTCCGCTGGTTCACTGGAATCTGCTAGGCAAGATATTGCATGTATGTAACAGACCCGGATCGGGATTGACTGGGACCAGCGAGATACTTAGTAGCCTGGTATCCCGCTGGGTATCATGAATACGATATTATGATGAATGCAAGTAATGGGATGGATGAGTTTCTTATACGATGGATGTATGAAAGCTGAAAGGCAGTTTATATATATATATATATGTGTGTGTGTGGATTTGAAATACGATCTTTACAACTCGGTATTTGAACTATCAGTATTACAGCATGGAAGAAAATAAAGCCTAAAGGAGAACGATGGAGATGGAGCTTTTCGTGCCTGTCGATAAGTAGAAAAAGTGAATTAGGGTTTCGATCCCCTTTTTCCTATGAACATATGATTAATATATAGGCCCGCTTTCTTGCTGAGCACTCCTAGAACCTCGGTCTAGGGTTTCAGTGATACACGGGTCTTCCTGTGGAGTCCGACAAATTCGTCGGGAAATTGATCCCCAAAGACCTGTTGATTCCTTCTTTTCCGGCTCCCAAATGAGTTGACTCCTATTTAAAATAGGATACTAAATTGGCGGGAATGAATGTCGCGTTGTAGCTTGAGTTTTTATCTTGAACGGTGACATTTAATGTTTGTTTTTATATGTAGTCTACTCTTCGGGGTGCCCCCTTCCTGCTCCAGCGGGGTCGATCTACTGGGATCCTGGTATATGTCTTGCCATGTGTTTCTCTGGTTGGGGTACCCCGGGTACCCTGCGTCTCTCATGCTCCTTTAAAAGCGATGTTCGTGGATATCGGGGTTTCAAGTAGCGGGGTACCAGGATACTCGGGTATCGGGGTATCTGGGGTAGTTGGGTGCCAGGATCTGGTGATGGTTGTGTCTCCCAGGCCCCTACTTATTTTTTTGCTTCCTAGTTCTTTTCATGGTCTCGGGGATTCTGGACATGGCCGGGGTGGGTAAAGGCTCTTTCTCTAGCCCGTCAGCTAGCAGGCGGGGTACCCGGACATCTTTTCGCTTCTACTTTGGATCCCGGCTTTCTTCTGTAAGCTAGTGGAAAATTCTTTTTTGATCTTTGCCAATTATGGCGGTTAACACCTTCATTAGAATTTCTTTGAGTTCAATTTCCTTATTTTTGCTTTTGTTTCATTTTTGCTTAGAATAAGGGTGTGTATTGGATTTCGGTAGAAGTTGGAGGATGATTGTGTTTATTGATGATATTTGATAGAATGGAATACTGAAGATATACTTGTCATAGTTGAATATTCTTTTTAGATGAGTTGTGCATTATAGGATGAGTGGTCACTTTGCCAAATTTTTTACAAACATTGGACATCTTTGATCGTATGAGAAATATAAGGTTCCCATTTATTGATTGTCTAATTTCGTAGACAAACAACATTTGGGGTTCATTGTAAGGGTAGCTTAGGTATTGGTGTTCTTGTTCAATGCCCTTTGAAGACCTCATCATTGATAAGCACCAAAGGTAATTTCTAAGTGCTTACTTGCTTTGAAGAGATAGTTGCACACACTCATAACTCATGCATTTGTTTATCTCTTGTATGTTGTGTGTCTTATATGTGTGTATTATTGTTCATTAATCTCTTCATGCATGTTCTTAAATGATTGCATCTTATACATTGAAATGCCATAACATTTAGGCATTTGGATGCAAAGCCATGTATCTTGTTGCTTAAAATTGCTCATTCTTTTCTCTTAAGCTTAGCATGGGTCAAGAGACCGCTGTCGGTACCGCTGCCAAAGCCGTAGCGGTAGCCACAGCGGTAAGATGGTTTGTTTGCATCACTCCTGACCGCTGTGAATTTCTCACAGCGGTTCGCGTACAGTGCGCACCGCTGTCATTACCGCTGTGGAAGCCACAGCGGTAGGCATAATGGTTTCATACCTGACACATTTTTAATGCATCGTTGTCATTACCAGTGGTAACGACAGCGGTTTGTGCCCTGTTTTTATCAAAACGGTGTTTCATCATCTTAGCTTCCTATATATATGCCTCTTTGACTTTAGGTCAATTAAGTGAGTTGATTTTCAGATTTCATACTTAGGATATTTTTCAAAGCAAGAAAAATACACAAGAACTCACCTTTCATTACTCAAACATCATTCCATGATCATCAATCATCATCTAGCATCATCCTTGATCATCTAGATATCATTTTGCATGGATTCTTCATCACACTTTGCTTGGTAAGTTTTTCACTAATATCTTACACATTTTGTGTCTTTCTTTGCAAGCAATCTCATTTATAACTTGTATGTTATTAATATAAATTGTTAACCCAAAATTGTCACCGGGGTGCAATTTATAATTAACGGTATGTGATAGACCCGGATCTAATTAGACCTAGGCTAGCGGGATTCTCTATATCCCAATATTCCTCTGGTTCACTGGAATCTGCTAGGCGAGATATTGCATGTATGTAACGGACCCGGATCAGGATTGACTGGGGCTAGCGAGATACTTAGTAGCCTGGTATCCCGCTGGGTATCATGAATCCGATATTATAATGAATACAAGTAATGGGATGGATGAGTTTCTTATACGGTGGATGTATGAAAGCTGAAAGGCAGTTTATATATATATATATATATATATATATATATATATATATATGTGTGTGTGTGGATTTGAAATACGATCTTTACAACTCGGTATTTGAACTATCAATATTACAGCATGGAAGAAAATAAAGCCTAAAGGAGAACGATGGAGATGGAGCTTTTCGTGCCTGTCGATAAGTAGAAAAAGTGATCTAGGGTTTCGATCCCCTTCTCCTATGAACATATGATTAATATATAGGCCCGCTTTCTTGCTGAGCACTCTTAGAACCTCGGTCTAGGGTTTTAGTGATACACGGGTCTTCCTGTGGAGTCCGACAAATTCGTCGGGAAATTGATCCCAAAAGACCTGGTGATTCCTTCTTTTCCGGTTCCCAAATGAGTTGACTTCTATTTAAAATAGGATACTAAAAGATGGGAATGAATGCCGCGTTGTAGCTTGAGCTTTTATCTTAAACGGTGACGTTTAGTATCCGCTTTAATATGTAGTCTGTTCTTCGGGGTGCACACCTCTTGTTTCAGCGAAGGTCGGTCTGCTGGGATCCTGGTATATATCTTGCCATGTGTATGTCACATGTTTTGCTGGTCGGAGTACCCCAGGTACCCCGCGTCTCTCTTGCTCCTCTAAAAACGATGCTTACAGATATCGGGGTTTCAAGTAGCGGGGTACCAGGATATTCGGGTATCGGGGTAGCAGGATCTCGTGATGGTTGTGTCTTCCAGGCCCCCCTTATCCTTTGGCTTCCTAGTCCTTTTCCTGGTCCCGGGGATTCTAGACCTGGCCGGGGTGGGTAGAGGCTCCTACTTTAGCCCATCAGCTAGCAGGCGGGGTGCCCGGACATCTTTCCGCTTCTACTTTGGATTCCGACTTTCTTCTCAAGGCTTGTGGAAAATTCTTTTTTGATCCCCGCCATTTTTTGGCGGTTAACAGAAGTCCCCCCTAACTTGAACACTGGTATCTTGCTGGGGTTGGAGTTAGGATTCCCGTGTCCGTTTGAAGGATTTTCCGCATGTCTTCAGCCATTAATCCTTGTTTCCTTTTAGGTTTCAGTAACCGCCCTTCCCCTGCTTATAAACAGTCCTCTCTCCCCCTCTTCTGTTGTTATGCTTCGCTTGCCTTTCAGAAATCAAGAACCGAAATCTTCCCTTTCTTTCGAATCTTTTCTTTTTAACAATGGCATCTCCCTCAAAGCTTCCTACCTCCACTCAGGATGTTCCTTCACCTTTTATGCCTGCCCCCTCAGGTTCTCCTTCTGTCTCTTCGTATCTTTCTGGTAGCCAAAAGGAGGATTCAGCAGCGAGTTTACAGTCGATCAAGGGAAAAAAGTGTAATCGTGGTGATGGAGATGTTACTGGAGATGGTATCTCGTCCCAGCGTCGTCGCTCTACGAGGAATCCCCGAATCGGGTTGGGTTTTCGTAATGAACCTGAGAATCCGGTACAGATAGTGGACGAATGTAAGGTTGTTGGCGTTGATGACAAAAAAGGGGAGGAGGCAGGCGACATTCTTCCTGTGGATTCTTTGGGAATTCTTGTTGGGCCCCTCCCTCCTTTCGGTGAAGGCCGCATAATCCCGGATTCAGTCTGTACTGCCGTTACTTTAGCCTGGCTCATGAGGGTTTACAGGATCCCGGATGCTATCCATCTTTCCCTTCCTCACCGGGGGTATGATGTCCGGGGGTATGATGTGTACACTCCCCCCGTAGGTTGCCTACTACTCCACGTGGCCGCCTTTGAGTGTGGCGTTCGACTTCCTCTTCACCCCTCTATTAGCAGGCTGCTTGTTGCTTTAGGATTGGCCCCGCTGATGAGGTCGTTTGTGCACATAAAAACAATATAAATATATGAGTTATCTTGTAGGAAAATAATGTTTTACCACTTGGGAATCCCTTTTAGGATATGAAATGTAATAATGGTAAGTTGGATTCATTCCACAGGGAAATGAAGTAATGGTTAGGTTGATTAACTAATCTAAGATTGCGATAATATAAATCATAATAAGTGGATAGTGGGTGGTTTAAAATACCACAAAACATGCATAAAGTAAAAGTAATAAAAGTGATAGGGAAAATAGAATCTCAACAATCTAAAATAAGAGAAGTGGGTGAATTCAATTAAGAGATACGCTAGAGGATTAGTGAAGTTGAAAATGGATTAAGGGTGCTTTTTAAACTATCATAAAGAACCAATCTCAAATGGATTAACCTCACAACAAGGTTTGGATTATTGTGGTTGGTATTTCCTACAATAATCCATCATATTTATTGAATTCTTTAATCAAATAAGGTTGTCATTCCAAAGTGATTATAAAATAGATTATTCTAGCAAGATTATGATTAATAGGTTGATATACAAATCAATCATATAGTGACAAGAATCTAAAGATATAACAAATAGAAAATAAATAGAGATTCAATTAAAATATAGTCAAGCAACCCTAAGTCCAAATGTTTCCAACACCAACCCCATAAATTGGGGGTTTTAGCTACACATAGTTACAAATAGGAAAAGAGAGTAAATAATGAGGAAATCACCCGTAGGTCACCTTCTTTAGTGCTCAATCCTTTCCCTCCTTAGATGCTCCTTGTGTACTAGTGTTATGAGTGACAAATGGTGTGTGACTAAGGTAATAAGGTGAAGAAAATATGGTGAGAGAGAAATGATTTTGGTGAGGTAGGATAGATTTGGTGTTGAGTGTTTGATGGAAAATGTAGTTCAAGGTTAGAAATGGAGGAATTTGGAAGTGGGAGTCATGGAAGAAAATCTAGGTCTAAAATGCTAAGTAAAAAGTGTTATCTCTAAAACTCTGTATATTTCTCTCTAGTTCAAACTCAGAGAAGAGGGATATTTATACTGGCTTGATTTTTGTACTGAAAATCTCTTGGAAAGCTGATGTGGCGGGAATGTCGCTATTTGTGTTGCCATGGCGACCTCATGGCGACCTCACCAAAATCATTTCGCCCTTTGCAAATGGCGATACTGAGGAATTTGGGAGGAGGTCGCTATTTGTCATTGGGTGTCGCCATGGCGACATGCAAATGGCAACCATACCTGATGCACTTTCTTGGAGAAATATGGTATGTCGCCATGGCAACCCTAGGGCGACCAAATGATGGTTTTACAAACCATTCTGTCACCATGGCGACCCTAGGGCGACCAACTGGTGGTTTTACAAACCATTCTATCGCCATGGCGACCCTAGGGCGACCAACTGGCGATCTTTCTTTAGCAAGTGGCGAGAATGCCCTGCTTCATATCTTTATGCTCTTCTTTCATACTAAGTTCTTCTTCTTTTTCACAATTTCCTTTGAGGCCTCATAAACCTGAAACACTTGATTTTACAATATTAAATATGGGGAAATGCCCGAGAATTAAGCACAAAGAGTAGGAAATAAGGGTATAAAATCGTACCATATTTGGTTCGATCAAATACCCCCAAACCTATCTTTTGCTCGTCCTCGAGCAAAACAATCATCAATCAACCCCTAGACATTTATCAAGCTATTTCACAGCAAAATATTTAAACAAGTTCAAATCAACCTATCAAGATTCTACTAGCCATTGATTGATAAGCGAAACCAAATAATGAAGAGATTAAAACATTGATGCACTAGTGAGGACCTATTCATGTAAGAAAATGTCAAGTAAAAATTAAAAACATGCCACTTTTAGATATGATTGCACGCAGCGCGATCTCACATTCAAAAATGCCTAAGCTTCAAAGCAAAGGTACTGTTCAGTTTAGAATGTAATTCACCTTGATAGCTATTCCTTACCGGGTTCTATCAATGTAATTCACCTTGATAGCTATCAATTCAATTTGATAGCTAAGCTTTCCTCAAAAGTACATATGCAATATGAGTTAATTTCATAAAATCAAATTGATTGCATATGATGTTATTTTAAAACGCAATTTCTGAAAAATATGGTCCCATGAATGGATTTGCATATCATGAATTAGAAAGAACATGCGAAAACTACAATTCACAAAATGGACATTCCTAAAGATCATGAAGGTCTTTCTTTGGTTGTAACAGGGTTTTGGGTGAATGGTGAGTTAAATAAATGGTCAAAAAGATCACAAGGAACCAAATGATTATACTTTCGGCATACATTCTAGTACAAGTTCCACTTGCTTCACACATTCATTTACGCCTTTGGCGCCCATTACTTACAATAATGTTTCAAATGCATATTCACTACTCAAACTTTTCTTGAGTAGCCTATTCAATTTCTAAACCCTCTATCTAGGCCAATTGTGCCTAATTCATATTTTTCTTTTTTATTTTATCTTTTTCTTGGCTTTGCCTTTCCTTTGTCTTTTTTTTTGTTTTTTTTTTTTGTTTGTTTGTTTGTTTGCATACATCTTTTTCATTTCAATCTTTTTCTTTTTCTTTGCTTTTGCTTTTCTTTTGCTTTTGTTTTTCTTTTGCTCTAAACACAAAATTACATGCCTAGGCACATGCATCAACATTTGAACATAAAAGAGCTTACATATATAACCTAAGCCTTTAGCAAAATCATTCGGTTGAGGTAAGTCAACTATTTAGGCTATATGGTTAATTTAGATGTGGTTCACAAAATGAAAAGCTTAAGATGTATTTGGCTTCGAAAGGGCTTAGGAGCACACACATTTAAGAGGGTGAGGAAGTGTTTAGTCCAATTACAGTTTTATTTTTTTTACATGCATTGCCTAGAGTCCTTTCTAAAGGTTTGTCCATGAGCAAATCAAAGCATCCATAAGCAGTCTATAGTATTCTATGATATGCAATATTTGAGTGCAATAAGACCTATAAATGCTTAAAAGAGTGTTTGAGAGAGCGTGTTTACAGAGTGAAATATTGACAACTCAAAATATGCTTCTTTTTGGGCCGTGTTTGTGATCCTCTCGGGAATCTCCACTATTAATTCTTAGCCCTTCGAGCAACAATGATAATCCACTCTAACATTTTGAGAAAGAGATGCACGCGCTTTGTTCAATGAAGTCCCAAATGGCATGACATTAATTTAAACTATACAATGACAAAGATGAACAATTCCTCACTACTCATGTAAATCATAATCTCAATAAGCAAGGAATACTCAATATGGTAATATGGTATTATCGCAAAAATTTGAAAAAATCGGCTCAAGGCTCAATTTGTAAAACAAGCATGGAGAGTAAAGTGGTGTTGTGCAAATGACCCCCAAACCTAAATTGGACATTGTCCTCAATGTTCATGGGAGGAATAAAAATTTACATGGCGCAACCCATTCATTAAAAGCGAAAAATTCATATATCAAAGGCAATATTCAATGAGTGTCAATATGTAGGCATATTGCTCTCTTATCCTAATATGCACAATCATCCAATCGACAAATAATATGCAAGAAAGCACATAATCCCAAAATCCTCTACCAGTGTTTCAATGCACACACTTATTCTAATCAACAAAACAAGAAAAACAACGAGAAAGAAATAAAAACATGAATGAAAGATAATAATAAACATAAAGCAATAAAATATCCAACATAATAAACTGAAAATTAACCAAAGTACTAAACAATATCCAAGTAAGTAAATGATGCAAATGATGATAGTAAAAAATAATGTCTAAAAGATGGTGGTGGTATCAATCTGACTCCTCATCTGACTGCTAATAATCAACTCTTCCCTTTCCTCTCGGATCCTTCTTCCTTTGTTCTTTTGCCACAGCCGCTCTCCGGGCTTGCTCCTCTCTCCATCTCCTATGTGCTGCTGCCTTATCCACTAAAGGACCTCCTGTGGAACGAACTCCCTGATCGGTGAGTGAACGGGCTAAAACCTCCTCTAACTGGGCTGCCTCCTCAGCGGCAGACCGTGCAGTCTGTAGGACGAAGACTGGTGCCGTGACATTGGGCCCTGGTACTGTGGCTGGAAAGGATGGAGTTGCTGCGACTGGATCAGTGGTCCTCCTAGGTCTCCTAACATATGGGGTGAGCTTTAAATCCTGACGGAGCTATGTGAAGCCTATGACCACGGTCTCACTCAAATCCCTAACCAGACTCTCTAGAGTCGTCTGTCTAGTAATAATATCTGACTGCCTCATCTCTAGGTTCTTCTGCCTAGCTTCTAAAGCCAAACCATCAGCATGTAGAATATCAAAGTCAGCAGTCTGAGAGCCCATAATGCGCTCTACACCATCTACAATCCGAAGACCTATAGGCTGACTAGGATCATCAACAATAGCGGGTCCCCCAATATCCTCATCATCATCAAATCGCTCCTCATCTGGAATCACCCCATCAAACTCTGCCTATGCGCTCGTGCCGGTCTCAGATCTACGCACTCTCTTCCACCTCACAGCAGATGGTAAATCTCCATGCTTGCTTAGCAAGCGACGCCATGTAATCAAATCCATATCAGATACAGGGGGTTTAAGCACATCCCCAGATAAATCCACACCTGCCAATCTGCACGCCTCTATAATCAGGCATGGAAAAGGAAGAATATCTGACTCTGACTCATTTCGCCCAATTCTCTGAATCTCCATCTTCACTATAATTCCCACATCAATGGGCTGCCTTTCCATGATACAATGCAAAATCCGAGCTGCCTCAAAAGGAACTGTAGACCTGTGGGAAACCGGCCTAAATGAGGAGTTTATGAAGATATGCCAAAATGCGGGCTCAATCTTCAAGTTGGACTGTTTGAGAGCGTATCTTTTAGCCATCCAGATCGTCATAGGAATGATTGTCAAAGTGTTTGCGAAGTCGATCGAGTTTTTCACATATAAGGGATTCTTGGTAATCCCATCCACCATGCGTTCTCGCAACCCTTCAAATTCTAACAATGTGGTCCCAAAATAGATGTTAATGTCCGCAGCATTCAAAAAGACGGGAACCCCTCTGACCAAGATTGGACCACCTCTCATGAACTCACCGGGGTTCATGCCTGCATAAAACTCCCTCACGAGTCTCTCACTGTAATAAGGAGGAGTAGCTACTAAACTCCCCATCCTATGTCATTCACTGTCGTTGGAATGGGGGTATTCACCAAATTTTCCAAATTGATTCCCCTCTCAGGCCAAATCTTCTTTTCGCTAAATATGTCCATTCGGTCCTGAAAATCCTTATTCAGTGTGCATTCTGGTACCGTCTTCTTCGGCTTACTTCCCTTTCCTCCCTTGTTCGACAATTTCATCTTGGGAGCCATTGAGTCTCTAACTAAAATCCGGCAGCACCACGGCACTTAACTGACAAAACCACACTCTCCAATCTCTATAATCAATCACAAATATTATCTCAATGTCTCAATGTCTCAATACCTCCAATATGCACAATACCACTAGAGAAATCCAATCCTAGGCACTATTCACTTCAAATCAAACTCAAAACCACCCCTAGTGTATCTAGATGCAATGTAGGATGATTGTGAATGGAAAAATTGAAGAACTAGAGTGATTGCTTACCAATTTTGACGATTACGTGCGTGCCACGGCTTGAGAAGTTGAGAAAGTTTGAGAGGAGACACTCTTTTGTTTGTGTGGCGCTTGTGATTTAACGGCGAACACTTATATGATGATTGCCCTAGGACGCTATTTGTCCACTCAGTCGCCATGGTGACCTCATGGCGACTTCGATCAGGTCTGGTGCTTGTTGCATGTGGTCGCCATTTGTCCGTTTTGGTCGCCATATGTTCCTTTTGGTCGCCATGGCGACCTTCTGGCGACAATCACTGTTCTGTAAATTGGACCTGTTTCCTGCAAATTTCACCAAACACAACATAAGTTCATATTTCACAACATACTAACAAGGAATTTGGAACACTTAATTGAAATTTTTAAACAAGCAAAAAGACAAACAACAAGAGCTAAAATAAAATACACAAACTTTATTCAAAGCATAAAATGTAAAATTGCAAGCCCGCACTAGCGCATCCTATTATGTAAATTCAGACTGTGATGCTCATTATGAGGGTCAACCAAGCATTCATTCATCTTTCTCTTAACTACCCAAATTGGTGCTCTAGGTTCAACCCGGACTTTGTCCACTAATTCCTTTTTAACCCAAATTTTCTTGACATGATTAGGTCTCATCCTAGGTTGAGTTCTTTCATAATTAGCATGCTTCAAAAATTTAAAACACCTAGATTTAATATGACCCTTCCTATGACAAAAATAACAAGATAGGGAAGAGAAAGGAATTCTCCCTTTTTTCATTGGAATTTGAGCATTGGAGTGGCCCTCCATGGTAAGTGTTTTGATTGCTTGGTCCATTCGGTCTATCTCCACCAAATGATCACACTCCTTCACCTTGGCAATCTTCAATGCCAACTCTTTCTTGCTTAACTCTTCTTTGACTTCATCTAATGCCTTGTTCTTAGCTTCTATGCTCATAAGGGTCTTTCTCATCTTCATTGAGGATTCCTTCTCAAATTCTTCAGTGAGTTTGGCTAAATCTTCAAGTTCTTGTACAGTTGACTCATTTTCCAATGCAAGGGCTTTGTTGACCTTCTTACATTTGTGATTCTTCTTTGAAAGGTCTTCCACTTTCCTTTCAAGAGCAAACTTTTCTGCCTTAAGCATCTCTACTTCAAGCATAAGTTCTAGGTTCGTGTTCTTGAGTCCTTCAATCTCAAAATCACCTATACTCTCCTTATCTTCTTGGCTACTCTTCTCAAACAATTGAACCAAGTTGCTCACCTTTCCTCTTTTTACCTCTGATGGTTGCACATCCACCACATTGCAACTCCCAATGCTCTTTAAATCATTATTGCAAGTGCAGGGATCAAGCTCAAGCTCTCTCTCAGATGAGTGCATCACGATTCTCCTTTTGCACACATCAATCTTCATCTGAGCGGTAGCCATAAAAGGTCTACCTAGCAAAACTTGCCATCTCGCTACATCATTTGATTTCTCTTCAATGTCTAACACCACAAAATCAGTAGGAACCACTATTCTATCTACAAGAATAGGTACATCTTTTATCTCTCCATATGGTGATCGAGAAGTTCGATCCGCCAACATAAGCTTTTTCCTAGTTGGTACTAGTCCCACCAATCCTAACTTCTCATATAATGCCAAAGGCATCATGTTAATGCTTGCACCCAAATCAAGCATTCCCTTTAATACTTCACTCTCTCCAACCGATATGGGGATCACAAAACTTCCCGGATCATCTACCTTTGCTTGGAAAGCTTCTTCAAACATCATTGCCTCATCTCTAACTCTGTCCCTATTGACAAAATTCCCTTCCTTGGCTTGTTCGGTGTGACTAGGAAACTTCCCCTTTTCTTGTTTTTGGAGGGCTTCAGCAATTTGCCCCATTTGAGTTTCCAACTTCCCAAACGATGCCTCTAAGTTGCCAAACCTTTGGCCACTAGCTTGCATGAAGTTTGACAATATGTTTTCGGCCCTTTGGAAGCCTTGCATCATCCCTCTCATTTCTTCATCTACATTACGGCGAGGTTGATACTGTAGGGAAAAATACCGTAGTACGCGCAGCGGAAGCGAGACTAAAAATAGATTTAGTATGGTTTTAAAATTTTTCCTTTGATGAACCTTAACCCTCTAATTAATTAAACATATATAATCAAAAGTATCATACCTTTGTTGCGTGATCCGATTGACATTGCGTCAATGGTAATCCGCAAGATCTTCCAATCCAATCACGAACGTGAATCACCTAGGAGCGTGGTCTCCCTTTCTTTGAATTGTGTACCTGAGGATGGATAACAAAATCTTTTCTTTTTCGTTAGCCACAAAAACTTCTAAGAGATAACGAAGAACGTTCCGGTCACTTTTGAATTCTCAATCTAATGATCGAAACTCGCGTGAGCCTTATTCGAAATTGTGCACAAAACCTTTTGATGTAAAAGTTACTAGTGCACTATCGAAATAAGAACAAACTCTTCTCTCTATACCTCTTGGCCGAAATTATCACACTAGTCTAAGAGTTGGATTCTATTTTTCTCAAGTAAAAGAAAAAACTCTCAAGTCCAAAGACTTTTTTTTGGGTTAGCCAAATTCTATACAAAGAATATATATATATAATAAGTGGCCGAATTCCCTTGCTAAATATGTTATATATCTCTGCTGCACCATATATAAGTCAATATATATATCTATATATTCTGCATAATGTATATTGTATATATAAGTCAATATATATATTATATATGCCTTTATTTTCTGCATGCTTTTTATATAAACTATATATATTGCGGCTAAGTGCCATATATATCATATATTTTTATGTCTTGACTAATTGCCATATAAATCATATGTATATATCTATTAATCTTTAGAATTCAACCCTAATCCAACTCTTTAGTGTATTTGTGATTATATCAAAGACTTCCTAATTTGACTAGATAAATAAATTCCTTATTTATCTACTTACCAAATAAAGTCTTTTATATTTATTATACTACCACAATAGTATACTACTAAGAAACATATTTCCTAGTCAGAAAAAGATTTTGATCATTAATTAAATAATTAATTAATAAATTAATTAACTTCCATTTAATTAAATAATAAAATAAAATAATATAATAAGCTAATTTATTAGCCTTGCCGCCCAAGTACTCTATCATGGGCCATATATTATTTTTCCATTTTATTAAATCCATTGGACCTTAATAAAAAGCCCACATGTGAACTAAACCCATTCTTATTAAAAGAAACAAGCCCATATGCCTTTCATTAATATATTAATATAATTTAACAGCCCATTAAATAAATAATGTGCAAATTATATTCTTAATATATTAAGTATAATTCTAGATTGACTCATAAATTGGTCCGGTAGAATATATCTAGTGATCCATGCAAGTCCGTGTGGATTGGGGATCTTGGCGGGCTATCTAAATTTAAGCTTCAATAGACATAACCTAATCACAATCAACAAATGATTCACTTAGGTCCGATCCATTAATTTTAACTCATTTCACTAAAGAGCTAAAATTGAACTCTTAAATAAAGATAGAATAAGAAGATGTTCCTCATTCATACCCTAGACAATCATGTTGGAGATAGTGTATCCTCGTGATTAATATCAGTAATCGCCAAGAGTTTATAGACCGCCTATAACTCTCCAAGTTACCATATTTACTCATATGACCACGTTTTGAACTTGGATATTTTGACTTGTCCAGAAGCCATGTTTTCAATAGTCACTATCGAAAACTCAACGTTGAGATTTAATATCCAATTACCTCAAAACATCCATATGATGATATTATACTCTCATTTAATAAATGGAGCCACGATGTCCATATCTATAAATGAAGTCCTCTATCGATTAACAAATGAATATCACCAAACTATCGAGGATAGACTATGCTATATAATCGTACTAATTGATAACTCAAATGATATCACTTGCAACCATAAGTCCATCATTTATCTCAGGATTAAGATAGACTCTCCGATTGTCCTGATAATGAAAAGACTATTATCTATTGACGGTTCTAGATAAAGCTTTTCATTGTGATCCAGTTCAATGCACCCAGTGTACTAGATTCTTTTGCTCGAAGACACTCCGATGATTTTAGACTCATCATATCTCATTTGATCCCACTCAAATGCTAGTAAAAGAATTCTACAACTTTAACAAGATAAAGGTGCCCAACCTTTAACTTAAGTTGTGAACAATATTCAAGACTAACTAAAGAATTGTGTCTACCACATACATATCCAGATGTACGAACAATTCTTCTTTTCTCATAGTCTTTAGACCTTATGATTATTTACTTTGACAATTATAATATTAAACTATAAATGCTATAAGATTTGTTAAACCAGAAATCACTTTATTAATATGAAAAAGATTGTTAATTACAATATTACACTCTTGCTATTGAGCATAATCCTAACAATCTCCCACTTGCGCTATAGCAAATGTGTCATATCTCTCATGCCCATGTTCTCTAGATGCCCATCGAAACTCTTCTGAGGTAGAGCCTTTGTGAAGGGATCCGCTAGATTTTCTGCTGACGTGATTTTGGTAATCGTCACGTCACCTCTTTGAACAATCTCCCTTAAAAGATGATACTTTCTTTCAATGTGTTTACCTCTCTTGTGACTTCTTGGTTCTTTCGAATTAGCCACTGCTCCACTGTTGTCACAGTAGATAGTGATCTGCTTATTCGCACTAGGAACCACTTATAAGTCAATCAAGAATTGGCGGAGCCAAACAGCCTCTTTGGCAGCCTCGCATGCAGCAACATACTCAGCTTCCATGGTGGAATCAGCAATACAAGATTGCTTGATACTCCTCCATATGACTGCTCCTCCTCCAATAGTAAACACAGCCTCTGATGTGGATTTTCTAGAGTCAGAATCTGATTGGAAATCAGAATCTGTATACCCAACGGGAATCAAATCCCCTCCAGAGTATACAAGCATATTATCTCTCGTTCTCTTGAGATACTTGAAAATATGCTTGACTGCCGTCCAGTGATCAGGACCAGGTTTCGATTGAAACCTGCTAACTATGCCAACAGCAAAACAAAAATCTGGTCTAGTACAGAGCATTGCATACATGAGACTTCCAACTGCCGAGGCATATGGAACTCTACTCATGAATTGCTCTTCATGCTCATTCTTAGGAACTTGTTCCTTAGAAAGCTTGATTCCATGTCTGAAAGGTAACATACCTTTCTTGGAATCCTGCATGGAAAACCTAGACAAGATCTTGTCTATGTATGAAGCTTGGGATAATGCAATCGTTCTATTCTTTCTATCCCTTATTACTTGGATACCTAGAATAAAACTTGCTTCTCCTAAGTCCTTAATATCAAATTGTTTTGCTAACCATTCTTTTACTGATGTCAATACAGCTACATCGTTTCCAATGAGTAGTATATCATCAACATAAAGAATCAGGAAAACCAACTTGTCGCCTTTAATCCTTTTGTATACATAAGGTTCGTCAGGATTCTGAATAAATCCAAAACCTTTGACAGCTTGATCAAACCTTATGTTCCAGGATCTGGATGCTTGCTTTAATCCATATATGGATTTCTACAACTTGCATACCTTTTCCATTTGGCCCTTTTCAATGAATCCTTCTGGTTGCATCATGTAGATGCTTTTGTCAAGACTTCCATTAAGGAAAGCTGTCTTGACGTCCATTTGCCAAATCTCTAGATCTAAAGATGCTGCAATGGACAAGAGTATCCTAATGGATTTAAGCATGGCCACAGGAGAGAAGGTTTCCTCGTAATCGATACCTTCTTTCTGTGTATACCCTTTAGCTACTAATCTAGCTTTAAAGGTTTCCACCTTTCCATCCATACCTCTTTTCCTCTTGTATACCCACTTGCACCCAATGGGTTTTATCCCTTTAGGCAAGTCTACAAGGGACCAGACTTTGTTATCGAACATAGATTCAATCTCAGATTGCATTGCCTTTTGCCAATGGCGACTATCAACATCCTCCATAGCTTCCTTGTACGTGTAGGGATCATCGTCGTCCGAGAGATTCTCCACTGATTCTCCCAGACCGATGTATCTTTCGGGTTGTGTTCTAACCCTCCCACTACGACGAGGAATGGTGGGTTGTTGATCTTGTGTTGGATCGGAACTTACAATTGGGTTAGGTTGTGTAACCTCTCGTGGAATTGTATCTCCTGACATCTCATTCAGGACAATTCTACTTCTAGGCACAAAATCATTCATATAGTCCTTTTCCAGAAATTTAGCATTTGTCGAAACAAATACTTTAAGATCTGAAGGACTATAGAAATAATATCTTTAGTTTCTTTTGGATACCCTACAAATATACATGTTTCTGAACGGGACTCAATCTTTTCTGTCTTTCCTTTTAACACATGCACAGGACAACCAAATATCCTTAAGTGTTGTAAACTAGGCTTGCGCCCAGTCCACAACTCATGCGGTGTTTTAGGAACAGACTTAGATGGTACATCGTTTAGAATGTATATAGCAATTTGTAAAGCATATCCCCAAAAAGAAATAGGAAGTGTTGAATAACTCAACATAGACCTAACCATATCCAAAAGAGTTCTATTTCTCCTTTCTGCTACCCCATTCTGTTGAGGTGTACCTGGTGCAAAAAACTGAGAAACTATCCCATTATCAATAAGATATTGCTGAAACTCACCAGATATATATTCTCCACCACGATCAGATCTCAAGATTTTTATGTGTTTCTCAAGCTGATTTTCTACTTCAGCTTTGAATGCTTTGAACATGTCAAAAGCATCCGACTTATGTCGCATGAGACACACATAGCCAAATCTCGAGTAATCATCTGTGAAGGTGATGAAGTACTCATATCCACCTCTAGCTTGAATGCTCATAGGTCCATATACATCAGTGTGTATCAATCCTAAACATTCAATGGCTCTTGCACCTTTGGCAGAGAACGACCTTTTGGTCATTTTACCTTCCAAACAAGATTCACAAGTTGGTAGATCATCAACCTTTAAGTCACGTAAAGGTCCGTCACATACCAATCTTTTAATCCTATTAAGGTTAATATGACCTAGGCGTAAATGCCATAGGTAGGTTTCATCTATTGATAATTTTACTCTTTTATGATTAGGTTCCGTTAATTCTATGTCTAACGAGTGAGAGATGTTTTTATGCAAAAAGAATAAGCCGTTTTCCAATGTACCTTTGCAAATAAATTTGTTATTCTTACTAATAATAAAATCTTTATTAAAAGTAACCGAATATCCAAATTTATTCAAACAAGAAACTGAAATTAAATTTCTCTTGAATTGAGATACATAATAAACGTCTATCAAATCTAAATGCCTAAAAGAATCTAGATTAACTCTAATATCTCCCACTGCACTTGCAGACACTAACGTTCCGTTGCCCAAACACAAGTTGATTTCATCTTTATTCAACTTTCTCCTTTCTTGGAACCCCTGTAAGGAATAGCAAACATGATTTGTGGCTCCAGAGTCTATGATCCAAGAATCTGTAGAATCTGCAGAATCTGCCAGAAAACATGTTTCAAGATAATTAATATTACCTTATTCCTTCTTGTTCTGGGACTTTGGGCAATTTCTTTTCCAATGTCCCTTTTCACCACAAAGGAAGCACTTCCCTTTGATCTTGGTTACTTTCTTGGTCTCCATCTTGGTAGGCCCAAGTTGCTTTTTCTTCTGTTGTTCCTTAACCTTTTGTCGGGTCTTAACAGTAGCAACTTTACCAACCATATGAATCTGAGATTCATAAGTATGAGCAGGTGGTTTAGGAGCAGACAGAATAAACTTATGTTTTTCAGCTTGCAGCAACAACCCAATTTTCCTTTTCCATGTGACATAATTATTTCCGGTTAAAATATTATCTTTTAAGATGTTCATTAGGGATGGGGTCATGATTTCTGAATATAACAAAAATATATATGAGTAAATAATCATGATAAAACACTTTCGAATATTTCTCTTGATTTAAATAAATAACTCAATCATAAAAATTCAACGGTGATCCAACACCCATAAATGTTACGCCTCCTTTGGGAGTTCACACCATTTACTAGTTAGACTAGGTCCCACCTAATTGTTAACATAACAATCCAGCATTTTCAATTTTAGCCTTGCAATTTTACTGACAAGAACTCTTGGGAGGATATCAATAAAATTACATTGAGTGTGTTACCAAGATATCGACCCTTAATTTTCTCTCACGAAAATCCCTCCTTGGGGAGTAGATCTCGTTTGAGTCCATTGTCTAGTCTATCCTTGTAAGGAAGTATGTTGCTAAATTCCATTCATGGACGCCCCTTGGGGGGATTACCATTAAATAATTAAGCTCAACTAACCTTGGAGGCCATAGGTGTTACAAAAACACCTTCTCCCACTCAATTATTTAAGGCGTGTGATTAAATCCCATATAATGATTTACCAAGTTATCTAGATGCCAATTTAGATACCTAAATCATTCAATGCATGTTCATACCAAAAGAGATATATGAGTGGCACTCCTATTCTATATGTCATGTTATCATACAATAACTAAAATTGTAATATTTAAGCATAAATTAAATAGCAACAATTTTGGTCCATCCTAGAAAAGCAAGTAAATTACAATTGTTTAGGAATACAAGATCTTCAAGTGGCCATCAACCATACGCTCATCCTTCGGCTAGCCCCCATAGGCGTGCACACACCACAACTCCACAAAGGGGCTGCCGTGCGCAGCCCACCATGATTTGGGCTTGCCATGCGCAGCCCAATCCACTCCTAGGGTGCGCACGGTGCTCGTTCTTGGTTCCGGTTGCTTCCTTTTTCTTCAAGTCTTCGAATCTTCAATACTCGAACATACTACAGAAGTATTTAAACTAATAAAATACTGCAATATATATATATATATATATTTTTTATTCACTGCAGTACTTTTACAAAAAAAAACAGTGCACATAAAATTAAATTAAAAAAAACTGCAGTAAAATTACTGCATCAAAAAAATAAAATTAAAAGAAAACCTAGCAACTCCCAAGAAGGAATTATGGCGATGATTGACCACCCTTCTTGTTACAATTCCATAACAAAAATTACATTGAAAATCTAGGACCAAAATCGAGCAATAACAATCCACATAATAAAATAATAACATATATAAATCCATACATTCACATGTAATTATATATGCGAATACCTAGAGTGCCATCTCTTTCTAAACATGCATAATCACAATAAAAAGAAATCGATTCACGTATATATACGTTAATTAATTAAAAGGTTCAACCTAGGCTCTGATACCAATTGTAGGGAAAAATACCGTAGTACGCGCAGCGGAAGCGAGACTAAAAATAGATTTAGTATGGTTTTAAAAATTTTCCTTTGATGAACTTAACCCTCTAATTAATTAAACATATATAATCAAAAGAATCATACTTTTGTCACGTGATCCGATTGACATTGCGTCGATGGTAATCCGCAAGATCTTCCAATCCAATCACGAACGTGAATCACCTAGGAGCGTGGTCTCCCTTTCTTTGAATTGTGTACCTGAGGATGGATAACAAAATCTTTTCTTTTTCGTTAGCCACAAAAACTTCTAAGAGATAACGAAGAACGTTCCGGTCACTTTTGAATTCTCAATCTAATGATCGAAACTCGCGTGAGCCTTATTCGAAATTGTGCACAAAACCTTTTGATGTAAAAGTTACTAGTGCACTATCGAAATAAGAACAAACTCTTCTCTCTATACCTCTTGGCCGAAATTATCACACTAGTCTAAGAGTTGGATTCTATTTTTCTCAAGTAAAAGAAAAAACTCTCAAGCCCAAAGACTTTTTTTTGGGTTAGCCAAATTCTATACAAAGAATATATATATATAATAAGTGGCCGAATTCCCTTGCTAAATATGTTATATATCTCTGCTGCACCATATATAAGTCAATATATATATCTATATATTCTGCATAATGTATATTGTATATATAAGTCAATATATATATTATATACGATTCTGCATGCCTTTATTTTCTGCATGCTTTTTATATAAACTATATATATTGCGGCTAAGTGCCATATATATCATATATTTTTATGTCTTGACTAATTGCCATATAAATCATATGTATATATCTATTAATCTTTAGAATTCAACCCTAATCCAACTCTTTAGTGTATTTGTGATTATATCAAAGACTTCCTAATTTGACTAGATAAATAAATTCCTTATTTATCTACTTACCAAATAAAGTCTTTTATATTTATTATACTACCACAATAGTATACTACTAAGAAACATATTTCCTAGTCAGAAAAAGATTTTGATCATTAATTAAATAATTAATTAATAAATTAATTAACTTCCATTTAATTAAATAATAAAATAAAATAATATAATAAGCTAATTTATTAGCCTTGCCGCCCAAGTACTCTATCATGGGCCATATATTATTTTTCCATTTTATTAAATCCATTGGACCTTAATAAAAAGCCCACATGTGAACTAGACCCATTCTTATTAAAAGAAACAAGCCCACATGCCTTTCATTAATATATTAATATAATTTAACAGCCCATTAAATAAATAATGTGCAAATTATATTCTTAATATATTAAGTACAATTCTAGATGGACCCATAAATTGGTCCGGTAGAATATATCAAGTGATCCATGCAAGTCCGTGTGGATTGGGGATCTTGGCGGGCTATCTAAATTTAAGCTTCAATAGACATAACCTAATCACAATCAACAAATGATTCACTTAGGTCCGATCCATTAATTTTAACTCATTTCACTAAAGAGCTAAAATTGAACTCTTAAATAAAGATAGAATAAGAAGATGTTCCTCATTCATACCCTAGACAATCATATTAGAGATAGTGTATCCTCGTGATTAATATCAGTAATCGCTAAGCGTTCATAGACCGCCTATAACTCTCCAAGTTACCATATTTACTCATATGACCACGTTTTGAACTTGGATATTTTGACTTGTCCAGAAGCCATGTTTTCAATAGTCACTATCGAAAACTCAACGTTGAGATTTAATATCCAATTACCTCAAAACATCCATATGATAATATTATACTCTCATTTAATAAATGGAGCCACGATGTCCATATCTATAAATGAAGTCCTCTATCGATTAACAAATGAATATCACCAAACTATCGAGGATAGACTATGCTATATAATCGTACTCATTGATAACTCAAATGTGTAAGGATTCTCGTTTTGTTGATTGGCTTATTTCGTGGACAAACCACGTGTTGGGGATTGTATGTAAGGGTAGCTTAAGTGATGGATATTCAAGTTCAAGACCCTCTCATGTCCTCAAGGTTGATAAGCACCAAAGGTAAAATTCTATGTGCTTTACTTGTCTTGAAGAGATAGTTGCACACACTCACAACTTATGCATATGTTTAATACTTGTATGTTGTGTGTCTTATTTTTGTGCATTAATGTTCATTAACATCTCTTCTTGCATGTTAGTTTGATTGCATCTTGCATATCCAATTGCCTTGTCATGCTTAGACTTAGGATTGCATTTTTACACTGGGCGCTCCCAAAAGCGCTCTACAAAAGCGCTCTACGAACAGCCCCCGTTGGGCGCTGTACAGACCTGATCGATTTAATTCGGTCGCTGTACGAGCGCTGTAGAGGCGCTCTACAAAGCGCTCTACGTAGAGCGACCCCTCTGGAGGCGCTCTACAAAGCGCTCTACAAAGAGCTCTACGTAGAGCGCCCCTCTGTTTTCTCGCAAGAACAGAGCAAGGGGGCTCTACAAAGCGCTCTACGTAGAGCGCCCATGGCAAAAATTGGTGTAACTTATTCAAAACGACCACACTTTGTTTTGACTCCCTATATATATGCCACTTTGACTTTAGGTCAATTACAAGAGTTCATAATCTGATTTCATACTTAGAATATTTTTCAAGAAAAGAAAAATACAAAGAACTCATCTTTAACCACTCAAATCAAATCCTTTGTGCATCAAATTTCGTATTGCATCTTCTATGTCTATATAGAGTGCATCTATGTATGGATTTGCATCATCACAACTTGCTTGGTAAGATTTTGATTAAGTTCATTTTATTGTAATATTTTTACTACCAAGCCATCTCTTTTAATTTACTTGTATGTTTTAGATCATATGCTAAATACAAGAAAAGAGAATTAATTGTGATGAATTGATTGAGTGTTGTATTGTGATAGCTAATTAGGTTTTTAATTAATCTTGATTAGCTAAGCTATTTGACATGTCATTTAGCAATTGATATCTAGGGTTGATTTAAATTGATTATCTTATCATCCTAGATAAGCATCTAAGGTTCCCTAGCCTTGTTTGTTAATTGAATATTCATACATATTCACATAGGGTTGTGCATCTCTATTGAGAGATTGAAGTCTTGGTCTAGGGTTGCTATTACAGGCCTGCGGGTAGTAGTGGTGGGTTACAGACCGGGATTAGGCTGTAAACATCATTACAAGTAGTGACTACGAGGATCGAGCAAATTGGAATAGGGTTGCTAATAAAGGCCCGCTGGGTAGAAGTGAGGGGTTACAGACCGGAGTGTTAGACGAGGTCTACATATGTTGTAAACTTCATTTCAATTAGTGATTTTGAGTTCCGAGTGTGGCGCACTATACAGCCCGTGGTTTTTCCCAGTGGTTGGGTTTTCCACGTAAACATCAAGTGTCATTTACTATTTCCGCATCTTATTACAATTGTATGTATCTTTGACTTGCTAGGGGTATTTTCGTAAAATTGACATGCACGTGAAAATTTGGTAATAATTAGATAAAATCGATTCACCCCCCCTCTAGCTTTATATTTAGAACACACCTCGAGTATTTAATTACTTTCAATTGGTATCAGAGCGGGTTCCTAGATATACTTAGGTGATCCTTTGCTCATTGTTGGTGTGTTTTTGCATTTTGTATGTTTGTTTGATTTCTTCATACATTTTGCATTCTTCTCATTTGCATTCATTCAACGCAAACACTATGAGTGAATTTGTGAGAGAAGAAATTGACTCCGTTGAGAAGATGCCTCTCTTACTAGAGAGATTTGGGAGATTTGTGAAATTAACCACCTCACCTCCTAAGAAGAAGTTGACCACCTCACCTCCTAAGAAGAAGAAGACAATTGCTTTGGAAACTTCGAAGCATGACAAGAAGGAGGTAATCTCAATTGAAGACATGGGACTCAATGACAAGCCAAACCAAGGAGTGTCTTCAAGAGAGGGGATTCAGTGCTACGAATGTTGAGGATTCGGGCATTTCTCCCCGGAGTGTGGAAACTTGAAGGATAGAAGAAAAGGGAAGGCGTTGGCCACCTTATGGGATAAATATGAAGATGACGAAAATCCTTCAAGTGATGAAGAACTTGCCATCATCTACACGGAATTTGGAGCCAAGAGTGTAGAAGTTGAAGAAGATGGCAAAGTTGCTTTTCCTTGTGATCCCCAAGAAGAACTAGGTATAGAAGTAGTTGGTGTAGCTACTCATAGGGATTTGGCTCTTTCCTCATCAAGAGAAAAATTTGATGATCTTGATGAAGGAGATGACTCCATTGGTGAAATGGAGATTAGAGGAGATGACACAAGTGTTGAATATTTGTCATCTAACTCCACAAATGGATATGTGGAGGATATGGATCTTAATGACTACAAAGTCAAAGTTGAGAGCTCGATGATGAGGAACAAGGAAGAAATTAGAAGATTAAAAGAAGAGAATCTAGAGCTTTTAACACTAGTAGACCACTTGTGTGAAGAAGTGGTGAGATCCATGGCGGATGAAGATAAGCTAAAAGACAACTTAGCCTTATCTAAGAGGAGAGAAGAAGAGCTAGAAAGAGAGCTTGAAGAAGTTAAGGTCTTAATGGCTAAGATGACTTCAAGCACCAAGAAGCTTGACCACATGTTGGGAGTTGGAAGAAAGCCAAGTGACAAGAGAGGTCTTGGCTACATTGATGACACGGATGCCTCCTCCACAAGCAAGACATCCTGTGCCATGGACATGGACTTCAATATGTCCCCTCCTCATCAACACCCTAGGAAGAAGAGTGACCTAGGAGAGTGTTCAAGAAGTGCCCAAGTGTTTGAGGCACCAAAAGGTCAAGCTCAAGCTCACACCCAAAGGGCTCCTCACCCTATCTTCCCTCAAACTCAAAAACAACATGGGGAGAGTTCATTCATGCAAGCTCAGACAAGCAAGCAACCTCGTCTTGGTGATTAGCAAAGGAGGAGAGATCATATCCAACAACCAAGACAACCATAACGACAAGGGAAAGCACCTATCCATGCTAAAGGGAATGGTATGATTCCTAACTATATTCCCACTTGTCATTTTTGTGGTATTGTTGGTCATATTAGACTAAGTTGCTTGCATTACATTGAAATGTGTAGAGCTAAAAGCATGTTTGACAAGAAAAAGGCTAGAGCTAAGATGCTTCATAAAAAGGAAGAAAATCATGTGCATGATCCTTTTTCATCTTGTACTCTAGAACCTCTGTCCACTAGGATTGACTTAGTGTCACCTAAGTGGAATAAAAAGAATGAACCCACTTGCTATGAGACTAACAAGTCTCAAATAGGTTCAACTAAGTCCAAAGGACTTGGTAGGTCCATAGGACCTCATGCCCTTCTTTGAAGTGGTATGGAAATTTGACCCCATATGGGGAACTTAAGCAAAGAGAGCTAATTTGCATTTTGTCACTTGCAAAAAATTTGAAATATCTTATGCTTCTCTTTTTGTTGCTTGAGTAAGCTTGGTTACACTATGTATATATATTTTTTCTATTCAATAAGTGTGATCAATGCTTGTATTGCAATCCATGTCATATTTATGTTCAAACATGCATTTTTGGACTAGGAGATATATACATAGGATAAAATTTGAATGACCTATAATGATCTCCATGACATGATGATTGTAAAATGACATGCTAAATGCTAATCTTAAAAATCATGTTTTGATGATTGCATTTCTTAACTGCAAAAAATGTGTGAAAAAGCTTATGAGACTCAAATGAAAAAGGATCTTGTATCCATTCAAGGATTTTACAATCCAAATGTCTCTCTTTCATTATTGGTTGAACATGTCTACTATCATATGGATATCTTATCTGGAAAAATCAAATAGGGTGCAAAGTCGCTCATGACATGTTTGGCTTATAAAGTTGGATATAGTTGTTCTTAAATTAAATCAATGATAACCTATATCCTTGCTTCTCTCATGTCATTGGTGAAATTGGTTTGAATTCATATTAAAAACCTTTGTCTTTTGCTTTGCCAAATACCATGGTATTTTGGACTTAAATGCTACATGTCTTGTATGCAAAGCAATTTTTTGATTCACACATTTTATTTAAATAAATCTCCTTGTTTCTCTCCAATAAATTGAGATTGCATAAAGTGACTTATATTGATTATGCAAAATCTAGAATGCTACTATCTCTCTTTGCCTTAAGTGACCCGGTTGGGGACTACTCCTTTGTCTATATCATGACAAAAAGGGGGAGTAGGTTGTGGTAAGGGGAGTTGCAAATTGTAGTAGCAATTGTGCATGTTGGGGAGAATACTAATTGAGGGGGAGTAACCCTTTGAGGGGGAGCATTTGCACATTCATACATTGCATGATGTTGTTCTTAAATTCTTAAATGCAAATGCTTGTTTTATCTCACTTGATTTATCTCACCTTTTCTTGTATTGGAAAGTATAGAAACTGTGCTTTCAGGGATTGATTGTTCTACTTGAGATTGAAGACTTCAAGACTATTTATCTTATCTCTTTGTAAAGAAGAAAATCATAGTAGACCCGTAGTTTCTATTATGTTGTGAGGAATCAATGTGAGTGGTGGTTTTGTCACGTAATAGCCAAAGGGGGAGATTGTAAGGATTCCCGTTTTGTTGATTGACTTATTTCGTGGACAAACCACGTGTTGGGGATTGTATGTAAGGGTAGCTTAAGTGATGGATATTCAAGTTCAAGACCCTTTCATGTCCTCAAGGTTGATAAGCACCAAAGGTAAAACTCTATGTGCTTTACTTGTCTTGAAGAGATAGTTGCACACACTCACAACTCATGCATATGTTTAATACTTGTATGTTGTGTGTCTTATTTTTGTGCATTAATGTTCATTAACATCTCTTCTTGCATGTTAGTTTGATTGCATCTTGCATATCCAATTGCCTTGTCATGCTTAGACTTAGGATTGTATTTTTGCACTGGGCGCTCCCAAAAGCGCTTTACAAAAGTGCTCTACGAACAGCCCCCGTTGGGCGCTGTACAGACCTGATCGATTTAATTCGGTCGCTGTACGAGCGCTGTAGAGGCGCTCTACGTAGAGCGACCCCTCTGGAGGCGCTCTACAAAGCGCTCTACAAAGAGCTCTACGTAGAGCGCCCCTCTGTTTTCTCGCAAGAACAAAGCAAGGGGGCTCTACAAAGCGCTCTACAAAGCGCTCTACGTAGAGCGCCCATGGCAAAAATAGGTGTAACTTATTCAAAACGACCACACTTTGTTTTGACTCCCTATATATATGCCACTTTGACTTTAGGTCAATTACAAGAGTTCATAATCTGATTTCATACTTAGAATATTTTTCAAGAAAAGAAAAATACAAAGAACTCATCTTTAACCACTCAAATCAAATCCTTTGTGCATCAAATTTCATATTGCATCTTCTATGTCTATATAGAGTGCATCTATGTATGGATTTGCATCATCACAACTTGCTTGGTAAGATTTTGATTAAGTTCATTTTATTGTAATATTTTTACTACCAAGCCATCTCTTTTAATTTACTTGTATGTTTTAGATCATATGCTAAATACAAGAAAAGAGAATTAATTGTGATGAATTGATTGAGTGTTGTATTGTGATAGCTAATTAGGTTTTTAATTAATCTTGATTAGCTAAGCTATTTGACATGTCATTTAGCAATTGATATCTAGGGTTGATTTAAATTGATTATCTTATCATCCTAGATAAGCATCTAAGGTTCCCTAGCCTTGTTTGTTAATTGAATATTCATACATATTCACATAGGGTTGTGCATCTCTATTGAGAGATTGAAGTCTTGGTCTAGGGTTGCTATTACAGGCCTGCGGGTAGTAGTGGTGGGTTACAGACCGGGATTAGGCTGTAAACATCATTACAAGTAGTGACTACGAGGATCGAGCAAATTGGAATAGGGTTGCTAATAAAGGCCCGCTGGGTAGAAGTGAGGGGTTACAGACCGGAGTGTTAGACGAGATCTACATAGGTTGTAAACTTCATTTCAATTAGTGATTTCGAGTTCCGAGTGTGGCGCACTATACAGCCCGTGGTTTTTCCCAGTGGTTGGGTTTTCCACGTAAACATCAAGTGTCATTTACTATTTCCGCATCTTATTACACTTGTATGTATCTTTGACTTGCTAGGGGTATTTTCGTAAAATTGACATGCAAGCGAAAATTGGGTAATAATTAGATAAAATCTATTCACCCCTCCTCTAGCTTTATATATAGAACACACCTCGAGTATTTAATTACTTTCAAAATGATATCACTTGCAACCATAAGTCCATCATTTATCTCAGGATTAAGATAGACTCTCCGATTGTCCTGATAATGAAAAGACTATTATCTATTGACGGTTCTAGATAAAGCTTTTCATTGTGATCCAGTTCAATGCACCCAGTGAACTAGATTCTTTTGCTCGAAGACACTCCGATGATTTTAGACTCATCATATCTCATTTGATCCCACTCAAATGCTAGTAAAAGAATTCTACAACTTTAACAAGATAAAGGTGCCCAACCTTTAACTTAAGTTGTGAACAATATTCAAGACTAACTAAAGAATTGTGTCTACCACATACATATCCAGATGTACGAACAATTCTTCTTTTCTCATAGTCTTTAGACCTTATGATTATTTACTTTGACAATTATAATATTAAACTATAAATGCTATAAGATTTGTTAAACCAGAAATCACTTTATTAATATGAAAAATATTGTTAATTACAATATTACACTCTTGCTATTGAGCATAATCCTAACAGATACGAGCTAGACTGAGCATTGCTGTTGTTGTTCCATTGATTTCCTCCCCATTGGTTTCCTCCTTGTGGATATCCACTCTGTTGATATCCACCTTGTTGCTCCCTTTGACGATATCCACATTGATTGTTTCCGCCTTGTTGGTATCCTCCTTGTTGATTCCTAGGTTGTGGGTTCAATACATTGCTATTGTTGGACCAAGAGAGATTTGGATGGTTTCTCAATCCTGGGCTGAAAGTGTTTGAGTAGGGGTTATTCCCTTGACCTTGGAAACCCATGGCTTGTACCTCCTCCTGTTCTTGTCCTTGATTCATGTCAGTGAATCCTTCACTATCACTGAATTGATCGCTAGAGCTTGTCTCTTGTCTTCCTAGCATCTTCACTCCAGTCTTGGGAAATCCCATGCTCTCAATGTAAGATGTCAAGGATTCCATCTTCTTATTCATCCTAGAGATCTCAATAGCGGTCTCCGTACTAGTACTAGCACTCACATCGAACCTTCCACCTCGAACACTATTAGCATTCCTTTGTTGAGAGTTTTGTACTAACATCTCATATATCTCATATATCTTAGTGGCGGTCTTCGTGTCATAAGAGCCTCCACAAGCATTATCCACCAATACTTGAGAGAAACGAGTGAGACCACCTTGGAAGCAAGATACCTTGTACTCATCCGTAAACATGTGAGGAGGGCATTGAGCCAAAAGGAGTTGGTACCTCTCCCATGACTCGTGAAAAAGCTCCCCTTCACTCTCACTGAAGTTTGCTATCCTTACCTTAAGCTCTTTAGCCTTCCTAGCCAGGAAAAATCTATTGAAGAACACCCTGTAAATCTGACTCCAGCTTGTTAAAGACCCCGGCTTAAGCCCCATTAACCACTTCATTGCCAAGTCCTTCAGGCAATACTGGAAACACCTCATGTGTAGTTGCTTCCTAGTTAGGCGCATGATTGGGAATGTCTCAATGATAGCACTGAATTCCTTCATGAATTGCACATAATCCTTATTCAACTTCCCATAGAAGGAAGGTAAGAGGTTCACGTGCATAGTCCTTAGCTCATATCCCCTTGCAACCGGATCCAAAACAATTGGTGAAGGTTGGTTCCCAATTGCAGGTAATAAGTACTCCCCCATGGTCATCCTTTGGCCTTGGTTAGTTGGAGTCTCTTCCGTCATCTCTTCCCTAGGAGGAGCTTCTTCTACCCTCCTATGGTCCTGTCCCTCTGTACTCATAGCTTGTCTAAGAGTCTCTTCAATTTCTCTTATAGTTCTTTCAATACGGTTAGTATCGTCCAATGGTGGGTATAATCCTCTTCCTAAGGATCTCCTACCGTGCATACACCTGTATTCCTGAAAATAAAATAAAAGAAAGAAAACACAAAAAAAAAAAAAAAAGGTAAAAAACAACAATGAACAATTAACAAACAAAAATAATATATTCCAAATAATTACTAACTATCTATACTACGTAGAAAAGTTAATCAACTTAACAATTGCTACCATGTTCCCTGGCAGCGGCGCCATTTTTGATGAGGTCGTTTGTGCACATCAAAACAATATAAATATATGTGTTATCTTGTAGGAAAATAATGTTTTACCACTTGGGAATCCCTTTTAGGATATGAAACGTAACAATGGTAAGCTGGATTCGTTCCACAGGGAAATGAAGTAATGGTTAGGTTGACTAACTAATCTAAGATTGCAATAATATAAATCATAATAAGTGGATAGTGGGTGGTTTAAAATACCACAAAACATGCATAAAGTAAAAGTAATAAAAGTGATAGGGAAAATAGAATCTCAACAATCTAAAATAAGAGAAGTGGGTGAATTCAATTAAGAGATACGCTAGAGGATTAGCGAAGTTGAAAATGGATTAAGGGTGCTTTTTAAACTATCATAAAGAACCAATCTCAAATGGATTAACCTCACAACAAGGTTTGGATTATTGTGGTTGGTATTTCCTACAATAATCCATCCTATTTATTGAATTCTTTAATCAAATAAGGTTGTCATTCCAAAGGGATTATAAAATAGATTATTCTAGCAAGATTATGATTAATAGGTTGATATACAAATCAATCATATAGTGACAAGAATCTAAAGATATAACAAATAGAAAATACATAGAGATTCAATTAAAATATAGTCAAGCAACCCTAAGTCCAAATGTTTCCAACACCAACCCCCTAGATTGGGGGATTTAGCTACACATAGTTACAAATAGGAAAAGAGAGTAAATAATGAGGAAATCACCCGTAGGTCACCTTCTTTAGTGCTCAATCATTTCCCTCCTTAGATGCTCCTTGTGTACTAGTGTTATGAGTGACAAATGGTGTGTGACTAAGGTAATAAGGTGAAGAAAATATGGTGAGAGAGAAATGATTTTGGTGAGGTAGGATAGATTTGGTGTTGAGTGTTTGATGGAAAATGTAGTTCAAGGTTAGAAATGGAGGAATTTGGAAGTGGGAGTCATGGAAGAAAATCTAGGTCTAAAATGCTAAGTAAAAAGTGTTATCTCTAAAACTCTGTATATTTCTCTCTAGTTCAAACTCAGAGAAGAGGGATATTTATACTGGCTTGATTTTTGTGTTGAAAATCTCTTGGAAAGCTGATGTGGCGGGAATGTCGCTATTTGTGTTGCCATGGCGACCTCATGGCAACATATTGTTACGCATTCTGAGATCCCATTGTCACCATGAGTATCATCTTTTTCGCCCTTTGCAAATGGCGATACTGAGGAATTTGGGAGGAGGTCGCTATTTGTCATTGGGTGTCGCCATGGCGACATGCAAATGGCAACCATACCTGATGTACTTTCTTGGAGATATATGGTATGTCGCAATGGCGACCCTGGGGCGACCAAATAATGGTTTTACAAACCATTCTGTCGCCATGGCGACCCTAGGGCGACCAACTGGCGATCTTTCTTTAGTAAGTGGCGAGAATGCCCTGCTTCATATCTTTATGCTCTTCTTTCATACTAAGTTCTTCTTCTTTTTCACAATTTCCTTTGAGGCCTCATAAACCTGAAACACTTGATTTTGCAACATTAAATACGAGGAAATGCCCGAGAATTAAGCACAAAGAGTAGGAAATAAGGGTATAAAATCGTACCATATTTGGTCCGATCACCCGCTACAGATTTCACCAGGATTCTGGAAGAACCTGATAGGGTTCCTGGTGCTCTGGAGGGAGCAGTGTGAAAAAGACGATGTCGAGAAAGAACCTAGCTTTGACGATTTTCGCTACATTTTTCAAATAACGTGCATGGTTCCTCGGGGTCAATTCTACCTAAGACCCAAGAATAAGCTGCAATTCGTTGTTCCTTGGGCGAATGTGAAATTCGCCCCACCCTGGAAGGACGAGTGGATCGTAGTTGAAGGCGATTGGGGCCAGTCGGTGTATCTGGATGGGGTCAAACACTCGGTTCCTATTCGCTTTTCTCCACAAGATAAGTGGAACACAGCTGAGCTTTCTGTAGAATCCAGCCAGATCCTTACGAAGATTCAAAGTAGGAACTATGCCAACCCGCAGTATCCTACCTGTGATCCCTTTGAAGGTGCCTAGCTGGAGCGGTATCTACGGATATCTCTTGCGCAACCAGGTACGCCTTGCCCCTTACCCTTCCTCCCTTCTTTCTCTCTTTCTTCTTACTAATGGTTCCTCTGACAATTTCGGCTACTCCCCTTCCTTCTTCGTTTCTATCAGGAATGATACGTCCGGATTCCTCTCCTGCCAGTTCTCCTACTCCTTCTTCATTCGGTGTTGGAATTGCCTCGATATCCCAGCCACTTGCGTCGACTTCTCCTCCTACCCTTGCGGGTTAGCTCCATTTTCACCTTCTTCCCTTCCGGCAAAAATCATAGCGCGCCCATCTTTAAGCGAGATGTTGGCGGGCAGCCAAGACTAAAGTTTCACCGCTCCCTGCTTCGAAGAAAACATCCAAGCTGGTCGTTGTCCCTCCTGCAATAATGGTCGCTCCTCTTCCCCATTCTTTTAATGCTTCAGCCCAGCTTCCTGCTAGAACGGAGAAAAGAAAGAGGGATGTTGCTCCAGTTATCTCTTCCGCCGATCTTCCCTCTGGGTCGGGGTCACGAAACCATGATCAGGAGGAAGTCATTTCTAAGTTCACTGCTGCTTGCTCCAATGGGGGCTTGCAGTCTATGCCTTCTCTCCCGATTGATATCTTAGCGTTAAAGGGGGCGTCATTTCTTGCTGAGGTATGCATTAGGTCCCTTCAGCTTGCTGTATGCAGATTCCCCTTTTCTGTTTCATATCTTCTATATTTCTTTTTGCAGGGTTTCAAGTTCGCCCTGGCCATGGGGCAGCAAGCGATCGCCCTGAAAGAGGCCAATCTGGCTCTCCAGGCCAAATTGGAGGAAGCTAGGAACGATCTAGCCCGGGCTGAGGAGAGCGTTTCTTCCTTAGTTCAGGAAGCCTCTGAATCTGATGCTGGCAGGAAGGCGGCCTTGATGGAACTAAAACGGGTGACTCATGCTTATGACGTGGAAGTTACCAGATCAAACCGTCGCTGTAATGACAGGGAGACTGTTAAGGCGGAGATGACCGTTCTTTTAGACGACCATAGGGCCCTACGGGTTTCTATGAACGCCTTGGAGTCTAGGGTGGATTCCTCCTTCGGGGATGGGTACTTCACTGCTTCATACTAGGTTGCCAAGGCACTTCCTCCTCCATTTGACTTGCAAAACACTCTTAACTGGGATCGCGATTTAATTATGGCTCGAGCTGCCCAATTCGAAGACCAGGACCAGGGAGGTCATTCTCATGCAGCCATTGCTTCCGAATTTATGGAGAAAGGTACCTGGAGTCCCCTGGTTTCTCCAACTGACTTGTTACGAGATTCCGTGCCCCTGACTGACGAGATGGGTCCTCCCCCTAGAATAGTTGTAGCCGGTGTCGAAGAAGTTCAAGACGCCACTGGTGGCGAAGGGGCTGACGAAGAAGGTGGGTCTTATTGTTTTCCAACGGCGGAGGAAAAAACTTAATTCTCTTATTGTTTTCCCAGCTACACTGATAGTTTTTTTTTTTTTTTTTCGTAGCCCGAACATGGGAACTGGGCATCCCCATTGATTAATTGAAATTTATTTCCTATATTCGGTGATATCGTTCTTGGATGATGGTCCCTTGGTTTGTTGTGCTTTCCTGACGAGTACTTTTGTATAAGTAGAGGGCCTGTCTTAACCTGAAGTCCTTAACCTGGGTGACTTCAATCAGTCTAACAGGATGGGAGGTTTTTGCTTGATGCTTTATTAGTAAATCTTGGTTGGCAACCAAGGTTGCCCCAGTATCAGGTCTCTCTTATTGAGATACGGCGATGTAATGAACGTAGTGTCATGCATCCTGATGGATCGTCTTGATTCCTCTGGCTACTCGTTTGGGTAGACTACTAAGGCTTACCTTGGTGCTTGATTAATCCTGGAGGTGCTTGATTAATCCTGGAAGGAGGAATTCCCCGTCTGAGGCTTCAGGAGGTCCATATAGGCTCTTCTGGTCTTAGTTAAACAAAATCTAGCAGATGACTACACCTTTTATGCTCTCAAGCACCAGATTCTTCCTGGAGGGGGGTATTCCCCGACCAAGGCAGCAGGAATGCCATGGGGCTCTTCCTGGTCTTGAGGTGAAGCGAAAGGATGGCGAAAACTTCATTAGGCATACTTCGGAGAAAACCGTGGAAAGAAAAAACTGACTTTATTGATTCTCAAAGTGAGTACAAAGCAAAAAGAAATCGAGGTACACGTATCAGAAGTGTACCCTCCGTGACATATTCTTCATTTTAGAACTCCTAAGGGTAAAACCTCTTGAGATGATTGGCATTCCAAGTATGATCCACCGGGTAACCATCCATATCTTCTAACTTGTATGCTCCCCTGCGTACCACTACTTTTATCAAGTATGGACCTTCCCAATTGGGGGCTAATACCCCGTCTGACCTCTTCCGGGTGTTTTGGGTCACTTTCCTGATGACTAAGTCCCCTTCTTTGAAGTTTCAAGTCTTTACCCTCCTATTAAAGCATCGGCCTATCTTGTGCTGGTAGGCAGCTACCCGCTCGGCCACTCTATCTTGCTTCTCTTCGATGAGGTCTAAACTGGCTCTTAACTTCATCTCGTTTTCTTCCAACTCAAAGTGCTGGACCCTAAAAGATGTTAACCTATGTTCGATGGGCGAAACGGCCTCCGTTCCAAAAGCCAGGGAATAAGGAGTTTTCCCAGTCACGGTCCTTTTTGTAATCCGATACGCCAAAGGACGTTCGGAAGCTCATCGACCCATCCTCCCTTCTTCTGTTGGAGCTTCTTTTTGAGGAGCTTCTTGATAGTCTTGTTAGTGGCCTCAACCAATCCATTAGACTGAGGACGAGCTACTGAGGCTAGGCGTAAATCTATACCTCTTTCTTCGCAGAAAAACCTGAAGTTGGCATTGTCAAACTGTTTACCAAGATCGATTATGGCCATCGGGGTACCGAATCTACAAACGATATATTCCATGATGAAGCTCGTGGTATTTGAAACAAATTATAGCACAGTGTGTATAAAACTATCTAGAGGGGGGGTGAATAGATTTTAAGCTTTTTACCCAATTTTTTGTGTTAGTCAAAATTACGAATTTACCCCTAAATAGATAAAGCAATAAATCAAGTATAAAATGCGGAAATTAAATAAGACTTGATTTTTACGTGAAAACCCTCATGGGAAAAACCACGGGCTAGTAAGTAAGCCACACTCGAACCTCGAATCCACTAAATGTGTAAAACGATTACAACCTAATCTCGGAAGTAATCACACACCTACCTAATCCCGGTATGAGTGAACCTAGTCCAATTTTGCTTGCGATCTAAGCAACCTAATCCCGGATGCTACATATAAGACTTACTTTCTCTATGAAGAGAATAACAACCCTAAGTGAATATATGAATATTCAAAATGCAACATAGAGCAAGGGAAACCCTATATGCTTATCTAAGATGATTAATATGCAATTAGAGCAATCCTAGATATCAAAACTAAATGACATGTTCAATCAAATAGTTTAGATAATCAAGATTAAGCACAAAACCTAATTATCTATCACAATACAACTTCTCAAACATACATCATACTAATCTCAAACTTGTATTCAAAATATATAAAATAACATACAAGTAATTAAATGAGATTGCTTGTTAAGAGAAACACAAAATATGTAAGATATTAGTGAAAAGCTTACCAAGCAAAGTATGATGAAGAATCCATGCAAGATGTCATCTAGATGATCAAGGATGATGCTAGATGATGATTGATGATCATGGAAAAGTGTTTGAGTGAACTAAAATTGAGTTCTTTGGAATTTTTCTTCTCTTTGAAAAATCTCCTAAGTATGGAATCTGAATATGAACTCTTGTAATTGACCTAAAGTCAAAGAGGCATATATATAGGAGGCCAAAACAAAGTGTGGTCGTTTTGATAAGTTTGCCTCAATATTGCTTTGGGCGCTGTACGTAGAGCGCCTCTTGTACAGCGCTTGTACAGCCCCCCAACTCTGTTCTCACGGGAAAACAGAGTGGCGCTGTACAAAGAGCGCTTTGTACAGCGCCTGTACAGCGACCCAACAGCGACCGAATTAAATCGATCAGGTCTGAACAACGCTCAATGGGCGCTGTTCGTACAGCGCTTCTGTAGAGCGCTTTTGGGAGTGCCCAATGCAAAAATGCAATCCTAAGTCTAAGCATGACAATGCAATTGGATATGCAAGATGCAATCAAACTAACATGCAAGAAGAGATGTTAATGAACATTAATGCACAAAAAATAAGACACACAACATACAAGTATTAAACATATGCATGAGTTGTGAGTGTGTGCAACTATCTCTTCAAGACAAGTAAGCACAAAGAAATATACCTTCGGTGCTTATCAACACGAGGTCTTCAAAGGGCTTCGAACACTAAACCCGATACCTAGGCTACCCTTACAAAGAACCCCAATATGTGGTTTGTCCACGAAATGAGCTAATCAACAAATGGGAACCTTACAATCTCCCCCTTTAGCTATTTCGTGACAAAACCACCACTCACATTGATTCCTCACAAAGAAATAGAAACTACGGGACTACAATGATATTCTACATTACAAAGAGATAAGAAAATGAAACTTGAAGTCTTCAACCTCTTATAGAATAACCAATCCCTGAAAATAAGTTTCTAACATTTCCAATACAAGTAAAGTGTGAGATTAATCAAGTGAGAACAATAACAAGCATTTTCATTTTAAAAGTTTAAGGCACAACATTATGAAATGTATGTGTATGCAATGCTCCCCCTCAACGGGTTACTCCTCCTCAACGAATGTTCTCCCCAATATGCACAATTGCCTCTATTTTGCAACTCCCCTTACCATATCCTACTCCCCCTTTTTGTCATGATATAGGCAAAGGAGTAGTCCCTAACCGGGTCACTCATAGCAACGAGAGATAGAAGCATGCAAGATATTTGCATATATATATTAGTCACTTTATGCACCTCAATTAATTGAAGAGAAACAAGGAGATTTATTTGAAAGAAAATGTGTGAATCAAACATGCTTTGCATACAAGACATGTAGCATTCAAGTCCAAAATACAATGGTATTTGGCAAAGCAAATGACAAAGGTTTCTAATAAGAATTCAAACCAATTTCACCAATGTCATGAGTAAAGCAAGGATATAGAATATATTGATTTCAATTTAAGAACTACTATATCCAACTTTATAAGCGAAACATGGCATGAGCGACTTTGCACCCTTTTTGATTTTTCCGGATAAGATATCCGTATGATAGTAGCCATGTTCAACCAATAAAGAAGGAGAGACATTTGGAATGTAAATTCCTTTGAACGGATACAAGATCCTTTATTCATTTTGAGTCTCATAAGCTTTCACACAAGGTTTTGCATTTTAAGAATATGCAATCATCAATTCATGCTATTCATGTGAGCATGTTATTATGAATTTCATGCTTTTTCATTTGACATTAGCATGTTATTTAAAGAATCATCATGTCATGGAGATAACTATAGGTCATTCACATCATACTTCCTAAGTAGATCTCCTAGTCCAAAAATGCATGTTTGAACATAAATATGACATGGATTGTAAACAAGCAAGGTTCACACTTATTGAATTGAAAACATATATACATATGTGCAACCAAGCTTACTCAAACAATTAAAAGAAGAGGCATAAGTTATTTCAAATTTTTTTGCAAGTGACAAGAATGCAAAATAGCTCTCTTTGCTTGAGTTCCCCATATGGGGTCAATCATAGAACATCACTCCACAAGACATATCCCAATAGATCTACTAAGAGTTTTTAATCGAGTAGCATCTAAGGGTTTAGTAAATAAGTCCGCAAGTTGATCATTAGTACCTACATGTTCAAGTACTATGCATTTATTTTCAACAAGCTCTCTAATTAAGTGATGGCGGATGTTAGTTCTAGAATGTTGTACCGGATTCTTGGAAATATTAATAGCACTCATGTTATCACAAAAGAGAGTGAGAGTACCTTGGTTGAATCCGTAGTCTACTAGCATTTGCTTCATCCATAGGAGTTGTGTGCATCCACTCCCCGCGGCTATGTACTCGGCCTCGGCCGTGGACAAGGAAATAGAGTTTTGCTTCTTGCAAAACCAAGACACCAAGTTGTTGCCTAGAAAGAAGCAACCGCCCGATGTGCTCTTCCTATCATCGCAATTTCCTGCCCAATCCGCATCACTAAAGCCTACAAGACTAGCATTAGTGTCAAAAGAGTACCAAATCCCATAGATGGATGTCTCATTCACATAGCGAATGATTCTCTTTACGGAAGAGAGATGGGACTCCTTAGGATCCGCTTGGTACCTAGCACACACACCCACACTAAAGGAGATATCGGGCCTACTTGCGGTCAAATAGAGCAACCTACCTATCATGCCACGATATAACGTTTGTTCCACACTTTTACCACTAGCATCCTTGCTTAGCTTCAAAGTGGTACACATGGGTGTATTACAATGTTTGGCATTCTCTAAACCAAACTTCTTCACTAGGTTTTTGGCATATTTGGCTTGGGTTATGAAAATCCCATCATCTAATTTCCTAATTTGCAAACCTAGGAAGTAACTAAGCTCACCAACAAGACTCATCTCAAATTCATGAGACATGACATCAACAAATTGTTGGACCTTGGTGTTGTTGGTGGAGCCAAATACAATGTCATCAACATAGATTTGAGCTATAAATAACTCATCTTTGTTTCTCTTGATGAACAAGGTCTTGTCAACACTACCTCTTGTGTAGTCATTGTCAACAAGAAATTGAGTGAGGCGCTCATACCAAGCCCTCGGTGCTTGTTTCAACCCATATAGTGCCTTCTTGAGGCGATAGACATGGTTGGGGTGCTGTGCATCCACAAACCCCTTGGGTTGTTCAACAAACACTTCCTCTTGCAAGAAGCCATTGAGGAAGGCACTCTTGACATCCATTTGGTGCAATTTGAACTTGTGCACACAAGAAATGGACAAGAGAAGCCTAATGGACTCTAAACGGGCAACGAGAGCAAATGTCTCCTCAAAGTCGATACCCTCAATTTGAGAGTACCCTTGTGCTACAAGTCTAGCCTTATTCCGCACTATGTTGCCATCCTCATCGGATTTGTTCCTAAATATCCATTTAGTGCCTATAACATTAGTGGTCTTAGGCCTAGGAACTAGAGTCCAAACCTCATTTCTTTCGAATTGGTTTAGCTCTTCTTGCATGGCAAGAACCCAAAATTCATCATTTAAGGCTTCTTCAACCTTTTTGGGTTCAATTTGAGAGGTGTAGCATGTGTAGCTAATAAGATTAGCAAGTTGACGTCCAGTCCTAACACCCTCATTAACATCTCCAATAACATCCTCTTTGTTATGGAGTCTTTTAACCCAAGGAGCGGGTTCATTAGAGTCCAAGAGAGGGACTCTAGTAGTGGGTTGTGTGACTTCATCATTTTCATTAGATGTCCCAACATTGGGAGTCACCACAACCCTCTCTAAAGGAGAAACATCACTAAAAATAACCTCCTCCTCATGATCATTAGACTTGAGCCTAGTATCATCAAATACGACATTGGATGATTCCATAACACTTAGAGTTTTTAAATTGAAAACTCTATAGGCTCTACTATTCAAGGCATAGCCAATAAAAATACCCTCATCACTCTTAGCATCGAATTTGCCAAGTTGATCACGATCATTCAAAATGTAGCATTTGCTTCCAAAAGTGTGGAAGTAGCTAACATTTGGCCTCTTGCCTTTCCATAACTCATAGGAGGTATTTCTAGTACCGGGCCTTAGGAAAACACGATTCCCTATATAGCAAGCCGTATTGACGGCTTCGGCCCATAGGTTCCTAGGGACATTGTTGCTAAGCAACATCACACGGGTCATCTCTTGAAGGACCCTATTCTTCCTCTCAACAACTCCATTTTGTTGAGGTGTCCTAGGAGCCGAGAACTCATAGGAGATGCCTAAGCTATTGCAATAGCTTTCAAATGAGGCATTCTCAAATTCCCTCCCATGGTCACTTCTAATCCGTTTAATGCTTTTAATATTAGAATTCATTTCATTTTGTATTTTAGTACAAAGCATTTTAAACTTATCAAAAGTTTCGGATTTTTCTCTAAGAAAATATGTCCATGTAAATCTAGAGAAATCATCAACACAAACAAAAATGTATCTCTTTCCACCTAAACTCTTGGTTTGCATAGGACCCATGAGGTCCATGTGGAGAAGCTCAAGAGGCTCCTTGGTGGTGAGATACTTACCCTTTTTGTGCATGCTTTTAGTTTGCTTTCCTTGTTGGCAAGGTCCACAAACACCATTGGCTTTCTTCCTAAGCTTAGGGAGGCCACGCACATAATTGAACTTTCCAAGGGTCCGTAGGTCCCTAAAGTTCATGTGGCCAAGTCTTTCATGCCACAACTCAATTTGCTCATCCATGGACACATGATTAGATATAATACTAGCTTCAAGACAATAACAATTGTCGCTAGATCTCATGCCCTTCAACAAGGTTTGTCCATCGGGTTTTAGGATTGAGCAATAATCTTTAGAAAATAAGACGGAATATCCTTCATCACTAAGATGTGAAATGCTTATTAAATTGGCTTTCAAGCCATCAACAAATAATGCATTGGATAAGGAGGGTAATCCGGGAACGGAAATGGTTCCTTTCCCTACAACATTTCTTTTGGATCCATCACCAAAAGTGACATTTCCACCTTCCTCCATAACAAGAGTCTCGAAGAAACTCTTGTTTCCCGTCATGTGCCTAGAGCACCCATTATCCAAATACTAAAAATTAGAAGAATTTGCCTTCAAGGCTATTTGTGCAACATGGCAAACATTTTTATTCTTTCTAATCCACTTAGCAACAATTTTAGATTTCTTAGTGGTCTTTGGTACATGTGCTCTACTATTCCTAGGATCATGCAAATCAATATTGTTATTCCTAGGAACATGCATCTTGGCTCTATTCTTTCTCTTTTCTATCATGCTTCGTGTTCTACACATTTTAATATATTGAAAGCAATTTGGTCTAATATGACCATCACAACCATAATAGTGACAAATAGGGATGAAAAAAGGAATCATACCTCGTCTTTGTGCATGTATGGGAGCTTGTCCATGTCTTTGTGGATAAGTGGGTTCAATCCATCTTCGTTGTTGAACCGGTCTAGGTTGCTTCCAAGCTTGAGGTTGCATGATAGGTCTCTTTCCTTTGTGAGCCATTTGTGGAGGAATGTTGGCTTGAGGGACCCTAGGGGGTTGAGCTTGAGGTTGCCTTCTTGGCCCCATCTTCACTTGTGCATTAGAGCATTGTCCTACTTCTAATTTCTTCCTAGGAGCTTGGACCAACGAAGCTTCTTTACTCCCCAAACTCTTAACAAAAATGGTCTTCTTGGAAGTGGAAGTCTCCATATCATCTTCAAACCCGAGACCTCTCTTGTCACTTGGACTCTTTCCAACACCAAGTAAATGATCAAGCTTCTTGGTGCTAGAACCTATCCTAGCCAAGGACCCTTTAACTTCTACAAGTTCCCTCTTCAAGCCTTCTTCACTTCTCTTGGATAAGTCTAATTCCTCAATTAACTTATCCTCTCTCCTCTTCAACCTTTCCACTTGTTCACTTAAGTGGTCATTGTGAGCCGAAAGTTCAAGGTTCTCTTCTCTCAACCTCTCAATCTTTCTTGTGCTTTTAATTGCTAAATCATTGAACTCAGCATGGTATTTAGCAAGCACCTTTTGCTCCACAAATTTCTTTATGGAAATAGAAGAGGAGTCACTTTCTACTTCACTTGAGTCATTTTCCTCTTGACTCATTTCCTCTTGAAACAAATACTCGGTGTGTATAATATATAAAGCTAGAGGGGGGGTAAATAGATTTTATCTAATTATTACCCAATTTTCGCGTGCATGTCAATTTTACAAAAATACCCCTAGCAAGTCAACAATACATACAAGTGTAATAAGATGCGGAAATAATAAATGACACTTGATGTTTACGTGGAAAACCCAAGCACTGGGAAAAACCACGGGCTGTTAAGTGCGCCACACTCGGACCTCGAAATCCACTAATTGAAATGGAGTTTACAACCTATGTAGACCTCGTCTAACACTCCGGTCAATAACCCCCCACTTCTACCACGCGGGCCTTTAAAAGTGGCTCTAGTCCAATTTGCTTGATCCTCGTAGTCACTACTTGTAATGATGTTTACAGCCTAATCCCGGTCTGTAACCCACCACTACTACCCGCAGGCCTGTAATAGCAACCCTAGACCAAGACTTCAATCTCTCAAAAGAGATGCACAACCCTATGTGAATATGTATGAATATTCAATTAATGCAATAAGAGCTAGGGTACTCTAAATGCTTACCTAGGATTATAAGATGACAATATAATCAATCCTAGATATCACATATAGCTATATGTCATGGCATATAACTTTAGCTAAGTAAAGGATAACCAATCCTAGATACAAAGCTATCATATAAAACCCACAAACATTCAAAGGATTAACTAGTTGATTAAAAAAACAATCTATCAACCTAGTTATCAATACATCACACAAGAATGTTCATGGCATAGCTTTTAGGCAATAATGACCTAATCAAATAAGCTATGAAAAATAATCTCAATCAACAAATGAGATCAATTAGCTAGATGGCATATGAACATTAAAGCCTAGCTATCAAATAATAACCCAATCAACACATAATCTCAATCTTATATGTAGAAATTAATCTAAACACATATAAGTAAAATATGAGATAAAATTGATAAGTAGAAACACTAATTATGTAAGATAAAAGTGTTCAACAAATCATACCATGTGTGTTGAAGAAGACCCATGCATTAGCATATACTAGATGAACCTAGATGATGCCTAGATGATGATTTGTGCATGTGGGAATGGGTTTAGAGAATTAAAGATGTGATCTTTAAGCTTTTTCTCTCAAGTCTCTCTAAATATCTCTCTAGGGTTCTTGGGATGCAAGACTTGTATTCTGAACCAGAGATAAGGATGTATTTATAGAGACCAAAAACAGGGCAGGTGAAAATACAATTTTGCCCTTGAAACGCACCGATCGGCGGTTTCAATCGGCGGCCAGGCCGCCGAATTGAACCGCCGAATGGCTCTCGAGCGGAACAGGGGAACTTCGGCGACTTCGTTCTGTGGTTTATAAACCGCCGATCCCAACCGCCGTTTTGGACTCGAGAGATATATTTCAATCAGGTCTCATTCGGCGGTTTCAAACGGCGGCCAGGCCGCCGAATGTAACCGCCGTTTCAGCAAAAATGGTGAAACCAAGGAGAAGCCAAAGGCATCTCCACCGGTGATCATCGCGCAAAACAAAGCACATCAACGTGCACGCGCAGACGTTTCCGAACATCCTTTGGGAAACGAATTACACCACACTAAAAGCTAACATACATGAAGTGCAAGTGTGGGTATTGAATGCATCCTAATGCCTATCATGTCATGGCATTTCATAAAACAAGATGCAATCAATTTAATGCAAGAAGAGACATTGAATAAACAATAAAGCACAATGCACACAAAATATAAACACAGCATTCAAGAATAAGAGTTATGCATGTTGTGTGTGTGTGCAACTATATCTCTTCAAGCCAAAGTAAGCACAAGATATACCTTTGGTGCTTGTCATCTTGAGGTCTTGGAAAGGGTCTTTGATCTTCAACCTTAATCACCTAGACTACCCTTACAACCAAACCCCAACATGTGGTTTGACCACGAAATAAGCCAATCAACAAATGGGAATACTTACAATCTCCCCCTTTGGCTATTTCGTGACAAAACCACCACTCACATTGAACCCATTCAAACCGCCGATTGGTGCGTTTCAGGGGCAAACTTGTCTTTTCACATGCTCTGTTTTTCATGCCTATAAATACATCACTTTCTCTTATTCTGAATGTTAACTCTTTAATCATCAAGAACCCTACTTTCAAAAGAGAGATTTTTAAGAGAGAAAGCAACCAAGTTTGCTCATAAAACACTCAAACCAAAATCCATTTGCATCAAAGTTCATCTAGCATTCTCTAGCATATCTAGGATGCTTGCTTGCATGGGTCTTTCATCATCACACTTGCTGTGGTAAGTTTTTCACTATTATCATACATAATTAGTGTTTAATTTATTATGGCATCTCTTTATTACTTGATTGTTCTTAGATTGAATTCTAATATTCAAGATAGAGATTGTTGTGTTGATTTGATTGAGTGTTGTTTTTGTGATAGATATCTAGGTTTCTATAATCTATGATTATCTAAGCTAATTGACATGTCATTTAGCTTTAATATCTAGGATTGTTTTTAATTGCAAATTTATCATCTTAGATAAGCATATAGGGTTTCCCTTGCTCTATGTTGCATTTGAATATTCATATATTCACTTAGGGTGTTAATATCTTTTTAGAGAATTAAGTCTTGTCTTGTGACCAGGATTAGGTTGCTTAATTCGCAAGCAATCGGACTAGGTTCGCTTATACCGGGATTAGGTAGGTGTGTGATTACTTCCGGGATTAGGTTGTAATTTCAACACATTTAGTGGATTCGAGGTTCGGGTGTGGCTCACTCAACAGCCCGTGGTTTTTCCCGTGAGGGTTTCCACGTAAATATCAAGTGTTGTTTTAATTTCCGCACAGTATTACACTTGCTATATCTTATTGACTATTAGGGGTATTTTCGTAATCTTGTCCTTAAACAAAAATTGGGTAAAATTAGTTAATATCTATTCACCCCCCTCTAGATTAATAGTTTACACACCGAGTATTTGTTTCAATTGGTATCAGAGCGGGTTCCTAAATATAATTAGGTGATCCTTGCTCACTTTGGTGTGTTTTACATTTTGTGTGATTTTTTATCATTCATACATTTGCATTCATTTCATTCATTCATAAACACTATGAGTGGAAACGGTGGAAATGATGGTGGCATCGAGAGTGCCTCAAGCACAAGGCCTCCAGTTCTTACCGGGTTAAACTATTCCCAATGGAAAGGGAAGATGGAATCCTACATATGTCAATTTCACGACCGTGTGTGGATGGGGGTGGAAGACGGATATGATCTACCCAAGATGACTCCCGATGGTAGAGGAGTAGAAGTTTTGAAGCCTAAGGCACAATGGAGTCCACAAGAGTTTGAGGATTCAAAGTGGAATAGGAAGGCGATGCACGCCATCCTTTGTGCAATGGATGAGAATTAGTATAAGCTTATTCAGAACACTCAAAGTGGCTTGGGATATCTTGCAAGTTGCACATGAAGAAACCGAGGTGGTGAAGGAATCCAAGCTTCAAGTCCTCCAAACTCAATTCGAGTTACTTAGGATGGGAGAGGATGAATGCTTTAATGATTTTGAAATCAAATTGATGGACATCGTTAATCAAAGTCACCAACTCGGAGACCCGTATTCGGATAGGAGAGTTAAGCAGAAAATCATGAGATCTCTCCCCGATAGGTTCGAATCAAAGGTGACGGCTATAGAAGAAAATAGTGGTTATATGGATATGAAGCCGAGTGAGGTGATTGGGAGACTTCTAGCTTATGAGTCTAGGAAAGGTCCTATCTCCACACCCACTAAAAAGCAAAAAGGAATTGCTTTAAAAGCCTCCAAGGATGAAAATGAGGCAAAGAAGATTGACTCGGATGAAGACCTTGTCTTGTTTGTAAAAAGGTTTAACAAGGTTATGAAGTTTAGGAAAAAGGGCTTTGGCTCAAAAGGTCAAGATTTGAAGAAAAATGGTCCTTTCAAGAAGTTTGAACCTAGGCAAGAAAGGACCGAAAGGAAAGGGGTCCGTTGCTTCGAGTGTGGTGGCATAGGTCATTTTGCCCCCGAATGTGCAAATCACAATGAGAAGAAAAAGGGAAAAGTGATGGCCACCACTTGGAGTGGAAGTAGTGATGACTCCAATGAGGGAGATGAGTCTTCAAGTGATGAAGAGCTCATGGCTAACCTCCTAGCTTTTACCTCCTCCCATAAAAGCAAAAGTGCTAGTGAAAGAGAGGAAATGAGTCAAGAGGAAAATGACTCAAGTGGAGAAGAAAGTGATTCCTCTTCTAACTCCATAAATGGATTTGTGGAGAAAAATGTGCTTGCTAAATACCATGCCGAGTTTAATGATTTAGCAATCAAGAGCACAAGAAAGATCAAGATGTTGAGAGAAGAAAATCTTGAGCTTTCATCTCATAATGACCACTTCAGTGAACAAGTGGGAAAGTTTAAGAAGATAAAAGATGAGCTAAGAAAGGACTTAGACTTATCTAGGAGGAATGAAGAAGGTCTAAAGAGGGAACTTGATGAAGCTTTAGAATCTTTAGCTAGGATGGATTCTAGCACCAAGAAACTTGATCATATACTTGGTGTTGGAAAGAGTCCATGTGATCAGAGGGGTCTTGGGTATGAAGATGGCAAGAAGATCTCAACCTCTAACAAGACCATGTTTGTCAAGAGTTTGAGGAATGAAGAAACTTCATTTGTGCAAATTCCTAGGAAGAAGTTAGAACTAGGACAATGTTCAAATGCTCAAGTGAAGATGGTGCCAAAAAGGCAACCTCAAGCTCAATCCTCTAGGGTCCTTCAAGCCAACATTCCTCCATAAGTGGCTCATAAAGGAAAGAGACCTATCATGCAACCTCAAGCTAGGAAGCAATCTAGACCGGTTCAACAACGAAGATGGATTGAACCCATTCATCCACAAAGACAAGGACAAGGTATGATTCCTTATTTTACTCCTATATGTCATTTTTGTGGATTTGATGGTCATATTAGACCACATTACTTTCGATATATTAAAATGTGCAAAACTAGAAGCATGATTGAGAAGAAAAAGAAAAGAGCCATGATGCATGTTCCTAGGAATGATGATATTATTATGCATGATCCTAGAACATTTAGAGCCCATGTACCAAAGACCACTAAGAAAGCTAATATTGTTTCTAGGTGGATTAGAAAGAATTAAAATATTTGCCATGTTGCTCAAATAGCATTGAAGGCAAATTCTTCTAATTTTTGGTATTTAGATAGTGGGTGCTCTAGGCACATGACGGGAAACAAGAGTTTCTTTGAGACTCTTGTTATGGAGTAAGGAGGATGTGTCACCTTTGGTGATGGATCCAAAAAGAGAGTTGCAGGGAAATGAACCATTTCCATTCCCGGATTACCCTCCTTATCCAATGCTTTATTTGTTGATGGCTTGAAAGTAAATTTGATAAGCATATCACACCTTAGTGATGAAGGATATTCCGTCTTATTTTGTAAAGATGATTGATGTATCCTAAAGCCCGATGGACAAACCTTGTTGAAAGGTATGAGATCTAGCGACAATTGTTATTGTCTTGAAGCTAGAATAGTCTCAAACAATGTGTCCATGGATGAGCAAATTGAGTTGTGGCATGAAAGACTTGGCCACATGAACTTTAGGGATTTACGAACCCTTGGAAAGTTCAATTATGTGAGAGGCCTCCCTAAGCTTGGGAAGAAAGCCAATGGTGTTTGTGGACCTTGCCAACAAGGAAAACAAACCAAAAGCATGCACAAAAAGTGCAAGTATCTCTCCACCAAGGAGCCCCTAGAGCTTCTCCACATGGACCTCATGGGTCCTATGCAAACCGAAAGCTTAGGTGGAAAGAGATACATTTTTGTTTGTGTTGATGATTTCTCTAGATTTACATGGACATATTTTCTTAGAGAAAAATCCGAAACTTTTGATAAGTTTAAAATGCTTTGTAATAAAATTCAAAATGAAATGAACTCAAACATTAAAAGCATTTAATGGACTAGAAGTGACCATAGGAGGGAATTTGAGAATGCCACCTTTGAAACCTATTGTAATAGTTTAGGCATCTCCCATGAGTTTTCGGCTCCTAGGACACCTCAACAAAATGGAGTTGTTGAGAGGAAGAATAGGGTCCTTCAAGAGATGACCCGTGTGATGTTGCTTAGCAACAATGTCCCTAGGAACCTATGGGCCGAAGCCGTCAATACGGCTTGCTATATAGGAAATAGAGTTTTCCTAAGGCCCGGAACTAGAAATATCTCCTATGAACTATGGAAAGGCAAAAGGCCAAATGCTAGCTACTTCCGCTCCTTTGGAAGCAAATGCTACATTTTAAATGACTGTGATCAACTTGGAAAATTTTAATGCTAAGAGTGATGAGGGTATATTTATTGGCTATGCCTTAAATAGTAGAGCCTATAGAGTTTTCAATTTAAAGACTCTAAGTGTCATGGAATCATCTAATGTTGTCTTTGATGATGAAAGGCTCAAGTCTAGTAACCATGAGGAGGAGGTAGTTTTAGATGATGATTCTCCTTTGGAGAAGGTTGTGGAGACTCCCAATGTTGGGACATCCAATGGTAATTATGAGGACACACAACCTATTGATAGAGTTCCTCTCTTGAACTCCAAAGAACCCTCTCCATGGGTTAGACAACTCCATGATAAGAATGACATCATTGGAGAGGTAAATGAGGGTGTTAGAACTAGGCGTCAAATAGCTAATCTAATTAGTTACACTTGCTACACCTCTCAAATAGAACCCAAAAAGGTTGATGAAGCCTTAAATGATGAATTTTGGGTTCTTGCCATGCAAGAAGAGCTAAACCAATTCGAAAGGAATGAGGTTTGGACTCTAGTTCCTAGGCCTAAAAGCACTAATGTGATAGGCACTAAGTGGATTTATAGGAACAAATCCGATGAGGATGGCAACATAGTGCGGAACAAGGTTAGACTTGTAGCACAAGGGTACTCTTAAATTGAGGGTATCGACTTTGAGGAGACTTTTGCTCCCGTTGCCCGTTTAGAGTCCATTAGGCTTCTCTTGTCCATTTCTTGTGTGCACAAGTTCAAATTGCACCAAATGGATGTCAAGAGTGCCTTCCTCAATGGCTTCTTACAAGATGAAGTGTTTGTTGCACAACCCAAGGGATTTGTGGATGCACACCACCCCAACCATGTCTATCGCCTCAAGAAGGCACTATATGGGTTGAAACAAGCACCGAGGGCTTGGTATGAGCGCCTCACTCAATTTCTTGTTGACAATAACTACACAAGGGGTAGTGTTGACAAGACACTTTTCATCAAGAAAGACAATGATGAGCTTTTCATAGCTCAAATCTATGTTGATGATATAGTGTTTGGCTCCACCAACAACACCAAGGTCCAACAATTTGTTGATGTCATGTCTCATGAATTTGAGATGAGTCTTGTTGGTGAGCTTAGTTACTTCCTAGGTTTGCAAATTAGGCAATTAAATGATGGGATTTTCATAACCCAAGCCAAATATGCCAAAAACCTAGTGAAGAAGTTTGGTTTTGAAAAAGCCAAACATTGTGACACACCCATGAGTACCACTTTGAAGCTAAGCAAGGATGCTAGTGGTAAAAGTGTGGAACAAACTCTATATCGGGGTGTAAGGTTCCCATTTGTTGATTGGCTCATTTCATGGACAAACCACATGTTTGGGTTCTTTGTAAGGGTAGCTTAGGTGTTGTTGTTATTGCTCAAACCCTTTCAAGACCTCAAGGTGTCAAGCACTCCAAAGGTATATCTCTAGTGCTTATTTTTCTTTCAATAGATTAGTTGCACACACACACTTATCATACATTGCATATGTGTGCATTCTCTTCACATGTCACATTTCACACTTGCACTTATATGTTATATTTTGTTGTGTGTATTTGTGTCTTGTAGTCTTGTAATTCGTTTCCCAATAGTATTCGGAAACGTCCGCGCTTGCACTAGAATGTGCTTGGTTTTGCACGAAGATCGCCTACGGAGAATGCCCTTGGCTTCTCCTTGGTTTTCACCTATGTTGGTGATCGACGGTTATGATCGGGGGCCTGGTCACCGAATGAAACCGCCGTTTACTTCCAGAAGTGTCTGGAGTAATTCTGCGGTTATGATCGACGGTCACGACCGCCGTTCGAAACCGCCGTTCTAAACCGCCGTTCAAGACCTGATTGATTTTATCACTTGGTCTAATTCGGCGGTTGAATCGGCGGTCACGAAACTGTCGAATGAAACCGCCGTTCATACCTGATTGATTTTTTATCTCGGGTTTGATTCGGCGGTTAGATCGGCGGTCACGAAACCGCTAAATGAAACCGTCATTGGTCCCCTGTTCTTCTCGGGTCCAATTCGGCGATTATGATCAGGGCCTGGCCGCCGATTCAAACCGCCGATCGGTGCGTTTCAGGGGCACACTTGTCTTTTCACATGCTCTGTTTTTCATGCCTATAAATACATCACTTTCTCTTGTTCTGAATGTTAACTCCTTAATCATCAAGAACCCTACTTTCAAAAGAGAGATTTTTAAGAGAGAAAGCAACCAAGTTTGCTCATAAAACACTTAAACCAAAATCCATTTGCATCAAAGTTCATCTAGCATTCTCTAGCATATCTAGGATGCTTGCTTGCATGGGTCTTTCATCATCACACTTGCTGTGGTAAGTTTTTCACTATTATCATACATAATTAGTGTTTAATTTATTATGGCATCTCTTTTATTACTTGATTGTTCTTAGATTGAATTCTAATATTCAAGATAGAGATTGTTATGTTGATTTGATTGAGTGTTGTTTTTGTGATAGATATCTAGGTTTCTATAATCTGTGATTATCTAAGCTAATTAACATGTCATTTAACTTTAATATCTAGGATTGTTTTTAATTGCAAATTCATCATCTTAGATAAGCATATAGGGTTTCCCTTGCTCTATGTTGCATTTGAATATTCATATATTCACTTAGGGTGTTAATCTCTTTTTAGAGAATTAAGTCTTGTGTTGTGATCGGGATTAGGTTGCTTAATTCGCAAGCAATCGGACTAGGTTCGCTTATACCGGGATTAGGTAGGTGTGTGATTACTTCCGGGATTAGGTTGTAATTTCAACACATTTAGTGGATTTAAGGTTCGGGTGTGGCTCACTCAACAGCCCGTGGTTTTTCCCGTGAGGGTTTCCACATAAATATCAAGTGTTGTTTTAATTTCCGCACAATATTACACTTGCTATATCTTATTGACTATTAGGGGTATTTTCGTAATCTTGTCCTTAAACGAAAATTGGATAAAATTAGTTAATATCTATTCACCCCCCCTCTAGATTAATAGTTTACACACCGAGTATTTGTTTCACGGGGCATGATAGGTAGCTTGCTTTATTTGACCGCAAGTAGGCCCGATATATCCTTTAGTATGGGTGTGTGTGCTAGGTACCAAGCGGATCCCAAGGAGTCCCATCTCTCTTCCGTAAAGAGAATCATTCGCTATGTCAATGTGACATCCAACTATGGGATTTGGTACTCATTTGACACTAATGCTAGTCTTGTACGCTTTAGTGATGCGGATTGGGCAGGAAATTGTGATGATAGGAAAAGCACATCGGGCGGTTGCTTCTTCCTAGGCAACAACTTGGTGTCTTGGTTTTGTAAGAAGCAAAACTCGATTTCCTTGTCCACGGCCGAGGCCGAGTACATAGCAGCGGGGAGTGGATGCACACAACTCCTATGGATGAAGCAAATGCTAGTAGACTACGGATTCAATCAAGGTACACTCACTCTCTTTTGTGATAATATGAGTGCCATAAATATTTCCAAGAATCCGTTCAACATTCTAGAACTAAGCATATTGACATCCGCCATCATTTCATTAGAGAGCTTGTTGAAAATAAATGCATAGTACTTGAACATGTAGGTACTAATGATCAACTTGCGGACCTATTTACTAAACCCTTAGATGCTACTCGATTTAAAACACTAAGTAGATCTATTGGGATATGTCTTGTGGAGTGATGATTTTTTATGATTGACCCCATATGGGGAACTCAAGCAAAGAGAGCTATTTTGCATTCTTGAAACTTGCAAAAAATTCGAAATAACTTATGCCTCTTCTTTTAATTGCTTGAGTAAGCTTGGTTGCACATATGTATATATGTTTTCAATTCTATAAGTGTGAACCTTGCTTGTTTACAATCCATGTCATATTTATGTTCAAACATGTAGGGAAAAATACCGTAGTACACGCAGCGGAAGCGAGACTAAAAATAGATTTAGTAACTTTTAAAATTTTTCCTTTTTATGAACCTTAAACCCTTTAATCAATTAAACACATATATTATCTAACAAAAGAATAATACCTTTTGTCGCGTGATCCGATTGACTTACGTCGATGGTAATCCGCAAGATCTTCAATCCTAGCACGAACGTGGATCACCTAGGAGCGTGGTCTCCCTTTTCTTTGAATTGCAAACCTGTGAATGGACAAATAAACTTTTCTTTTCTTTGTTAGTCACAAAAACAATCAAAAGAAGACTAAAATTATTCCGGTCACTTTTGAGTTCTCAATCTAAAGATCGAAACTCGCGTGAACCTAAATCGATGTTGTACACACAAGCTTATTGATGAACAAGCAAATAGTGTACCATCAAAGAATAATTTATTCACTCTTTTATGTTTTTAGTAGAATAAAATTAATGCTCTCTATGAATTAAGAAGAAGAAGAAAAATTGTCTCTCAAGCCTAAAGCATAGGGTGGCCGAATTCTATACATAAGAATATATAGGTGGCCTTAATTTTCTTCTCTTTTCCTATTAGGGTTGCCGAAATCATGCTCTCTTTTTCTACTAGGGTTGCCGCAAATCACACTCCTAAAAGCAGTTTGTGTTGCACCCTAATTTCCATAAAAGAATAGACTTCCAAACCCTAATCCAACTCATAGATATTTTATACTTTTTATTGACTAAAATAAAAGACTTCTTATTTGATTAAATAAATAAAATTAATTATTTATTTTCTTACCAAATAAGTCTTTTACTTTTAGTATACTACCAACAATAGTATAAGACTAGGAATCATATTTCCTAATCAGAAAAGATTTGTTTCTTAATTAAACAATTAATTAATAAATTAATTAATTCTTATTTAATTAAAACAATGAAAACAAAATAATATCTTAGGTTAAAATATTAACCTTGCCGCCCCACTTGAATAAAATTGGGCCTAATATTATTTTCTTATTTCATTTAATCCATTGGACTTTAAATAAAAAGCCCACATGTGAACCAGAACCATTCTTACTAAAAGAAACAAGCCCACATGTCTTCCATTAATATATTAATATAATTGAGCAGCCCATTACTTAAATAATGTGCAAATTATATTCTTAATATATTAAATGCAATTCTAGATGGACCCTTAAATTAGTCTGGTAGAATATATCAAGTGATCCATGCAAGTCCGTGTGGATTGGAGATCTTGGCGGGCCATCTAAATTTAAGCTTCAATAGACATAACCTAATCACAATCAACAAATGATTCACTTAGGTCCGATCCATTAATTTTAACTCATTCCACTAAAGAGCTAAAATTGAACTCTTAAATAAAGATAGAAAAGGAAGATGTTCCTCATTCATACCCTAGACAATCATGTTGGAGATAGTGTATCCTCGTGATTAATATCAGTAATCGCCAAGAGTTCATAGACCGCCTATAACTCTCCAAGTTACCATATTTACTCATATGACCACGTTTTGAACTTAGATATTTTGACTTGTCCAGAAGCCATGTTTTCAATAGACACTATCGAAAACTCAACGTTGAGATTTAATATCCAATTACCTCAAAACATCCATATGATGATATTATACTCTCATTTAATAAATGGAGCCACGATGTCCATATCTATAAATGAAGTCCTCTATCGATTAACAAATGTGAAACAAATAATAGCACGGTGTGTATAAAGCTATCTAGAGGGGGGGTGAATAGATTTTACGCTTTTTACCCAATTTTTCGTGTTAGTCAAAAATACGAAAATGCCCTCAAGATAATATAAACAAGCAAGTGTAATATGGTGCGGAAATTAAAACAACACTTGGTTTTTACGTGGAAACCCTCACGGGAAAAACCACGGGCTATGTAAGTAAGCCACACTCGAACCTCGAATCCACTAAATGTGCAAACGATTACAACCTAATCCCGGAAGTAATCACACACCTACCTAATCCCGGTATGAGTGAACCTAGTCCAATTTGCTTGCGTTCTAAGCAACCTAATCCCGGATGCTACACACAAGACTTACTTTCTCTATGAAGAGAATATACAACCTATGTGAATATATAAAATATCCAAAATGCAATTAAGAGCTAGGTTACTCTATATGCTTATCTAGGATAGTGAATATGCAATTAATTCAATCCTAGATATTAAAAGCTAGATGACATGTCAAATAGCTTAGCTTAGCTAAACATAGATTAACAAAACCTAGATAGCTATCAAAAATACAACACTCAATCATGTCAACACAACAATCTCTAATTTGTATCTAGAATATATTCAAGAGCATACAAATAATATAAGAGATGTCAATGATAAATAAAACACTAATTATGTATGATAATAGTGAAGAACTTACCAAAGAATATGTGTTGACCAAAACCCATGCAAGCAAGCATCCTAACTAAGCTAGAAAATGCTAGATGATATTTTGATGCATATGAGAATGGTTTTTGAGTGTTAAAAAGGTGTTCTTGATTTGATTTTCTCTCAAATGTCTCTCTTTGAAGATTAGGGTTCTTAGAGTTAAAGAACATTAAATCTGAAAATGAGAAAGTGTGATATTTATAGACATCAAGAACAGGGCATGTGAAAAGACAAGTTTGCCCTTGAAACGCACCGTTCGGCTGTTTCAATCAGCGGCCAGGCCGCCGATCATGACCGCCGAATTGAGCTCGTGAAGAACAGAGCATAAACGGCGGTTAATTCGGCGGTTTCGTGACCGCCGATCCCAACCGTCGAATCAGACCCGAGAGATCGAAATCGATCAGGTATGAACGGCGGTTTCGAACGGCGGTCGTGACCGCCGATCGTGACCGTAGAATTGCTCCTAGAAGCAAACGGCGGTTCCATTCGGCGGCCAGGCCACCGATCATAACCGCCGATCACCAACAGAGGTGAAAACCAAGGAGAAGCCAAGGGCATTCTCCGTGGGCGGTCTTCGCGCAAAACCAAGCACATTCTAGTGCATGCGCGGACGTTTCCGAACACTATCGAGAAACGAATTACAAGACACATAAATACACAACAAGATATAACAATCAAAGTGCTAGTGTGTAATGTGACATATGAAGAGAATGCACACAAATGTAAGAATGCAAAGTGTGTGTGTGCTTCTAAATCTCTTCAAAGAAAGTTAAGCACTAGAAGTATACCTTTGGAGTGCTCGTCCCTTGAGGTCTTGAAAGGGCCTTTGAGAATGATTCTCAATCATCTAAACTACCCTTACATACAAACCCCAACACGTGGTTTGTCCACGAAATAAGCCAATCAAAGAATGGGAATCCTTACAAAATGAATATCACCAAACTATCGAGGATAGACTATGCGTTATAATCGTACTCATTGATAACTCAAATGATATCATTTGCAACCATAAGTCCATCATTTATCTCAGGATTAAGATAGACTCTCCGATTGTCCTGATAATGAAAAAACTATTATCTATTGACGGTTCTAGATAAAGCTTTTCATTGTGATCCAGTTCAATGCACCCAGTGCACTAGATCCTTTTGCTCGAAGACACTCCGATGATTTTAGACTCATCATATCTCATTTGATCCCACTCAAATGCTAGCAAAAGAATTCTACAACTTTAACAAGATAAAGGTGCCCAACCTTTAACTTAAGTTGTGAACATTATTCAAGACTAACTAAAGAATTGTGTCTACCACATACATATCCAGATGTACGAACAATTCTTCTTTTCTCATAGTCTTTAGACCTTATGATTATTTATTTTGACAATTATAATATTAAACTATAAATGCTATACGATTTGTTAAACCAGAAATCACTTTATTACTATGAAAAATATTGTTAATTACAACATTACACTCTTGCTATTGAGCATAATCCTAACAAAACATGCATTTTTGAACTAGGAGATGTATATAGGAAGTATGATTTGAATGACCTATGGTTATCTCCATGACATGATGATTCTTTAATAACATGCTAATGTCAAATGAAAAAGCATGAAATTCATATAACATGCTCACATGAAAAGCATGAATTGATGATTGCATATTCTTAAAATGCAAAACTTGTGTGAAAACTTATGAGACTCAAAATGAATCAAGGATCTTGTATCCGTTCAAAGGAATTTATATTCCAAATGTCTCTCTTTCTTTATTGGTTGAACATGGCTACTATCATACAGATATCTTATCCGAAAAAATCAAATAGGGTGCAAAGTTGCTCATGCCATGTTTCGCTTATAAAGTTGGATATAGTTGCTCTTAAATTGAAATCAATATATTATATATCCTTGCTTTACTCATGACATTGGTGAAATTGGTTTGAATTCTTATTAGAAACCTTTGTCATTTGCTTTGCCAAATACCATTGTATTTTGGACTTGAATGCTACATGTCTTGTATGCAAAGCATGTTTGATTCACACATTTTCTTCAAATAAATCTCCTTGTTTCTCTCCGATTAATAGAGATGCATAAAGTGACTTATATTGATTATGCAAATATCTTGCATGCTACTATCTCTCATTGCTATGAGTGACCCGGTTAGGGACTACTCCTTTGCCTATATCATGACAAAAAGGGGGAGTAGGATATGGTAAGGGGAGTTGCAAATTGTAGTGGCAATTGTGCTTGATTGGGGAGAATATACATTGAGGGGGAGTAACCCGTTGAGGGGGAGCATTGCATACACATACATTACAAAATGTTGTGCCTAATATTTTACAAATGCAAATGCTTGTTTATGTTCTCACTTGATTAATCTCACGTTTTACTTGTATTGGAAATGTTAAAAACTTTATTTTCAGGGATTGACTATTCTACACGAGGTTGAAGACTTCAAGTTGCATTTTCTTATCTCTTTGTAATGTAGAATATCATTGTAGTCTCGTAGTTTCTATTTTTTTTATGAGGAATCATTGTGAGTGGTGGTTTTGTCACGAAATAGCCAAAGGGGGAGATTATAAGGTTCCCATTTGTTGATTGGCTCATTTTGTGGTCAAACCACATGATTGGGGTTCTTTGTAAGGGTAGCTTAGGTATTGGTTTTTTAGTTCGAAGCCCTTTTGAAGACCTCGAGTTAATAAGCACCAAAGGTAAATTTCTATGTGCTTTCTTGTCTTGAAGAGATAGTTGCACACACTCACAACTCATGCATATGTTTAATCCTTGTATGTTGTGTTTATTTGTGTTGTGCATTAATGCTAATTTTCATCTCTTCTTGCATGTTAGTTTGATTGCTTATTGCATTGCCCATTGTCTTGTCTTGCATAACCTTGGATTTCATACATTGCAAAGGGCGCTGTTCAAAGCGCTCTACAAAGCGCTGTTCTGAACAGCGCTTACAAGACCTGATGCAAAAATGGTCTTTTTAATGCATCAGGTATGATGCATTTTATTGAGGCGCTGTACGAGCGCTGTACAAAAGCGCTGTACGTACAGCGCCCAACCAAGACCTGATTGCAATTGTGTTTTAAATGCATCAGGTCTGATGCTTTTTGAGTAGGCGCTGTACGAGCGCTGTATAGTAGCGTTGTTCGTACAGTGCCACTCTGTTTTCCCGAGAGAACAGAGTTGAGGCGCTGTACAGGCGCTGTACAGAGGCGCTCTACGTACAGCGCCTAATGCAAAAATTAGGCCAACTTATCAAAACGACCATACCTTAATTTGGCCCCCTATATATATGCCACTTTGACTTTAGGTCAATTAAGAGAGTTCATATTCAAATTTCATACTTAGGATATTTTTCAAGAGAAGAAAAAATTCCAAGAACTCAAATTTTATTCACTCAAACACTTTTTCATGATCATCAATCATCATCTAGCATCATCCTAGATCATCTAGATGTCTCTTTGCATGGATTCTTCATCACATTTTGCTTGGTAAGCTTTTCACTAATATCTTACATATTTTGTGTTTTTCTTAACAAGCAATCTCAATTAATTACTTGTATGTTATTTATATATCTTTTGATACAAGATTGAGATTAGCGTGTTGTATGTTTGAGAAGTTGTATTGTGATAGCTAATTAGGTTTTTGTGCTTAATCTTGATTAGCTAAACTATTTGATTGAACATGTCATTTAGTTTTTAATATCTAGGATTGTTCTAATTGCATATTAATCATCTTAGATAAGCATATAGGGTTTCCCTTGCTCTATGTTGCATTTGGATATTCATATATTCACTTAGGGTGTTATTCTCTTCATTGAGAAAGTAAGTCTTGTGTGTAGCTTCCGGGATTAGGTTGCTTAGATCACAAGCAAGTCGGACTAGGTTCACTCATACCGGGATTAGGTAGGTGTGTGATTACTTCCGGGATTAGGTTGTAATCGTTTTACACATTTAGTGGATTCGAGGTTCGAGTGTGGCTTACTTACTAGCCCGTGGTTTTTCCCGTGAGGGTTTCCACGTAAAAATCAAGTGTTATTTATTTTCCCCATTTTTTACTTGATTTATTGCTTTATCTATTTAGGGGTAATTTCGTAATTTTGACTAACATGAAAAAGTGGGTAAGAAGCTTAAAATCTATTCACCCCCCTCTAGATAGTTTTATACACACCGTGCTATAATTTGTTTCAGTATCTTATGTCATACTGGGTGAGCTCCAAAGCCCAAAGAACCAACCAGCTTGATACATTCGGCTTTTGAAGGAACTGTCTCAAGGGTTGATCTGTTACGACTGTAACGGTGTGAGCTTGAAAATAAGGCCGAAGTTTTCTGGCTACGGTCACCAATGCAAAGGCCAACTTCTCCAGGATAGTGTAGTTTTTCTCAGATTTTGACAAAGCCCGACTCACGTAGTAGATTGGTATTTGGATTCCATCATTGCACTCCTTCACCAAAGCTCCACTGGTTGCGGTCTCTGACACCGCCAGATAAAGTTGTAGTTCTTCCCCTGGGGTAGGCTTCACCAATAGAGGTGGACTAGCTAGATACTCTTTCAGGGCCCGGAACGCTTGCTCACTCTCTTGATCCCACTTCATGTTTTTTCCCTGCTTGATGATTTTGAAGAAAGGCAGGCATTTATCCGTGGACCTCAATATGAAGCGGTTCAACCCCGCTACCCGTCCAGTCAGCCCCTGAGCTTGTTGGAGAGTATTTGGAGATCCCAGTTCGATGATGGCCTTGATCTTTTCGGGATTGGCTTCGATCCCTCTCTCATGCACCATGAAGCCAAGGAACTTTCCCGCTGCTACCCCAAAGGTGCATTTAGCTGGATTTAGCCTCACCTGATTTTCTCTGATTATTTGGAAAGTATGTCGTAAGTCTTCACGGTGTTGATTGGCTACTTGAGATTTGGTGATCATGTCGTCTATATACACCTCCATAGACTTCCCTATCAACGGTTTGAATAATTTGTTTACCAAGCACTGGTATGTGGCTCCTGCATTCTTAAGGCCAAAAGGCATGACTTTTTAACAGTAAAAACCTTGCCCTGTGATGAAGCTGGTTTTATCCTGATCAGCGGGGTGCATCATGATCTGGTTGTATCCTGAGAAGGCATCCATGAAACTTAAAAGTTTGTTCCCCGCAGTAGAATCGATCAACTGGTCAATTTTAGGAAGGGGAAAGCTATCCTTCAGGCATGCCCTGTTGAGGTCAGTATAATCCACGCACATGCGCCACTTTCCATTGGCCTTGGTTACCATGACCACATTGGCGATCCATTCGGGGTAGCGGGATTCTCTGATGAATTTAGCTTTCAAAAGCTTGTCCACCTCTTCCTGTACCGCGGTGTTTCATTCCGTGTTGAAATGTCTTCGTTTCTATTTGACTGGCTTGACTATGGCGTCCACTGCCAGTCGGTGAACCGCTAGGTTGAGAGGGATGCCCGGCATTGTTAAGATTTTGCTCAATAGTAGGAGTGTAATAGTGTTTTTGACAATCTATTCATATTAATAATGTGATTTCTGGTTTAACAAATCTTATAGCATTTATAGTTTAATTATTATAATTGTCAAAAGTAAATAATCATAAGGTCAAAAGACTATGAGAAAAGAAGAATTGTTCGTACATCTAGATATGTATGAGGTAGACACAATTCTTTAGTTAGTCTTGAATAATGTTCACAACTTAAGTTAAAGGTTGGGCACCTTTATCTTGTTGAAGTTTTAGAATTCTTTTGCTAGCATTTGAGTGGGATCAAATGAGTTATGATGAGTCTAAAATCATCGGAGGGTCTTCGAGTAAAAGAATCTAGTGCACTAGGTGCATTGAACAGGATCACAATAAAATACTTTATCTAGAACCGTCAGTAAATAAAAGTCTTTTCATTATCAGGACAATCGGAGAGTCTATCTTAATCTTGAGATAAACGATGGACTTATGGTTACAAGTGATATCATTTGAGCTATCAATGAGTACGATTATATAGCATAGTCTATCCTCGATAGTTTGGTGGTATTCATTTGTTAATCGATAGAGGACTTCATTTATAGATATGGACATCGTGGCTCCATTTACTAAATGAGAGTATAATATTATCATATGGATGTTTTGAGGTATTGGATATTAAATCTCAACGTTGAGTTTTCGATAGTGTCTATTGAAAACATGGCTTCTGGACAAGTCATAGTATCCAAGTTCAAAACGTGGTCATATGAGTAAATATGGTAACTAGGAGAGCTATAGGCGGTCCATGAGCTCTTGGCGATTACTGATATTATTCACGAGGATACACTATCTCCAATATGATTGTCTAGGGTATGAATGAGGAACATCTTCTTATTCTATCTTTATTTAAGAGTTCAATTTTAGCTCTTTAGTGGAATGAGTTAAAATTAATAGATCGGACCTAAGTGAATCATTTGTTGATTGTGATTAGGTTATGTGTAATGAAGCTTAAATTTAGATAGCCCGCCAAGATCCTCAATCCACACGGACTTGCATGGATTACTTGATATATTCTACCGGACCGATTTATGGGTCCATCTAGAATTGTACTTAATATATTAAGAATATAATTTGCACAATATTTATTTAATGGGCTGTTAAATTATATTAATATATTAATAAAAGGCATGTAGGCTTGTTTCTTTGAGTAAGAATGGGTCTAGTTCACATGTGGTTTTTTTTTTTAAGGTCCAATGGATTTAATAAAATGGAAAAATAATATATGGCCCAAGATAGAGTACTTGGGCGGCAAGGCTAATAAATTAGCTTATTATATTATTTTATTTTATTATTTAATTAAATGGAAGTTAATTAATTTATTGATTAATTATTTAATTAATGATCAAAATCTTTTTCTGACTAGGAAACATGTATCTTAGTAGTATACTATTGTTGGTAGTATAATAAGAATCAAAGTCTTTATTTGATAAGTAGATAAATAAAAGGAATTTATTTATCTAGTCAAATTAGGAAGTCTTTGATATAGTCACAAATACACTAAAGAGTTGGATTAGGGTTTGGAATTCTAAGGAAATCTACCTAGTGTTAGGATTTAAGTCAAAAGGCATAAATCCTATTTGGTAGAGGAATTCGGTCACCCTAATTATATTTAGGCAAGAATTCGGGCAGCACCATATATTTTGATATATGCAAGTTGAATTTAAGGGCAAGACATATACATCATTACATATTTTATATATGCATGAAAAGGTCATGCGGCAAGATATAAAATATATATAATGTAAGGTGAATTTGGTGCAATATATATATATATATATATTTGTGCAAAGATAATTCGGTAACCTTAAAGTCTTATGACTAGAGAGTTTTTTCTTTTGCTTGAGAAAAATAGAATCCAACTCTTAGACTAGTGTGATAATTTCAGCCAAGAAGTATAGAGAGAAGAGTTTGTTCTTATTTCGATAGTGCACTAGTAACTTTTACATCAAAAGGTTTTGTGCACAATTTCGAATAAGGCTCACGCGAGTTTCGATCATTAGATTGAGAATTCAAAAGTGACCGGAATGTTCTTCGTTATCTCTTGGAAGTTTTTGTGACTAACGAAAAAGAAAATATTTTGTTATCCATCCTCAGGTACACAATTCAAAGAAGGGGAGACCACGCTCCTAGGTGATTCACGTTCGTGATTGGATTGGAAGATCTTACGGATTACCATCGACGCAATGTCAATCGGATAACGCGACAAAGGTATGATACTTTTGATTATATATGTTTAATTAATTAGAGGGTTAAGGTTCAAATTATGGAAAAAATTTAAACTATACTAAACTCGATTTTAGTCTCGCTTCCGCTGCGTTGACCGTATTTTTCCCTACAATTGGTATCAGAGCCTTGGTTGTACCCTTTAATTAATTAACGTATATATACGTGAATCTATTTCTTTTTATTGTGATTATGCATGTTTTAGAAAGAGATGGCACTCTAGGTATTCTCATATATAATTACATGTGGAATGTATGGATTTATATATGTTGTTATAAAGTGAATTGTTATTGCTCGATTTGTAGGGAAAAATACGGTTGAAGCAGCGGAAGCGAGACTAAAAATCGTTTAGTATGGTTTTAAATTTTTTCTTTTGATGAACTTTAACCCTTTAAATTAATTAAACATATATATGAACTAATAAAAGTATAATACATTTTGTCGCGTGATCCGATTGACTTGCGTCGATGGTAATCCGCAAGATCTTCAATCCTAGCACGAACGTGAATCACCTAGGAGCGTGGTCTCCCTTTTCTTTGAATTGCATACCTGAGGATGAATAAACAAAATCTCTTTTTCTTAACGTTAGTCACAAAACATCCAAAAGACTACAAAGATTATTCCGGTCACTTTTGAGTTCTCAATCTAATGATCGAAACTCGCGTGAACCTTATTCGAAGTTGTACACACAAGCCTATTAATGTATAAGCAATTAGTGTACTATCGAAAATAGAATAATCTCTTCTCTCTTTTTTGTCTTGGCAGAATTCAACACACACTAATCACTAGAGTAGAATTTATTTTCTAAGCAAAAGAAATAATTCTCAAACCAAGCAAGTAGGGTGGCCAAATTTCATCTTTTCCCTTATATAGGGTGACCGAAATTCCACTCTATTTTCTTTTAGGGTTGCCGCATCCTCTAGTGTAGGAGTTTGTAGGTGACCGAAATCCTCAGTCCAAGAGGATTTAGGTTTTACCAAAACTCCTATCACTTTTCAGAATCCAAACCCTAATCCAACTCTACAGTGTAGTATTAAATCATGACTAAATTAAACGACTCCCTATTTAATTAAATAAATAAACCTAATTATTTATTTTCTTACCAAATAAGTCTTTTACTTTTAGTATACTACTACCAATAGTATAATTCTTGGAAACATATTTCCTGATCAGAAAAAGATTTTGTTTCTTAATTAAATAATTAATTAATTCTCATTTAATCAAACAATAAAATAAAATAATATTTTTGACTAAATAATTAGCCTTGCCGCCCACATCATATATATATGGGCTTAATATTATTTTTTTATTTTATTTAATCCATTAGACTTTAATTAAAAAGCTCACATGTGAACCAGACCCATTCTTACTAAAAGAAACAAGCCCACATGCCTTCCATTAATATATTAATATAATTGATCAGCCCATTAAATAAATATTGTGCAAATTATATTCTTAATATATTAAATGCAATTCTAGATGGACCCATAAATTGGTCCGGTAGAATATATCAAGTGATCCATGCAAGTCCGTGTGGATTGGGGATCTTGGTGGGCTATCTAAATTTAAGCTTCAATACACATAACCTAATCACAATCAACAAATGATTCACTTAGGTCCGATCCATTAATTTTAACTCATTCCACTAAAAAGCTAAAATTGAACTCTTAAATAAAGATAGAATAAGAAGATGTTCCTCATTCATACCCTAGACAATCATATTGGAGATAGTGTATCCTCGTGATTAATATCAGTAATCGCCAAGAGTTCATAGACCGCCTATAACTCTCCAAGTTACCATATTTACTCATATGACCACATTTTGAACTTGGATATTTTGACTTGTCCAGAAGCCATGTTTTCAATAATCACTATCAAAAACTCAACGTTGAGATTTAATATCCAATTACCTCAAAACATCCATATGATGATACTATACTCTCATTTAATAAATGGAGCCACGATGTCCATATCTATAAATGAAGTCCTCTATCGATTAACAAATGAATATCACCAAACTATTGAGGATAGACTATGCTATATAATCGTACTCATTGATAACTCAAATGATACCACTTGCAACCATAAGTCCTTCATTTATCTCAGGATTAAGATAGACTCTCCGATTGTCCTGATAATGAAAAGACTATTATCTATTGACGGTTCTAGATAAAGCTTTTCATTGTGATCCAGTTCAATGCACCCAGTGCACTAGATTCTTTTACTCAAAGACCCTCCGATGATTTTAGACTCATCATATCTCATTTAATCCCACTCAAATGCTAGCAAAAGAATTCTACAACTTTAACAAGGTAAAGGTGCCCAACCTTTAATTTAAGTTGTGAACATTATTCAAGACTAACTAAAGAATTGTGTCTTCCTCATACATATCCAGATGTACGAACAATTCTTCTTTTCTCATAGTTTTTAGACCTTATGATTATTTACTTTTGACAATTATAATATTAAACTATAAATGCTATAAGATTTGTTAAACCAGAAATCACTTTATTAATATGAAAAAGATTGTTAATTACACTATTACACTCTTGCTATTGAGCATAATCCTAACTCGATTTTGGTCCTAGAATTTCAATGTAATTTTTGTTTCGGAATTGTAACAAGAAGGGTGACCTATTATCGCCATAATTCCTTCTTGATAGTTGCTAAATTTTTTTATTATTGTATCAAATAGTGCAGTTTTTTATTGTGTAAAAATACTGCAGTGATTAAAAAAAAAAAAAATACTGCAGTATTTTATTGTATAAAATCTATTGTAATATATTCAAGATTCGAAGATTCGAAGAGTTGAAGAATTGGAAGCAGAAAAGGGAAGCAACGACACACCCTGGCACCCCTACGCACCCTTGAGTTGGTATGGGCCGCGCATGGCTTGCCCTTATGGATAAGGGCTGCGCACGCCCATGCCGGGCAGCCAAGGTGTGCGTTTGGGACAGCCACGTGTGGCTTCGAGTGCGCAAGTGGACGATGGCCGCTTGAAGACTTGATCGCCAAGTTAGGGTTTATGTATTTCAAACAAATGTAATTTACTTGCTTTTCTAGGATTGACCAAAATTGTGGCTATTTATTTTGTGTAAATATTACAATATTTGTTATTGTATGATAACATGTCATATAGAATAGGAGTGCCACTCATATATCTCTTTTGGTATGAACATGCATTGAATGATTTAGGTATCTAAATTGGCATCTAGATAACTTGGTAAATCATTCTATGGGATTTAATCACACGCCTTAAATAATTGAGTGGGAGAAGGTGTTTTGTAACACCTATAGCCTCCAAGGTTAGTTGAGCTTTATTATTTATTGGTAATCCCCCCAAGGGGCGTCCATGAATGAAATTTAGCAACATACTTCCTTACAAGGATAGACTAGACAATTGACTCAAACGAGATCTACTCCCCAAGGAGGGATTTTCGTGAGAGAAAATATTGAGGGTCGATATCTTGGTAACACACTAAATAAAATTTTATTGATATCCTCCCAAGAGTTCTTGTCAGTAAAATTGCAAGGCTAAAATTGAAAACGTTGGTTGTTAAGGTTAACAATTAGGTGAGACCTAGTCTAACTAGTAAATGGTGCGAACTCCTAAAGTAGGCGTAACATTTATGGGTGTTAGATCACCGTTGAATTTTTATGATTGAGTTATTTATTTAAATCAAGATAAATATTCAAAAGTGCTTTATCATGATTATTTACTCATATAAATTTTTGTTTTATTCAGAAATCATGACCCCATCACTTATGAACATCCTGAAAGATAACACTTTAACTTGTAATAATTATGTCACATGAAAAAGGAAAATTGGGTTGTTAAAGCAAGCTGAAAAACATGAATTTATTTTGTCTACTCCTAAGCCACTTGCTCATACTTGTGAATCTAATGGCATAAGTCAAGAGATTCATTTGGTTGGTAAAGTTGCTACTGTTAAGACCCGTAAGAAGGTCAAGAAACAACAGAAGAAAAAGCAATTTGGGCCTACCAAGAAAGTAACCAAGATCAAAGGGAAGTGCTCCCTTTGTGGTGAAAAATGGACATTGGAAAAGTAATTGCCCAAAGTCTCAGAACAAGAAGGAACAAGGTAATGTTAATTATCTTGAAACATGTTTTCTGGCAGATTCTACGAATTCTTGGATCATAGACTCTGGAGCCACTAATCATGTTTGTTATTCCTTGCAAGGGTTCCAGGAAAGGAAAAGACTAAATAAGAATGAAATCAACTTGCGTTTAGGTAACGGAACGTTAGTGTCTGCAAGTGCAGTGGGAGATATCAGAGTTAATCTAGATTCTAGTAGGCATTTAGATTTGATAGACGTTTATTATGTACCTCAATTCAAGAGGAATTTAATTTCAGTTTCTTGTTTAAATAAATTTGGATATTCGGTTACTTTTAATAAATCTTTTATTATTAATAAGAATGACAAAATTATTTGCAAAGGTACATTGGAAAACGGTCTATTCTTTTTGCACAGAAATCTCACTCACTCGTTAGACAAAGAATTAACGGAACCTAATCATAAAAGAGTAAAATTATCAAAAGATAAAACCTACCTATGGCATTTACGCCTAGGTCATATTAACCTTAATAGGAATAAAAGATTGGTTAGTGACGGACCTTTAAGTGACTTAAAGGTTGATGATCTACCAACTTGTGAATCTTGTTTGGAAGGTAAGATGACCAAAAGGTCGTTCTCGACCAAAGGCTCAAGAGCCACTGAATGTTTAGGATTAATACACACTGATGTATATGGTCCCATGAGTGTTCAAGCTAGAGGTAGATATGAGTACTTCATCACCTTCATAGATGATTACTTGAGATTTGGCTATGTGTATCTCATGAGACATAAGTCGGATGCTTTTGACATGTTCAAAGCATTCAAAGCTAAAGTAGAAAATCAGCTTGAGAAACACATAAAAATCTTGAGATCTGATCGTGGTGGAGAATATCTATCTGGTGAGTTTCAGCAATATCTTATTGATGATGGGATAGTTTCTCAGTTTTCTGCACCAGGTACACCTGAACAGAATGGGGTAGTAGAAAGGAGAAATAGAACTCTTTTGGATATGGTTAGGTTTATGTTGAGTTATTCAACGCTTCCTATTTCTTTTTGGGGATATGCTTTACAAACTGCAATATACATTCTAAACGATGTACCATCTAAGTCCGTTCCTCAAATACCGCATGAGTTGTGGACTGGGCGCAAGCCTAGTTTACAACACTTAAGGATATTTGGTTGTCCTGCGCACGTGTTAAAAGGAAAGACAAAAAAGATGGAGTCCCGTTCGGAAATATGCATATTTGTAGGGTATCCAAAAGAAACTAAAGGATATTATTTCTATAGTCCTTCAGATCTTAAAGTATTTGTTTCGACAAATGCTAAATTTCTGGAAAAGGACTATATGAATGATTTTGTACCTAGAAGTAGAATTGTCCTGAATGAGATGTCAGGAGATACAATTCCACGAGAGGTTACACAACCTAACCCAATTGTAAGTTCCAATCCAACACAAAATCAACAACCTACCATTCCTCGTCGTAGTGGGAGGGTTAGTACACAACCCGAGAGATACATCGGTCTGGGAGAATCAGTGGAGAATCTCCCGGACGACGATGATCCCTACACGTATAAGGAAGCAATGGAGGATGTTGATAGTCGCCATTGGCAAAAGGCAATGCAATCTGAGATTGAATCCATGTTTGATAACAAAGTCTGGTCCCTTGTAGACTTGCCTAAAGGGATAAAACCCATTGGGTGCAAGTGGGTATACAAGAGAAAAAGAGGTATGGATGGAAAGGTGGAAACCTTTAAAGCTAGATTGGTAGCTAAAGGTTATACACAGAAAGAAGGTATCGATTACGAGGAAACCTTCTCTCTTGTGGCCATGCTTAAATCCATTAGGATACTCTTATCTATTGCAGCATCTTTAGATCTAGAGATTTGGCAAATGGACTTCAAGATAGCTTTCCCTAATGGAAGTCTTGACGAAAGGATCTACATGATGCAACCAGAAGGATTCATTGAAAGAGGCCAAATGGAAAAGGTATGAAAGTTGCAGAAATCCATATATGGATTAAAGCAAGCATCCAAATCCTGGAACATAAGGTTCGATCAAGCTGTGAAAGGTATTAAATTTATTCAGAATATTAACGAACCTTGTGTATACAAAAGGATTAAAGGCGACAAGTTGGTTTTCCTAATTCCTTATGTTGATGATATACTACTCATTGGAAACGATTTAGGTGTATTGACATCAATAAAAGAATGGTTAGCAAAACAATTTGATATGAAGGATTTAGGAGAAGCAAGTTTTATTCTAGGTATCCAAGTAATAAGGGATAAAAAGAATAAAACGATTGCATTATCCCAAGCTTCATACATAGATAAAATATTGTCTAGGTTTTCCGTGCAAGATTCCAAGAAAGGTATGTTACCTTTCAGACATGGAATCAAACTTTCTAAGGAACAAGTTCCTAAGAATGAGCATGAAGAGCAATTCATGAGTAGAGTTCCATACGCCTCGGCAGTTGGAAGTCTCATGTATGCAATGCTCTGCACTAGACTAGATATTTGTTTTGCTGTTGGCATAGTTAGCAGGTTTCAATCGAAACCTGCTCCTGATCACTGGACGGTAGTCAAGGATGTAGGGAAAAATACCGTAGTACACGCAGCGGAAGCGAGACTAAAAATAGATTTAGTATGTTTTAAAATTTTTCCTTTTTATGAACCTTAACCCCTTTAATTAATTAACCATATATAAAGTAACAAAAGTTGAATACCTTTTGTCGCGTGATCCGATTGACTTACGTCGATGGTAATCCGCAAGATCTTCAATCCTAGCACGAACGTGAATCACCTAGGAGCGTGGTCTCCCTTTTTCTTTGAATTGCAAACTTGAGAATGGACAAACAAACTTTTCTTTTTACATTGTTAGTCACAAAACAATCAAAAGAATACAAAGATTACTCCGGTCACTTTTGAGTTCTCAATCTAATGATCGAAACTCGCGTGAACCTAATTCGATGTTGTACACACAAGCTTATTGATGAACAGGCAATTAGTTTACCATCAAAAGAATAATCTTTTCTTTTCTTTTATGTTTTAGTAGAATAAAATCTAATACTTTTCTATGAGTTTAGAAGAAGAAGAAAATTGAATCAATCAACAAGTAGGGTGGCCGAATTCTATAACAAGTGTTATATAGGGTGGCCGAAATTTTTCTCCTCTTCCTTTTAGGGTTGGCCGAAATCTCCATGTGGTCCAATTAGGGTTGCCAAATTTCCTCTACAAAAAAGGATTTGTGTTGTACCCTAATTCACATGTTAATTAGACTCCTAACCCTAATTCAACTCATAAGTATTTTTATTCTTTTATTGACTTAATAAAAGACTTTCCTATTTGATTAAATAAATAAAACTTATTATTTATTTTCTTACCAAATAAGTCTTTTACTTTTAATATACTACTACCAATAGTATATCTCTAGGAAATATATTTGCTGATCAGAAAAAGATTTGTTTCTTAATTAAACAATTAATTAATAAATTACTTAATTCTTATTTAATTAAACAATGAAACAAAATAATATATTAGGCTAATCTATTAACCTTGCCGCCCCACATGTATAAAAATGGGCCATATATTATTTTCTTATTTCATTTAATCCATTGGACTTTAAATAAGAAGCCCACATGTGAACCAGACCCATTCTTACTAAAAGAAACAAGCCCACATGCCATTCATTAATATATAAATATAATTGAGCAGCCCATTAAATAATTAATGTGCAAATTATATTCTTAATATATTAAATGCAATTCTAGATGGACCAATAAATTGATCCGGTAGAATATATCAAGTGATCCATGCAAGTCCGTGTGGATTGGGGATCTTGGCGGACTATCTAAATTTAAGCTTCAACAGACACAACCTAATCACAATCAATAAATGATTCACTTAGGTCCGATCCATTAATTTTAACTCATTCCACTAAAGAGCTAAAATTGAACTCTAAAATAAAGATAGAAAAGGAAGACGTTCCTCTTTCATAACCCTAGACAATCATATTGGAGATAGTGTATCCTCGTGATTAATATCAGTAATCGCCAAGAGTTCATAGACCGCCTATAACTCTCCAAGTTACCATATTTACTCATATGACCACGTTTTGAACTTGGATATTTTGACTTGTCCAGAAGCCATGTTTTCAATAGTCACTATCAAAAACTCAACGTTGAGATTTAATATCCAATTACCTCAAAACATCCATATGATGATATTATACTCTCATTTAATAAATGGAGCCACGATGTCCATATCTATAAATGAAGTCCTCTATCAATTAACAAATGAATATCACCAAACTATCGAGGATAGACTATGCTATATAATCGTACTCATTGATAACTCAAATGACATCACTTGCAACCATAAATCCATCATTTATCTCAAGATTAAGATAGACTCTCCGATTGTCCTGATAATGAAAAGACTATTATCTATTGACGGTTCTAGATAAATCTTTTCATTGTGATCCAGTTCAATGCACCCAGTGCACTAGATTCTTTTGCTCGAAGACACTCCGATGATTTTAGACTCATCATATCTCATTTGATCCCACTCAAATGCTAGCATAAGAATTCTACAACTTTAACTCATCATATCTCATTTGATCCCACTCAAATGCTAGCATAAGAATTCTACAACTTTAACAAGATAAAGGTGCCCAACCATTAATTTAAGTTGTGAACATTATTCAAGACTAACTAAAGAATTGTGTCTACCACATACATATCCAGATGTATGAACAATTCTTCTTTTCTCATAGTCTTTAGACCTTATGATTATTTACTTTGACAATTATAATATTAAACTATAAATGCTATAAGATTTTGTTAAACCATAAATCACTTTATTAATATGAAAAAGATTGTTAATTAAAATATTACACTCTTGCTATTGAGCATAATCCTAACAATCTCCCACTTGCGCTATAGTAAATGTGTCATATCTCTCATGCCCATGTTCTCTAGATGCCCATCGAAACACTTCTGAGGTAGAGCCTTTGTGAAGGGATCCGCTAGATTTTCTGCTGACGCGATTTTGGTAATCGTCACGTCACCTCTTTGAACAATCTCCCTTAAAAGATGATACTTTCTTTCAATGTGTTTTCCTCTCTTGTGACTTCTTGGTTCTTTCGAATTAGCCACTGCTCCACTGTTGTCACAGTAGATAGTGATCTGCTTATTCGCACTAGGAACCACTTCCAAGTCAATCAAGAATTGAAGGAGCGAAACAGCCTCTTTGGCAGCCTCGCATGCAGCAACATACTCAGCTTCTATGGTGGAATCAGCAATACAAGATTGCTTGATACTCCTCCATATAACTGATCCACCTCCAATAGTAAACACAGCCCCTGATGTGGATTTTCTAGAGTCAGAATCTGATTGGAAATCAGAATCTGTATACCCAACAGGAATTAAATCCCCTCCAGAGTATACAAGCATATTATCTCTCGTTCTCTTAAGATACTTGAAAATATGCTTGACTGTTGTCCAGTGATCAGGACCAGGTTTCGATTGAAACCTGCTAACTATGCCAACAGCAAAACAAATATCCGGTCTAGTGCAGAGCATTGCATACATGAGACTTCCAACTGCCGAGGCATATGGAACTCTACTCATGAATTGCTCTTCATGCTCATTCTTAGGAACTTGTTCCTTAGAAAGCTTGATTCCATGTCTGAAAGGTAACATACCTTTCTTGGAATCCTGCATGGAAAACCTAGACAAGATCTTGTCTATGTATGAAGCTTGGGATAATGCAATCGTTTTATTCTTTCTATCCCTTATTACTTGGATACCTAGAATAAAACTTGCTTCTCCTAAGTCCTTCATATCAAATTGTTTTGCTAACCATTCTTTTACTGATGTTAATACACCTACATCGTTTCCAATGAGTAGTATATCATCAACATAAAGAATCAGGAAAACCAACTTGTCGCCCTTAATCCTTTTGTATACACAAGGTTCCTCAAGATTCTGAATAAATCCAAAACCTTTCACAGCTTGATCAAACCTTATGTTCCAGGATCTGGATGCTTGCTTTAATCCATATATGGATTTCTGCAACTTGCATACCTTTTCCTTTGGCCCTTTTCAATAAATCCTTCTGGTTGCATCATGTAGATGCTTTCGTCAAGACTTCCATTAAGGAAAGCTGTCTTGACGTCCATTTGCCAAATCTCTAGATCTAAAGATGCTGCAATGGACAACAGTATCCTAATGGATTTAAGCATGGCCACAGGAGAGAAGGTTTCCTCGTAATCGATACCTTCTTTCTGTGTATACCCTTTAGCTACCAATCTAGCTTTAAAGGTTTCCACCTTTCCATCCATACCACTTTTCTTCCTGTATACCCACTTGCACCCAATGGGTTTTATCCCTTTATGCATGTCTACAAGGTACCAGACTTTGTTATCGAACATGGATTCAATCTCAGATTGCATTGCCTTTTGCCAATGGCGACTATCAACATCCTCCATTGCTTCCTTATACGTGTAGGGATCATCGTCGTCCGGAAGATTCTCCACTGATTCTCCCAGACCGATGTATCTTTCGGGTTGTGTTCTAACACTCCCACTATGACGAGGAATGGTAGGTTGTTGATCTTGTGTTGGATCGGAACTTACAATTGGGTTAGGTTGTGTAACCTCTCGTGGAATTGTATCTCCTGACATCTCATTCAGGACAATTCTACTTCTAGGCACAAAATCATTCATATACTCCTTTTCCAGAAATTTAGCATTTGTCGAAACAAATACTTTAAGATCTGAAGGACTATAGAAATAATATCCTTTTGTTTCTTTTGGATACCCTACAAATATACATGTTTCTGAACGGGACTCCATTTTTTCTGTCTTTCCTTTTAACACATGCGCAGGACAACCAAATATCCTTAAGTGTTGTAAAGTAGGCTTGCGCCCAGTCCACAACTCATGCGGTGTTTGAGGAACAGACTTAGATGGTACATCGTTTAGAATGTATATAGCAGTTTGTAAAGCATATCCCCAAAAAGAAATAGGAAGTGTTGAATAACTCAACATAGACCTAACCATATCCAAAAGAGTTCTATTTCTCCTTTCTGCCACCCCATTCTGTTGAGGTGTTCCTGGTGCAGAAAACTGAGAAACTATCCCATTATCAATAAGATATTGCTGAAACTCACCAGATAGATATTCTCCACCACGATCAGATCTCAAGATTTTTATGTGTTTCTCAAGCTGATTTTCTACTTCAGCTTTGAATGCTTTGAACATGTCAAAAGCATCCGACTTATGTCGCATGAGATACACATAGCCAAATCTCGAGTAATCATCTGTGAAGGTGATGAAGTACTCATATCCACCTCTAGCTTGAATGCTCATAGGACCACATACATCAGTGTGTATCAATCCTAAACATTCAGTGGCTCTAGCACCTTTGGCAGAGAACGACCTTTTGGTCATTTTACCTTCCAAACAAGATTCACAAGTTGGTAGATCATCAACCTTTAAGTCACTTAAAGGACCGTCACATACCAATCTTTTAATCCTATTAAGGTTAATATGACCTAGGCGTAAATGCCGTAGGTAGGTTTCATCTATTGATAATTTTACTCTTTTATGATTAGGTTCCGTTATTTCTGTGTCTAACGAGTGAGATATATTTCTATGCAAGAAGTATAGACCATTTTCCAATGTACCTTGGCAAATAATTTTGTCATTCTTACTAATAATAAAAACTTTATTAAAAGTAACCGAATATCCAAATTTATTTAAACAAGAAACTGAAATTAAATTCCTCTTGAATTCAGGTACATAATAAACGTCTATCAAATCTAAATGCCTTCTAGAATCCAAATAAACTCTAATATCTCCCACTGCACTTGCAGACACTAACGTTCCGTTGCCCAAGCGCAAATTGATTTCATTCTTATTCAGCATTCTCCTTTCTTGGAACCCCTGCAAGGAATAACAAACATGATTAGTGGCTTCAGAGTCTATGATCCAAGAATCAGTAGAATCTGCTAGAAAACATGTTTCAAGATAATTAACATTATCTTCTTCCTTCTTATTCTGGGACTTTGGGCAATTTCTTTTCCAATGTCCCTTTTCACCTTAAAGGAAGCATTTCCCTTCGATCTTGGTTACTTTCTTGGTCTCCTTCTTGGTAGGCCCAAATTGCTTTTTCTTCTGTTGTTTCTTGACCTTCTGACGGGTCTTAACAATAGCAACTTTACCAACCATATGAATCTATTGACCTTTGCTTTTCACAAGGATCTTTTCAGCACTTTGAACATCTTGCATCATGCCTTGTAAGGTGTATTCCTTTTTGTTCAAAGTGTAGTCCAATTTGAACTGATCAAAAGAATCTGACAATGAATTGACAACCATATCAATTTTTGTCTCACCATCTATCTCAGCGCCAGGCAGTTCAGCAATATTGAGATGTGCTATGACTTTCATCATGTGATCCTTCACAGCCTATCCAGGTTTCATCCTAAGATTCATAAAAGCAGTCACTGCCTCTCTCTTAGTCATCTTGGACTTCATAGCAAACATCTCCTCTAGAGACATCATTATATCAGCAGCAGACTCCATTCCTTCATGCTGCTGTTGCAACACGTCGAAGATAGTAGCCATAATATAACATTTGGCCATATCATATGAAGTCTTCCACTGCTCATACTCATCTCTTTGCATTATGCTAGATTCATTATTAGGAGTAGGTGGTTTAGGAGTAGTTAGAACAAACTTATGTTTTTCACTTTGCAGCAACAACCCAATTTTCCTTTTCCATGTGACATAATTATCTCCAGTTAAAGTGTTATCTTTCAGGATGTTCATAAGTGATGGGGTCATGATTTCTGAATAAAACAAAACTTATATAAGTAAATAATCATGATAAAGCACTTTTAAATATTTATCTTGAATTAAATAAATAACTCAATCATAAAAATTCAACGGTGATCCAACACCCATAAATGTTACGCCTCCTTTGGGAGTTCGCACCATTTACTAGTTAGACTAGGTCCCACCTAATTATTAACATAACAACCAGCGTTTTCAATTTTAGCCTTGCAATTTTACTGACAACAACTCTTGGGAGGATGTCAATAAAATTACATTTAGTGTGTTACCAAGATATCGACCCTCAATTTTCTCTCACGAAAATCCCTCCTTGGGGAGTAGATCTCATTTGAGTCCATTGTCTAGTCTATCCTTGTAAGGAAGTATTTTGCTAAATTCCATTCATGGATGCCCCTTGGGGGGATTACCAATAAATAATAAAGTTCAACCAACCTTGGAGGCCATAGGTGTTACAAAACACCTTCTCCCACTCAATTATTTAAGGCGTGTGATTAAATCCCATAGAATGATTTACCAAGTTATCTAGATGCCAATTTAGATACCTAAATCATTCAATGCATGTTCATACCAAAAGAGATATATGAGTGGCACTCCTATTCTATATGTCATGTTATCATACAATAACAAATATTGTAATATTTAAGCAAAAATTAAATAGCAACAATTTTGGTCCATCCTAGAAAAGCAAGTAAATTACAATTGTTTAGGAATACAAGATCTTCAAGTAGCCATCAACCATACGCTCATCCCTCGGCTGGCCCCCATAGGCGTGCACACCCCACAACCCCACAAAGGGGCTGCCGTGCGCAGCCCAATCCACTCATAGGGTGCGCACGGTGCTCGTTCTTGGTTCCGGTTGCTTCCTTTTTCTTCAAGTCTTCGAATCTTCATTACTCGAACATACTACAACAGTATTTAAACTAATAAAATACTGCAGTATTTTTTTTTTTTTATTCACTGCAGTACTTTTACAAAAAAAACACTGCACATAAAATTAAATAAAAAAAAACTGCAGTAAAATTACTGCACCAAAAAAAATAAAATTAAAAGAAAACCTAGCAACTATCAAGAAGGAATTATGGCGATGATAGACCACCCTTCTTGTTACAATTCCATAACAAAAATTACATTGAAAATCTAGGACCAAAATCGAGCAATAACAATCCACATAATAAAATAATAACATATATAAATCCATACATTCACATGTAATTATATATGCGAATACCTAGAGTGCCATCTCTTTCTAAACATGCATAATCACAATAAAAAGAAATAGATTCACGTATATATACGTTAATTAATTAAAAGGGTTCAACCTAGGCTCTGATACCAATTGTAGGGAAAAATACCGTAGTACACACAGCGGAAGCGAGACTAAAAATAGATTTAGTATGTTTTAAAATTTTTCCTTTTTATGAACATTAACCCCTTTAATTAATTAACCATATATAAAGTAACAAAAGTTGAATACCTTTTGTCGCGTGATCCGATTGACTTACGTCGATGGTAATCCGCAAGATCTTCAATCCTAGCACGAACGTGAATCACCTAGGAGCGTGGTCTCCCTTTTTCTTTGAATTGCAAACCTGAGAATGGACAAACAAACTTTTCTTTTTACATTGTTAGTCACAAAACAATCAAAAGAATACAAAGATTATTCCGGTCACTTTTGAGTTCTCAATCTAATGATCGAAACTCGCGTGAACCTAATTCGATGTTGTACACACAAGCTTATTGATGAACAAGCAATTAGTTTACCATCAAAAGAATAATCTTTTCTTTTCTTTTATGTTTTAGTAGAATAAAATCTAATACTTTTCTATGAGTTTAGAAGAAGAAGAAAATTGAATCAATCAACAAGTAGGGTGGCCGAATTCTATAACAAGTGTTATATAGGGTGGCGGAAATTTTACTCCTCTTCCTTTTAGGGTTGGCCGAAATCTCCATGTGGTCCAATTAGGGTTGCCAAATTTCCTCTACAAAAAAGGATTTGTGTTGTACCCTAATTCACATGTTAATTAGACTCCTAACCCTAATTCAACTCATAAGTATTTTTATTCTTTTATTGACTAAATAAAAGACTTTCCTATTTGATTAAATAAATAAAACTTATTATTTATTTTCTTACCAAATAAGTCTTTTACTTTTAATATACTACTACCAATAGAATATCTCTAGGAAATATATTTGCTGATCAGAAAAAGATTTGTTTCTTAATTAAACAATTAATTAATAAATAAATTAATTCTTATTTAATTAAACAATGAAACAAAATAATATATTAGGCTAATCTATTAACCTTGCCGCCCCACATGTATAAAAATGGGCCATATATTATTTTCTTATTTCATTTAATCCATTGGACTTTAAATAAAAAGCCCACATGTGAACCAGACCCATTCTTACTAAAAGAAACAAGCCCACATGCCATTCATTAATATATAAATATAATTGAGCAGCCCATTAAATAATTAATGTGCAAATTATATTCTTAATATATTAAATGCAATTCTAGATGGACCAATAAATTGATCCGGTAGAATATATCAAGTGATCCATGCAAGTCCGTGTGGATTGGGGATCTTGGCGGGCTATCTAAATTTAAGCTTCAACAGACACAACCTAATCACAATCAACAAATGATTCACTTAGGTCCGATCCATTAATTTTAACTCATTCCACTAAAGAGCTAAAATTGAACTCTTAAATAAAGATAGAAAAGGAAGACGTTCCTCTTTCATAACCCTAGACAATCATATTGGAGATAGTGTATCCTCATGATTAATATCAGTAATCGCCAAGAGTTCATAGACCGCCTATAACTCTCCAAGTTACCATATTTACTCATATGACCACGTTTTGAACTTGGATATTTTGACTTGTCCAGAAGCCATGTTTTCAATAGTCACTATCAAAAACTCAACGTTGAGATTTAATATCCAATTACCTCAAAACATCCATATGATGATATTATACTCTCATTTAATAAATGGAGCCACGATGTCCATATCTATAAATGAAGTCCTCTATCGATTAACAAATGAATATCACCAAACTATCGAGGATAGGCTATGCTATATAATCGTACTCATTGATAACTCAAATGATATCACTTGCAACCATAAGTCCATCATTTATCTCAAGATTAAGATAGACTCTCTGATTGTCCTGATAATGAAAAGACTATTATCTATTGACGGTTCTAGATAAAGCTTTTCATTGTGATCCAGTTCAATGCACCCAGTGCACTAGATTCTTTTGCTCGAAGACACTCCGATGATTTTAAACTCATCATATCTCATTTGATCCCACTCAAATGCTAGCATAAGAATTCTACAACTTTAACAAGATAAAGGTGCCCAACCTTTAACTTAAGTTGTGAACATTATTCAAGACTAACTAAAGAATTGTGTCTACCACATACATATCCAGATGTACGAACAATTCTTCTTTTCTCATAGTCTTTAGACCTTATGATTATTTACTTTGACAATTATAATATTAAACTATAAATGCTATAAGATTTTGTTAAACCAGAAATCACTTTATTAATATGAAAAAGATTGTTAATTACAATATTACACTCTTGCTATTGAGCATAATCCTAACAAAGCATATTTTCAAGTATCTTAAGAGAACGAGAGATAATATGCTTGTATACTCTGGAGAAGATTTGATTCCCATTGGGTATACAGATTCTGATTTCCAATCGGATTCTGACTCTAGAAAATCCACATCAGGATTTTTGTTCACTGTTGGAGGAGAAGCAGTCATATGGAGGCCAAGCAATCATGTATTGCTGATTCCACCAAGGTCAAAAGACTATGAGAAAAGAAGAATTGTTCGTACATCTGGATATGTATGAGGTAGACACAATTCTTTAGTTAGTCTTGAATAATGTTCACAACTTAAGTTAAAGGTGGGCACCTTTATCTTGTTGAAGTTTTAGAATTCTTTTGCTAGCATTTGAGTGGGATCAAATGAGTTATGATGAGTTTAAAATCATCGGAGGGTCTTCGAGTAAAAGAATCTAGTGCACTGGGTGCATTGAACAGGATCACAATGAAATACTTTATCTAGAACCGTCAGTAGATAAAAGTCTTTTCATTATCAGGACAATCGGAGAGTCTATCTTAATCCTGAGATAAACGATGGACTTATGGTTACAAGTGATATCATTTGAGCTATCAATGAGTACAATTATATAGCATAGTCTATCCTCGATAGTTTGGTGGTATTCATTTGTTAATCGATAGAGGACTTCATTTATAGATATGGACATCGTGGCTCCATTTACTAAATGAGAGTATAATATTATCATATGGATGTTTTGAGGTATTGGATATTAAATCTCAACGTTGAGTTTTCGATAGTGTCTATCGAAAACATGGCTTCTGGACAAGTCAAAGTATCCAAGTTCAAAACGTGGTCATATGAGTAAATATGGTAACTAGGAGAGCTATAGGCGGTCCATGAGCTCTTGGCGATTACTGATATTATTCACGATGAAACAAATACTCGGTGTGTATAATATAAAGCTAGAGGGGGGGTGAATAGATTTTAACTATTATTACCCAATTTTCGCATGCAAGTCAATTTTATGAAAATGCCCCTACTAGTCAAAAATACATACAAGTGTAATATAGTGCGGAATTTAAATAACACTTGATGTATACGTGGAAACCCAACCACTGGGAAAAACCACGGGCTGTATAGTGCGCCACACTCGGAACTCGAAATCACTAATTGAAATGAAGTTTACAACCTATGTAGACCTCGTCTAACACTCCGGTCTGTAACCCCTCACTTCTACCCAGCGGGCCTTTATTAGCAACCCTATTCCAATTTGCTTGAGGCCTAAGCACTCTTAGCCTCAAGACTTACTTCTCAATGAAGAGAAACAACCTATGTGAATATATATGAATATTCAAATAACAAACAAGGCTAGGTAACCTTAGATGCTTATCTAGGATGATGAGATAATCAATTTAAATCAATCCTAGATATCAATTGCTAAATGACATGTCAAATAGCTTAGCTAATCAAGATTAATTAAAAACCAAATTAGCTATCACAATCAACACTCAATCATTTTCATCACAAATAATCTCTAACTTGTATCTAGCATATAATCAAAAGCATACAAGTAATTAAAGAGATGTATTAATATGAAAAACACTAAAATAATATGAAATTAGTGAAGAACATACCAAATAAGATGTGATGATTCAAAACCATGCATTGATCAATTCTATGAAGGCATAGAAGATCACATATGAAATTTGATGCAAAAGGGATTTGATTTGAGTGTTTAAAGTTGAGTTCTTGATTTGATTTTTTCTCAAAAATCTCTCTTGAATGTTTAGGGTTCTAAGGTCTCAAAGAACTTGATCAGAGAATGAGAAAATAAGATATTTATAGACATCAAGAATTGGGCATGTGAAAAGACAATTTTGCCCCTGAAACGCACCGTTCGGCGGTTTCAATCGGTGGCCAGGCCACCGATCACGACCGCCGAATTGAGCTCGTGAAGAACAGAGCATCAACGGCGGTTTCATTCGGCGGTTTCGTGACCGCCGATCCAACCGCCGAATTAGACCGAGAGATTAAAATCGATCAGGTTCGAACGGCGGTCTCGAACGGCGGTCGTGACCGCCGATCGTGACCGCATAATTGCTTCAGACCAATCTGGACTGAAACGGCGGTTTCATTCGGCGGCCAGGCCGCCGATCATAACCGCCGATCACCAACAATGGTGAAAACCAAGGAGAAGCCAAGGGCATTCTCCATAGGCGGTCTTCGCGCGAAACCAAGCACTCATTAGTGCAAGTGCGGACGTTTCCGAACAATGTCGGGAAACGAATTATAAAGCACATATACACACAACAAGATATATCAACCAAAGTGCTAGTGTGTAAAGTGACATGTGAAGAGTATGCACACAAATGCAAGTATGCTAAGTGTGTGTGTGCTACTAATTCTCTTCAAAGAAAACTAAGCACAAGAGATTATACCTTTGGCGTGCTTGTATCTTGAGGTCATGGAAGGGCCTTTGATCTTCAACACTAATCACTTAGACTACCTTTACATTCAAAACCCCAACATGTGGTTTGACCACGAAATTATATTAAATTATATTAATATATTAATGAAAGGCATGTAGGCTTGTTTCTTTTAGTAAGAATGGGTCTAGTTCACATGTGGTTTTTTTTTTTAAAGGTCCAATGGATTTAATAAAATGGAAAAATAATATATGGCCCAAGATAGAGTACTTGGGCGGCAAGGCTAATAAATTAGCTTATTATATTATTTTATTTTATTATTTAATTAAATGGAAGTTAATTAATTTATTAATTAATTATTTAATTAATGATCAAAATCTTTTTCTGACTAGGAAACATGTATCTTAGTAGTATACTATTGTTGGTAGTATAATAAGAATCAAAGTCTTTATTTGATAAGTAGATAAATAAAAGGAATTTATTTATCTAGTTAAATTAGGAAGTCTTTGATATAGTCACAAATACACTAAAGAGTTGGATTAGGGTTTGGAATTCTAAGGAAATCTACCTAGTGTTAGGATTTAAGTCAAAAGGCATAAATCCTATTTGGTAGAGGAATTCGGTCACCCTAATTATATTTAGGCAAGAATTCGGGCAGCACCATATATTTTGATATATGCAAGTTGAATTTAAGGGCAAGACATATACATCATTACATATTTTATATATGCATGAAAAGGTCATGCGGCAAGATATAAAATATATATAATGTAAGGTGAATTTGGTGCAATATATATATATATATATATTTGTGCAAAGATAATTCGGTAACCTTAAAGTCTTATGACTAGAGAGTTTTTTCTTTTGCTTGAGAAAAATAGAATCCAACTCTTAGACTAGTGTGATAATTTCAGCCAAGAAGTATAGAGAGAAGAGTTTGTTCTTATTTCGATAGTGCACTAATAACTGTTACATCAAAAGATTTTGTGCACAATTTCGAATAAGGCTCACGCGAGTTTCGATCATTAGATTGAGAATTCAAAAGTGACCGGAACATTCTTCGTTATCTCTTGGAAGTTTTTGTGACTAACAAAAAATAAAAGATTTTGTTATCCATCCTCAGGTACACAATTCAAAGAAAGGGAGACCACGGTCCTAGGCGATTCACGTTCGTGATTGGATTGGAAGATCTTGTGGATTACCATCGACGCAATGTCAATCGGATCACGCGACAAAGGTATGATACTTTTGATTATATATGTTTAATTAATTAGAGGGTTAAGGTTCAAATTATGGAAAAATTTTAAACTATACTATTCTCGATTTTAGTCTCGCTTCCACTGCGTTGACCGTATTTTTCCCTATAGGCATTTCATCGTGGTTCCAAGCAAAAATGTCGTTGTATTCTTCAAGAAGTTCCACCAATCCTCTCCTGACGTCGTTATCCAGTGCACCTCCTATTTTTACTAACTTAGTCGGGTCACCTTTTCTAATCTGGATTTCTTCTAACTTTTCCGTGGGGTGTCCTCCAGTCCATCCTTTTTCCTCTTCTTCAGTTTCCTCTGGGACCAGATCTGGTATCTCCCTTTCTTCTAGGATGTGATGGTCTGGCTCTGAAACCTTGCGACTCAACTCTTGAGTGATACGAGTGTAGTGTTTGGTTGAAGTGGTGGGGTTGGCAGATACTGCATGGTAGGTGTTGGCTGTTTGCTGATCCCCCATAACTTCCCCTACTTCAGTTCCAACTGGGAACTTCAAGACATTATGATAAATGGATAGGACTCCTTTGATTCCTGACAAGAAAGGTCTTCCGAGGATCGCGTTGTAGGCGTACGGAGTGTCCACTACAATCAACTCCGTCATGATGTTCTGCTGAAGGGGGGCCTCTCCAATAATTACTGGCAAGGTGTGCGCTCCTACTGGCATCATGGAGTCTCCTGCAAAACCATATAAGGGTGTCCTGTAACTGTTGTAGCAGGGGTTCTTGAGGTTAAACTTCTCAAACGTTTCTTTAAATAGGATATCTAAGCTGCTTCCGGTGTCAATCATGATGCGGTGGACCCGACAGTTGGCAATCTGGACCGTGATCACCATTGGATCATCACGAGGTTGTACTGCGCTGTAGGTATCATCTTCAATGAACATGATCTGAGCAGAAAGAGGGGAATCACGCGATCTTTTGGACACCTGGAACACATACCGGCCAGCTGCATGCTTCGGGATCTTTCTAGCATGGTTCTTTCTTGAATTGTTGGAAGCTCCTACAAGGGTTAGTCCTCCGCTAATGGTATGGCTAGCCTGAACTTGCTGCATCACGGTTTTTGCTGTCGGCCTCGTTGCTAACTGGATCCTTCTAGGCGGGATGTTGGTAGTTGGTTTCACCAATCGATGTCTGAGATCTTCGGGATGACTCTGTACTGATAATGACGGTCCGAGTCCATCAAAAACCGGTACCTGGGTACTTGGTCCTGCTCCTTCGGCTAGTCCGGGTGTTTCAAAGGGTATCCCTTGGGCGATCATCCGAAGGCGGACGCTCTCGACATAGGCAGCAGCATGTTGCTCTATGGCCTCCCGAATCATTTCCGGGACCATGGGGTCCTGTGGTACTGATCTGGGATTAGGTGGCGGGACTGGTACCGGGATCTAGCCTTTGGTTCCCTTCTTTTTCCCTTGATTTCTCTGGGTGGAAGCGAGGGAATGGGGTCCTGAGTTCGTGGGCTGCCCCTGGGAGGATCGGAGCCTCATCTTCTATTTTCTTCTGAGTTGAACCTGAAAGTTTGTTAATGGTGGGGGGTTGTTCCCACAGACGGCGCCAAAGTGTTAACCCAAAATTGTCACCGGGGTACAATTTAGAATTAACGGTATGTGATGGACCCGGATCTAATTAGACCTGGGCTAGCGGGATACTCTATATCCCGATATTCCTCTGGTTCACTGGAATCTGCTAGGCGAGATATTGCATGTATGAAACGGACCAGGATCGGGATTGACTGGGGCCAGCGAGATACTTAGTTGCCTGGTATCCCACTGGGTATCATGAATCCGATATTACGATGAATACAAGTAATGGGATGGATGAGTTTCTTATACGGTGGATGTATGAAAGCTGAAAGGCAGTTTATATATATATATGTGTGTATGTGTATGTGTGGATTTGAAATATGATCTTTACAACTCGGTATTTGAACTACCAATATTACAGCATGGAAGAAAATAAAGCCTAAAGGAGAACGATGGATATGGAGCTTTTCGTGCCTGTCGATAAGTAGAAAAAGTGAACTAGGGTTTCGATCCCCTTCTCCTATGAACATATGATTAATATATAGGCCCGCTTTCTTGCTGAGCACTCCTAGAACCTCAGTCTAGGGTTTCAGTGATACACGGGTCTTCCTATGGAGTCTGACAAATTCGTTGGGAAATTGATCCCAAAAGACCTGGTGATTCCTTCTTTTCCGGTTCCCAAATGAGTTGACTCCTATTTAAAATAGGATACTAAAAGGCGGGAATGAATGCCGTGTTGTAGCTTGAGCTTTTATCTTAAACGGTGACATTTAGTATCCGCTTTAATATGTAGTCTGTTCTTCGGGGTGCACGCCTCTTGTTTCAGCGAAGGTCGGTCTGCTGGGATCCTGGTATATATCTTGCCATGTGTATGTCACGTGTTTTGCTGGTCGGGGTACCCCGGGTACCCAGTGTCTCTCATGCTCCTCTAAAAACAATGCTTACAGATATCGGGGGTTTCAAGCAGCGCGGTACCAGGATATTCAGGTATCGGGGTACTCGGGGTAGCAGGATCTCGTGATGGTTGTGTCTTCTAGGCCCCCCTTATCCTTTGGCTTCCTAGTCCTTTTCCTGGTCCCGGGGATTCTGGACCTAGCCGGGGTGGGTAAAGGCTCCTACTTTAGCCCATCAGCTAGCAGGCGGGGTGCCCGGACATCTTTCCGCTTCTACTTTGGATTTCGACTTTCTTCTCAAGGCTTGTGGAAAATTCTTTTTTGATCCCCGCTATTTTTTGGCAGTTAACATATATCTTAGATACAAGTTTGAGATTAGTGTTTTGAATGTTTGAGAGTTGTATTGTGATAGCTTTCTAGGTTTGCATAATCTATGATTTGCTAAGCTTTTTGACATATCACTTAGCTCTTAATATCTAGGATTGTATTTCTTGATATATCATTATCCTAGATAAGCATATAGGGTTACCTAACTCTTGTTGCATATTTGAGTATTTCATATATTAACTTAGGTTGTATCATCTCTTCACTGAGAAGTAAGTCTTGTGTAGCTTCCGGGATTAGGTTGCATAAATCACAAGCAATTGGATTAGGTTCACTTATACCGGGATTAGGTAGGTGTGTGATTACTTACCAGGATTAGGTTGTAATCAGTTTACACATTTAGTGGATTCGAGGTTCGAGTGTGGCTTACTTACTAGCCCGTGGTTTTTCCCGTGAGGGTTTCCACGTAAATATCAAGTGTGATTTAATTTCCGCACCATATTACACTTGCTGTACTATATTGTCTATTAGGGGTATTTTCGTAATCTTGACCATACACGAAAATTTGGTAAAATCGATTAAAATCTATTCACAACCCCCCCCCCCCCCCCCCCCCCTCCTTCTAGATTAATATACTACACACCGTTAATTTGTTTCAATTGGTATCAGAGCGGGTTCCTAGATATACTTAGGTGATCCTTACTTATTTGGGTGTGTTTTGCATTTTGTGTGATTTTTTGATCATTCATAGATTTGCATTCATTTCATTCATTCATAAACACTATGAGTGGAAACGATGGAAATGGTGGTGGCAACGAGAGTGCTTCAAGCACAAGGCCTCCGCTTCTTACCGAGTTGAATTATGCCTCTTGGAAAGGCAAGATGGAGTCGTACATATGTCAAATCCATGACCGAGCTTGGATGGCGGTTGAAGACGGCTACACATCACCCATGATGACTCCTACGGATGGAGGAGAGGATATGCTCAAGCCTAAGGCGCAATGGAATGCGCAAGAGTTTGAGGCATCAAAATGGAATAGGAAGGCGATGCATGCCATCCTATGTGCAATGGATGAAAATCAATATAAATTGATTCAAAATACTAGGATAGCTAAGGAGGCATGGGACATCCTAGAGATTGCACATGAAGGAACTGAAGTGGTGAAGGACTCTAAGCTTCAAGTCCTCCAAACTCAATTCAAGATGCTTAAAATGGAGGAGAATGAGTGCTTCAACGACTTCGAGATCAAGTTGATGGACATAGTCAACCAAAGTCATCAACTTGGTGACCCGTATTCAGATAGGAGAATCAAGCAAAAGATTATGAGATCTCTCCCTGATAGGTTTGAATCAAAGGTGACGACTTTAGAGGAGAATAACACATATAAGGATATGAAGCTGAGTGAGGTGATAGGAAGGCTTCTAGCTTATAAGTCTAGGAAGGGTCCTACCTCCACACCTCCTAAAAAGCAAAAGGGAATTGCTTTGAAAGCCTCCAAAGTTGAGAAGGAAGAGAATGATGACTCGGACGAAGAAATGGCTCTCTTGATAAGAAGGTTCAAGAAATTCTACAAGTCCGAGAAGAAGGGTTTCGAATCCAAGGGTCAAGACTTCAAGAAAAAGACTCCATTCAAGAAGTTTGAGCCTAGGCAAGAGAAGACCGAAAGGAAAGGGGTCCGATGCTATGAGTGTGGTGGCTTAGGCCACTTTGCCCCCGAATTTGCTAATCACATTAACAAAAAAAGGTGAAAGTGATGGCCACTACATGGAGTGGAAGTGATGACTCCAATGAAGGAGATGAGTCTTCGGATGATGAAGAGCTCATGGCTAACTTCATAGCTTTTGCCTCCTCTCACAACAGCAAAGATTCTAGTGAAGAAGAGAATGAGAGTCAAGAGGAAATTGACTCAAGTGATGATGGCTATTCATCTCACTCCACTAATGGAAAAGTGGATAGAATGGATCTCAAAGACTACATGGAGAAATTTGAGAGTTCAAGGTTAAAGAACAAGAGTGAAATTATGAGATTAAAGGAAGAAAACCTAAAGCTCTCATCACAAGTTGACCAATTAAGTGAAGAAGTAGTGAGATCCACAAAGAATGAAAATAAGCTAAGAAAGGAGTTAGTCTTATCTAAGAGGAATGAAGAAGGTTTGAAGAGGGAGCTTGATGAAGCTAAAGAATCATTAGCTAGGATTGATTCTAGCACCAAGAAGCTTGACCATATACTTGGTGTTGGAAAAAGTCCGTGTGACAAAAGGGGTCTTGGGTATGAAGATGGCAAGAAGATCTCAACCTCTAACAAGACCGTGTTTGTCAAGAGTTTGGGGAACGAAGAAGCTTCATTCGTGCAAACTCCTAGGAATAAGTTAAAACTTGTACAATGTTCAAAGAATGCACAAGTGAAATTGGTGCCAAGAAGGCAACCTCAAGCTCAACCTTCTAGGGTCCCTCAAGCCAACATTCCACAACAATTGGCTCACAAAGGAAAGAGAACAATCATGCAACCTCAAGCTAGGAAGTAAGCAAGACCGGTTCAACAACGAAGATGGATTAAACCCACTCAACCACAAAGACATGGACAAGCTCACATGCATGCACAAGGACAAGGTATGATTCCTTATTTCATTCCTACATGTCATTTTTATGGATTTGATGGTCATATTAGACCAAATTGCTTTCGATATATTAAAATATGTAGAACACGTAGCATGATTAAAAAGAAAAAGAAAAAGAAAAGAGCCATGATGCATGTTCCTAGGAATGATAATATTGATTTGTATGATTCTAGGACTTCTAGAGCCCATGCACCAAAGACCACTAGGAAAGATAATGTTTTACCTAGGTGGATTAGGAAGAATGAAAATGTTTGCCATGTTGCACAAATTGCCTTAAAAACTAATTCTTCTAATTTTTGGTATTTAGATAGTGGGTGCTCTGGGCACATGACGGGAAACAAGAGTTTCTTCGAGACTCTTGTCATGGAGAAAGGTGGAAGTGTCACCTTTGGTGATGGATCCAAAAAGAGAGTCATAGGGAAAGGAACAATTCCCATTCCCGGATTACCCTCCTTATCCAATGTTTTATTTGTTGATGGCTTGAAAGCCAATTTGATAAGCATCTCACATCTTAATGATGAAGGATATTCCGTCTTGTTTAGTAAAGATGATTGCTCTATCCTAAAGCCCGATGGACAAACCTTGTTGAAAGGTATGAGATCTAGCGACAATAGCTATTGTCTTCAAGCTAGAATAGTCTCAAACAATGTATCCTTGAATGAGCAAATTGAGTTATGGCATGAAAGACTTGGCCACATGAACTTTCGGGATTTACTAATCCTAGGCAAGTTCGATTGTGTGCATGGCCTTCCCAAGCTTGGGAAGAAAGCCAATGGTGTTTATGGACCTTGCCAACAAGGAAAACAAACCAAAGCCATGCACAAAAAGGGCAAGTATCTCTCCACCAAGGAGCCCCTAGAGCTTCTTCATATGGATCTTATGGGTCCTATGCAAACCGAGAGTTTAGGTGGAAAGAGATACATTTTTGTTTGTGTAGATGATTTCTCTAGGTTCACATGAACAAATCCGATGAAGATGGCAACATAGTGCGGAACAAGGCTAGACTTGTAACACAAAGGTACTCTCAAATTGAGGGTATCGACTTTGAGGAGACTTTTGCTCCCGTTGCCCGTTTAGAGTCCATTAGGCTTCTCTTGTCCATTTCTTGTGTGCACAAGTTCAAATTGCACCAAATGGACGTCAAGAGTGCCTTCCTCAATGGCTTCTTGCAAGAGAAAGTGTTTGTTGAACAACTCAAGGGGTTTGTGGATGCACACCACCCCAACCATGTCTATCGCCTCAAGAAAGCTCTTTATGGGTTGAAACAAGCATCGAGGGCTGGGTATGATCACCTCACTCAATTTTTTGTTGACAATAACTACAGAAGGGGTAGTGTTGACAAGACGTTATTCATCAAGAAAGACAAGGATGAGCTCTTTATAGCTCAAATCTATGTTGATGATTTAGTGTTTGGCTCCACCAACAACACCAAGGTCCAACAATTTGTTGATGTTATGTCTCATGAATTTGAGATGAGTCTTGTTGGTGAGCTAAGTTACTTCCTCGGTTTGTAAATTAGGCAATTAGATGATGGGATCTTCATTACCCAAGCCAAATATACCAAAAACCTAGTGAAGAAGTTTGGTCTAGAAAATGCCAAACATTGTGATACAACCATGAGTACCACTTTGAAGCTTAGTAAGGATGCAAGTAGAAAAAGTGTGGAACAAACTCTATATCAGGGCATGATAGGTAGCTTGCTTTATTTGACCGCAAGTAGGCCCGATATATCTTTTAGTATGGGTGTGTGTGCTAGGTAACAAGCGGATCCTAAGGAGTCCCATCTCTCTTCCATTAAGAGAATCATTCGCTACGTGAATAGGACTTCCAACTATGGGATTTGGTACTCGTTTGACACTAATGCTAGTCTTGTAGGCTTTAGTGATGCGGATTGGGCAGGAAATTGCGATGATAGGAAGAGCACATCGGGCGGTTGCTTCTTTCTATGCAACAACTTGGTGTCTTGGTTTTGTAAGAAGCAAAACTTGATTTCCTTGTCCACGGTAGAGGCCGAGTACATAGCCGCGATGAGTGGATGCACACAACTCCTATGGATGAAACAAATGCTAGTAGACTACAGATTCAACCAAGGTACACTCACTCTCTTTTGTGATAATATGAGTGCTATAAATATTTCCAAGAATCCGGTACAACACTCTAGAACTAAGCATATTGACATCCGCCATTATTTCATTAGAGAGTTTGTTGAAAATAAATGCATAGTACTTGAACATGTAGGTACTAATGATCAACTTGCGGACTTATTTACTAAACCCTTAGATGCTACTCGATTTAAAACTCTTAGTAGATCTATTGGGATATGTCTTGTGGAGTGATGTGATTTGTGATTGATCCTATATGGGGAACTCAAGCAAAGAGAGCTATTTTGCATTCTTAATACTTGCAAAAATTTGAAATATCTTATGCTTCTTCTTTTAAATTGCTTGAGTAAGCTTGGTTGCACATATGTATATATGTTTTCAATACAATAAGTGTGAACCATGCTTGTTTACAATCCATGTCATATTTATGTTCAAATATGCATTTTTGGACTAGGAGATTTACATAGGAAGTATGATTTGAATGACCTATAGTTATTTCCATGACATGATGATTCTTTTATAACATGCTATATGTCAAATGAAAAAGCATAAAATTCGTATAACATGCTCAAATGAAAAAGCATGAATTGATGATTGCTATATAAATGCAAAACTTGTGTGAAAAAGACTTATGAGACTCAAAATGAATAAAGGATCTTGTATCCGTTCAAAGGATCTAAAAATCCAAATGTCTCTCTTTCTTTATTGGTTAAACATGGCTACTATCATATGGATATCTTATCCGGAAAAATCAAATAGGGTGCAAAGTCGCTCATGTCATGTTTCGCTTATAAAGTTGGATATAGTTGCTCTTAAATTGAAATCAATGAAATCTCTATATCCTTGCTTTTCTCATGATAATGGTGAAATTGGTTTGAATTCTTCTTAGAAACCTTTGTCATTTGCTTTGCCAAATACCATTGTATTTTGGACTTGTGAAATTCCCTTAAGCAATATAGTGTAAAATATACCTAGAGGGGGGGGGGGGGGGGGGGGGGGGGGGGGGGGGGGGGGGGGGGGGGGGGGGGGGAGAGGTGAATATGTATAGGCCCAATTTCTTCCAAATTCAAAATATGCGGATTACAAGAATGAAATGTACACTTGATATGATTTAATCAATGGTATAGTATGATTCAATACATGTAAAAATCAATATACAAGAGATACAATCAATACATGATATGGAAGATAATGAAAAGTAAAGTAAAAAAGACACAAGTATTTTACATGGTAAAACCTCAAAGAGGAAACATCCACGGGTTGATACCACAACCACCGGCAAAGCAATCCACTATATGAAAATGACTTACACACTCAAAGCTATCTACTCAAGATATCCGCTCTAAGCTATCACCTCCTAGTCTACTCTCTGGCTAGTGAACCACAATGCCTACTACCTATCCAAGGTGTGTCCTACACCTCTAGGTAGCAACATCCTATCCAAAGCTCTCAAACGTCTAGGATGATTTCTTGCTTAGCTATCCGGAGTTATCTACTCCTAACTAAATCTTCTTGCTTGGTTATCCGGAACACTTTCCTAACCAAGACTTCTTGCTCTTTCCACAAAGCTTCACTCACTTTGTAAGAGACTTCAACCTATTACAAGGCAATGATTTAGGTAATGCAAATGATGCAAACACAATCAAATAAAGCAAGATGATCAATCAAGCACTATGAACATGCTTAGTGATAATCTAGAATATGCTTTCAACAAACAATCACAAATGTATCTAGAAATCAAAGCATGTGAATCAATAAGAACAAGATATGAATATTCAATATATCACACAAAAATCTTAGTTCTTAGATGATGAAATTAAACCTAGAAAATAACATAAGGCACATCATATACAACATTTCTAGAATCAATTTCAAGATTAGTCAAGTTTAGCTAAATTTGTTCAATTTAGATCACAAGGCTAAAACTCAACAATCAATAGATCAACCACCCCTAAAATATGATCTAACAACATTCTAAACACATATCATCTATCAATTAGGAAGATTAAACGAGATGATCAAAAGATGAAGTGAGAAAAAGAAGTTTCACATACAAAAGTTGAGTCACGGATTAAAATCAACTCACTGCGAAAAATCACGAACTCAAATCAAAAGTTGTAAAGAATTCTGTACGGGATTTCGAATATAAATAGAGGGAAAAGAGATGGAGATGAGAGGGATTCGGTGGCCAATCAAAAGGAGACATGTCACACCTCCCATGTGGGGCACGTTGGCCACACAGGACCAGAGGGGTGCTCTGGTCATGGGTCCCACGGCCTCCACATGTGGTGGCCAATGCATGGCCTTTGGCCATGCTTGCCTCTCGCACGCTCCTCTCACGTTCTTCAGCCGTATTCGGGCATCCGTACTCTAATTTCGAATCCATTTTCAGATTATGAACCGTGACTCCCTCATGCATGATGAAGACTACACAAATTTGACAAATGGTTGAGAAATCATCTCAGAAAATGATGATGAAGTCAACTCAACGAATGAGAATGCAAAGTAGCGTAGCTACATCGTTTGGACTCGAAACCTTATGAATGAGTAACCGAAACGATCGGGACTCAATAAGGAATCATATAAGAATATGTTCAAGACAAAATATAAGACACACAAACAAATAAACACAAATTCACACAAGTATGCCATATCAAAGAGATAGTCATAAAACATGCAATTCTACAATGTTTGTCTATAAGAGACCAATGCATGTGCATACTCAAAAGTGTGTGAATGTGTTATACCAAATGTTTGCATAATGATGCAGGGACACACATGTTAGGATTATGCTCAATAGCAAGAGTGTAATAGTGTTTTTGACAATCTATTCATATTCATAATGTGATTTCTGATTTAAACAAATCTTATAGCATTTATAGATTGAATATTATAATTGTCAAAAGTAAATAATCATAAGGTCAAAAGACTATGAGAAAAGAAGAATTGTTCGTACATCTGGATATGTATGAGGTAGACACAATTCTTTAGTTAGTCTTGAATAATGTTCACAACTTAAGTTAAAGGTTGGGCACCTTTATCTTGTTAAAGTTGTAGAATTCTTTTACTAGCATTTGAGTGGGATCAAATGTGTTATGATGAGTCTAAAATCATCGGAGGGTCTTCGAGTAAAAGAATCTAGTGCACTGGGTGCATTGAACTGGATCACAATGAAATACTTTATCTAGAACCGTCAATAGATAATAGTCTTTTTCATTATAAGGACAATCGGAGAGTCTATCTTAATCCTGAGATAAATGATGGACTTATGGTTGCAAGTGGCATCATTTGAGTTATCAATGAGTACGATTATATAGTATAGTCTATCCTCGATAGTTTGGTGATATTCATTTGTTAATCGATAGTGGACTTCATTTATAGATATGGACATCGTGGCTCCATTTATTAAATGTGAGTAGAATATCATCATATGGATGTTTTGAGGTATTGGATATTGAATCTTAACGTTAAGTTTTCGATAGAGTCTATTGAAACATGGCTTCTGGACAAGTCAAAATATCCAAGTTCAAAATGTGGTCATATGAGTAAATATGGTAACTTTGAGAGCTATAGGCGGTCTATGAGCTCTTGGCGATTACTGATATTCTTCACGAGGATACACCATCTCCAATAAGATTGTTTAGGGTACGAATGAGAAATATTTACTTATTCTATCTTTATTTAAGAGTTCAATTTTAGCTCTTTAGTGGAATGAGTTAAAATTAATAGATCGGACCTAAGTGAATCATTTGTTGATTGTGATTAGGTTATGTCTATTGAAGCTTAAATTTAGATAGCCCGTCAAGATCCCCAATCCACACGGACTTGCATGGATCACTTGATATATTCTACCGGACCAATTTATTGGTCCATCTAGAATTGTATTTAATATATTAAGAATATAATTTGCACATTATTTATTTAATGGGCTAATCAATTATATTAATATATTAATGAAAGGCATGTGGGCTTGTTTCTTTTAGTAAGAATGGGTCTGGTTCACATGTGGGCCTTTTATTAAGGTCCAATGGATTTAATAAAATAGAAAAACAATATATAGATATGTTAATATATATGGCACATGGCCGAGATATATATATGATATTATATTGTTTTATTTTTATTATTTGATTAAATGGAAATTAATTAATTGATTAATTAATTATTTAATTAAAAAATCAAAAATCTTTTTCTGACTAGGAAACATGTATCTTAGTAGCATACTATTGTTGGTAGTATAATAAGAATAAAAGACTTTATTTGGTAAGTAGATAAATAAGGGATTTATTTATCTAGTCAAATAAGGAAGTCTTTTATATAGTCACAAATACACTAAAGAGTTGGATTAGGGTTGAATTCTAAATATTAATAGATATATACATATGATTTATATGGCAATTAGCCAAGACATAAAAATATATGATATATATGGCACTTAGCCGCAATATATATAGTTTATATAGAATGCATGCAGAATATTTGGGTGCGCAATATAGATATATATTATAAGGCATGCAGTATTAATTTTGAAATAGATATATATATTATTTATATGGCTGCGTGAATTGGTTATATATAGATATAATATATTGAGCAAAGGTTGGTTGATACATATATTATATATTCTTTGAAAAGAATGCGGCTAACCCTAGGTCTTATGCTTAAGAGTTTTTTTCTTTTGCTAGAGAAAAATAGAATCCAACTCTTAGATTAGTGTGAGAATTCGGCCAAGAGGAAAAGAGAGAAAAGTTTGTTCTTATTTCGATAGTGCACTAGTAACTTTTATATCAAAAGGTTTTGTGCACAATTTCGAATAAGGTTCACGCGAGTTTCGATCTAACGATTGTGAATTCAAAAGTGACCGGAACATTCTTTGTAGCCTCTTGGAATTTGTTGTGACTAACGAAAAAGAAAAAGTTTTGTTAATCCATCCTCAGGTACACAATTCAAAGAGAAGGGAGACCACGCTCCTAGGTGATTCACGTTCGTGATTGGATTGGAAGATCTTGCGGATTACCATCGACGCAATGCCAATCGGATCACGCGACAAAGGTATGATATCTTTAGTATTATATGTTAATTAATTAGAGGGTTAAGGTTCAATTATGGAAAAAATTTAAACTATACTAAACTCCTTTTTTTAGTCTCGCTTCCGCTGCATTGACCGTATTTTTCCCTACAACACATATATGAATTGTGTGTGTGTGTGTGTGCGCTAACGCCTTGCAAGAGGATAGAAGTCTAAGTATACCTTTGACGCTTTCACCTCTTAAAGACGATATTTGCACTAGACGTTGCTCTTCAACTTTGAAGCTTCTTTTCTTCCAAGAACATCCTAAGAAACAACTATTACAAATATAGAGCGTTTTTCAATGGAATCAAGCCAACACAAATCTAAGATCTTACAACTTGAATGCTACATGTCTTGTATGCAAAGCATGTTTGATTCACACATTTTCTTCAAATAAATCTCCTTGTTTCTCTTCAATTAATTGGGATGCATAAAGTGACTTATGTAATTATGCAACTATCTTGCATGCTACTATCTCTCTTTGCTAAGAGTGACCCGGTTGGGGACTACTCCTTTGCCTACATCATGACAAAAAGAGGGAGTAGAATGTGGTAAGGGGAGTGCAAATTGTAGTAGCAATTGTGCATGTCGGGGAGAATATTCATTAAGGAGGAGTAACCCATTGAGGGGGAGCATTGCATACACATACATTGCATAATGTTGTGCCTATATTCTTAAAATGCAAATGATTGTTTTTGTTCTCACTTGATTAATCTCACATTTTTCTTGTATTGAAAAGTATAGAAACCTTATTTTCAGGGATTGATTATTCTACAAGAGATTGAAGACTTCAAGATGTAGTATTTAAAATATCTCTTTGTATTGTAGAAAATCATTGTTGACCCGTAGTTTCTATTCTTTTGTAAGGAATCAATGTGAGTGGTGGTTTTGTCATGAAATAGCCAAAGGGGGAGATTGTAAAGTTCCCATTGGTTGATTGGCTCATTTCATAGACAAACCACATTTGGGGTTCATTGTAAGGGTAGCTTAGGTATTGGTGTTCTTGTTCAATGCCCTTTGAAGACCTCATCATTAATAAGCACCAAAGGTAATTTCTAAGTGCTTACTTGCTTTGAAGAGATAGTTGCACACACTCACAACTCATGCATATGTTTATCTCTTGTATGTTGTGTGTCTTATATGTGTGTATTATTGTTCATTAATCTCTTCATGCATGTTCTTAAATGATTGCATTGTTAGGATTATGCTCAATAGCAAGAGCGTAATATTGTAATTGACAATCTTTTTCATATTAATAAAGTGATTTCTGGTTTAACAAATCTTATAGCATTTATAGTTTAATATTTAATTGTTAAAGTAAATAATCATAAGGTCTAAAGACTATGAGAAAAGAAGAATTGTTCGTACATCTGGATATGTATGAGGTAGACACAATTCTTTAGTTAGTCTTGAATAATGTTCACAACATAAGTTAAAGCTTGGGCACCTTTATGTTGTTAAAGTTGTAGAATTCTTTTGCTAGCATTTGAGTGGGATCAAATGAGATATGATGAGTCTAAAATCATCGGAGTGTCTTCGAGTAAAAGAATCTAGTGCACTGGGTGCATTGAACTGGATCACAATGAAAAGTTTTATCTAGAACCGTCAATAGACAATAGTCTTTTCATTATCAGGTTAATCGGAGAGTCTATATAAATCCTGAGATAAATGATGGACTTATGGTTGCAAGTGATATCATTTGAGTTATCAATGAGTACGATTATATAGCATAGTCTATCCTCGATAGTTTGGTGATATTCATTTGTTAATCGATAGAGGACTTCATTTATAGATATGGACATCGTGGCTCCATTTATTAAATGAGAGTATAATATCATCATATGGATGTTTTGAGGTAATTGGATATTAAATCTCAACGTTGAGTTTTCGATAGTGGCTATTGAAAACATGGCTTCTGGACAAGTCAAAATATCTAAGTTCAAAACGTGGTCATATGAGTAAATATGGTAACTTGGAGAGTTATAGGCGGTCTATGAACTCTTGGCGATTACTGATATTAATCACGAGGATACACTATCTCCAACATGATTGTCTAGGGTATGAATGAGGAACATCTTCTTATTTTATCTTTATTTAAGAGTTCAATTTTAGCTCTTTAGTGGAATGAGTTAAAATTAATGGATCGGACATAAGTGAATCATTTGTTGATTGTGATTAGGTTATGTCTATTGAAACTTAAATTTAGATAGCCCGCCAAGATCCCCAATCCACACGGACTTGCATGGATCACTTGATATATTCTACCGGACCAATTTATGGGTCCATCTAGAATTACATTTAATATATTAAGAATATAATTTGCACATTATTTGTTTAATGGGTTGAACAATTATATTAATATATTAATGAAAGACATGTGGGCTTGTTTCTTTTAGTAAGAATGGGTCTGGTTCACATGTGGGCTTTTCATTTAAAGTCCAATGGATTAAATAAAATAAGGAAATAATATTTGGCCCATTTATTGTATATGGGGCAGCAAGGCTATATTTATAGTCAAAAATATTATTTTATTTTATTGTTTGATTAAATGATAATTAATTAATTTATTAATTAATTATTTAATTAAGAAACAAAATCTTTTTCTGATTAGGAAATATGTTTCCTAGAATTATACTATCAGTATACTAAAAGTAAAAGACTTGTTTGGTAAGAAATTAAATAATTAATTTTATTTATTTAATCAAATAAGAAGTCTTTTTATTTAAGTCAATAAAAGAATAAAAATACTTATGAGTTGTATTAGGGTTAGGAGTCTAAAGTTGATGTGAATTAGGGTGCAACACAATTTCTTTTTTGTAGAGGAATTGCGGCAACCCTAACACAACAACATGTAGATTTCGGCAACCCTAAAGGAAAAAAGAGAAGAAAATTCGGCCACCCTATATAAGAAATAATATAGGGTTCGGCCACCCTAAGTTTTTGATTGAATCAAATTTTCTTCTTCTTCTCATACTCATAGAAAAGTGTTTGATTATTCTACCGAGACAAAAAAGAGAGAAGAGATTATTCTTTTGATGGTACACTAATTGCTTGTTCATCAATAAGCTTGTGTGTACAACATCGAATTAGGTTCACGCGAGTTTCGATCATTAGATTGAGAACTCAAAAGTGACCGGAATAATCTTTGTAGTCTTTTGATTGTTTTGTGACTAACAAAAGAAAAAGAAAGTTTGTTTGTCCATTCTCAGGTACGCAATTCAAAGAAAAGGGAGACCACGCTCCTAGGTGATTCACGTTCATGCTAGGATCAAAGATCTTGCGGATTACCATCGACGTAAGTCAATCGGATCACGCGACAAAAGGTATTCTACTTTTTGTTACTTTATATGTATGGTTAATTAATTTAAAGGGTTAAGGTTCATAAAAGGGAAAAAATTTTAAACATACTAAATCTACTTTTAGTCTCGCTTCCGCTGCGTGTACTACGATTTTTCCCCTACATGCATCTTATACATTGAAATGCCATAACATTTAGGCAATTGGATGCAAAGCCATGTATCTTGTTGCTTAAAATTGCTCATTCTTTTCTCTTAAGCTTAGCATGGGTCAGGAGACCGTTGCCGGAGCCGGAGCCGGAACCGGAGCCAGAGCCGGAGCTGGAGCCGCAACGGTAGCCACAGTGGTGAGATGCTCTGTTTGCATCACTCCTGACCGCTGTGAATTTCTCGCAACGGTTGGGATAGCGATTCGCATACAGTGCGCACCACTGTCATAACCGTTGTGGAAGCCATAGCGGTAAGCACAGCGGTTTCATACCTGACACATTTTTAATGCATTGCTGTCATTACCGCTGTGGCTTTGACAGCGATAACGACAACGGTTTGTGCCCTGTTTTTATCAAAACGGTGTTTCATCATCTTAGCTTCCTATATATATGCCTATTTGACTTTAGGCCAATTAAGTGAGTTGATTTTAGATTTCATACTTAGGATATTTTTTAAAGCAAGAAAAATACACAAGAACTCACCTTTCATTACTCAAACATCATTCCATGATCATCAATCATCATCTAGCATCATCCTTGATCATCTAGATATCATTTTGCATGGATTCTTCATCACACTTTGCTTGGTAAGTTTTTCACTAATATCTTACATATTTTGTGTCTTTCTTTGCAAGCAATCTCATTTATTACTTGTATGTTATTCATATATATCTTAGATACAAGTTTGAGATTAGTGTTTTGAATGTTTGAGAATTGTATTGTGATAGCTTTCTAGGTTTGCATAATCTATGATTTGCTAAGCTTTTTGACATGTCACTTAGCTCTTTATATCTAGGATTGTATCATATTACACTTGTTTGTATTTTTGACTAGTAGGGGCATTTTCATAAAATTGACATGTATGCAAAAATTGGGTAAAATTAATTAAAATCTATTCACCCCCCCCCCCCCCCCCCCCCCCCCCCTCCCCCCCTTCTAGATTAATATATTGTACACACCATGAGAACTTTCAATTGGTATCAGAGCGGGTTCTTAGATATACTTAGGTGATCCTAGCTCATTTTTGGTGTGTTTTGCATTTGTGTGATTTTTGCTCATTCATACATTTTGCATACATTTCACTTCATTCATTATATACAATGAGTGGATACGATAGCAACCATGAGGGTGCTTCAAGTACACGACCTCCTCTCCTCACCGGTGTGAATTATGCCTCATGGAAAGGCAAGATGGAAGCATACGTGTGCCAAATCCATGATAGGGCATGGATGGCTATTGAAGATGGGTATGCGCCTCCTAAGATGACTCCCATGGGTGGTGGAGAAGAAGTACTCAAGCCTAAGGCTCAGTGGTCCACTGAAGAGTTTGAGACTTCAAAATGGAATAGGAAGGCATGGCACGCTCTTCTATGTGCAGTGGATGAAAATCAGTACAAACTGATTGAGAACACTAGGATAGCCAAGGAGGCATGGGATATTCTAGAGGTTGCACACGAAGGAACCGATGTCATCAAGGATTCCAAGCTATAAGTCCTTCAAACGCAATTCGAGTTGCTTAAGATGGAGGAGGACGAATGCTTCAATGACTTTGAAGTCAAGTCGATGGATATTCTCAATCAAAGCCATCAACTCGGTGATCCTTATTCGGATAAGAGAGTTAAGCAGAAAATTATGAGGTCTCTCCCCGCTAGGTTTGAATCAAAAGTTACGGCTTTAGAAGAAAATTATGGATATAAGGACATAAAGCCGAGTGAGGTAATTGGAAGACTCCTCGCCTATGAGTCTAGGAAAGCTCTTAGTATTACACCTCCTAAAAAGCAAAAAGGAATTGCTTTGAAAGCTTTCAAGGTTGAGAAGGAGGAAAAAGGTGACTCGGACGAAGACACAGCATTGTTGCTTAGAAGATTCAAGAAATTCATCAAGTTCGAGAATAAGGGCTTTGGATCCAAAGGCCAAGACTTGAAGAAAAAGGCTCTCTTCAAGAGTTTTGAGCCTAGGCAAGAGAATAGTGAAAAGAAAGGGGTCCAATGCTATAAGTGTGGTGGTATAGGACATATCTCACCCGATTGTGGGAATTTGAAGAACAAGATGGCAAAAGTGATGGCCACCACTTGGAGTGAAAGTGATGGCCACCACTTGGAGTGAAAGTGATGACTCCGGAAAGGGAGACAAGTCATCAAGTGATGATGAGCTTACCATTAACTACACGACATTTGGAGCCACTTGTGTAGAAGATAAAGTTGTTGGTAAGAATGCCTTGATTAATGATCCCATAGAAGAAAGAGATGAAGAAGTAGCTCTAGAAGAGATAGGTGTAGCTACTCATTGGGACATGGCTCTCATTAACTCAAGAGACCAAGGTGAAGGTCTTAATGAGGGAAATGACTCCATAGTTGAGATGGAGAGTGTAGGAGATAACTCAAGTGAAGATGACTCCTCATCTAACTCTACAAATGGAAATGTAGAGAAAATGGATGTTCATGACCTTATAGTCAAATGTGAAAGTTCATTGAATAAGAACAATAGAAAATTGAAGATGTTAGAGGATGAAAATCTAGAGCTTTCAACACACAATGATCACTTAAGTAAACAAGTGGAAAGATCCAAGATGATTGAAGACAAGCTAAGAGATGAACTAGTTATGTCTAAGAGGAATGTGTTAGGATTATACTCAATAGCAAGAGTGTAATATTGTAATTGACAATCTTTTCATATTAATAAAGTGATTTCTGGTTTAACAAATCTTATAGCATTTATAGTTTAATATTATAATTGTCAAAGTAAATAATCATAAGGTCAAAAGACTATGAGAAAAGAAGAATTGTTCGTACATCTGGATATGTATGAGGTAGACACAATTCTTTAGTTAGTCTTGAATAATGTTCACAACTTAAGTTAAAGGTTGGGCACCTTTATCTTGTTAAAGTTGCAGAATTCTTTTGCTAGCAATTGAGTGGGATCAAATGAGCTATGATGAGTCTGAAATCATCGGAGGGTCTTCGAGTAAAAGAATCTAGTGCACTGGGTGCATTGAACTGGAACACAATGAAATACTTCATCTAGAACCGTCAATAGATAATAGTTTTTCCATTATCAGGACAATCGGAGAGTCTATCTTAATCCTAAGATAAATGATGGACTTATGGTTGCAAGTGTTATCATTTGAGTTATCAATGAGTACGATTATATAGCATAGTCTATCCTCGATAGTTTGGTGGTATTCATTTGTTAATCGATAGAGGACTTCATTTATAGATATGGACATCGTTGCTCCATTTATTAAGTGAGAGTAAAATATCATCATATGGGAGTTTTGAGGTATTGGATATTGAATCTTAACGTTAAGTTTTCGATAGAGTCTATTGAAACATGGCTTCTGGACAAGTCAAAATATCCAAGTTCAAAATGTGGTCATATGAGTAAATATGGTAACTTGAAGAGCTATAGGCGGTCTATGAGCTCTTGGCGATTACAGATATTAATCACGAGGATACACCATCTCCAATAAGATTGTCTAGGGTACGAATGAGAAATATTTACTTATTCTATCTTTATTTAAGAGTTCAATTTTAGCTCTTTAGTGGAATGAGTTAAAATTAATAAATCGGACCTAAGTGAATCATTTGTTGATTGTGATTAGGTTATGTCTATTGAAGCTTAAATTTAGATAGCCCGCCAAGATCCCCAATCCACACGGACTTGCATGGATCATTTGATATATTCTACCGGACCAATTTATGGGTCCATCTAGAATTGTATTTAATATATTAAGAATATAATTTGCATATTATTTATTTAATGGGCTGATCAATTATAATAATATATTAATGAAAGGCATGTGGACTTGTTTCTTTTAGTAAGAATGGGTCTGGTTCACATGTGGGCTTTTTAATTAAAGTCTAATGGATTAAATAAAATAAGAAAATAATATTAGGCCCATGTATATGGTGTGGGCGGCAAGACTAGAATAATAGTCTAAAATATTATTTTATTTTATTGATTGATTAAATGAAAATTAATTAATTTATTAGTTAATCATTTAATTGATAATCAAAATCTTTTTCTGATCAGGAAATATGTTTCCTAGAGTTATACTATTGGTAATAGTATATTAAATATTAAAGACTTTATTTAGTAAGTAGATAAATAAAGGGAATTTATTTACTTATTCAAATTAGGAAGTCTTTGATATAGTCACAAATACACTAAAGAGTTGGATTAGGGTTTGGAATTCTAAGGAAATCTACCTAGGGTGAGGATTTAGGTCAAAAGACACAAATCCTACATGGTAGAGGATTTTCGGCCACATGATATATATATAGCTAATATATATATATATATATATATATATATATATATAATATACATGGCAGTTGGCCGAAATATAAATATATATATATATTTTTTTTTTTATATGGCACTTGGCCAGAATATATAATATACGATATACATATGAAAGGTTGTAGGAATGCAAATTATATATTATATATCTGCATGTTAATCGTGCAGATATATATAGATTATATAATTAAGAAAGAATTAAGTGCGAGATATATATTTATATTGGGCAATCAAGAATTGCGACCAATATATATATTTTTGTACAATATATTCGGCAACCCTAGGTCTTTGGCTTGAGAATATTTTTCTTCTGTTTGAGAAAAATAAAATCCAACTCTAGAGATTAGTGTGATAATTCGGCCAAGAGAGAAAAAGAGAAGAGATCGTTTTATTTCGATAGTGCACTAGTAGCTTATACATCAATAGGCTTTGTGCACAACTTCGAATAAGGTTCACGCGAGTTTCGATCATTAGATTGAGAATTCAAAAGTGACCGGAACGTTCTTTATTATCTTTTGGAGGTTTTGTGACTAACGAAAAAGAAAAAGCTTTGTTAATCCATCCTCAGGTACACAATTCAAAGAGAAGGGAGACCACGCTCCTAGGTGATTCACGTTCGTGATTGGATTGGAAGATCTTGCGGATTACCATCGACGCAATGTCAATCAGATCACGCGACAAAGGTATGATATCTTTAGTATTATATGTTAATTAATTAGAGGGTTAAGGTTCAAATTATGGAAAAATTTTAAACTATACTAAACTCGATTTTAGTCTCGCTTCCGCTGCGTTGACCGTATTGTTTCCCTACAGAATGAAGAAGGGTTGAAGAGGGAGCTTGATGAAGTTAAAGAGTCATTGACTAGGATGACTTCAAGCACCAAGAAGCTTGACCACATACTTGGTGTTGGAAAGAACCCTTGTGACAAGAGAGGTATTGGGTGTGAAGATAGCAAGGAGATCTCTACTCCAACCAAGACCGTCTTTGTCAAGAGTTTGGGCAAGATAGAAGCCTTGCCGGTGCACACTCCTAGGAAGAAAATTGATCTAGGACAATGTTCAAGAAGTGCACAAGTGAAGGAAGCCCCAAGGAGACAACCTCAAGCTCAACGCATTAGAGTCTCTCAAGTCAACATTCCTCAACAAATGACTCTAAATGGAAAGAGGCCAATCATGCAAAATGAACCAAGGAAGCAAGCTAGACCGGTTCAACAACAAAGAATGATTGAACCCATTCAACCACAAAGTCATGGGAAGGCTCCTATGCATGCACAAGGACATGGTATGATTTCTAAATTCATCCCTACATGTCACTTTTGTGGTATTAATGGTTATATTAGACCAAATTGCTTTCATTTCATTAAATTATGTAGAGTCAAAAGCATTATTGAAAAGAGAATGACAAGAGCTAGAATGCATGTTAATAGGAAGGAAAAAATTCATGTTCATGATCCTATAATTTCTAGAACTCTTGAACCACTAACCACTAACCACTAGGAAGAAAAAAGTTATACCTAAGTGGATAAGGAAAAATGAACCCTCTTGCTACGAGACAAACTTGACTCACATAGGTTCAACCAAGTCAAATGGACTTGGGAGGTCTATAGGACCTCATGACCTTCATTGATGAAGGATGGTGATTGACCCCATATGGGGAACTCAAGCAAAGAAAGCTATTGCATACTTGTTGCATGCAAATATTTGAAAAATCTTATGCTTCTTTGTTGATTGCTTGAGTAAGCTTGGTTGCACATATGTATATATGTTTTCTATTCAATAAGTGTGAACCATGCTTGTTTACAATCCATGTCATATTTATGTTCAAACATGCATTTTTGGACTAGGAGATTTACATAGGAAGTATGATTTGAATGACCTGTAGTTATCTCCATGACATGATGATTCTTTTATAACATGCTAATGTCAAATGAAAAAGCATGAAATTCATATAACATGCTCAAATGAAAAGGCATGAATTGAATGTTGCATATTCTTAAAATGCAAAATTTGTGTAAAAAAAAGCTTATAAAGGATCTTGTATCCATTCAAAGGAATTTAAAATTCCAAATGTCTCTCTTTCCTTATTAGTTGAACATGGCTACTATCATACGGGTATCATTCCCGGAAAAATCAAATAGGGTGCAAAGTCGCTCATGTCATGTTTCACTTATAAAGTTGGATAAAGTTGATCTTAAATTAAAATCAATGAAATCTCTATATCCTTGCTTCTCTCATGACAATGGTGAAATTGGTTTGAATTCTTATTAGAAACCTTTGTCATTTGCTTTGCCAAATACCATTATATTTTGGACTTGAATGCTACATGTCTTGTATGCAAAGCATTTTTAATTCACACATTTTCATAAAATAAATCTCCTTGTTTCTCTCCAATTAATTGAGTTCCATAAAGTGGCTTATATGATTATGCAAGTATATAGTATGCTGCTATGTCTCTTTGATAAGTGACCCGGTTGGGGACTACTCATTTGCCTATATCATGACCAAAAGGGGGAGTAGAATGGTGGTAAGGGGAGTTGCAAATTGCGGTAGCAATTGTACATGTTGGGGAGAAAATACTTTGAGGGGGAGCATTGCATTCATCATACATTGCATGATGTTGTACTTAAATTTCTAGAATGCAAATGCTTGTTTTTATGCTCTCTCTTGATTAATCTCACATTTTACTTGTATTGGAAAGTATAGAAACTTTGCTTTCAGGGATTGATTGTTCTACAAGAGATTGAAGACTTTAAGATTATTTTTATTTCTCTTTGTAAAGTAGAAAATCATTGTAGACCCGTAGTTTTTATTATGTTGTGAGGAATCAATGTGAGTGGTGGTTTTATCACAAAATAGCCAAGGGGGAGATTGTAAGGATTCCCATATCTTGATTGGCTTATTTCGTGGACAAACCACATATTGGGGATTCTTTGTAAGGGTAGCTTAGGTATTGGTGTTCAAGTTAAATGCCATTTGAAGACTACATCATTGATAAGCACCAAAGGTAAATCTCTATGTGCTTTGCTTTGAAGAGATTTAGTGCACACACACACATTCCATGCATTTCCATACTTTGTGTATTTTGTGTGTTCTTATGTGTGTACAGTCATGTTTATATAATATCTCTTCTTGCATATTTTGTTGATTGCATCTAGTAGTTCAAATGCTATGACATGATTAGAACTAGATTGCATTGTGTATGATTAGACGCTGTTCACCCGCCCTATAGGCGCTCTTCGAACAGCGGTCCAAATAGGGGAAAGAGCAAATTTACTCTTAACCGCTCTACACCAGCTATACATAGAGCGGGTGAATAGCGGTGCCACTGGTGATGTTTTTCACACCTGATGGTCCGCCCTAAAACCGCTCCACGAATAGCGGGTGAAGGGCGGCTCTCCAAACCCTAGAGCAATCGCCCCTAGGTCACCTGGAATCCACCTTACATAGGACAGTCACGAAGAACTTTGTTCTTCATTTCCCAAGTGAACCGCTGTTCATCCGCCCTACGTAGAGCGGGTGAACAGCAGTCAAGGCAATTTTTCTGCCAGCTTTTCAAAACGACCCCATTTCACTTAGAGGCCCTATATATATGCCTCTTTCATCTTAGGTCATCTCAAGAGAGTTCAAAATATCATATATTTTCCTTAGAATATTTTTTAAGTGAAAAATTCTCAAGAACTCACCTTTAAACACTCAAAGACATTCCCTTGTGCATCAAAGATTATCTTGCATCATCCATGCAAGGTTTTGCATCATCACAACTTGTTTGGTAAGATTTTTACTAACTTCATTTTATTTTAGTATTTTTCCTATCAAGCCATCTCTTTAAATTACTTGTATGTTTTAGATCATATGCTAAATACAAGAATAGAGAATTGATTGTGATGTATTGATTGAGTGTTGTATTGTGATAGATATCTAGGTTTTTATAATCTATGTTTATCTAAGCTATTTGACATGTCATTTAGCTCTTGATATCTATGATTGATTTAATTGTTATATCATCATCCTAGATAAGCATCTAAGGTTCCCTAGCCTTGTTTGTTATTTGAATATTCATACATATTCACATAGGTTGCATTATCTCTTCATTGAGAATTAAGACTTGTGGCTAAGAGTGCTTAGGCCATAAGCAAATTGGACTAGAGCCACTTTTAAAGGCCTATGTGGTAGAAGTAGGGAGTTATTGACCGGAGTATTAGACGAGGTCTACATAGGTTGTAAACTCCATTTCAATTAGTGGATTTCGAGGTTCAAGTGTGGCGCACTAAACAGCCCGTGGTTTTTTCCCAGTGGTTGGGTTTCCACGTATACATTAAGTGCTATTTAATTTCCGTACCATATTACACTTGTTTGTATTTTTTACTAGTAGGGGCATTTTCGTAAAATTGACATGTATGCGAAAATTGGGTAAAATTAGTTAAAATCTATTCACCCCCCCTCTAGATTAATATATTGTACACACCGTGAGAACTTTCACCTTCCTTTCCTTAGATGCTCCTAGTGCAAAGAGTGGTAGATGAGGATATGTCTAGATAGGTGGGTGTCTAATGGTGAGTGACAAAGGTATTGGGATGTAGAGAATGGGAAGAGATGAATGGTTGGGTGAAGTAACCAAGATTTAGTGTTGAGTTTTTGGATGGAAAAGGTAGTACGAGATTAGAAATGAAGGAAGTTGAATGTGGGAAATATGGAAGAGAATGCTAGGTCTAAAACTTAGTGAATTCGTGCTTGGAAATATGTTTGGATGCCTCTTCAACTTGGAAGAGAATAATATATAGAGTGGCTCTCGGATTTGTACTGATAACATCCATAAATGTTGATGTGGTAGGGTGTCGCGGTATGTTGTCATTGTAGCGACACCACCGCGGCAGGTAGTTACGCATTCTGAGATTCGATTGTCGCGGTGATTTTGATCTTTTTCACGGTGGTAAAAATCAGCGACACTAGAAAGGTGACAAAGAGATTTGAGATATGAGAGTGGTTGCCTATTTGGTCTCATGACGACACAACATAACGACGCCAGACCTGTTGGTTTTCTTAGTTCTCAATCTCTCTGTCGTGGTGTGGCCAAAGGACGACATCTCACTGCGGCGCCACACTTGATTGATTTTCAGGATTTAATCTTCTTTGTCGCTTCTTGGTCACCACAGCGATAATACCTCGGCAACACTTGGCTGAAATCTTATTTGCAATTTGTCTTCTGTCGCCATGTGCTAAAGGCGACACCTTCAAAGGGCGACAATGCCCTGTTTCTCCACTTTGTGCACATTTTGCATCAAATTTCTTTTCTTCTTCACAAATGCCCTTGTGGTACAAATAAACCTAAAACACTTGATTAAAGACATTAAAACATAGGGAAATGCTCAAGAATCAAGCATAAGAAGACGAAAATGAGGGCCAAAATCATACCAATTTTGGTTCGATCAAGGTCTAGTGAGATTGTTCAATAGCACTTGGACAACCGCTTGATTTGGTTCTTGGGCAACCACTTGATTTGGTGGAATTTTTTCAGCCATGTTTCGTTCTTGATCTCTTCGTAATTGCTAAAGAGTTCTTTCGATCTCAGGATCTTGTTCTCTAGGATGAGTATCAACAAAGCGATGACCTTCCATAAACCTTCAAAAACAAACTCAAAACTAAAGTAAGCAATTTAATTCCCCGACAATGGCGCTAAAAACTTATTGGTTGCAAAAGAGTAAACAAAAATATAATCAAACCTTGCAAGTGCACAAATCGTAAACGATAGCACAATAGGCAAGCAAGGGTCATTCCCACGAGGAATGAATTACCTACGAAAGTCATGAATTTTAAAAACACTAATTTGAAACACTCTGTTGTATGTATAAATTTGCCAAACAGACACGTCACCAAAGGAGTCAATAAATGATGAAGAAAAGGTTGCCACATCACTCGTTGACCGGGTCAAGGGAGAAAATGTGGCCAGTCAGAATATCAACGTCCTAAATCAATAATCAAAAATGTGGTCGCCAGAGCTGGATATATACTCGCCAAAGGTAGAAACGTGGTCGCCGAAGGATGATACCCAGAAGTGAAGGTGCTCGCTGCATCAGCATGCTGGGCCCAAAGCAACTCGGCAGGAACGCAGAAATAAAACCCTAGCCTCTAGAAGACCCATGACAACAAGGGATCGCAAAAAGGAAAGAAGATAAAGCATATTCGGATCCGTGAGAACATGTGAATCCTAGTACGAATCAAAGGGGGAATCCTACCACCAACACAGCTAAAATCAAAGGGAAACCCTAATTAACGTATATAAATAGAACCATCTATCTCCTGAAAAAGGGGTTCAGAAACCTAGAGAGAAAAGAGCAATTGTACGAGAGAATTGAGTGTGTAATAAAGCAATAGAATCGAGTATTATATTTCTGCCCTCTTGGACGCCGTTGTTTTTTCCCATTCAAGGGTTTTCCATTTAAAAACGGTCTCTTGCATGCATTCTTGATCTTCTCGTTTTAAACTAAATTGTAAGGTTCCCATTTGTTGATTGGCTCATTTCGTGGACAAACCACATGTTGGGGTTCTTTGTAAGGGTAGCCTAGGTATCGGTTTTATTGTTCGAAGCCCTTTGAAGACCTCGTGTTGATAAGCACCGAAGGTAAATTTCTTTGTGCTTACTTTTCTTTGAAGAGATTAGTTGCACACACACACTTAACATTCATTGCATATGTGTGCATTCTCTTCACTTGTCACAATTCACACTTGCACTTATTTATTATATTTTGTTGTGTGTAATTGTGTCTTGTTGTCGTGTAATTCGTTTCCCGATAACTTTTGGAAACGTCCGCGCATGCACTAGAATGTGCTTGGTTTAGCGCGAGGACCGCCTATGGAGAATGCCCTTGGCTTCTCCTTGGTTTTCACCTATCTAGGTGATCGGCGGTTATGATCGGTGGCCAGGCCGCCGAATGAAACCGCCGTTTCAGTCCAGATTGGTCTGAAGCATTTCTGCGGTTAAGATCGGCGGTCACGACCGCCGTTCGAAACCGCTGATTCAAGACCTGATTGATTTATCTCTCGGTCTAATTCGGCAGTTGAATCAGCTGTCACAAAACCGCCATTCGAAACCGCCATTCATACCTGATTGATTTTAATCTCTCTGGTTTGATTCGGCGGTTAGGATCGGTGGTCACGAAACCGTCGAATTAACCGCCGTTTATGCTCTATTCTTCACGAGCTCAATTCGGCGGTCATGATCGGCGGCCTGGCCGCCGATTGAAACCGCCGATCGGCGCGTTTCTTTGAAACTTACTTAAACGACCACACTTTGATTTGGCCCCCTATATATATGCCATTTTGTCTTTAGGTCAATTAAGAGAGTTCATATTCAGAATTCATACTTAGGATATTTTTCAAAGAGAAGAAAAATTCCAAGAACTCATTTTTTATTACTCAAACACTTTTTCATGATCATCAATCATCATCTAGCATCATCCTTGATCTTCTAGATGTCATCTTGCATGGATTCTTCATCATACTTTGCTTGGTAAGCTTTTCACTAATATCTTACATATTTTGTGTTTCTCTTAGCTAGCAATCTCAATTAATTACTTGTATGTTATTTTATATACTTTGAATACAAGTTTGAGATTAGTATGATGTATGTTTGAGAAGTTTTTTTTGTGATAGCTAATTAAGTTTTGTGCTTAATCTTGATTAGCTAAACTATTTGACATGTCATTTAGTTTTGATATCTAGGATTATTCTAATTGCATATTAATCATCTTAGATAAGCATATAGGGTTTCCCTTGCTCTATGTTGCATTTGGATATTCATATATTCACTTAGGGTTGTTATTCTCTTCATAGAGAAAGTAAGTCTTGTGTGTAGCATCCGGGATTAGGTTGCTTAGATCGCAAGCAAATTGGACTAGGTTCACTCATACCGGGATTAGGTAGGTGTGTGATTACTTCCGGGATTAGGCTGTAATTGTTTACACATTTAGTGGATTCGAGGTTCGAGTGTGGCTTACTTACTAGCCCGTGGTTTTTCCCATGAGGGTTTCCACGTAAAAATCAAGTGTTATTTAATTTCCGCATTTTATACTTGATTTATTGCTTTATCTATTTAGGGGTAATTTCGTAATTTTGACTAACACGAAAAATTGGGTAAAAAGCTTAAAATCTATTCACCCCCCCTCTAGATAGTTTTATACACACCGTGCTATAATTTGTTTCAATTGGTATCAGAGCGGGTTCCTACACATACATAGGTGATCCTTGCTTATTTTGGTGTGTTTTGCATTTTGTGTGATTTTTGATCATTCATACATTTGCATTCATTTCATTCATTCATAAACACTATGAGTGGAAACGGTGGAAATGGTGGTGGCCACGAAGGTGTTTCTAGCACAAGGCCTCCACTTCTTACCGATTTAAATTATTCCCAATGGAAAGGGAAAATGGAATCCTACATATGCCAAATTTATGACCGTGCATGGATGGCGGTGGAAGACGGATATGATCTACCCATGATGACTCCCGGTGGTGGAGGAGAAGAAGTTTTGAAGCCTAAGGCGCAATGGAACGCGCAAGAGTTTGAGGCTTCCAAGTGGAATAGGAAGGCTATGCATGCCATCATGTGTGCAATGGATGAGAATCAATACAAGCTTATTCAGAATACTCAGATTGCAAAAGTGGCATGGGACATCCTTCAAGTTGCACATGAGGGAACCGAGGTGGTGAAGGAGTCCAAGCTTCAAGTCCTCCAAACTCAATTTGAGCTACTTAGGATGGGAGAGGATGAATGCTTCAATGACTTCGAAATCAAATTGATGGACATTGTAAATCAAAGCCATTAACTCGGAGACCCGTATTCGGATAGGAGAGTCAAGCAAAAAATTATGAGATCTCTCCCCGATAGGTTTGAATCAAAGGTGACGGCCATAGAAGAAAATAGTGGCTACATGGATATGAAGCCAAGTGAGGTGATTGGACGTCTCCTTGCATATGAGTCTAGGAAGGCTCCTAGCACCACTACTCCTTCTAAAAAGTCTAAAGGAATAGCTTTGAAAGCATCTAAGGATGCAAAGGAGGCAAAGCATGACTCGGATGAAGACCTTGCCTTATTCGTGAAAAGGTTTAATAAGGTTATGGGGTTCAAGAAGAAGAAGGGATTTGGGTCAAGAGGACAAGACTTGAAGAAAAAAGGTTCCTTCAAGAAGTTTGAGCCTAGACAAGAGAGGACCGAAAGGAAAGGGGTCCGATGCTTTGAATGTGGTGGGATTGGTCACTTTGCCCCCGAATGTGCTAATCACAATGAAAAGAAGAAGAGCAAAGTGATGGCCGCCACTTGGAGTGGGAGTAGTGATGACTCAAATGAGGAAGATGAGTCTTCAAGTGAAGAAGAGCTCATGGCTAACTTCCTAGCTTTTGCCTCATCTCACAAGAGCAAAAGTGCTAGTGAGAGAGAGGAAATGAGTCAAGAGGAAATTGACTCTAGTGAAGTAGAAAGTGACTCCTCTTCTAAGTCCATAAAGAAATTTGTGGAGCAAAAGGTGCTTGCTAAATACCATGCCGAGTTCAATGATTTAGCAATTAAAAGCACAAGAAAGATTGAGAGGTTGAGAGAAGAGAACCTTGAACTTTCGGCTCACAATGACCACTTAAGTGAACAAGTGGAAAGATTGAAGAGGAGAGAGGATAAGTTAATTGAGGAGTTAGACTTATCCAAGAGAAGTGAAGAAGGCTTGAAGAGGGAACTTGTAGAAGTTAAAGGGTCCTTGGCTAGGATAGATTCTAGCACCAAGAAGCTTGACCATATGCTTGGTGTTGGAAAGAGTCCATGTGACAAGAGGGGTCTTGGGTATGAAGATGACAAGAAGATCTCTACCTCTAACAAGACCGTGTTTGTCAAGAGCTTGAAGAAAGAAGAAACTTCATTTGTGCAAATTCCTAGGAAGAAGTTAGAAATAGGACAAAGTTCAAATGCTCAAGTGAAGATGGGACCAAGAAGGCAACCTCAAGCTCAACCCCCTAGGGTCCCTCAAGCCAACATTCCTCAACAATTGGCTCACAAAGGAAAGAGACCAATCATGCAACCTCAAGCTTGGAAGCAACCTAGACCGGTTCAACAACGAAGATGGATTGAACCCACTTATCCACAAAGAAATGGACGAGCTCCCATACGTGCTCAAAGACAAGGTATGATTCCTTTTTTCATCCCTATTTGTCACTTTTGTGGTTGTGATGGTCATATTAGACCAAATTGCTTTCAATATATTAAAATGTGTAGAACACGAAGCATGATTGAAAAGAGAAAGAATATAGCCAAGATGCATGTTCCTAGGAATGATAATTTTATTTTGCATGATCCTAGGACATCTAGAGCCCATGTACCAAAGACCACTAAGAAAGCTAAAATTGTTGCTAAGTGGATTAGAAAGAATGAAAATGTTTGCCATGTTGCACAAATAGCCTTGAAGGCAAATTCTTCTAATTTTTGGTATTTGGATAGTGGGTGCTCTAGGCACATGACGGGAAACAAGAGTTTCTTCGAGACTCTTGTTATGGAGGAAGGTGGAAATGTCACTTTTGGTGATGGATCCAAAAGAAATGTTGTAGGGAAAGGAACCATTTCCGTTCCCGGATTACCCTCCTTATCCAATGCTTTATTTGTTGATGGCTTGAAAGCCAATTTAATAAGCATTTCACATCTTAGTGATGAAGGATATTCCGTCTTGTTTTCTAAAGATTATTGCTCTATCCTAAAACCCGATGGACAAACCTTGTTGAAGGGCATGAGATCTAGCGACAATTGTTATTGTCTTGAAGCTAGTATTGTATCTAATCATGTGTCCATGGATGAGCAAATTGAGTTGTGGCATGAAAGACTTGGCCACATGAACTTTAGGGATCTACGGACCCTTGGAAAGTTCAATTGTGTGCGTGGCCTCCCTAAGCTTGGGAAGAAAGCCAATGGTGTTTGTGGACCTTGCCAACAAGGAAAGCAAACTAAAAGCATGCACAAAAAGGGTAAGTATCTCACCACCAAGGAGCCTCTTGAGCTTCTCCACATGGACCTCATGGGTCCTATGCAAACCGAAAGTTTGGGTGGAAAGAGATACATTTTTGTATGTGTTGATGATTTCTCTAGGTTCACATGGACATATTTTCTTAGAGAAAAATCTGAAACTTTTGATAAGTTTAAAATGCTTTGTAATAAAATACAAAATGAAATGAATTCTAATATTAAAAGCATAAAACGGATTAGAAGTGACCATGGGAGGGAATTTGAGAATGCTACTTTTGAAACCTTTTGTAATGGTTTAGGCATCTCCCATGAGTTTTCGGCTCCTAGGACACCTCAACAAAATGGAGTTGTTGAGAGGAAAAATAGGGTCCTTCAAGAGATGGCCCGTGTGATGTTGCTTAGCAACAATGTCCCTAGGAACCTATAGGCTGAAGCCATCAATACGGCTTGCTATATAGGAAATAGAGTTTTCCTAAGGCCCGGTACTAGAAACACCTCCTATGAGTTATGGAAAGGCAAGAGGCCAAATGTTAGCTACTTCCACACTTTTGGAAGCAAATGTTACATTTTGAATGACCGTGATCAACTTGGCAAATTCGATGCTAAGAGTGATGAGGGTATTTTTATTGGCTATGCCTTGAATAGTAGAGCCTATAGAGTTTTCAATTTAAAAACTCTAAGTGTTATGGAATCATCCAATGTTGTATTTGATGACACTAGGCTCAAGTCTAATGATCATGAGGAGGAGGTTATTTTTAGTGATGTTTCTCCTTTGGAGAAGGTTGTGGTGTCTCCTAATGATGGGACATCTAATGTCAACAATGATGACACACAACCTATTGATAGAGTTCCTCTCTTGGACTCTAAAGAACCCGCTCCATGGGTTAGGAAACTCCATGATAAAGAAGATATCATTGGAGAGGTTAATGAGGGTGTTAGGACTAGACGTCAACTTGCTAATCATATTAGCTACACATGCTACACCTCTCAAATTGAACCCAAAAAGGTTGAAGAAGCTTTAAATGATGAATTTTGGGTTCTTGCCATGCAAGAAGAGCTAAACCAATTCGAAAGGAATGAGGTTTGGACTCTAGTTCCTAGGCCTAAGACCACTAATGTCATAGGCACTAAATGGATATTTAGGAACAAATCCGATGAGGATGGCAACATAGTGCGGAACAAGGCTAGACTTGTAGCACAATGGTACTCTCAAATTGAGGGTATCGACTTTGAGGAGACATTTGCTCCCGTTGCCCGTTTAGAGTCTATTAGGCTTCTCTTGTCCATTTCTTGTGTGCACAAGTTCAAATTGCACCAAATGGATGTCAAGAGTGCCTTCCTCAATGGCTTCTTGCAAGAGGAAGTGTTTGTTGAACAACCTAAGGGGTTTGTGGATGCTCACCACCCCAACCATGTCTATCGCCTCAAGAAGGCACTAAATGGGTTGAAACAAGCACCGAGGGCTTGGTATGAGCGCCTCACTCAATTTCTTGTTGACAATAACTACACAAGAGGTAGTGTTGACAAGACACTATTCATCAAGAGAGACAATGATGAGCTTTTCATAGCTCAAATATATGTCGATGACATAGTGTTTGGCTCCACCAACAACACCAAGGTCCAACAATTTGTTGATGTTATGTCTCATGAATTTGAGATGAGTCTTGTTGGTGAGCTTAATTACTTCCTAGGTTTGCAAATTAGGCAACTAGATGATGGGATTTTCATAACCCAAGCCAAATATGCCAAAAAGCTTGTGAAGAAGTTTGGTCTTGAAAAAGCAAAACATTGTGACACTCCTATGAGCACCACTTTGAAGCTAAGCAAGGATGCTAGCAGTAAAAGTGTGGACCAAACCTTATATCGTGGCATGATAGGGAGCTTGCTCTATTTGACCGCAAGTAGGCCCGATATATCATTTAGTGTAGGAGTTTGTGCTAGGTACCAATCCGATCCCAAGGAGTCCCATCTCTCTTCAGTTAAGAGAGTCATTCGCTTTGTGAATGGGACTTCCAACTATGGGATTTGGTACTCATTTGACACTAATCCTAGTCTTGTAGGATCTAGTGATGCGGATTGGGCAGGAAATTGTGATGATAGGAAGAGCACATCGGGCAGTTGCTTCTTTCTAGGCAACAACTTGGTGTCTTGGTTTTGCAAGAAGCAAAACTCAATTTCCTTATCCACGGCGGAATCCGAGTACATAGCCGCGGGGAGTGGATGCACTCAACTTATATGGATGAAGCAAATGCTAGTAGATTACGGATTCAACCAAGGTACTTTCACTCTTTTTTGTGATAACATGAGTGCCATTAATATTTCCAAGAATCTGGTGCAACATTCTAGAACTAAGCATATTGACATCCGCCATCACTTCATTAGAGAGCTTGTTGAAAATAAATGCATAGTACTTGAACATGTAGGTACTAATGATCAACTTGCGGACCTATTTACTAAACCCTTAGATGCTACTCGATTTAAAATTCTTAGTAGATCTATTGGGATATGTCTTGTGGAGTGATGTTCTATGATTGACCCCATATGGGGAACTCAAGCAAAGAGAGCTAGTTTGCATTTTTGTCACTTGCAAAAAATTTGAAATATCTTATGCCTCTTCTTTTAATTGCTTGAGTAAGCTTGGTTGCACATATGTATATATGTTTTCAATTCAATAAGTGTGAACCTTGCTTGTTTACAATCCATGTCATATTTATGTTCAAACATGCATTTTTGGACTAGGAGATGTATATAGGAAGTATGATTTGAATGACCTATGATTATCTCCATGACATGATGATTCTTTAATAACATGCTAATGTCAAATGAAAAAGCATGAAATTCATATAACATGCTCACATGAAAAGCATGAATTGATGATTGCATATTCTTAAAAATGCAAAACTTGTGTGAAAGCTTATGAGACTCAAAATGAATAAAGGATCTTGTATCCGTTCAAAGGAATTTATATTCCAAATGTCTCTCTTTCTTTATTGGTTGAACATGTCTACTATCATACGGATATCTTATCCGGAAAAATCAAAAAGGGTGCAAAGTTGCTCATGCCATGTTTCGCTTATAAAGTTGGATATAGTTGCTCTTATATTGAAATCAATGTATTCTATATCCTTGCTTTACTCATGACATTGGTGAAATTGGTTTGAATTCCTATTAGAAACCTTTGTCATTTGCTTTGCCAAATACCATTGTATTTTGGACTTGAATGCTACATGTCTTGTATGCAAAGCATGTTTGATTTACACATTTTCTCTCAAATAAATCTCCTTGTTTCTCTCCGATTAATTAAGATGCATAAAGTGACTTATTTTAATTATGCAAATCTTGCATGCTACTATCTCTCGTTACTATGAGTGACCCGGTTGGGGACTACTCCTTTGCCTACATCATGACAAAGAGGGGGAGTAGTATATGGTAAGGGGAGATGCAAATTGGTGTTGCAATTGTGCACATTGGGGAGATAACACATTGAGGGGGAGTAACCCTTTGAGGGGGAGCATTGCATTTATCATACATTGCATATATTTTGTAATGTTGTGCCTAAATTCTAAAAATGCAAATGCTTGTTTTGATATCACTTAATTAATCTCACATTTCACTTGTATTGGAAAATATAGAAATCTTATTTACAGGGCTTGATTATTCTACAAGAGATTGAAGACTTGAAGTTTTATTTTCTTATCTCTTTGTGTTGTAGAATATCATAGTTGTCCCGTAGTTTCTATTTCTTTGTGAGGAATCAATGTGAGTGGTGGTTTTGTCACGAAATAGCCAAAGGGAGAGATTGTAAGGTTCCCATTTGTTGATTGGCTCATTTCGTGGACAAACCACATGTTGGGGTTCTTTGTAAGGGTAGCCTAGGTATCGGTTTTATTGTTCGAAGCCCTTTGAAGACCTCGTGTTGATAAGCACCGAAGGTAAATTTCTTTGTGCTTACTTTTCTTTGAAGAGATTAGTTGCACACACACACTTAACATTCATTGCATATGTGTGCATTCTCTTCACTTGTCACATTTCACTTGCACTTATTTATTATATTTTGTTGTGTGTAATTGTGTCTTGTTGTTGTGTAATTCGTTTCCCGATAACTTTTGGAAACGTCCGCGCATGCACTAGAATGTGCTTGGTTTAGCGCGAGGACCGCCTATGGAGAATGCCCTTGGCTTCTCCTTGGTTTTCACCTATCTAGGTGATCGGCGGTTATGATCGGCGGCCAGGCCGCCGAATGAAACCGCCGTTTCAGTCCAGATTGGTCTGAAGCATTTCTGCGATTAAGATCGGCGGTCACGACCGCCGTTCAAAACCGCCGATTCAAGACCTGATTGATTTATCTCTCGGTCTAATTCGGCGGTTGAAACGGCTGTCACAAAACCGCCGTTCGAAACCGCCATTCATACCTGATTGATTTTAATCTCTCTGGTTTGATTCGGCGGTTGGGATCGGCGGTCACGAAACCGGCGAATTAACCGCTGTTTATGCTCTGTTCTTCACGAGCTCAATTCGGCGGTCATGATCGGCGGCCTGGCCGCCGATTGAAACCGCCGATCGGCTTGTTTCTTTGAAACTTACTTAAACGACCACACTTTGATTTGGCCCCCTATATATATGCTATTTTGTCTTTAGGTCAATTAAGAGAGTTCATATTCAGAATTCATACTTAGGATATTTTTCAAAGAGAAGAAAAATTCCAAGAACTCATTTTTTATTACTCAAACACTTTTTCATGATCATCAATCATCATCTAGCATCATCCTTGTTCTTCTAGATGTCATCTTGCATGGATTCTTCATCATACTTTGCTTGGTAAGCTTTTCACTAATATCTTACATATTTTGTGTTTCTCTTAGCTAGCAATCTCAATTAATTACTTGTATGTTATTTTATATACTTTGAATACAAGTTTGAGATTAGTATGATGTATGTTTGAGAAGTTTTTTTTGTGATAGCTAATTAAGTTTTGTGCTTAATCTTGATTTGCTAAACTATTTGACATGTCATTTAGTTTTGATATCTAGGATTGTTCTAATTGCATATTAATCATCTTAGATAAGCATATAGGGTTTCCCTTGCTCTATGTTGCATTTGGATATTCATATATTCACTTAGGGTTGTTATTCTCTTCATAGAGAAAGTAAGTCTTGTGTGTAGCATCCGGGATTAGGTTGCTTAGATCGCAAGCAGATTGGACTAGGTTCACTCATACCGGGATTAGGTAGGTGTGTGATTACTTCCGGGATTAGGTTGTAATTGTTTACACATTTAGTGGATTCGAGGTTCGAGTGTGGCTTACTTACTAGCCCGTGGTTTTTCCCGTGAGGGTTTCCACGTAAAAATCAAGTGTTATTTAATTTCCGCATTTTATACTTGATTTATTGCTTTATCTATTTAGGGGTAATTTCGTAATTTTGACTAACACGAAAAATTGGGTAAAAAGCTTAAAATCTATTCACCCCCCCTCTAAATAGTTTTATACACACCGTGCTATAATTTGTTTCATAAATTAATATAACTGTTGAGTGCGTGGCAATCCAAATTTCACCGTCAACAATTGGCGCTAGAAGGAGGGGGTTATAGAACAGAAACTTCGAGGAACCCTTGCGAATTGAAGAATATGAACAACGACAGTGACAGAGATGGTAACTTCAGCGGAGATCTAATTGTTGATCCAACCGCACCGACGGGAGATAGGGCGGTGGCGGTCGGGGAATAATCGGCGGCAATACCAGGAAATAGGGCAGCTGACCCCGGGGTTCTGCAACACTTTCAAACTGCATTGATAAACCTAATCAGCGAAGCTAGCAAAATAGGGCTTTCGTTGCCCTTAGGGTTGGGAATTTCTTCTCCTTACGAGTTAACCACTCTCGGAATCCGTCCACCCGGAAGACTGAGGTCAGAAGTTCACATTGCAACCCCTGATGCTCAAGCAAGACAATCCACTGAAAAGACTCTCCAGGATCACCCTGAGGATTTCGAAGGGGGAAAACAAAGGAAGGGAAAAGGTGTGATGAATGAAGAATCTAGGGAGGAACGAGACCAGATACGAACACATGGGGTCAATTCCAGCGACACTTACCAAAGGAACCGGCGGAGACACCGTTCTATCTCGTCTGAAGATAAGAGTCCTCATCCACGAAAGGAATTACGATCCAAAAGGGCACGGCGAAGGAGATCCGAAAGCACAGAAGACCGAATGAGCCCGGATGATAGAGGCAATCATGGGAGAATGACAATCAAGAGCAGACTCGATCCAGAAGGGGAACCAATTGGCCAGCGAGATGTCACCCTACAAGAGCTATCAAGAAAGGTTTCAGCGATGGCACGAAAATATGGTCGTAACGTATCTTCAGATGATGAATCAGATAGCGCATTCATCGATAACATTGCTCGCACCCAATTTCCAGACAGATTTAGAATGCCGACCATTGAGCAATATAAGGAGAACAGGGATCCGAAGGAACATGTTCACCGATTCCGTAACATCATGGCCCAGTATTCATCCAATGATGGGCTATTGTGTCTGACCTTCCCGCAAACATTTGGCGACCTCGCCTCTAGGTGGTTTGGAAGACTCCCAAACGGAAGTATAAGCAGTTTTTCGAACCTCAGCAAAGCATTCATAAGGCAATTCATGGGGAGCGTCCAGAGAAGAAAATCACTCGCTCACCTATCAAACTTGAAGCAGGAGCGCAATGAGTCAATCAAGAAATACCTGGCAAGATTCGAGAAGGAGGTTGCTCAAATCGAGGACGCCAGTGATGTAGCTGTGATCGCCGCTTTCACCAATGGGTTACAAAGTGGGCGATTATCTTTTGACCTGCGAAGAGAGAGACCGAAAACTTATGAAGAAATGATGGAGATAGTCGGCGACTATGCATTGGCAGAAGAAGAAGAAGAAGAAGTAGCACAAGGGGGTAGCTACGTACACGGACACAAGCCTGACTCAAAATCAAATAACAAGGATGATAAAAAGACGCAATTACGCGATCGCCAGAGAGACGAGAAAGTCCAAAAGGGACATCCAAGAGAAAGCAAAGGAAACGCTCGAGCCAATAGGTTTCGAGGAAGGTACAACCATTACACCCCTTTAACCGGCGATCAGGAAGAAATACTTTCTGTGGTAGAAGACAAAGGACTTGCTAAATACCCTCGACAACAATCAGCAAATGCCACGAAAGATACTACCAAATACTGTCGATTTCACAAAGATCATAGGCATGAAACTTCAAAGTGTTTCCAGCTGCGTGATCACATTGAAAGCTTGATCAGAGATGGGCACCTGAAGGACTTTGCTTTGAGAAGGGACAACCAGGGTGGTCGCCAGAATAACCGCCAAGGAAACGGGCAGGAAAGGAAAAGTCCAAGAAGAAACAGCCCTAACGCCACTATAAACACCATTTTTGGCGGACCTCATACTGGGAGAAGCAATCGGGAAAGGATGTCAGAAGTCCGAGAAGTAATGTACGAAAGCAGAAGCATGGAGATTAATTCTGTGCAAAGAAACCCCAAGAAAGGAAGAGAAGAGCATGATCCCATAACATTTACAGCAGAAGACTCAGAAGGAATTGATGCAAAGCCTAACGATGCAATCGTAGTGGGGGTTCGAATAGCCCATAGGGATGTCCTCCGGGTAATGATTGACAACGGAAGTTCAACTGATATTTTAAGTGCTAGGGTATACGATGAGTTGCGGCTGGACAGAAAAGATCTTGAACCTTTCCATGTGCCGTTGAAAGGTTTCGGGGGTGCAGAAGTAAGATCATTAGGAACTGTGAAACTGCCGGTGAGGTTCGGCACAGCACCATGCCGGCGAACAATCCTGCTGGACTTTGTTGTAGTCGACATCCATAATTGGCCGTATAATGCTTTGTTTGGTTGACCGTTTCTCAACAAAGCTCGGGCCGTCACTTCAACCCACGCGTTAAAGGTAAAATTCCCCACAGAATTTGGAGTTGGAGAATTGAAAGGGTCACAGGAGATGGCACGCTGCGCCAACCTATCAATCTTTAAGGATAAGGCCGGGATGGAGACCTTAAGCATATTCGAGGTGGACAAAGAAGTGCAGGAGGATAATCCAGAAACTTTTGAATTGGACCCAAGGGACAAAACGAGCAGAGAAAAGGAGGAGCCGACTGAATCGATTGTTTTAAACAAAGCTGAACCGAACAAAACAGTCAAGATTGAGGCAAGACTGACCGAACAAGTTAAGATAGATGTGACAAACTTGTTAAGAGAATACAAGGAGATTTTCGCTTGGAGCCATGAAGACATGCCAGGGATTGAAAGAAGCGTGATTTCACACAACCTGGCCACAAACGAAAAATGCAAACCAGTAGTGCAAAAGAGGAGAAGCTTTAACCCAGAGAGAAGTGCGGCAATAAAAGAGAAGGTGTCTAAGTTACTCGCCGCAGGATCAATCAGAGAGGTTAAGTATCTGGAATGGGTAGCGAATGTAGTTCTGGTGAAAAAAAAGAACAGCCAATGGAGGATGTGCGTCGACTTCACCAATTTGAACAAAGCCTGCCCCAAGGACAGTTTCCCACTACCAAGAATTGACTAACTGGTCGATGCAACATCTGGACATGAAACGTTGAGCTTCATGGACGCATATTCAGGATACAACCAGATAAAAATGCACAAGCCAGATGAGGAAAAAACAGCGCTCACCACAGATCAAGGATTATACTGTTACACAGTCATGCCATTCGGTCTGAAAAACGCTGGAGCAACTTACCAGCGCTTAGTCAACAAAATGTTCGCTAGGCAAATAGGAAGAAATATGGAGGTGTATGTCGATGATATGCTGACAAAAAGCATCATAGCGGATAAGCATATAGATGACCTAAGAGAGACATTCGAGGTGTTGGTGAGGTATGGAATGAAATTGAATCTGGCAAAATGTGTGTTCGGCGTACCATCCAGAAGGTTTCTAGGGTATCAAGTGCATCAAAGAGGAATAGAGGTGAATCCCGAAAAAAATCCAAGCACTGGCAGAAATGGTCTCTCCAAGAACTTTGAAAGACATCCAAAGACTCACGGGATGCCTAGCATCGCTGAGTAGGTTCATAGCTAAATCAACGGATTGATGCCTACCATTTTTTAAAGCCTTAAAGAAAGGAAAGGGAGTCGAGTGGAATGAGGATTGTGAAAGAGCTTTCCAGGCCTTGAAAGATTACCTTGGGCGGGCACCGCTGTTATCAAAGCCAGTAACAGGAGAAACACCGTATATGTACTTGTCCGTTTCTGAGGCAGCTACAAGCTCCGTACTAGTAAGGCAGGAAGAGGGGATCCAGAAACTGATATACTACACCAGCAAAGCACTGTTACCAGCCGAAACAAGGTACTCGCCGGCCAAAAAAATGGCACTCACTCTAATAACAGCGGCAAGGAAGTTAAGGCCTTATTTCCAAGTTCATAAAATCGGAATATACACCAATTGCCCACTGAAACTAATCCTGCAGAAACCAGAAGTATCCGGTCGATTAACGAAGTGGGTGATCGAGTTAAGTGAATTAGACGTAGAGTATCTCCTAAGGACGGCGATTAAAGCTCAAGCAGTGGCAGACTTTGTAGCAGAGTTTACCGAGCCAAGTATAGAGGTGGCGAGAATGATGGTGGAGCAAAATAAGAAAGTATTCAAATGGTAACTCCGCGTTGATGGCTCGTCAAATACGCACGGCAGTGGGACAGGGGTAGTAGTGTCAACTCCGAAAGGAGATTCAGTTGAATGTGCCTTACGTTTTGACTTCAAAGCAACTAATAATCAAGCTGAATACGAGGCACTCATAGCAGGCTTAAAGGTTTGCACTGTCCTAGGAGCAGATGAGGTAGAAATCTTCAGCGACTCTCAAGTTGTTGTTAATCAGGTGCTAGATGAATACCAGGCGAGAGAGGAAAGCATGATCACCTACCTAGAGCTAGCAAGGGAGCTACTGGAAAGATTCAAAGAATACAGAATTATTCATGTCCCCAGAGAAGAAAATGAGCAGGCTGACGCATTGGCTAAGTTAGCATCCGCCACAATCAACATCTGGCCCAAAACTATCTCTATGATCCGCCTATTACAGCCGAGTATAGTCAGATCGAAGGAAGTGGGGGCAGTCTTTGGTGAGAGGAACAACTGGGTCACACCAATCCAAGAATATCTCGTCAATGATGTACTCCCAAGTGACCCATTGGAAGCAAAACGGTTAAAGTACAGAGCTACAAGGTATTCAGTGCTCAATGGAGAACTGTACAAAAGGGAGTACTCAAGGGCACTGCAGAGATGTGTCGGGCCTGAAGAAGCAGAAGGTATCCTGAGAAGCATACATAGTGGAAACTGTGGGAACCACGCTGGGGCTGTCAGCTTAGCCCACAAAACATTAAGACAGGGTTTTTATTGGCCAACACTATTCGCCGACGCCAAAAGAGTGGCAGCGAGATATGAGGCATGTCAAAAGATTGGCAATAACATCCGCCAACCACCTGAACTCTTGAAGAGTATTACCTCGCCTTGGCCATTCGCTATGTGGGGAATTGACTTGATCGGCCCAATGCCAACAGCAACTGAAGGAGCAAAGCACGCTATAGTAGCTGTAGATTATTTTACGAAGTGGGTAGAAGCCGAACCATTGGTACATATAACAGAAGCAAACACTATAAGCTTTGTGAAGAAAAATATCCTGTACAGATTCGGGATACCAAACACCATCATCACGGACAATGGGACCCAATTCGACGGTAAGAAATTTAGGGAGCTGTGCGACAAATACAGCATTAACAACTACTACGCCTCCCCAGTACATCCACAAACGAATGGCCAGACTGAAGCAGTGAACAAGATCATAAAACACAACCTGAAAGCTAAGTTGGCAGCAAAAAAGAGGAACTGGGCAGATAAATTACCACAGGTACTCTGGGCATATCGAACCACAGAAAGGGGTTCAACAGGTGAGATCCCATATTCCATGGCATATGGGGCTGAAGCTATCATTCCCGTGAAAACAGCATTCTCTTCACCAAGGGTACAGCTTTTTCAACCAGAACTCAACATTGATATGCTAAAGTGCGATCTGGATGAGTTAGAAGAAAGAAGAAAGCACGCACAAATAAGGAATACTGCATACCAACAGAGGGTAGCCAGATACTACAACTCACATGTGCGTGAAAGAAGGTTCTCGCTTGGCGACTTAGTGCTGAAAAGGGTGAACCCAGGAACAAGAGACAAAGCTGCAGGGTCACTCGCAGACAAATGGGAAGGACCTTATCAAATTACAGGCATAGCTGGCCACGGGGCATATCACATTACTCGAGAGGGTTTAAGTGAACTACCTCGTCCATGCAATGCGCAGTACTTGAAGATATATTACCCTTGATTTTCCATAACTTTTAGGATTTATTTCAATCTTTTATTCTTAGACAATTTTCATTTTTAGTAGTTTTATCTGTGACTATGTTAACGAGTTGCAGGAAGTATTCAATAAAGAGTAATTTATTACTGACGATTCGTGATTTGACTCACCAGTTACAAAGGGCATTCGTAGTCATGCATCACTACCATCGCGTACAGATAAATCTAGTACTCGCAGCAAACTGGCGAGAAAAATAAAATCCCAAGTCATAGAAATTGGCAATCGCCATTACGGGAAAAGTAAAATCCTTAAATAGACAAGCAAAATGCATGAGGGAGACGTCCCAATAATATGCTAAAACTCAGCAATGGCAGCTGACTAAATAACATGTTAAAAACTTAGTGTATGGTCGGATACGTCCTGACAAACACTGAGTACGCCGAAACTCAGCAATGGCAGCTGAATAAAGCTGTAAAATATGCTAAAAACTTGGTGAAAAACTAAGTAAGCCGAAAACTTAGCAAAGGCAGCTGAACAAAAATAGAGCTAGAGGAGTTGTAAAATAATTTATAGAATCAAAAAGTCATTTACACTCAAAGGTTCCAAAAAGATATAAATATTTACAATTGAAGACCTAATTTCAACTAGCTGCAGGAGGTCCCTCGCTGTCTTCCTCATCTTCGATCTCCTCTTCAAAAGGCCAGGTAATCTCTTCGTCCCCATCTGGCATAAAAGGTCCATAATCCCTACCAGCGATAGAACCCAAATCAGGTTCAGCACCAGAACCAGAAAAGCTGCCCTTCTGGCCGGAGTAGTAAGTGTTGAAAACACGCCTACTGGGAATTTCTAAATGCATAGGATGAGGCTCAGTCCTGTTATAACGGCAGTGGGCTTTCCATCGTTTTATCTGATCTTTAATCGAACCCACTCCGCTGGCCATGTGCTGTTTAAGAGACCTGTCAAAGCAATTTAAAGCCTTTTCATTCGAATGATCCTTCATGGCGAAGAACTTCTTCGACTGCCTCATGCCCTGTTCAAATTCACGCAGCAAAAACGTATCATAGGCAGGGGATCTCTTGAAACGATCAACTGCTTCAACCTCCAGCACAGCTTTGAGATTATCGAAGATGAGTTCACGCGAAGACAACTGATTGCGTAAGTCCAGCGCCTCATGCTCAGCTTTTTCCTTAGCTTCCTCAGCCACCCGCTCAGCCTCCAAACGTGCTGCAAAGGATTCTTGACTTGCAGACAAAAGCTCCTTCAGTGAGCGAATCTCCTCCTCAGCAGCAGATAGTTTTTCCTCGGTAGCCAGTTGAGCAGACAGATGGCCATCGGAAGATTCTTGTAGCTGAGCTAGCTGTTGAGCGTAGGATTCTTCAGCAGTAAGCTTCTCAGCAGCCAAAGTTGAAGCCTGCTCGCGCAAACGTTTAATCTCCCGGGAAGCTTTGTTCCCATACTTATAGGTATCAGCCAACTCAGACATCATCTGAAAAAGAAAAAACAGCCAAATAAGGAATAATATATGAAGGAGAGACAGATTTATGGCGAGAGGCTTACCAAAGAGTGGCAATTGAAGAAAAATTCCATCTTCTTGTTGCAGGATTTGCCTTTGACATGCTCCCAGTCCTCACCTATGTACACATCATTATCAATCAGGTGCGTACAAATTTCGGTAGCCAAAAAATCAGATAGAGACACGGTCCCTTCATTGGCTTCTGTGGGCCCTACGGGAGGGGCTTCATGGGTAAAACCTGAACCAGAAGCAGAGGTCCCAGGTTGCTTCGAGGGTCCTGGCCGATCAACCGACTATGGCTGGCTAGACGGCCTAGGCTGATCTGAAAAATCATTTGACTCGCCCATGGCCACCGGAGGAGAGGCTGTTCGAGGTAGAGTAGAAGCAGGGATATGTAATTCGTTAACCTCCTCAGGGAGAGGCACCGCTACATCAATCCCCTCAACAGGCCCCTCGCGAGCAGCCGTTTGAGTAGGGTGAGTCTCTCTAATTGCTGGCTCGTCAGCTCCCTCCTCGTCCGAAGAAACGACATACTGCACTACCCTAGATGCCCGCTTAGGGGGTCGAACAGCATGATCAGGAGTACCCTCAGCTGGGCGTTTACCTCTACCAGCTCTGGGGATTAAATCACTTGCAGGATCAAGAGGAGTCTCAGGGACATCCGCGTCAAAAGTAGGGATGTCACTGACCCCTCCTGAAGCACCCATTTTCTCTTTACATTTGCGACTAGGGGTAGTCGCAGGAGGAGTATTCACAGGAGGGGTAGCCGCAACAGGAGCATTCGCAGGAACCTCTGCACGAATAGGGGGCTCCCCCGATTCGACACCTCCCCTAGTAACATCACCAGCCTCCTCGCCATCCGAGGGATCTTCGCCATCCGGGCTAGCAATTCCCTCCTTGGCCAAACCAGCAGCATGTCTTTTACTGGCAGCCTCGGAATTCTTTACTCCTCGGGCTTGTAAGTCGCAAACGGTGTCAAAATCACTCACTGCAAGAAAAATAAACCAAGTATCACTAATAGAATGAAAAGAAACGGCAATACGAAAGGGAAAAAGAGCGGGTAAACTTACGACGAGGTAGCCTAGCAGGTAGGCATGGGAAAATCCGTTCTTTGATCATTTTTTCCTCATCCAAGAGGAAGGACCCATCCCTTAAGTTTAATGGTAGAATGGCCGCCGTGGCAAGGTGAGAGATCTCCCCATCTAGCAAAACGAGTGTAGGGAAAAATACCGTAGTACACGCAGCGGAAGCGAGACTAAAAAATAGATTTAGTAACTTTTAAAATTTTTCCTTTTTATGAACCTTAAACCCTTTAATCAATTAAACATATATATTATCTAACAAAAGAAGAATACCTTTTGTCGCGTGATCTGATTGACTTACGTCGATGGTAATCCGCAAGATCTTCAATCCTAGCACGAACGTGGATCACCTAGGAGCGTGGTCTCCCTTTTTCTTTGAATTGCAAACCTGTGAATGGACAAACAAACTTTTCTTTTCTTTGTTAGTCACAAAAACAATCAAAAGAATACTAAGATTATTCCGGTCACTTTTGAGTTCTCAATCTAATGATCGAAACTCGCGTGAACCTAGATCGATGTTGTACACACAAGCTTATTGATGAATAAGCAAAAAGTATACCATCAAAGAATAATCTATCACTCTTTTATGTTTTTAGTAGAATAAAAATAACTCTCTATGAATGAAGAAGAAGAAGAAAATTGTCTCTAGTGAAAACCATAGGGTGGCCGAATTCTATAAGAGTGAATATATAGGTCGCCAAATTTTCTTTCCTTCTTTCTTTTAGGGTGGCCGAATTCTTCATGTGTTTCTTCTAGGGTTGCCGCAATTTTCCTCTACAAAAGAGGAGTTGTGTTGCACCCAAATTCACATGTCATTTAAGACTTCAAACCCTAATCCAACTCATAGATCTTTTATTCTTTTATTTTGACTAAATAAAAAGACTACTTATTTGATTAAATAAATAAAATTATTTATTTATTTTCTTACCAAATAAGTCTTTTACTTTTAGTATACTACCAACAATAGTATAACATTAGGAATCATATTTCCTAATCAGAAAAGATTTGTTTCTTAATTAAACAATTAATTAATAAATTAATTAATTCTTATTTAATTTAAACAATGAAAACAAAATAATATCTTAGGTTAAAAATTTAACCTTGCCGCCCCACATAAAATAATTGGGCCAAATATTATTTTCTTATTTCATTTAATCCATTGGACTTTAAATAAAAAGCCCACATGTGAACCAGACCTATTCTTACTAAAAGAAACAAGCCCACATGTCTTTCATTAATATATTAATATAATTGAGCAGCCCATTACATAAATAATGTGCAAATTATATTCTTAATATATTAAATGCAATTCTAGATGGACCCTTAAATTGGTCCGGTAGAATATATCAAGTGATCCATGCAAGTCCGTGTGGATTGGGGATCTTGGCGGGCCATCTAAATTTAAGCTTCAATAGACATAACCTAATCACAATCAACAAATGATTCACTTAGGTCTGATCCATTAATTTTAACTCATTCCACTAAAGAGCTAAAACTGAACTCTTAAATAAATATAGAAAAGGAAGATGCTCCTCATTCATACCCTAGACAATCATATTGGAGATAGTGTATCCTCGTGATTAATATCAGTAATCGCCAAGAGTTCATAGACCGCCTATAACTCTCCAAGTTAACATATTTACTCATATGACCACGTTTTGAACTTGGATATTTTGACTTGTCCAGAAGCCATGTTTTCAATAGACACTATCGAAAACTCAACGTTGAGATTTAATATCCAATTACCTCAAAACATCCATATGATGATATTATACTCTCATTTAATAAATGGAGCCACGATGTCCATATCTATAAATGAAGTCCTCTATTGATTAACTAATGAATATCACCAAACTATCGAGGATAGACTATGCGATATAATCGTACTCATTGATAACTCAAATGATATCACTTGCAACCATAAGTCCACCATTTATCTCAGGATTAAGATAGACTCTCCGATTGTCCTGATAATGAAAAGACTATTATCTATTGACGGTTATAGATAAAGTATTTCATTGTGATCCAGTTCAATACACCTGTAAGGATTCCCATTCTTTAATTGGCTTATTTCGTGGACAAACCACGTGTTGGGGTTTGTATGTAAGGGTAGTTTAGATGATTGAGAATCATTCTCAAAGGCCCTTTCAAGACCTCAAGGGACGAGCACTCCAAAGGTATACTTCTAGTGCTTAACTTTCTTTGAAGAGATTTAGAAGCACACACACCTTTGCATTCTTACATCTGTGTGCATTCTCTTCATATGTCACATTACACACTAGCACTTTGATTGTTATATCTTGTTGTGTATTCATGTGTCTTGTAATTCGTTTCCCGATAGTGTTCGGAAACGTCCGCGCATGCACTAGAATGTGCTTGGTTTTGCGCGAACACCGCCCACGGAGAATGCCCTTGGCTTCTCCTTGGTTTTCACCTCTGTTGGTGATCGGCGGTTATGATCGGCGGCCAGGCCGCCGAATGAAACCGCCGTTTGCTTCCAGGAGCAAATCTGCGGTCAAGATCGGCGGTCACGACCGCCGTTCGAAACCGCCGTTCATACCTAATCGATTTCGATCTCTCGGGTCTGATTCGGCGGTTATGATCGGCGGTCACGAAACCGCCGAATGAAACCGCCGAAGTTCCCCTGTTCTCTCGGGACTCCATTCTGCGGTTGAGTTCTGCGGCCTGGCCGCCGAATTAAACCGCCGATCGGCGATTTCAAAGGGCAAACTTGTCTTTTCACATGCCCAATTCTTGATGTCTATAAATATCTCACTTTCTCATGATCTGAACAAGTTCTTAAGCATATTAGAACCCTAAACTTTCAAGAGAGATTTTTGAGAAAAAAATCAAATCAAGAACTCATTTTTAACCACTCAAATCAAATCCTTTGTGCATCAAATTTCATATTGCATCTTCTATGTCTAGATAGAAAGCATCCATGATTGGGTTTGCATCATCACAACTTGCTTGGTAAGATTTTGATTAAGTTCATCTTATTTGAGTATTTTTATTATCAAGCTGATTCTCTTTAATTTACTTGTATGTTTTGATCATATGATAAATACAAGATTAGAGAATTAATTGTGATGAATTGATTGAGTGTTGTTTGTGATAGCTAATTAGGTTTTTGCTTAATCTTGATTAGCTAAGCTATTTGATATGTCATTTAGCAATTGATATCTAGGGTTGATTAAATTGATTATATCATCATCCTAGATAAGCATCTAAGGTTACCTAGCCTTGTTTGTTATTTGAATATTCATACATATTCACATAGGTTGCATAATCTCTTCTTAGAGAATTAAGTCTTGAGGCTAAGGTTGCTTAGGCCTCAAGCAATTGGACTAGAGCCACTTTTAAAGGCCCGAGTGGTAGAAGTGGGGGGTTATTGACCGGAGTGTTAGACGAGGTCTACATAGGTTGTAAACTCCATTTCGATTAGTGGATTTTGAGGTCCGAGTGTGGTGCACTAAACAGCCCGTGGTTTTTCCCAGTGGTTGGGTTTCCACGTATACATCAAGTGTTATTTAAATTCCGCACTATATTACACTTGCTTGTATTTTTGACTAGTAGGGGCATTTTCGTAAAATTGACTTGCATGCGAAAATTGGGTAATATTTGATAAAATCTATTCACCCCCCCCCCCCCCCCCCCCCCCCCCCCCCGTCTAGCTTTATATAGAACACGCCTCTAATTTGTTTCAACACCCAGTGCACTAGATCCTTTTGCTCGAAGACACTCCGATGATTTTAGACTCATCATATCTCATTTGATCCCACTCAAATGCTAGCAAAAGAATTCTACAACTTTAACAAGATAAAGGTGCCCAACCTTTAACTTAAGTTGTGAACATTATTCAAGACTAACTAAAGAATTGTGTCTACCACATACATATCCAGATGTACGAACAATTCTTCTTTTCTCATAGTCTTTAGACCTTATGATTATTTACTTTGACAATTATAATATTAAACTATAAATGCTATACGATTTGTTAAACCAGAAATCACTTTATTAATATGAAAAAGATTGTTAATTACAACATTACACTCTTGCTATTGAGCATAATCCTAACAACGGGGACTGCCTTCGACCAGGCTTCAGGAGATGTGAAGTGCCTGGGAACTTTCTTCACCGAAAGGTTACGGCGACTGCTAGCTGGCACATCTCGGTCCCACTCGCCACCAGCAAAAAACCAACTGTTTTTCCACCTCTTGTTTGAAGTGGTAAAACCCCATATAAAACATTTCTTCTTATCGTCACTTGAAATCTCCACCTAACCAGGGTTCGCCGCACCCTCAGGGATCCAGTTCTCTACAGGTGAAGAGAGAAGGAAATATGTGCTACCATTGCCCGTCTGTCTTAATGTGTAAAAATGACGGATCTCGCGAGGTGTAGGAGGCCCATAACCTTTCAACTTCCACATTAGGCATAGGCACATCAGTATACTATAACTGTTTGGGGCGAGTTGTGCCGGCGCAATTCGGGCCTCCGCGAGGAACCTGGCGATGAAAGGCTGAAGGGGAAGGGTTACCCCACAGCTGAGCATGGCACCATAAACAGCGACCGCATTCTCGGGGGGATTCCAGACGGCTCGATCACCAGGTGGCATCAAGGTCACCGAGTCTGGAATAGCGAAGCGACTTTTGTACTTGAGGAGCTTGCCTTGGCCAACCACATTGATTTCCGTATCGAAAGAGCACGGACGATCTAACGAAAAAAGTAGCATATCTCGTTGATGAGCTTCAACGTCAGAATCAACAGTCGTCTGCGCATCCAGTAGGGACTCGCGAGGAGCCCTAGAGGCGCGTCATTTTCTGCCACTTGATTTAGAAGACTTCGGCATCGCTGGAGAATCGCTAATAGAGGACGAAGGAGAAATATTAGGGATAAAATTATCTTCACAAGATGGAACGAAAATAGAAAGTGGAACCGGAGAATCCGAGCGAAAATTACGAATCAAAGATTCGATTTTGTCCTCAGTACATTTATCACCAAGCTCTATAGCTTGCATCATCTGATTAAAAAGAACAGAACGCAAGGAGGGATCCATGAAAACTCACCAGAAAAACCCTAGGTTCGAAGGATGAGCAAGAAGATTGAGAACGTCGAAGTTGTAAGCGCGATTGATTTCGAACCAAGCCGTCTGACAGGGAAACGAAATGGAAGAAATTCGTGACAGAGATTTCTGAGGGAGATGAAGGAACTCTGTTTTGAGAGAAGGAGAAAATAGAAAAATAAATGGAGAGAGCAAAGTGGAGAAGAAGAAGCGATCGGGCCTTAAAAAGAGGGAATTTTGAAATTCAAAAAGAATAAAAGAAAAAAAAAAAGGAGAGAAAATCAAATAAAAGATATGCAATTAATGTGAGTGACGGCCACAGTAACCAGCCACAACAGTCACCACTAAACATTGGACAGATGGCGTCTCGGAGATCACCAAGCAGTCAGAATGTCCCGTCACCTGTCAAGTAAGTGGAAGCGTTGAAAGTTGTGTGGTTAAAATTAAAAGCTTACACCGGAAGAATCAACCAATCGATGCAACGCGTGATGAAAAGAAGAAAGAGGAAGTTAATTACAAAAGACACCGAAATCTTAAAGGCATAGATATAAATACTGCTCGCAGAGGCAAGCGAAGTAAAAGGAGCAAGTCATTCGCCCAGCTCAAAGTATTTATAGGGGTATTGTTGTATGTATAAATTCGTCAAACAGACACGTCACCAAAGGAGTCAATAAATGATGAAGAAAAGGTTGCCACATCACTCGTTGACCGGGTCAAGGGAGAAAATGTGGCCGGTCAGAATATCAACATCCTAAATCAATAGTCAAAAATGTGGTCGCCAAAGCTGGATATATACTCGCCAAAGGTAGAAACGTGGTCGCCGAAGGATGATACCCAGAAGTGAAGGTGCTCGCTGCATCAGCATGCTGGGCCCAAAGCAACTCGGCAGGAACGCAGAAATAAAACCCTAGCCTCTAGAAGACCCATGACAACAAGGGATCACAAAAAGGAAAGAAGATAAAGCATATCCGGATCCGTGAGAACATGGGAATCCTAGTACGAATCAAAGGGGGAATCCTACCACCAACACGGCTAAAATCAAGGGGAAACCCTAATTAACGTATATAGATAGAACCATCTATCTTCTGAAAAAGGGGTTCAGAAACCTAGAGAGAAAAGAGCAATTGTACGAGAGAATTGAGTGTGTAACAAAGCAATAGAATCGAGTATTATATTTCTGCCCTCTCGGGCGCCGTGGTTTTTTCCCATTCAAGGGTTTTCCACATAAAAACTGTCTCTTGCATGCATTCTTGATCTTCTCGTTTTAAACTAAATTAATATAACTGTTGAGTGCGTGGCAATCCAAATTTCACCGTCAACACACTCTATGACTCTAAAACAACTTAAATAAAACACAACTCACACACACGAATGTGGGGTTTTGAATTGATTATTAAAACCTAAGAAATCGAATTAAACTAGAATTAAGATTGCAGCAGAAAAATATTTAGAAAACTCAATAAGGAAAAGCTAGCTAGAACTTCCTACCCACCTCTAAACATTCATCCGACTCATAGACAATAATGGAGTTAAAGATATCAAACATGATGAAGATATTCATAACAAGGTGTTGGCATCTCACTCGAGTCGTATAGATTCTCTCTTAGTTAGTATTGTAGGGAAATACACACGGCGGAAGCGAAAAAATAGATTTGTATAGTTTAAAAAATTTCCTAAAAGAAGAACCTTAACCCTTGATTAATTAACATATAATAAAAGTATCGTACCTTTTTCTTTACTTGACGATTGATGTTGCGCCGATTGTAATCCGCAAGATCTTCTAATCCAATCACGAACGTGAATCACCTAGGAGTGTGGGCTCCCTTTCTTTGAATTGTAAACTTGAGGATAGATAACAAAAAACTTTTTCTTTTGTTAGTCACAATAAACTTCCAAGAGAAAACGAAGAACGTTCAGTCACTTTTGAATTCACAATCTTGTGATCAAAACTCGCGTGAACCTTATTCGAAGTTGTGCACAAAGCCTTTTGATGTAAAAGCTTACTAGTGCACTATCAAAATAAAACGTTTCTTCTCACTTTTCCTCTTGGCCGAATTCTACACATTATTTCTTAGAGTTGGATTTATTTTCTTAGCAAAAGAAAATAACTCTCATGAAAACCTTAGGCTGGCCGAAATCTAAAATGTAATATATATAGGGTGGCCGAATTCCTCCTTGCATCAAATTAGGGTTGGCCGAATTCTCTTGATAGGCAAATAAGGTGGTGGCTGAATCCTCTTTGCTAGGGGATTTGTGTTTCACCAAAATACCTATCAACCTTAGAATCCTAACCCTAATCCAACTCTTTAGTGTTTTATTCAATTGTGATTATATCAAAAACTTCCTAATTTGATTAGATAAATAAAATCCTTTTATTTATCTACTTACCAAAAAAAGTCTTTGATACTTATTGAAACAAATTATAGCACGGTGTGTATAAAACTATCTAGAGGGGGGGTGAATAGATTTTAAGCTTTTTACCCAATTTTTCGTGTTAGGCAAAATTACGAAATTACCCCTAAATAGATAAAGCAATAAATCATGTATAAAATGCGGAAATTAAATAACACTTGATTTTTACTTGGAAACCCTCACGGGAAAAACCACGGGCTAGTAAGTAAGCCACACTCGAACCTTGAATCCACTAAATGTGTAAAACGATTACAACCTAATCCCGGAAGTAATCACACACCTACCTAATCCCGGTATGAGTGAACCTAGTCCGATTTGCTTGCGATCTAAGCAACCTAATCCCGGAAGCTACACACAAGACTTACTTTCTCAATGAAGAGAATAACACCCTAAGTGAATATATGAATATCCAAATGCAACATAGAGCAAAGGAAACCCTATATGCTTATCTAAGATGATTAATATGCAATTAGAACAATCCTAGATATTAAAAACTAAATGACATGTTCAATCAAATAGTTTAGCTAATCAAGATTTAAGCACAAAACCTAATTAGCTATCACAATACAACTTCTCAAACATACAACACACTAATCTCAATCTTGTATCAAAAGATATACAAATAACATACAAGTAATTAATTGAGATTGCTTGTTAAGAAAAACACAAAATATGTAAGATATTAGTGAAAAGCTTACCAAGCAAAGTGTGATGAAGAATCCATGCAAAGAGACATCTAGATGATCTAGGATGATGCTAGATGATGATTGATGATCATGAAAAAGTGTTTGAGTAAATAAAATTTGAGTTCTTGGAATTTTTTCTTCTCTTGAAAAATATCCTAAGTATGAAATCTGAATATGAACTCTCTTGATTGACCTAAAGTCAAAGTGGCATATATATAGGGGGCCAAATCAAGGTGTGGTCGTTTTGATAAGTTGGCCTCATATTTGCCTTGGGCGCTGTGCGTAGAGCGCCTCTTGTACAGCGCCTGTATAGCGCCCCAACTCTATTCTCTCAGGAAAACAGAGTGGCGCTGTATGAACAGCGCCTCTGTACAGCGCTCGTACAGCGCCCACTCAAAATGCATCAGACCTGATGCATTTAAAACACAATTGCAATCAGGTCTTGATCGGGCGCTGTACGAATAGCGCTTTTGTACAGCGCTCGTACAGCGCCCATCCAAAATGCATCAGACCTGATGCATTAAAAAGACCATTTTTGCATCAGGTCTTGTGGGCGCTGTTCAGAACAACGCTTTGTAGAGCGCTTTGAACAGAGCCCTTTGCAATGCATGAAATCCAAGGTTATGCAAGACAAGACAATGGGCAATGCAATAAGCAATCAAACTAACATGCAAGAAGAGATGAAAATTAGCATTAATGCACAACACAAATAAACACAACATACAAGGATTAAACATATGCATGAGTTGTGAGTGTGTGCAACTATCTCTTCAAGACAAGTAAGCACATAGAAATTTACCTTTGGTGCTTATCAACTCGAGGTCTTCAAAAAGGGCTTCGAACTATAAAACCAATACCTAAGCTACCCTTACAAAGAACCCCAACATGTGATTTGATCACGAAATGAGCCAATCAACAAATGGGAACCTTACAATCTCCCCATTTTGGCTATTTCGTGACAAAACCACCACTCACATTGATTCCTCACAAAGAAATAGAAACTACGGGACTACATTGATATTCTACATTACAAAGAGATAAGAAAATGCAACTTGAAGTCTTCAACCTCTTGTAGAATAGTCAATCCCTGAAAATAGAGTTTCTAACATTTCCAATACAAGTAAGAAGTGAGATTAATCAAGTGATAACAAAAAAAACAAGCATTTGCATTTGTAAAATATTAGGCACAATATTATGCAATGTATGTGTATGCAATGCTCCCCCTCAACGAGTTACTCCCCCTCAATTGTATATTCTCCCCAACAAGCACAATTGCCACTATAATTAGCAACTCCCCGAACCATATCCTACTCCCCCTTTTTGTCATGATATAGGCAAAGGAGTAGTCCCCAACCGGGTCACTCATAGCAACGAGAGATAGTAGCATGCAAGATATTTGTATAATTAATATAAGTCACTTTATGCATCTCAAGTAATTGGAGAGAAACAAGGAGATTTATTTGAAGAAAATGTGTGAATCAAACATACTTTGCATACAAGACATGTAGCATTCAAGTTCAAAATACAATGGTATTTGGCAAAGCAAATGACAAAGGTTTTTAATGAGAATTCAAACCAATTTCACCAATGTCATGAGTAAAGCAAGGATATAGAATATATTGATTTCAATTTAAGAGCAACTATATCCAACTTTATAAGCGAAACATGGCATGAGCAACTTTGCACCCTATTCGATTTTTTCGGATAAGATATCCGTATGATAGTAGCCATGTTCAACCAATAAAGAAAGAGAGACATTTGGAATATAAATTCCTTTGAACGGATACAAGATCCTTTATTCATTTTGAGTCTCATAAGTTTTCACACAAGTTTTGCATTTTAAGAATATGCAATCATCAATTCATGCTTTTCATGTGAGCATGTTATATGAATTTCATGCTTTTTCATTTGACATTAGCATATTAGTAAAGAATCATCATGTCATGGAGATAACCATAGGTCATTCAAATCATACTTCCTATATACATCTCCTAGTCCAAAAATGCATGTTTGAACATAAATATGACATGGATTGTAAACAAGCAAGGTTCACACTTATAGAAATGAAAACATATATACATATGTGCAACCAAGCTTACTCAAGCAATTAAAAGAAGAGGCATAAGTTATTTCAAATTTTTTGCAAGTTAATACAAAGCATTTTAAACTTATCAAAAGTTTCGGATTTTTCTCTAAGAAAATATGTCCATGTAAATCTAGAGAAATCATCAACACAAACAAAAATGTATCTCTTACCACCTAAACTCTCGGTTTGCATAGGACCCATGAGATCCATGTGGAGAAGCTCTAAAGGCTCTTTGGTGGAGAGATACTTACCCTTTTTGTGTATGCTTTTGGTTTGTTTTCCTTGTTGGCAAGGTCCACAAATTCCATTGGCTTTCTTCCCAAGCTTAGGGAGGCCACGCACACAATTGAACTTTCCAAGGGTTCTTAAATCCCTAAAGTTCATGTGGCCAAGTCTTTCATGCCACAACTCTATTTGCTTATCCATGGACACATTGTTTGAGACTATTCTAGCTTCAAGACAATAGCAATTGTCGCTAGATCTCATACCTTTCAACAAGGTTTGTCCATCGGGATTTAGAATTGAGCAATCATCTTTACTAAACAAGACGGAATATCCTTCATCACTTAGATGTGAAATGCTTATTAAATTGGCTTTCAAGCCATCAACAAATAAAGCATCGGATAAGGAGGGTAATCCGGGAACGGAAATGGTTCATTTCCCTACAACTTTCTTTTTGGATCCATCACCAAAAGTGACATATCCTCCTTCCTCCATAACAAGAGTCTCGAAGAAACTCTTGTTTCCCGTCATGTGCCTAGAGCACCCACTGTCTAAATACCAAAAGTTAGAATAATTTGCCTTCAAGGCTATTTGAGCAACATGGCAAACATTTTCATTCTTTCTAATCCACCTAGAAACAATATTTGCTTTCTTAGTGGTCTTTGGTACATGGGCTCTAGATGTCCTAGGATCATGCACAATAATTTTATCATTCCTAGGAACATGCATCTTGGCTCTATTCTTTCTCTTTTCAATCATGCTTCGTGTTCTACACATTTTAATATATCGAAAGCAATGTGGTCTAATATGACCATCAAATCCACAAAAATGACATATATGAGTAAAATAAGGAATCATACCTTGTCCTTGTCTTTGTGGTTGAGTGGGTTCAATCCATCTTCGTTGTTAAACCAGTCTAGCTTGCTTCCCTAGCTTGAGGTTACATGATTGCTCTCTTTCCTTTGTGAGCCAATTGTGGAGGAATGTTGACTTGAGGGACCCTAGGGGGTTGAGCTTGAGGTTGCCTTCTTGGCCCCATCTTCACTTGTCCATTTGAACATTGTCCTATTTCTAACTTCTTCCTAGGAATTTGCACAAATGAAGTTTCTTCGTTCCTCAAACTCTTGACAAACACGGTCTTGTTAAAGGTTGAGATCTTCTTGCCATCTTCATACCCAAGACCCCTCTTGTCACATGGACTCTTTCCAACACCAAGCATATGGCCAAGCTTCTTGGTGCTAGAATCCATCCTAGTCATAGACTCTCTTACTTCTTCAAGCTCCCTCTTTAGACTATCTTCATTCCTCCTAGATAAGACTAACTCCTCTCTTAGCTTATCTTCCATCTTCTTGAATTTTTCCACTTGTTCACTTAAGTGGTCATTATGAGATAATAGCTCAAGATTCTCTTCTCTCAACATCTTGATCTTTCTTGTGCTCTTGATTGCTAAACTATTAAACTCGGCATGGTATTTAGTAAGCACCTTTTTCTCCACAAAACCATTTATGGAGTTTGAAGAGGAATCACTTTCTTCTCCACTTGAGTCATTAGCATTAATGCACAACACAAATAAACACAACATACAAGGATTAAACATATGCATGAGTTGTGATTGTGTGCAACTATCTCTTCAAGACAAGTAAGCACATAGATATTTACTTTTGGTGCTTATCAACTCGAGGTCTTCAAAAAGGGCTTCGAACTATAAAACCAATACCTAAGCTACCCTTACAAAGAACCCCAACATGTGGTTTGATCACGAAATGAGCCAATCAACAAATGGGAACCTTACACTTATTATACTACTAACAGTAGTATACCACTAAGAAACATATTTCCTAGTCAAAAAAAGATTTCAACTTTTAATTAAATAATTAATCAATCAATTAATTAACTTCCATTTAATTAAATAATAAAATAAAATTATATAATAGGCTAATTTAATAGCCTTGCCACCCAAGTGTATCACATGGCCCATATATCATTTTTCCATTTTATTAAATCCATTGGACCTTAATAAAAAAGCCCACATGTGAACTAGGCCCATTCTTACAAAAAGAAACAAGTCCACATGCCTTAATACAATTCTAGATGGACCCATAATTAGTCCGGTAGAATATATCAAGTGATCCATGCAAGTCCGTGTGGATTGGGGATCTTGGCGGGCTATCTAAATTTAAGCTTCAATAGACACAACCTAATCACAATCAACAAATGATTCACTTAGGTTCGATCTATTAATTTTAGCTCATTCCACTAAAGAACTAAAATTGAACTCTTAAATAAAGATAGAGTAAGTAAATGTTTCTCATTTATACCCTATACAATCTTATTGGTGATAGTGTATCCTCGTGAATAATATCAGTAATCGCCAAGAGCTCATAGACCGCCTATAGCTCTCCCAATTACCATATTTATTCATATGACCACATTTTGAACTTAGATATTTTGACTTGTCCAGAAGCCATGTTTCAATAGACACTATTGAAAACTCAACGTTAAGATTTAATATCCAATACCTCAAAACATCTATATGATAATATTATACTCTCATTTCATAAATGGAGCCACCATGTCCATATCTATAAATGAAGTTCTCTATCGATTAGCAAATGAATACCAACAAACTATCGAGGATAGACTATGCTATATAATCGTACTCATTGATAACTCAAATGATAACACTTGTAACCATAAGTCCATCATTTATCTCAGGATTAAGATAGACTCTCCGATTGTCCTCATAATGAAAAAACTTTTATCCACTGACGGTTTTAGATAAAGTATTTCATTGTGATCCTATTCAATGCACCTAGTACACTAGATTCTTTTACTCAAAGACATTTTGATGATTCTAGACTCATCATAGCACATTTTATCCCACTCAAATGTAAACAAAAGAATCTACAACTTTAACAAGATAAAGGTACCCAACATTTACCTTAAGTTGTGAACATTATTCAAGACTAACTGAAGAATTGTGTCTACCTCATACATATCCAGATGTACGAACAATTATTCTTTTCTCATAGTCTTTTGACCTTATGATTATTTGCTTTTGACAATTATAATAATTAAACTATAAATGTTATAAGGCTTGTTAAACCAAAAAGCACTTTATTAATATGAAAAGATTGTCAAAAACAATATTACACTCTTGCTATTGAGCATAATCCTAACAAGTATGTAAGTTGCATGGCATCTACATAAATACGCGTATTCCAAATTATAACCTAGCATGGGTATTTACTAGATTTAATAATTGGAATCCATTAAGAACGAAGAGAATATGAATATCACATGAACCCTAAAACAAGGTATTTATTCTAGGTAATTTACGAAACAACTTCCCTTAATTGAGTTTTATTGCAATTAATTGTTGCAACCAAGGATTGATTCATATGGTGTCCGACTTGTATCCTTGCAACATAAATCCGAAAATCATGCTCCTAAAGTGATCAATCAAAGAAACACAATAAAAGAAAGATAATTCTTACAGGGAAGTTGAATTCATCATGTAAGAAAAATAATAGTCCATTAAAACAATATGTCTATGAAAGCGAAATCATGCCTAGGGCTTCAAGTTAGCCCTAGGTATGAGAAGTTTAGTTACATATCATAACTATGAAAGCAAATAAAAACATTAAAACTAAAGAAAGGTAGAAGAAGAGAGGAAATAAAACTCTGAAAGGTCTTCGGTCTTTAATCTTGAATAATGAATTTTTGTCCCGTCTCTTGAAGAAACTCTTGATATTTACAGGTGTTTCACCTTGTAGATCTCTAATTTGCTTTGATGTAGGAGACACACCAAGTAGGAAGATGATTTAAACAAGGAATGATAATCCTTTCCTAACTTGGATCTCCTATTTTGATGATTGACTCCTAATTTGAGTTTAGGAAGTTTCCCAAACCTGTCTTGGTCTTTTAAAGTCATTAGGATTTGATATGGGAAGCTTTGGGATGAATCTGGCCCAATTCGAAGTGGAAATCCACCAAAATATGTAACATCGTTGCCTGGGCCGCTCCAGAGCTCACCCACGGTCTGAACTGTAGAATTCTTCTGATGTGTACCGCTGCCCAAGCCACTCTAGAGGTAATTATGCATGAACCGCAGTCTAAGCCGCAGTAGGCTTTTCCCACTCTGACCTTCAGTTACTAAATTGACCATAACTTCCTCTAGAAAACTCGGATCAATAAACCATAAAGTGTGTCGAAAACTAGACTTCCCGAGCTTTCAAACATATAGATCTCAACCTGGTTCGATCTGAGGAGGGAGATATGGTCTTCACAAATTAGATGTGCTGCAAAGGCATTTCTCCAAACTTCACTAGAATTCACCTTTTTGTCATCAAACTCACTCCAAGAGCTATCTTCTACACAAACTCAACAAACATAAAATATTCAATTATACTCAAGAACATAACATAAAACATAGGAATTATGGGTCTCAAATATCAACATTTATTGACCTAACTGGTCCATGTTCAACTCCTTCAAACTCAATAAGGTCTAACATAGGTGACTCTAGATTTGAGCCAGAAATTACTTTGTTAGTTGAGTCTTTTGGATCCTTTCATGCCATTTTTATTTCTACTTCCTCTTATTGATATGCCTAGATTTTGTTTTTTTTTTTTTTTTTAATGTGTGGTTGTTGGTTGTGAAGAAATGACACTATTATACTCTATTTATAGGTGAAGTTGCAGAAATTGGAATTCCGAAGAGAATGTAGCTAGAAGAGAACAAATCTAAGATGATTCAGATTTGATAATGACAGGAAAATTTTTAGAAAAATGCCTAATGCAACATGTTAGTAGGAAAGATGCTCTCATACCATTTGTCATGCCCATGACAATTTTAATTAGATTTTTTATGTGTTTTTGGGTTAATTTTGTAGGTTTGAAGGTTTCTGGAAACCGAAGAACAGAAGAAGAAGGTTGAAGATTAGAAGATAGAAAGAATAGAGACAAAGATAGAGATTAGATAGAATTTGAGAGAGAGATCGGGAGAATTGTTAGAGAAAGAGAGAATAGAATTTAGATAAGGAAATGTTTGTTGTAATATTTGATGATTGTAAAATGTTGTTACAGACTCCATATAATGGAAATGAACAATAGTATTAAGCTACAATAAGGACTCTAGACATAATTCCCTACAGCTAACTCACACTAATTAGGACAGGTCCATATAGAAAATAATTCCATACCCTGAGACACACACTAATTAACATGGACACACACTAAATTTCTAAAATTAATCCCCAAATCTCCCAATCCTAACACATGAATGATCACAAACCTAGAACACCACACCAACACTAGAGCTGGACCAACATCAACACCACCACTAGATCTAGATTGAATTGGTAGTGGAGATTACAAATTGAAAGAACCTCAAGGTTTGGGGACCTGAAAAATCCAACAAGGGATAATCTTAACTTGCCTTTACTCACAAGCCATAATCAATTAAGTAAATATCTGTAACATACCCAAAATTGGAACCACAAAACTAATACTTACTTCCATGCTTACAAATTACAGGTAACAAAAAATCAGTTGCAACTATTATGCATCCAAATTAAAGTATAATAGCTTAAAAATTTAAATCTAGAAGAATCTTGCAATTTAAATTTAGTTTTTATACCTTTCGGTGGCGAAACTGAAGGAGCGATCAGAGCAGTGTCTGGTTTTGATTTGGGCGAGAGACGCGTGGCACCAATCGGCTACAGATCGGAGCATGCAGTCAAGTCTTCCCTCAAAGTCAAGAGACCACCAGCTGAGATTATCACGGTGCGTCGAGAGATGATGTTTATGAGGCACTCGTGAGTCAACTCGGCCCAGTTATAACTCGGTCCTGAGTCTGTGTTTGGTAATGGAGATCCTGATTTCCACATCTTTTGGATTTTATTTTTTAAAAAATAATAATTATCTCTTCTTTTTTAATTTTAATTTTTGTTAAGAAAACAAATAGAAAAAACCCAAAAACATATAAGATGTGATTTTTTTAACAAATTTTTTTAATATTTTATTTTAAAATTTTGGCAACACGTGTTAGATTTTGATTGGATTATATCAAAGTTGAATTGTAAAATTTTAAAATGTTAGAGGGTAAAATTGTATTTTTAAACTTTAATTAAAGTTAAGGATAAAATAGTCAATTTATATATTCTGTCATGTTTGACCATTTAAAAAAAGTCTAAGGGATTTATTTGATATAGTTTTCAAAAGTTAGGGAAAAGGTTGCTAAAAAAGTAAACTCATTTAAAAAAGTGAGCTTTCACCGATACTTAGGGACTAAATTGATAATAACCCAAATATAAATTTACTATTTTAATTTTTTGTACGTATAGATACAATATTCTCTGTATAATGCTAGGTATATTGCGTGATCACAGTAAGAATAATGTAAAGGGGTAATTATCCTAGTGGCCATCAACTTATGCCACCACTATCAAAATGGCCGCCGGACGAGGAATTGGTTTCAAAATGGCCATTTTTGGTAAACACTGTTACACTAATGGCCATTCCATCCAATTCCATCCAATGAGTGGCATTTTGGTAAATAAGGGGAGGACTTAATTTATTTTAGATCAATTTTTTCTTTTGTTTTTTGAAACAAATAATTAGTGTGTGTATATACATATAGCATATCTCAAACATATATATATATATATTTCTTTTCAACTTATCTCAAATATATTTTTTATAATTTTTAGATTTTGTAGCCTTAATCTTCTCAAAAAAGAATATATATATATTTTTTTTTTTCAACTTATCTCAAATATACTTTTTAGAATTTTTGTATTTTGTAGCCTTAATCTTCTCAAAAAAGAATATATATATATATATATATATATATATATATTTCTTTTCAACTTATCTCAAATATATTTTTTAGAATTTTTAGATTTTGTAACCTTAATCTTTTCAATATATATATATATGTTTGAGATATGCTATACGTATATACACACACTTGTTGTGTGTACAAATTCGCCAAACGGACACGTCATCATAAAAGTCAATAATTGCTGAAAGAAGGGATGCCACGTCACTCGTTGACCAAGTCAAAGGGGAAAACATGGATCAGTTAATAGGTCAAGGGTGTAGTCACCAGAATCAAATATATACTCGCCAAAGTCAGAAATGTAGTCGCCAAAGGATAAAACCCAGAAGCGGGGGTGTTCGCTGCATCAGCCTATTGAGCATGAACCGACCCAGCAGAAGCACAATGGTAAAACCCCCACTCACGGAAAGCCCTCTACACCAAGGAGTTTTAGAATAAAGTGGCAGGAAAGCCTATCCTAATCCGTAACAACATGGGATTCCCAATACAAGTCCAAGAGGAAGTCCTACTACAAACACGCCTAAAATCAAGGGGAAACCCTAAATATCATGTATAAATAGAACCACCTATCCCACGAGGAGGGGGTTCAAAAAACAAGAAGAGAAAAAAAGCAAGAATTCGAGAGATCTGAGTGTGTAACAAAGCCAAGTAATTCAGTGATATTTTCTTGTCCTCCGGGATGCCGTGGTTTTTTCCCATTCAAGGGTTTTCCACGTAAATCTGTCTTTTGCATGTTTTAATTTTCTTTCTTGTTTGACGTTTGTTTTGATTTAGTTATTGACTCTGTGATAATCCAAAAATTATTCAGTGATATTTTTTATAATTTTTAGATTTTGTAGACTTAATCTTCTCAAAAAAGAATATATATATATATATATATATATATATATATATATATATATATTTCTTTTCAACTTATCTCAAATATACTTTTTAGAATTTTTGTATTTTGTAGCCTTAATCTTCTCAAAAAAGAATATATATATATATATATATATATATATATATATATATATATATATATTTCTTTTCAACTTATCTCAAATATATTTTTTAGAATTTTTAGATTTTGTAACCTTAATCTTTTCAATATATATATATATATATATATATATATATATATATATATATATATATGTGTGTGTTTGAGATATGCTATACGTATATACACACACTAAATATAATTATCTGTTTTAAAAAACAAAAGAAAAAATTGATTTCCAAAATATATCTAAAATAAATTAATGTCATCCACTTATTTACCAAAATGCCACTCATAGGATTGAATTGGATGGAATTGGATGGAATGACCATTAGTGTAATAGTGTTTGCCAAAAATGATCATTTTGAAACCAATTCCTCATCTGATAGTCATTTTGATAATGGTGGCATAAGTTGATGACCACTAGGTAATTACCCCTAATGTAAATGGATTGAGATCCCCTACCCATCTCATTTGTGCTTACCTTCTCAACATCTAGTGACATGTGGCACTTAAGCAAATAAACGACTATGATTAATTTGTTTTATTTTTTTCTCTCTCTCCACTTATCAAACGACATCGTATCTGAATCCCATCACTTCAAACTTTATTTTTTATTCTTGTTTGTTTCATAATACTTCATACTCTCTCCCCCTTTCTCAGATAATTGTACACTTTTAAGAGCATTTTTTAAATAAAATGATTAATCTCAATACAAAAAAATAATAATAATTAATAACAATACAAATTAAACGAAAATTTAAAAAAAAAAAAATGAACATCATCAATCTTTACAATCCCAGATTCATCCATATTCATTTCTTCACAAACACATATCATTAATCTTCAGTTTTCACAAACACAAATTGAATTTCAATACACAAACCAGAAAATAAAATTTGTTTCTCCGATCCATTGATGAAGATCTGAAGATCCATAATGTCATCCACTTATTTACCAAAATGCCACTCATAGGATTGAATTGGATGGAATTGGATGGAATTGGATGAAATGGCCATTAGTGTAATAGTGTTTGCCAAAAATGATCATTTTGAAACCAATTCCTCATCTGATGGCCATTTTAATAATGGTGGCATAAGTTGATGACCACTAGGTAATTACCCCTATTGTAAATATGACTTGTCACTGACTCCATTTTTAGTGGGGTGTTATGCAATCAAACAAGTGGTATTTTTGCGAGTAAAAAGTGTAGTGGTAACTTCCTCTTTTAACTCAAGTGGAGCTTATTTCTCATTAATTCCTTTCACATTTGTAGTGCAGTTGGAAGTCTCACAATGCAAATTTAGTATGTTTTGAGGAGTTATTTCATCTGGGTATTCGTGGAATTGAAGTAGATATCTACGGCAATCAAGTACTGCTAATCTCTGATAGGTGAAACCAGACCGTTGGGTGTTAATTTTTTTTGTAAAAAAGAAAAAACAAAAACAAAAACACACAGCCGCGGTTATCTAGTAACAGCAAAATTAAGCCAGTGTATGGGCATTGAAAGGAAAAAGAAAGCGGCAAGGTGCAGTAAATTGTTGGAAACTGGCCTGAACTGCCCACAGCACGTACACATGCATTTTGGCTTCATCACAAGTTCTGAGAGTAATTACTGCAATGGAAGAAACAGATGAATGCATTTACTTCTCTTCAACTACCCCACTCCTTTACATCTCCTATTAATCCCCTCCTCCTCATCAACACATTTTCAAACACTTTCTTCTTCTCTCTCTCTCTCTCTCTCACACACACACACACACTTCATTCTTATGGCTGTTTTTAGATTTTCTTTGTGGGTGGTGGTCGTGATGGTGATGGTGTTGATGGGGTTGGGGTTAGGGCAAGAGGGAGGAGACTACAACGGTGGCGTCGGAGCAGAAGCCGGAGGAGTAGGAGGAGGAGGAGGGAAAGAGATGGTGCCTGCAATGTTCATATTTGGAGACTCTCTCATTGACAATGGAAATAACAACAATCTTCCTTCTTTTGCCAAGGCCAATTACTACCCTTATGGAATTGATTTCAATGGTGGCCCAACTGGTCGCTTCTCTAATGGTCTCACCATGGTTGATACAATAGGTCTCTCTTTTTAAATAATATGTTCCATTTAAGTACTTGCGGTAGTATTCAAACATTTCATTTTTGTTTTGATGCAATATTTTTATTGAAGCATATGTTGAGAAGATGAAAATATAAACATGCAATTAATTATTAGGGTATTCTTATTGTCCCTTGACTTGATAGAGACCAAAATCTAGCACAAAGACAGCAAGGTCTCCTTATACATATTTATGAGATCCATCCTTTTTACACCTACCTTGTCTATCTTTTTTCACAATCAATTTCATATGTTCTACTTTCATTTCAAATAACAAGAATTTAGGTAGGCATGCATCACTATATATAATAGAATGATAGCTAATAAAGTCATCATGGCCCTACTTATTTTTTTCTTATTATTAATTTTGTTTTTTTGGCAAAACAGTTTTATTGATAGTATATAACTATCTTGAACTATATTCTCTTCAATTCAAATTTATAAAGAGATAATTTTCAAATTAATAACTTCACTTTTCTTGTCACAGCTCAACTGCTAGGACTTCCTCTGATTCCTGCATACTCTGAAGCTTCTGGAGATCAAGTGCTTCATGGAGTCAATTATGCTTCTGCGGCAGCCGGAATCCTCGACATCACCGGAAGAAATTTTGTAAGCACACATTAATCTTGCTAGGGTTTTATTTATTTATTCACTCACCTACCATTACCCTTGTGAATCTTATATATATAGCTAGCATGAGCTTTTATGCAGTAAATATTTTAACGTACAAAAACTATCATTAATTAATCTAGCTCATCTGCACCTGCATGTATTTTTAATTTTTCTGTTGAAGCCTTAAACGTATTTCAATAATGTATTGTTGACCAAGTTTAAATCAACTGTTTAAAAATTGTGTCACATTTTATGTCTAATCAATCAAATTGGGACATGTGTCTATATATAATTATTTTTTTTTTTCAATTTCTTTCATAAATGTAGACATATGTCCTAATTTGGTTGGTTAGACACAAATTGAGACACTATTTTTGGACATGTATAATACCTAATAGTGACTTTATTTAACCATCTAATAATGTTAAGGAGTTGAGGTATAAAATGGATAGAATCGGACTAGCTCATGCCCGCTACCAGCGGCGAAGCTATGACCCTCTAGAGTCTAGGAAAAAATTTTTAGTCCTCACATTTGTTTAAATTTTTATATTTGCGTCTTATAAGATAAAAATTTTACTGGTTAGCCACCCACACTTGATTAAATTCATTAGCCTAGTCTTGTCAACTCTCGATTCTCAAATAATTAAGAAAAATGAAATATGCATGGTTTTCTTGTTCAAATTGAATGACCAAAGTAGTCATGAATTGTTTTAATTTCTTATCTCGATCTTTTGTCATTTGTTAACATATGATTATAATTTTGTGGTTTTTGATCAGGTGGGTCGCATACCATTTGCTCAACAGATAAGGAACTTCCAAAGCACACTTGATCAAGTGACAGACAATCTGGGGGCAGATGACGTGTCAAAGGCAATCGCAAGGTGTATATTCTTTGTAGGAATGGGCAGCAATGACTATCTCAACAATTATCTCATGCCCAATTATGCCACTCGAAATCAATACAATGGTCCACAATTCGCTACTCTTCTTGTTCAAGAATATCAACAACAACTCACTGTAAGATTACTTAATATATATTCTTTAACATTTTCAAATCCAATTGCTGTGTTAATTACCAGTATACTATAAGGTTATAGTTCATTTAATTGCATGAATACAATCCAACGACATGTCTGTCTATAATATTATTGTGCTAGTAAGTCAACTAAACCCTTTCGGATCACGAATCCGCTAACTATATATGCATATGATTGCATTGCATGAAAAACTACAGAGCCTTTACAATCTGGGAGCTAGGAAATTTGTGCTGGCTGGGCTGGGAAGAATGGGGTGCATTCCAAGCATTTTGGCTCAAAACACAGTGGGGCGATGCTCGGAAGAAGTGAACCAGCTTGTGATGCCTTTCAATGCCAATGTCAAGACTATGATCAACAATCTGAACACCAATCTCCCTGGTGCAAAATTCACTTTCATTGATGTTGCTCACATGTTTGAAGATCTCCTGACCAACTATAGATCCTATGGTAAGTATTATGTATATATATACACAACGAAATTCTACTATATACATTCTAAACCATGTTCTAATATGTGTGTAATTCATTTTTATTGTAGGATTTAGTGTGATAGACAAGGGATGCTGTGGAATAGGAAGAAATAGAGGACAAATAACATGTCTTCCATTCCAAACACCATGTCCAAACAGGGACCAATATGTTTTCTGGGATGCATTCCACCCAACAGAAGCTGTTAATGTCATGTTTGGAAGAAAGGCTTTCAATGGAGACCTCAGCATTGTCTACCCCATGAACATATTACAGCTTGCCAATCTTTGAAATTTAATAATTCAATGCTGTAGAAAAATTGAAAATTAGAGAATTCTAGCTAGCTAGGCATGCCATGCCATGATCATCATGATCTATGAGAGCAAGTGCATTGTTTCTTTGTTGTTTCTTTGTTTATTTAATCAAACAACAGTTGTGGTTTTTCTTGTTGCTGCTATAATAGCAACCCTAGCTACTTGATTTGTTTTTGGTGGTTAATTAATGGTTGGATATATTGGATTTGATTTTTTTATTTGCCTTTTGAAGTATTCAAGGACTAAATAATATTAATCTCTTGCACACTGAGTTTCATTTGTTGGATAAACAGAAAAGATATTCAAATATGCTGGCAAGAAAATGTTTTGAAAAAGTACTTCTGAGTTTTGACATTATCAAGAATTCTCTTTTAACGAAATATTTATATTTAAAGGAAATTACACAAAAGCTATAAAGAAATATTTGTATTTAGAGGAAATTACACAAAAGCTATCTGAGCTTTTGGGGTGTGAGTTGTGTTGTGAATCTGTGATACAAGAAAACAACTTAATTATTGAAAAGAAAAAAAAATGACATTTACCTCTCTGCCTTTAGTGGTTGACTGTCACTACAAGAAAATTAGGGGTTTGTTGACAGTTTTTAAAACTGTCAACAAAGCCCCTGTCAAGGATTGTAATGACAAATTTTTTATTTTTTAATTTTTTTTTCTTGACAGTTTTTAACTGTCAAGATAAATATATATTTTTTTAATTTTCATCATTTAAATATAATAACATTTTTTATTTTTATACCCTGCTGCCAGAGACCATCATCGCCAGCAAGTCACCGGCCAGCTGCCGCCACACCTGCTACCGTCACTATCGGACCACCACCGCTGCCAGACCACAACCTCCGACGTCTGTCTCCGCCGGACACCTCCACCATCGGATCACTGTTGCCGCCGCACCAGCCGCCATCTACCACCGTCGGACCGCCTCACCAGCCGTCGCCTGCCGCCGCCGGACACCACCACTGCCGCACCTACCGTTGGGACACCACCGTCGGACCACCACTGCCGCACCTACCGCCGTCGGACCACCACCGCCGCCGCACCTACTGCCGGACCACCTGCCACCGTCGGACCACCATAGCCGCCGCCTGCTTCCGTCGGACACCACCGCCAGACCACCACCACTGCCGCCGCACCTGCCGCCCTGTACCGCCACTGCTACCGGACGCCTCCGCCACTTGACCACCGCCGCCAGACCATCTGTGATAATAATAACAATTAAATGTTAGTAGTGGGAGTTAAGTTCTCAAGTTCAAGTCTTCACCACTTGACTAAAACTCTTATATGTTTACAATTGAATAATATTTATATATAAACTATATGAGTTGTTAGAAATTAAACCTTGTTAGATAAATTTAAATTTGTTCAACTAATCAAAATTCTAATTTCCACGACAAACATATATTTAAAAATATTTATTAGAACTTTTAATAAAATTATATTTTTTTAAACATATATAGTCGAGTTATTGGTCAATACTCTATGGTCAGGTTTGGTTACATGGTGGAATGGTAATCAAAATGGTAATGGGAATGAAAATGAGAATGCAAAGGAAAGGAAAACTAAGTTTTTTTATTTGGTTGGAACTTTAGAATTAGTCTCTGAATCAGTATTATTTTGTTTTGTTAACAACAGAATGGAATGGAGTTAACTGTATTTTGACCAAAATACCCCTATGTATGAATGTATAATAGCACGATATATTATGGATAATAATAATAAAATATAAAAGTATATTATATATATAATTATATATTATTTAATATAATAATATATTATATATATAATACATAATATATAATACATATATATTATATATAATACATATAATAATAATATATATTATTTTTGGAAAGGAGCTGAGGGTATTTTTGTAATGGAGTTGGGGCATATGAGGGTATTTATGGAATATAAATTTTAGTTTAGAATGGAAGGGCTTTCCATTGGTTTTTGGATGGAATGCCCATTCCACCAAAATGGTGGAATCCCCATTCCACTGCATTTTAACAAACCAAACGAGTGGAATGACTTTCTTTCCATTCCATCCAACCAAACATGGCCTATAGGAGACTCGTGACATCAGTTGTAATAAGCATGATTTGAAATACAACTCTCACTACATGGGAGATATTTCTCAACATGCATATTGCTATTTAATGAACAAATATATGACTTAGATTACTAATTTATATGGGTAATTGGATTATTAACGTGTCTCTTAGTATGAAACAAGAGGGTGCAAAATAAATAAACAATTTTTTTTTTAAATAATCTTTTTTGAATTTTTTACAAATAAATGATTTAAAAGTAAATTTATTAAATTTAAAATTTTACTTATCCAATATCGGTTTGCCCAAAAACCGATATCTTACTATAAAATAAATCCATATCGGGATTTTGTTTGGTGTTGAAAATAGGAAGTAAAAGTTTAAAAAAATTATTAAAGATAATGAAAAAATTATATATTATGAATGTTTTATAATATAATATATATATATATATATATATATATATATATATATATATATATATATATAATATATTAAATAATATATAATATATAATATATAATATATATATTATATTATAAAACATTCATAATATATATAAAAAAATTTATCTTTAATAATATTTTTAAACTTTTACTTCCTATTTTCAACACCAAACAAAATCCCGATATGAATTTATTTTACAGTAAGATATCGGTTTTTGAGCAAACCGATATTGGATAAGTAAAATTTTAAATTTAATAAATTTACTTTTAAATCATTTACTTTCAAAAAATTCAAAAAAAATTATTTTTAAGAAATTATTTATTTATTTATTTTGCACTCTCTTGTTTCATACTAAGAGACATTAATAATGTAATTACCCATATAAATTAGTAATCTGAGTCTTACAATTGTTCATTAAATTACAAGATGCATATTGAGAAATATCTCCCCTGTAATGAGAGTTGTATTCCAAATCATGTTTATTACAATTGATGTCACAAGTCTCCTATAGGTCATGTTTGGTTGGATGGAATGGAATTGAATGGAAAGAAAGCCATTCCATTCGTTTGATTTGTTAAAATGCAATGGAATAGTGATTCCATTAGAACAGGGATTCAACCATTTTGGTTGAATGGGCATTCCATCTAAAAACCAATGGAATGCCCTTCCATTCCAAACTAAAAATTTTATTCCATAAATTTTTATTCCATATATATATATATATATATATATATATATATATGTATTATATATATTATATAAATATATAATATATATTATTTAATATATTAATAATATATATAAAAAAAAATGTTTGTTATTTGTTGACAGTTTTTAACTGTCAACAATCCTTGACAGTTAAAAACTGTCAAGAAAGTTAATATATATTATATATATTATACTATTATATATATTATATATTATTACATATATATTATATATAATATATATTATATTATGTAATATGTATAATATTAATATATTAGTATATATTATATATTTATATATATATATATATATATATATATATATATATATATATATAGTCTTTCTATTATCAGTTCGAACTGACAATAAACATATCAGGACAAAGAATGTGGACCACAGATTATGGAGAAGTTTTGACAAGTGCATACACTTTGAGTCAAAGTAAGTAAATCTAGTGGTCCACATTTTTCGTCCTGATATATTTATTGTCAGTTCGAACTGATAATAAAAAATCTGTATATATATATATATATATATATATATATATATATATATATATATATTATATTATATATAATATATATTATATCAGAAATTCTATTATCAGTTCGAACTGACAAAAGTTATATCAGTTCCTTGCATGTGGGCCATTGGATTTAAATACTTTGACTTGGTTGTATGCACTTATCAGTCAAAGTATTTAAATCCAGTGGCCCACATACAAGGAACTGATATAACTTTTGTCAATTCGAACTGATAATAGAAAGACTGTATATTATATATAAAATATATTATATTATGCAATATATATAATATTAATATATTAGTATTTATGTATTATATTATATTAATATATATATATTATATTTAATATATATTATATCATATTAATATAATATATATATATTATGGGCCCGTTTGGAATAACTTTTACTTTTGACTTTTGGCAGTTGAAGAGGAGATGTAAAAGCCTGAGCTTTTCAATTGCTGTTTGGATAGTATAATTCAAATGAGTTTTTGTATCAAGAAGAGCTTTTAAGACTGTTTGGTTGTAAAATATTAAAATCTCTACTAATTATAATATGACATTTTTACCCTTGAAAAAGAGCTTTAGAGTATGTTTGGTTGAATTAATTAAAATCACTTATAACTATAATTTAACATTTTTATCTGAAATGGAATAAATAATATAGGTACATTTTTTAAAATAAAAGTTTATTTCACTTGGGATGATATAACATTCTTTTAATCATATTACCATCTCCATGAATTTAGTTCTTTTATCATATTTTTTAGGTTAATATCGTTTTCATTTCTTTATAATATTTTGTTATTACCATTTAAATTTTTTTTTAAATAAAACAATTAAATTGGTAAAAAAAAAAAACCATCAGATTAATAAAAAAATAAAAAAATAATAATAAATTAGATTCAACATATTCATACAAACCCAGATTCAACCAAATTCATTTCCAGAAATCTAGAACCTTTTTTTTTGCCAACAATCTTATCCATACAAGTCACAGATTTGGTAAAACAGTATTAACATTTGCTTCAAAATAGCCAATAGAACTATCAAAGATTCAAAGTAAGCAAAAGGAAGACCAATAATTTGTTCGCACAATAGAAGTCCTAGATTTTAATTCGACAACTAATGATACTATAATGAAAAATATTTCTAGTCTTAATGACAGAACAACTTGTTTGGGATGAAGATAATTTCTAGGATCAGTCTCATTTGCGTGATTCAACCTTCTTCTGTTCTTTGGCAGCCAAATCCACACAACCTAGAACTAAAATTGAGCCACCACAAAAAGCACAACACCACCACCAAATCCACCAAACAGCCGTCACAGAACCCAGCACCGCCTAACCCAAGTTCGCCGTCGAACCCATCTCCGCTGCCCATTCGAACCCAGAAACCCCTTCCACAACCAAAATCGTCCAAACCAGAAAACCCTCTCATCACCAAAATCGAACCACCACAAACAAAACCCAAACACTCTCTCTCTCTCTCTCTCTTCGTGATCTAACCCATCAGAATCGATCCGTCGTCATGATTCAGACGGAATCGATCTGCCATCGCCGCGATTCACATCAACTTCGAATCGACGGAATCAACCCGCCGCCGTGATTCAAACCCAACTCCTAATCAATCTCACCGGCGAGGGAAGCTGGATTTGTGGGGTTTTGTGGCGGCGAGGGTCTGTGGATGATGGCGTTTCAGAGATTGATGTTTGGTTTTTAGGTTTGATTTTGTTGACTGAGTGAGAGAGATGAGATTGGACGAGAGAGATGAGAGAGATGGTGAGGTTTCAATTGGAATTGGATTCAGGATACAAATGGAATTATTTGTTTGTTATTTATACCAATAAGGGTAAACTTGGCAATATAAAAGTTTCATTTAACTGTTCATTTGGCTTCCTACAAGCCCTTCCAAGAGAAGCACATATGCTGGTGCTTCTTGTAAAAGAGCTTCCGAGGTCAAGAAGCTCTTCTCTTGTTTTATCCAAACAGCTACAAAAGCTGCTTTTGGATCTCAAAAGAGCTTCCAGGCCCCTTAAAAGCTCTCCCAAACAGGGCCTATATACATTATATATATTATACTATTATATTATTATATATATATATATATATATATATATATATATATATATATATATATATATATATATATATATATATATATATTATATGTTGTATGTATATATTCGACAATTAGACACGTCATCAAAGAAATCAAGAAATACGGAGATAAACGTTGCCATGTCACCTTTTAACCAAGTCAAAGAGAAAACATAGGCCAGTCAACGCATGTCATTCAGATTAGTGAAGGTCAACGATGTACTCGCCAAGGCTAGAAATATGTTCGTCGAAGGAAATTAACTAAAAGGGATGGGAGTGTTCGCCGCGTAAAACCTACTCGGCTGAACACACCCTCAATCCAGCAGATTCCTTGCAACGAAAAGCTATCCAAAGAGAAGGACTTAAGAGACATTACGCCTTAAGGAGAAGAAGAAGAAGAAGCCGATCTCAACCGAGAGAAGTCCAAATAGGAAATAAATCCTAATCCGTTACAACATCAGATTCCTAACACAAATTAAAGAGGAAATCCCATCACCAACACGGCAAAAACTAGGAGAAACCCTAGTTATCATGTACAAATAGAACCACCTGCTCCACAAGGAAGGGGTTCAAAAAACCTAGAGAAAAAAGAGTGATTGTGTGAGAGATCTGAGTGTGTAACAAAGCAATAAGTCATAGTATTATTTTCCTGCCCTCTGAGGCGCCGTGGTTTTTTCTCATTCAAGGGTTTTCCAGGTAAAATCTGTCTCTTGCATGCATTAAGTATTCTCTTATTTTTATTTAAATTCGATATAATTGTTGAGCACGTGGTAATCCAAATTTCACCGTCAACAATTGGCGCTAGAAGGAGGGGGTATTGAACAGAAACTTCGAAGAACCCTCACGAACAGATATAAAACATGAGCAACGACAGCGATAAGGATGGTAATTCCAACGGAGATCAGGTTGTCGAAGCAGCCGCAACAACAGGAGATAGAGTGATGATGACTGGGGAACAATCGACAGCAATGCCGGGAACCAGGATAGCCGACCCAGGAACTTTACAGCACTTTCAAACTGCATTGATGAATCTGGTTAGCGAAGCTAACAAAATAGGGTTTTCGCTTCCTATAGGCCTGGGAGTCTCTTCTCCCTATGAGTTGATAACCGTACCTGGAAACCAGCCACCAGGAAGACTGCGGTCGGAAGTTCATATCGCAACCCTCGATGCCCAAACAAGACCATCCATGGAAGAGACACCCCAGGACTATCCTGAAACATTTGAAAGAAGAAAACAAAAAGGGGAAATGCGTACTGAACGAGGAATCTTTGGAGAGGCAAGACCACGGGCGGACTCATGGGATAACCTCCAACGACACATACCAAAGGAGCCAGCGGAGACACCGTTCTACCTCATCTGAAGATAAGAGCCCTCAGTCGAGAATAGGACTGCGATCAAAAAAAGTTCAACAAAGAAGATCTGAGAGCACAGATGATTAAAGAATTGGTATGAGTATGGATGATAAAGAAGACTATAGAAGAATGACAATCAAGAGCTGGCTTGACCCGGCGGGAGAACCAACTGGTCAACGGGATGTCACTCTATAAGAACTATCAAGGAAGGTCTCAGCAATGGCTCGAAGATATGGCCATAATATTTCTTCAGATGATGAATCAGATAGCCCATTAATTGACCATATTGCTCGCACCCAATTTCCAGAGAGATTCAGAATGCTAACCATTGAACAATACAAAGAAAACAGGGACCCAAAAGAGCACGTCCGTCGATTCCGTCGATTCCGCAATCATCTAATGAAGGATTGGTGTGTAACATTCCCACAGACATTCAGCAACCTCGCTACTAGATGGTTTGGGCGACTTCCACCCAAGAGTATCAACAGTTTTTCGAGCCTCAGCAAAGCATTCATAAGACAATTCATGGGAAGTGTGCAGAGAAGAAAGTCACTCGCCCACCTGTCAAATTTGAAGCAAGAAAGTAACGAGTTGCTCAAGAAATACTTAGCAAGATTCGGAGAGGAGGTCGCTCAAATTGAGGATGCTAGTGATGTAGCTGTCATCGCCGCTTTCACCAATGGGTTGCAAAGCGGTCGATTATCTTTCGACTTGCAGAGAGACCGACCAAAAACTTACGAAGAGATGATGGACATAGCTGGCGACTATGCACTGGCAGAAGAGGAAGAAGCGGCACAAGGGGGTAGTTACGTACATGGTCACAAACCTGACTTGAAACCAGAACACAGGGATGACAAGAAAGTGCAGTCGTGCGACTACTAAAAAGATGAAAAAAGTCAAAAAGGGCCAATCTAGGGAAAGCAGAGGAAGCAACCGAACCAGTAGGTTCCGGAAGAGGTATAGCAACTACAATCCTTTAACAGGCGATCAAGAGGACATACTTTCTGTGGTGGAGGACAAGGGGCTCGCCAAATATCCACGACAACAGTCGGCCAATACTCGAAGGGACACAACAAAATACTGCCGATTTCACAAGGATCACGGGCATGACACCTCTAAATGTTTCCAACTGCGCGACCACGTCGAAAGCATAATCAGAGATGGGCACCTTAAAGATTTAACTCTGAAGGGAGACAAACATGGTAATCGACAAGATAATTGTAAGGATTCCCTTTTGTTGATTGGCTTATTTCGTGGTCAAACCACATGTTGGGGTTTGGTTGTAAGGGTAGTCTAGGTCATTAAGGTTGAAGATCAAAGACCCTTTCCAAGACCTCAAGAGGACAAGCACCAAAGGTATATCTTGTGCTTACTTTGGCTTGAAGAGATATAGTTGCACACACACACAACATGCATAACTCTTATTCTTGAATGTTGTGTTTATATTTTGTGTGCATTGTGCTTTATTGTTTATTCAATGTCTCTTCTTGCATTAAATTGATTGCATCTTGTTTTATGAAATGCCATGACATGATAGGCATTAGGATGCATTCAATACCCACACTTGCACTTCATGTATGTTAGCTTTTAGTGTGGTGTAATTCGTTTCCCGAAGGATGTTCGAAAACGTCCGCGCGTGCACGTTGATGTGCTTTGTTTTACGCGATGATCGCCGGTGGAGATGCCTTTGGCTTCTCCTTGGTTTCACCATTTTTGGTGAAACGGCGGTTACGTTCGGAGGCCTGGCCGCCGTTCGAAACCGCCGAATGAGACCTGATTGAAATATATCTCTCGGGTCCAAAACGGCGGTTGGGATCGGCGGTTTTTAAACCGCCGAACGAAGTCGCCGAAGTTCCCCTGTTCCACTCGGGAGCCATTCGGCGGTTCAATTCGGCGGCCAGGCCGCCGAATGAAACCGTCGATCTTGCGATTTCAGGGGCAAAATTGTCTTTTCACTTGCCCTGTTCTTGATGTCTATAAATATCACACTTTCTCATTATCTGATTAAGTTCTTTGACTCTTAAGAACCCTAATCTTCAAAGATAGATTTTGAGAGAAAATCAAATCAAGAACTCAACTTTAACCACTCAAATCAAACCCCTTTTGCATCAAATTTCATATTGCATCTCCTATGTCTATATAGAGTGCATCCATGTATGGGTTTGCATCATCACAACTTGCTTGGTAAGATTTTGATTAATTTCATCTTATTGTAGTATTTTAAATACCAAGCCATCTCTTTTAAATTACTTGTATGTTTTAGATCATATGCTAAATACAAGAAAAGAGATTATTTGTGATGAATTGATTGAGTGTTGTTTTTGATAGATATCTAGGTTTTTATAATCTATGATTATCTATGCTATTTGACATGTCATTTAGCTATTGATATCTAGGGTTGATTTAAATTGAATATATCATCATCCTAGATAAGCATTTAGAGTACCCTAGCTCTTATTGCATTAATTGAATATTCATACATATTCACATAGGGTTGTGCATCTCTTTTGAGAGATTGAAGTCTTGGTCTAGGGTTGCTATTACAGGCCCGCTGGGTAGTAGTGGTGGGTTACAGACCGGGATTAGGCTGTAAACATCATTACAAGTAGTGACTTCGAGGATCAAGCAAATTGGAATAGGGTTGCTAATAAAGGCCCGCTGGGTAGAAGTGAGGAGTTACAGACCGGAGTGTTAGACGAGGTCTACATAGGTTGTAAACTTCATTTCAATTAGTGATTTCGAGTTCCGAGTGTGGCGCACTATACAGCCCGTGGTTTTTCCCAGTGGTTGGGTTTTCCACGTAAACATCAAGTGTCATTTATTATTTCCGCATCTTATTACACTTGTATGTATTGTTGACTTGCTAGGGGTATTTTCGTAAAGTTGACATGCATGCGAAAATTGGGTAATAATTAGATAAAATCTATTCACCCCCCCTCTAGCTTTATATATTATACACACCTTGAGTATTTAAATTTTCTTTTCAATAATCGTCAAGGAAGCGGGCAAGAAAGAAAAAGCCCAAGGAGAAGCAGCCCAAACACTGCAATAAACACAATCTTTGGCAGACCTCACACTGGCAGAAGTAATAGAGAGAAGATGTCAGAAGTCCGGGAAGTAATGTACAAAAGCAAAGGTATGGAGATAAATTATGTGCAAAAGAACCCTAAGAAGGGAAGGGAAAGACATGACCCCATAACATTCACAGCAGAAGATTCAGAAGGAATTGATGCGAAGCCCAACGATGCAATCGTAGTGGGAGTCCAAATAGCCCATAGGGATGTCCTCCGAGTAATGATAGACAACGGAAGTTCAGCTGATATTTTGAGCGCTAGGGTATATGATGAGCTGCGGCTAGACAAGAAAGATTTGGAGCCATTTCAGGTACCATTGAAAGGTTACGGAGGCGCAGAAGTAAGATCGTTGGGAACCGTGAAGCTACGGGTGAGGTTTGGAACAGCACCATGCTAGTGAACGATCATACTGGACTTTGTTGTTGTCAATATCTACAACTGGCCGTATAACGCCCTACTCAGCCGACCATTCCTAAACAAAGCCCGAGCGGACACCTCAACTCATGCACTAAAGGTGAAATTTCCAACTGAGTTTGGAGTCGGAGAATTAAAAGGATCATAGGAGATGGCTCGCCGCGCTAATCTATCAATTTTCAAAGACAGGACTGGAGTGGAAACCTTAGGCATATTCGAAGTAAATAAGGAGGTACAAGAAGAAAACCTGGAAACTTTTGAACTAGATCCGAGAGACAAGGCAGACAAAGAAAAAGAGGAACCCACCGAATCCATTGTTTTGGACGAGAAGGAACCTGATAAGATGGTCAAAATCGGAGCAAGGTTGGCCGAACAGGTTAAGGTGGATGTATCGAACTTACTGAAGGAATACAAAGAGATCTTCGCATGGAGCCACGAAGACATGCTAGGAATCAGTAGAAGTGTAATCTCGCACAACTTGGCCATAGACGAGAAAAGCAAACTGGTGGTGCAAAAGAAGAGAAGTTTCAACCCGGAAAGAAATGCAGCAATAAAAGAAGAAGTATCTAAATTGCTTGCCGCTGGATCAATCAGAGAGGTTAAATACCCAAAATGGGTGGCGAATGTAGTCCTTGTGAAAAAAAAGAACAATCAGTGGAGGATGTGTGTAGACTTCACCGATCTGAACAAGGCTTGCCCCAAAGACAGCTTCCCACTGCCAAGAATCGACCAGTTGGTCAATGCAACAGCTGGACACGAGATGTTAAGCTTCATGGATGCATACTCAGGATATAACCAAATCAAAATGCACAAGCCAGACGAAGAGAAAACAGCATTCACCACGGATCAAGGGTTATATTGTTATACAGTCATGCCATTCGGCCTGAAAAACGCTGGAGCAACTTACCAGCGCCTGGTCAACAGGATGTTCGCTAGACAAATAGGGTGGAACATAGAGGTATACATCGACGATATGTTGACAAAAAGCATCACAGCTGACAAGCATGTAGCTGATTTGAGAGAGACTTTCGATGTGTTAACCAAGTACGAGATGAAGCTTAACCCAGTAAAATGTGTGTTTAGCGTACCATCTGGCAAATTCCTTGGATATCAAGTGCATTAGAGAGGAATAGAAGCAAACCCTGACAAGATCGAAGCATTGGCTAGCATGGTTTCCCCAAAGACCCTGAAAGACGTCCAAAAGCTTACGGGATGCTTGGCATTATTAAACAGATTCATAGCAAAGTCGACAGACCGATGCTTATCATTCTTTAAAGCTCTCAAGAAAGGCAAAGGAGTCGAGTGGAATGAAGATTGTGAAAAGGCCTTCCAAGCCCTGAAAGAATACCTCGAACAAGTACCACTGTTATCAAAACCAGTAGCCGGAGAAACATTGTACATGTACTTGTCTGTCATAGAAGCAGCCACCAGTTCTGTATTAGTAAGGCAAGAAGAAGGAACTCAAAAACCGATATACTTCACTAGCAAAGCATTACTGCCAGCTGAAACAAGGTACTCGCCGGCCGAGAAGATGGCACTCGCCCTAATAACAGCAGCAAGGGCCATACTTCCAGGCTCACAAAATTGGAGTGTACAATAACTGTCCCCTGAAATTGGTCCTACAAAAACCTGAAGTATCCGGCGGACTAACAAAATTGGCGATCGAATTGAGTGAGTATGACATAGAATATCTCCCAAGAACAGCAATCAAGGGCCAGGCAGTAGTAGATTTTATGGCAGAGTTCACCGAGCCAGACATTGAAGTAGCAAAAATGATGGTGGAACAAGCTAAGAAGAAATTCTGATGGCAACTTCGCATCGATGGTTCATCAAATACGCATGGCAGCGGGGTAGAGGTAGTGGTGTCAACCCCAGAAAGAGATTCAGTAGAATATGCCTTGCGTTTTGATTTTAAGGCTACTAATAATCAAGCAGAATACGAAGCACTTATAGCGGGATTGAGAGTTTGCATAGCTTTAGGAGCTGATGAAGTAGAAATTTTTAGCGACTCCCAAGTCATTGTCAATCAAGTGCTAGATGAGTATCAGGCAAGTGACGAAAGCATGATTGCTTACCTGAAATTGGCGAAAGGATTGCTGGGAAGGTTTAAAGAATACAAGATCGTTCAGATCCCTAGAGAAGAGAACGAGCAAGCCGACGCCCTAGCCAAATTAGCATCCGCCACAATCAACATCTGGCCCAGAACCATCCCTATGATCCACCTACTACAGCCAAGCATAACCGAGCAAATGGAAGTCGGGGCAATCTTTAGTGAGACAGACAACTGGATGACGCCAATCAAAGAATACCTTGTCAATGACATCCTCCCAAATGATCCATTAGAAGCGAAACGACTAAAATACAAAGCTATAAGATATTCAGTCCTCAGTAGAGAACTGTACAAGAAGGGTTATTCAAGAGTATTGCAGAGGTGTGTCGGATCTGAGGAGGCAGAAGGCATTCAGAAGAGCATACATAGCGGAAACTGTGGAAACCATGCTACGGGTATCAGTTTAGCCCAAAAAATATTAAGACAAGGTTTCTACTGGCCAACACTGTTTGCCATTGCAAAGAGGATAGCAGCGAGGTGTGAGGCGTGTCAGAAAATTGCAAATAACATCCGCTAACAACCTGAATGCCTGCAAAGTATCACTTCGCCTTGGCCATTCACCATGTGAGGAATCAACCTGATTGGCCCAATGCCAACAGCACCCGGATGAGCAAAACACGCCATTGTAGCCGTGGATTATTTTACAAAGTTGGTAAAAGCCAAACCATTGGTGCACATAACAGAAGCAAACACCACCAGGTAAAGAAAAATATCCTGTATAGATTCGGGATCCCAAACACCATCATCACTGATAACGAAACCCAGTTCGACAATAAGAAATTCAGGGAGTTGTGTGACAAATATAGGATCAACAAATACTATGCGAGTCCAGCACATCCACAAACAAATGGTTAGACTGAAACGGTGAACAAAATTATAAAACACAACTTGAAAGCCAAGCTGGCTGTGAAGAAAGGTAGCTGGGCAGAAAAATTACCACAGGTATTATGGGCCTATCGAACCACAGAAAGGAACTCAACAGGTGAGACCCCCCTATTCCATGACTTTCGGAGCTAAAGCTGTTATCCCTGTGGAAACAGCTTTCTCCTCACCAAGAATACGACTCTTCCAACTAGAACTCAACATTGATATGCTAAAGTTTGGGTTGGATGAGTTGGAAGAAAGAAGGGAACGCGCTCAAATAAGGAATGCTACCTATCAAGAAAGGGCAACAAGGTACTACAACTCACATGTGCGTGAAAAGAGGTTCGCACTTGGCGACCTAGTACTGAAAAAAGCAGCCCTGGGAGCCAAGGACAAAGCTGCAGGATCACTCTCAGATAAATGGGAATGGCCTTATCATATTACAGGCATAGTCGGCCATGGAGCATACCGCATTGCTCGGAAGGGCTCTGGCGAACCCCCTCGACCATGCAATGCACAGTACCTGAAGATATACTACCCTTGAGTTTTTCATCTCTCATAGAATTTATTTCCATATTTACCTTTATAGTATTTTTCCCTTTCAGCATTTTTCTTTTCTCTTTTATACTGTCAAAGATTGCAGGAAACATTCAATAAAGTGCAATTTATTACTGTGGATTCACGATCTCGTAAGCTATCAAAGTAATCAGCCACTAACGTACTTGCTGTTACGTAGAACAACCACTTGTGAGCCATTCACTGTTGCGCAAAGACGATTTTAAAACTCTAGGCAACACAAAAAGGCGAGTGAGAAGATCCCGAGCCAAAACAGGCTAAAGACGAATAAGTCACCGCAGCCTAAGTAACAAATGTTATAAAAAAACAATTGGCGGTCACCACCATTGATGAAATAGGACCCTCGGAAATGCATGCAAAGCATCCAACCAAAAGCGTACAAGGATATATTCCAAGAAAAATGCTGGGGGTCAAATAAGCTAGCAATAAAAAAAAAAAGGAAGCAAAAGCGGGAGACGTCCCAATAGTATGCTCAAAGAAACTTGGTGTATGGTCGGATACGTCCTGACAAATACTGAGTAAACCAAAAACTCAGCAATGGTAGTTGAATAATAAGTGTTCGCGGAAAAACTTAACTCAGCAGCACGCTAAAAAACTTGGTGTATGGTCGGATATGTCCTGACAAACACTGAGTAAACCAAAAACTCAGCAATGGCAGCTGAATACTAAAAGGGGCTTTGAGCCCGAGCCAGAAACTCAGCAATGGCAACTGAATAACAAAAGGGCTTTAAGCTAGGACCAAAAATTCAGCCGAGGTAGCTAAACAGTGAGGGTTCTAAATTTAAACCCGATAGTCAGCAATGATAGCTGAACAAAAGAAAAACAATGGGCCTAAAACTATGTATTCAACGACAGTAGTTGAGGAAGTGCAAGTAAAACATAAATGGCCAAATCAAAAAACAGTTGCAACAAGCTTAAACAGGTAAAACCATAAATTATATATATAATTATCATTTACAGGCGAATACAAAAGCAAAGAATATACATCCTAAGTATCCGCCGAAGCACCTCCACTATCCTTATCATCAATCTCATCCTCTGAAGGCTAGACTATCTCCTCGTCCCCCTCTGGCATGAAAGGCCCATAATCACTACCAGAGATGAGGCCCAGATCAGGTTCGTCACCGGAACTGCTAAGACTGCCCTTCTTGGCAAAATAATAAGTATTGAATGCGTGTTTGGTGGGGACTTCTAAGTGCATTGGGTGAGGTTCAGTCCTTGAATAGCAGCAATGGGCTTTCCAACATTTTATCTGCTCCTTGATTGAGCCCACCGCACTATCCATATGCAACTGAAGGGATTTTTCGAAGCGCCTTAAAGCCTTCTCATTCGAATGATCCTTCATTGCAAAGAACTTCTTTGACTGCCTCATACCGCGCTCAAATTCGCGTAACAAAAGAGCATCGTAGGCAGGAGACCTCTTAAACAGTCCACTGCTTGAGCTTCCAGTTCAACCTTCAAATCCCCAAAAATGGCATCTCTCGAGGACAACTGATTTTACAGATCCTGCGACTTCCGCTCAGCCTTCTCCCCAGCCTATTCAGCCAATCGCTCAGCTTCAAAACGTGCTGCGAGTGAGTCTTGCCTCGTTGACAGATGCTGCTTCAATGAGCGAATTTCCTCCTCGGCAGCAGATAACTTCTCCTCAGCAGCCAATTAAGCAGACAGGAACCCATCAGCAGAATCCCTTAACTGAGCAAGTTGCTGAATGTAAGATTCCTCGGCAGAAAGCTTTTCGGCTACCAAGATGGAGGCTTGTTCTCGCAGGCGCCTGTTCTCCTTTGAGACCGCATTCCCACGCTTATAATTGTCTGCCATCTCGGACATCATCTAAAAAGAAGATATGAAAATCAGAAAACAAACCCGCAAACAAAGACAACAGATATACCGTAAAAAACCTACCAAAGAATGACAGTTGAAGAAGAATTCCATCTTTTTATTGCACGACTTGTCCTTCACGTGCTCCCAACTCTGACCGATATAAACATCGTGATTGATCAAATGTGAACAAATCTCCGTAGCTGAGAAATCCGAAAGAGAAACAAAACCGGATCCTTCACCAGCCTCAGCTGAACCCACAAGGGGCCCCTCACGGGCAACCCCCGAACCTGAAGCAGGCACAGATGCCCCAGGTTGATTTGACGGCCCTAGCTAATCAGATGGCCCTAGTTTACAAGATGGCCCTAACTGACCAGTAAAAGAGATATTTGGCTCATTGGCAGCCACTGGATGAGAAGCCGGCCCGGGTGAAGCAGAAGCAGAGACATTCGGCTTATTAGCTTCCTCAAGATGCGGAGGGACCGCAACAGTTACTCCTTCAGCAAGAGCCTCAGATACAACATTCCCTGTTAGAATAGTCTCAGTGAGTATAAGCTCACCAGCACCCTCCTCATCTGATGAAACCACATACTGAACGACCCTTAAAGCCCGTTTAGGGGGTCGAATAGCATGATCATGAGTACTCTCAGCTGGACGTTTTCCCTTGCCAGCCCTGGGATTCAAGTCGCTCGCGGGATTCGGGGGAGTCTTAGGGACATTCGCATCAAAAACAGAAATGTCATCGCCAGCCCCTGAGGCACCCACCTTCTCTTTGCCTTTACGGCTGGGGGTACTCGCAGCAGCCTCCTGGAGCACAGGGAGTTGATCCGGTTCAGCACCTCCCCTAAGACTGTCACTAGCATCCTCGCCATCCGAAGGATCACCACCATTGGGACTAGCAATTCCCTCCTTAGCCAAACCAGCGGCATGCCTTTGGCTTTGGCTGGCAGCTTCAGAATTCTTCACCGCCCGGGCTTGCACATCACAAACTACATCAAAGTCACTTACTGCAAAAAATGAAGACAAGATGTTATTAACAACATAAGCAGAAAAGTAATATCAAAAGCAGCGTGGTAACTTCCAGCGAGGAAGCCTAGTAGGTAAACGCGGAAAAATCCGCTGAATAATCATTTTCTCTTCATCCAAGAGAAATGATCGACCTCTCTCAGCCAAAGGAAGAACAGCAGCCGCCGCGAGATGAGAAATCTCGTCATCTAACATAGCAGGGATTGTCTTCGACCAAGAGTCAAGAGAAGTGAAATGCATGGGAACTCTCCTCGCCGAAAGGTTACGACGAGCATTGGCGGACACATCTCTGCCCCAAGCACCACTAACAAAGAACCAGCTATTTTTCCACCTCTTGTTTGAGGTAGGAAAACCCCAAATAAAGCCCTTCTTCTTCTCATCGCTGGAAATGTCCACCTGCCCAAGGTTCACTTTACCCTCAGGAATCCAGTTCTCAACGGGAGAAGAAAGAAGGAAATAAGTGTCACCATAGCCCGATTGCCTTAATGTATAAAAATGGCAAATCTCACGGGAGGTAGGAGGCCCGTAACCCTTTGATTTCCAAATCAAACACATGCACATCAAAATTTTATAACTGTTGGGAGCGAGCTGGGCAGGTGTAAACCTAGCATCAACAAGGAATCTGGCAATAAATGGTTGAAGCGGAAGCGTTACCCCACAGCCGAGCATTGAGCCATAGATAGCAACAGCATTTTGTGGAGGATTCCAAGCAGCCCTACCACCTGGTAGCAACAAATTAACAGTATCAGGTATGAAACAAATCATAGCACAGTGTGTATAAAACTATCTAAAGGGGGGTGAATAGATTTTAAACTTATTACCCAATTTTTCGTGTTTAGTCAATATTACGAAAATACCCCTAAATAGATAAAGCAATAAATCAAGTATAAAATACGGAAATTAAATCATACTTGATTTTTACGTGGAAACCCTCACGGGAAAAACCACGGGCTAGTAAGTAAGCCACACTCGAACCTTGAATCCACTAAATGTGTAAAACGATTACAACCTAATCCCGGAAGTAATCACACACCTACCTAATCCCGGTATGAGTGAACCTAGTCCGATTTGCTTGCCATCTAAGCAACCTAATCCCGGAAGCTACACACAAGACTTACTTTCTCAATGAAGAGAATAACACCCTAAGTGAATATATGAATATCCAAATGCAACATAGAGCAAGGGAAACCCTATATGCTTATCTAAGATGATTAATATGCAATTAGAACAATCCTAGATATTAAAACTAAATGACATGTTCAATCAAATAGTTTAGCTAATCAAGATTAAGCACAAAACCTAATTAGCTATCACAATACAACTTCTCAAACATACAACACACTAATCTCAATCTTGTATCAAAAGATATATGAAAATCATACAAGTAATAAATTGAGATTGCTTGTTAAGAAAAACACAAAATATGTAAGATATTAGTGAAAAGCTTACCAAGCAAAGTGTGATGAAGAATCCATGCAAAGAGACATCTAAATGATCAAGGATGATGCTAGATGATGATTGATGATCATGAAAAAGTGTTTGAGTAAATAAAAAATGAGTTCTTGGAATTTTTTCTTCACTTGAAAAATATCCTAAGTATGAAATCTGAATATAAACTCTCTTAATTGACCTAAAGTCAAAGTAGCATATATATAGGGAGTCAAAATGAAGTGTGGTCGTTTTGATAAGTGACACCACTATTTTGCCTTGGGCGCTGTACGTAGAGCGCTTCTATACTGCGCCTGTACAGTGCCCCAACTCTGTTCTCTCGGGAAAACAGAGTGGCGCTGTACGAACAGCGCTTCTATACAGCGCTCATACAGTGCCTACCCAAAATGCAACAGACCTGATGCATTTAAAATACAATTTCAATCAGGTCTCGATTAGGCGCTGTACGAACAGCGCTTGTGTACAGCGCTTGTGTACAGCGCTCATACAGCGCCTCATCAAAATGCATCAGACCTGATGCATTAAAATGACCATTTTTGCATCAGGTCATTTGGGCGCTGTTCGAATAGCGCCTTGTAGAGCGCTTTGAACAGCGCCCTTTGCAATGCATGACTTCTAAGCTTAATCATGTTAAGGCAATGGACAATGCAAGATGCAATCAAAATAACAATCAAGAAGAGATGTTAATGAACATTAATGCACAAAATAAGACACACAACATACAAGTATTAAACATATACATGAGTTATGAGTGTGTGCAACTATCTCTTCAAGATAAGTAAGCACATAGAAATTTACCTTCGGTGCTTATCAAGACAAGGTCTTCAAAGGGCTTGAGCAATAACAACAACACCTAAGCTACCCTTACAAAGAACCCCAACATGTGGTTTGTCCACGAAATGAGCCAATCAACAAATGGGAACCTTACAAGGTATGTTAAATCGGCTCTTATATTTCCGAAGTTCTTGCTTGCCGACTACATTCACTTCACTGTCAAAAGCACTCGGACGCTCAAAAGAAAAAGATAGCCTATCATCCTGATGATCCTCCACGTCGAAGTCAACAATAGTTTGAACATCCAACAGAGATTCCCTGGGAACCTTAGAAGCCCTTCGTCTACTACCACTTGGGTTTGAAGACCTAGTCATCTCAGTCAAATCGCTACCAAAAGAAGAAGATGGAGAAAAGTCAGGAACACTGGTTTCATCAACAGAGGGTATATAAATAGAAATTGGAACGGGAGCACTTAGGTGAAAATTACGTATCAACATTTCGATTTTATCTGCGGAATCCTTATCGCCCAATTCTAGGGCCAGCATCATTTGATTAAAAAGTAAAGAACACAGAGGAGGGTCCATAGGAACTCACCAGAAAAACCCTAGAAATTGAGAGTACACAGAAGATTTGGGGGTGCAAACGAGCAAGCACGACCGAGATCGTTGAACCGCCCGACAACCGGAGATAGAAAGAGAAAGCTACTGCAAATCTTCAATAATACGAAGAAGGAAAACGAATGAAAGGCAATGGTGTAGGGAAAAATCGTATGCACGCAGCGGAAGCGAGACTAAAATAGAGTTTAGTATAGTTTAAAATTTTTCCATAATTTGAACATTAACCCTCTAATTAATTAAACATATATATATATACTAAAAAGTAGAATACCTTTTGTCGCGTGATCCGATTGACTTTGTGTCGATGGTAATCTGTAAGATCTTCCAATCCTATCACGAACGTGAATCACCTAGGAGCTGTAGGGAAAAATATGGTCAACGCAGTGGAAGCGAGACTAAAATCGGGTTTAGTATAGTTTAAAATTTTTCCATAATTTGAACCTTAACCCTCTAATTAATTAACATATAATACTAAAGATATCATACCTTTGTCGCGTGATCCGATTGACGTTGCGTCGATGGTAATCCGCAAGAACTTCCAATCCAATCACGAACGTGAATCACCTAGGAGCGTGGTCTCCCTTCTCTTTGAATTGTGTACCTGAGGATAGATTAACAAAACTTTTCCTTTTCGTTAGTCACAACAAATTCCAAGAGGCTACAAAGAATGTTCCGGTCACTTTTGAATTCACAATCGTTAGATCGAAACTCGCGTGAACCTTATTCGAAATTGTGCACAAAACCTTTTGATATAAAAGTTACTAGTGCACTATCGAAATAAGAACAAACTTTTCTCTCTATTCCTCTTGGCCGAATTCTCACACTAATCTAAGAGTTGGATGTTATTTTTCTCAAGCAAAAGAAAATACTCTCAAGTCCGCATTAGGGTTCTTTTAATTCTATATAAGAATATATATATAAGTATTTGCCGCAAATCACTTGCCAAAAAAACATATATTTGTCAATATATATATATATATGTTAAGCGTGAATTACCTTGCCTTACTAAGCATATATATCTATATATATTAGGCGTGAATACTGCACACATTCTATATTCTATATAAGTCAATATATATCTCTATATCATGCCGTACGCTTTATAAATATATATATATATATATCTATATATTCCGGCAATTAATTACCATATATATTCCATATATATCTATACATTGAGGCCGAAATCCTTTACCATGTAGGATTTATGTCTTTTGACTTAAATCCTAACCCTAGGTAGATTTCCTTAGAATTCCAAACCCTAATCCAACTCTTTAGTGTATTTGTGACTATATAAAAGACTTCCTTATTTGACTAGATAAATAAATCCCTTATTTATCTACTTACCAAATAAAGTCTTTTATTTTATTTATACTACCACAACAGTATACTACTAAGAAACATATTTCCTAGTCAGAAAAAGATTTTGATTTTTAATTAAATAATTAATTAATCAATTAATTAATTTCCATTTAATCAAATAATAAAAATAAAACAATATAATATCATATATATATCTCGGCCATGTGCCATATATATTAATATATCTATATATTGTTTTTCTATTTTATTAAATCCATTGGACCTTAATAAAAGGCCTACATGTGAACTAGACCCATTCTTACTAAAAGAAACAAGCCCACACGCCTTTCATTAATATATTAATATAATTGATCAGCCCATTAAATAAATAATGTGCAAATTATATTCTTAATATATTAAATACAATTCTAGATGGACCCATAAATTGGTCCGGTAGAATATATCAAGTGATCCATGCAAGTCCGTGTGGATTGGGGATCTTGGCGGGCCTATCTAAATTTAAGCTCCAATAGACATAACCCAATCACAATCAACAAATGATTCACTTAGGTTTAATCTATTAATTTTAGTTCATTCCACTAAAGAACTAAAATTGCACTCTTAAATAAAGATGGAATAAGTAAATGGTTCTCATTCATACCCTAGACAATCTTATTGGAGATGGTGTATCCTCGTGAAGAATATCAGTAATCGCCAAGAGCTCATAGACCGCCTATAGCTCTCCAAGTTACCATATTTACTCATATGACCACATTTTGAACTTGGATATTTTGACTTGTCCAGAAGCCATGTTTCAATAGACTCTATCGAAAACTTAACGTTAAGATTCAATATCCAATACCTCAAAACATCCATATGATGATATTCTACTCTCATTTAATAAATGGAGCCACGATGTCCATATCTATAAATGAAGTCCTCTATCGATTAACAAATGAATATCACCAAACTATCGAGGATAGACTATGCTATATAATCGTACTCATTGATAACTCAAATAATACCACTTGCAACCATAAGTCCATCATTTATCTCAGGATTAAGATAGACTCTCCGATTGTCCTGATAATGAAAAGACTATTATCTATTGACGGTTCTAGATAAAGTATTTCATTGTGATCCAGTTCAATGCACCTAGTGCACTAGATCTTTTACTCAAAGCCACTTTAATGATTTTAGACTCATCATAACACATTTGATCCCACTCAAATGCCAGTAAAATAATCTACAACTTTAACAAGATAAAGGTGCCCAACATTTACCTTAAGTTGTGAACATTATTCAAGACTAACTAAAGAATTGTGTCTACCTCATACATATCCAGATGTACGAACAATTCTTCTTTTCTCACAATCTTTTGACCTTATGATTATTTACTTTTGACAATTATAATAATTAAACTATATATGCTATAAGATTTGTTAAACCAGAAATCACATTATTAATATGAATAGATTGTCAAAAACACTATTACACTCTTGCTATTGAGCATAATCCTAACAATCTCCCACTTGCGCTATAGCAAATGTGTCATATCTCTCATTCCCATATACCCCTATATACAATTTCCCTTAAAAGATGATACTTCTTTTCAATGTGTTTTCCCTCTTACGACTTCTTGGTTCTTTCGAATTAGCCACTGCTCCACTGTTGTGACAGTAGATAGTGTTCTGCTTATTCGCACTGGGAACCACTTCTAAGTCAATCAAGAATTGGCGGAGCCAAACAGCCTCGCATGCAGCAACATACTCAGCTTCCATGGTGGAATCAGCAATACATGATTGCTTGATACTCTTCCATATGACTGCTCCTCCTCCAATAGTAAACACAGATCCTGATGTGGATTTTCTAGTGTCAGAATCTGATTGGAAATCAAAATCTGTATACCCAACGAGAATCAAATCCCCTCCAGAGTATACAAGCATATTATCTCTCGTTCTCTTGAGATGCTTGAAAATATGCTTGACTGTCGTTCAGTGATCAGGACCAGGTTTCGATTGAAACCTATTAACTATGCCAATAGCAAAACAAATATCTGGTCTAGTGCAGAGCATTGCATACATGAGACTTCCAACTGTCGAGGCATATGGAACTCCACTCATGAATTGCTCTTCATGCTCATTCTTAGGAACTTGTTCCTTAGAAAGCTTGATTTCATGTCTGAAAGGTAACATACCTTTCTTGGAATCCTGCATGAAAAACCTAGACAAAATCTTGTCTATGTATGAAGCTTGGGATAATGCAATCGTTTTATTCTTTCTATCCCTTATTACTTGGATACCTAGAATAAAACTTGCTTCTCCTAAGTCATTCATATCAAATTATTTTGCTAACCATTCTTTTACTGATGTCAATACACCTACATCGTTTCCAATGAGTAGTATATCATCAACATAAAGAATCAGGAAAACCAACTTGTCGCCCTTAATCCTTTTGTATACACAAGGTTCGTCAGGATTCTGAATAAATCCAAAACCTTTCACAGCTTGATCGAACCTTATGTTCCAGGATCTGGATGCTTGCTTTAATCCATATATGGATTTCTGCAACTTGCATACCTTTTCCATTTGGCCCTTTTCAATGAATCCTTCTGGTTGCATCATGTAGATGCTTTCGTCAAGACTTCCATTAAGGAAAGCTGTCTTGAAGTCCATTTGCCAAATCTCTAGATCTAAAGATGCTGCAATGGATAAGAGTATCCTAATGGATTTAAGCATGGCCACAGGAGAGAAGGTTTCCTCGTAATCGATACCTTCTTTCTGTGTATACCCTTTAGCTACCAATCTAGCTTTAAAGGTTTCCACCTTTCCATCCATACCTCTTTTCCTCTTGTATACCCACTTGCACTCAATGGGTTTTATCCCTTTAGGCAAGTCTACAAGGGACCAGACTCTGTTATTGAACATGGATTCAATCTCAGATTGCATTGCCTTTTGCCAAATGGCGACTATCAACATCCTTCATTGCTTCCTTATACGTGTAGGGATCATCGTCGTCCGGGAGATTCTCAACTGATTCTCCCAGACCGATGTATCTTTCGAGTTGTGTTCTAACCCTCCCACTACGACGAGGAATGGTAGGTTGTTGATTTTGTGTTGGATCGGAACTTACAATTGGGTTAGGTTATGTAACCTCTCGTGGAATTGTATCTCCTGACATCTCATTCAGGACAATTCTACTTCTAGGCACAAAATCATTCATATAGTCCTTTTCCAGAAATTTAGCATTTGTCGAAACAAATACTTTAAGATCTGAAGGACTATAGAAATAATATCCTTTAGTTTCTTTTAGATACCCTACAAATATACATGTTTCCGAACGGGACTCCATCTTTTTTGTCTTTCCTTTTAACACATGTGCAGGACAACCAAATATCCTTAAGTGTTGTAAACTAGGCTTGCGCCCAGTCCACAACTCATGCGGTGTTTGAGGAACGAACTTAGATGGTACATCGTTTAGAATGTATATAGCAGTTTGTAAAGCATATCCCCAAAAAGAAATAGGAAGTGTTGAATAACTCAACATAGACCTAACCATGTCTAAAAGAGTTCTATTTCTCCTTTCTACTACCCCATTCTGTTGAGGTGTACCTGGTGCAGAAAACTGAGAAACTATCCCATTATCAATAAGATATTGCTGAAAACCCACCAGATAGATATTCTCCACCACGATCAGATCTCAAGATTTTTATGTGTTTCTCAAGCTGATTTTCTACTTCAGCTTTGAATGCTTTGAACATGTCAAAAGCATCCGACTTATGTCGCATGAGATACACATAACCAAATCTCGAGTAATCAACTGTGAAGGTGATGAAGTACTCATATCCACCTCTAGCTTGAATGCTCATAGGACCACATACATCAGTGTGTATCAATCCTAAACATTCAGTGGCTCTTGCGCCTTTGGCCGAGAACAACCTTTTGGTCATTTTACCTTCCAAACAAGATTCACAAGTTGGTAGATCATCAACCTTTATGTCACTTAAAGGTCCGTCACTTACCAATCTTTTAATCCTATTAAGGTTAATATGACCTAGGCGTAAATGCCATAGGTAAGTTTCATCTATTGATAATTTTACTCTTTTATGATTAGGTTCCGTTATTTCTGTGTCTAACGAGTGAGAGATATTTTTATGCAAAACGAATAAGCCGTTTTCCAATGTACCTTTGCAAATAAATTTGTTATTCTTACTAATAATAAAATCTTTATTAAAAGTAACCGAATATCCAAACTTATTCAAACAAGAAACTAAAATTAAATTTCTCTTGAATTGAGGTACATAATAAACGTCTATCAAATCTAAATGCCTGAAAGAATCTAGATTAACTCTAATATCTCCCACTGCACTTGCAGACACTAACGTTCCGTTGCCCAAACGCAAGTTGATTTCATTCTTATTCAGCTTTCTCCTTTCTTTAAACCCCTGTAAGGAATAACAAACATGATTTGTGGCTCCAGAGTCTATGATCTAAGAATCTGTAGAATCTGCCAGAAAACATGTTTCAAGATAATTAATATTACCTTGTTCCTTCTTGTTCTGGGACTTTGGGCAATTTCTTTTCCAATGTCCATTTTCACCACAAAGGAAGCACTTCCCTTTGATCTTGGTTACTTTCTTGGTCTCCTTCTTAGTAGGCCCAAGTTGCTTTTTCTTCTGTTGTTCCTTGACCTTCTGACTGATCTTTAACAGTAGCAACTTTACCAACCATATGAATCTGAGATTCATAAGTAGGAGCAGGTGGTTTAGGAGCAGACAGAATAAACTTATGTTTTTCAGCTTGCAGCAACAACCCAATTTTCCTTTTTTTATGTATTATAATATACTGCAGTATTTTTTATTTTATTAGTGCAGTTTTTTATTGTATTAAAATACTGCAGTGTTTAAAAAAAAAAAAAAAAAAACTGCAGTATTTTATTGTTTAAATAATGTTGTAATACGTTCAAGCATCGAAGATTCGAAGACTTGAAGAATTGGAAGCAACTAGAACAAGTTTGGGACCATGCGCACCATAGCAACATGCATGCGCGCAAGATTGCACGCAGCTGTGCATGTTGGACTGTGGGCTGCGCACGGCAGCCCTTGTTAGGGTTGTGGAGTGCGCACGCCCATAGGGGCAGCCATGGGATGCACAAGTGATCGATGGCCTCTTGAAGACTTGTTCACCAAGAAAGGAGTTTTTTGTATTCCAAACAAATGTAATTTACTTGTTTTTCTAGGATGGATCAAAATTGTGGCTATTTATTTTTGTAAATATTACAATATTTGTTATTGTATGATAACATGTCATATAGAATAGGAGTGCCACTCATATATCTCTTTTGGTATGAACATGCATTGAATGATTTAGGTATCTAAAATTGGCATCTAGATAACTTGGTAAATCATTCTATGGGATTTAATCACACGCCTTAAATAATTGAGTGGGAGAAGGTGTTTTGTAACACCTATGGCCTCCAAGGTTAGTTGAGCTTTATTATTTATTGGTAATCCCCCCAAGGGGCGTCCATGAATGGAATTTAGCAACATGCTTCCTTATAAGGATAGACTAGACAATGGACTCAAACGAGATCTACTTCCTAAGGAGGGATTTTCGTGAGAGAAAATTGAGGGTCGATATCTTGGTAACACACTCAATGTAATTTTATTGATATCCTCCCAAGAGTTCTTGTCAGTAAAATTGTAAGGCTAAAATTGAAAACGCTGGTTGTTATGTTAACAATTAGGTGGGACCTAGTCTAACTAGTAAATGGTGCGAACTCCCAAAGGAGGCGTAACATTTATGGGTGTTGGATCACCGTTGAATTTTTATGATTGAGCTATTTATTTAAATCAAGATAAATATTCGAAAGTGCTTTATCATGATTATTTACTTATATATTTTTTGTTTTATTCAGAAATCATGAATACTCTCATGTCCGCATTAGGGTTCTTTTAATTCTATATAAGAATATATATATAAGTATTTGCCGCAAATCACTTGCCAAAAAAACATATATTTGTCAATATATATATATATTAGGCGTGAATTACCTTGCCTTACTAAGCATATATATCTATATATATTAGGCGTGAATACTGCACACATTCTATATTCTATATAAGTCAATATATATCTCTATATCATGCCGTACGCTTTATAAATATATATATATATATATCTATATATTCCGGCAATTAATTACCATATATATTCCATATATATCTATACATTGAGGCCGAAATCATTTACCATGTAGGATTTATGTCTTTTGACTTAAATCTTAACCCTAGGTAGATTTCCTTAGAATTCCAAACCCTAAACCAACTCTTTAGTGTATTTGTGACTATATAAAAGACTTCATTATTTGACTAGATAAATAAATCCCTTATTTATCTACTTACCAAATAAAGTCTTTTATTTTATTTATACTACCACAATAGTATACTACTAAGAAACATATTTCCTAGTCAGAAAAAGATTTTAATTTTTAATTAAATAATTAATTAATCAATTAATTAATTTCTATTTAATCAAATAATAAAAATAAAACAATATAATATCATATATATATCTCGGCCATGTGCCATATATATTAATATATCTATATATTGTTTTTCTATTTTATTAAATCCATTGGACCTTAATAAAAGGCCCACATGTGAACCAGACCCATTCTTACTAAAAGAAACAAGCCCACATGCCTTTCATTAATATATTAATATAATTGATCAGCCCATTAAATAAATAATGTGCAAATTATATTCTTAATATATTAAATACAATTCTAGATGGACCCATAAATTGGTCCGGTAGAATATATCAAGTGATCCATGCAAGTCCGTGTGGATTGGGGATCTTGGCGGGCCTATCTAAATTTAAGCTCTAATAGACATAACCCAATCACAATCAACAAATGATTCACTTAGGTTCAATCTATTAATTTTAGTTCATTCCACTAAATAACTAAAATTGCACTCTTAAATAAAGATGGAATAAGTAAATGACTCTCATTCATGCCCTAGACAATCTTATTGGAGATGGTGTATCCTCGTGAAGAATATCAGTAATCGCCAAGAGCTCATAGACCGCCTATAGCTCTCCAAGTTACCATATTTACTCATATGACCACATTTTGAACTTGGATATTTTGACTTGTCCAGAAGCCATGTTTCAATAGACTCTATCGAAAACTTAACGTTAAGATTCAATATCCAATACCTCAAAACATCAATATGATGATATTCTACTCTAATTTAATAAATGGAGCCACGATGTCCATATCTATAAATGAAGTCCTCTATCGATTAACAAATGAATATCACCAAACTATCGAGGATAGACTATGCTATATAATCGTACTCATTGATAACTCAAATGATACCACTTGCAACCATAAGTCCATCATTTATCTCAGGATTAAGATAGACTCTCCGATTGTCCTGATAATGAAAAGACTATTATCTATTGACGGTTCTAGATAAAGTATTTCATTGTGATCCAGTTCAATGCACCTAGTGCACTAGATCTTTTACTCAAAGCCACTTTGATGATTTTAGACTCATCATAACACATTTAATCCCACTCAAATGCCAGTAAAAGAATCTACAACTTTAACAAGATAAAGGTGCCCAACCTTTACCTTAAGTTGTGAACATTATTCAAGACTAACTAAAGAATTGTGTCTACCTCATACATATCCAGATGTACGAACAATTCTTCTTTTCTCACAGTCTTTTGACCTTGTGATTATTTACTTTTGACAATTATAATAATTAAACTATAAATGCTATAAGATTTGTTAAACCAGAAATCACATTATTAATATGAATAGATTGTCAAAAACACTATTACACTCTTGCTATTGAGCATAATCCTAACAGGAGCATGGTCTCCATTTCTTTGAATTGCGTACCTAAGGATGGAAAACAAAATCTCTCCTCCTGATCATTAGTCACAATAAAATCCAAGAAAACTAGAAAGTATGTTCCGGTCACTTTTGAATTTAACAACCGTTAAGATTGAAACTCGCGTGAACCTAATTCGAAGTTGTGCACAAAGCCTTTTGATATTCAAGCTTACATGTGCACTATCGAAATTAGAACTCCCTTTCTCTATTTCTCTCTTGGCCGAATTAAACACTTGTCTAGAGTATGAAATATTTTTTTTTAAGCAAAAGAAATAATTCACTCAAGCTAGGAGAAGAAGAAGTTGGTGGCCGAATTCTATCCCATCAAATATATAGGGTGGCCGAAATCTTCATGTATTATTATTAGGGTTGCTAAATTCTTCTTGTATTAGGATTTAGGGTTGGCCGAATTCACTCCCAAAGAGGATTTGTGCTTTACCCTAATTCCTATCAACCTTAGAATCCTAACCCTAATACAACTCATAAGTGTTTAATCCTATTATGACTTATTAAAAGACTTCCTCATTTGATTAGATAAATAAACCTTATTATTTATCTTCTTAATTACCAAATAAGTCTTTTATCTTTAATATACTACTACCAATAGTATAACTCTAGAAAACATATTTCCTGATCAGAAAAAGATTTTGATTCTCAATTAAATGATTAACTAATAAATTAATTAATTTCCATTTAATCAATAAATAAAATAAAATAATATTTTAGACTATTATTTTAGTCTTGCCACCCACACCATATACATGGGTCTAATATTATTTTCTTATTTTATTTAATCCATTAGACTTTAATTAAAAAGCTCACATGTGAACCAGACCCATTCTTTCTAAAAGAAACAAGCCCACATGCCTTTCATTAATATATTAATATAATTGATCAGCCCATTAAATAAATAATGTGCAAATTATATTCTTAATATATTAAATACAATTCTAGATGGACCCATAAATTGGTCCGGTAGAATATATCAAGTGATCTAGGCAAGTCTGTGTGGATTGGGGATCTTGGTGGGCTATCTAAATTTAAGCTTCAATAGACATAACCTAATCACAATCAACAAATGATTCACTTAGGTCTGATCTATTAATTTTAACTCATTCCACTAAAGAGCTAAAATTGAACTCTTAAATAAAGATAGAATAAATAAATATTTCTCATTCGTACCCTAGACAATCTTATTGGAGATGGTGTATCCTCGTGAAGAATATCAGTAATCGCCAAGAGCTCATAGACCGCATATAGCTCTCCAAGTTACCATATTTACTCATATGACCACATTTTGAACTTGGATATTTTGACTTGTCCAGAAGCCATGTTTCAATAGACTCTATCGAAAACTTAACGTTAATATTCAATATCCAATGCCTCAAAAACATCCATATGATGATATTCTACTCTCATTTAATAAATGGAGCCACGATGTCCATATCTATAAATGAAGTCCTCTATCGATTAAAAAATGAATACCACCAAACTATCGAGGATAGACTATGCTATATAATCGTACTCATTGATAACTCAAATGATAACACTTGCAACCATAAGTCCATCATTTATCTCAGGATTAAGATAGACTCTCCGATTGTCCTGATAATGAAATTTTTTTTATCTACTGACGGTTCTAGATAAAGTATTTCATTGTGATCCTATTCAATGCACCCAGTGCACTAGATTCTTTTACTCGAAGACCCTTCGATGATTTCAGACTCATCATAACTCATTTGATCCCACTCAAATGCTAGCAAAAGAATTCTACAACTTTAACAAGATAAAGGTGCCCAACCTTTAACTTAAGTTGTGAACATTATTCAAGACTAACTAAAGAATTGTGTCTACCTCATACATATCCAGATGTACGAACAATTCTTCTTTTCTCATAGTCTTTTGACCTTATGACTATTTACTTTGACAATTATAATATTAAACTATAAATGCTATAAGATTTGTTAAACCAGAAATCACTTTATTAATATAAAAAGATTGTCGATTACAATATTACACTCTCACTATTGAGCATAATCCTAACAAATGGAAGGATTCTGCTCTGAGAAGAGTGAAGAAATTAATGGAGACGCGAAAATTGGAAGAACAATGAAACGTTTTCGCGTTAAAAGAGGGAGTTTTCAAAATTCAAAAATCGAAAGATGGGCGTTGGTAAGGTGAACGATGGTTACAAAAGACAGCAGTGATGTCACCCACCAAACAGCAGACATGTGGCACCTTAGGGAACACCCAACAGTCAAAACATCACCTCACCGCGTCAGAGTAAATGGAAGTGCTGGAAATCTTGTGGCAAAAAATGAAAGCTTGCACCGGAAGAATCAATTACCAAATCAAACACGTGGGCAAAAGAAAAAATGAGAGAGAAAAAGGAAAACCGTTTATAAAACATATCAAAAAGCTAAGTGTGGATATAAATACTGAAAGAAATGCTCGGTGTGTTCTATAGATTAATCTAGAGAGGAGGGGGGGTGAATAGATTTTAACTATTATTACCCAATTTTCGCATGTATGTCAATTTTACGAAAATGCCCCTAACTAGTCACAATAATATAACAAGTGTAATATGATACGGAAATTAAATAACACTTGATATATACGTGGAAACCCAACCACTGGGAAAAACCAAGGGCTGTATAGTGCGCCACACTCGAACCTCGAAATCCACTAATTGAAATGGAGTTTACAACCTATGTAGACCTCGTCTAACACTCCGGTCAATAACCCCCTACTTCTACCACGCGGGCCTTTAAAAGTGGCTCTAGTCCAATTGCTTGAGGCCTAAGCAATCTTAGCCCCAAGTCTTAATTCTCAATGAAGAGATAATGCAACCTATGTGAATATATATGAATATTCAAATAACAAACAAGGCTAGGGAACCTTAGATGCTTATCTAGGATAATGATATAACAATTAAATCAATCCTAGATATCAAGAGCTAAATGACATGTCAAATAGCTTAGCTAAACATAGATTAAATAAACCTAGAAAGCTATCACAATACAACACACAATCATGTCAACACAACAATCTCTATTTTGAATATTATATGTTAATCTAAGAACAAGCAAATAATAAAAAAGATGCCTTGATAAATAAAACACTAATTATAAATAATAATAGTGAAGAACATACCAGGGGAAGTGTGTTGATCAAGACCCATGCAAGTAAACATCTTAACTATGTTAGAAAATGTTTAGATGATATTTTGATGCATATGAAAATAGGTTTTGAAAGTTAAAGACAAGGTCTTGGGAGTTTCTCTCTTGAATATATTTGTCTCTCAAAAGTGTGTTGCTTCCCAAAGTGAAGAAGAAAATAAATATATATATATCAGGTCAAGAAACAAAAAACTGCACCGTTTTAAAGTTTTATCCATATATATATTTATATTATCACACACACAAAATGCACAGCAATGTAAGCATGTCATGAAAAATGCAAAACGCACCGGATTTGGATCAAGAAATTAAAAAGCAAATGAAAATGATCCAGTGTGGTGAGCTCACATGAGAGATACACAAGAGGACAAAAGATATGACAAAGTCATGCATATGCAATCACAACAAACATGAGCTCACATTAAAACAAAGCACACGATTAAATAACTTTGAATTTCAATAAACAAAAAGCATCAGGTGAGGCCGTGTGTGTCCCGTGTGTGCAACGTGGACAGAGGGCAAGTTTAGGCATGGGGAGCCCGTGGCTCACACGCTACCCCTTGCTTGGTGTGGCTATCATGCCTCACTAAGCCGACTTCGATCCCGAGCGTTCTTCAGTCCAGTTGACCTCGAATCTCGGAATTCAATTCCGTCTTTGGAATATTGACCCGGACTCAATCATAAATATAAAAAATTATATAACTTTCCAATTTAAGCTCGGTATTGAAATTCGGCTTCCGATAAAAACACGAAATGCCCCAAATGTCTCGGAAATCATCCGAAACACATAAATAAGTCTCCAAATCACTCGGAACTCATCTATGGACAAATCCACACATGAAAATATAACAAAGAAGTGCAAGTGTGGAAGGTGACATGTGAAGAGAATGTATACAAATGCTAGTATGCTAAGTGTGTGTGTACAATCTAAGTCTCTTCAAAGAAAACTAAGCACTAGAGATTATACATTTGGGGTGCTTGTCCCTTAAGGTCTTGAAAGGGCCTTTGAGCTTATTCCTCAATCACCTAAACTACTCTTACACATCAAACCCTAAAATGTGGTTTGTTCACGAAATAAGCCAATCAACAAATGGGAATCCTTACAAATACTACTCGCAGAGACAAACGAACTGGAAGACCAAATCATTTGCTCAGCTCAAAGTATTTATTGGGTTATTGTTGTATGTATATATTCGACAATTAGACACGTCATCAAAGAAGTCAAGAAATACGGAGACAAACGTTGCCATGTCACCTTTTGACCAAGCAAAGAGAAAACACAGGCCAGTCAACGCATGTCATTCAGATTAGTGAAGGTCAACGATGTACTCGCCAAGGCTAGAAATATGTTCGCCAAAGGAAATTAACTAAAAGGGATGGGAGTGTTCGCCGTGTAAAACCTACTCGGCTGAACACACCCTTAATCCAGCAGATTCCTTACAACGAAGAGCTATCCAAGAAGAAGGACTTAAGAGACATTACGCCTTAAGGAGAAAAAGAAGCCGATCTCAACCGAGAGAAGTCCAAATAGGAAATAAATCCTAATCCGTTACAACATCAGATTCCTAACACAAATCAAAGAGGAAATCCCATCACCAACACGGCAAAAACTAGGAGAAACCCTAGTTATCATGTATAAATAGAACCACCTGCTCCACAAGGAAGGGGTTCAAAAAACCTAGAGAAAAAAGAGTGATTGTGTGAGAGATCTGAGTGTGTAACAAAGCAATAAGTCATAGTATTATTTTCCTGCCCTCTGAGGCGCCGTGGTTTTTTCCCATTCAAGGGTTTTCCACGTAAAATCTGTCTCTTGCATGCATTGAGTATTCTCTTATTTTTATTTAAATTCGATATAATTGTTAAGCACGTGGTAATCCAAATTTCACCATCAACATTATATAATATAATATATATATATATATATTATATATTATATTATATAATATATATATTATTATATGTATTATATGTATTATATATATTATATTATTATATATATTATATATTAATATATTAAATAATATATATTATATATTTATATGATATATTATTTAATATATATATAAAATGTTTGTTATTTGTTGACAGTTTTTAACTGTCAACAATCATTGACAGTTAAAAACTGTCAAGAAAGTGAATAACTGTCAAGAATTGTTGACAGTTAAAAACTAATAACAAATAACTGTCAACAAAGCCCAATTTTCTTGTAGTGTGTTAAAATCAATTAAGGTGATTTGATCATTTTATTTGTAATTTGTTTTAAAACATAACTTTTAAAAATAGATGGATTGATCTCTGAAAGTATACAAACGTAGTTAAATGCTTAAAGCATACCTAGAGGGGGGGGTGAATAGGTTTTTACACCTTTTTTCAAACCCTTGAACAAACTTTCATTTGTCCCTCAAGGTAGCCTTACACACAACAAAATAAGCCAAGGAAGACATACATAGACAATACGAGAATACAATCATGAGAGCAAAGTCTAAGTATATCATCTAGTTGTGTGAGGTATAAGAACAAATAAACACAACAACAAAGTAAGCTTGTATTTCAATAGATGTTCAATGAGTTACAAGAGTGATCAAATATCACTATACAAAAATTACAATATACAAAAGAATCATAGATACAAAAATGATCAAAAGAATGAATCCACAAATCACACTATACAAAATCTTGCTTCACAATATATCACAAGTGAATATTATGAATTAAGATAATAAAATATACAATTAAAATATAAGAGAAGAGATAGGAAGAATTAACACAAGAGATTTTTTAACGTGGTAAAACCTCCAAGGAGGAAACATCCACGGGTTGAACTACAACCATTGGGTACTATATTATTGGAAAGCAAACATAGAACATTCACAAAGTGACCAATCTTTAGCTCACCCAACCTAGTGAAGTCTAAGCCTACCCAACCCTATTGGAAAGTGTGAAATCTCTCAATGATGCGAAACCACCATATATTGGACAACACACAAAACCAACATCGATGGTAGATTAGAAATTCCTCAAGAGTGCATACACCTCCCGTGTGCCCCGCTCTATCGGAGTCTATGTCTAACCATACGCCTAGGCCTACCAATATATTAGCCAACTCCCTATCCAAGGCACTCTTGCCTCTAGGGAGCCTCCCATGCATGACTATCCGAGTCCTCCCGACTCTAGCCATGACTTCTTGCTTACCTATTCGAGTCATCCCGACTCTAGGCAAGTCTTCTTGCTTACCTATCCGAGTCATCCCGACTCTAGGCAAGACTTCTTGCTTGGCTATCCGAGTCACCCCGACTCTAACCAAGACTTCATGCCTTTTACAAGGACTTCCTAGTGTGATCATGTGAATGCAAATGATGCAAACAATCAATACAACATAGAACATGTGATCAATACATTCTATGGCACAAATAGACCTAAACATGTGATATCACAAGTAATCAAGTCTAGATGCAAAATAAGAGAATAAAACCTAAGCATGTGAAACACCAAACACATAAGCTCAAAGCCTCATTCACATATACAACACTTGAATCAAAATATGTTCATTAAGTACAAGTTCAAGATGCAATCAACATACAATAAAGTGCTAGATATATGAGATTAAAATCAATCAATATTCTAGTCAAAAAATATAGAGCAAGGAATTGAGATTTACATCAATCAAAACCTAGATTCTCTAAATCACAAACAAATACACAAATCCTAGATTTCATCAATCAAAGGATCAAATCAAATCTCAAGATCATTTATCACAAAATTAATTCAATTAAGTTCCAAACAACCTAAGATGCCATTCTAATCACAATACAACTCACAAACAAATGTAAAACCTAGAATCATAGAAACTAGTCAACATTAGTCCACAAATTGACTTTCAATTAGAATGATAATCAAGCTATCTTTCTCAATAGCTTTAACCAAACATAAACATAGATATAGAAGAAGAAACCCCAAGCAAATGGAAGGTCAAAAAGAAAGAAATCCCAAAGTTGAGACCATTGCCTCGGATTATGTAGCTGGTTCGGAAATCAGTGTTGAACCACTAGAAATCACGATCAAACAGCCACCAAACCACTTGGAGATGATAGAGGACTCAAATACGAACACTCTCCAACTTCAATCACTCAAATCCGACTCCGGATGAGGAAGATATGGTGTTTTGAAAATCTGAAAACTGGAGAGAAAATCCTTACGGGAAAACACAACTTTTTCTTCTTAATTTTTCAAATGGAGAGAGAGAGGGAAGAAATAGGAGGAGAGAGAAGGCCAAAACCGACCAACCATGTGAGGCCACGTCACCCCCTGGCCATGGGGGGCGCGTGGCCCACACGGGGGCAGAGGCCCCTCCAGGCCGTTGGGCCCATGGCCTCACCAACGGCCAGCCCAAGTGGCCTCACGGCCTGGGCTGTCCTCTCGCGCGCTCCCTCGGTTCTTCAGCCCGTATCTTGGGCGTCCGAACTCCGATTTCGAATCCGTTTCCGGATTACGAACCGTGACTCTCTCACGCACAACAAAGACTACACAACTTTGAAAAACGGTTGAGAAATCATCTCGGAATTCATCGATGAAGTCAACTCAACGAATGAGAACGAAAAGTAGCGTAGCTACATTGTTTGGACTCGAAACCTTATGAATGAGTAACTGAAACGACCGGAACTCAATAAGGCATCATAATAGAACATATTCAAGTCCAAATACAAAAATACGGAAACATACAAATACAAAGACACACACATATGCTAGTTTCCGGACATAGTCCTAGAAAATGCAAAACACAAAGTTTGCCAACATAATATGAATGCATGAGCATATTTTGCCAAGTGTGTGAAAGTGGCATGTAAATGAAATTAAATCATGAAGGAACACACAAGAATGCTATGTGTGTGTGTGTGTGCCTAGCCTTGTAAGAGATATGAGGTCATTTAATACCTTTGTTGACCAATGATACACGAATCTCTTAAAAGCCGGCTTCTTGAATGAATTGTGGATGAGACGTCCTTCGTCTTCTTAATTCTTCGATATACTAACCACTAAACATTACAAGAGAAACACGTTTTGATATGGAATTGATGCCAACACAAACTATAAACCTTACAATCTCCATCGTCCATCGTCCATCACTGAGATGGATGGTGAAAATCAAATTACAAAAAGGAGTTATAAACGAAGAAAAACTAGTGGAGATCCAAGATCTCTATAAAAGGAGATCAAGGAAATCCATCTCCATCGTTGATGATGGACAATGGGATCTCCATCATCTGCAATGGAGATTGGATCTCCACCATCCATCTTGATGGTGGAGATTCAATTTTTTTTCACCGACTATCTCAGAGATATACGTTGGAGATCAATCTACCTATCTTTTTCTTTTTCTTTTTTTAATTCTAAATTTTGTTTTTATTTTTTTTATTTCTATTTTTGAATATACATACACGAACTGAAACATATTTATTTGCACAACGTCGTAAAGAAAACTCATTACACATGCTTATAAAATATATATGATGGGAGTTGAGCCCCTACCACTAACTTTAAGTAATAATTACAATTAGGATTTCAATAATGCTTCTTTGTCAAAAATGGTGTGCGGCATATTAACAGACTTTGCCACATCATTTCACATTTCATTAGTCTTGATTAAAAAAAATTTTAAAAACATATTACAGTAATTCGGGGTTTGGATAAGGGTGAGACTCGAACTCACAATCTCATGGTATGGGTGTGAGTGGTATACCACTGGATCAACCTCATCTTGTCTTAGGGGTTGTTTGTTTTTTTTTATCTAAAATCTTATAAGACCTTAATTTGTTAGATATATGGATAAGTCTTATAAATTAAGATACTATGATATGTTTGGTTTTTTCATTTTGGATGACTTATTACAAATATAAAATTGATTAGGTTGTGTTAGGGTTTCTTTAAAATTTGGAATTTTTGGAAAATTAATTTTTAGGATTTTATTATGTGAGAATAAAATTATAAATGTATGAATTGTTATAGAACATTTGTGAAAATTTACTAAAAAACTCTACTGTATCACTTTTTGAATAAGATAAAAGTCAAAAAAATTTACTTTTTCTAAAAGACATATATATCTTAAAATAAAATATAAGTTGGAAAAACAAACAAACTGATTTATCTTAATTTAAGATATAAAAGGCAATAAGTCTTATAGTGAAAAAAAACAAACACCACTTGGCTCATTAAACTTAATATTTTAGTCCCTATTATTTTCATTAATTATTGAATCAAGAAAGTAAAAATTGAAGAAAACAACCCAAATAGTACTACAGGCAATTTAAGCAACTCGTTCAATTAGAAATCCTTTGCAATTATCAACCGAGCTTTATGATTTCTTGAGTTTCTGATTTTTTATTTTTTTTTCTTTCATAATAGAGTTCTTCATGAGAAATCAAGTCATTGAAATTTATGGATCAAAAATCATTGCATTTACAATTTCTGCAAGAACGCTGCCAAGAAGGTGAAAATCATTAAGATTTATTTTATTTTATTTTTTATTTTATTTATTTTATTTTTTTTATTCAAGTTTTGTTTGAACACTTTCCATCTATGCATCCATAAGAATTTATATAAGATTAAAGAAAAATAGGCAGATTTGCCAAACATTCTGACCCCCACCTAGCCCTAAATTCAAGGTTTCATAACTATGGCTGTTTGAGTCCTAAAATTCTTATAAAGACCCAAAATAAGAAAACAATTAATAAAATAAAATTGGAAGCAAAAGCAGGTCAAAAGGTAGAGTCTTGCTCTTGAATCATTTCCGTGTTAAACAGAAAATCTATACAACTTGTTAGTTATTAAAGTGTTTGCATGTACTAGTTTTTGCCTTTTTGGTATAGCAGAGAAAAGTTTTGTGAGGGCAAAAACTAACTCGTTAAATCACAATTGCAAAATAAAGAGAGGACTTGGATTTAACACTTTAAGGTTGCGTTTGTTGCGCAGGATAGGATTAGACTATTTTTAAGACATGGGATTGGATGTGATTGGATTGGATTGGATTGGATTGGATTGGATTAATTATAGTATTTCCAGTGTTTGGTGCAACATGGAATTGGACTAAAAATAGTACTGCCTTGTGTTTGGTATGTGATGGGATTGGATAAAAAATAGTCCAATATTTTATTAACTCTCCTCTCTCCTCCCAAGTCCCATCAGACTCTCTATCTTTTCCTTCTATTTCTCTCACTCTATTGACTCCTCTCATCGATCTCTTTCTCTTATCTCTTTCTCTCCTCTGTGATCATCACGATGGTGGCAAAAAATTGAATCTTCTCTTCTCTCTTCTCTCTCCGCCACCTCTTCCCTTCTCTTTTCTCTCTTTTATGTTGGAAAAACAGGGGATCGCAGTCCAATCTCAGTCCAGATCTCCTCTAGTGAGAGGAGATCGCACCAGAGGTGGTGGTTGCGCCGACGATCGGCGTACCAGCAGTGGGAGACGCACGGTGGAAGTTGAAGGCATGCGAAGATCTGGTGGTTGCGAAGACGGACAGCACAACGGCATGGCGGAACTTGGTGGCCGGAGATCTTGTGGCTGGTGAAGGAGTTGAATCAATAATGAATGATGATGGGATAAAAATAATCCCAATAATTTCGAGAGGATTATTTTATCCCCTTCCAACAGGATAAAATTGAACTTGGAATAAAATTAGTCCCGTTATTTGGATTCACCAAACATGGGATTGGACTAAAAATAGTCCAATCCCAGTCCAGTCCCGTGAAACAAACGCACCCTAAGAGTTTAAGACCGTGAAGGATTTCTAATTTAATAAGATGCTTGAATCAATTGTAGTATTATTAATTATTTGGGTTGTATTTAATTTTTATTTTTAGAGGATTAATATAATAATTAATGAAAAAATTAGGGAATTACATATTAAATTTAATGAATCAAGACTAATAAAATGAGACAAGATGATGTTGATCCGGTGTATATTTCTCACAAGATGATGATGTTGTAGGTTCGAATCTCTCCTCATCCTTCAAATTATTGTGACTAATGAAGTGTGTAATAATGAGGGAAAGTAGGATGCCACATTAACATTATTGTTAAGATTTTTATTCTATCTTTCTATATTCTCATAAAAATCAATCACAAAACACACACATATATATATATATTAATGGAGAATAGGAGAAAATCTTTTATTTTTATATTTTTAATAAATATTAGATAACTAAATTTAACGATCCGGTGATGGGACAGTGGTGCGACCATCCCAAATAAGTTTTTTCTTGTAGACTAGACTACAAAGAAGCTGTAATAATTTGCTACCCAACGTGAAATTTTGAGGACAGCAATAACTGCAACGACTGATCATGAACCATATTCAATCGCAAAAAGACAAAATTCTCGTTACTCCCAATTAATAATGAATGTATGTAAATAATTGGTTCATAATATTAAGGGTCTTTAAGTATTGATGAAAGCTTACGTTTCTTTGACTTTTGAAACGTATATCAAATGGATCCCTGTGACTTCTCTTTTTAATAGTCAAACGTGATAGGATATATAAATCGACCATTTTACCTTTAACTTTAATTAAAGAGTTTAAAATACAATTTTACCCTCTAACATTTTTAAATTTTACAATTCAACTTTGATATAATCCAACCGAAATCTAACACGTGTCACCAAAATTTTAAAATAAAATATTAAAAATTTTGTTAAAAAAATCACATCTTATATATTTTTGAGCTTTTTTATATTTGTTTTCTTAAAAAAATTAAAATTAAAAAAGAAGAGATCATTATTATTTTTTTAAGAAAAAAATCCTACAGATCTAGAGATAAGATGAACAAGAAATCTAGAAATTAGGATCTCCACTATCAAACACAAACTCAGGACCGAGTTACAACTTAGCCAAGTTGACTCACGAGTGCCTGATAAACATCCTCTCTCAACTCACCTTGATAGTCTTAGCTAGTGGTCACCCGACTTTGAGGTAAGAGTTGACTGCATGCTTCGATCTGTAGCTGATTGGAGCCACACGTCTCTCGCCCAAATCAAAACCAGACACTACTCTGATCGCTCCCTTAGTTTCACTGCCCAAAGGTATAAAAACCAAGTTTAAATCGCAATATTCAGCTACATTTCAATTTTTAAGCTATTATACTTTAATTTGAATGCATAATAGTTGCAATTGATTTTTTGTTACATGTAATTTGTAAGCATGGAAGTAAATATCAGTTTTGTGGTTCCAATTTTGGGTATGTTATAGATATTTACTTAATTGATTGTGGCTTGTGACTTGTGAGTAAAGGCAAGTTGAGATTATCCCTTGTTGGATTTTTCAGGTCCCTGAACCCTGAGGTTCTTTCGATTTGTAATCTCCACTACCAATTCAATCCAGATCTAGTATTGGTGTGGTGTTCTAGGTTTGTGATGATTCATGTGTCAGGATTGGGAGATTTTGGGATTAATTTTAGAAATTTAATGTGTCCATGTTAATTAGTGTGTGTCTTAGTGTATGGAATCATTTCCCATATGGACCTATCCTAATTAGTGTGAGTCAGCTATAGGAAATTATTTCCCAAGAGTCCTATTATGTCTAGAGTCCTCATTGTAGTTGAATACTATTGTTCATTTCCTTTAAAATGGAGTTTGTAACAGCGTTTTACAATCATCAAATATTACAACAAACATTTCCTGATCTAAATTCTACTCTCTCTCTCTCTAACAATTCTCTCGATCTCTCTCTCAAATTCTATATAATCTCTATCTTTCTCTCTATTATTTCTATCTTCTAATCTTCAACCTTCTTCTTCTGTTCTTCAATTTTCAGAAACCTTCAAACCTGCAAAATCAACCCAAAAAAAAAAAATCAAAAATCTAAATAAAATTGTCATGGGTATAACAAATCGTATTAGAGCATCTTTCCTACCAACCTGTGGCATTAGGCATTTCTCTAAATTTTTTCCTTTCATTCTCAGATCTGAATCATCTTAGATCTATTCTCTTCTAGCTATATTCTCTGTGAAATTCAACATTATTAGTGTCATCATTAACAACATGTTTAGAAGAATGACCTGAAACTTTTTTCATATCATACTTTTTAACCCAAGCTTTCCTAGTATGTTTCTTTACATTATTTTTGACAATACACACATCATACAAAAGCATCAAAACAATTATCATGTTTAGAAACATTCAAACACTGGCATGCATCTCATTCCCTAGTTTACATTGTCTAATATACTCATGGCATCTAGGTTTAATATGCCCTACAACATTGCAAAAATGACATACCGGAATAAACTTAGAGATGTTATTTATGTCTAGATTTAACCACATGCTTAAGAGAATGAATAGGCAACTTTTTACCAACATTTTCATGATGCTCAATTCCAAGTTTGCATTGCCTAATGTATTCATAACACTTAGGCCTAATGTGACCAATCACATTACAATAATGACAAACCGGAATAAATTCATAAAAGTTACCATTTAGGTAAGAGTGTACCAATGGTGAAGACTCCTTACTCTTCTTGATTTTGCTCTTGACCTTGGAAGAATTGGTCTTTGAAATCCTCTTGTTCCTTAATGCCTTGCCTTTAGTTGTAGGAGACTTCACTTGCTCCATGAAGTATACCAAGCTCTTTGGCCTTCGTGATTTCCAATTCCTCTTCCTTGCCTTTGATTATTTCCTTCAAGAAAAACAAATTATTAGCAAAATCACTCATTAAATTTTCTAATACAAGAGCATCTTTAACCATCTTCATTTCTTGACATTTGATCACTTCATTCTTCACTTTAACTTCCTTCAAAGCTTCATCTCTTTCCTTCTCAAGAGTTTGAACTATTGGCATCAAGTTGAAGTCGGTGATCTTTGATTCGCAATTCTCTTCATTGAGTTGCAAAGACAATTGATCATGTCTAGTTTAATTGTCCTTAGGGAAATCCTCTTCTTTTTCAATTTCTTCTTGATGTGAAGTCGTGTCATATAGGTAGTTACTTACATAAACATCATCTTCCAAGGAATCTAGTTCCTCCCCATCTTCGCTTTTATCACTGATATTCTCTTTAAGCTTATCAACAAAATTGTTAGTAGACAAATACCAAGAAGAAAATAAAGAACCACATTCACGGATAACTTGAAGAATATCCCATGCCTTTTTGTTTCAATGGACAATCAACACAAACAGTGTTAGACATAAGGTTGTTATCCATAATTAGTGAATAACCTTGTAGATCCTGAATCACACGAATTATCTTAAGTGACCCACTCTGATACCAATTGAAATACCTATAAGGTTATACTAAACAACCTAGAGGGGAGTGAATATGTTGACACTCTTTTAAAAAAAAAACTCTTTCGAGGCTTTTGTCAAACACTTGGTGAGCAAACAAATTAACTTTTAATATGATTGTTATAAGATAACAACTATCACATGTAAGCTCAAAATACCACCCTTAGTCTACAAACATAAAACAAGAAACAATGTATCTCATATACAAGTATATTTAATGCAAAGGAAAATCCACAAGTTATATTTTGAATATTACAATGTAAATTCACTAAGTAAAACTTTACAACTTGATAGAGAATTTCACAAGATACAATGTTCAAACACAACAAAAGATACAAGAGACAAATATTGATTCAACAAAGAATGTTTGCATCTCTTTCTTTACAAGAATCTTGCTTACAAAGATATGAAGAAATGAAGATCTAAATAAGATACAATTGATCATATATACAAATATAAAGAGATAGAGATAGAGACATTAGACACGATATTTTTTACGTCGTAAAACCTCCGAAGAGGAAACATCCACGGGTTGAATCCACAACCACCGGTAAACTATCTTTCACTAGATGATAAAAGTACACCCAAAAAAGTGACCAATCCTCTTGATTGTCTACTCCCTATTGGATATCCCTTTTACCATACCCTTGGGCCTACTAATGAAAGACTTGCCTACTTTTTATCCATGACACTTCACTCATGTCTCTAGAAAGATTTCTTGCTTGACTATCTGAATCATCCCAATCTTAGCCAAGACTTCTTGCTTAACTATCCGGATCATCCCGATCCTAGTCAAGACTTCCTCACTTAACTATCTGGATCATCCCGATCCTGGTTAAGACTTCATGTCTTTTGCAAGGACATCCTAATCGTGATCAATGTATGCAAATGCAAACATATGCAACATAGAATATGAGATCAATATTCCTATGGAAACTAGAAATGATCAATGAGCACACAATGTATGTTTTTCTAGTTTACAATCCAAATAATTGACATCACACAAAATGATGCTGAAACAAATTATAGCTTGTCTAAAAATACCTAGAGGGGGGTGAATAGGTTTTAATCAAGTTAATTACCAATTATTCTGGATTAGTCAATATTCAATAATCACCCAAATTAAACAAATACAATCAACGTAATTAAAGTGTAGAAAATAATAAATTGCACGTTGATTGATTTACGTGAGAAACCCACAACTAGGAAAAACTCACGAGCTATTCTGCTAGCCACACACGGTCCTCAAATCCACTATTTGTAATGATGTTTACAACCTAGGTTGCCCTCAACCATTCTCGGTCACTAACCCACCACTACTACCCTATGGGCTTTTAATAGTGATCCGAGACCCACTTGCTTGTGCACTAAGCAAATTAGTCATAAGGCTTAACTTCTCAAAGAAGAGATCAACAAACTATGTGAATATTATGACAATATTCTAAATGCAAATAATGCTAGGTTACACTAGATGCTTAATTAGAGATTTAAAGACAAGTCAATAAACTCTAATTATCAATGTCTAAATGAATACTCATAAAGACCTAGCTAGATGGCATGAAATCACTCAACATGCTAGCTATCATAAACAACCACTATTAATCAACAATATATTTCACAAAGTATTAACATATATTCATGTGGTAGAATCAAATCATTTAGTCATACAATAAATGCAAACCTAGAATAATCTCTATAAAAAACAATCTCAATCAATCAATGAGATAACTTAGCTAGATGTTATATAAACTTGGAATCCTAGCTATCACAAAACAACAACTCAATCAATCAACACAAAAATCTCAACTTGTAGATAAATCTTTATCTAGATGCCAACAAGTCATAAATGAGATTTCCTGCTAAGTAATTACACAAAATGAATGAGGATAGTGTTCAACTTACCAAGTCACGTGTGTTGAAGAAGACCCATGCATGAGCACATCATAGATGATGCTTAGATGATGATTTATGCACATGGAAATGAGTTTAGAGAATTAAAGAAGAAATCTTTGTGCCTTTTCTCTCAAGTATCTCTCTGTCTCTTTAGTGTTCTTAATATGCAAGAGATGAGTTCAAGAGAATGAGATAATTGTATATTTATAGAGAGCAAGAAAAGGCTTGGTGAGAAGACAATTTTACCCCTAAAACGCACCAATCGGTGGTTTCAAACCGCCGATAACAATTGCCGAATTGAACCCGAGAGCATCAAGTATCAACGGCAGTTTCATTCGGCGGTTTAATGGCCACTGTTCACAACTGTGGTTTCACCAAATGTGGTGAAACCAAAGGAGAAGACAAGAGCTTTCTCCGAAGACGATCATCGCGCTAAACCAAGCACACCATCGTGCATACGTGGACGTTTCCGAACAAACTTTGGAAAACGAATTACAAGACACACTATCAACACAACACAAACCATCAAAGAGGTGCAAGATTGAAGTGTGAAGCGAATGCACACAAGGAGCAATGAACACAAATGCAAGCATGAGAAGAGTGTGTGTGCAACTAAGTCTCTTCAATGGAATTAAGCACAAGTGATTTACCTTTGAGGTGCTTATCATCTTGAGGTCTTGAGAGGACCTTCGAGCTTGATCACCAATAATTAAGTGCCTAAGGTACCATTACATCATAACCCCAATTGTGGTTTGTCACCAAAATATGCCAATAAAAAATGAGGAACTTACAGATGCAAATGACATATGAAATGTATAGATTAAGTACACTTCATAAAGAACTAGACATAGACATGAATGTTCACAAAACAAAGTTATCTAGCTTTTATACATGAACAAAAACCTAGAACATGTGAATCACCAAAACACACTTAACTCCTAGATTTTATTCATGCACCTAAAGCTTGAAATAAAACATATTCATTTAGCACATATTCAAGACTTTAGAACTAAAACCAAAAATGCTAGAATCAAAAGATATGTTCAATGAAATTCTCTAGCAATCATTTAGATTTTAGAGCACATATTCACAAAATAATCAATTAAATCTCTATAAGGTTCCCATTTGTTGATTGGCTCATTTCGTGGACAAACCACATGTTGGGGTTCTTTGTAAGGGTAGCTTAGGTGTTATTGTTATTGCTCAAGCCCTTTGAAGACCTCATCTTGATAAGCATCGAAGGTAAATTTCTATGTGCTTACTTTTCTTTGAAGAGATTAGTTGCACACACTCACTTAACATACATTGCATATGTGTGCTTTCTCTTCACATGTCACAATTCACACTTGCACTTATATGTTATTTTTTGTTGTGTGTATTTGTGTCTTATAATTCGTTTCCCGATAGTATTCAGAAATGTCCACGCATGCACTAGAATGTGCTTGGTTTTACGTGAAGACCGCCTACAGAGAATGCCCTTGGCTTCTCCTTGGTTTTCACCTATGTTGGTGATCGGTAGTTATGATCGGTGGCCTGGCCGCCGAATGAAACCGCTGTTTGCTTCCAAAAGTGTCTGGAGCAATTCTGCGGTTACGATCGGCGGTCACGACCGCCGTTCAAGACCTGAGACCGCCGATCAAGACCTGATTGATTTTATCCCTCGGTTTGATTCGACGGTTGAATCGGCAGTCATGAAATCGCCGAATGAAACCGCCGTTCATACCTGATTGATTTAATCTCTCGGGTTGATTCAGCGGTTAGATCGGCGGTCACGAAACCGCCGAATGAAACCACCATTGGTCCCCTGTTCTTCTCGGGTCCAATTTGACGGTTATGATCGGTGGCCTGGCCGTTGATTGAAACCGTCGATCGGTGCATTTCAGGGGCAAACTTGTCTTTTCACATGCTCTGTTTTTCATGCTTATAAATACATCACTTTCTCTTGTTCTGAAGGTGACTCTTTAATTATCAAGAACCCTACTTTTAAAAGAGATATTTTTAAGAGAGAAAGCAACCAAGTTTGCTCAATTAAACACTCAAACCAAAATCCATTTGCATCAAAGTTCATCTAGCATTCTCTAGCATATCTAGGATGCTTGCTTGCATGAGTCTTTTATCATCACACTTGCTTTGGTAAGTTTTTCACTATTTTCATATATAATTAGTGTTTTATTTATTATGGCATCTCTTTTATTACTTGATTGTTCGTAGATTGAATTCTAATATTCAAGGTAGAGATTGTTGTGTTGATTTGATTGAGTGTTGTTTTGTGATAGATATCTAGGTTTCTATAATCTATGATTATCTAAGCTAATTGACATGTCATTTAGCTTTAATATCTAGGATTGTTTTTAATTGCAAATTCATCATCTTAGATAAGCATATAGGGTTTCCATTGCTCTATGTTGCATTTGAATATTCATATAATCACTTAGGGTGTTAATCTCTTTTTAGAGAATTAAGTCTTGTGTTGTGACTGGGATTAGGTTGCTTAATTCGCAAGCAATCGGACTAGGTTCGCTTATACCGGGATTAGGTAGGTGTGTGATTACTTCTGGGATTAGGTTGTAATTTCATCACATTTAGTGGATTCGAGGTTTGGGTGTGGCTCACTTAACAGCCTGTGGTTTTTCCCGTGAGGGTTTCCACATAAATATCAAGTATTGTTTTAATTTCCGCACAATATTACACTTGCTATATTTTATTGACTATTAGGGGTATTTTCGTAATCTTGTCCTTATGGGCTCTCCGGGGGTTGGTGGTTGTGGTGGTATCTTTCAGAACTGTAGATCCTTTGTGAAGGGTTGCTTTGCTATTCCTCTTGGTCAAGTTTTCGCGTTTGAGGCTGAGCTTCTGGCAGCCTCATTGGCCATTAATTTTGCTTGGAAGTATGGGTGGCATTGAATCTGGCTTGAGAGCGATTCTTCTTATGTGGTTCATCTTCTTTCTTCTCGTTCTGACATGGTTCCTTGGAGGGTTCGTCAGGTGTGGCAGCGCTGCATCTTCCAGATCTCGCATATGGATTTTCAGGTTTCCCATATTTTTAGGGAGGGGAATCAGGTTGCAGATAAGCTTTCTAAGCATGCTTTGGAGCTTCAGGCTGATTCTTGGTGGTTCTCTGCCCCACCGTTCTGTTCATCTTCCGTTGGCAATGACTGCATGGGTCGGGAGTCTTTTCGTTTTTCTTGATGTTTTCTTTTTCTTTTTGGTGTGGCCTGCGTGCCTCTTTTTGTTTGGGGTTGTTTTCCCTCCGAGTCTTTGCGTTTTGTTGCTTTTTATCTCTTTTTTCTTTTCTTTTATCTTTTATATATATGGATACTGTCTATGGGTTTTTCAGCATATGATCGCTTGTGATGCTTTTTCCCTTTAGATTAGTCCAATTTTATTAAAAAAAAAAAGTTAAAATCTATTCACCCCACCTCTAGATTAACAGTTTACACACCGTGAGAACTTTTAATTGGTATCAGAGCGGGTTCTTAAATATAATTAGGTGATCCTTGCTCACTTTGGTGTGTTTTGCATTTTGTGTGATTTTTGATCATTCATACATTTGCATTCATTTCATTCATTCATAAACACTATGAGTGGAAACGGTGGAAATGGTGGTGGCAATGAGGGTGCCTCAAGCACAAGGCCTCCACTTCTTACCGGGTTGAACTATTCCCAATGGAAAGGGAAGATGGAATCCTACATATGTCAAATTCACGACCGTGCATGGATGGCGGTTGAAGATGGATATAATCTACCCAAGATGACTCCTGATGGTGGAGGAGAACAAGTATTGAAGCCTAAGGCGCAATGGAGTCCGCAAGAGTTTGAGGCTTCAAAGTGGAATAGGAAGGCGATGCACGCCATACTTTGTGCAATGGATGAAAATCAGTATAAGCTTATTCAGAACACTCAAATCGCGAAAGTGGCTTGGGATTTCTTACAAGTTGCACATGAAGGAACCGAGGTGGTGAAGGAATCCAAGCTTCAAGTCCTCCAAACTCAATTCGAGTTACTTAGGATGGGAGAGGATGAATGCTTCAATGATTTTGAAATCAAATTGATGGATATCGTTAATCAAAGTCACCAACTCGGAGACCCGTATTCGGATAGGAGAGTCAAGCAGAAAATTATGAGATCTCTCCCGGATAGGTTCGAATCAAAGGTGACGGCTATAGAAGAAAATAGTGGTTATATGGATATAAAGCCGAGTGAGGTGATTAGGAGACTTCTAGCTTATGAGTCTAGGAAAGGTCTTGTCTCCACACCCACTAAAAAGCAAAAAGGGATTGCTTTAAATGCTTCCAAGGATGAAAATGAGGCAAAGAAGATTGACTCGGATGAAGACTTTGCCTTGTTTGTAAAAAGGTTCAACAAGGTTATGAAGTTTAGGAGAAAGGGCTTTGGATCAAAAGGTCAAGATTCGAAGAAAAAAGGTCATTTCAAGAAGTTTGAACCTAAGCAAGAAAGGACCGAAAGGAAAGGGGTTCGATGCTTCGAGTGTGGTGGCATAGGTCACTTTGCCCCCGAATGTGCTAATCATAATGACAAGAAGAAGGGTAAAGTGATGGCCGCCACATGGAGTGGTAGTAGTGATGACTCCAATGAGGAAGATGAGTCTTCAAGTGATGAAGAGCTCATAGCTAACCTCCTAGCTTTTGCCTCCTCCCATAAAAGCAAAAGTGCTAGTGAAAGAGAGGAAGAGAGTCAAGAGGAAAATGACTCAAGTGAAGAAGAAAGTGATTCCTCTTCTACCATAAATGGATTTGTGGAGAAAAAGGTGCTTGCTAAATACCATGCCGAGTTCAATGACTTAGCAATCAAGAGCACGAAAAAGATCAAGATGTTGAGAGAAGAAAATCTTGAGCTTTTATCTCATAATGACCACTTAAGTGAACAAGTGGAAAAGTTTAAGAAGATAGAAGATGAGCTAAGAAAGGACTTAGACTTATCTAGGAGGAATGAAGAAGGTCTAAAGAGGGAACTTGATGAAGCTTTAGAATCTTTAGCTAGGATGGATTCTAGCACCAAGAAACTTGATCATATACTTGGTGTGGGAAAGAGTCCATGTGACAAGAAGGGTCTTGGGTATGAAGATGGCAAGAAAATCTCAACCTCTAACAAGACCGTGTTTGTCAAGAGTTTGAGGAACGAAGAAGCTTCATTGGTGCAAATTCCTAGGAAGAAGTTAGAACTAGGACAATGTTCAAATGCACAAGTGAAGATGGTGCCAAGAAAGCAACCTCAAGCTCAACCCTCTAGGGTCCCTCAAGTTAACATTCCTCAACAATTGGCTCAAAAAAGAAAGAGACCAATCATGCAACCTCAAGCAAGAAAGCAAGCAAGACCGGTTCAACAACGAAGATGGATTAAACCCTCTCAACCACAAAGATATGGACAAGCTCCCATGCGTGCACAAGGACAAGGTATGATTCCATATTTCATTCCTACATGTCATTTTTGTGGATTTGATGGTCATATTAGACCAAATTGCTTTCGATATATTAAAATGTGTAGAACACGAAGCATGATTGAAAAGAGAAAGAATAGAGCCAAGAAGCATTTTCCTAGGAATAATAAAATTGTTGTGCATGATCCTAGGACATTTAGAGCCCATGTACCAAAGACCACTAAGAAAGCAAATATTGTTTCTAGGTGGATTAGAAAGAATGAAAATGTTTACCATGTTACTCAAATAGCCTTGAATGCAAATTCTTCTAATTTTTAGTATTTAGATAGTGGGTGCTCTAGGCACATGACGGGAAACAAGAGTTTCTTCGAGACTCTTGTTATGGAGGAAGGAGGATGTGTCACCTTTGGTGATGGATCCAAAAAGAGAGTTGTAGGGAAAGGAACCATTTCCATTCCCAGATTACCCTCCTTATCCAATGCTTTATTTGTTGATGGCTTGAAAGTCAATTTGATAAGCATATCACACCTTAGTGATGAAGGATATTTCGTCTTATTTTGTAAAGATGATTGCTCTATCCTAAAACCCGATGGACAAACCTTGTTAAAAGCTATGAGAACTAGCGACAATTGCTATTGTCTTGAAGCTAGAACAGTCTCAAACAATGTGTCCATGGATGAGCAAATTGAGTTGTGGCATGAAAGACTTGGCCACATGAACTTTAGGGATTTACGAACCCTTGAAAAGTTCAATTGTGTGAGAGGCCTCCCTAAGCTTGGGAAGAAAGCCAATGGTGTTTGTGGACCTTGCCAACAAGGAAAACAAACCAAAAGCATGCACAAAAAGGGCAAGTATCTCTCCACCAAGGAGCCCCTAGAGCTTCTCCACTTGGACCTCATAGGTCCTATGCAAACCGAAAGCTTAGGTGGAAAGAGATACATTTTTGTTTGTGTTGATGATTTCTCTAGATTTACATGGACATATTTTCTTAGAGATAAATCCGAAACTTTTGATAAGTTTAAAATGCTTTGTAATAAAATTCAAAATGAAATGAACTCAAACATTAAAAGCATTAAACGGATTAGAAGTGACCATGGGAGGGAATTTGATAATGCCACCTTTGAAACCTATTGTAATGGTTTAGGCATCTCCCATGAGTTTTCGGCTCCTAGGACACCTTAACAAAATGGAGTTGTTGAGAGGAAGAATAAGGTCCTTCAAGAGATGGCCCGTGTGATGTTGCTTAGCAACAATGTCCCTAGGAACCTATGGGCCGAAGCCGTCAATACGGCTTGCTATATTGAAATGAACTCAAAAATTAAAAGCATTAAACGGATTAGAAGTGACCATGGGAGGGAATTTGATAATGCCACCTTTGAAACCTATTGTAATGGTTTAGGCATCTCCCATGAGTTTTCGGCTCCTAGGACACCTTAACAAAATGGAGTTGTTGAGAGGAAGAATAAGGTCTTTCAAGAGATGGCCCGTGTGATGTTGCTTAGCAACAATGTCCCTAGGAACCTATGGGCCGAAGCCGTCAATACGGCTTGCTATATAGGAAATAGAGTTTCCTAAGGCCCGGAACTAGAAATACCTCCTATGAAATTTGGAAAGGCAAAAGGCCAAATGTTAGCTACTTACGCTCCTTTGGAAGCAAATGCTACATTTTAAATGTCCGTGATCAACTTGGCAAATTTGATGCTAAAAGTGATGAGGGTATATTTATTGGCTATGCCTTAAATAGTAGAGCCTATAGAGTTTTCAATTTAAAGACTCTAAGTGTCATGGAATCATCTAATGTTGTCTTTGATGATGAAAGGCTTAAGTCTAGTAACCATGAGGAGGAGGTAGTTTTAGATGATGATTCTCCTTTGAAGAAGGTTGTGGAGACTCCCAATGTTGGGACATCTAATGGTAATTATGAGGACACACAACCTATTGATAGAGTTCCTCTCTTGAACTCTAAAGAACCCGCTCCATGGGTTAGACAACTCCATGATAAAAATGACATCATTGGAGAGGTAAATGATGGTGTTAGAACTAGGTGTCAAAAAGCTAATCTAATTAGCTACACATGCTACACCTCTCAAATAGAACCCAAAAAGGTTGATGAAGCCTTAAATGATGAATTTTGGGTTCTTGCCATGCAAGAAGAGCTAAACCAATTCGAAAGGAATGAGGTTTGGACTCTAGTTCCTAGGCTTAAGAACACACATGTTATAGGCACCAAGTGGATCTATAGGATCAAATCCGATGAGGATGGCAACATAGTGCGGAACAAGGCTAGACTTGTAGCACAAGGGTACTCTCAAATTGAGGGTATCGACTTTGAGGAGACATTTGCTCCCGTTGCCTGTTTAGAGTCCATTAGGCTTCTCTTGTCCATCTCGTGTATTCACAAGTTCAAATTACATCAAATGGATGTCAAGAGTGCCTTCCTCAATGGCTTCTTGCAAGAGGAAGTGTTTATTGAACAACCCAAGGGGTTTGTGGATGCACACCACCCCAACCATGTCTATCGCCTCAAAAAGGCTTTATATGGGATGAAACAAGCACCGAGGGCTTGGTATGAGCGCCTCACTCAATTTCTTGTTGACAATGACTACACTAGAGGTAGTGTTGACAAGACCTTGTTCATCAAGAGAAACAAAGATGAGTTATTTATAGCTCAAATCTATGTTGATGACATTGTATTTGGCTCCACCAACAACACAAGGTTCAACAATTTGTTGATGTCATGTCTCATGAATTTGAGATGAGTCTTGTTGGTGAGCTTAGTTACTTCCTAGGTTTGCAAATTAGGCAATTAGATGATGGGATTTTCATAACCCAAGCCAAATATGCCAAAAACCTAGTGAAGAAGTTTGGTCTAGAAAATGCCAAACATTGTGATACACCCATGAGTACCACTTTGAAGCTAAGCAAGGATGCTAGTGGTAAAAGTGTGGAACAAACTCTATATCGGGGCATGATAGGTAGCTAGCTTTATTTGACCGCAAGTAGGCCTGATATATCTTTTAGTGTGGGTGTGTGTGCTAGGTACCAAGCAGATGCAGATCCCAAGGAGTCCCATCTCTCTTCCGTAAAGAGAATTATTCGCTATGTGAATGGGACTTTCAACTATGGGATTTGGTACTCTTTTGACACTAATGCTAGTCTTGTAGGCTTTAGTGATGCGGATTGGGCAAGAAATTGTGATGATAGGAAAAGCACATCGGGCGGTTGCTTCTTCCTAGGCAACAACTTGGTGTCTTGGTTTTGCAAGAAGCAAAACTCAATTTCCTTGTCCACGGCCGAGGCCGAGTACATAGCCGCAGGGAGTGGATGCACATAACTCCTATGGATGAAGCAAATGCTAGTAGACTACGGATTCAACCAAGGTACATTCACTCTCTTTTGTGATAACATGAGTGCCATTAATATTTCCAAGAATCCGGTGCAACATTCTAGAACTAAGCATATTGACATCCGCCATCATTTCATTAGAGAGCTTGTTGAAAATAAATGCATAGTACTTGAACATGTAGGTACTAATGATCAACTTGCGGACCTATTTATTAAACCCTTAGATGCTACTCGATTTAAAACACTAAGTAGATCTATTGGGATATGTATTGTGGAGTGATGAGTTTTGTGATTGACCTTATATGGGGAACTCAAGCAAAGAGAACTATTTTGCATTCTTGTAACTTGCACAAAATTCGAAATAACTTATGCCTCTTCTTTTAATTGCTTGAGTAAGCTTGGTTGCACATATGTATATATGTTTTCAATTCTATAAGTGTGAACCTTGCTTGTTTACAATCCATGTCATATTTATGTTCAAACATGCATTTTTGGACTAGGAGATGTATATAGGAAGTATGATTTGAATGACCTATGGTTATCTCCATGACATGATGATTCTTTTATAACATGCTAATGACAAATGAAAAAGCATGAAATTCATATAACATGCTCTCATGAAAAGCATGAATTGATGATTGCATATTCTTAAAATGCAAAACTTGTGTGAAAGCTTATGAGACTCAAAATGAATAAAGGATCTTGTATCCGTTCAAAGGAATTTATATTCCAAATGTCTCTATTTCTTTATTGGTTGAACATGGCTACTATCATACGGATATCTTATCCGAAAAAATCGAATAGGGTGCAAAGTTGCTCATGCCATGTTTCGCTTATAAAGTTGGATATAGTTGTTCTTTAATTGAAATCAATAAATTCTCTATATCCTTGCTTTTCTCATGACAATTGTGAAATTGGTTTGAATTCTTATTTGAAACCTTTGTCATTTGCTTTGCCAAATACCATTGTATTTTGGACTTGAATGCGACATGTATTGTATGCAAAGCATGTTTGATTCACACATTTTACTCAAATAAATCTCCTTGCTTCTCTTCAATTAATTGAGATGCATAAAGTGACTTATATTGATTATGCAAATGTCTTGCATGCTACTATCTCTCGTTGCTATGAGTAACCCGGTTGGGGACTACTCCCTTGCCTATATTATGACAAAAAGGGGGAGTAGGATATGGTAAGGGGAGTTGCAAATTGTAGCAATTGTGCTTATTGGGGTGGGGGGAGCATTGCATTCACATTGCATAATGTTGTGCCTTATCTTTTAAATATGCAATGCTTGTTTTTTGCTCTCACTTGATTCATCTCACTTTTTACTTGTATTGGAAATGTTAGAAACTTTATTTTCAGGGATTGATTATTCTACAAGAGGTTGAAGACTTCAAGTTGCATTTTCTTATCTCTTTGTAATGTAGAATATCATTGTAGTCCCATAGTTTCTATTTTTTGTGAGGAATCAATGTGAGTGGTGGTTTTGTCACGAAATAGCCAAATGGGGAGATTGTAAGGTTCCCATTTGTTGATTGGCTTATTTCGTGGACAAACCACATGTTGGGGTTCTTTGTAAGGGTAGCTTAGGTGTTATTGTTATTGCTCAAGCCCTTTGAAGACCTCGTCTTGATAAGCACCGAAGGTAAATTTCTATGTGCTTACTTTTCTTTGAAGAAGATTAGTTGCACACACACACTTAACATACATTGCATATGTGTGCTTTCTCTTCACATGTCACATTTCACACTTGCACTTATATGTTATTTTTTGTTGTGTGTATTTGTGTCTTATAATTCGTTTCCCGATAGTATTCGGAAACGTCCATGCATGCACTAGAATGTGCTTGGTTTTGGGCGAAGACCGCCTACGGAGAATGCCCTTGGCTTTTCCTTGGTTTTCACCTTTGTTGGTGATCGGCGATTATGATCGGCGGCCTGGCCGCCGAATGAAACCGCAGTTTGCTTCCATAAGTGTCTGGAGCAATTCTGTGATTATGATAGGCGGTCACAACCGTCGTTTGAAACCGTCGTTCAATACCTGATTGATTTTATCTCTCGGTTTGATTCGACGGTTGAATCGGTGGTCACGAAACCGCCGAATGAAACCGTCGTTCATACCTAATTGATTTTATCTCTCGGTTTAATTCGGCGGTTAGATCGGCGGTCACGAAACCGCCGAATGAAACCGCCATTGGTCCCCTGTTCTTCTCGGGTCCAATTCGGCGGTTATGATCGTCGGCCTGGCCGCCAATTGAAACCGCCGATCGGTGCGTTTCAGGGGCAAACTTGTCTTTTCACATGCTCTGTTTTTCATCCCTATAAATACATCACTTTCTCTTGTTCTGAATGTGACTCTTTAATCATCAAGAACCCTACTTTCAAAAGAGAGAATTTTAAGAGAGAAAGCAACCAAGTTTGCCCATTAAACACTCAAACCAAAAATCCATTTGCATCAAAGTTCATCTAGCATTCTCTAGCATATCTAGGATGCTTGTTTGCATGGGTATTTTATCATCACACTTGCTTTGGTAAGTTTTTCACTATTATCATATAAAATTAGTGTTTTATTTATTATAGCATCTCTTTTATTACTTGATTGTTCTTAGATTGAATTCTAATATTCAAGATAGAAATTGTTGTTTTGATTTGATTGAGTGTTGTTTTGTGATAGATATCTAGGTTTCTATAATCTATGATTGTCTAAGCTAATTGACATGTCATTTAGCTTTAATATCTAGGATTGTTTTTAATTGCAAATTCATCATCTTAAATAAGCATATAGGGTTTCCCTTGCTCTATGTTGCATTTGAATATTCATATATTCACTTAGGGTGTTAATCTCTTTTTAGAGAATTAAGTCTTGTGTTGTGACCGGGATTAGGTTGCTTAATTCGTAAGCAATCGGACTAGGTTCGCTTATACCGGGATTAGGTAGGTGTGTGATTACTTCCGGGATTAGGTTGTAATTTCATCACATTTAGTGGATTCGAGGTTCGGGTGTGGCTCACTTAACAGCCCGTGATTTTTCCCGTGAGGGTTTCCACGTAAATATCAAGTGTTGTTTTAATTTCCGCACAATATTACACTTGCTATATTTTATTGACTATTAGGGGTATTTTCATAATCTTGTCCTTAAACGAAAATTGGGTAAAATTAGTTAAAATCTATTCACCCCCCCTCTAGATTAATAGTTTACACACCGAGAGAACTTTCACACTCAAATCGTGAAAGTGGCTTGGGATGTCTTACAAGTTGCACATGAAGGAACTGAGGTGGTGAAGGAATCTAAGCTTCAAGTCCTCTAAACTCAATTCGAGTTACTTAGGATGGGAGAGGATGAATGCTTCAATGATTTCAAAATCAAATTGATGGATATCGTTAATCAAAGTCACCAACTCGGAGACCCGTATTCGGATAGGAGAGTCAAGCAGAAAATTATGAGATCTCTCTCGGATAGGTTCGAATCAAAGGTGACGGCTATAGAAGAAAATAGTGGTTATATGGATATAAAGCCGAGTGAGGTGATTAGGAGACTTCTAGCTTATGAGTCTAGGAAAGGTCCTATCTCCACACTCATTAAAAAGCAAAAAAGGATTGCTTTAAAAGCTTCCAAGGATGAAAAGGAGGCAAAGAAGATTGACTCGGATGAAGACCTTGCCTTGTTTGTAAAAAGGTTCAACAAGGTTATGAAGTTTAGGAGAAAGGGCTTTGGATCAAAAGGTCAAGATTCGAAGAAAAAGGGTCCTTTCAAGAAGTTTGAACCTAGGCAAGAAAGGACCGAAAGGAAAGGTGTCCGATGCTTCGAGTGTGGTGGCATAGGTCACTTTGCCCCCGAATGTGCTAATCACAATGACAAGAAGAAGGGTAAAGTGATGGCCGCCGCATGGAGTGGTAGTAGTGATGACTCCAATGAGGGAGATGAGTCTTCAAGTGATGAAGAGCTAATGGTGTTAGGATTATGCTCAATAGCAAGAGTGTAATATTGTAATTGACAATCTTTTTCATATTAATAAAGTGATTTCTGGTTTAACAAATCTTATAGCTTTTATAGTTTAATATTGTAATTGTCAAAGTAAATAATCATAAGGTCTAAATGTAGGGAAAAATACCGTAGTACACGCAGCGGAAGCGAGACTAAAAATAGATTTAGTAACTTTTAAAAAAAAATTCCTTTTATGAACCTTAAACCCTTTAATCAATTAAACATATATATTATCTAACAAAAGAATAATACCTTTTGTCGCGTGATCCGATTGAATTACGTCGATGGTAATCCGCAAGATCTTCAATCCTAGCACGAACGTGGATCACCTAGGAGCGTGGTCTCCCTTTTCTTTGAATTGCAAACCTGTGAATGGACAAATAAACTTTTTTTTTCTTTGTTAGTCACAAAAACAATCAAAAGAAGACTAAAATTATTCCGGTCACTTTTGAGTTCTCAATCTAATGATCGAAACTCGCGTGAACCTAAATCGATGTTGTACACACAAGCTTATTGATGAACCAGCAAATAGTGTACCATCAAAGAATAATTTATTCACTCTTTTATGTTTTAGTAGAATAAAATTAATGCTCTCTATGAATTAAGAAGAAGAAGAAAAATTGTCTCTCAAGCCCAAAGCATAGGGTGGCCGAATTCTATACATATGAATATATAGGTGGCCTAAATTTTCTTCTCTTTTCCTTTTAGGGTTGCCGAAATCTTGCTCTCTTTTTCTACTAGGGTTGCCGCAAATCACACTCCTAAAAGGAGTTTGTGTTGCACCCTAATTTCCATAAAAGAATAGACTTCAAACCCTAATCCAATTCATAGATATTTTATTCTTTTTATTGACTAAAATAAAAGACTTCTTATTTGATTAAATAAATAAAATTAATTATTTATTTTCTTACCAAATAAGTCTTTTACTTTTAGTATACTACCAACAATAGTATAAGACTAGGAATCATATTTCCTAATCAGAAAAGATTTGTTTCTTAATTAAACAATTAATTAATAAATAAATTAATTCTTATTTAACAAAATAATATCTTAGGTTAAAATATTAACCTTGCCGCCCCACTTGAATAAAATTGGGCCTAATATTATTTTCTTATTTCATTTAATCCATTGGACTTTAAATAAAAAGCCCACATGTGAACCAGAACCATTCTTACTAAAAGAAACAAGCCCACATGTCTTTCATTAATATATTAATATAATTGAGCAGCCCATTACTTAAATAATGTGCAAATTGTATTCTTAATATATTAAATGCAATTCTAGATGGACCCTTAAATTGGTCCGGTAGAATATATCAAGTGATCCATGCAAGTCCGTGTGGATTGGGGATCTTGGCGGGCCATCTAAATTTAAGTTTCAATAGACATAACCTAATCACAATCAACAAATGATTCACTTAGGTCCGATCCATTAATTTTAACTCATTCCACTAAATAGCTAAAATTGAACTCTTAAATAAAGATAGAAAAGGAAGATGTTCCTCATTCATACCCTAGACAATCATGTTGGAGATAGTGTATCCTCGTGATTAATATCAGTAATCGCCAAGAGTTCATAGACCGCCTATAACTCTCCAAGTTACCATATTTACTCATATGACCACGTTTTGAACTTGGATATTTTGACTTGTCCAGAAGCCATGTTTTCAATAGACACTATCGAAAACTCAACGTTGAGATTTAATATCCAATTACCTCAAAACATCCATATGATGATATTATACTCTCATTTAATAAATGGAGCCACGATGTCCATATCTATAAATGAAGTCCTCTATCGATTAACAAATGAATATTACCAAACTATCGAGGATAGACTATGCGTTATAATCGTACTCATTGATAACTCAAATGATATCATTTGCAACCATAAGTCCATCATTTATCTCAGGATTAAGATAGACTCTCCGATTGTCCTGATAATGAAAATACTATTATCTATTGACGGTTCTAGATAAAGCTTTTCATTGTGATCCAGTTCAATGCACCCAGTGCACTAGATCCTTTTGCTCGAAGACACTCCGATGATTTTAGACTCATCATATCTCATTTGATCCCACTCAAATGCTAGCAAAAGAATTCTACAACTTTAACAAGATAAAGGTGCCCAACCTTTAACTTAAGTTGTGAACACTATTCAAGACTAACTAAAGAATTGTGTCTACCACATACATATCCAGATGTACGAACAATTCTTCTTTTCTCATAGTCTTTAGACCTTATGATTATTTACTTTGACAATTATAATATTAAACTATAAATGCTATAAGATTTGTTAAACCAGAAATTACTTTATTAATATGAAAAAGATTGTTAATTACAACATTACACTCTTGCTATTGAGCATAATCCTAACACTAAAGACTATGAGAAAAGAAGAATTGTTTATACATCTGGATATGTATGAGGTAGACACAATCTTTAGTTAGTCTTGAATAATGTTCACAACTTAAGTTAAAGGTTGGGCACCTTTATCTTGATAAAGTTGTAGAATTCTTTTGCTAGTATTTGAGTGGGATCAAATGAGATATGATGAGTCTAAAATCATCAGAGTGTCTTCGAGTAAAAGAATCTAGTGCACTGGGTGCATGGAACTGGATCACAATGAAAATCTTTATCTAGAACCGTCAATAGATAATAGTCTTTTCATTATCAGGACAATCGGAGAGTCTATCTTAATCCTGAGATAAATGATGGACTTATGGTTGCAAGTGATATTATTTGAGTTATCAATGAGTACGATTATATAGCATAGTCTATCCTCGATAGTTTGGTGATATTCATTTGTTAATCGATAGAGGACTTCATTTATAGATATGGACATCGTGGCTCCATTTATTAAATGAGAGTATAATATCATCATATGGATGTTTTGAGGTAATTGGATATTAAATCTCAACGTTGAGTTTTCGATAGCGACTATTGAAAACATGGCTTCTGGACAAGTCAAAATATTCAAGTTCAAAACGTGGTCATATGAGTAAATATGGTAACTTGGAGAGTTATAGGCGGTCTATGAACTCTTGGCGATTACTGATATTAATCACGAGGATACACTATCTCCAACATGATTGTCTAGGGTATGAATGAGGAACATCTTCTTATTCTATCTTTATTTAAGAGTTCAATTTTAGCTCTTCAGTGGAATGAGTTAAAATTAATGGATCGGACCTAAGTGAATCATTTGTTGATTGTGATTAGGTTATGTCTATTGAAGCTTAAATTTAGATAGCCCGCCAAGATCCTCAATCCACACGGACTTGCATAGATCACTTGATATATTCTACCGGACCAATTTATGGGTCCATCTAGAATTGCATTTAATATATTAAGAATATAATTTGCACATTATTTGTTTAATGTGCTGATCAATTATACTAATATATTAATGAAAGGCATGTGGGCTTGTTTCTTTTAGTAAGAATGGGTTTGGTTCACATGTGGGCTTTTTATTTAAAGTCCAATGGATTAAATAAAATAAGAAAATAATATTTGGCCCATATATATAATGTGGGGCGGCAAGGCTAAATAATTAGTCAAAAATATTATTTTATTTTATTGTTTGATTAAATGAGAATTAATTAATTTATTAATTAATTATTTAATTAAGAAACAAAATCTTTTTCTGATCAGGAAATATATTTCCTAGAATTATACTATTGGTAGTAGTATACTAAAAGTAAAAGACTTATTTGGTAAGAAAATAAATAATAAGGTTTATTTATTTAATCAAATAGGAAAGTCTTTTATTAAGTCAATAAAGGAATAAAAACACTTATGAGTTGAATTAGGGTTAGGATTCTAAAGTTGATAGGAATTAGGGTAAAGCACAAATCCTTTTTGGTAGAGGATTTTCGGCCAACCCTAATTGTATCACAAGGAGATTTCGGCAACCCTAATTAAAATAGAAGTAGAATTCGGCCACCCTATATAAGACACTATATAGGGTTCGGCCACCCGCTCTAGTTAACTGGATCAATTTCTTCTTCTTCTTATACTCATAGAAAAGTGTTTGATTATTCGGCCAAGACAAAAAAGAGAGAAGAGATTATTCTTTTGATAGTACACTAATTGCTTATACATCAATAGGCTTGTGTGTACAACATCGAATTAGGTTCATCTGAGTTTCGATCATTAGATTGAGAACTCAAAAGTGACCGGAATAATCTTTGTAGTCTTTTGGTTGTTTTGTGACTAACAATAAGAAAAAGAAAGTTTGTTTGTCCATTCTCAGGTACGCAATTCAAAGAAAAGGGAGACCACGCTCCTAGGTGATTCATGTTCGTGCTAGGATTGAAGATCTTGTGGATTACCATCGACGTAAGTCAATCGGATCACGCGACAAAAGGTATTCTACTTTTTGTTACTTTATATGTATGTTTAATTAATTTAAAGGGTTAAGGTTCATCAAAGGAAAATTTTTTAAAATATATTAAATCTCTTTTTAGTCTCACTTCCGCTGCGTGTACTACTATTTTTCCCTACACATGGCTAACCTCCTAGCTTTTGCCTCCTCCCATAAAAGCAAAAGTGCTAGTGAAAGAGAGGAAGAGAGTCAAGAGGAAAATGACTCAAGTGAAGAAGAAAGTGATTCCTCTTCTAACTCCATAAATGGATTTGTGGAGAAAAAGGTGCTTGCTAAATACCATGCCGAGTTCAATGACTTAGCAATCAAGAGCACGAAAAAGATCAAGATGTTGAGAGAAGAAAATCTTGAGCTTTTATCTCATAATGACCACTTAAGTGAACAAGTGGAAAAGTTTAAGAAGATAGAAGATGAGCTAAGAAAGGACTTAGACTTATCTAGGAGGAATAAAGAAGGTCTAAAGAGGGAACTTGATGAAGCTTTAGAATCTTTAGCTATGATGGATTCTAGCATTAAGAAACTTGATCATATACTTGGTGTTGGAAAGAGTCCATGTGACAAGAGGGGTCTTGGGTATGAAGATGGCAAGAAAATCTCAACCTCTAACAAGACCGTGTTTGTCAAGAGTTTGAGGAACGAAGAAGCTTCATTGGTGCAAATTCCTAGGAAGAAGTTAGAACTAGGACAATGTTCAAATGCACAAGTGAAGATGGTGCCAAGAAGGCAACCTCAAAGCTCAACCCTCTAGGGTCCTTCAAGCTAACATTCCTCCACAATTGGCTCACAAAGGAAAGAGACCAATCATGCAACCTCAAGCTAGGAAGCAATCTAGACCGGTTCAACAACGAAGATGGATTGAACCCACTCAACCACAAAGATATGGACAAGCTCCCATGCGTGCACAAGGACAAGGTATGATTCCATATTTCATTCCTACATGTCATCTTTGTGGATTTGATGGTCATATTAGACCAAATTGCTTTCGATATATTAAAATGTGTAGAACACGAAGCATGATTGAAAAGAGAAAGAATAGAGCCAAGATGCATGTTCCTAGGAATGATAAAATTGTTATGCATGATCCTAGGACATCTAGAGCCCATGTACCAAAGACCACTAAGAAAGCAAATATTGTTTCTAAGTGGATTAGAAAGAATGAAAATGTTTGCCATGTTGCTCAAATAGCCTTGAAGGCAAATTCTTCTAATTTTTGGTATTTAGATAGTGGGTGCTCTAGGCACATGACGGGAAACAAGAGTTTCTTCGAGACTCTTGTTATGGAGGAAGGAGGATATGTCACTTTTGGTGATGGATCCACAAAGAAAGTTGTAGGGAAAAGAACCATTTCCTATCCCGGATTACCCTCCTTATCCGATGCTTTATTTGTTGATGGCTTGAAAGCCAATTTAATAAGCATTTCACATCTAAGTGATGAAGGATATTCCGTCTTGTTTAGTAAAAGTGATTGCTCGATCCTAAAGCCCGATGGACAAAACTTGTTGAAATGTATGAGATCTAGTGACAATTGCTATTGTCTTGAAGCTAGAATTATCTCAAACAATGTGTCCATGGATGAGCAAATAGAGTTGTGGCATGAAAGACTTGGCCACATGAACTTTAGGGATTTAAGAACCCTTGGAAAGTTCAATTGTGTGCGTGGCCTCCCTAAGCTTGGGAAGAAAGCCAATAGAATTTGTGGACCTTGCCAACAAGGAAAACAAACCAAGAGCATGCACAAAAAGGGCAAGTATCTCTCCACCAAGGAACCCCTAGAGCTTCTCCACATAGATCTCATGGGTCCTATGCAAACCGAGAGTTTAGGTGGAAAGAGATACATTTTTGTTTGTGTTGATGATTTCTCTAGATTTACATGGACATTTTTTCTTAGAGAAAAATCTGAAACTTTTGATAAGTTTAAGATGCTTTGTACTAAAATACAAAATGAAATGAATTCTAACATTAAAAGTATTAAACGGATTAGAAGTGACCATGAGAGGGAATTTGAGAATGCCTCTTTTGAAAGCTATTGCAATAGCTTAGGCATCTCCCATGAGTTCTCGGCTCCTAGGACACCTCAACAAAATAGAGTTGTTGAGAGAAAGAATAGGGTCCTTCAAGAGATGGCCCGTGTGATGTTGCTTAGCAACAATGTCCCTAGGAACCTATGGGCCGAAGCCGTTAATAAGGCTTGCTATATAGGGAATCGTGTTTTCCTGAGGCCCGGATCTAGAAACACCTCCTATGAGTTATGGAAGGGTAGGAAGCCAAATGTTAGCTACTTCCACACATTTGGAAGCAAATGCTACATTTTAAATGACCGTGATCAACTTGGCAAGTTTGATGCTAAGAGTGATGAGGGTATCTTTATTGGTTATTCCTTGAATAGTAGAGCCTATAGAGTTTTCAACTTGAAGACTCGAACCGTCATGGAATCATTGAATGTTGTCATTGATGATACAAGGCTAAAGTCTAATGACCATGAGGAGGAGGAAGTTTTAGATGATGACTCTCCTTTGGAGAGGGTTGTGGTGACTCCCAATGTTGGGACGTCCAATGACAATAATGAGGTCACACAACCTATTACTAGAGTCCCTCTCTTGGACTCTAATGAACCCGCTCCATGGGTTAGAAGACTCCATAACAAAGATGATGTTATTGGAGATGTGAATGAGGGTGTTAGGATTAGGCGTCAAATAGCTAATCTCATTAGCTTTACATGCTACACCTCTCAAATTGAACCCAAAAAGGTTGATGAAGCCTTGAATGATGAATTTTGGGTTCTTGCCATGCAAGAATAGCTAAACCAATTCGAAAGGAATGAGGTTTGGACTCTTGTTCCTAGGCCTAAAAGCACTAATGTGATAGGCACTAAGTGGATTTATAGGAACAAATCTGATGAGGATGGCAACATAGTGCGGAACAAGGCTAGACTTGTAGCACAAGGGAGCTCTCAAATTGAGGGTATCGACTTTGAGGAGACTTTTGCTCCCGTTGCCCGTTTAGAGTCCATTAGGCTTCTCTTGTCCATCTCTTGTGTGCACAAGTTCAAATTACACCAAATGGACGTTAATAGTGCCTTCCTCAATGGCTTCTTGCAAGAGGAAGTGTTTGTTGAACAACCCAAGGGGTTTGTGGATGCACACCACCCCAACCATGTCTATTGCCTCAAGAAGGCGCTATATGGGTTGAAACAAGCACCGAGGGCTTGGTATGAGTGCCTCACTCAATTTCTTGTTGACAATAACTACACAAGGGGTAGTGTTGACAAGACACTTTTCATCAAGAAAGACAATGATGAGCTTTTCATAGCTCAAATCTATGTTGATGATATAGTGTTTGGCTCCACCAACAAAACCAAGGTTCAAATTTTTGTTGATGTCATGTCTCATGAATTTGAGATGAGTCTTGTTGGTGAGCTTAGTTACTTCCTAGGTTTGCAAATTAGGCAATTAAATGATGGGATTTTCATAACCCAAGCCAAATATGCCAAAAACCTAGTGAAGAAGTTTGGTCTTGAAAAAGCTAAACATTGTGATACACCCATGAGTACCACTTTGAAGCTTAGCAAGGATGCTAGTGGTAAAAATGTGGAACAAACTCTATATCTGGGCATGATAGGTAGCTTGCTTTATTTGACCACTAGTAGGCCCGATATATCCTTTAGTGTGGGTGTGTGTGCTAGGTACCAAGCGGATCCCAAGGAGTCCCATCTCTCTTCTGTAAAGAGAATCATTCGCTATGTGAATGAGACATCCAACTATAGGATTTGGTATTAGTTTGACACTAATGCTAGTCTTGTAGGCTTTAGTAATGCGGATTGGGCAGGAAATTGTGATGATAGGAAAAGCACATCAGGCGGTTTCTTCTTCCTAGGCAACAACTTGGTGTCTTGGTTTTGCAAGACGCAAAACTCGATTTCCTTGTCCACGGCCGAGGCCGAGTACATAGCCGCGGGGAGTGGATGCACACAACTCCTATGGATGAAGCAAATGCTAGTAGACTACGGATTCAACCAAGGTACACTCACTCTCTTTTGTTATAATATGAGTGCCATAAATATTTCCAAGAATCCGGTTCAACATTCTAGAACTAAGCATATTGACATCCGTCATCATTTCATTAGAGAGCTTGTTGAAAATAAATGCATAGTACTTGAACATGTAGGTACTAATGATCAACTTGCGGACCTATTTACTAAACCCTTAGATGCTACTCGATTTAAAACACTAAGTAGATCTATTGGTATATGTGTTGTGGAGTGATGAGTTTTGTGATTGACCCCATATGGGGAACTCAAGCAAAGAGAGCTATTTTGCATTCTTGAAACTTGCAAAAAATTTGAAATATCTTATGCCTCTTCTTTTAATTGCTTGAGTAAGCTTGGTTGCACATATGTATATATGTTTTCAATTCTATAAGTGTGAACCTTGGTTGTTTACAATCCATGTCATATTTATGTTCAAACATGCATTTTTGGACTAGGAGATGTATATAGGAAGTATGATTTGAATGACCTATGGTTATCTCCATGACATGATGATTCTTTAATAACATACAAATGTCAAATGAAAAAGCATGAAATTCATATAACATGCTCACATAAAAAGCATGAATTGATGATTGCATATTCTTAAAATGCAAACTTGTGTGAAAACTTATGAGACTCAAAATGAATAAAGGATCTTGTATCCGTTCAAAGGAATTTATATTCCAAATGTCTCTTTTTCTTTATTGGTTGAACATGGCTACTATCATACAGATATCTTATCCGGAAAAATCGAATAGGGTGCAAAGTTGCTCATGCCATGTTTCGCTTATAAAGTTGGATATAGTTGCTCTTAAATTGAAATCAATATATTCTATATCCTTGCTTTACTCATGACATTGGTGAAATTGGTTTGAATTCTTATTAGAAACCTTTGTCATTTGCTTTGCCAAATACCATTGTATTTTGGACTTGAATGCTACATGTCTTGTATGCAAAGCATGTTTGATTCACACATTTTCTCAAATAAATCTCCTTGTTTCTCTCCAATTACTTGAGATGCATAAAGTGACTTATATTGATTATGCAAATATCTTGCATGCTACTATCTCTCATTGCTATGAGTGACCCGGTTGGGGACTACTCCTTTACCTATATCATGACAAAAAGGGGGAGTAGGATATGGTAAGGGGAGTTGCAAATTATAGTGGCAATTGTGCTTGTTGGGGAGAATATACATTGAGGGGGAGTAACCCGTTGAGGGGGAGCATTGCATACACATACATTGCATAATGTTGTACCTAATATTTTACAAATGCAAATGCTTGTTTTTGTTCTCTCACTTGATTAATCTCACTTCTTACTTGAATTGGAAATGTTAGAAACTTTATTTTCAGGGATTGACTATTCTACAAGAGGTTGAAGACTTCTAGTTGCATTTTCTTATCTCTTTGTAATGTAGAATATCATTGTAGTCCCGTAGTTTCTATTTCTTTGTGAGGAATCAATGTGAGTGGTGGTTTTTTCACGAAATAGCCAAAGGGGGAGATTGTAAGGTTCCCATTTGTTGATTGGCTCATTTCGTGGTCAAACCACATGTTGGGGTTCTTTGTAAGGGTAGCTTAAGTATTGGTTTTATAGTTCGAAGCCCTTTTGAAGACCTCGTGTTGATAAGCACCAAAGGTAAATTTCTATGTGCTTACTTGTCTTGAAGAGATAGTTGCACACACTCACAACTCATGCATATGTTTAATCCTTGTATGCTCTGTTTATTTGTGTTATGCATTAATGCTAATTTTCATCTCTTCTTGCATGTTAGTTTGATTGCTTATTGCATTGCCCATTGTCTTGTCTTGCATAACCTTGGATTTCATGCATTGCAAAGGGCACTGTTCAAATCGCTATTCTGAACAGCGCCCACAAGACCTGATGCAAAATTGGCGTTTTTAATGCATCAGGTCTGATGCATTTTGGATGGGCGCTATACGAGCGCTGTTCGTACAGCGCCTGATCTAGACCTGATTGCAATTGTGTTTTAAATGCATCAGGTCTGATGCATTTTGAGTGGGCGCTGTACGAGCGCTGTTCGTACAGCGCCACTCTGTTTTCCCGAGAGAACAGAGTTGGGGCGCTGTACGTACAGTGCCCAAGGCAAATATGAGGCCAACTTATCAAAACGACCACACCTTGATTTGGCCCCATATATATATGCCACTTTGACTTTAGGTCAAAAAAAAAAAAAAGTTCATATTCAGATTTCATACTTAGGATATTTTTCAAGAGAAGAAAAAATTCCAAGAACTCAAATTTTATTCACTCAAACACTTTTTCATGATCATCAATCATCATCTAGCATCATCCTAGATCATCTAGATGTCTCTTTGCATGGATTCTTCATCACACTTTGCTTGGTAAGCTTTTCACTAATATTTTACATATTTTGTGTTTTTCTTAACAAGCAATCTCAATTAATTACTTGTATGTTACTTGTATATCTTTTGATACAAGATTGAGATTAGTGTGTTGTATGTTTGAGAAGTTGTATTGTGATAGCTAATTAGGTTTTGTGCTTAAATCTTGATTAGCTAAACTATTTGATTGAACATGTCATTTAGTTTTTAATATCTAGGATTGTTCTAATTGCATATTAATCATCTTAGATAAGCATATAGGGTTTCCCTTGCTCTATGTTGCATTTGGATATTCATATATTCACTTAGGGTGTTATTCTCTTCATTGAGAAAGTAAGTCTTGTGTGTAGCTTTCGGGATTAGGTTGCTTAGATCATAAGCAAATCGGACTAGGTTCACTCATACCGGGATTAGGTAGGTGTGTGATTACTTCTGGGATTAGGTTGTAATCGTTTTACACATTTAGTGGATTCGAGGTTCGAGTGTGGCTTACTTACTAGCCCGTGGTTTTTCCCGTGAGGGTTTCCACGTAAAAATCAAGTGTTATTTAATTTCCGCATTTTTTACTTGATTTATTGCTTTATCTATTTAGGGGTAATTTCGTAATTTTGACTAACACGAAAAATTGGGTAAAAAGCTTAAAATCTATTCACCCCCCCCCCCCTCTAGATAGTTTTATACACACCGTGCTATAATTTATTTCAATTATCGTATATAATTAGTGTTCTATTTATTATGGCATCTCTTTTATTACTTGATTGTTCTTAGATTGAATTCTAATATTCAATATAGAGATTGTTGTGTTGATTTGATTGAGTGTTGTTTTGTGATAGATATCTAGGTTTCTATAATCTATGATTATCTAAGCAAATTGACATTATTTAGCTTTAATATCTAGGATTGTTCTAATTGCAAATTCATCATCTTAGATAAGCATATATGGTTTCCCTTGCTCTATGTTGCATTTGAATATTCATATATTCACTTAGGGTGTTAATATCTTTTTAGAGAATTAAGTCTTGTGTTGTGACCGGGATTAGGTTGCTTAATTCGCAAGCAATCGGACTAGGTTCGCCTATACCGGGATTAGGTAGGTGTGTGATTACTTCCGGGATTAGGTTGTAATTTCATCACATTTAGTGGATTCGAGATTCGAGTGTGGCTCACTTAACAGCCCGTGGTTTTTCCCGTGAGGGTTTCCATGTAAATATCAAGTGTTATTTTAATTTCCACACAATATTACACTTGCTACATTTTATTGACTATTATGGGTATTTTCGTAATCTTGTCCTTAAACGAAAATTGGGTAAAATTAGTTAAAATCTATTTACCCTCCCTCTAGATTAATAGTTTACACATCGTGAGAACTTTCAATCTCAATAGGCTCTAAATATAAAATTAATTGTGCTAATCCTAAATATAATCAACTAAAAAGTCCTAGCATATATAAAGGCTATCAATCATCAAAATGAAATCAGTTAAAACACAAATAGCCCTAGAATATAAGCTAGTCACAATACAACTCTCAAACATGTGAAATCATAGATTTAAGAAAACCTAGATCTACTACAACAGTTTATTACATTTCTTGACAGTTAAAAAACTGTCAAGCTAGTCACCACCGTCTGGCAACCACCGCCGCTCCCGGCGACCCACTTATGATAATATTGACAATTTAATTTTCATTATTAGGAATCAAACTTAAAACCTTAAGTCAAAAGTTGTAAGCCTTTACCACTTGACTACAAGATTTGATGTGTTATTAATTGAACAATATTTATATATAACCTATATGAGTTGTTAAAAATAAAAACAAATAAAAAACTTGTTAGATAAATTTAAATTTATTCAACTAATCAAAATTCGAATTTCTACGACAGACATATATTAAAAATATTTATTGAAACTTTTAATAAAATTCTATTTTTTAAAACATATATAGTCGAGTTATTGGTCTATACTTTATGGTCATGTTTGGTTACATGGTGGAATGATAATTGGAATTGTAATGGGAATGAGAATGGGAATGGAAAGGAAAGGAAAACTAAGTTTTTTGTTTGGTTGAAACTTTAGAATTAGTCTCTGAATCAGTATTATTTTGTTTGGTTAACAACAGAATTGAATGGAGTTAACGGTATTTTGACCAAAATACCCCTAATTATAAAACATTCATAATATATAATATAAAATACATATATATTATATATAATACATATAATAATAATATATATAATATAATATAATATAATATATATAATATATATATATATTAAATTATACAATATATATAATAATATATTTATATAATATATATTATTTAATATAATAATATATGAGGGTTGTCTTTAGCACTCAAATAAAAGCTCTCTGGCGGGTTTCTATCATCACGGTTTTCTGGGTGGTGTGGTTCCTCCGGAATCAAGCTACCTTTGAGGGTGGCAAGCCTGTTTTTACCGATGCTCTTTCCTTGATTTGGCGTTCCGTTCGCGAGGCAGACTCCCTTCAGTTTGGCACTATGAAGAATTCAGTGGATGAGCTTCAGACTCTTCAACGGCTTCATATCTCTGGTCGTCCTCCCAAGGCTCCTCGCATTTTAGAGATTAATTGGCGCCCTCCCCCGCCGGGCTGTCTTAAGGTTAACACGGACGGGGCTGCTTTTGGTAGTCCGGGTCTTGCTGGTTGTGCAGGGGTTTTTCGCACATGCAGGGGTTTCGTTAAAGGTTGTTTTGCTATTCCTCTTGGTGTCTGCTTTGCTTTTGAGGCTGAATTGGCTACTGCCGTTTACGCTGTTGATTATGCTTAGACTTTTGGCCGGCGTCGGTTATGGTTGGCGCCCCACTTGGAATAGGTGTTTGAGCTTAATCTCTCAAATGGATTTTACTGTCACTCATATCTTTCGGGAAGGTAACCAAGTTGCAGATAGTTTAGCTTCTAGGAGCCCCAATATCGTCTCTCCTACTTGGTGGTGGACCGCTCCAAGTTTTTGCAGCTCTTTTATTTTCAATGATTTTTGTTGCAGACCTTCTTTTAGGTTCTATTAATCTGTTTTCTTTTTTTGTTTTCCATTCTCTTTTGTTCTTTTTCTTTTTTGTTTAATAAAATGTTGGGCTGGACCCCAACAACCTTATCAAAAAAAAAATATATAATATATTATATATATGTATATTATATTATTATATTATATATGTTTATATATCGTTATATATATTATAATTATACAATATATAATAATAATATATATAATAATATAATATATAGTACATATATATAATATATATTTATATATCATTAATATAATATATAATAATAATACATTATTTTTGGAAAGGAGAGTATTTTTGGAATGGAGTTGGGGCATATGGTATTTATGGAATATAAATTTTAGTTTGGAATGGAATAGGCATTCCATTGGTTTTTGTATGGAATGCCCATTCCACCAAAATGGTGGAATCCTCATTCCATTGCATTTTAACAAACCAAATGAATGTAATGGCTTTTTTTTCCATTCCATGCAACCAAACATAACCTATAGGAGACTCGTGACATCAATTGTAATAAGCATTATTTGGAATACAACTCTCACTACAGGGAAGATATTTCTCAACATGCATCTTGCAATTTAATGAACAAATGTAAGACTCAGATTACTAGTTTATATAGGTAATTGAATTATTAACGTGTCTCTTAGTATGAAACAAGAGGGGTGCAAAATAAATAAAAAATTTCTTAAAAATTATTTTTTTGATATTTTTAAAAGCAAATGATTTAAAAGTAAATTTATTAAATTTAAAATTTTACTTATCCAATATCGGTTTGCCCAAAAACCGATATCTTACTGTAAAATAAATTCATATCGGGATTTTGTTTGGTGTATAAAATAGGAAGTAAAAGTTTAAAAAAATTATTAAAGATAAATAAAAAATTTGAAAAAACTGTTAAGAAAAATGTCTTTCTTGACAGTTTTTTTGTTGACAGTTCTCAAAAACTGTCAAGAATTGCAAGTTCTTGACAGTTTGCAATTCTTGACAGTTTTTGAGAACTGTAAAGAAAAAACTGTCAAGAAAGGCTGTTTTTCTTGTAGTGATCACTATCAAGTCTCTAATTAGACAAATCTAGGTTACAATTGAAGCTCTATCTCTTACCAACATTATTTCAATTAACATACACTAAAATGAGAAGAAGATCCAAGGTAATTGAACATTTAAAAGTTTAGAATCAAAAGATTATCAAATACCTTGTAGAAAAACATGTAGTCACAAATTTGATGATAAAACACCCAGATAAACTTGAACAAAAGACTTCAAAGTTGCTTGGAGATGATAGAGGACTTCAATAAGAAACTTCTTTTTTTTGAATCACTCAATTTCTACAAGAAATGAGAGAGATATGGTGATTTGAAGTTGAGGGAAAAGTTTGAAAAATGTCTGCACTTGATCTTCTTCAAATGAAAAAATGAGAGGAAAAGGAAATTTAAAGGAGGGAAATGACATGGAGAGGAGGGCCCCACGGCTAGCCACATTGGCCACGCCACATGGGCACCCCTTGGAGAGCATGTGGCCTCCACGGGGGCAAAGCTTTTTTCTTCTCGTGGAGGGTGCATGGCCACCACGAAAAAGGGGGTCAAGTGGCAATTTGCCACCTATCTCTTCTCTCGCGCTCCTTTCATGTTCTTCGACCATTTTTCGACCTCCGAACTCTGAATTTGATTCCGTTTTCGGATTACGAACAACAAATTTCTCATGCATATGGACGACTATGAAACTTTGACAAAAAAAACTTGAAATTCGACTTGATACACAAGGACGAAAACCATGCACGTTAAACACATGGAAAGTTTCGTAACTTCCAACTCAGAACTCAAAAACTTATAAATGAGTAAGCAAAACGTTTAGAACTCAATTAGGAACAATATGAGACCATATCCAAGTCCAATATCAATAAAACACAAAAAAAAAATAAAAAAATACAAGAACACATATGTATGCCATTTCCTAGAGATAGTCCTAGAGCATGCATTTTTACAAAATTTATCAATTTAAATCTAATGCTTATGCATACAATAACATGTGTGTGAATTCCCAATTTTCGCGTTAAGTCAAGTTCACGAAAATACCCCAATCTAGTCAAACAATATAGCAAGTGTAATATAGTGCGGAATGTAAATAACACTTGATATTTACGTGGAAACCCTCACGGGAAAAACCACGGGCTAATAAGTGCGCCACACTCGAACCTCGAATCCACTAAATGTGCTAAGATTACAACCTAATCCTGGTATATAATCACACACCTACCTAATCCCGGTATAAGTGGACCTAGTCCAATTGCTTGCGATTTAAGCAACCTAATCCCGGTCACAACACAAGACTTAGTTCTCTAAGAAGAGATAATACAACCTATGTGAATATATATGAATATCCAAAATGCAAAGTAGAGCTAGGGAACCCTATATGCTTATCTAGGATAATAATATGTCAATAAAAATAATCTTAGATATCAAGAGCTAAATGACATGTCATAAAGCTTAACTAATCATAGATTAAACAACTTAGATATAGCTATCAAAATACAACACTCAATCATGTCAACACAACAATCTCTATTTTGTATCTAGAATATATTATAAGAACATACAAATAATATAAGAGATGTTAATGATAAATAAAACACTAATTATGTAAGATAGTAGTGAAGAACTTACCAAAGAGTGTGTGTTGACCAAAACCCATGCAAGCAAGCATCCTAACTATGCTAGAAAAAGCTAGATGATATTTTGATGCATATGAGAATGGTTTTTTAGTGTTAAAAATGTGTTCTTGATTTGATTTTCTCTCAAATGTCTCTCTTTGAAGTTTAGGGTTCTTAGAGTTAAAAAACTTTATTCAGAGAATGAGAAAGTGTGATATTTATAGACATCAAGAACAGAGCATGTGAAAAGACAAGTTTGCCAGTAAAAACGCACGATTGGCGGTTTCAATGAGAAAGTGTGATATTTATAGACATCAAGAACAGAGCATGTGAAAAGATAAGTTTGCCCTTAAAAATGCAAGATCTGCGGTTTCAATCGGTGGCTAGGCCGCTATTCACAACCGCCGAATTGAGCCTGAGAAGCACAGAGCATCAATAGCGGTTTCATTTGGCGGTTTCGAAACCACCGATTAAACCGCATAAACAAACCCGAGATAAAAATCAATTAGGTATGAAACGGTAGTTTTGTTCGGCGGCCAGGCCGCCGATCAAACCGCCGATTCACCAAAAAAGGTGAAACCAAAAGAGAAGCCAAGGGCATTCTCCGTAGGTGATCTTCGCGCTAAACCAAGCACACATTTGTGCAAGCACGGACGTTTCGGAACATATTCATGAAACGAATTACATGACACAAAAGCACACAACAAAATACAACATCAAAGTGCAAGTGTGAAATGTGACATGTGAAGAGTATGCACACAAATGCAAGTATGCTAAGTGTGTGTGTGCAATCTAAATCTCTTCAACGAAAAACTTAGCACAAGAGAAATACCTTTAGAGTGCTTGTCAACCTTGAGGACTTGAGAGGGTCATTGAGCTTAATCATGAATCACCTAAGCTACCCTTACATTCAATCCCCAATATGTGGTTTGTCCATGAAATAAGCCAATCAAGATATGGGAATCCTTACAATCTCCCCCTTTGGCTATTTCGTGACAAAACCACCACTCACATTGATCCTCACAATCATAATTAAAGCTACGGGATAATAAAGACATTTTACATTACAAAGAGATATAAAGATGTAAGAAAAAACTTTAATTCTTCAATCTCTTATAGAACTATCAACCCTTCAAAACAAAATATTACACTTCCAAAGCAAGTGTATGTGAGATGATCAAGTGAAAATAAAACAAGCATTTGCATTTAAGAATTTAAGCACAACATCATGCAATGTATGTGTATGCAATGCTCCCCCTCAATGGGTTACTCCCCCTTAATGTATACTCCCCCCAACATGCACAATTGCCACTACAATTTGTAACTCCCCTTACCACATTCTACTCTCCCTTTTTGTCATGATATAGGCAAAGGAGTAGTCCCCAACCGGGTCACTTCTAGGCAAAGAGAGATAGTAGCATACAAGATATTTGCATAATCATATAAGTCACTTTATGCATCTCAATTAATTGGAGAGAAACAATGAGATTTATTTAAAGAAAATGTGTGAATCAAACATGCTTTACATACAAGACATGTAGCATTCAAGTCCAAAATACAATGGTATTAGGCAAAGCAAATGACAAAGGTTTCTAATAAGAATTCAAACCAATTTCACCATTGTCATGGGAGAAGCAAGGATATAGAGATTTTATTGTTTTCAATATAAGAACAACTATATCCAACTTTATAAGTGAAACATGGCATGAGTGACTTTGCACCCTATTTGATTTTTCCGAGAATGATACTGTAAGGATTCCCATATATTGATTGGCTTATTTCGTGGACAAACCACATGTTGGGGTTTATAATGTAAGGGTAGTTTAGGTAAGTGAGATGAATCAAATGAGAGTATAAACAAGCATTTGCATTCTAGAAATTTAAGAACAACAAACAACATCATGCAATGTTTGATGAATGCAATGCTTGATGAATGCAATGCTCCCCCTAAAAGGGTTACTCCCCCTCAATGTATTGTCTCCCCAACATGCACAATTGCTACCACAATTTGCAACTTTCCTTACCACCATTCTACTCCCCCTTTTTGTCATGATATAGGCAAAGGAGTAGTCCCCAACAGGGTCACTTAGCAAAGAGAGATAGTAGCATACTATATACATGCATAATCATATAATCCACTTTATGCAACTCAATCAATTGGAGAGAAACAAGGAGATTTATTTAAAATAAATGTGTGAATCAAAACATGCTTTGCATACAAGACATGTAGCATTTAAGTCCAAAATACAATGGTATTTGGCAAAGCAAGCGACAAAGGTTTCTAAAAAGAATTCAAATCAATTTCACCAATGTCATGAGAGAAGCAAGGATATAGAGTATTCATTGATTTCAATTATATGAGCAACTATATCCATATTTATAAGCCAAACATGTCATGAGCAATATTGCACCCTATTTGATTTTTCCGGGAATGAAACCCGTATGATAGTAGACATGTTCAACAAATAAAGAAAGAGAGACAATTTGGAATATAAATTCCTTTGAACGGATACAAGATCCTTTATTCATTTAGAGTCTTATAAGCTTTTTCACACAAGTTTTGCATTTAAAAATTGCAATCATCAATTCATGCTTTTTGATTTGAGCATGTCATTTGAATTTCATGCTTTTCATATGTCATTAGCATGTTATAGAAACAACTCATGCTTTTCAATTTTTAAGCATGTCATAAAGAATCATCATGTCATGGAGATAACTATAGGTCATTCATATCATACTTCCTATGTAAATCTCCTAGTCCAAAAATGCATGTTTGAACATAAATATGACATGGATTGTAGACAAGCATGGTTCACACTTATTGAATTGAAAACATATATACATATGTGCAACCAAGCTTACTCAAGCAATCAACAAAGAAGCATAAGATTTTTCAAATATTTGCATGCAACAAGTATGCATAAGCTCTCTTTGCTTGAGTTCCCCATATGGGGGCAATTATCATCCTTCATCAATGAAGGTCATGAGGTCCTATGGACCTCCCAAGTCCATTTGACTTGGTTGAACCTATTTGAGACTTGTTAGTCTCATAGCAAGCGGGTTCATTTTTCCTTATCCACATAGATATGACATTTTTCTTCCTAGTGGACAATGGTTCAAGAGTACTAGAAATAATAGGATCATGAACATGAATATTTTCATTCCTATTTGCATGCATTCTAGCTCTTGTCATTCTCTTTTCAATCATGCATTTTATTCTACATAATTTAATGAAATGAAAGGAATTTGGTCTAATGTGACCATCAATACCACAAAAGTGACATGTAGGGATAAATTTAGAATTCATACCATGTCCTTGTGCATGCATAGGAGCCTTCCCATGACTTTGTGGTTGAGCGGGTTCACATCTTTGTTGTTGAACTGGTCTAGCTTGCTTCCTTGATCCATTTTGCATGATTGGCCTCTTTCCATTGAGAGTCATTTGTTAAGGAATGTTGACTTGGGAGACTCTAATGCGTTGAGCTTGAGGTTGTCTCCTTGGGGCTTCCTTCACATGTGCACTTCTTGAGCATTGTCCTAGATCAATTTTCTTCCTAGGAGTGTTCACCGGCGAGGCTTCTATCTTTCCCAAACTCTTGACAAAGATGGTCTTGGTTGGAGTAGTGATCTCCTTGCTTTCTTCATACCCAATACCTCTCTTGTCATAAGGGTTCTTTCCACTACCAAGAATGTGGTCAAGTTTCTTGGTGCTTGTAGTCATCCTAGTCAATGACTCTATAGCTTCATCAAGCTCTCTCTTCAACCCTTCTTCATTCCTCTTAGACAAAGCTAGCTCATCCCTTAGCTTGTCTTCAATCATCTTGGATGCCTCCACTTGTTTACTTAAGTGGTCATTGTGTGTTGAAAGTTCTAGATTTTCATCCTCTAAAATCTTCAATTTTCTATTGTTCTTCTTCAATGAACTTTCACACTTGACTATGAAGTCATGAACATCCATTTTCTCTACATTTACATTTGTAGAGTTAGATGAGGAGTCATCTACACTAGAGCTATCTCCTCCACTCTCCATCTCACCTATGGAGTCATTTCCCTCATTTAGACCTTCACCTTGGTCTCTTGAGTCAATGAGAGCCATATCCCAATGAGTAGCTTCACCTATCACCTCTAGAGCTACTTCTTCATCTTTTTCTTCTATGGGATCACTAGTCAAGGCTTTCTTACCAACAACTTTATCTTCTACACAAGTGGCCTCAAATGCCGTGTAGTCAATGGTAAGCTCATCATCACTTGATGACTTGTCTCCCTCTCCGGAGTCATCACTTTCGCTCCACGTGGCGGCCATCACTTTTGCCATCTTGTTCTTCAAATTCCCACAATCGAGTGAGATGTGTCCTATACCGCCACACTCAAAGTATTGGACCCCTTTCTTTTCACTCTTCTCTTGCCTAGGCTCAAAACTCTTGAAGGGAGCCTTTTTCTTCAAGTCTTGGCCTTTGGATCCAAAGCCTTTCTTCTCGAACTTGATGAATTTCTTGAATCTTATAAGCAACAATGCCGTGTCTTCGTCCGAGTCACCTTTTTCCTCCTTCACTACCTTGAAAGCTTTCAAAGCAATTCCTTTTTGCTTTTTAGGAGGTGAAATACTAGGAGCCTTCCTAGATTCATAGGCGAGGAGTCTTCCAATAACCTCGCTCAGCTTCATATCCTTATATGTGCTATTCTCCTCTAAAGCCGTCACTTTTGCTTCAAACCTAGCGGGGAGAGACCTCATAATTTTCTGCTTAACTCTCCTATCCGAATAAGGATCACCGAGTTGATGGCTTTGATTCACAATATCTATCAACTTGACTTCAAAGTGATTGAAGCACTCGTCCTCCTCCATCTTAAGCAACTCAAATTGCGTTTGAAGGACTTGTAGCTTGGAATCCTTAACCACATCGGTTCCTTCGTGTGCAACCTCTAGGATATCCCATGCCTCCTTGGCTATCCTAGTGTTCTGAATCAGTTTGTACTGATTTTCATCCACTGCACATAGAAGAGCATGCCATGCCTTCCTATTCCATTTTGAAGTCTCAAACTCTTCAGGTGACCACTGAGCCTTAGGCTTGAGTACTTCTTCTCCACCACCCATGGGAGTCATCATAGGAGGTGCATACCCATCTTCAATAGCCATCCATGCCCTATCATGGATTTGGCACACGTACGCTTCCATCTTGCCTTTCCATGAGGCATAATTCACACCGGTGAGGAGAGGAGGCCGTATGCTTGAAGCACCCTCATGGTTGCCACCGTATCCACTCATTGTAACAAATGAATGTAATGTATGCAAAATGTATGAATGAGCAAAAATCACACAAATGCACAACACACCTAAAATGAGCTAGGATCACCTAAATATATCTAGGAACCCGCTCTGATACCAATTGAAAGTAATTACAATAATGCTCGGTGTGTTCGATATATATATCTAGAGGGGGGGTGAATAGATTTTAACTATTATTACCCGATTTTCGCATGCAAGTCAATTTTATGAAAATGCCCCTACTAGTCAAAAATACAAGCAAGTGATGTATATGTGGAAACCTAACCACTGGGAAAAACCACGGGCTGTTTAGTGCGCCACACTCGGACCTCGAAATCCACTAATCGAAATGGAGTTTACAACCTATGTAGACCTCGTCTAACACTCCGATCAATAACCCCCCACTTCTACCACTCGGGCCTTTAAAAGTGGCTCTAGTCCTAATTGCTTGAGGCCTAAGCAATCTTTATACATACAAATGCACCTTTTATTTTCGGTGCTTGTGTTCAATTTTCGAGTGAATTCTTGTATTTTATGGCTCGATTTTGTTTATATAGGCACTTTTGGGATTATGGGCTTATCAACGAAGAAACTCAGTGTTTTTGGACTAAAGGTGACAAAAGGGAAGCTTTTAGGTGTAGAATTTACAGAAGAAGAAGCAATCGGCAGTTCCATTCGGTGGCTTGGCCACCGTTTGAAACCGCCATTTTGTTCCAGAGGCACCAGTGCAATTCAGCGGCCATAATTCAGTCACTGTTCCAACCGCCGATCCATTCCAGTAACTCCAATTTCCATTCAGCGGCCTGGCCGTCAATTATGTGACACGTCAGCAGCACCGGGATTTCAACCCTATCTTTTGGGACCACATATAAATACCTCCCGTTTATCCTTCTCTAAAAAATTCCCCACCATTCTTGAACCCTAACCTCTCTCTAACCTCTCTCTAACCTTCCATTAAATCAAATCTCCACCATTAATCAATTCCACCAACATCCTTTCATCTCATCTTGGAAATGTATTGAAGAGAGAAGAAGAGATTCACCAAGGTCAAGGGAATCTCAAGCACATCAAGGAACAAAAAGACTTGTGAAGGCTTTCATGGGTTTTCTCTACAACTTTGCTCTCTTTATTTATATTTCCATTATGTGTAACTAAACCCTCATATTGGGGAATTGATGAGACAACTTATGTGATAATCCCATGTATTTGAGCTAGTCATATATTATATAAATCCTCTCTTGGTATATTCTATTTTCATTGCTTTGAAGTTGTCATTTTACTTTACTAAGTTAATATTGGGGCTCAATTTAGCTTGGTTGTAAGGTGGTTCACATATGAAGGTTGTGGTTTAGAGTTAGAATGGCTTTCAACTCACTCTCCAAAATTTAGCATCCATGAAATTGAATATATGTGATTTGAATGTTTTATATTGTACAAGACCTTAAATTTGTTCTTGAGTATCTTGTTTGGGTAAATACTTGTAGTGGGGTTCACTTAAGTAGGAGCTTGAACTTATATTCTTGCCAAAATTCATAGTAGGGCTTACTTGAGTCAAGGTTTGAATTTGCATAGTAATAAGTTAAATCAATTTAAGAATAAACCTTGAGTTGGATTAAAGTGCATAATTGGGCTGGTTCATTACATTAGGAAATCTTTTAGTTGTCAACTCAATTCCCGAATATCCATCATCATATGTCACACCTATCATTTTCATTACGTGTTTTAGATTGCTTAATTTAATTTAGTTTAATTGTTAAAACAATTTCCAAACCAAAAATGAATTTTACTTTTCCGCATTTAGATTAGTGTACATAGTTTAGTTATAGCCAAATATCCTCCCTTTCCCTGAGGAACGATCCTGCTTGCCATTATACAACTCATTCGATTTGTGTATTCCAAGTGTGGAATTTTGGTACTTGCAAAAGTCCGATCAAAATTTGGAGTCACTGCCGGGGATCGGCAGCGTTATATTTGGCTATTCTAGCTTAGGATATAGTTTAGTACTTTAATTGTGTTATTTTTACCTTTTTACTTCTTGGTAGTTTTTGTTTTTGGTGTTTCAGGTTTGCTAGTGTATGCACGGGCGTCGTTCTAGGGAAGGTATTCTGTTTCCCTTCAACGATCGCATTAATCAAGTTGGAAGACTAGCAAGAGCCGCTGAAAGGGCACGGTTGAATATGGAAGACGAAAGAGAAAACCAAAACCCACCCAATGCTCCACCCCCACCAATGAATATCCCACCAAATATACAACCCCCACAAATGGACATCCCTCCAAGACAGCTCACCATGGGGCAATATTCAAGACCTATCATTGGAAGCCAACCACCGTCCATTGTTCTTGATGAGCTCACGAAGTCATATGAGCTCAAGACCATGCACATTAGTCAACTACCATCCTTCTATGGAAAGACACATGAAGATTGCTTACAATTCATGAAAGATCTTAGTGAGGTGGTGGAGACCTTCCCCTTTACATCAAGGATGGGTACACTCTCAAGGGAACAAATACTAATGAGGTGCTTCTCAACTTGTTTGAAGGACAACGTAAAAAAATGGCTAAATAGTCAACGGCCCGGATCTCTTACATCATGGGATGCAGTGTGTGAATCATTCTTCAACCGATTCTTTCCGTCAAACAAGAAGAGAGAGTTACGGATGCAAATTACGGGGTTTCAAGAAGAGAGTGGTGACTTATTTCATGAAACATGGGAAAGATTCCAATCCTTGCTAGCACAACTTCCTCCCCACATGCTCCCCGATGAATACAAGGTCTCCTCATTTCAAGAAGGTGTTAGGATTATGCTTAATAGCAAGAGTGTAATATTGTTTTTGACAATATTTTCATATTAATAAAGTGATTTCTAATTTAAACAAATCTTATAGAATTTATAGATTGAATATTATAATTGTCAAAAGTAAATAATCATAAGGTCAAAAGACTATGAGAAAAGAAGAATTTTTCGTACATCTGGATATGTATGAGGTAGACACAATTCTTTAGTTAGTCTTGAATAATGTTCACAACTTAAGTTAAAGGTTGGGCACCTTTATCTTGTTAAAGTTGTAGAATTCTTTTACTAGCATTTGAGTGGGATCAAATGTGTTATGATGAGTCTAAAATCATCGGAGAGTCTTCGAGTAAGAGAATCTAGTGCACTGGGTGCATTGAACTGGATCACAATGAAATACTTTATCTAGAACCGTCAATAGATAATAGTCTTTTCATTATCAGGACAATCGGAGAGTCTATCTTAATCCTGAGATAAATGATGGACTTATGGTTGCAAGTGGTATCATTTGAGTTATCAATGAGTACGATTATATAGCATAGTCTATCCTCAATAGTTTGGTGGTATTCATTTATTAATCGATAGAGGACTTCATTTATAGATATGGACATCGTGGCTCCATTTATCGAACGAGAGTAGAATATCATCATATGGATGTTTTGAGGTATTGGATATTGAATATTAACGTTAAGTTTTCGATAGAGTCTATTGAAACATGGCTTCTGGACAAGTCAAAATATCCAAGTTCAAAATGTGGTCATATGAGTAAATATGGTAACTTAGAGAGCTATAGGCGGTCTATGAGCTCTTGGCGATTATTGATATTCATCACGAGGATACACCATCTCCAATAAGATTGTCTAGGGTACGAATGAGAAATATTTACTTATTCTATCTTTATTTAAGAGTTCAATTTTAGCTCTTTAGTGGAAAGAGTTAAAATTAATAGATCGGACCTAAGTGAATCATTTGTTGATTGTGATTAGGTTATGTCTATTGAAGCTTAAATTTAGATAGCCCGCCAAGATCCCCAATCCACACGGACTTGCATGGATCATTTGATATATTCTACCGGACCAATTTATGGGTCAATCTAGAATTGTATTTAATATATTAGGAATATAATTTGCACATTATTTATTTAATGGGCTGATCAATTATATTAATATATTAATGAAAGGCATGTGGGCTTGTTTCTTTTAGTAAGAATGGGTCTGGTTCACATGTAGGCTTTTTGATTAAAGTCTAATGGATTTAATAAAATAGAAAAACAATATATAGGTATATTAATATATATGGCACATGTCCGAGATATATATATGATATTATATTGTTTTATTTTTATTATTTGATTAAATGGAAATTAATTAATTGATTAATTAATTATTTAATTAAATATCAAAATTTTTTTCTGACTAGGAAATATGTTTCTTAGTAGTATACTATTGTGGTAGTATAAATAAAATAAAAGACTTTATTTGGTAAGTAGATAAATAAGGGATTTATTTATCTAGTCAAATAAGGAAGTCTTTTATATAGTCACAAATACATTAAAGAGTTGGATTAGGGTTTGGAATTCTAAAGAAACCTACCTAGGGTTAGGATTTAGGTTAAAAGACAAAAATCCTATTTTTTGGTCGAATATTTCGGTCACCCTAAACTTTATATGTCAAGTAGAATTCGTGCACTACATATATAATATATTGTGCAAGATTATCGTACTAGATATATATTATATATGGTGCACGGTAATTGCACTAGAAATATATAATATATTGTGCATAAGATATATATAATATATTGCACTAGATATATATAATATATTGTGCACGGTCATTGTATGATATATATTTGAGGGCAATAAGATTTGGAAAACCCTAGAGTTCTTGCTTAAGAGAATATTTTTTTTTTGCTTGAGAAAAATAGAATCCAACTCTTAGACTAGTGTGATTTTCGGCCAAGAGGAATAGAGAGAAAAGTTTGTTCTTATTTCGATAGTGCACTATTTACTTTTACATCAAAAGGTTTTGTGTACAATTTCGAATAAGGTTCACGCGAGTTTCAATCTAAAGATTGCGAATTCAAAAGTGACCGGAACATTCTTTGTTGTCTCTTGGAACTTGTTGTGACTAACGAAAAAGAAAAAGAAAAAGTTTTGTTAATCCATCCTCAGGTACACAATTCAAAGAGAAGGGAGACCATGCTCCTAGGTGATTCACGTTCGTGATTAGATTGGAAGATCTTGTGGATTACCATCGACGCAATGTCAATCGGATCACGCGATAAATGTATGATATCTTTAGAATTATATGTTAATTAATTAGAGGGTTAAGGTTCAAATTATGGAAAAATTTTAAACTATACTAAACTCTATTTTAGTCTCATCGTATTTTTCCCTACAATTGGTATCAGAGCCAGGTTGTACCCTTTGATTAATTAACGTATATATACGTGAATCTATTTCTTGTTATTGTGATTATGCATGTTTTAGAAAGAGATGGCACTCTAGGTATTCTCATATATAATTACATGTTGAATGTATGGATTTATATATGTTGTTATAAAGTGAATTGTTGTTGCTCGATTTTGGTCATAGAATTTCAATGTATTTTTGTTTCGGAATTGTAACAAGAAGGGTGGCCTATTATCGTCACAAGTTCCTTCTTGATAGTTGCTTAAATTTTTTTTATTGTAATTAAATAGTGCAGTTTTTTTTTTTTTTTTTATGTATTAAAATATACTACAGTATTTTTTATTTTATTAGTGCAGTTTTTTATTGTATTAAAATACTGCAGTGATTAAAAAATATATATATATATTTGTTAAAAATATTTTGTAATACATTCAAGTATCGAAGATTCGAAGATTTGAAGAATGGAAGAAACCGGAACCTAGAACGAGCACCATACGCACCCTTGGAGTGGATTGGGCTGCGCATGGCAAGCCCATATAATGGTGGGCTGCGCACGGCAGCCCTAGTGTTCTCATGGGCTACGCACGGCAGCCCTTTGTGGGGTTGTGGGGTGTGCACGCCTATAGGAGGCAGCCGAGGGATGCGCGAGTGGACGATGGCCACTTGAAGACTTGTTCGTCAAGAAGGAAGATCTTGTATTCCTAACAATTGTAATTTACTTGCTTTTCTAGGATGGACCAAAATTGTGGCTATTTATTTTGTGTAAATATTACAATATTTGTTATTGTTTGATGACATGTCATATAGAATAGGAGTGCCACTCATATATCTCTTTTGGTATGAACATGCATTGAATGATTTAGGTATCTAAATTGACATCTAGATAACTTGGTAAATCATTCTATGGGATTTAATCACACGTCTTAAATAATTGAGTGGGAGAAGGTGTTTTGCAACACCTATGGCCTCCAAGGTTAGTTGAGCTTTATTATTTATTGGTAATCCCCCCAAGGGGCGTCCATGAGTGGAATTTAGCAACATACTTCCTTACAATGATAGACTAGACAATTAACTAAAACGAGATCTACTCCCCAATGAGGGATTTTCGTGAGAGAAAATATTGAGGGTCGATATCTTGGTAACACACTCAATGTGATTTTATTGATATCCTCCCAAGAGTTCTTGTCAATAAAATCACAAGGCTAAAATTGAAAACGCTGTCTGTTATGTTAACAATTAGGTGGGACCTAGTCCAACTAGTAAATGGTACATACTCCCAAAGGAGGCGTAACATTTATGGGTGTTTGATCACCGTTGAATTTTTATGATTGAGTTATTTATTTAAATCAAGATAAATATTCGAAAGTGCTTTATCATGATTATTTACTCATATATATTTTTGTTTTATTCAGAAATCATGACCCCATCACTTATGAACATCCTGAAAGATAACACTTTAACTGGAGATAATTATGTCACATGGAAAAGGAAAATTGGGTTGTTGCTGCAAGCTGAAAAGCATAAGTTTGTTCTGACTACTTCTAAAAACCACCTGCTCCCACTAATGAATCTAATGTGATGAAAAGAGACGAGTATGAGCAGTGGAAGACCTCGAAGAGATGGCTAAATGGCTACCATCTCCGACGTGTTGCAACAGCAGCATGAAAGAATGGGGTCTGCTGCTGATATGATAATGTCTCTAGAAGAGATTTGAAACAAATTATAGCACGGTGTGTATAAAACTATCTAGAGAGGGGGTGAATAGATTTTAAGCTTTTTACCCAATTTTTCGTGTTAGTCAAAATTACGAAATTACCGCTAAATAGATAAAGCAATAAATCAAGTATAAAATGCGGAAATTAAATAACACTTGATTTTTACGTGGAAACCCTCACGGGAAAAACCACGGGCTAGTAAGTAAGCCACACTCGAACCTCGAATCTACTAAATGTGTAAAACAATTACAACCTAATCCTGGAAGTAATCACACACCTACCTAATCCCGGTATGAGTGAACCTAGTCCGATTTGCTTGCGATCTAAGCAACCTAATCCCGGAAGCTACACATAAGACTTAATTTCTCAATGAAGAGAATAACACCCTAAGTGAATATATGAATATCCAAATGCAACATAGAGCAAGGGAAACCCTATATGCTTATCTAAGATGATTAATATGCAATTAGAACAATCCTAGATATTAAAAACTAAATGACATGTTCAATCAAATAGTTTAGCTAATCAAGATTTAAGCACAAAACCTAATTAGCTATCACAATACAACTTCTCAAACATACAACACACTAATCTCAATCTTGTATCAAAAGATATACAAATAACATACAAGTAATTAATTGAGATTGCTTGTTAAGGAAAACATAAAATATGTAAGATATTAGTGAAAAGCTTACCAAGCAAAGTGTGATGAAGAATCCATGCAAAGAGACATCTAGATGATCTAGGATGATGCTAGATGATGATTGATGATCATGAAAAAGTGTTTGAGTGAATAAAATTTGAGTTCTTGGAATTTTGTCTTCTCTTGAAAAATATCCTAAGTATGAAATCTGAATATGAACTCTCTTGATTGACCTAAAGTCAAAGTGGCATATATATATGGGGCAAAATCAAGGTGTAGTCGTTTTGATAAGTTGGCCTCATATTTGCCTTGGGCGTTGTACGTAGAGCGCCTCTTGTGCAGCGCCTGTACAGCGCCTCAACTCTGTTCTCTCGGGAAAACAGAGTGGCGCTGTACGAACAACGCTTCTGTACAGCGCTCGTACAACGCCCACTCAAAATGCATCAGACCTGATGCATTTAAAACACAATTGCAATCAGGTCTTGATCGGGCGCTGTATGAACAGCGCTTTTATACAGCGCTCGTACAGCGCCCATCCAAAATGCATCAGACCTGATGCATTAAAAAGACCATTTTTGCATCAGGTCTTGTGGGCGCTGTTTAGAACAGCGCTTTGTAGAGCGCTTTGAACAGCGCCCTTTGCAATGCATGAAATCCAACGTTATGTAAGACAAGACAAGACAATGGGCAATGCAATAAGCAATCAAACTAACATGCAAGAAGAGATGAAAATTAGCATTAATGCACAACTCAAATAAACACAACATACAAGGATTAAACATATGCATGAGTTGTGAGTGTGTGCAACTATCTCTTTAAGACAAGTAAGCACATAGAAATTTACCTTTGGTGCTTATCAACACGAAGTCTTCAAAAGGGCTTCGAACTATAAAACCAATACCTAAGCTACCCTTACAAAGAACCCCAACATGTGGTTTGACCACGAAATGAGCCAATCAACAAATGGGAACCTTACAATCTCCCCCTTTGGCTATTTTGTGACAAAACCACCACTCACATTGATTCCTCACAAAGAAATAGAAACTATGGGACTACAAAGATATTCTACATTATAAAGAGATAAGAAAATGCAACTTGAAGTCTTCAACCTCTTGTAGAATAGTCAATCCCTGAAAATAAAGTTTCTAACATTTCCAATACAAGTAAGAAGTGAGATTAATCAAGTGAGAACAAAAACAAGCATTTGCATTTGTAAAATATTAGGTACAACATTAAGCAATGTATGTGTATGCAATGCTCCCCCTCAACGGGTTACTCCCCCTCAATGTATATTCTCCCCAATAAGCACAATTGCCACTACAATTTGCAACTCCCCTTACCATATCCTACTCCCCCTTTTTGTCATGATATAGGCAAAGGAGTAGTCCCCAACCGGGTCACTCATAGCAACGAGAGATAGTAGCATGCAAGATATTTGCATAATCAACATAAGTCACTTTATGCATCTAAAGTAATTGGAGAGAAACAAAGAGATTTATTTGATAAAAAAAATGTGTGAATCAAACATGCTTTGCATACAAGACATGTAGCATTCAAGTCCAAAATACAATGGTATTTGGCAAAGCAAATGACAAAGGTTTCTAATAAGAATTCAAACCAATTTCACCAATGTCATGAGTAAAGCAAGGATATAGAATATGTTGATTTCAATTTAAGAGCAACTATATCCAACTTTATAAGCGAAACATGGCATGAGCAACTTTGCACCCTGTAAGGATTCCCGTTTTGTTGATTGGCTTATTTCGTGGTCAAACCACATGTTGGGGTTTTGAATGTAAGGGTAGTCTAAGTGTTTAGTGTTGAAGATCAAAGGCCCTTCCATGACCTCAAGATACAAGCACGCCAAAGGTATAATCTCTTGTGCTTGTTTTTCTTTGAAGAGATTTAGTAGCACACACTCACTTAGCATTCTTGCTATGATTGCATACTTGCTTATTTTTATGTGCATCTCTTCACATGTCACTTTACACACTAGCACTTTGGTTGATATATCTTGTTGTGTGTATATGTGCCTTATAATTCGTTTCCCGACATTGTTCGGAAACGTCCGCGCTTGCACTAATTAGTGCTTGGTTTCGCGCGAAGACCGCCTATGGAGAATGCCCTTGGCTTCTCCTTGGTTTTCACCATTGTTGGTGATCGGCGGTTATGATCGGCGGCCTGGCCGCCGAATGAAACCGCCGTTTCAGTCCAGATTGGTCTGAAGCAATTATGCGGTCCAGATCGGCGGTCACGACCGCCGTTCGAAACCGCCGTTCATACCTGATCGATTTTAATCTCTCGGGTTTGATTCGGCGGTTGTATCGGTGGTCACGAAACCGCCGAATGAAACCGCCGTTAATGCTCTGTTCTTCACGAGCTCAATTCGGCGGTCGTCATCGGCGGCCTGGCCGCAGATTGAAACCGCCGAACGGTGCGTTTCAGGGGCAGAATTGTCTTTTCACTTGCCCTGTTCTTGATGTCTATAAATATCACACTTTCTCATTATCTGAATCAGTTCTTTGACTCTTAAGAACCCTAATCTTCAAAGATAGATTTTGAGAGAAAATCAAATCAAGAACTCATCTTTAACCACTCAAATCAAACCCCTTTTGCATCAAATTTCATATTGCATCTCCTATGTCTATATAGAGTGCATCCATGTATGGGTTTGCATCATCACAACTTGCTTGGTAAGATTTTGATTAATTTCATCTTATTATAGTATTTTAAATACCAAGCCATCTCTTTTAAATTACTTGTATGTTTTAGATCATATGTTAAATACAAGAAAAGAGATTATTTGTGATGAATTAATTGAGTGTTGTTTTTGATAGATATCTAGGTTTTTATAATCTATGATCATCTATGCTATTTGACATGTCATTTAGCAATTGATATCTATGGTTGATTTAAATTGAATATATCATCATCCTAGATAAGCATTTAGAGTACCCTAGCTCTTATTGCATTTATTGAATATTCATATATATTCACATAGGGTTGTATTCTCTTCAAAGAGAAAGTAAGTCTTGTGTGTAGCATCCGGGATTAGGTTGCTTAGAACGCAAGCAAATTGGACTAGAGCCGCTGTAAAAGGCCCGCGTGGTAGATTAGAGGGTGCTCACGCCAAGAGTAGTGTATCAGGGGATATCACTAGGGATTGAACTAAGAGTGGCGATTGGTAGTGTCCATAGCCTGAGGTTATCTAGGGTGAGGGTCCGAGAATCACTTGAGGGTGTAACCGTCTTTTCATATAGTGGATTTCGAGGTCCGAGTGTGGCGCACTTAACAGCCCGTGGTTTTTCCCAGTGGTTGGGTTTTCCACGTATACATCAAGTGTCATTTACTATTTCCGCATCTTATTACACTTGTATGTTTTGTTGACTTGCTAGGGGTATTTTCGTAAAATTGACTTGCATGCGAAAATTGAGTAACAATTAGATAAAATCTATTCACCCCCCCTCTAGCTTTATATTGATAAACACGCCTCTAGGACTTTCAATTGGTATCAGAGCGGGTTCCTAGACATACATAGGTGATCCTAGCTCATTTTGGTGTGTTTTTGCATTTTGTATGTTTGTTTGATTTCTTCATACATTTTGCATTCTTCTCATTTGCATTCATTCAACGCAAACACTATGAGTGATTTTGTGAGAGAAGAAATTGACTCCATTGAGGAGATGCCTCTCTTACTAGAGAGATTTAGGAGATTTGTGAATTTAACCACCTCACCTCCTAAGAAGAAGTTGACCACCGCACCTTCTAAGAAGAAGAAGAAGAAAATTGCTTTGGAGACTTCGAAGCATGACAAGAAGGAGGGTATCTCAATTGAAGACATGGGACTCATTAACAAGCCAAACCAAGGAGTGTCTTCAAGAGAGGGGATTCAGTGCTACGAATGTGGAGGATTCGGGCATTTCTCCCCGGAGTGTGGAAACTTGAAGGATAGAAAAAAAGGGAAGGCGAAGGCCACCTTATAGGATAAATATGAAGATGACGAAAATCCTTCAAGTGATGAAGAACTTGCCATCATCTACACGGAATTTGGAGCCAAGAGTGTAGAAGTTGAAGAAGATGGCAAAGTTGCTTTTCCTTGTGATCCCCAAGAAGAACAAGGTATAGAAGTAGTTGGTGTAGCTACTCATAGGGATTTGGCTCTTTCCTCATCAAGAGAAAAATTTGATGATCTTGATGAAGGAGATGACTCCATTAGTGAAATGGAGATTAGAGGAGATGACACAAGTGTTGAATATTTGTCATCTAACTCCACAAATGGAAGTGTGGAGTGTATGGATCTTAATGACTACAAAGTCAAAGTTGAGAGCTCAATGATGAGGAACAAGGAAGAAATTAGAAGATTAAAAGAAGAGAATCTAGAGCTTTCAACACTAGTAGACCACTTGTGTGAAGAAGTGGTGAGATCCATGGCGGATGAAGATAAGCTAAAAGAAGACTTAGCATTATCTAAGAGGAGAGAAGAAGAGCTAGAAAGAGAGCTTGAAGAAGTTAAGGTCTTAATGGCTAAGATGACTTCAAGCACCAAGAAGCTTGACCACATGTTGGGAGTTGGAAGAAAGCCAAGTGACAAGAGAGGTCTTGGCTACATTGATGACACGGATGCCTTCTCCACAAGCAAGACATCCTGTGCCATGAACATGGACTTCAATATGTCCCCTCCTCCTCAACAACCTAGGAAGAAGAGTGACCTAGGAGAGTGTTCAAGAAGTGCCCAAGTGGTTGAGGCACCAAAAGGTCAAGCTCAAGCTCACACCCAAAGGGCTCCTCACACTATCTTCCCTCAAACTCAAAAACACAATGGGAAGAGTTCAATCATGCAAGCTCAGACAAGCAAGCAACCTCGTCTTGGTTTTCAACAAAAGAGGAGAGATCCGATCCAACAACCAAGACAACCACAATGACAAGGGAAAGCTCCTATCCATGCTAAAGGGAATGGTATGATTCCTAACTTTATTCCCACTTGTCATTTTTGTGGTATTGTTGGTCATATTAGACCAAGTTGCTTGCATTACATTGAAATGTGTAGAGCTAAAAGCATGATTTACAAGAAAAAGGCTAGAGCTAAGATGCTTCATAAAAAGGAAGAAAATCATGTGCATGATCCTTTTTCATCTTGTACTCTAGAACCTTTGTCCACTAGGATTGATTTAGTGTCACCTAAGTGGAGTAATAAGAATGAACCCGCTTGCTACGAGACTAACAAGTCTCAAATAGGTTCATCCAAGTCCAAAGGACTTGGTAGGTCCATAGGACCTCATACCCTTCTTTGAAGTGGTATGGAAATTTGACCCCATATGGGGAACTTAAGCAAAGAGAGCTATTTTGCATCTTGTCACTTGCAAAAAATTCGAAATATCTTGTGCTTCTCTTTTTGTTGCTTGAGTAAGCTTGGTTACACTATGTATACATATTTTCTATTCAATAAGTGTGATCAATGCTTGTATTGCAATCCATGTCATATTTATGTTCAAACATGCATTTTTGGACTAGGAGATATTTACATAGGATTTAATTTGAATGACCTATAATGATCTCCATGACATGATGATTGCTAAAATGACATGCTAAATGCTAATCTTGAAAAGCATGTTTTGATGATTGCATTTCTTAACTGCAAATAATGTGTGAAAAAGCTTATGAGACTCAAATGAAAAAGGATCTTGTATCCATTCAAGGATTTTACAATCCAAATGTCTCTCTTTCTTTATTGGTTGAACATGTCTACTATCATACGGATATCTTATCCGGAAAAATCAAGTAGGGTGCAAAGTCGCTCATGACATGTTTAGCTTATAAAGTTGGATATAGTTGTTCTTAAATTGAAATCAATGAAAACCTATATCCTTGCTTCTCTCTTGACATTGGTGAAATTGGTTTGAATTCATATTGAAAACCTTTGTCATTTGCTTTGCCAAATACCATGATTTTTTGGACTTAAATGCTACATGTCTTGTATGCAAAGCAATTTTTTGATTCACACATTTTATTTAAATAAATCTCCTTGTTTCTCTCCAATAAATTGAGATTGCATAAAGTGACTTATATTGATTATGCATATACTAGAATGCTACTATCTCTCTTTGCCTTGAGTGACCCGGTTGGGGACTACTCCCTTGTCTATATCATGACAAAAAGGGGGAGTATAAGGGGAGTTGCAAATTGTAGTAGCAATTGTGCATGTTGGGGAGAATACTAATTGAGGGGGAGTAACCCTTTGAGGGGGAGCATTTGCACATTCATACATTGCATGATGTTGTACTCAAATTCTTAAATGCAAATGCTTGTTTTATCTCACTTGATTCATCTCACCTTTTCTTGTATTGGAAAGTATAGAAACTGTGTTTTCAGGGATTGATTGTTCTACTTGAGATTGAAGACTTCAAGACCATTTATCTTATCTCTTTGTAATGTAGAAAATCATTGTTGACCCGTAGTTTCTATTAAGTTGTGAGGAATCAATGTGAGTGGTGGTTTTGTCACGAAATAGCCAAAGGGGGAGATTGTAAGGATTCCCGTTTTGTTGATTGGCTTATTTCGTGGTCAAACCACATGTTGGGGTTTTGAATGTAAGGGTAGTCTAAGTGTTTAGTGTTGAAGATCAAAGGCCCTTCCATGACCTCAAGATACAAGCACGCCAAAGGTATAATCTCTTGTGCTTGTTTTTCTTTGAAGAGATTTAGTAGCACACACTCACTTAGCATTCTTGCTATGATTGCATACTTGCTTATTTTTATGTGCATCTCTTCACATGTCACTTTACACACTAGCACTTTGGTTGATATATCTTGTTGTGTGTATATGTGCCTTATAATTCGTTTCCCGACATTGTTCGGAAACGTCCGCGCTTGCACTAATTAGTGCTTGGTTTCGCGCGAAGACCGCCAATGGAGAATGCCCTTGGCTTCTCCTTGGTTTTCACCATTGTTGGTGATCGGTGGTTATGATCGGCGGCCTGGCCGCCGAATGAAACCGCCGTTTCAGTCCAGATTGGTCTGAAGCAATTATGCGGTCCAGATCGGCGGTCACGACCGCCGTTCGAAACCGCCGTTCATACCTGATCGATTTTAATCTCTCGGGTTTGATTCGGCGGTTGTATCGGTGGTCACGAAACCGCCGAATGAAACCGCCGTTAATGCTCTGTTCTTCACGAGCTCAATTCGGCGGTCGTCATCGGCGGCCTGGCCGCCGATTGAAACCGCCGAACGGTGCGTTTCAGGGGCAGAATTGTCTTTTCACTTGCCCTGTTCTTGATGTCTATAAATATCACACTTTCTCATTATCTGAATCAGTTCTTTGACTCTTAAGAACCCTAATCTTCAAAGATAGATTTTGAGAGAAAATCAAATCAAGAACTCATCTTTAACCACTCAAATCAAACCCCTTTTGCATCAAATTTCATATTGCATCTCCTATGTCTATATAGAGTGCATCCATGTATGGGTTTGCATCATCACAACTTGCTTGGTAAGATTTTGATTAATTTCATCTTATTATAGTATTTTAAATACCAAGCCATCTCTTTTAAATTACATGTATGTTTTAGATCATATGTTAAATACAAGAAAAGAGATTATTTGTGATGAATTAATTGAGTGTTGTTTTTGATAGATATCTAGGTTTTTATAATCTATGATCATCTATGCTATTTGACATGTCATTTAGCAATTGATATCTATGGTTGATTTAAATTGAATATATCATCATCCTAGATAAGCATTTAGAGTACCCTAGCTCTTATTGCATTTATTGAATATTCATATATATTCACATAGGGTTGTATTCTCTTCAAAGAGAAAGTAAGTCTTGTGTGTAGCATCCGGGATTAGGTTGCTTAGAACGCAAGCAAATTGGACTAGAGCCGCTGTAAAAGGCCCGCGTGGTAGATTAGAGGGTGCTCACGCCAAGAGTAGTGTATCAGGGGATATCACTAGGGATTGAACCAAGAGTGGCGATTGGTAGTGTCCATAGCCTGAGGTTATCTAGGGTGAGGGTCCGAGAATCACTTGAGGGTGTAACCGTCTTTTCATATAGTGGATTTCGAGGTCCGAGTGTGGCGCACTTAACAGCCCGTGGTTTTTCCCAGTGGTTGGGTTTTCCACGTATACATCAAGTGTCATTTACTATTTCCGCATCTTATTACACTTGTATGTTTTGTTGACTTGCTAGGGGTATTTTCGTAAAATTGACTTGCATGCGAAAATTGGGTAACAATTAGATAAAATCTATTCACCCCCCCTCTAGCTTTATATTGATAAACACGCCTCTAGGACTTTCACACCCTATTTGATTTTTCCGGATAAGATATCCGTATGATAGTAGCTGTAAGGATTCCCGTTTTGTTGATTGGCTTATTTCGTGGTCAAACCACATGTTGGGGTTTTGAATGTAAGGGTAGTCTAAGTGTTTAGTGTTGAAGATCAAAGGCCCTTCCATGACCTCAAGATACAAGCACGCCAAAGGTATAATCTCTTGTGCTTGTTTTTTCTTTGAAGAGATTTAGTAGCACACACACACTTAGCATTCTTGCTATGATTGCATACTTGCTTATTTTTATGTGCATCTCTTCACATGTCACTTTACACACTAGCACTTTGGTTGATATATCTTGTTGTGTGTATATGTGCCTTATAATTCGTTTCCCGACATTGTTCGGAAACGTCCGCGCTTGCACTAATTAGTGCTTGGTTTCGCGCGAAGACCGCCTATGGAGAATGCCCTTGGCTTCTCCTTGGTTTTCACCATTGTTGGTGATCGGCGGTTATGATCGGCGGCCTGGCCGCCGAATGAAACCGCCGTTTCAGTCCAGATTGGTCTGAAGCAATTATGCGGTCCAGATCGGCGGTCACGACCGCCGTTCAAAACCGCCATTCATACCTGATCGATTTTAATCTCTCGGGTTTGATTCGGCGGTTGGATCGGCGGTCACGAAACCGCCGAATGAAACCGCCGTTAATGCTCTGTTCTTCACGAGCTCAATTCGGCGGTCGTCATCGGCGGCCTGGCCGCCGATTGAAACCGCCGAACGGTGCGTTTCAGGGGCAAAATTGTCTTTTCACTTGCCCTGTTCTTGATGTCTATAAATATCACACTTTCTCATTATCTGAATCAGTTCTTTGACTCTTAAGAACCCTAATCTTCAAAGATAGATTTTGAGAGAAAATCAAATCAAGAACTCATCTTTAACCACTCAAATCAAACCCCTTTTGCATCAAATTTCATATTGCATCTCCTATGTCTATATAGAGTGCATCCATGTATGGGTTTGCATCATCACAACTTGCTTGGTAAGATTTTGATTAATTTCATCTTATTATAGTATTTTAAATACCAAGCCATCTCTTTTAAATTACTTGTATGTTTTAGATCATATGTTAAATACAAGAAAAGAGATTATTTGTGATGAATTAATTGAGTGTTGTTTTTGATAGATATCTAGGTTTTTATAATCTATGATCATCTATGCTATTTGACATGTCATTTAACAATTGATATCTAGGGTTGATTTAAATTGAATATATCATCATCCTAGATAAGCATTTAGAGTACCCTAGCTCTTATTGCATTTATTGAATATTCATATATATTCACATAGGGTTGTATTCTCTTCAAAGAGAAAGTAAGTCTTGTGTGTAGCATCCGGGATTAGGTTGCTTAGAACTCAAGCAAATTGGACTAGAGCCGCTGTAAAAGGCCCGCGTGGTAGATTAGAGGGTGCTCACGCCAAGAGTAGTGTATCAGGGGATATCACTAGGGATTGAACCAAGAGTGGCGATTGGTAGTGTCCATAGCCTGAGGTTATCTAGGGTGAGAGTCCGAGAATCACTTGAGGGTGTAACCGTCTTTTCATATAGTGGATTTCGAGGTCCGAGTGTGGCGCACTTAACAGCCCGTGGTTTTTCCCAGTGGTTGGGTTTTCCACGTATACATCAAGTGTCATTTACTATTTCCGCATCTTATTACACTTGTATGTTTTGTTGACTTGCTAGGGGTATTTTCGTAAAATTGACTTGCATGCGAAAATTGGGTAACAATTAGATAAAATCTATTCACCCCCCCTCTAGCTTTATATTGATAAACACGCCTCTAGGACTTTCACACCCTATTTGATTTTTCCGGATAAGATATCCGTATGATAGTAGCTGTAAGGATTCCCGTTTTGTTGATTGGCTTATTTCGTGGTCAAACCACATGTTGGGGTTTTGAATGTAAGGGTAGTCTAAGTGTTTAGTGTTGAAGATCAAAGGCCCTTCCATGACCTCAAGATACAAGCACGCCAAAGGTATAATCTCTTGTGCTTGTTTTTTCTTTGAAGAGATTTAGTAGCACACACACACTTAGCATTCTTGCTATGATTGCATACTTGCTTATTTTTATGTGCATCTCTTCACATGTCACTTTACACACTAGCACTTTGGTTGATATATCTTGTTGTGTGTATATGTGCCTTATAATTCGTTTCCCGACATTGTTCGGAAACGTCCGCGCTTGCACTAATTAGTGCTTGGTTTCGCGCGAAGACCGCCTATGGAGAATGCCCTTGGCTTCTCCTTGGTTTTCACCATTGTTGGTGATCGGCGGTTATGATCGGCGGCCTGGCCGCCGAATGAAACCGCCGTTTCAGTCCAGATTGGTCTGAAGCAATTATGCGGTCCAGATCGGCGGTCACGACCGCCGTTCAAAACCGCCGTTCATACCTGATCGATTTTAATCTCTCGGGTTTGATTCGGCGGTTGGATCGGCGGTCACGAAACCGCCGAATGAAACCGCCGTTAATGCTCTGTTCTTCACGAGCTCAATTCGGCGGTCGTCATCGGCGGCCTGGCCGCCGATTGAAACCGCCGAACGGTGCGTTTCAGGGGCAAAATTGTCTTTTCACTTGCCCTGTTCTTGATGTCTATAAATATCACACTTTCTCATTATCTGAATCAGTTCTTTGACTCTTAAGAACCCTAATCTTCAAAGATAGATTTTGAGAGAAAATCAAATCAAGAACTCATCTTTAACCACTCAAATCAAACCCCTTTTGCATCAAATTTCATATTGCATCTCCTATGTCTATATAGAGTGCATCCATGTATGGGTTTGCATCATCACAACTTGCTTGGTAAGATTTTGATTAATTTCATCTTATTATAGTATTTTAAATACCAAGCCATCTCTTTTAAATTACTTGTATGTTTTAGATCATATGTTAAATACAAGAAAAGAGATTATTTGTGATGAATTAATTGAGTGTTGTTTTTGATAGATATCTAGGTTTTTATAATCTATGATCATCTATGCTATTTGACATGTCATTTAACAATTGATATCTAGGGTTGATTTAAATTGAATATATCATCATCCTAGATAAGCATTTAGAGTACCCTAGCTCTTATTGCATTTATTGAATATTCATATATATTCACATAGGGTTGTATTCTCTTCAAAGAGAAAGTAAGTCTTGTGTGTAGCATCCGGGATTAGGTTGCTTAGAACTCAAGCAAATTGGACTAGAGCCGCTGTAAAAGGCCCGCGTGGTAGATTAGAGGGTGCTCACGCCAAGAGTAGTGTATCAGGGGATATCACTAGGGATTGAACCAAGAGTGGCGATTGGTAGTGTCCATAGCCTGAGGTTATCTAGGGTGAGAGTCCGAGAATCACTTGAGGGTGTAACCGTCTTTTCATATAGTGGATTTCGAGGTCCGAGTGTGGCGCACTTAACAGCCCGTGGTTTTTCCCAGTGGTTGGGTTTTCCACGTATACATCAAGTGTCATTTACTATTTCCGCATCTTATTACACTTGTATGTTTTGTTGACTTGCTAGGGGTATTTTCGTAAAATTGACTTGCATGCGAAAATTGGGTAACAATTAGATAAAATCTATTCACCCCCCCTCTAGCTTTATATTGATAAACACGCCTCTAGGACTTTCACACCCTATTTGATTTTTCCGGATAAGATATCCGTATGATAGTAGCTGTAAGGATTCCCGTTTTGTTGATTGGCTTATTTCGTGGTCAAACCACATGTTGGGGTTTTGAATGTAAGGGTAGTCTAAGTGTTTAGTGTTGAAGATCAAAGGCCCTTCCATGACCTCAAGATACAAGCACGCCAAAGGTATAATCTCTTGTGCTTGTTTTTTCTTTGAAGAGATTTAGTAGCACACACACACTTAGCATTCTTGCTATGATTGCATACTTGCTTATTTTTATGTGCATCTCTTCACATGTCACTTTACACACTAGCACTTTGGTTGATATATCTTGTTGTGTGTATATGTGCCTTATAATTCGTTTCCCGACATTGTTCGGAAACGTCCGCGCTTGCACTAATTAGTGCTTGGTTTCGCGCGAAGACCGCCTATGGAGAATGCCCTTGGCTTCTCCTTGGTTTTCACCATTGTTGGTGATCGGCGGTTATGATCGGCGGCCTGGCCGCCGAATGAAACCGCCGTTTCAGTCCAGATTGGTCTGAAGCAATTATGCGGTCCAGATCGGCGGTCACGACCGCCGTTCAAAACCGCCGTTCATACCTGATCGATTTTAATCTCTCGGGTTTGATTCGGCGGTTGGATCGGCGGTCACGAAACCGCCGAATGAAACCGCCGTTAATGCTCTGTTCTTCACGAGCTCAATTCGGCGGTCGTCATCGGCGGCCTGGCCGCCGATTGAAACCGCCGAACGGTGCGTTTCAGGGGCAAAATTGTCTTTTCACTTGCCCTGTTCTTGATGTCTATAAATATCACACTTTCTCATTATCTGAATCAGTTCTTTGACTCTTAAGAACCCTAATCTTCAAAGATAGATTTTGAGAGAAAATCAAATCAAGAACTCATCTTTAACCACTCAAATCAAACCCCTTTTGCATCAAATTTCATATTGCATCTCCTATGTCTATATAGAGTGCATCCATGTATGGGTTTGCATCATCACAACTTGCTTGGTAAGATTTTGATTAATTTCATCTTATTATAGTATTTTAAATACCAAGCCATCTCTTTTAAATTACTTGTATGTTTTAGATCATATGTTAAATACAAGAAAAGAGATTATTTGTGATGAATTAATTGAGTGTTGTTTTTGATAGATATCTAGGTTTTTATAATCTATGATCATCTATGCTATTTGACATGTCATTTAACAATTGATATCTAGGGTTGATTTAAATTGAATATATCATCATCCTAGATAAGCATTTAGAGTACCCTAGCTCTTATTGCATTTATTGAATATTCATATATATTCACATAGGGTTGTATTCTCTTCAAAGAGAAAGTAAGTCTTGTGTGTAGCATCCGGGATTAGGTTGCTTAGAACTCAAGCAAATTGGACTAGAGCCGCTGTAAAAGGCCCGCGTGGTAGATTAGAGGGTGCTCACGCCAAGAGTAGTGTATCAGGGGATATCACTAGGGATTGAACCAAGAGTGGCGATTGGTAGTGTCCATAGCCTGAGGTTATCTAGGGTGAGAGTCCGAGAATCACTTGAGGGTGTAACCGTCTTTTCATATAGTGGATTTCGAGGTCCGAGTGTGGCGCACTTAACAGCCCGTGGTTTTTCCCAGTGGTTGGGTTTTCCACGTATACATCAAGTGTCATTTACTATTTCCGCATCTTATTACACTTGTATGTTTTGTTGACTTGCTAGGGGTATTTTCGTAAAATTGACTTGCATGCGAAAATTGGGTAACAATTAGATAAATCTATTCACCCCCCCTCTAGCTTTATATTGAACACGCCTCTAGGACTTTCAGTAGCCATGTTCAACCAATAAAGAAAGAGAGACATTTGGAATATAAATTCCTTTGAACGGATACAAGATCCTTTATTCATTTTGAGTCTCATAAGTTTTCACACAAGTTTTGCATTTTAAGAATATGCAATCATCAATTCATGCTTTTTATGTGAGCATGTTATATGAGTTTCATGCTTTTTCATTTGACATTTGCATGTTATTAAAGAATCATCATGTCATGGAGATAACCATAGGTCATTCAAATCATACTTCCTATATACATCTCCTAGTCCAAAAATGCATGTTTGAACATAAATATGACATGGATTGTAAACAAGCAAGGTTCACACTTATAGAAATGAAAACATATATACATATGTGCAACCAAGCTTACTCAAGCAATTAAAAGAAGAGGCATAAGGTTCACACTTATAGAATGCAAAATAGCTCTCTTTGCTTGAGTTCCCCATATGGGGTCAATCTCAAAACTCATCACTCCACAAGACATATCCCAATAGATCTACTTAGTGTTTTAAATCGAGTAGCATCTAAGGGTTTAGTAAATAGGTCCGCAAGTTGATCATTAGTACCTACATGTTCAAGTACTATGCATTTATTTTCAACAAGCTCTCTAATGAAGTGATGGCGGATGACAATATGCTTAGTTCTAGAATGTTGAATCGGATTCTTAGAAATATTTATGGCACTCATATTATCACAAAAGAGAGTGAGTGTACCTTGATTGAATCCGTAGTCTACTAGCATTTGCTTCATCCATAGGAGTTGTGTGCATCCACTCCCCGCGGCTATGTACTCGGCCTCGGCTGTGGACAAGGAAATCGAGTTTTGCTTCTTGCAAAACCAAGACACCAAGTTGTTGCCTAGGAAGAAGCAACCGCCCGATGTGCTTTTCCTATCATCACAATTTCCTGCCCAATCCGCATCACTAAAGCCTACAAGACTAGCATTAGTGTCAAACGAATACCAAATCCCATAGTTGGATGTCCCATTCACATAGCGAATGATTCTCTTTACTGAAGAGAGATGGGACTCCTTGGGATCCGCTTGGTACCTAGCACACACACCCACACTAAAGGATATATCGGGCCTACTTACGATCAAATAAAGCAAGCTACCTATCATGCCCCGATATAGAGTTTGTTTCACACTTTTACCACTAGCATCCTTGCTTAGCTTCAAAGTGGTACTCATGGGTGTATCACAATGTTTGGCTTTTTCAAGACCAAGCTTCTTCACTAGGTTTTTGGCATATTTAGCTTGGGTTATGAAAATCCCATCATTTAATTGCCTAATTTGCAAACCTAGGAAGTAACTAAGCTCACCAACAAGACTCATCTCAAATTCATGAGACATGACATCAACAAATTGTTGGACCTTGGTTTTGTTGGTGGAGCCAAACACTATATCATCAACATAGATTTGAGCTATGAAAAGCTCATCATTGTCTTTCTTGATGAAAAGTGTCTTGTCAACACTACCCCTTGTGTAGTTATTGTCAACAAGAAATTGAGTGAGGCGCTCATACCAAGCCCTTGGTGCTTGTTTCAACCCATATAGAGCCTTCTTGAGGCGATAGACATAGTTGGGGTGGTTTGCATCCACAAACCCCTTGGGTTGTTCAACAAACACTTCCTCTTGCAAGAAGCCATTGAGGAAGGCACTCTTGACATCCATTTGGTGCAATTTGAACTTGTGCACACAAGAAATGGACAAGAGAAGCCTAATGGACTCTAAACGGGCAACGGGGAGCAAATGTCTCCTCAAAGTCGATACCCTCAATTTGAGAGTACCCTTGTGCTACAAGTCTAGCCTTGTTCCGCACTATGTTGCCATCCTCATCAGATTTGTTCCTATAAATCCACTTTGTGCCTATCACATGAGCATTTTTAGGCCTAGGAACTAGAGTCCAAACCTCATTCCTTTCGAATTGGTTTAGCTCTTCTTGCATGGCAAGAACCCAAAATTCATCATTCAAGGCTTCATCAACCTTTTTGGGTTCAATTTGAGAGGTGTAGCATGTAAAGCTAATGAGATTAGCTATTTGACGCCTAGTCCTAACACCCTAATTCACATTTCCAATAACATCCTCTTTGTTATGGAGTCTTCTAACCCATGGAGCGGGTTCATTAGAGTCCAAGAGAGGGACTCTAGTAATAGGTTGTGTGACTTCATTATTGTCATTAGATGTCCCAACATTGGGAGTCACCACAACCCTCTCCAAAGGAGAGTCATCCTCTAAAACTTCCTCCTCCTCATGGTCTTTAGACTTGAGCCTAGTATCATCAATAACAACATTCGATGATTCCATGACGGTTCGAGTCTTCAAGTTGAAAACTCTATAGGCTCTACTATTCAAAGCATAGCCAATAAAGATACCCTCATCACTCTTAGCATCAAACTTGCCAAGTTGATCACGGTCATTTAAAATGTAGCATTTGCTTCCAAATGTGTGGAAGTAGCTAACATTTGGCCTTCTACCCTTCCATAACTCATAGGAGGTGTCTCTAGAACCGGGCCTAAGGAAAACTCTATTCCCTATATAGCAAGCCGTATTGACGGCTTCGGCCCATAGGTTCCTAGGGACAATGTTGCTAAGCAACATCACTCGAGCCATCTCTTGAAGGACCCTATTTTTCCTTTCAACAACTCCATTTTGTTGTGTAAGGTTCCCATTTGTTGATTGGCTCATTTCGTGGACAAACCATATGTTGGGGTCCTTTGTAAGGGTAGCTTAGGTGTTGGTGTTATTACTCAAGCCCTTTGAAGACCTCGTCTTGACAAGCACTCCAAAGGTATATCTCTAGTGCTTATTTTTCTTTAAAGAGATTAGTTGCACACACTCACTTAACATACATTGCATATGTGTGCATTCTCTTCACTTGTCACATTTCACACTTGCACTTATTTGTTATATTTTGTTGTGTGTAATTGTGTCTTGTTGTCTTGTAATTCGTTTCCCGATAGTTTTCGGAAACGTCCGCGCATGCACTAGAATGTGCTTGGTTTAGAGCGAGGACCGCCTATGGAGAATGCCCTTGGCTTCTCCTTGGTTTTCACCTTTGTTGGTGATCGGCGGTTATGATCGGTGGCCTGACCGCCGAATGAAACCGCCGTTTGCTTCCAGTAGTGCATGAAGCAATTCTACGGTTACGATCGGTGGTCACGACCGCCGTTCAAAACCGCCGTTCAAGACCTGATTGATTTTATCTCTCGGTCTAATTCGGCGGTTGAATCGGCGGTCACGAAACCGCCGTTCATACCTGATTGATTTTTTATCTCGGGTTTGATTCTGCGGTGATATCGGCGGTCACAAAACCGCTGAATGAAACCGCCATTGGTCCCCTGTTCCTGTCGGGTCCAATTCGGCGGTTATGATCGGCGGCCTGGCCACCGATTGAAACCGCCGATCGGTGCGTTTCAAGGGCAAACTTGTCTTTTCACTTGCTCTGTTTTTCATGCCTATAAATACATCACTTTCTCTTGTTCTGAATGTAACTCTTTAATCATCAAGAACCCTACTTTCAAAAGAGAGATTTTTAAGAGAGAAAGCAATCAAGTTTGCTCATTAAACACTCAAACCAAAATCCATTTGCATCAAAGTTCAGCTAGCATTCTCTAGCATTTCTAGGATGCTTGCTTGCATGGGTCTTTCATCATCACACTTGCTTTGGTAAGTTTTTCACTATTATCATACATAATTAGTGTTTAATTTATTATGGCATCTCTTTTATTACTTGATTGTTCTTAGATTAAATTCTAATATTCAAGATAGAGATTGTTGTGTTGATTTGATTGAGTGTTGTTTTTATGATAGATATCTAGGTTTCTATAATCTATGATTATCTAAGCTAATTGACATGTCATTTAGCTTTAATATCTAGGATTGTTTTTTAATTGCAAATTCATCATCTTAGATAAGCATATAGGGTTTCCCTTGCTCTATGTTGCATTTGAATATTCATATATTCACTTAGGGTGTTAATATCTTTTTAGAGAATTAAGTCTTGTGTTGTGACCGGGATTAGGTTGCTTAATTCACAAGCAATCGGACTAGGTTCGCTTATACCGGGATTAGGTAGGTGTGTGATTACTTCTGGGATTAGGTTGTAATCGTTTTACACATTTAGTGGATTCGAGGTTCAAGTGTGGCTTACTTACTAGCCCGTGGTTTTTCCCGTGAGGGTTTCCATGTAAAAATCAAGTGTTATTTTATTTCCGCATTTTATACTTGATTTATTGCTTTATCTATTTAGGGATAATTTCGTAATTTTGACTAAACACGAAAAATTGGGTAATAAGCTTAAAATCTATTCACCCCCCTCTAGATAGTTTTATACACACCGTGCTATAATTTGTTTCAATTGGTATCAAAGCGGGTTCCTAGATATACATAGGTGATCCTCGCTTATTTTGGTGTGTTTTGCATTTTGTGTGATTTTTGATCATTCATACATTTGCATTCATTTCATTCATTCATAAACACTATGAGTGGAAACGGTGGAAATGGTGGTGGCAACGAATGTGCTTCTAGCACAAGGCCTCCACTTCTTATCGGATTGAACTATTCCCAATGGAAAGGGAAGATGGAATCCTACATATGTCAAATTCACGACCGTGCATGGATGGCGGTGGAAGACGGATATGATCTACCCAAGAAGACTCCCGCGGGTGGAGGAGAAGAAGTATTGAAGCCTAAGGCGCAATGGAACACGCAAGAGTTTGAGGCTTCAAAGTGGAATAGGAAGGCAATGCACACCATCCTTTGTGCAATGGATGAGAATCAGTATAAGCTTATTCAGAACACTCAAATCGCGAAAGTGGCTTGGGATATCTTGCAAGTTGCACATGAAGGAACCGAGGTGGTGAAGGAATCCAAGCTTCAAGTCCTCCAAACTCAATTCGAGTTACTTAGGATGGGAGAGGATGAATGCTTCAATGATTTCGAAATCAAATTGATGGATATCGTTAATCAAAGTCACCAACTCGGAGACCCGTATTCGGATAGGAGAGTCAAGCAGAAAATCATGAGGTCTCTCCCCGATAGGTTCGAATCAAAGGTGACAACTATAGAAGAAAATAGTGGTTATATGAATATGAAGCCGAGTGAGGTGATTGGGAGACTTCTAGCTTATGAGTCTAGGAAAGGTCCTATCTCTACACCCACTAAAAAGCAAAAAGGGATTGCTTTAAAAGCCTCCAAGGATGAAAAGGAGGCAAAGAAGATTGACTCGGATAAAGACCTTGCCTTGTTTGTAAAAATGTTCAACAAGGTTATGAAGTTTAGAAAAAAGGGCTTTGGATCAAAAGGTCAAGATTTGAAGAAAAAGGGTCCTTTCAAGAAGTTTGAACCTAGGCAAGAAAGGACCGAAAGGAAAGGGGTCCGATGTTTCGAGTGTGGTGGCATAGGTCATTTTGCCCCCGAATGTGCTAATCACAATGACAAGAAGAAGGGTAAAGTGATGGCCGCCACATGGAGTGGTAGTAGTGATGACTCCATTGAAGGAGATGAGTCTTCAAGTGATGAAGAGCTCATGGCTAACCTCCTAGCTTTTGCCTCCTCCCATAAAAGCAAAAGTGCTAGTGAAAGAGAGGAAGAGAGTCAAGAGGAAAATGACTCAAGTGAAGAAGAAAGTGATTCCTCTTCTAACTCCATAAATGGATTTGTGGAGAAAAAGGTGCTTGCTAAATACCATGCTGAGTTCAATGACTTAGCAATCAAGAGCACGAAAAAGATCAAGATGTTGAGAGAAGAAAATCTTAAGCTTTTATCTCAAAATGACCACTTGAGTGAACAAGTGGGAAAGTTTAAGAAGATGGAAGATAAGCTAAGGGAGGAGTTAGTCTTATCTAGGAGGAATGAAGAAGGTTTGAAGAGGGAGCTTGATGAAGCTTTAGAATCTTTAGCTAGGATGGATTCTAGCACCAAGAAGCTTGATCATATACTTGGTGTTGGAAAGAGTCCGTGTGACAAGAGGGGTCTTGGGTATGAAGATGGCAAGAAGATCTCAACCTCTAACAAGACCATGTTTGTCAAGAGTTCGGGGATCGAAGAAGCCTCACTCGTGCAAATTCCTAGGAAGAAGTTAGAACTAGGACAATGTTCAAATGCACAAGTGAAGATGGTGCCAAGAAGGCAACCCCAAGCTCAACCCCCTAGGGTCCCTCAAGCCAACATTCCTCCACTATTGGCTCACAAAGGAAAGAGACCAATCATGCAACCTCAAGCTAGGAAGCAAGCAAGACCGGTTCAACAACGAAGATGGATTGAACCCACTCAACCACAAAGACATGGACAAGCTCACATGCATGCTCAAGGACAAGGTATGATTCCTTATTTTATTCCTACATGTCATTTTTGTGGATTTGATGGTCATATTAGACCACATTGCTTTCGGTATATTAAAATGTGCAAAACTAGAAGCATGATTGAGAAGAGAAAGAATAGAGCCAAGATGCATGTTCCTAGGAATGATAAAATTGTTATGCATGATCCTAGGACATCTAGAGCCCAATTACCAAAGACCACTAAGAAAGCAAATATTGTTTCTAAGTGGATTAGAAAGAATGAAAATGTTTGCCATGTTGCTCAAATAGCCTTGAAGGCAAATTCTTCTAATTTTTGGTATTTAGATAGTGGGTGCTCTAGGCACATGACGGGAAACAAGAGTTTCTTCGAGACTCTTGTTATGGAGGAAGGAGGATATGTCACTTTTGGTGATGAATCCAAAATGAAAGTTGTAGGGAAAGGAACCATTTCTGTTCCCGGATTACCCTCCTTATCCGATGTTTAACTTGTTGATGGCTTGAAAGCCAATTTAATAAGCATTTCTCATCTAAGTGATGAAGGATATTCCGTCTTATTTTGTAAAAATGATTGCTCGATCCTAAAGCCAGATGGACAAACCTTATTGAAAGGTATGAGATCTAGCGATAATTGCTATTGTCTTGAAGCTAGAATAGTCTCAAACAATGTGTCCATGGACGAGCAAATAGAGTTGTGGCATGAAAGACTTGGCCACATGCACTTTAGGGATTTAAGAACCCTTGGAAAGTTCGATTGTGTGCATGGCCTCCCTAAGCTTAGGAAGAAAGCCAATGGTATTTGTGGACCTTGCCAACAAGGAAAACAAACCAAAAGCATGCACAAAAAGGGCAAGTATCTCTCCACCAAGGAGCCTTTAGAGCTTTTCCACATGGATCTCATGGGTCCTATGCAAACCGAGAGTTTAGGTGGAAAGAGATATATTTTTGTTTGTGTTGATGATTTCTCTAGATTTACATGGACATATTTTCTTAGAGAAAAATCCGAAACTTTTGATAAGTTTAAAATGCTTTGTACTAAAATACAAAATGAAATGAATTCTAACATTAAAAGCATTAAACGGATTAGATCGAGGGAATTTGAGAATGCCTCTTTTGAAAGCTATTGCAATAGCTTAGGCATCTCCCATGAGTTTTCGGCTCCTATGACACCTCAACAAAATGGAGTTGTTGAGAGGACAAATAGGGTCCTTCAAGAGATGGTCCGAGTGATGTTGCCTAGCAACAATGTCCCTAGGAACCTATGGGCCGAAGCCGTAAATACGGCTTTCTATACAGGGAATCGTGTTTTCCTAAGGCCTGGATCTAGAAACACCTCCTATGAGTTATGGAAGGGTAGAAGGCCAAATGTTAGCTACTTCCACACATTTGGAAGCAAATGCTACATTTTAAATAACCGTGATCAACTTGGCAAGTTTGATGCTAAGAGTGATGAGGGTATCTTTATTGGCTATGCCTTAAATAGTAGAGCCTATAGAGTTTTCAACTTGAAGACTTGAACCGTCATGGAATCATCGAATGTTGTTATTGATGATACAAGGCTAAAGTCTAATGACCATGAGGAGGAGAAAGTTTTAGAGGATGACTCTCCTTTGGAGAGGGTTGTGGTGACTCCCAATGTTGGGACATCTAATGACAATAATGAAGTCACACAACCTATTACTAGAGTCCCTCTCTTGGACTCTAATGAACCCGTTCCATGGGTTAGAAGACTCCATAACAAAGAGGATGTTATTGGAAATGTGAATGAGGGTGTTAGGACTAGGCGTCAAATAGCTAATCTCATTAGCTTTACATGCTACACCTCTCAAATTGAACCCAAAAAGGTTGATGAAGCCTTGAATGATGAATTTTGGGTTCTTGCCATGCAAGAAGAGCTAAACCAATTCGAAAGGAATGAGGTTTGGACTCTAGTTCCTAGGCCTAAAAACGCTCATGTGATAGGCACAAAGTGGATTTATAGGAACAAATCCGATGAGGATGGCAACATAGTGCGGAACAAGGCTAGACTTGTAGCATAAGGGTACTCTCAAATTGAGGGTATCGACTTTGAGGAGACATTTGCTCCCGTTGCCCGTTTAGAGTCCATTAGGCTTCTCTTGTCCATTTCTTGTGTGCACAAGTTCAAATTTCACCAAATGGATGTTAAGAGTGCCTTCCTCAATGGCTTCTTGCAAGAGGAAGTGTTTGTTGAACAACCCAAGGTGTTTGTGGATGCACACCATCCCAACCATATCTATCGCCTCAAGAAGGCACTATATGGGTTGAAACAAGCACCGAGGGCTTAGTATGAGCGCCTCACTCAATTTCTTGTTGACAATGACTACACAAGAGGTAGTGTTGACAAGACCTTGTTCATTAAGAGAAACAAAGATGAGCTATTTATAGCTCAAATCAATGTTGATGACATTGTATTTGGCTCCACCAACAACACCAAGGTCCAACAATTTGTTGATGTCATGTCTTATGAATTTGAGATGAGTTTTGTTGGTGAGCTTAGTTACTTCTTAGGTTTGCAAATTAGGCAATTAGATGATGGGATTTTCATAACCCAAGCCAAATATGCCAAAAACCTAGTGAAGAAGTTTGGTCTTGAAAATGCCAAACATTGTGATACACCCATGAGTACCACTTTGAAGCTAAGCAAGGATGCTAGTGGTAAAAGTGTTGAACAAACACTATATCGTGGCATGATAGGTAGCTTGCTTTATTTGACCGCAAGTAGGCCCGATATTTCTTTTAGTGTGGGTGTGTGCGCTAGGTACCAAGCGGATCCCAAGGAGTCCCATCTCTCTTCCGTAAAGAGAATCATTCGCTATGTGAATGGGACATCCAACTATGGGATTTGGTACTCTTTTGACACTAATGCTAGTCTTGTAGGCTTTAGTGATGCGGATTGGGCAGGAAATTGCGATGATAGAAAAAGCACATCGGGCGGTTGCTTCTTCCTAGGCAACAACTTGGTGTCTTGGTTTTGCAAGAAGCAAAACTCAATTTCCTTGTCCACGGCCGAGGCCGAATACATAGCCGCGGGAAATGGATGCACATAACTCCTATGGATGAAGCAAATGCTAGTAGACTACGGATTCAACCAAGGTACACTCACTCTCTTTTGTGATAATATGAGTGCCGTAAATATTTCCAAGAATCCGGTTCAACATTCTAGAACTAAGCATATTGACATCCGCCATCATTTCATTAGAGAGCTTGTTGAAAATAAATGCATAGTACTTGAACATGAAGGTACTAATGATCAACTTGCGGACCTATTTACTAAACCCTTAGATTCTACTCAATTTAAAACACTAAGTAGATCTATTGGGATATGTCTTGTGGAGTGATGTGTTTTGTAATTGACCCCATATGGGGAACTGAAGCAAAGAGAGCTATTTTGCATTCTTGTATCTTGCAAAAAATTCAAAATAACTTATGCCTATTCTTTTAATTGTTTGAGTAAGCTTGGTTGCACATATGTATATATGTTTTCAATTCTATAAGTGTGAACATTGCTTGTTTACAATCCATGTCATATTTATGTTCAAACATGCATTTTTGGACTATGAGATGTATATAGGAAGTATGATTTGAATGACCTTTGGTTATCTCCATGACATGATGATTTTTTTATAACATGCTAATGTCAAATAAAAAAGCATGAAATTCATATAACATGCTCACATGAAAAGCATGAATTGATGATTGCATATTCTTAAAATGCAAAACTTGTGTGAAAGCTTATGAGACTCAAAATGAATAAAGGATCTTGTATCCGTTCAAAGGAATTTATATTCCAAACGTCTCTCTTTCTTTATTGGTTGAACATGGCTACTATCATATGGATATCTTATCCGGAAAAATCAAATAGGGTGCAAAGTCGCTCTTGCCATGTTTCGCTTATAAAGTTGGATATAGTTGTTTTTAATTTGAAATCAATATATTCTATATCCTAGCTTTACTCATGACATTGGTGAAATTGGTTTGAATTCTTATTAGAAACCTGTGTCATTTGCTTTGCCAAATACCATTGTATTTTGGACTTGAATGCTATATATCTTGTATGCAAAGCATGTTTGATTCACACATTTTCAATCAAATAAATCTCCTTGTTTCTCTCCAATTAATTGAGATGCATAAAGTGACTTATATTAATTATGCAAATCTTGCATGCTACTATCTCTCGTTGCTTTGAGTGACCCGGTTGGGGACTACTCCTTTGCCTATATCATGACAAAAAAGGGGAGTAGGATATGGTAAGGGGAGTTGCACAATATAGAAGCAATTGTGCATATTGGGGAGAACATTCATTGAGGGGGAATAACCCGTTGAGAGGGAGCATTGTATATACATACATTGCATGATGTTGTACCAAATTTCTTAAATGCAAATGCTTGTTTTTGCTCTTACTTGATTCATCTGACTTCTTACTTGTATTGGAAATGTTAGAAACTTTATGATTCAGGGATTGATTATTCTACAAGAGGTTGAAGACTACTAGTTGCATTTTCTTATCTCTTTGTAATGTAGAATATCATTATAGTCCCGTAGTTTCTATTTCTTTGTGAGGAATCAATGTGAGTGGTGGTTTTGTCACGAAATAGCCAAATGGGGAGATTGTAAGGTTCCCATTTGTTGATTGGCTCATTTCGTGGACAAACCACATGTTGGGGTCCTTTGTAAGAGTAGCTTAGGTGTTGGTATTATTACTCAAGCCCTTTGAAGACCTCGTCTTGACAAGCACTCCAAAGGTATATCTCTAGTGCTTATTTTTCTTTAAAGAGATTAGTTGCACACACTCACTTAACATACATTGCATATGTGTGCATTCTCTTCACTTGTCACATTTCACACTTGCACTTATTTGTTATATTTTGTTGTGTGTAATTGTGTCTTGTTGTCTTGTAATTCGTTTCCCGATAGTTTTCGGAAACGTCCGCGCATGCACTAGAATATGCTTGGTTTAGCGTGAGGACCGCTTACGGAGAATGCCCTTGGCTTCTCCTTGGTTTTCACCTTTGTTGGTGATCGGCGGTTATGATCGGCGGCGTGGCCGCCGAATGAAACCGCCGTTTGCTTCTAGTAGTGTATGAAGCAATTCTGCGGTTACGATCAGCGGTCATGACCGCCATTCGAAACCGCCGTTCAAGACCTGATTGATTTTATCTCTCGGTCTAATTCGGCGATTGAATCGGCGGTCACGAAACCACTGAATGAAACCGCCGTTCATACCTGATTGATTTTTTATCTCGGGTTTGATTCGGTGGTTATATCTGCGGTCACGAAACCGCCCAATGAAACCGCCGTTGGTCCCCTGTTCCTGTCGGGTCCAATTCGGCGGTTATGATTGGCGGCCTGGCAGCCGATTGAAACCGCCGATCGGTGCGTTTCAGGGGCAAACTTGTCTTTTCACTTGCTCTGTTTTTCATGCCTATAAATACATCACTTTCTCTTGTTCTGAATGTAACTCTTTAATCATCAAGAACCCTACTTTCAAAAGAGAGATTTTTAAGAGAGAAAGCAATCAAGTTTGCTCATTAAACACTCAAACCAAAATCCATTTGCATCAAAGTTCATCTAGCATTCTCTAGCATATCTAGGATGCTTGCTTGCATGGGTCTTTCATCATCACACTTGCTTTGGTAAGTTTTTCACTATTATCATACATAATTAGTGTTTAATTTATTATGGCATCTCTTTTATTACTTGATTGTTCTTAGATTAAATTCTAATATTCAAGATAGAGATTGTTGTGTTGATTTGATTGAGTGTTGTTTTTATGATAGATATCTAGGTTTCTATAATCTATGATTATCTAAGCTAATTGATATGTCATTTAGCTTTAATATCTAGGATTGTTTTTTAATTGCAAATTCATCATCTTAGATAAGCATATAGGGTTTCCCTTGCTCTATGTTGCATTTGAATATTCATATATTCACTTAGGGTGTTAATCTCTTTTTAGAGAATTAAGTCTTGTGTTGTGACCGGGATTAGGTTGCTTAATTCGCAAGCAATCGGACTAGGTTCGCTTATACCGGGATTAGGTAGGTGTGTGATTACTTCCGGGATTAGGTTGTAATCGTTTTACACATTTAGTGGATTCGAGGTTCAAGTGTGGCTTACTTACTAGCCCGTGGTTTTTCCCGTGAGGGTTTCCACGTAAAAATCAAGTGTTATTTTATTTCCGCATTTTATACTTGATTTATTGCTTTATCTATTTAGGGGTAATTTCATAATTTTGACTAAACACGAAAAAGTGGGTAATAAGCTTAAAATCTATTCACCCCCCCTCTAGATAGTTTTATACACACCGTGCTATAATTTGTTTCATGTTGTGGTGTCCTAAGAGCCGAAAACTCATGGGAGATGCCTAAGCTATTGTAATAGCTTTCAGAAGAGGCATTCTCAAATTCCCTCTCATGGTCACTTCTAATCCGTTTAATGCTTTTAATGTTTGAATTTATTTCATTTTGTATTTTAGTACAAAGCATTTTAAACTTATCAAAAGTTTCGGATTTTTCTCTAAGAAAATATGTCCATGTAAATCTAGAGAAATCATCAACACAAACAAAAATGTATCTCTTTCCACCTAAACTCTCGGTTTGCATAGGACCCATGAGATCCATGTGGAGAAGCTCTAAAGGCTCCTTGGTGGAGAGATACTTGCCCTTTTTGTGCATGCTTTTGGTTTGTTTTCCTTGTTGGCAAGGTCCACAAATTCCATTGGCTTTCTTCCCAAGCTTAGGGAGGCCGTGCACACAATTGAACTTTCCAAGGGTTCTTAAATCCCTAAAGTTCATGTGGCCAAGTCTTTCATGCCACAACTCTATTTGCTCATCCATGGACACATTGTTTGAGACTATTCTAGCTTCAAGACAATAGCAATTGTCACTAGATCTCATACCTTTCAACAAGGTTTGTCCATCGGGCTTTAGGATTAAGCAATCATCTTTACTAAACAAGACGGAATATCCTTCATCACTTAGATGTGAAATGCTTATTAAATTGGCTTTCAAGCCATCAACAAATAAAGCATCGGATAAGGAGGGTAATCCGGGAACGGAAATGGTTCCTTTCCCTACAACTTTCTTTTTGGATCCATCACCAAAAGTGACATATCCTCCTTCCTCCATAACAAGAGTCTCGAAGAAACTCTTGTTTCCCGTCATATGCCTAGAGCACCCACTATCTAAATACCAAAAGTTAGAAGAATTTGCCTTCAAGGCTATTTGAGCAACATGGCAAACATTTTCATTCTTTCTAATCCACCTAGAAATAATATTTGCTTTCTTAGTGGTCTTTGGTACATGAGCTCTAGATGTCCTAGGATCATGCACAACAATTTTATCATTCCTAGGAACATGCATCTTGGCTCTATTCTTTCTCTTTTCAATCATGCTTCGTGTTCTACACATTTTAATATATCGAAAGCAATGTGGTCTAATATGACCATCAAATCCACAAAAATGATATATAGGAGTAAAATAAGGAATCATACCTTGTCCTTGTCTTTGTCTTTGTGGTTGAGTGGGTTCAATCCATCTTCATTGTTGAACAGGTCTAGCTTGAGGTTGCATGATTGCTCTCTTTTCTTTGTGAGCCAATTGTGGAGGAATGTTGGCTTGAGGGACCCTTGGGGGTTGAGCTTGAGGTTGCCTTCTTGGCCCCATCTTCACTTGTGCATTTGAACATTGTCCTATTTCTAACTTCTTCCTAGGAATTTGCACAAATGAAGTTTCTTTGTTCCTCAAACTCTTGACAAACACGGTCTTATTAGAGGTTGAGATCTTCTTGCCATCTTCATACCCAAGACCCCTCTTGTCACATGGACTCTTTCCAACACAAAGTATATGGTCAAGCTTCTTGGTGCTAGAATCCATCCTAGTCATAGACTCTCTTACTTCTTCAAGCTCCCTCTTTAGACTATCTTCATTCCTCCTAGATAAGACTAACTCCTCTCTTAGCTTATCTTCCATCTTCTTGAATTTTTCCACTTGTTCACTTAAGTGGTCATTATGAGATAATAGCTCAAGATTCTCTTTTCTCAACATCTTGATCTTTCTTGTGCTCTTGATTGCTAAACTATTAAACTCGGCATGGTATTTAGCAAGCACCTTTTTCTCCACAAAACCATTTATGGAGTTAGAAGAGGAATCACTTTCTTCTCCACTTGACTCATTTTCCTCTTGACTCATTTCCTCTCTCTCACTAGCACTTTTGCTTTTATGGGAGGAGGCAAAAGCTAGGAGGTTAGCCATGAGCTCTTCATCACATGAGGACTCATCTCCCTCAATTGAGTCATCACTACTACTACTCCATGTGGCGGCCATCACTTTACCTTTCTTCTTGTCATTGTGATTAGCACATTCGGGGGCAAAGTGACCTATGCCACCACACTCGAAGCATCGGACCCCTTTCCTTTCGGTCTTCTCTTTCCTAGGCTGAAACTTGTTGTAAGAACCCTTTTTCTTGTAGTTTTGACCTTTGGAACCAAAGTCTTTTTTCCCGAACTTCATGACCCTCTTGAATCTCTTCACAAATAATGCAAGGTCTTCGTCCGAGTCATTCTTCTTTGCCTCCTTTTCATCCTTGGAGGTTTTCAAAGCAATTCCTTTTTGCTTTTTAGGAGCTATGGAGACAGGACCCTTCCTAGACTCATAAGCTAGAAGTCTCCCAATCACCTCACTCGGTTTCATATCCTTATATCCACTATTTTCTTCTAAAGCCGTTACTTTTGATTCAAACCTATCAGGAAGAGATCTCATAATCTTTTGCTTGATTCTCCTATCCGAATATGGATCACCAAGTTGATGACTTTGGTTGACTATGTCCATCAACTTGATCTCGAAGTCGTTGAAGCACTCATTCTCCTCCATCTTAAGCATCTCGAATTGAGTTTGGAGGACTTGAAGCTTAGAGTCCTTCACCACTTCGGTTCCCTCATGTGCAATCTCTAGGATGTCCCAAGCCTCCTTAGCTATCCTAGTATTTTGAATCAATTTGTATTGATTTTCGTCCATAGCACATAAGATGGCATGCATCGCCTTCCTATTCCACTTTGAAGCCTCAAACTCTTGCGCGTTCCATTGCGCCTTAGGCTTCAATACTTCTTCTCCTCCACCACCGGGAGTCATCTTAGGTAGATCATATCCGTCTTCCACCGCCATCCATGCACGGTCATGAATTTGGCATATATAGGATTCCATCTTCCCTTTCCATTGGGAATAGTTCAATCCGGTAAGAAGTGGAGGCCTTGTGCTAGAAGCACCCTCGTTGCCACCACCTTTTCCACTCATAGTGTTTATGAATGAATGAAATGAATGCAAATGTATGAATGATCAAAAATCACACAAAATGTAAAACACACCAAAATAAGCAAGGATCACCTATGTATATCTAGGAACCCGCTCTGATACCAATTGAAACAAATTATAGCACGGTGTGTATAAAACTATCTAGAGGGGGGTGAATAGATTTTAAGCTTTTTACCCAATTTTTCGTGTTAGTTAAAATTACGAAATTACCCCTAAATAGATAAAGCAATAAATCAAGTATAAAATGCGGAAATTAAATAACACTTGATTTTTACGTGGAAACCCTCACGGGAAAAACCACGGGCTAGTAAGTAAGCCACACTCGAACCTCGAATCCACTAAATGTGTAAAACAATTACAACCTAATCCCGGAAGTAATCACACAACTACCTAATCCCGGTATGGGTGAACCTAGTCCGATTTGCTTGCGATCTACGCAACCTAATCCCGGAAGCTACACACAAGACTTACTTTCTCAATGAAGAGAATAACACCCTAAGTGAATATATGAATATCCAAATGCAACATAGAGCAAGGGAAACCCTATATGCTTATCTAAGATGATTAATATGCAATTAGAACAATCCTAGATATTAAAAACTAAATGACATGTTCAATCAAATAGTTTAGCTAATCAAGATTTAAGCACAAAACCTAATTAGCTATCACAATACAACTTCTCAAACATACAACACACTAATCTCAATCTTGTATCAAAAGATATACAAATAACATACAAGTAATTAATTGAGATTGCTTGTTAAGAAAAACACAAAATATGTAAGATATTAGTGAAAAGCTTACCAAGCAAAGTGTGATGAAGAATCCATGCAAAGAGACATCTAGATGATCTAGGATGATGCTAGATGATGTTTGATGATCATGAAAAAGTGTTTGAGTGAATAAAATTTGAGTTCTTGGAATTTTTTCTTCTCTTGAAAAATATCCTAGGTATGAAATCTGAATATGAACTCTCTTGATTGACCTAAAGTCAAAGTGGCATATATATAGGGGGCCAAATCAAGGTGTGGTCATTTTGATAAGTTGGCCTCATATTTGCCTTGGGCGCTGTATGTAGAGCGCCTCTTGTACAGCGCCTGTACAACGCCCTAACTCTGTTCTCTCGGGAAAACAGAGTGGCACTGTACGAACAGCGCTTCTGTACAGCGCCCACTCAAAATGCATCAGACCTGATGCATTTAAAATACAATTGCAATCAGGTCTTGATCGGGCGCTGTACGAACAGCGCTTTTGTACAGCGCTCGTACAGCACCCATCCAAAATGCATCAGACCTGATGCATTAAAAAGACCATTTTTGCATCAGGTCTTGTGGCCGCTGTTCAGAACAGCGCTTTGTAGAGCGCTTTGAACAGCGCCCTTTGCAATGCATGAAATCCAAGGTTATGCAAGACAAGACAATGGGCAATGCAATAAGCAATCAAACTAACATGCAAGAAGAGATGAAAATTAGCATTAATGCACAACACAAATAAACACAACATACAAGGATTAAACATATGCATGAGTTGTAAGTGTGTGCAACTATCTCTTCAAGACAAGTAAGCATATTGAAATTTACCTTTGGTGCTTATCAACATGAGGTCTTCAAAAGGGCTTCGAGCTATAAAACCAATACCTAAGCTACCCTTACAAAGAACCCCAACATGTGGTTTGACCACGAAATGAGCCAATTAACAAATGGGAACCTTACAAGATTCATATGGTTGGTAAAGTTGCTATTGTTAAGACCCGTCAGAAGGTCAAGAAATAACAGAAGAAAAAGCAACTTGGGCCTACCAAGAAGGAGACTAAGAAAGTAACCAAGATCAAAAGGAAGTGCTTCTTTTGTGGTGAAAAGGGACATTGGAAAAGTAATTGCCTAAAGTCTCAGAATAAGAAGGAACAAGGTAATGTTAATTATCTTGAAACATGTTTACTGGCAGATTCTACAGATTCTTGGATCGTAGACTCAGTAGCCAATAATCATGTTTGTTATTCCTTATGGGGGTTTCAAGAAAGGAGAAGGCTGAATAAAAATGAAATCAACTTGCGTTTAGGCAACAGAGCGTTGGTGTCTGCTAGTGCAGTGGGAGATATTAGAGTTAATCTAGATTCTAGTAGGCATTTAGATTTGATAGACATTTATTATGTATCTCAATTCAAGAGAAATTTAATTGCAGTTTCTTGTTTTAAATAAATTTGAATATTCGGTTACTTTTAATAAAAAAAAATTATTATTAGTAAAGATGACAAATTTGTTTGCAAAGGTACACTGGAAAATGGTCTATTCTATTTACATAGAAATATCTCTCACTTGTTAGACACAGAATTAACGCAACCTAACCATAAAAGAGTAAAATTATCATAAGATGAAACCTACCTATGCCATTTGCGCCTAGGTCATATTAACCTTAATAGGATTGAAAGATTGGTTAGTGATGGACCTTTAAGTGACTTAAAGGTTGATGATCTACCAACTTGTGAATCCTGTTTGGAAGGTAAAATGACCAAAAGGTCGTTCAGGACCAAAGGCACAAGAGCCACTGAATGTTTAGAATTAATGCATACTGATGTATGTGGTCCTATGAGCATTCAAGCTAGAGGTGGATTTGAGTACTTCATCACTTTCACAGATGATTACTCGAGATTTGGATATGTGTATCTCATGAGACATAAGTCGGATGCTTTTGACATGTTCAAAGCATTTAAAGCTGAAGTGGAAAATCAGCTAGAGAAACACATAAAAATCTTGAGATCTGATCGTGGTGGAGAATATCTATCTGGTGAGTTTCAGCAATATCTTATTGATAATGGAATTATATCTCAGTTTTCTGCACCAGGTACATGATCGGACCAAATATGGTACGATTTTGTACCCTTATTTCATATTCTTCATGCTTGATTCTTGGGTATTTCCTCGTGTTTTAATGTTGTTAATTAAGTATTTTCAGGTATTTATAAATGTTGAAGGGCATTGTAGTAATTTGGAGAAATATGGGCAAAAGTGTAAATTCTGAAGAAGGTTTGAAGTTATTACAAATTCAGAGGAGTTTAGGGGTGCTTCCCGTAATTTGCCACGCAAGGCAGGTGAGCGCGCCACGTCACCAACATAAAACGATGCGTTTTAATGGTAGGTGTGGGCCTCTAAGTGAGCCCCATCCCACTGCTAAATGCACCCCAAAGAAGACAAACGAGAAGCTGCTGTGTAAACCCCACAAGACTACTAAATGCACCCCTTTTGTCTTGCAACTTCATCTTCTTCCTCGCATGCAGACCGCCATGGCCGACCTCTCCAAACCCTAACGCCGCCGCCTGAAAGTGCACCTTCCTCGACCTACCGCCGGCCGATTTATGGCCCAAATCAACAGCGAGATCAGCGGCTACCCCATCGTAAGCATCCCGGCGCTCCAAACTCGCCGAAATCCAATCTCCTCTCCACGCCTCCTCCACGCTCAAGGTCGCCATTTGTCGCCATTTTGTCACCATTTGGCCTATTGATGTCGCCACGGCGACAAGGAGTGGTTTTTGGCTCCAGTTGGCTCGCCCCAACTTCGCCCCAAGCATCGCCATTTACACATACAGCGACCTCTCCTCTGTGCTCATTTGATTGGGTGTGAAAATTACACAATGCACCCCTAGAGGGGCCGAAATGGCAATAGTGCAAACTTAGGGGGTCTTTTGGTAATTATCCACTCATGACCTATTTTGAAAATACTATAAATTCATCATATTTTCTCCTTGGAATATACTCTTAACACAACTTGTGAAGCAAGAAATCCCTTCTTCCACCATTCCTTATCCACCCAACTCTCCTTTCCAATCTCATCAACAAACAACTAGACTACCTCACCTAAATCCTTCCTCTCTTCCCATCTTCTCCATCCACTTCCTTTGTCACTCTCCATATGACTTCACCTATCTAGACACATCCTCTTCTCTCACTCTTTGCACTAGGAGCATCAAAGGAAAGCAAGGATCAAACATTAAAGAAGGAGGCCTATGGGTGATTTCCTTACATATTACTTGTTTTCTATTTTGATTGTAACTTGTGTAATTAAATCCCTAATATCTTTCATTAATTGTTAAGAACACTCTCTTATCTAGTATTGTTGATGTTGGACTTCTATCTATTCAATTTCTCTTTATATTATTGCTATTTACTTTTCTAGTTTATTATAGCTTAATCAATCAAAAACCCAAAAATATGATTTATGTTTTATGCACCTAGATTAGACTAACCTAGATATTATCACAAATTAATTAATCTAACCTAATCCCTGTGGACGAATCCTTACTTACCGTTTTACTGATCTTTACATCCTAAAAGGATTTTCTAGTGGTAAAAACATTGTATTTTGTTGAGTACCAAAACGACTTCATCAGTACACCTCAACAAAATGGGGTGGCAGAAAGGAGAAATAGAACTCTTTTAGACATGGTTAGGTCTATGTTGAGTTATTCAACGCTTCCTATTTCTTTTGGGGATATGCTTTACAAACTGTAATATACATTCTAAACGATGTACCATCTAAGTCGATTCCTCAAACACCGCATGAGTTGTGGACTGGGCGAAAGCCTAGTTTACAACACTTAAGGATATTTAGTTGTCCTGCGCATGTGTTAAAAGGAAAGATAGAAAAGATGGAGTCCCGTTCGGAAACATGCATATTTGTGGGGTATCCAAAAGAAACTAAGGGATATTATTTCTATAGTCCTTCAGATCTTAAAGTATTTGTTTCAACAAATACTAAATTTCTGGAAAAGGACTATATGAATGATTTTGTACCCAAAAGTAGAATTGTCTTGAATGAGATGTCAAGAGATACAATTCCACAAGAGGTTACACAACCTAGCCCAATTGTAAGTTCCGCACCATCACAAAATCAACAACCTACCATTCCTCGTCGTAGTGGGAGGGTTAGTAGAAAACCCGAGAGATACATTGGTCTGGGAGAATCAATGGAGAATTCCCCGGACGATGATAATCCCTACACATATAAGGAAGCAATGGAGCATGTTGATGGTCACCATTGGCAAAAGGCAATGCAAGTTGCAGAAATCCAAATATGGATTAAAGCAAGCATCCTGATCCTGGAACATAAGGTTCAATCAAGCTGTGACGAACCTTGTGTATGCAAAAGGATTAATGGCGACAAGTTAGTTTTCCTAAATTCTTTATGTTGATGATATACTACTCATCGAAAACGATGTAGGTGTATTGACATCAGTAAAAGAATGGTTAGCAAAACAATTTGATATGAAGGACTTAGGAGAAGCAAGTTATATTCCTGGTATCCAAGTAATAAGGGATAGAAAGAATAGAACGATTGCACTATCCCAAGCTTCATACATAGATAAAATCTTATCTATATTTTCCATGCAAGATTCCAAGAAAGGTATGTTACTTTTCAGAAATGGAATCAAACTTTCTAAGGAACAAGTTCCTAAGAATGAGCATAAAGAGCAATTCATGAGTAGGATTCCAAATGCCTCGGCAGTTGGAAGTCTCATGTATGCAATGCTCTGTACTAGACCATATATTTGTTTTGCTGTGGGCATAGTTAGCAGGTTTCAATCGAAACCTGGTCCTGATCACTGGACGGCAGTTAAGCATATTTTCAAGTATCTCAGGAGAATGAGAGATAATATGCTTGTATACTCAGGAGGGGATTTGATTCTCGTTGGGTATATAGATTCTGATTTCCAGTCGGATTCTGACTACCAGAAAATCCACATCAAGATTTGTGTTTACTATTGGAAGAGGAACAGTCATAGCACATCTCAACATTGCTGAACTGCATGGCGCTGAGATAGATGGTGAGACAAAAATTGATATGGTCGTCAATTCATTGTCAGATTCCTTTGATCAGTTCAAATTGGACTACACTTTGAACAAAAAGGAATACACCTTACAAGGCCTGATGCAAGATGTTCAAAGTGCTGAAAAGATCCTTGTGAAAGGCAAGGGTCAGGAGATTCATATGGTTGGTAAAGTTGCTACTGTTAAGGCCCGTCAAAAGGTCAAGAAACAACAGAAGAAAAAGCAATTTGGGCCTACCAAGAAGGAGACCAAGAAAGTAACCAAGATCAAAGGGAAATGCTTCCTTTGTGGTGAAAAGGGACATTGGAAAAGTAATTGCCCAAAGTCCCAGAAAAAGAAGGAAGAAGGTAATGTTAATTATCTTGAAACATGTTTTCTGGCAGATTCTACTGATTCTTGGATCATAGACTCTGGAGCCACTAATCATGTTTGTTATTCCTTGAAGGGGTTCCAAGAAAGGAGAAGGCTGAGTAAGAATGAAATCAATTTGCGCTTGGGCAACGGAACGTTAGTGTCTGCAAGTGCAGTGGGAGATATTAGAGTTTATTTGGATTCTAGAAGGCATTTAGATTTAATAGACGTTTATTATGTACCTCAATTCAAGAGGAATTTAATTCCAGTTTCTTGTTTGAATAAATTTGGATATTCGGTTACTTTTAATAAAGTCTTTATTATTAGTAAGAATGACAAAATTATTTGCCAAGGTACATTGGAAAACGGTCTATACTTTTTGCATAGAAATATCTCTCACTCATTAGACACAGAATTAACGGAACCTAATCATAAAAGAGTAAAATTATCAATAGATGAAACCTACCTATGGCATTTACGCCTAGGTCATATTAACCTTAATAGGATTAAAAGATTGGTATGTGACGGACCTTTAAGTGACTTAAAGGTTGATGATCTACCAACTTGTGAATCTTGTTTGGAAGGTAAAATGACCAAAAGGTCGTTCTCTGCCAAAGGTGCAAGAGCCACTGAATGTTTAGGATTGATACACACTGATGTATGTGGACCTATGAGCATTCAAGCTAGAGGTGGATATGAGTACTTCATCACCTTCACAGATGATTACTCGAGGTTTGGCTATGTGTATCTCATGCGACATAAGTCGGATGCTTTTGACATGTTCAAAGCATTCAAAGCTGAAGTAGAAAATCAGCTTGAGAAACACATAAAAATCTTGAGATCTGATCGTGGTGGAGAATATCTATCTGGTGAGTTTCAGCGATATCTTATTGATAATGGGATAGTTTCTCAGTTTTCTGCACCAGGAACACCTCAACATAATAAGGTGGCAGAAAAGAGAAATAGAACTCTTTTGGATATGGTTAGGTCTATGTTGAGTTATTCAACACTTCCTATTTCTTTTTGGGGATATGCTTTACAAACTGCTATATACATTCTAAACGATGTACCATCTAAGTCAGTTCCTCAAACACCACATGAGTTGTGGACTGGGCGCAAGCCTAGTTTACAACACTTAAGGATATTTGGTTGTCCTGCGCATGTGTTAAAAGGAAAGACAGAAAAGATGGAGTCCCGTTCAGAAACATGTATATTTGTAGGGTATCCAAAAGAAACTAAAGGATATTATTTCTATAGTCCTTCAGATCTTAAAGTATTTGTTTCGACAAATGCTAAATTTCTGGAAAAGGACTATATGAATGATTTTGTACCTAGAAGTAGAATTGTCCTGAATGAGATGTCAGGAGATACAATTCCACGAGAGGTTACACAACCTAACCCAATTGTAAGTTCCGATCCAACACAAGATCAGCAACCTACCATTCCTCGCAGTAGTGGGAGGGTTAGAACACAACCCGAAAGATACATCGGTCTGGGAGAATCAGTGGAGAATCTCCCGGACGACGATGATCCCTACACATACAAGGAAGCTATGGAGGATGTTGATAGTCGCCATTGGCAAAAGGCAATGCAATCTGAGATTGAATCTATGTTTGATAACAAAGTCTGGTCCCTTGTAGACTTGCCTAAAGGGATAAAACCCATTGGGTGCAAGTGGGTATACAAGAGGAAAAGAGGTATGGATGGAAAGGTGGAAACCTTTAAAGCTAGATTGGTAGCTAAAGGGTATACACAGAAAGAAGGTATCGATTACGAGGAAACCTTCTCTCCTGTGGCCATGCTTAATTCCATTAGGATACTCTTATCCATTGCAGCATCTTTAGATCTAGAGATTTGGCAAATGGACGTCAAGACAGCTTTCCTTAATGGAAGTCTTGACGAAAGCATCTACATGATGCAACCAGAGGGATTCATTGAAAAGGGCCAAATGGAAAAGGTATGCAAGTTGCAGAAATCCATATATGGATTAAAGCAAGCATCCAGATCCTGGAACATAAGGTTTGATCAAGCTGTCAAAGGTTTTGGATTTATTCAGAATCCTGACGAACCTTGTGTATACAAAAGGATTAAAGGCGACAAGTTGGTTTTCCTGATTCTTTATGTTGATGATATACTACTCATTGGAAACGATGTAGGTGTATTGACATCAGTAAAAGAATGCTTAGCAAAACAATTTGATATGAAGGACTTAGGAGAAGCAAGTTTTATTCTAGGTATCCAAGTAATAAGGGATAGAAAGAATATAGCGATTGCATTATCCCAAGCTTCATACATAGACAAGATCCTGTCTAGGTTTTCCATGCAGGATTCCAAGAAAGGTATGTTACCTTTCAGACATGGAATCAAGCTTTCTAAGGAACAAGTTCCTAAGAATGAGCATGAAGAGCAATTCATGAGTAGAGTTCCATATGCCTCGGCAGTTGGAAGTCTCATGTATGCAATGCTCTGTACTAGACCAGATATTTGTTTTGCTGTTTTCATAGTTAGTAGGTTTCAATCGAAACCTGGTCCTGATCACTGGACGGCAGTCAAGCATATTTTCAAGTATCTCAAGAGAACGAGAGATAATATGCTTGTATACTCTGGAGGGGATTTGATTCCCGTTGGGTATACAGATTCTGATTTCGAATCAGATTCTGACTCCAGAAAATCCACATCAGGGGCTGTGTTTACTATTGGAGGAGGAGCAGTCATATGGAGGAGTATCAAGCAATCTTGTATTGCTGATTCCACCATGGAAGCTGAGTCTGTTGCTGCATGCGAGGCTGCCAAAGAGGCTGTTTGGCTCTGCCAATTCTTGATTGACTTGGAAGTGGTTCCTAGTGCGAATAAGTAGATCATTGTCTACTGTGACAACAGTGGAGCAGTGGCTAATTCGAAAGAACCAAGAAGTCACAAGAGAGGTAAACACATTGAAAGAAAGTATCATCTTTTAAGGGAGATTGTTCAAAGAGGTGACGTGACGAGACGATTACCAAAATCGCGTCAGCAGAAAATCTAGCGGATCCCTTCACAAAGGCTCTACCTCAGAAGAGTTTCGATGGGCATCTAGAGAATATGGGCTTAAGAGATATGACACATTTGCTATAGTGCAAGTGGGAGATTGTTAGGATTATGCTCAATAGCAAGAGTGTAATGTTGTAATTAACAATCTTTTTCATATTAATAAAGTGATTTCTAGTTTAACAAATCTTATAGCATTTATAGTTTAATATTATACTTGTCAAAGTAAATAATCATAAGGTCTAAAGACTATGAGAAAAGAAAAATTGTTCGTACATCTGGATATGTATGTGGTAGACACAATTCTTTAGTTAGTCTTGAATATTGTTCACAACTTAAGTTAAAGGTTGGGCACCTTTATCTTGTTAAAGTTGTAGAATTCTTTTGCTAGCATTTGAGTGGGATCAAATGAGATATGATGAGTCTAAAATCATCGGAGTGTCTTCGAGCAAAAGAATTTAGTGCACTGGGTGCATTGAACTGGATCACAATGAAATACTTTATCTATAACCGTCAGTAGATAAAAGTCTTTTCATTATCAGGACAATCAGAGAGTCTATCTTAATCCTGAGATAAATGATGGACTTATGGTTGCAAGTGATATCATTTGAGTTATCAATGAGTACGATTATATAGCATAGTCTATCCTCGATAGTTTGGTGATATTCATTTGTTAATCGATAGAGGACTTCATTTATAGATATGGACATCGTGGCTCTATTTATTAAATTAGAGTATAATATCATCATATGGATGTTTTGAGGTAATTGGATATTAAATCTCAACGTTGAGTTTTCGATAGTGTCTATTGAAAACATGGCTTCTGGACAAGTCAAAATATCCAAGTTCAAAACGTGGTCATATGAGTAAATATGGTAACTTGGAGAGTTATAGGCGGTCTATAAACTCTTGGCGATTACTGATATTAATCACGAGGATACACTATCTCCAACTTGATTGTCTAAGGTATGAATGAGGAACATCTTCCTTTTCTATCTTTATTTAAGAGTTCAATTTTAGCTCTTTAGTGGAATGAGTTAAAATTAATGGATCGGACCTAAGTGAATCATTTGTTGATTGTGATTAGGTTATGTCTATTGAAGCTTAAATTTAGATAGCCCGCCAAGATCCCCAATCCACACGGACTTGCATGGATCACTTGATATATTCTACCGGACCAATTTAAGGGTCCATCTAGAATTGCATTTAATATATTAAGAATATAATTTGCATATTATTTATGTAATGGGCTGCTCAATTATATTTATATATTAATGAATGGCATGTGGGCTTGTTTCTTTTAGTAAGAATGAGTCTGGTTCACATGTGGGCTTTTTATTTAAAGTCCAATGGATTAAATGAAATGAGAAAATAATATAAGGCCCTATTTTAGACAAGTGGGGCGGCAAGGGTTAATATATTAGCCTATATATTATTTTGTTTCATTGTTTAATTAAATAAGAATTAATTAATTAATTAATTAATTGTTTAATTAAAAAACAAATCTTTTCTGATTAGGAAATATGATCCCTAGAGTTATACTATTGGTAGTAGTATACTAAAATTAAAAGACTTGTTTGGTAAGAAAATAAATAATTAATTTTATTTATTTAATCAAATAAGAAGTCTTTTTATTTAGTCAAATAAAAGAATAAAAGATCTATGAGTTGAATTAGGGTTTGAAGTCTTAAACTAAATAGGAATTAGGGTGCAATACAAACTCTTTTTGGCTTGAGTATTGCGGCAACCCTAGTCCCTTTTGGTGTATTATTTTCGGGAACCCTAATAGAAAGAAGGAAAGAAAAATTGGCCACCTATATATGTGTACTTATAGAATTCGGCCACGACATGCATTGTACTTGAGAGACAATTTTCTTCTTCTTCTTAATTCATAGAGAGCATTATTTTTATTCTACTAAAACATAAAAGAGTGAATAGATTATTCTTTGATGGTACACTAATTGCTTGTTCATCGATAAGCTTGTGTGTACAACATCGATTGAGGTTCACGCGAGTTTCGATCATAAGATTGAGAACTCAAAAGTGATCGGAATAATCTTAGTCTTCTTTTGATTGTTTTTGTGACTAACAAAGAAAAAGAAAAGTTTGTTTGTCCATTCTCAGGTTTGCAATTCAAAGAAAAGGGAGACCACGCTCCTAGGTGATCCACGTTCGTGCTAGGATTGAGGATCTTGCGGATTACCATCGACGTAAGTCAATCGGATCACGCGACAAAAGGTATTCTTCTTTTGTTAGATAATATATATGTTTAATTGATTAAAGGGTTTAAGGTTCATAAAAAGGAAAAATTTTAAAAGTTACTAAATCTATTTTTAGTCTCGCTTCCGCTGCGTGTACTACGGTATTTTTCCCTACAGTCAATGAATTGAAGAATCAAAAGGTGGAGTTAATGTTAGAGATGGATTTACTTAAGAAAGAGAAGATTTTGCTTCAGAAAATGGTGACTGAAACCGTGCAAGAAAAGGAAGAAATGAGGGAAGATTTTGAGAGAAAGATGCAGGTCATGAAGGATGAGTTGGAGGGCAAAGACAATGCTTTGAAAATTATGAGGGTAAAAGAATGTGATTACCTTGTGAAGCTTGACAAATCTGAACAAGCAATCAAAACCTTAACCAACAAACCAACCTTGCTCAACAACACCCATGGGGGTGGGATCCCTCTTGCAACACCAACAAAGAAAAATGTACCCAAAGGGAAGAATCAACCACAACCGAAAATGCCTTCAAGGTATGCTCCAACAAGGAAGAGAGAGAGCTGGGAAGAAAGGAATCGACAATCCTTTGTATCAAGAAACACTCACCTAAGAGGTAAATTTTCTATCCCTTCACCAACTTGTTATTTTTGCTCTAAAAGTGGACACAAAAAGTCCCAATGTGATGATTACTTCAAGAGTTACACAAGGCACAATAACTTGACTTGGAGGAAGGTGAGGGTAGTGAAACAAGTTTGGGTTCGAAGGGATAAGGGTGATCCATTGAACAACACCTCTAGATGAATTTAGCAAAAAGCATCCCACTTAGATAGTTTTAATTTAATGCATTTTGTTTTTGTTTAATTGATAAGTTTGTTGGTTTTGTAAAATTTTCCCCAAGTTTGTTTTGGATATTGGTTCATGAAAACTTGTTGAGAAAAATGTGTTGAGAACCATGTCCAAGATAGGTTTGGGGGTTTATTTTGGGTTTGATGAATTTTTGTGCGTGTGCAGCTAAAACAAGGAAGCAGGACTCTCTGCCAGGCAATCTGCGGCCACATTCGGAGGCCTAGCTGCCGAATGAAACCACAGAATGAAGACAGAGATCTCTGCCAAGATTCGGCAGTTAGAACGACGGGCATAAATCGACCGCCGATTGAATCAGGTCTTCAAGCCATGAAAACGGCGATTTTGGATCGGCGGTCAGGCCGTATAATATAAACCGCCAAATTAACGAAACGACTGTGTTTTACCTAAAAATTCAAATTCTGCGGTCCAATTCGGTGTCCTGGTCGCAGATTTAAATCGCAGAATTCGCAATATCAGGTCTTATAAGGGCTGTCCCTTTCACAAGCAAATCATTCTCTCCTTAAAAATTTCGAACACTCTTTACTCAAGGTGCATTCTTTCCTCTTCTTTTCTCCCCTCTAATCTTATTTTTGCATGATTAAACTTCTCCTATCTCTCTATTGATCGAAAATTTCGAAGTATTGTATAGAGTTAGGGTTTGGTCCAAAAATTTGGGGATTTTGTAATTAGAAGCCAAAATAATGGAAATGCATGCTTGGGTTTTGCTTGTTGGTAGTATTATGATGCTTCTGGGGTATACATTGATATTTGATAATGCTCTAACTTGCAAATTTATGTTTTAGTGCAAATTTTGGATGAAATTTCTCTATTATGTGTGTGAATCAATTGGCAAGGATGATATTGTTGCTAGATGTTTTGCAACTGCCGTATATTGCCAAATTGTTTGTTAGTTTGACATGCTTATTTTGCAAGAGATTCTTGTTGTGATTAAATGTGGGCATGAACTTGGTTGTTGATGACAAAATTGAAAGTATACATGTTAGGATTATGCTCAATAGCAAGAGTGTAATATTGTAATTAACAATCTTTTTCATATTAATAAAGTGATTTCTGGTTTAACAAATCTTATAGCATTTATAGTTTAATATTATAATTGTCAAAGTAAATAATCATAAGGTCTAAAGACTATGAGAAAAGAAGAATTGTTCGTACATCTGGATATGTATATGGTAGACACAATTCTTTAGTTAGTCTTGAATATTGTTCACAACTTAAGTTAAAGGTTGGGCACCTTTATCTTGTTAAAGTTGTAGAATTCTTTTGTTAGCATTTGAGTGGGATCAAATGAGATATGATGAGTCTAAAATCATCGGAGTGTCTTCGAGTAAAAGAATCTAGTGCACTGGGTGCATTGAACTGGATCACAATGAAAAGCTTTATCTAGAACCGTCAATAGATAATAGTCTTTTCATTATCAGGACAATCGAAGAGTCTATCTTAATCCTGAGATAAATGATGGACTTATGGCTGCAAGTGATATCATTTGAGTTATCAATGAGTACGATTATATAGCATAGTCTATCCTCGATAGTTTGGTGATATTAATTTGTTAATCAATAGAGGACTTCATTTATAGAGATGGACATCGTGGCTCCATTTATTAAATGAGAGTATAATATCATCATATGGATGTTTTGAGGTAATTGAATATTAAATCTCAACGTTGAGTTTTCGATAGTGACTATTGAAAACATGGCTTCTGGACAAGTCAAAATATCCAAGTTCAAAACGTGGTCATATGAGTAAATATGGTAACTTGGAGAGTTATAGGCGGCCTATGAACTCTTGGCGATTACTGATATTAATCACGAGGATACACTATCTCCAATATGATTGTCTAGGGTTATGAAAGAGGAACATCTTCCTTTTCTATCTTTATTTAAGAGTTCAATTTTAGCTCTTTAGTGGAATGAGTTAAAATTAATGGATCGGACCTAAGTGAATCATTTGTTGATTGTGATTAGGTTGTGTCTATTGAAGCTTAAATTTAGATAGCCTGCCAAGATCCCCAATCCACACGGACTTGAATGGATCACTTGATATATTCTACCGGACCAATTTATGGGTCCATCTAGAATTGCATTTAATATATTAAGAATATAATTTGCACATTAATTATTTAATGGGCTGCTCAGTTATATTTATATATTAATGAAAGGCATGTGGGCTTGTTTCTTTTAGTAAGAATGGGTCTGGTTCACATGTGGGCTTTTTATTTAAAGTCCAATGGATTAAATGAAATAAGAAAATAATATATGACCCATTTTATACATGTGGGGCGGCAAGGTTAAAATATTAGCCTAACATGTTATTTTGTTTCATTGTTTAATTAAATAAGAATTAATTAATTTATTAATTAATTGTTTAATTAAGAAACAAATCTTTTTCTGATCAGGAAATATATTTCCTAGAGTTATACTATTGGAAGTAGTATACTAAAAGTAAAAGACTTGTTTGATAAGAAAATAAATAATTAAGTTTATTTATTTAATCAAATAAGAAGTCTTTTTATTTAGTCAATAAAAGAATAAAAATACTTATGAGTTAAATTAGGGTTAGGAGTCTAAAAGGATGATGGGAATTAGGGTTGAATTTTGGTCACCCTATATATGTGATGTGATGAAATTCGGCCAACCCTAATATACCACACCACATAGAATTCGGCAACCCTAAAGTAAAAAGGAAGAGAAATTCGGCCACCCTATTTATTTATTGTGATAGGTTTTGGCCACCTAAAATCTAAGGCTTGATTGATTCAATTTTCTTCTTCTTCTAAACTCATAGACAAGTATTTGATTATTCTACTAAGACATAAAAGAGAGAAGAAATTATTCTTTTGATGGTACACTAATTGCTTGTTCATCAATAAGCTTGTGTGTACAACATCGAATTAGGTTCACGCGAGTTTCGATCATTAGATTGAGAACTCAAAAGTGACCGGAATAATTTTTGTATTCTTTTGATTGTTTTAAGACTGACAAAGAAAAAGAAAAGTTTGTTTGTCCATTCTCAGGTTTGCAATTCAAAGAAAAGGGAGACCACGCTCCTAGGTGATTCACGTTCGTGCTAGGATTGAAGATCTTGCGGATTACCATCGACGTAAGTCAATCGGATCACGCAACAAAAGGTATTATACTTTTGTTACTTTATATATGGTTAATTAATTTAAAGGGTTAAGGTTCATAAAAAGGAAAAATTTTAAAACATACTAAATCGATTTTTAGTCTCGCTTCTGCTGCGTGTACTACGGTATTTTTCCCTACAATTGGTATCAGAGCCTGGTTGAACCCTTTTAATTAATTAACGTATATATACGTGAATCTATTTCTTTTTATTGTGATTATGCATGTTTAGAAAGAGACGGCACTCTAGGTATTCGCATATATAATTACATGTGGATATATGGTTTTATATATGTTTTTATGTGGATTGTTGTTGCTCGATTTTGGTCCTAGATTTTCAATGTATTTTGTTTTGGAATTGTAACAAGAAGAGTGGTCTATCATCACCATAATTCCTTCTTGATAGTTGCTTTATTTTTTTTATTTGTAATTAATAAGTGCAGGTTTTTTTGTATTAAAAGCTACTGCAGTTTTTTTTTTATTAAATATTAGTGCAGTTTTTTATTGTAAAAATACTGCAGTGATTAAAAAAAAAATATAAAAAAAAATACTGCAGTATTATAACTGTTTAAATGCTACTGCAATGTATTCGGGTATTGGAGATTCAAAGACTTGAAGAAAAAGGAAGCAACCGGAACCAAGAACGAGCACCATGCGCACCCTAGGAGTGGATTGGGCTGCGCATGGCAAGCCCAAATCATGGTGGGCTGCGCATGGCAGCCCTATATATACTCTCATGGGCTGCGCACGGCAGCCCCTTTGTGGGGTTGTGGGTTGTGCATGCCTATGGGGGGCTGCCGAGGGATGAGCGTATGGTTGATGGCCACTTGAAGATCTTGTATTCCTAAACAATTGTAATTTACTTGCTTTTCTAGGATGGACCAAAATTGTTGCTATTTATTTATTGCATAAATATTACAATATTTGTTATTGTATGATAACATGACATATAGAATAGGAGTGCCACTCATATATCTCTTTTGGTATGAACATGCATTGAATGATTTAGGTATCTAAATTGGCATCTAGATAACTTGGTAAATCATTCTATGGGATTTAATCACACGCCTTAAATAATTGAGTGGGAGAAGGTGTTTTGTAACACCTATGGCCTCCAAGGTTAGTTGAGCTTTATTATTTATTGGTAATCCCCCTAAGGGGCGTCCATGAATGGAATTTAGCAATATACTTCCTTACAAGGATAGACTAGACAATTGACTCAAATGAGATCTACTCCCCAAGGAAGGATTTTCGTGAGAGAAAATTGAGGGTCGATATCTTGGTAACACACTCAATGTAATTTTATTGATCCTCCCAAGAGTTCTTGTTAGTAAAATTGCAAGGCTAAAATTGAAAACGCTGGTTGTTATGTTAACAATTAGGTGGGACCTAGTCTAACTAGTAAATGGTGCAAACTCCCAAAGGAGGCGTAACATTTATGGGTGTTGGATCACCGTTGAATTTTTACGATTGAGTTATTTATTTAATTCACGATAAATATTTAAAAGTGCTTTATCATGATTATTTACTTATATATGTTTTGTTTTATTTAGAAATCATGACCCCATCACTTATGAACATCCTGAAAGATAACACTTTAACTGGAGATAATTATGTAACATGGAAAAGGAAAATTGGGTTGTTGCTGCAAAGTGAAAAACATAAGTTTGTTCTGTCTGCTCCTAAACCACCTGCTCCTACTTATGAATCTCAGATTCATATGGTTGGTAAAGTTGCTACTGTTATGGCCCGTCAAAAGGTCAAGGAACAACAGAAGAAAAAGCAACTTGGGCCTAACAAGAAGGAGACCAAGAAAGTAGCCAAGATCAAAAGGAAGTGCTCCTTTTGTGGTGAAAAGGGACATTGGAAAAGAAATTGCCCAAAGTCCCAGAACAAGAAGGAACAAGGTAATATTAATTATCTTGAAACATGTTTTCTGGCAGATTCTACAGATTCTTGGATCATAGACTCTGGAGCCACAAATCATGTTTGTTATTCCTTACAGGGGTTCCAAGAAAAAAGAAAGCTGAATAAGAATGAAATCAACTTGCGTTTGGGCAACGGAACGTTAGTGTCTGCAAGTGCAGTGGGAGATATTAGAGTTAATCTAGATTCTTTTAGGTATTTAGATTTGATAGACGTTTATTATGTACCTCAATTCAAGAGAAATTTAATTTCAGTTTCTTGTTTGAATAAATTTGGATATTCGGTTACTTTTAATAAAGATTTTATTATTAGTAAGAATAACAAATTTATTTGCAAAGGTACATTGGAAAACGGCTTATTCTTTTTGCATAAAAATATCTCTCACTCGTTAGACATAGAATTAACGGAACCTGATCATAAAAGAGTAAAATTATCAATAGATGAAACCTACCTATGGCATTTACGCCTAGGTCATATTAACCTTAAAAGGATTAAAAGATTGGTATGTGACGGACCTTTAAGTGACTTAAAGGTTGATGATCTACCAACTTGTGAATCTTGTTTGGAAGGTAAAATGACCAAAAGGTCGTTCTCAGCCAAAGGTGCAAGAGCCACTGAATGTTTAGGATTGATACACACTGATGTATGTGGTCCTATGAGCATTCAAGCTAGAGGTGGATATGAGTACTTCATCACTTTCACAGATGATTACTCGAGATTTGGCTATGTGTATCTCATGCGACATAAGTCGGATGCTTTTGACATGTTCAAAGCATTCAAAGCTGAAGTAGAAAATCAGCTTGAGAAACACATAAAAATCTTGAGATCTGACCGTGGTGGAGAATATCTATCTGGTGAGTTTCAGCAATATCTTATTGATAATGAGATAGTTTCTCAGTTTTCTGCACCAGGAACACCTCAACAAAATGGGGTGGCAGAAAGGAGAAATAGAACTCTTTTGGATGTAGGTCTATGTTGAGTTATTCAACACTTCCTATTTCTTTTTGGGGATATGCTTTACAAACTGCTATATACATTCTAAACGATGTACCATCTAAGTCAGTTCCTCAAACACCGCATGAGTTGTGGACTGGGCGCAAGCCTAGTTTACAACACTTAAGGATATTTGGTTGTCCTGCGCATGTGTTAAAAGGAAAGACAGAAAAGATGGAGTCCCGTTCAGAAACATGTATATTTGTAGGGTATCCAAAAGAAACTAAAGGATATTATTTCTATAGTCCTTCAGATCTTAAAGTATTTGTTTCGACAAATGCTAAATTTCTGGAAAATGACTATATGAATGATTTTGTACCTAGAAGTAGAATTGTCCTGAATGAGATGTCAGGAGATACAATTCCACAAAAGGTTACACAAGCTAACCCAATTGTAAGTTCCGATCCAACACAAGATCAACAACCTACCATTCCTCGTCGTAGTGGGAGGGTTAAAACACAACCCGAAAGATACATCGGTCTGGGAGAATCATTGGAGAATCTCCCGGACGACGATGATCCCTACACGTATAAGGAAGCAATAGAGGATGTTGATAGTCGCCATTGGCAAAAGGCAATGCAATCTGAGATTGAATATATGTTCGATAACAAAGTCTGGTCCCTTGTAGACTTGCCTAAAGGGATAAAACCCATTGGGTGCAAGTGGGTATACAAGAGGAAAAGAGGTATGGATGGAAAGGTGGAAACCTTTAAAGCTAGATTGGTAGCTAAAGGGTATACAAAGAAAGAAGGTATCGATTACGAGGAAACCTTCTCTCCTGTGGCCATGCTTAAATCCATTAGGATACTCTTGTCCATTGCAGCATCTTTAGATCTAGAGATTTGTCAAATGGACGTCAAGACAGCTTTCCTTAATGGAAGTCTTGACGAAAGCATCTACATGATGCAACCAGAAGGATTCATTGAAAAGGGCCAAATGGAAAAAGTATGTAAGTTGCAGAAATCCATATATGGATTAAAGCAAGCATCCAGATCCTGGAACATAAGGTTCGATCAAGCTGTCAAAGGTTTTGGATTTATTCAGAATCCTGACGAACCTTGTGTATACAAAAGGATTAAAGGCGACAAGTTGGTTTTCCTGATTCTTTATGTTGATGATATACTACTCATTGGAAACGATGTAGGAGTATTGACATCAGTAAAAGAATGGTTAGCAAAACAATTTGATATGAAGGACTTAGGAGAAGCAAGTTTTATTCTAGGTATCCAAGTAATAAGGGATAGAAAGAATAGAACGATTGCATTATCCCAAGCTTCATACATAGACAAGATCTTGTCTAGGTTTTCCATGCAGGATTCCAAGAAAGGTATGTTACCTTTCAGACATGGAATCAAGCTTTCTAAGGAACAAGTTCCTAAGAATGAGCATGAAGAGCAATTCATGAGTAGAGTTCCATATGCCTCGGCAGTTGGAAGTCTCATGTATGCAATGCTCTGCACTAGACCAGATATTTGTTTTGCTGTTGGCATAGTTAGCAGGTTTCAATCGAAACCTGGTCCTGATCACTGGACGGCAGTCAAGCATATTTTCAAGTATCTTAAAAGAACAAGAGATAATATGCTTGTATACTCTGGAGGGGATTTAATTCCTGTTGGGTATACAGATTCTGATTTCCAATCAGATTCTGACTCCAAAAAATCCACATCGGGGGCTGTGTTTACTATTGGAGGAGGAGCAGTCATATGGAGGAGTATCAAGCAATCTTGTATTGCTGATTCCACCATGGAAGCTGAGTATGTTGCTGCATGCGAGGCTGCCAAAGAGGCTGTTTGGCTCCGCCAATTCTTGATTGACTTGGAAGTGGTTCCTAGTGCAAATAAGCAGATCACTATCTACTATGACAACAGTGGAGCAGTGGCTAATTCGAAAGAACCAAGAAGTCACATGAGAGGAAAACACATTGAAAGAAAGTATCATCTTTTAAGGGAGATTGTTCAAAGGGGTGACGTGACGATTACCAAAATCGCGTCAGCAGAAAATCTAGCGGATCCCTTCACAAAGGCTCTACCTCAGAAGAGTTTCGATGGGCATCTAGAGAACATGGGCTTGAGAGATATGACACATTTGCTATAGCGCAAGTGGGAGATTGTTAGGATTATGCTTAATAGCAAGAGTGTAATATTGTAATTAACAATCTTTTTCATATTAATAAAGTGATTTCTGGTTTAACAAATCTTATAGCATTTATAGTTTAATATTATAATTGTCAAAGTAAATAATCATAAGGTCTAAAGACTATGAGAAAAGAAGAATTGTTCGTACATCTGGATATGTATATGGTAGACACAATTCTTTAGTTAGTCTTGAATATTGTTCACAACTTAAGTTAAAGGTTGGGCACCTTTATCTTGTTAAAGTTGTAGAATTCTTTTGTTAGCATTTGAGTGGGATCAAATGAGATATGATGAGTCTAAAATCATCGGAGTGTCTTCGAGTAAAAGAATCTAGTGCACTGGGTGCATTGAACTGGATCACAATGAAAAGCTTTATCTAGAACCATCAATAGATAATAGTCTTTTCATTATCAGGACAATCGAAGAGTCTATCTTAATCCTGAGATAAATGATGGACTTATGGTTGCAAGTGATATCATTTGAGTTATCAATGAGTACGATTATATAGCATAGTCTATCCTCGATAGTTTGGTGATATTCATTTGTTAATCGATAGAGGACTTCATTTATAGAGATGGACATCGTGGCTCCATTTATTAAATGAGAGTATAATATCATCATATGGATGTTTTGATGTGTTGACGGTGAAATTTGGATTGCCACGCACTCAACAGTTATATTAATTCAGTTTAAAATGAGAAAATCAAGAATGCATACAAGAGACAGTTTTTATGTGGAAAACCCTTGAATGGGAAAAAACCACGGTGCCCCAGAGGGCAGAAAGATAATACTCGATTCTATTGCTTTGTTACACACTCATATCTCTCATACAATTGCTCTTTTCTCTCTAGGTTTTCGAACCCCCTCCTCATGGGATAGATGGTTCTATTTATATATGTTAATTAGGGTTTCCCCCTGTTTTTAGCCGTGTTGGTGGTAGGATTCCCCCTTTGATTCGTACTAGGATTCTCATGTTGTCACGGATCCGGATATGCTTTATCTCTTTTCCTTTTTATGATTCCTTGTTGCCATGGGTTTTCTAGAGGTTAGGGTTTTATTTCTGTGTTTCTGCCGAGTCATTTTGGGCCCAGTATGCTGATGCAGCAAGCACAGTATTATCCTTCGGCGACCACGTTTCTACCTTTGGCGAGTATATATCTAGCTCTGGCAACCACATCTTTGACTATTGATTTAAGACGTTAATATTCTGACTGGCCACATTTTCTCCCTTGACCCGGTCAACGAGTGACGTGGCAACCTTTTCTTCATCATTTATTGACTCCTTTGGTGACGTGTCTGCTTGGCGAATTTATACATACAACAATACCCCCATAAATACTTCGAGCTGGGCGAATGACTTGCTCTTTTTACTTCGTTTGCCTCTGCGAGCAGTATTTATATCTATGCCTTTAAGATTTCGGCGCCTTTTGTAATTAACTCCCTCTTTCTTCTTTTCACCACGTGTTGCATTAATTGGTTGATTCTTCCGGTGTAAGCTTTTAATTTTAACCACACAACTTCTAGCGCTTCCACTTACTTGACAGGTGAAGGGACATTCTGACTGCTTGGTGATCCCCGAGACGCCACTTGTCCAATATTTGGTGGTGACTATTGCGGCTGGTTACTGTGGCCGTCACTCACATTAATTGCATATCTCTTATTGGATTTTCTCTCCCCTTTTTTTATTCTTTTTGAATTTCAAAGTTCCCTCTTTTTAAGGCCCGATCGCTTCTTCTTCCCCACTTTGCTCTCTCCATTTATTTTTCTATTTTCTCCTTCTCTCGAAACAGAGTTCCTTCATCTCTCTCAGAAATTTCTGCCACGAGTTTCTTCCATTTCGTTTCCCTGTCAGACGGCTTGCCTCGAAATCGATTGTGCTTACAACTCGACGTTCCCAATCTTCTTGCTCATCCTTCGAACCTAGGGTTTTTCTGATGAGTTTTCATGGATCCCTATTTGCGTTCTGCTCTTTTTAATCAGATGATGCAAGCTATAGAGCTTGGTGATAAATGTACTACGGACAAAATTGAATCTTTGATTCGTAAATTTTGCCCGGATTCTCCGGTTCCACTTTCTGTTTTCGTTCCATCTTTTGAAGATAATTTTATCCCTAATATTTCTCCTTCCTCCTCCATTAGTGATTCTCCAGCGATGCCGAGGTCTTCTAAACCAAGTGGCAGCAAATGACGCGCCTCTAAGGCTCCTCGTGAGTCCCTACTGGATGCGCAGACGACTATTGATTCTGACGTTGAAGCCCATCAACGAGATAGGCTGCATTTTTTGTTAGATCATCTGTGCTCTTTTGATACGGAAGTTAATGTGGTTGGCGAGGGCGAGCTCCTCAAGTACAAGGGTCACTTCGATATTCCAGACTCGGTGACCTTGATGCTACCTGGTGATCGAGCCGTTTGGAATCCCCCTGAGAATGCGGTTGCTATTTATGGCGCCATGCTCAGCTGTGGGGTAACCCTTCCCCTTCAGCCTTTCATTGCCAGGTTCCTCGCAGAGGCCCGAATTGCGTCGGCACAACTCGCCCCAAATAGTTATAGGATATTGATGTGCTTGTGCCTAATGTGGAAGTTGAAAGGTTATGGGCCCCCTACACCTCGCGAGATCCGCCATTTTTACACGCTGAGACAGACGGGCAATGGCGGCACGTATTTCCTTCTCTCTTCATGTGTAGAGAGCTGGATCCCTGAGGGCGCGGCGAACCCCGGTCAGGTGGAGATCTCAGGTGACGAGAAGAATGAGGGTTTTATATGGGGCTTTCCCACTTCAAACAAGAGGAGGAAAAACAGTTGGTTTTTTGCTGGTGGCGAGTGGGGCCAAGATGTGCCAGCCAGCAGTCGTCGTAATCTTTCGGCGAAGAAAGTTCCCAGGCACTTCACATCTCCTGAAGCCTGGTCGAAAGCCGTCCCCGTTTTGCTAGATGGGGAGATCTCTCACCTCGCCGCGGCGGCCGTCCTTCCTTTAGACTCGAGGGATAGGTCCTTCCTCTTGGATGAGGAAAAAATGATCGCTCAACGGATTTTCCCATGCCTACCTGCTAGGCTACCTCGTTGTAAGTTTGTCCGTTCTTTTTTCCTTTTGTATTACTGCTTCTTTTTATTCTGCTAGTGATACTTGGTCTATTTTTCTTGCAGTGAGTGACTTTTGAAACAAATTATAGCACGGTGTGTAATCAACTATCTAGAGGGGGGGTGAATAGATTTTAAGCTTTTTACCCAATTTTTCGTGTTAGTCCAAATTACGAAATTACCCCTAAATAGATAAAGCAATAAATCAAGTATAAAATGCGGAAATTAAATAACACTTGATTTTTACGTGGAAACCCTCACGGGAAAAACCACGGGCTAGTAAGTAAGCCACACTCGAACCTCGAATCTCGAATCTCGAATCTCGAATCCACTAAATGTGTAAACAATTACAACCTAATCCCGGAAGTAATCACACACCTACCTAATCCCGGTATGAGTGAACCTAGTCTGATTGCTTGCGAATTAAGCAACCTAATCCCGGTCACAACACAAGACTTAATTCTCTAAAAAGAGATTAACACCCTAAGTGAATATATGAATATTCAAATGCAACATAGAGCAAGGGAAACCCTATATGCTTATCTAAGATGATGAATATGCAATTAAAAACAATCCTAGATATTAAAGCTAAATGACATGTCAATTAGCATAGATAATCATAGATTAGAGAAACCTAGATATCTATCATAAAAACAACACTCAATCAAATCAACACAACAATCTCTATCTTGAATATTAGATTATAATCTAAGAACAATCAAGTAATAAAAGAGATGCCATAATAAATTAAACACTAATTATGTATGATAATAGTGAAAAACTTACCAAAGCAAGTGTGATGATCAAAGACCCATGCAAGCAAGCATCCTAGATATGCTAGAGAATGCTAGATGAACTTTGATGCAAATGGATTTTGGTTTGAGTGTTTGATGAGCAAACTTGATTGCTTTCTCTCTTAAAAATCTCTCTTTTTAAAGTAGGGTTCTTGATGATCAAAGAGATACATTCAGAACAACAGAAAGTGATGTATTTATAGGCATGAAAAACAGAGCATGTGAAAAGACAAGTTTGCCCCTAAAACGCACCGATCGGTGGTTTCGATCGGTGGCTAGGCCGCTGTTCATAACCGCCGAATTGGCTCGAGAGGAACAGGGGACAAACGGCGGTTTCATTCGGCGGTTTCGTGACCGCCGATCCAACCGCCGAATCAAACCTGAGATTAAAAATCAATCAGGTGTGAAAATGGCGGTTTCATGCGTGACCGCCGATTCAACCGCCGAATTAGGCCGAGAGATAAAATCAATCAGGTCTTGAATGGCGGTTTCAAACAGCGGTCGAGACCGCCGATCATAACCGCAGAATTGCTCCATACACTACTGGAAGCAAACGGCGGTTTCATTCGGCGGCCAGGCCGCCGATCATAACCGCCGATCACCAATAAAGGTGAAAACCAAGGAGAAGCCAAGGGCATTCTCCGTAGGCGGTCCTCGCGCTAAACCAAGCACATTCTAGTGCATGCGCGGACGTTTTCGAAAACTATCGGGAAACGAATTACAAGATAACAAGACACAATTACACACAACAAAATATAACACATAAGTGCAAGTGTGAAATGTGACAAGTGAAGAGAATGCAGACATATGCAATGTATGTTAAGTGTGTGTGTGCAACTAATCTCTTTAAAGAAAAGTAAGCACATAGAAATTTACTTTCGGTGCTTATCAAGACGAGGTCTTCAAAGGGGTTGAGCAATAGCATCGATACCTAGGCTACCCTTACAAAGAACCCCCAACATGTGGTTTGTCCACGAAATGAGCCAATCAACAAATGGGAACCTTACAACTGTGACACAGTTTGCGATCTAGAAGCCCGGGCAGTAAAGAATTCCGAGGCTGCCAGTAAAAGACATGCTGCTGGTTTGGCCAAGGAAGGAGTTGCTAGCCCGGATGGTGGCGATCCCTCCGATGGCGAGGAAGCTGGTGATATTCCTGAGGGTGGGGTCGAATCGGGACAACCCCCTGTGTATGCAGAGGCTGCTGTGAACATTCCTGCTGCGACTACTGCTGCTGCGACCACTCCTGCAGCTACCTTCAGCCGTAAGGGAAAAGAGAAAGTTGGAGTTTCAAGGTCAGTCAGTGATACTCCTATTTTTGACGCGGATGTCCCTGAAAATCCCCTTGATCCTGCGAATGATCTAACCCTTAGGACCGGTAGAGGCAAACGCCCGGCTGAGGGCACCCCTGATCACACTGCTCGACCTTTGAAGCGGGCATCAAGAGTTGTGCAGTATGTTGTTTCTTTGGACGAGGAGGGTGCTGATGAACCTGTATTCACCGAAACTCCTTCTACTCAAACACCTGTTCCTGAGGCTCCTGCTTGTGGGGTGAGTGCGGTGGTGTCCTCACCTTCTGAAGGAGTTAATAGGTCGAATGTTCCTACTTCCTCCCCGACTGGTACAGCTTCTCCTCCAGCGGCTGTGGGTGAGCCGAACGTATCTTCTGCTAATCAACCTGGGCCATCTGGTCAGCCAAGGCCAGTTGATAAACTGGAGCCATCAAAGCAAACCGGGGCCTCTGCGTCAGGTTCGGGTATTGCCCGTGAAGTTCCTCCCGTGGATCCAACCGAAGTTGGTGAGGGAGAAGGGTCTGTTTCCCTTTCAGACTTCACGGCTGTGGAGATTTGCTCACATAGAATGAACAACAACATTTATGTTGGTGAGGGTTGGGAGCAGGTGAAGAGCAGGTCTTGTAACAAGAAAATGGAATTTTTCTTCAATTGCCACTCCCTGGTGAGTCTCTTGCGGTATTCATGTTGTATTTTTCGTTCGTATGTTTCCTGACTTGACTATTTTTCCTTTCAGATGATGTCTGAGTTGACTGACACCTATAGGCGAGGGAATTTCCTTTCGAGGGATGTGAAACGCCTGCGGGAACAAACTTCTATTTTGGCAGCTGAGAAACTCTCTGCTGAGGAAGTTCATACTCAGTAACTTGCTCAGTTGAGGGAATCTGCAGATAGTTATCTTTTAGCTCAACTGGTTGCTGAAGATAAATTGGCTGCTGCTGAGGAAGAGATTCGTTCGCTGCGAGAGCAACTCTCCGCTAATCAAGAATCACTCGCAGCACGTTTTGAGGCTAAGCGACTAGCTGAGGAGGCAAAAGAGAGAGCTGAGCGTGAGGCTTTGAACCTGCGCAACCAGTTGTCCTCGCATGAAGTTATCTTGAATGATCTCAAGGCTGTGCTGGAGGTTGAAGCAGTTGATCGTTTTAAGAGATCCCCTGCCTATGATGCGCTTTTGCTGCGTGAATTTGAACGGGGCATGAGGCAGTCGAAGAAGTTCTTCGCCATGAAGGACCATTCGAATGAAAAGGCTTTAAATCGCTTTAACAGGTCTCTTAAACAACATATGGCCAGCGGAGTGGGTTCGATTAAAGATCAGATAAAACGATGGAAAGCCCACTGCCGTTATAACAGGACTGAGCCTCATCCTATGCATTTAGAAATTCCCAGTAGACGTGTCTTCAACACTTACTACTCCGGCCAGAAGGGCAGCTTTTCTGGTTCTAGTGCTGAACCTGATTTGGGTCCTGTTGCCGGTAGGGATTATGGACCTTTTATGCCGGATGGGGATGAAGAGATTACCTGGCCTTCTGAAGAGGAGATCGAAGATGAGGAAGACAGCGAGGGACCTCCTGCAGCTAGTTGAGATTAGGTCTTCAATTGTAAATATTTATATCTTTCTTGAACCTTCAAGTGTAAATGACTTTTTGATTCTATAAATTATTTTACAACTCCTCTAACTCTATTTTTGTTCAGCTGCCATTGCTGAGTTTTCGGCTTACTTAGTGTTTCACCAAGTTTTTAGCATATTTTACAGCTTTATTCAGCTGCCATTGCTGAGTTTCAGCGTACTTAGTGTTTCACCAAGTTTTTTAGCATATTTTACAGCTTTATTCAGCTGCCATTGCTGAGTTTCAGCCTACTTAGTGTTTCACCAAGTTTTTTAGCATATTTTACAGCTTTATTCAGCTGCCATTGCGGAGTTTCGGCGTACTCAGTGTTTGTCAGGACGTATCCGACCATACACTAAGTTTTTAACATGTTATTTAGTCAGCTGCCATTGCTGAGTTTTAGCATATTATTGGGACGTCTCCCTCATGTTTTTTGCTTGTCTTTTTAGGGATTTTACTTTTCCCGTAATGGCGATTGCCAATTTCTATAACTTGGGATTTTATTTTTCTCACCAGTTTGCTGCGAGTACGCGATGGTAGTGATGTATGACAGCGAATGCCCTTTGTGACTGGCGAGTTAAATCACGAATCTTCAGTAATAAATTACTCTTTATTGAATACTTCCTGCAACTCGTTAACATAGTCACAGATAAAACTGCTAAAATGAAAACTGTCTAAGAATAAAAAGATTGAAATAAATCTTAAAAGTAACGAAAAAATCAAGGGTAATATATCTTCAAGTACTACGCATTGCATGGACGAGGTAGTTCGCCTAAACCCTCTCGAGTAATGCAATATGCCCCGTGACCAGCTATGCCTGTAATTTGATAAGGCCCTTCCCATTTGTCTGCGAGTGACCCCGCAGCTTTGTCTCTTGTTCCTGAGTTCACCCTTTTCAGCACTAAGTCGCCAAGCGAGAACCTTCTTTCACGCACATGTGAGTTGTAGTATCTGGCTACCCTCTGTTGGTATGCAGTATTCCTTATTTGTGCGCGTTCTCTTCTTTCTTCTAACTCATACAGGCTGCATTTTAGCATATCAATGTTGAGTTCTAGTTGAAAGAGTTGTACCCTTGGTGAAGAGAATGTTGTTTCCACGGGAATGACAGCTTCAGCCCCATATGCCATGGAATATGGGGTCTCACCTGTTGAACCCCTTTCTGTGGTTCGATATGCCCAGAGTACCTGTGGTAATTTATCTGCCCAGCTCCCCTTTTTTGCTGCCAACTTAGCTTTCAGGTTGTGTTTTATGATCTTGTTCACTGCTTCAGTCTGGCCATTCGTCTGTGGATGTGCTGGGGAGGCGTAGTAGTTGTTAATGCCGTACTTGTCGCACAGCTCCCTGAATTTCTTACCGTCAAATTGGGTCCCATTGTCCGTGATGATGGTGTTTGGTATCCCGAATCTGTACAGGATATTTTTCTTCATAAAGCTTATAGTGTTTGTTTCTGTTATATGTACCAATGGTTCGGCTTCTACCCACTTCGTAAAATAATCCACAGCTACTATAGCGTGCTTTGCTCCTTCAATTGCTGTTGACATTGGGCCGATCAAGTCAATTCCCCACATGGCGAATGGCCAAGGCGAGATAATGCTCTTCAAGAGTTCAGGTGGTTGGCGGATGTTATTGCTAATCTTTTGACACGCCTCACATCTCGCTGCCACTCTTTTGGCGTCGGCGAATAGTGTTGGCCAATAAAAACCCTGTCTTAATGTTTTGTGGGCTAAGCTGACACCCCCAGCGTGGTTCCCACAGTTTCCACTATGTATGCTTCTCAGGATACCTTCTGCTTCTTCAGGCCCGACACATCTCTACAGTGCCCTTGAATACCCCCCTTTTGTACAGTTCTCCATTGAGCACTGAATACCTTGTAGCTCTGTACTTCAACCATTTCGCTTCCAATGGGTTACTTGGGAGTACATCATTGACGAGATATTCTTGGATTGGTGTGACCCAGTTATTCCTCTCACCAAAGACTGCCCCCACTTCCTTTGATCTGACTATACTCGGCTGTAATAGGCGGATCATAGAGATAGTTTTGGGCCAGATGTTGATTGTGGCGGATGCTAACTTGGCCAAGGCGTCAGCCTGCTCGTTTTCTTCTCTGTGGACATGAATAATTCTGTATTCTTTAAATCTTTCCAGTAGCTCCCTTGCTAGCTCTAGGTAGGTGATCATGCTTTCATCTCTCGCCTGGTATTCATCTAGCACCTGATTAACAACAACTTGAGAGTCGCTGAAGATTTCTACCTCATCTGCTCCTAGGATAGTGCAAACTTTTAAGCCTGCTATGAGTGCCTCGTATTCAGCTTGATTATTAGTTGCTTTGAAGTCAAAACACAAGGCACATTCGACTGAATCTCCTTCCGGAGTTGACACTACTACCCCTGCCCCGCTGCCCCGCTGCCGTGCGTGTTTGACGAGCCATCAATGCGGAGTTGCCATTTGAATACTTTCTTATTTTGCTCCACCATCATTCTCGCCACCTCTATACTTGGCTCGGTGAACTCTGCTACAAAGTCTGCCACTGCTTGAGCTTTAATTGCCGTCCTTGGGAGATACTCGACATCGAATTCACTTAACTCGATCGCCCACTTCGTTAATCAACCGGATACTTCTGGTTTCTGCAGGATTAGTTTCAGTGGGCAATTGGTGTATATTCCGATTTTATGAGCTTGGAAATATGGCCTTAACTTCCTTACCGCTGTTATTAGAGCGAGTACCATTTTTTCGGCCGGCGAGTACCTTGTTTCGGCTGGTAACAATGCTTTGCTGGTGTATTATATCGGTTTCTGGATCCCCTTTTCCTGCCTTACCAGTACGGAGCTTATGGCTGCCTCAGAAACGGACAAGTACATATACAATGTTTCTCCTGTTTCTGGCTTTGATAACAGCGGTGCCCACCCAAGGTAATCTTTCAAGGCCTGGAAAGCTCTTTCACAATCCTCATTCCACTCGATTCCCTTTCCTTTCTTTAAGGCTTTAAAAAATGGTAGGCATCGATCCGTTAATTTAGCTATGAACCTGCTCAGCGATGCCAGGCATCCCGTGAGTCTTTGGACGTCTTTCAAAGTTCTTGGAGAGACCATTTCTGCCAACGCTTGGATTTTTTCAGGATTCACCTCTATTCCTCTTTGATGCACTTGATATCCTAGAAATCTTCCAGATGGTACGCCGAACACACATTTTGCCGGATTCAATTTCATTCCATACCTCACCAATACCTCGAATGTCTCTCTTAGGTCATCTATATGCTTATCCGCTGTGATGCTTTTTGTCAGCATATCGTCGACATACACCTCCATATTTATTCCTATTTGCCTGGCAAACATTTTGTTGACTAGGCACTGGTAAGTTGCTCCAGCGTTCTTCAAATCGAATGGCATGACTGTGTAACAGTATAATCCTTGATCTGTGGTGAACGCTGTTTTTTCCTCATCTGGCTTGTGCATTTTTATCTGGTTGTATCCTGAATATGCATCCATGAAGCTCAACGTTTCATGTCCAGATGTTGCATCGACCAGCTGGTCAATTCTTGGTAGTGGGAAACTGTCCTTGGGGCAAGCTTTGTTCAAATCGGTGAAGTCGACGCACATCCTCCATTGGTTGTTCTTCTTTTTCACCAGAACTACATTCGCTACCCATTCCGGATACTTAACCTCTCTGATTGATCCTGCGGCGAGTAACTTAGACACCTCATCTTTTATTGCCGCACTTCTCTCTGGGTTAAAGCTTCTCCTCTTTTGCACTACTGGTTTGCATTTTTCATTTATAGCCAGGTTGTGTGAAATCATGCTTCTTTCACTCCCTGGCATGTCTTCATGGCTCCAAGCGAAAATCTCCTTGTATTCTCTTAACAAGTTTGTCACATCTCTCTTAACTTGTTCGGTCAGTCTTGCCCCAATCTTGACTGTTTTGTCTGGTTCAGCTTTGTTTAAAACAATCGACTCAGTCAGCTCCTCCTTTTCTCTGCTCGTTTTGTCCCTTGGGTCCAATTCAAAAGTTTCTGGATTATCCTCCTGCACTTCTTTGTCCACCTCGAATATGCTTAAGGTCTCCATCCCGGCCTTATCCTTAAAGATTGATAGGTTGGCGCGGCGTTCCATTTCCCGTGACCCTTTCAATTCTCCAACTCCAAATTCTGTGGGGAATTTTACTTTTAACGCGTGGGTTGAAGTGACGGCTCAAGCTTTGTTGAGAAACGGTCGACCAAACAAAGCATTATACGGCCAATTATGGATGTCGACTACAACAAAGTCCAGCAGGATTGTTCGCCGGAATGGTGCTGTACCGAACCTCACCGGCAGCTTCACAGTTTCTAATGATCTCACTTCTGTACCCCCGAAACATTTCAACGGCACATGAAAATGTTCAAGATCTTTTCTGTCCAGCCACAACTCATCGTATACCCTAGCACTTAAAATATCAACTGAACTTCCGTTGTCAATCATTACCCGAAGGACATCCCTATGGGCTATTCGAACCCCCACTACGATTGCATCATTAGGCTTTGCATCAATTCCGTCTAAGTCTTCTGCTGTAAATGTTATGGGATCATGCCCTTCTCTTCCTTTCTTGGGGTTTCTTTGCACATAATTAATCTCCATGCTTCTACTTTCACACATTACTTCTCGGACTTCTGACATCCTTTCTCGATTGCTGCTCCCAATATGAGGTCCGCCAAAAATGGTGTTTATAGTGGCGTTAGGGCTGTTTCTTCTTGGACTCTTCCTTTCCTGCCCATTTCCTTGGCGGTTATTCTGGCGACCACCCTGGTTGTCCCCTCTCAAAGCAAAGTCCTTTAGGTGCCCATCTCTGATCAAGCTTTCAACGTGATCACGCAGCTGGAAACACTTTGAAGTTTCATGCCCATGATCTTTGTGAAATCGATAGTATTTGGTAGTATCTTTCCTGGCATTTGCTGATTGCTGTCGAGGGTATTTAGCAAGACCTTTGTCTTCTACCACAGAAAGTATTTATTCCTGATCGCCGGTTAAAGGGGTGTAATGGTTGTACCTTCCTCGAAACCTATTGGCTCGAGCGTTTCCTTTGCTTTCTCTTGGATGTCCCTTTTGGCCTTTCTCGTCTCTCTGGCGATCGCGTGATTGCGTCTTTTTATCATCCTTGTGATCTGATTTTGAGTCGGGCTTGTGTCCGTGTACGTAGCTACCCCCTTGTGCTACTTCTTCTTCTTCTGCCAATGCATAGTCGCCAGCTGTCTCCATCATTTCCTCATAAGTTTTCGGTCTCTCTCTTCGTAGGTCAAAAGATAATCGCCCACTTTGTAACCCATTGGTGAAGGCGGCGATCACAGCTACATCACTGACGTCCTCGATTTGAGCAACCTCCTTCCCGAATCTTGCTAGGTATTTCTTGATTGACTCATTGCGCTCCTGCTTCAAGTTTGATAGGTGAGCGAGTGATTTTCTTCTCTCGACGCTCCCCATGAATTGCCTTATGAATGCTTTGCTGAGGTTCGAAAAACTGCTTATACTTCCGTTTGGGAGTCTTCCAAACCACCTGGAGGCGAGGTCGCCAAATGTTTGCGGGAAGGTCAGGCACAACAGCCCGTCATTAGATGAATACTGGGCCATGATATTACGGAATCGGCGAACATGTTCCTTCGGATCCCTGTTCTCCTTATACTGCTCAATGGTTGGCATTCTAAATCTGTCTGGAAATTGGGTGCGAGCAATGTTATCGATGAATGGGCTATCTGATTCATCATCCGAAGATACGTTACGACCATATTTTCGTGCCATCGCTGAAACCTTTCTTGATAGCTCTTGTAGGGTGACATCTCGCTGGCCAGTTGGTTCTCCTTCTAGATCGAGTCTACTTTTGATTGTCATTCTCTCATGATTGCCTCTATCATCCGGGCTCCTTTGATCTTCTGTGCTTTCGGATCTCCTTCGCCGTGCTCTTTTGGATCGTAATTCCCTTCGTGGACGAGGACTCTTATTTTCAGACGAGATGGAACGGTGTCTCCGCCGGTTCCTTTGGTAAGTGTCGCTAGAATTGACCCCATGTGTTCATATATGGTCTCGTTCCTCCCTAGATTCTTCATTCATCACACCTTTTCCCTTCCTTTGTTTTCCCCCTTCGAAATCCTCAGGGTGATCCTGGGGAGTCTCTTCAGTGGATTGTCTTGCTTGAGCATCAGGGGTTGCAATGTGAACTTTCGACCGCAGTCTTCCGGGTGGACGGATTCTGGGAGTGGTTAACTCGTAAGGAGAAGAAATTCCCAACCCTAAGGGCAGTGAAAGCCCTATTTTGCTAGCCTCGCTGATTAGGTTTATCAATGCAGTTTGAAAGTGCTGCAGAACCCCGGGGTCGGCTGCCCTGGTTCCTGGTATTGCCGCCGATTGTTCCCCGATCGTCACCGCCCTATCTCCCGTCGGTGCGGTTGGATCAACAATTAGATCTCGGCTGAAGTTACCATCTCTGTCACTGTCGTTGTTCATATTCTTCAATTCGCAAGGGTTCCTCGAAGTTTCTGTTCTATAACCCCCTCCTTCTAGCGCCAATTGTTGACGGTGAAATTTGGATTGCCACGCACTCAACAGTTATATTAATTCAATTTAAAACGAGAAAATCAAGAATGTATGCAAGAGACAGTTTTTACATGGAAAACCCTTGAATGGGAAAAAACCACGGCGCCCCAGAGGGCAGAAAGATAATACTCGATTCTATTGCATTGTTACACACTCATATCTCTCAAACAATTACTCTTTTCTCTCTAGGTTTTCGAACCCCCTCCTCATGGGATAGATGGTTCTATTTATATATGTTAATTAGGGTTTTCCCCTGTTTTTAGCCGTGTTGGTGGTAGGATTCCCCCTTTGATTTGTACTAGGATTCTCATGTTGTAACGGATCCGGATATGCTTTATCTCTTTTCCTTTTTATGATTCCTTGTTGCCATAGGTTTTCTAGAGGTTAGGGTTTTATTTCTGTGTTTCTGCCGAGTCGCTTTGGGCCCAGTATGCTGATGCAGCGAGCACCTTCACTCCTGGGTATTATCCTTCGGCGACCACGTTTCTACCTTTGGCGAGTATATATCTAGCTCTGGCGACCACATCTTTGACTATTGATTTAAGACGTTGATATTCTGACTGGCCACATTTTCTCCCTTGACCCGGTCAACGAGTGACGTGGCAACCTTTTCTTCATCATTTATTGACTCCTTTGGTGACGTGTCTGCTTGGCGAATTTATACATACAACATGAGGTAATTGGATATTAAATCTCAACGTTGAGGTTTCGATAATGACTATTGAAAACATGGCTTCTGGACAAGTCAAAATATCCAAGTTCAAAACGTGGTCATATGAGTAAATATGGTAACTTGGAGAGTTATAGGCGGTCTATGAACTCTTGGCGATTACTGATATTAATCACGAGGATACACTATCTCCAATATGATTGTCTAGGGTTATGAAAGAGGAACATCTTCCTTTTCTATCTTTATTTAAGAGTTCAATTTTAGCTCTTTAGTGGAATGAGTTAAAATTAATGGATAGGACCTAAGTGAATCATTTGTTGATTGTGATTGGGTTGTGTCTATTGAAGCTTAAATTTAGATAGCCCGCCAAGATCCCCAATCCACACGGACTTGCATGGATCACTTGATATATTCTACCGGACCAATTTATGGGTCCATCTAGAATTGCATTTAATATATTAAGAATATAATTTGCACATTAATTATTTAATGGGCTGCTCAATTATATTTATATATTAATGAAAGGCATGTGGGCTTGTTTCTTTTAGTAAGAATGGGTCTGGTTCACATGTGGGCTTTTTATTTAAAGTCCAATGGATTAAATGAAATAAGAAAATAATATATGGCCCATTTTATACATGTGGGGCGGCAAGGTTAAAATATTAGCCTAACATATTATTTTGTTTCATTGTTTAATTAAATAAGAATTAATTAATTTATTAATTAATTGTTTAATTAAGAAACAAATCTTTTTCTGATCAGGAAATATATTTCCTAGAGTTATACTATTGGAAGTAGTATACTAAAAGTAAAAGACTTGTTTGATAAGAAAATAAATAATTAAGTTTATTTATTTAATCAAATAAGAAGTCTTTTTATGTAGTCAATAAAAGAATAAAAATACTTATGAGTTAAATTAGGGTTAGGAGTCTAAAAGGATGATGGGAATTAGGGTTGAATTTCGGTCACCCTATATATGTGATGTGATGAAATTCGGCCAACCCTAATATACCACACCACATAGAATTCGGCAACCCTAAAGTAAAAAGGAAGAGAAATTCGGCCACCCTATTTATTTATTGTGATAGGTTTCGGCCACCTAAAATCTAAGGCTTGATTGATTCAATTTTCTTCTTCTTCTAAACTCATAGACAAGTATTTGATTATTCTACTAAGACAGAAAAGAGAGAAGAAATTATTCTTTTGATGGTACACTAATTGCTTGTTCATCAATAAGCTTGTGTGTACAACATCGAATTAGGTTCACGCGAGTTTCGATCATTAGATTGAGAACTCAAAAGTGACCAGAATAATTTTTGTATTCTTTTGATTGTTTTAAGACTGACAAAGAAAAAGAAAAAGAAAAGTTTGTTTGTCCATTCTCAGGTTTGCAATTCAAAGAAAAGGGAGACCACGCTCCTAGGTGATTCACGTTCGTGCTAGGATTGAAGATCTTGCGGATTACCATCGACGTAAGTCAATCGGATCACGCAACAAAAGGTATTATACTTTTGTTACTTTATATATGGTTAATTAATTTAAAGGGTTAAGGTTCATAAAAAGGAAAAATTTTAAAACATACTAAATCGATTTTTAGTCTCGCTTCCGCTACGTGTACTACTGTATTTTTCCCTACAATACAAACGTAGTTAAATTGCTTAAGGCATACCTAGAGGGGGGTGAATAGGATTTTACACCTTTTTTCAATCCCTTGAACAAACTTTCGTTTGTCCCTCAAGGTAGCCTTACACACAACAAAATAAACCAAGAAAGACATACATAGACAATATGAGAATATAATCATGTGAACAAGGTCTATGTATATCACCTAGTTGTGTGAGGTATAAGAACAAATAAACACAACAACAAATAATACTTGTATTTCAATAGATGTTTAATGAGTTACAAGAGTGATCAAATATCACTATACAAAAATTACAATATACAAAAGAATCATATATACAAAAATGATCAAAAGAATGAATCCACAAATCACACTTTACAAATACTTGCTTCACTATACATCACAAGTGAATAATATGAAACAAGATAATAACATACACAAATAAAATATAAAAGATAGAGATAGGAAGAATTAACACAAGAGATTTTTTAACGTGGTAAAACCTCCAAGGAGGAAACATCCACGGGTTGAACTACAACCATTGGGTACTATATATATTGGATGATAAAAATAGAAAATCCACAAAGTGACCAATTTTTAGCTCACCCAACCTAGTGGAGTCTAAGTCTACCCAACCCTATTAGAAAGTATGAAATCCCTCAATGATGCGAAACCACCATATATTGGACAACACACAAAACCAACATCGATGGAAGATTAGAAATTCCTCAAGAGTGCATAAACCTTCCGTGTACCCCGCTCTTTTGGAGACTATGTCTAACCATACGCCTAGGTCTACCAATATAATAGCCAACTTCCTATCCAAGACACTCATGCCTCTAGGGAGCCTCCCATGCATGACTATCCGAGTCTTCCCGACTCTAGCCATGACTTCTTGCTTGTCTATCCGAGTCCTCCCGACTCTAGCCATGACTTCTTGCTTGTCTATCCGAGTCCTCCCGACTCTAGACAAGACTTCTTGCTTGGCTATCCGAGTCATCCCGACTCTAACCAAGACTTCATGCCTTTTACAAGGACTTCCTAGTGTGATCATGTGAATGCAAATGATACAAACAACCAATTCAACATAGAACATGTGATCAATACATTCCATGGTACAAATAGACCTAAACATATGATATCACAAGTAATAAAAGTCTAGATGCAAAATACAAGAATAAAACCTAAAACATGTGTAAACACCAAACACATAAGCTCAAAGTCTCATTCACACATACAACACTTGAACAAAATATATTCATGAAGTACAAGTTCAAGATGCTATCAACATACAATAAAATGCTAGATACATGAGATTAAATCAATCAATATTCTAGCCAAAAATATAGAGCAAGGATTTAAGATATAAATCAATTAAATCCTAGATTGCTCTAAAACACATACATATGCAATAATCCTAGATTTCATCAATCAAAGGATCAAAACAAATCTCAAGGTCATTTATCACAAAATTGATTCAATCAAGTTACAAACAACCTAAGATATCAACCTAATCACAATACAACTCACAATCATGTGAAAAACCTAGAATCATGGAAACTAGTTCACAAATGTCTCTAAATAGACTTTTAATTAGGATTGATTGTGAAACTATCTTTCTGAATAGCATTCACCAAACATACAAGTATATATAGAAGAAGAAACCCCAAGCAAATTGAAGGTTATAAAAGAAGAAATCCCAAAGATTAGACCAATACCTTGGATTCACGAGCTGGTTCGGTTTTCTGTGTAGAACCACCAGAAAATCGATCAAACAGCTGCCAAACCACTTGGAAAAGGTAGAGGACTCGATTACAAATGATCTCCAACTTGAATCACTCAATTCCGACACCGTATGAAGAAGTTATGGTGTTTGGAAGGTGAGAAAATTTGGGAGAAACATTCTGATGGGATTTTGCAATTTTTCTTCTTTGAAATGAAATGGAGGGAACGGAAGGAATTTAAAAAGGAGGAGAGAGAGAGAATTTTCAGGCCAATCAGAGGTGGCCACGTCACCCACCCTGTGGGGGGCCCGTGGGCCACACGGGACTAGAGGGGTCCTCTGGCCGTGGGTCCCACAGCTCCCACACGGCTTGGGCCACGTGGCCTCTTGGCCACGCTCTCCCCTCATGCGCTCCCTCACGTTCTTCAGCCGTATCTTAGGTATCCGAACTCTGATTTTGAATCCGTTTTCGGATTATGAACCGTGACTCCCTCATGCATGATGATGACTGCACAACTTTGAAAAATGGTTGAGAAATCATCTCGGAAAAAGATGATGAAGTCAACTCAACGAATGAGAACGAAAAGTAGCGTAGCTACATCGTTTGGACTCGAAACCTTATGAATGCCGAAATGACCGGAACTTAATAAGGAATCAAATATAGCATATTCAAGTCCAAATACAAAAATACAGAAACATACAAACACAAAGACACACACATATGCTATTTCCTAGACATAGTCCTAGAACATGCAATAAGCAAAGTTTGTCAAGATAGTATAAATGCATTAGCATATATTATCAAGTGTGTGAAAGTGATATATAAATGATGTTTAACCATGAAGGAACACACAAGGATGCCATGTGTGTGTGTGTGTGTGCCTAGCCTTGTAAGAGATATGAGGTCTTATATTACCTTTGATGATCAATGAAGCACATATCTCTTTGAAGCCGGCATTTTGCATGAATTGCGGCCAAGACTTTCTTCGTCTTCATAAATCTTCAACATATGGACCACTAAACATTACAAAAGAAACACATTTTGATATGGAATACATGCCAACATAAACTAGAAACCTAACAAAAATGATTGAGTATTTGCTTTGTTGAGGTTGTATATTGCCTATGTTGTTGTATGATGAAAAATAGGGCAAGTTTGGACTTGTTTGCTATGTTGTGAAATGTTGAACGAAGATGTATAAAATCTCTCTAGTGTGGGTGTGTATGTCAGTTGTCAATGCTCATGTTGTTGCTTTATGTTATTGGTCTTATATGAGTGAATGTGGGTTACTTTTTGTGGTGTGCAGAATTGTTTTCTTTTCACTCACCAAATGGCACCCAAAAAGAGCAAAGGCAAAGGCAAAGGCCAAAAAGTTGATGAGCATAGCCTACACAATGCTCTATATGCCGGTCATCTCCAGAACTTTCTCACTAGAACCATCCATCCCGACAGGGCCATTGATTTGAATGATGTGGGTGGATGGGACATTAGGCGGAAAGTTGATGGAATGGGGTGGTATCAGTTTGTCACCAAACCTCGCGAAAGTGCTAATACGAGCATTGTTCGGGATTTCTATGTGTCCATGATCCCGAGCGAATACCTAGAAGGGAAATCGGTGAAGGTTAGGGATGTGGATGTATTCATTCATCCCCAATATCAATCAGTACTATGGGACCACTCCACATGATTTTATGGACGGGATCCCGAAGAACAACATCTTCAGGCTGTACAATCCTACACTAGTCGAGTCTCTCAGGAGGGAAATGGATAACAGAGATTTGTGGGACGCAAACTATGACCTTCGCCAGTCTGAATTAGAGAGAGACTTAGCATTTTGTGCAGTCTTCCTGTCTCACTCTCTGAAGCCTAAACAACAGCGAACGAAGACTGTGCTAGAACTTGCTTAGATGTTGTACTGCATCAAGTTTCAGTTGCCAATGGACGTGGGAAAGCTGATCCATTTAGCAATCGCTAAAGCTAGAAAGATAGAAAAAATCAGTTATTCCCTTTCCATGCTTGATCTCTGATTTATGCACATAGGCAGGGGTTTGTGAGCTGTGCGGAGATGAGGAGTACACAATGGGTGATCCTTGCAATTCTAGAACTTTCAGAGACTTGTCAGCACCCCAGGATGTGGAGCGCCTCCTGCCATTGGGGTTGAGAAAGAGACAGAGAGTATTGCAGCAGCAACAATAAAGGGATGAGGGCAACAGTGATGAGGAGGATCCAGGAGCAATTCTAGCTGCCACAGAGGCGCCTTCAGAGCAAAGATCAGCATGGTTTGAGGCATGGATGACAGAGTATTCACAGTAGACACCCGCATGGGCTACAACCATAATTCAGGGATAGAAGGACCAGCAAACAAAGATAGCTGAGCTGATCAGAGTCCTACAGACTAGCACATTCATAGCTTCAGAGCGTCATTGCAGAGCAGGCCCTAGCTCAGTGCCCTAGGAGTAGCAGTAGGACGAACATACACGTCCAAATCATGATGATGATGCACACTGAGATTTGTTCATCTGTTTTCCATTACTTATTTCTGTTTTTTCTTTGTACTTACTTTTGGCATTTTGGCACTTTACATTACTTTTAGTTGGATTTTAGTTTAACTTTTTAGACTTATTTCGGTTTGCTTATGTGATCGAGCCATTACATATATAGAAATACACCCCCTATTTCCGATACTTTTGATTGACTTTCGAGTAAATTCATGAAATTTCTAGCTCGATGTTGATTGTACAGGTACTTTTTGTATTCTAGGTTGAAGAATGAAGAAATCCGGTGATTTTGGGCTAAAAAAGACGAAAGGAGAGCATTTGGGGGCAAAACGGTCATTTGGCAAGAAAAGAAGAATTCGACGGTTCCATTAGGTGGTCTGGCCGCCGTTTCATTCCAGAAGTGTCAGGTGCATTTGGCGGCCACAGTTCAACCGCCGATCAATTCCAGTAAGTCCATTTTCAATTCGGTGATTTCCAATCGGCGGCTTCCATTCGGCGGCCTGGCCGCCGTTTGAAACCGCCAATCACGTGCCACATCAGCAGCACCGGGATTTCAACCCTACCTCATGGGACCACATATAAATATCCCTCTTTTCTCCTTCTCTCATCACTTTCCACCATTTTCATGAAACCCTATCCTCTCTCTAACACTCTCTAACCTCTCTCTAACTTCCATCACTCCAAAGCTCCATTAATTCATTCCAACAACATTCTTTCCACCTCATTTTGAAGATTAATTGAAGAGAGAAGAAAGGAGTCACCAAGGTCAAGGAGATTCCAAGCTTATCAAGGAACAAGAAGACTTATGAAGATTTTTGGGGGTTTTCTCTACAATCCTTCTCTTTTCATTTCTATTTTCATTATGTGTAACTAAACCCTTTTATTGGGGAATTGATGAGACAACTTATGTGATAATCCCATGTATTTGAACTAGTCATATGTTTATCAAATCCTCTCTTGGTATATTTTCATTTCATTGCTTTGAAGTTGCCATTTTTACTTTACTTGTTAATTTTGGGGTTCAATTTAGCTTGTGGTAAAAATGGTTCACATGTGAAGGTTGTGGTTTAGGGTTTGAATGGCTTTCAACTCATTCTCCAATCTTTAGCATATATGAAATTGAAAATTGATGCATGCATGTGTTATTTGGTACAAGACCTTTAATTTGTTCTCTAGAATATTATTTGGGCAATTACTCATAGTGGGGTTCACTTGGGTAAGAGCTTGAATCTATTTCCACCAAGACTCATAGTAGGGCTTACTTGAGTCAAGGTTTGAATTTGCATATTAATGAGTAAAATCAATTAAAGAACAACCCTTGAGTAGGATGAACGTGCTTAATTGGACTAGTTCATTACATTAGGAAATCTTTTAGTTGTCAACTCAATTCCCCAATATCCATCATCATTTATCACACCTTTCCTTTACATTACTTGTTTTAGATTAATTAATTTCACTTGGTTTAGTTGTTGAAACAAATTCCAAACCCGAAAATGAATTTATTTTCTGCACGTAGTATAGATTAGTGTACATAGCTTAGTTTTAGCCAAATATCCTCTCTTTCCCTGAGGAACGATCCCGCTTGCCATTATACAATTCATTCGATTTGTGTATTCCAAGTGTGAAATTTTGGTACTTGTAAAAGTCAGATCAAAATTTAGTGCCGCTGCCGGGGAACAGTAGCGTTATATTTGGCTATTCTAGTTTAGGACATAGTTTAGTAGTTTAATTGTGTTATTTTTACCTTTTTACTTCTTGGTAGTTTTTGTTTTTGGTGTTTCAAGTTGCTAGTGTATGCACGGGCGTCGTTCTAGGGGAGGTATTCTGTTTCCCTTCAACGATCGTATTAATCAAGTTGGAAGACTAGCAAGAGCCGCTGAAAGGGCACGGATGAATATGGAAGACGGAAGAGAAAACCAAAACCCACCCAATGATCCACCCCCACCAATGAATATCCCACCAAATATGCAACCCCCACAAATGGAAAACCCTCCAAGACAACTCACCATGGGACAATATTCAAGACCTATCATCAGAAATGAACCACCGGCCATTGTTCTTGATGAGCTCACAAGTCATATGAGCTCAAGACCATGCACATTAGCCAACTACCATCCTTCTATGGCAAGACACATGAAGATTGCTTACAATTTATGAAAGACCTTAGTGGGGTGGTGGAGACTTTCCCCTTTACATCAAGGATGGGTACACTCTCAAAGGAACAACTACTAATGAGGTGCTTCTCAACGTGTTTGAAGGACAATGCAAAAAAATGGCTTAATACCCAAAAGCCCAGATCTCTTACCTCATGGGATGCGGTGTGTGAAGCATTCTTCAACCGATTCTTTCCATCAAACAAGAAAAGAGAATTGCGGATGCAAATTACGGGATTTCAAGAAGAGATGGGTGACTCATTTCATGAGACATGGGAGAGATTCCAATCCTTGTTAGCATAACTTCCTCCCCACATGCTTCCCGATGAATACAAGGTTTCCTCATTTCAAGAAGGACTCTCTCCTCACACATAACTTTTGATTACTAATGCTTATGGAGGCTCAACCGCGGATAAGACGGCGGCTTTTGTGATGGATGTGTGTGAGAGGCTTGCTCTTATGTCCCAACAATGCAATTTTAGCACAAGAGCCAATAGTAGACATGAGGTAGGAATGGGAACCGAGACGGCAATTGAAGTTTCAAAGTTGGCCAAGCAAATGCAATCCATGCAAGCTACAATGTTGTCCATGCAATCATTCATGACCAATCAAGGGAGTGCAAGCCATATTCAAGGAAGAGATGGAAGTGGAGACTTGTCTTTCAATGGAGAAGGTTGTAATGGATTCCAAGAGGAAGTCCAAGCAATGGGATACCAACAAAGAGATAGAGGTGGTGTGTACTCTCAAACCTACAATCAAAAATGGCGGGGCCATCCGAATCTTTCTTATTCAAACAACAATGCATTGAACTCGGATTTGCTTAGCCAAGAGGTGAATCAAGGGTACAACAACAACCGGGGGTTCTACCAAGGTCAAGGATCGGGGAGTCGCCAAGCCAATCAATGGAGCCAGCAAGAGAATTTTAATAACCAAGCAAGGCAAGAAGTAGAGCCTATTTTATCGGATGGGCAACGGTTGAGTTCTCTCGAAGCCTTAGTTACTAATATGGGAACAACAATGAAGAATATGGAAACCCAAATTGGTCAAATGGCCGACGCTTTGAGTAAACAAGAAAGAGGGAAATTCCTTAGCCAACCCGAACAAGCTAAGTCTATAGCTATACTTTCCAATGGCAAAGGAATGAATGATGAAGGGAAGAGTGGAAGTATGACCCCAAATACCTCTCACATGACCCTACCTCCTAAACTCAAAGACCTTGGGAACTTTGTTATCAATGTGTCAATAGGTGGAATGGATGACCAAAAGGCAATGTTTGATCTTGGAGCTGGTATTAATGTTATGCCTTATGCAGTGTACAAACACCTTGAGCTCCAAAACCTCAAACCAAGTTCCGTGTCATTAGTCTTGGCGGACCAATCGGTTAGACTTCCAAAGGGAATTATGGAAGATGTGCTAATTAAGGTTGGTAAATTGAGTTTCTCAGTAGATTCTGTTATGTTAGAAATGGATGGTGAGAATAAGAGAGACAATAAGCTGTCAATTTTGCTTGGGAGACCTTTTATGGCTACTATCGAAATGGTCATTGATGTGAAAAATGGAAGATTGTCCATGAATGTGCTTGGAGAAATCATCAACATAAACATTTTCAGCTCTTCGGAACTTCTTGGTGCGGTTGATTGTTTCACTGTAAATGTGATTGAATCAGGGAAGCTTCTGAATTCCCCAAACGATTATTTGGATGAGCTCCTTGCAATCTTGGATGAAGAAGAGGAGGTCCATGTTAAAGAAGCCAAGGAAGTTGATGAATTGAGGAGTCAAAAGATGGAGTTGATGTTAGAGAGGGATTTACTTAAGAAAGAGAAGAGTTTGCTTCAGAAAAAGGTGACTGAAACTGAAATTCCCTTAAGCAATATAGTGTAATATATACCTAGAGGGGGGGTGAATAGGTATTTACTAAATTCTCCCAATATTAAAAATGATGCGGAATATAACAAAGAAAATGCACACTTGATAAGATTTAGCAAATGGATTGATTTCACTAATACAAGAGTTAATCAATTTACAAGATATGCAATCAATGTAAGATATGGAAGATAAAGAAATGTAAAACAAAAATGAACACAAGTATTTTTTACGTGGTAAAACCTCAAAGAGGAAACATCCACGGGTTGATACCACAACCACCGGCGAAGCAATCCACTATGTGAAAAAGGACTTACACACTCAAGCTATCAACTCATGATATCCGCTCAAGCTATCAACTCCTAATCTACCCTCGGGCCTAGTGAACTACCAAGTCTACTTCCTATCCGAGATGTGTCCTACACCTCTAGAAAGCAACTTCCTATCCAAGACGCTCACGTCTCTAGGAAGATTTCTTGCTTGACTATCCAAGTCCTCCCGACTCTAATCAAGACTTCTTGCTTGGCTATCCGGAACACTTTCCTAGCCAAGACTTCTTGCTCAAGACAAAGCTTCACTCACTTTGCAAGAGACTTCCACCTATTACAAGGCAATGATCTAGGTGATGCAAATGATGCAAACACAATCAAATAAAGCAAAATGATCAATCAAGCTCTATAAACATGCTTAGTGACAGTCTAGAATATGCTTTCAACAAACAATCACAAATGTATCTAGAAATCAAAGCATGTGAATCAATAAGAACAAGATATGAATATTCAATATATCACACAAAAATCTTAGTTCTTAGATGATGAAATTAAACCTAGAAAATAACATGAGGCACATCATATACAATATTTCTAGAATCAATTTCAAGATAGGTCAAGTTTAGCAATATATGTTCAATTGAAATCAAATGGCTAAAACTTAACAATCAATAGATCAACCACCCCTAGAATATGATCTAACAACATTCTAAACACATATCATCTATCAATTAGGAAGATTAAAAGAAATGATCAAAGAGAAAGTGAGAAAAATATGTTTCACATACAAATGTAGAATCTCGGACTGAAATATGCTTGCTGCGAAAAATCACGAAATTCTTTGACTCTAAAAATGCTTGGGGTTTGTTCCTCTCATCAAGACCAACATTTTTGGCTTTTGAATCAAGTGAATCGGAGTTGAGATGAGAAAGATATGATCAAATCAAGATGAGAGAATTGAGAGAAAAAATACTGCACAAAAAAAAATTGATATATATATATATTTTTTTTCTTTTCCACACAATTGATTTACGGTAAGGAGGGAAATATAAATTGAAAAAAAAATCCATTCGGTGTGGTAGACTCACACAAGAAAACCTTTAATTGACCAATAGAAGGTTATGCAAAGTCAACACAAGAATGTGATTGAGCAAGGCACACCAAAGTTCATGTGTATGCAATGCACACTATAAAATTTCTTAATTCATGAAATGAAATTTAATCAAGCAATTCACATGAATCAGGTGCAGTTCAACATATGTATGCCGTGAAGCACACGGGGACCGAGAGCATGTTTTGGCGTGAGCCACACGTGCTCTCCATGGCCAAGGGGGCAAATGGCAATTTGCCACATTTTATCCTATAGCACCCTTTTGCACATCTCTCATGTTTTTTGTTTAATCGTTCTTCGATCTTCGAATTCCGAATTCGAATCCGTTTTCGGATAACGAACCGTAACTCCCTCACCGACATAGAGATCAACAAAACTTTCATAAAAAATGGAAATCGAAAAGACGAAAACCATGTACGATAAATGTACGGAAAGTTTCGTAACTTCTAACTCGGAACTCGAAAACAAATGAGTGAGTAACCGAAACGACCGGAACTCAACAAGGAATCATTTGAGAACATATTCAAGTCCAAAACACATACACACAAACAAATAAACACAAGATCACACTAGTATGTAATTTCTTAGAAATAGTCCTAGTACATGCATTTCTACAAAGTATGGCAATATGAGATCAATGCATGAGCATACTAAAACATGTGAATGTGTTATATTAATATGGCACAACTATGCAGGGACACACATGTATGAATTGTGTGTGTGTGCTCTAATGCCTTGCAAGAGGATAGAAGTCAAGATATACCTTTGACGCTTTTCACCTCTTGAAGACGACTTTTGCACTAGACGTTGCTATTCACCTTTTAAGCTTCCTTTCTTCCAAGAATATCCTAAGCAACAACTAATACAAATATAGAGTGTTTTGTAATAGAATCAAGCCAATACAAATTATGAACCTTACAATCTTCCCCTTTGGCTATTCCATGGCAAAACCTCAACCTCATCATACAATGTTTCACTCCAATAAACTCAAGTTGATAGCATACTCTCATCCTCACATTACAAAGAGATTCCTAGACTAAAAAGTCTTCAAGTCTTCAAGAATTCCTCTTTTGGTCTTCAAAGTACCTATGAGAGAAAATAGCAAAACAAACAAGAGATCTTCTCTAAAGAAGAATGGTGAGTTATTAACCAAAAACAAATATAGAAGACATCCCTTATCTCATACAAAAATGCATTATCTCAAGTGAATAAATGTTTTCATATTAAAGCTCTTCCTAAGATCCTTAACACAATTAGACAAGAATTCTTTTCTCCCCCTTAAGACAAGAATTCTCCCCCTTAAGACAAAGTCTCCATAAAAGCACAAAGAGGAATTTCCCACACATTTGGAACATTTCTCCACACATGGTGAGAGGTATACATTTTTCTCCCCTATATTCAACATGGAATCCTCCATATCAAACATGGTGAGGTATACAATTTCTCCCCCTTTTTGTCAAAGAATAGACAAAGGACACGAGATAAAAAAATGAGATATTAAGCAAACAAATCGTATAGAAAGCGAAGTTGAATAAACTAAACTCCCCCTAAACATATGCTCCACATATTATCATCAAGTAGATTTGTTCACAAGGGACACACACATTCACACATTTAAGCAATAAGAGAAAATATTTCATCACTTTTCAAAGTCCAAGAGAGAATCATAGATTTTCATTAATCTCTCAAAAATATTCTCACATTGCTAATGAATCAAGCACATATGCAAAAAGTGTGTGTGTGTGTGAATGCTTCTCACATATATAAAAGGAGCAATTGTGATATCAACATGCAAACTTTATCCACACCTATCCATCTAAAGCATTTCCAAAAATAGGTCAAACCGATATTCATCCGGATTTTTGCTTTTAAAAAGAATAGATATTGTTGTATGTATATTTTCGTCAGCATGACACGTCAACAAAGATAGCGGTTAATACGGAAGTACAGTAATTCCACGTCATCCAAAGTCAACCAGTCAATGAAAGGAACGCTGACCAAGGACACGTCACTAGGTATGGGCACGTCATCAAGAAAACAAAATATGGAAGTCAGAAGCGTATGCGCCAAGTAAAGTCGTCTAGTTAAAGAGATATTAATGAGCGAAGATCCTACTCGCCGAAGATCTTTACTTGGCCAAGATTCTACTCGGCCAGAAATCTACTCGGCTAGGAATCTGCTCGGCCAAAATTCTACTCGGCCAAGAATCTGCTCAGCCAAGATTCTGCTCAGCCAAAAATGGGAAATACAGCCTTACCAAGATACACCATATCAGGAAGAGATCTGCATAGATACGAAATCTCAGGATAATATTCCAATAAGGAAATATCCCTATTTCCTCTCCAATACCAGAGAAATCTAATCCGGAAAGGATTAGAAGCTTCCAGAAGGATAAGCACCAAACGGGAAACGAGTCCTAATTGGTCTACTCTACCGGAATCCTACAAAGATTTCTAATTAATGAATCCACCACTTATACAACAAGAACTAAGGCAACCCTAGATCGAACCATATAAATACAACCATGTACTCATTATAAGAGGGGAGATCATGAGCAATTTACACTGAGATGAGAAAAGAGATACGAATCATAAGCAATTATCTGAGAGAAAACGAGTATTGAGTGTGTAATTATTCTATTCATAGTGGATCTCTTCTCGCCGTCACCGGCACTGTGGATGTTTCCCCACCTTGGGGTTTTACCACGTAAAACATGTGTTATATTTGATTTATTCTTTATTTCCTGCTTTTCTATATTACTATCCTCAAATATGAACAAATTGTATCACATCCACGTGGAGAAAGAGGCTTTGATTATTCAACCCTATATTGGTTAAAGCTTCGATTTGCCTACGTGTTATTGTTTGACGGTTGACTTTTCAACGATCCAAAATTCACCGTAAACAATTGGCGCTAGAAGGAGGGGGCTGAACTCAACTCCGAGGAACCCTCATGAACAGACCGCAGAAGGAATTCTGATGTATCCAACACTTGAAGCACCCAACAAACGACTATTGGATGTGTTAGGGAGTGGATTAACTACAGAACCCGTGGCCGTGACCAAATCCGAAGGAAGAATATTGCGATAGCAATACTCAGAGCTTTAAAGTATCAAATATCCGTCCGAGGAATTGCTTTCCCATTCCGACAGCTCACGAAAGAAACGAGAAGAGAGTTGTCCAGAATCACGGAATTGCTGACCAATGCGCACTAAAGTGGGCATATCTCCCTCTACAGAAGTCGGATTCACAAACCGTAAAAACCACTGGAAACTAGACATCCAAGGCTTTCCAAGCATATATGGTTCGTATCCTAGTTCAATTCAAGCAATATGTGGTGGCTTCCGCAATATTGAAGAAACCAGATCGCGTATAGATTTCTGATCTGACCATTGTACACTAAAGTGAGCATATCTCCCTCTATGGAACTCGGATTTGTGAACTGTAAAAGCCGCTGGAAACTAGACCTCAAAACCTTTCCAAGCATATATGGTAGGCAACCCAGTTCGGTTTGTTTGGTGGCCCTCGCAACACAAAAGTAAGCAATTCGCGGAAGATTTTCTGATCTGACCATCGAGCACTAAAACAAGCATATCTTCCTCTACAAACATCGAAACCACGAGCCCTAAAAACCGTTGGAAACTAGACATGCAGACCTTTCCAAAAATATATGGTCCACAATCTAGTTTGAAACAAATTATAGCACGGTGTGTATAAAACTATCGAGAGGGGGGTGAATAGATTTTAAGCTTTTTACCCAATTTTTCGTGTTAGTCAAAATTACGAATTTACCCCTAAATAGATAAAGCAATAAATCAAGTATAAAATACGGAAATTAAATAAGACTTGATTTTTACGTGGAAACCCTCACGGGAAAAACCACGGGCTAGTAAGTAAGCCACACTCGAACCTCGAATCCACTAAATGTGTAAAACGATTACAACCTAATCCCGGAAGTAATCACACACCTACCTAATCCCGGTATGAGTGAACCTAGTCCAATTTGCTTGCGATCTAAGCAACCTAATCCCGGATGCTACATACAAGACTTACTTTCTCTATGAAGAGAATAACAATCCTAAGTGAATATATGAATATTCAAAATGCAACATAGAGCAAGGGAAACCCTATATGCTTATCTAAGATGATTAATATGCAATTAGAGCAATCCTAGATATCAAAACTAAATGACATGTCAAATAAAATAGTTTAGCTAATCAAGATTAAGCACAAAACCTAATTAGCTATCACAATACAACTTCTCAAACATACATCATACTAATCTCAAACTTATATTCAAAGTATATAAAATAACATACAAGTAATTAAATGAGATTGCTTGTTAAGAGAAACACAAAATATGTAAGATATTAGTGAAAAGCTTACCAAGCAAAGTATGATGAAGAATCCATGCAAGATGTCATCTAGATGATCAAGGATGATGCTAGATGATGATTGATGATCATGAAAAAGTGTTTGAGTAAACTAAAAATGAGTTCTTTGGAATTTTTCTTCTCTTTGAAAAATATCCTAAGTATGGAATCTGAATATGAACTCTTGTGATTGACCTAAAGTCAAAGTGGCATATATATAGGAGGCCAAAACAAAGTGTGGTCGTTTTGATAAGTTTGCCTCAATATTGCCTCAATATTGCCTTGGGCGCTGTACGTAGAGCGCCTCTTGTACAGCGCTTGTACAGCGCCCCTACTCTGTTCTCACGGGAAAACAGAGTGGCGCTGTACGTAGAGCGCTTTGTACAGCGACCCAACAGCGACCGAATTAAATCGATCAGGTCTGAACAGTGCTCAATGGACACTGTTCGTACAGCGCTTCTGTAGAGCGCTTTAGGGAGCGCCCAATGCAAAAATGCAATCCTAAGTCTAAGCATGACAATGCAATTGGATATGCAAGATGCAATCAAACTAACATGCATGAAGAGATGTTAATGAACATTAATGCACAAAAATAAGACACACAACATACAAGTATTAAACATATGCATGAGTTGTGAGTGTGTGCAACTATCTCTTCAAGACAAGTAAGCACAAAGAAATATACCTTCGGTGCTTATCAACACGAGGTCTTCAAAGGGCTTCGAACAATAAACTCGATACCTAGGCTACCCTTACAAAGAACCCCAATATGTGGTTTGTCCACGAAATGAGCCAATCAACAAATGGGAACCTTACAATCTCCCCCTTTGGCTATTTCGTGACAAAACCACCACTCACATTGATTCCTCACATTAAACTAGAAACAACGGGATAATATAGATTTTCTACAATACAAAGAGATAAGAAAATAAACTTCAAGTCTTCAATCTCTTGTAGAATAATCAAGCCCTGAAAAGAAAGTTTCTAACATTTCCAATACAAGTAATAAGTGAGATGAATCAAGTGAGAACAAAAACAAGCATTAGCATTTTAAAAGATTAGGCACAACATTATGAAATGTATGTGTATGCAATGCTCCCCCTCAACGGGTTACTCCCCCTCAATGTGTTAACTCCCCAAAGAGCACAATTGCAACACCAATTTGCATCTCCCCGTACCATATCCTACTCCCCCTTTTTGTCAAGATATAGGCAAAGGAGTAGTCCCCAACCGGGTCACTCATAGCAACGAGAGATAGTAGCATGCAAGATTTGCATAATTAATATAAGTCACTTTATGCACCTCAATTAATTGAAGAGAAACAAGGAGATTTATTTTGAAAGAAAATGTGTGAATCAAACATGCTTTTCATACAAGACATGTAGCATTCAAGTCCAAAATACAATGGTATTTGGCAAAGCAAATGACAAAGGTTTCTAAAAGGAATTCAAACCAATTTCACCAAAGTCATGAGTAAAGCAAGGATATAGAATATATTGATTTCAATTTAAGAACAACTATATCCAACTTTATAAGCGAAACATGGCATGAGCGACTTTGCACCCTATTTGATTTTTCCGGATAAGATATCCGTATGATAGTAGCCATGTTCAACCAATAAAGAAAGAGAGACGTTTGGAATATAAATTCCTTTGAACGGATACAAGATCCTTTATTCATTTTGAGTCTCATAAGCTTTCACACAAGGTTTTGCATTTTAAGAATATGCAATCATCAAATCATGCTTTTCATGTGAGCATGTTATATGAATTTCATACTTTTTCATTTGACATTAGCATGTTATTAAAGAATCATCATGTCATGGAGATAATCATAGGTCATTCAAATCATACTTTCTATATACATCTCCTAGTCCAAAAATGCATGTTTGAACATAAATATGACATGGATTGTAAACAAGCAAGGTTCACACTTATTCAATGAAAACATATATACATATGTGCAACCAAGCTTACTCAAACAATTAAAAGAAGAGGCATAAGTTATTTAGAATTTTTTGCAAGAAACAAGAATGCAAAATCGCTCTCTTTGCTTGAGTTCCCCATATAGGGTCAATCATAGAACATCACTCCACAAGACATATCCCAATAGATCTACTAAGAGTTTTTAATCGAGTAGCATCTAAGGGTTTAGTAAATAAGTCCGCAAGTTGATCATTAGTACCTACATGTTCAAGTACTATGCATTTATTTTCAACAAGCTCTCTAATGAAGTGATGGCGGATGTCAATATGCTTAGTTCTAGAATGTTGTACCGGATTCTTGGAAATATTAATAGCACTCATGTTATCACAAAAGAGAGTGAGAGTACCTTGGTTGAATCCGTAGTCTACTAGCATTTGCTTCATCCATAGGAGTTGTGTGCATCCACTCCCGGCGGCTATGTACTCGGCCTCGGCTGTGGACAAGGAAATCGAGTTTTGCTTCTTGGAAATCGAGTTTTGCTTCTTGCAAAACCAAGACACCAAGTTATTGCCTAGGAAGAAGCAACCGCCCGATGTGCTTTTCCTATCATCACAATTTCCTGCCCAATCCGCATCACTAAAGCCTACAAGACTAGCATTAGTGTCAAAAGAGTACCAAATCCCATAGTTGGAAGTCCCATTCACATAGCGAATGATTCTCTTTACGGAAGAGAGATGGGACTCCTTGGGATCCGCTTAGTACCTAGCACACACACCCACACTAAAAGAAATATCGGGCCTACTTGCGGTCAAATAAAGCAAGCTACCTATCATGCCCCGATATAGAGTTTGTTCCACACTTTTACCACTAGCATCCTTGCTTAGCTTCAAAGTGGTACTCATGGGTGTATCACAATGTTTGACATTCTCTAAACCAAACTTCTTCACTAGGTTTTTGGCATATTTGGCTTGGGTTATGAAAATCCCATCATCTAATTGCCTAATTTGCAAACCTAGGAAGTAACTAAGCTCACCAACAAGACTCATCTCAAATTCATGAGACATGACATCAACAAATTGTTGGACCTGGTGTTGTTGGTGGAGCCAAATACAATGTCATTAACATAGATTTGAGCTATAAATAACTCATCTTTGTTTCTCTTGATGAACAAGGTCTTGTCAACACTACCTATTGTGTAGTCATTGTCAACAAGAAATTGAGTGAGGCGCTCATACCAAGCCCTCGGTGCTTGTTTCAACCCATATAGTGCCTTCTTGAGGCGATAGACATGGTTAGGGTGGTGTGCATCCACAAACCCCTTGGGTTGTTCAACAAACACTTCCTCTTGCAAGAAGCCATTGAGGAAGGTACTCTTGACATCCATTTGGTGCAATTTGAACTTGTGCACACAAGAAATGGACAAGAGAAGCCTAATGGACTCTAAACGGGCAACAGGAGCAAATGTCTCCTCAAAGTCGATACCCTCAATTTGAGAGTACCCTTGTGCTACAAGTCTAGCCTTGTTCCGCACTATGTTGCCATCCTCATCTGATTTGTTCCTAAATATCCATTTAGTGCCTATGACGTTAGTGGTCTTAGGCCTAGGAACTAGAGTCCAAACCTCATTTATTTCGAATTGGTTTAGCTCTTCTTGCATGGCAAGAACCCAAAATTCATCATTTAAGGCTTCTTCAACCTTTTTGGGTTCAATTTGAGGGGTGTAGCATGTGTAGCTAATAAGATTAGCAAGTTGACGTCTAGTCCTAACACCCTCATTAACATCTCCAATAACATCCTCTTTGTTATGGAGTCTTCTAACCCATGGAGCGGGTTCATTAGAGTCCAAGAGAGGGACTCTAGTAGTGGGTTGTGTGACTTCATCATTTTCATTAGATGTCCCAACATTAGGAGTCACCACAACCCTCTCCAAAGGAGAAACATCACTAAAAATAACCTCCTGCTCATGATCATTTGACTTGAGCCTAGTATCATCAAATACAATATTGGATGATTCCATAACACTTAGAGTTTTTAAATTGAAAACTCTATAGGCTCTACTATTCAAGGCATAGCCAATAAAAATACCCTCATCACTCTTAGCATCGAATTTGCCAAGTTGATCACGGTCATTCAAAATGTAGCATTTGCTTCCAAAAGTGTGGAAGTAGCTAACATTTGGCCTCTTGCCTTTCCATAACCCATAGGAGGTATTTCTAGTACTGGGCCTTAGGAAAACACGATTCCCTATATAGCAAGCCGTATTGACGGCTTCGGCCCATAGGTTCCTAGGGACATTGTTGCTAAGCAACATCACACGGGCCATCTCTTGAAGGACCCTATTCTTCCTCTCAACAACTCCATTTTGTTGAGGTGTCCTAGGAGCCGAGAACTCATGGGAGATGCCTAAGCTATTGCAATAGCTTTCAAATGAGGCATTCTCAAATTCTCTCCCATGGTCACTTCTAATCCGTTTTATGCTTTTAATATTAGAATTCATCTCATTTTGTATTTTATTACAAAGCATTTTAAACTTATCAAAAGTTTCAGATTTTTCTCTAAGAAAATATGTCCATGTGAACCTAGAGAAATCATCAACACAAACAAAAATGTATCTCTTTCCACCCAAACTTTCAGTTTGCATGGGACCCATGAGGTCCATGTGGAGAAGCTCAAGAGGCTCCTTGGTGGTGAGATACTTACCCTTTTTGTGCATGCTTTTAGTTTGCTTTCCTTGTTGGCAAGGTCCACAAACACCATTGGCTTTCTTCCCAAGCTTAGGGAGGCCACGCACACAATTGAACTTTCCAAGGGTCCGTAGATCCCTAAAGTTCATGTGGCCAAGTCTTTCATGCCATAACTCAATTTGCTCATCCATGGACACATGATTAGATACAATACTAGCTTCAAGACAATAACAATTGTCGCTAGATCTCATGCCCTTCAACAAGGTTTGTCCATCGGGTTTTAGGATAGAGCAATAATCTTTAGAAAACAAGACGGAATATCCTTCATCACTAAGATGTGAAATGCTTATTAAATTGGCTTTCAAGCCATCAACAAATAAAGCATTGGATAAGGAGGGTAATCCGGGAACGGAAATGGTTCCTTTCCCTACAACATTTCTTTTGGATCCATCACCAAAAGTGACATTTCCACCTTCCTCCATAACAAGAGTCTCGAATAAACTCTTGTTTCCCGTCATGTGCCTAGAGCACCCACTATCCAAATACCAAAAATTAGAAGAATTTGCCTTCAAGGCTATTTGTGCAACATGACAAACATTTTTATTCTTTCTAATCCACTTAGCAACAATTTTAGCTTTCTTAGTGGTCTTTGGTACATGTGCTCTACTATTCCTAGGATCATGCAAATCAATATTGTTATTCCTAGGAACATGCATCTTGGCTATATTCTTTCTCTTTTCTATCATGCTTCGTGTTCTACACATTTTAATATATTGAAAGCAATTTGGTCTAATATGACCATCAAAACCACAAAAGTGACAAATAGGGATGAAAAAAGGAATCATACCTCGTCTTTGTGCATGAGTGGGTTCAATCCATCTTTGTTGTTGAACCGGTCTAGGTTGCTTCCAAGCTTGAGGTTGCATGATAGGTCTCTTTCCTTTGTGAGCCATTTGTGGAGGAATGTTGGCTTAAGGGACCCTAGGGGGTTGAGCTTGAGGTTGCCTTCTTGGCCCCATCTTCACTTGTGCATTTGAGCATTGTCCTACTTCTAATTTCTTCCTAGGAGCTTGCACCAATGAAGCTTCTTTACTCCCCAAACTCTTAACAAAAATGGTCTTCTTGGAAGTGGAAGTCTCCATATCATCTTCAAACCCGAGACCTCTCTTGTCACTTGGACTCTTTCCAACACCAAGTAAATGATCAAGCTTCTTGGTGCTAGAACCTATCCTAGCCAAGGACCATTTAACTTCTACAAGTTCCCTCTTCAAGCCTTCTTCACTTCTCGTGGATAAGTCTAACTCCTCAATTAACTTATCATCTCTCCTCTTCAATCTTACCACTTGTTCACTTAAGTGGTCATTGTGAGCCGAAAGTTCAAGGTTCTCTTCTCTCAACCTCTCAATCTTTCTTGTACTTTTAATTGCTAAATCATTGAACTCGGCATGGTATTTAGCAAGCACCTTTTGCTCCACAAATTTCTTTATGGAATTAGAAGATGAGTCACTTTCTTCTTCACTAGAGTCAATTTCCTCTTGACTCATGTCCTCTCTCTCACTAGCATTTTTGCTCTTGTGAGATGAGGCAAAAGCTAGGAAGTTAGCCATGAGCTCTTCTTCACTTGAAGACTCATCTTCCTCATTGGAGCCATCACTACTCCCACTCCAAGTGGCGGCCATCACTTTGTCCTTCTTCTTTTCATTGTGATTAGCACATTCGGGGGCAAAGTGACCAATCCCACCACATTCAAAGCATCGGACCCCTTTCCTTTCGGTCCTCTTTTGTCTAGGCTCAAACTTCTTGAAGGAACCTTTTTTTTTCAAGTCTTGTCCTCTTGACCCAAATCCCTTCTTCTTCTTGAACCCCATAACCTTATTAAACCTTTTCACGAATAAGGCAAGGTCTTCATCCGAGTCATGCTTTGCCTCATTTGCATCCTTAGATGCTTTCAAAGCTATTCCTTTAGACTTTTTAGGAGGAGTAGTGGTGCTAGGAGCCTTCCTAGACTCATATGCAAGGAGACGTCCAATCACCTCACTTGGCTTCATATCCATGTAGCCACTATTTTCTTCTATGGCCGTCACCTTTGATTCAAACCTATCGGGGAGAGATCTCATAATTTTTTGCTTGACTCTCCTATCCGAATACGGGTCTCCGAGTTGATGGCTTTGATTTACAATGTCCATCAATTTGATTTCGAAGTCATTGAAGCATTCATCCTCTCCCATCCTAAGTAGATCAAATTGAGTTTGGAGGACTTGAAGCTTGGACTCCTTCACCACCTCGGTTCCCTCATGTGCAACTTGAAGGATGTCACATGCCACTTTTGCAATCTGAGTATTCTGAATAAGCTTGTACTGATTCTCATCCATTGCACACATGATGGCATGCATAGCCTTCCTATTCCACTTTGAAGCCTTAAACTCTTGCGCGTTCGATTGCGCCTTAGGCTTCAAAACTTCTTCTCCTCCACCACCGGGAGTCATCTTGGGTAGATCATATCCGTCTTCCACCGCCATCCATGCACGGTCATGAATTTGGCATATGTAGGATTCCATCTTCCCTTTCCATTGGGAATAATTTAAACCGGTAAGAAATGGAGGCCTTGTGCTAGAAGCACCTTCGTGGCCACCACCATTTCCACTGTTTCCACTCATAGTGTTTATGAATGAATGAAATGAATGCAAATGTATGAATGATCAAAAAACACACAAAATGCAAAACACACCAAAAAAGCAAGGATCACCTATGTATGTCTAGGAACCCGCTCTTTAAGCTTTTTACCCAATTTTTCGTGTTAGTCAAAATTACGAATTTACCCCTAAATAGATAAAGCAATAAATCAAGTATAAAATGCGGAAATTAAATAAGACTTGATTTTTACGTGGAAACCCTCACGGGAAAAACCACGGGCTAGTAAGTAAGCCACACTCGAACCTCGAATCCACTAAATGTGTAAAACGATTACAACCTAATCCCGAAAGTAATCACACACCTACCTAATCCCGGTATGAGTGAACCTAGTCCAATTTGCTTACGATCTAAGCAACCTAATCCCGGATGCTACACACAAGACTTACTTTCTCTATGAAGAGAATAACAACCCTAAGTGAATATATGAATATTCAAAATGCAACATAGAGCAAGGGAAACCCTATATGCTTATCTAAGATGATTAATATGCAATTAGAGCAATCCTAGATATCAAAACTAAATGACATGTCAAATAAAATAGTTTAGCTAATCAAGATTAAGCACAAAACCTAATTAGCTATCACAATACAACTTCTCAAACATACATCATACTAATCTCAAACTTATATTCAAAGTATATAAAATAACATACAAGTAATTAAATGAGATTGCTAGTTAAGAGAAACACAAAATATGTAAGATATTAGTGAAAAGCTTACCAAGCAAAGTATGATGAAGAATCCATGCAAGATGTCATCTAGATGATCAAGGATGATGCTAGATGATTGATTGATGATCATGAAAAAGTGTTTGAGTAAACTAAAAATGAGTTCTTTGGAATTTTTCTTCTCTTTGAAAAATATCCTAAGTATGGAATTTGAATATGAACTCTTGTGATTGACCTAAAGTCAAAGTGGCATATATATAGGAGGCCAAAACAAGGTGTGGTCGTTTTGATAAGTTTGCCTCAATATTGACTTGGGTGCTGTACGTAGAGCGCCTCTTGTACAGCGCCCCTACTCTGTTCTCACGGGAAAACAGAGTGGCGCTGTACGTAGAGCGCTTTGTACAACGCTTTGTACAGCGCCTGTACAGCGACCCAACAGCGACCGAATTAAATCGATCAGGTCTGAACAGCGCTCAATGGGCGCTGTTCGTACAGCGCTTCTGTAGAGCGCTTTAGGGATCGCCCAATGCAAAAATGCAATCCTAAGTCTAAGCATGACAATGCAATTGGATATGCAAGATGCAATCAAACTAACATGTAAGAAGAGATGTTAATGAACATTAATGCACAAAAATAAGACACACAACATACAAGTATTAAACATATGCATAAGTTGTGAGTGTGTGCAACTATCTCTTCAAGACAAGTAAGCACAAAGAAATATACTTCAGTGCTTATCAACACGAGGTCTTCAAAGGGCTTCGAACAATAAACCCGATACCTAGGCTACCCTTACAAAGAACCCCAATATGTGGTTTGTCCACGAAATGAGCCAATCAACAAATGGGAACCTTACATAGTTTGACATATGAAAGTTTTTATGGCTCCCAAAATATTGAAGAAAGTCACTTGCGGAGAACTGTTTGATTCGACCATCGGTCGCTAAAACAGAGGTAACTCTCTCCACAAAGCACGGAATCACGAACCGCGAATTTTGCTGCAAACTAGATGCACGGAGCCTTTCGAGGACATGTGGTCCGCGACACAATTTAGCTCGAGGAATATTTGATGACCTCCAGAACGTTGCAGTTCAGCAAAAATGGAAAGAAAGGACCCAAAGTCAATTCTCAACTAAAGCTCATTCGGCTCTTCGTTACCGACTTATCCAACAACAAAGGATCCAAGAATTAAAAAAAACTACACACCAGGTTTGGTAAGTGGCCGAGGTAAGCCAATTTACACATTGTTTAAATTTATGATTTTGTCGTTCTATTCTGCGAGCAGAGAATATACATAGTCGTATATGGTAAAATAAAATAAAATTGTCCAAAAACTCAGTGGAATTTAACCAAGGCTTTGATCTTGGTAAAAAGCGCTTCCGAGAGCGTTTAAATGCAGTACCGGAATTGTTCGGGCAAGGAGGTACGCTCTCACTTTCACTTATAATAATGTGAATTAGCTAATAGGTAATTAGAAACGACATAGTCTGTAAATATATATTCTCTTTAAATATGTGTACAAATCACTTTGATTTGGAGGTGCACTATTACCTTCACCAAAGCAAATTCAATTGGCAACAGGTACGCCACAATCTTTATTATTGATGATTAAAATATATTATGTCAACTGTTATTTAAAAATCCATATTGGATTGACTGAATACAATTTAGTTCAACCAAATTCAGTCTTTTGAGCATAAATTTTGCCAAATTTAACATTCGAATATTTCATATGCCTAATACATTGGTGAGATCGAAGATGAGTCTATGATACTTGAAACATATAATTTCTTTGATCTAGATATATTAAATTATGTCTACTTCTTCATATTGTTATACTGTCACATATAAATCCGTAGCATGCACGAACTTGTTGTATTTCTCTTTACTTTATATTACCCCCACATGTTGTCTATGCCTGTTACTCTCATATGCAACACATAATATGCATGTACAAATTAATAGATAGCATACAATGCCCGCTTAATGAGTATGCTTACCAGCTTTTATAGCTTCGACGCACATGGCACATATTGTCAAAATACAAATTTATGGACACTATATTCGGACACTAACCATTACCAAGTATGAATGAGTTGCTTCAATTTTATTCGGTCTCATTAAAATGCATAATTATTATTACCTATGCAAACTTCACTCACATGCACTAATAAATTGTGCTTTGACTAACCATCTGCTAAGATTATTATATAGCAAAATTCATCAGGATTCGGCCTAGATAAAAGTTCTTCTAAACTTCCTGATCAAACATGTCAATGAAACTCCAAACCGGGATGGCATCAGTCAATTACTGGATATCACCACACTATTGGCTGTCGAAATAAGAAAGACCAGCCGAGTAGAAGAAGCTTGATCTATGAGAAATACCAGCCTGGTCTACAAGAAAGATCAGCCGAGAAGAGAAGTCAGGTCTTAATGGAATCATTGCAGTGGGTCACAGGCAGCAATCATGGATAATCATTCGGCGCATCCACAAACTAGTGTGGATCTTTTAGACACTAAGGAATTTCTGACCTTACCACCATACTCTGAAACATAATCCAACGCGCACAAGAAAAAAAAGGGGTGGATGCGGTGTTAAAAGCGCTTCAACAAGCCTAAACCTACTTACAACAATTGCTGGGGGGCCATGGGAGCAGAAGATTTTACCGTAAGGAAGTTCGCAGTTGTGAAAGTAGTTTTTACGAAAGTCCCTTTTCCGCCCCGACAAAAAAAAAAAAAAAAAGAACCGCTCAAAGACAAAGTATTTGAAAGCAATACAACTAAACTTCAGGTTCGGTGAGTGACCAAGGTTAGTTAATTTACATATCTGTTTAGTATTACAATTTTATCAAATCATTATGCGAAAAAGATATCCATTCGGCGTATTAAATAATAAATCAAATAACGATTTTTTGGAATTTAATCAAGACTGTTATCTTGATAAAAGTGTTTTCGAAAGCGCTTAATGACATTGTCAAAATCGGTCGGGCTTGGAGGTACGTTTTGGTTTAATTATCATTACTTGTTGTTGTGTGTATATATTCGCCAAATAGACACGTCACCAGAGCAGTCAATAAATGATTGCCACGTCACTCATTAACCGGGTCAAGAGAGAAAATGTGGCAAGTCAAGATGTTAAGTACTTCGAAATCAATAAAGTCAAAGGTGTGGTCGCCAAAGCTATATATATACTCGCCAAAGGTAGAAACATGGTCGCCAAAAGGATAAAACCCAAGATTGAAGGTGCTCGCTGCATCAGCATACTGGGCCTGAACCGACTCGGCAAAAACACAGAGATAAACCCAAACCTCTAGAAGACCTACGGCGACAAGGAAACATAAAGAGAAAAAGAGATAAAAACATATCCGGATCCACGACAGCATGGGAATCCTAGTACGAATCAAAGAGGGAAACCTACCACCAACACGGCTAAAAACAAAGGGAAACCCTAATTAGGCAGGTATAAATAGAACCATCTATCCCATGAGGAGGGGGTTCGAAAACCTAGAGAGAAGAGAGCAATTCTATGAGAGATTTGAGTGTGTAACAAAGCAATAGAATCGAGTATTATCTTTCTGCCCTCTGGGGCGCCGTGGTTTTTGCCCATTCAAGGGTTTTCCACGTAAAAACTGTCTCTTGCATGCATTCTTGATTTTCTCATTTTAAACTGAATTAATATAACTGTTGTGTGCGTGGCAATCCAAATTTCACCGTCAACAATTGGCGCTAGAAGGAGGGGGTTATAAAACAGAAACTTCGAGGAACCCTTACGAATTGAAGAATATGAACGACGACAGTGACAGAGATGGTAACTCCAGCGGAGATCTAATTGTTGATCCAACCGCACCGACGGGAGATAGGGCGGTGGCGATCGGGGAGCAATCGACGGTAATACCAGGAACTAGGGCAGCCGACCCTGGGGTTCTGCAGCACTTTCAAACTGCATTGATAAACCTAATCAGCAAGGCTAGCAAAATAGGGCTTTCGCTGCACTTAGGGTTGGGAATCTCTTCTCCTTACGAGTTAACCACTCCTGGAATCCGTCCACCCGGAAGACTGCGGTCGAAAGTTCACATTGCAACCCCTGATGCTCAAGCAAGACAATCCACTAAAGAGACTCCCCAGGATCACCCTGAGGATTTCGAAGGGGGAAAACAAAGGAAGGGAAAAGGTGTGATGAATGAAGAATCTAGGGAGGAACGAGACCAGATACGAACACATGGGGTCAATTCCAGCGACACTTACCAAAGGAACCGGCGGAGACACCGTTCTATCTCGTCTGAAGATAAGAGTCCTTATCCACGAAGGAAATTACGATCCAAAAGAGCACGGTGAAGGAGATCCGAAAGCATAGAAGATCGAAGGAGCCCGGATGATAGAGGCAATCATGGGAGAATGACAATCAAAAGCAGACTTGATCCAGAAGGAGAACCAACTGGCCAGCGAGATGTCACCCTACAAGAGCTATCAAGAAAGGTTTCAGCGATGGCACGAAAATATGGTCGTAACGTATCTTCGGATGATGAATCAGATAGCCCATTCATCGATAACATTGCTCGCACCCAATTTCCAGACAGATTTAGAATGCCAACCATTGAGCAGTATAAGGAGAACAGGGATCCGAAGGAACAAGTTCGCCGATTCCGTAATATCATGTCTCAGTATTCATCTAATGACGGGCTGTTGTGCCTGACCTTCCCGTAAACATTTGGCGACCTCGCCTCCTGGTGGTTTGGAAGACTCCCAAACGGAAGTATAAGCAGTTTTTTGAACCTCAGCAAAGCATTCATAAGGCAATTCATGGGGAGTGTCCAGAGAAGAAAATCACTCGCTCACCTATCAAACTTGAAGCAGGAGTGCAATGAGTCTATCAAGAAATACCTGGCAAGATTCGGGAAAGAGGTTGCTCAAATTGAGGATGCCAGTGATGTAGCTGTGATCGCCGCTTTCACCAATGGGTTACAAAGTGGGCGATTATCTTTTGACCTGCGAAGAGAGAGACCGAAAACTTATGAGGAAATGATGAAGATAGCTGGCGACTATGCATTGGCAGAAGAAGAAGAAGTTGCACAAGGGGGTAGCTACATACACGGACACAAGCCCGACTCAAAATCAGATCACAAGGATGATAAAAAGACGCAATCACGTGATCGCCAGAGAGACGAGAAAGGCCAAAAGGGACATCCAAGAGAAAGCAAAGGAAACGCTCGAGCCAATAGGTTTCGAGGAAGGTACAACCATTACACCCCTTTAACCGGCGATCAGGAAGAAATACTTTCTATGGTAGAAGACAAAGGACTTGCTAAATACCCTCAACAGCAATCAGCAAATGCCAGGAAAGATACTACCAAATACTGTCGATTTCACAAAGATCATGGGCATGAAACTTCAAAATGTTTCTAGCTGCGTGATCACATTGAAAGCTTGATCAGAGATGGGCACCTGAAGGACTTTGCTTTGAGAGGGGACAACCAGGGTGGTCGCCAGAATAACCGCCAAGGAAATGGGCAGGAAAGGAAGAGTCCAAGAAGAAACAGCCCTAACGCCACTATAAACACCATTTTTGGCGGACCTCATACTGGGAGAAGCAACCGAGAAAGGATGTCAAAAGTTTGAGAAGTAATGTATGAAAGCCGAAGCATGGAGATTAATTCTGTGCAAAGAAATCCCAAGAAAGGAAGAGAAGGGCATGATCCCATAACATTTAGAGCAGAAGACTCAGACGGAATTGATGCAAAGCCTAACGATGCAATCGTAGTGGGGGTTCGAATAGCCCATAGGGATGTCCTCCGGGTAATGATTGACAACGGAAGTTTAGCTGATATTTTAAGTGCTAGGGTATACGATGAGTTGCGGCTGGACAGAAAAGATCTTGAACCTTTCCATGTGCCGTTGAAAGGTTTCGGGGGTGCAGAAGTGAGATCATTAGGAACTGTGAAGCTGCCGGTGAGGTTCGGTACAGCACCATGCCGGCGAACAATCCTGCTGGACTTTGTTGTAGTCGACATCCATAATTGGCCGTATAATGCTTTGTTTGGTCGACCGTTTCTCAACAAAGCTCGAGCCGTCACTTCAACCCACGCATTAAAAGTAAAATTCCCCACGGAATTTGGAGTTGGAGAATTGAAAGGGTCACAGGAGATGGCAAGCCGCGCCAAACTATCAATCTTTAAGGATAAGGCCGGGATGGAGACCTTAAGCATATTCGAGGTGGACAAAGAAGTGCAAGAGGATAATCCAGAAACTTTTGAATTGGACCCAAGGGACAAAACGAGCAGAGAAAAGGAGGAGCCGACTGAGTCGATTGTTTTAAACAAAGCTGAACCGGACAAAACAGTGAAGATTGGGGCAAGACTGACCCAACAAGTTAAGAGAGATGTGACAAACTTGTTAAGAGAATACAAGGAGATTTTAGCTTGGAGCCATGAAGACATGCCAGGGATTGAAAGAAGCGTGATTTCACACAACTTGGCTACAAACGAAAAATGCAAACCAGTAGTGCAAAAGAGGAGAAGCTTTAACCCAGAGAGAAGTGCGGCAATAAAAGAGGAGGTGTCTAAGTTACTCGCCGCAGGATCAATCAGAGAGGTTAAGTATCCGGAATGGGTAGTGAATGTAGTTCTGGTGAAAAAGAAGAACAGCCAATGGAGGATGTGCGTCGACTTCACTGATTTGAACAAAGCCTGCCCCAAGGACAGTTTCCCACTACTAAGAATTGACCAGCTGGTCGATGCAACATCTGGACATGAAACGTTGAGCTTCATGGACGCATATTCAGGATACAACCAGATAAAAATGCATAAGCCAGATGAGGAAAAAATAGTGTTCACCACAGATCAAGGATTATACTGTTACACAGTCATGCTATTCGGTTTGAAAAACGCTAGAGCAACTTACCAACGCTTAGTCAACAAAATGTTCGCCAGGCAAATAGGAAGAAATATGGAGGTGTATGTCGACGATATGCTGACAAAAAGCATCACAGCGGATAAGCATATAGATGACCTAAGAGAGACATTCGAGGTGTTGGTGAGGTATGGAATGAAATTGAATCCGGTAAAATGTGTGTTCGGCGTACCATTTGGAAGATTTCTAGGATATCAAGTGCATCAAAGAGGAATAGAGGTGAATCCCAAAAAAATCCAAGCGCTGGCAGAAATGGTCTCTCCAAGAACTTTGAAAGACATCCAAAGACTCACGGGATGCCTGGTATCGCTGAGCAGGTTCATAGCTAAATCAACAGATCGATGCCTACCATTTTTTAAAGCCTTAAAGAAAGGAAAGGGAGTCGAGTGGAATGAGGATTGTGAAAGAGCTTTCCAGGCCTTGAAAGATTACCTTAGGCGGGCACCGCTGTTATCAAAGCCAGAAACAGGAGAAACACTGTATATGTTCTTGTCCGTTTCTGAGGCAGCCACAAGCTCCGTACTGGTAAGGCAGGAAGAGGGGATCCAGAAACCGATATACTACACCAGCAAAGCACTGTTACCAGCCGAAACAAGGTACTCGCCGGCCAAAAAAATGGCACTCGCTCTAATAACAGCGGCAAGGAAGTTAAGGCCATATTTCCAAGCTCATAAAATCGGAATATACACCAATTGCCCACTGAAACTAATCCTGCAGAAACCAGAAGTATCCGGTCGATTAACGAAGTGGGCGATCGAGTTAAGTGAATTCGATGTAGAGTATCTCCCAAGGACGGCAATTAAAACTCAAGCAGTGGCAGACTTTGTAGTAGAGTTCACCGAGCCAAGTATAGAGGTGGCGAGAATGATGGTGGAGCAAAATAAGAAAGTATTCAAATGGCAACTCCGCGTTGATGGCTCGTCAAACACGCACGGCAGCGGGGCAGGGGTAGTAGTGTCATCTCCGGAAGGAGATTCAGTCGAATGTGCCTTGCGTTTTGACTTCAAAGCTACTAATAATCAAGCTGAATACGAGGCACTCATAGCAGGCTTAAAAGTTTGCACTGTCCTAGGAGCAGATGAGGTAGAAATCTTCAGCGACTCTCAAGTTGTTGTTAATCAGGTGCTAGATGAATACCAGGCGAGAGACGAAAGCATGATCACCTACCTAGAGCTAGCAAGAGAGCTACTGGAGAGATTTAAAGAACACAGAATTATTCATGTCCCCAGAGAAGAAAACGAGCAGGCTGACGCCTTGGCCAAGTTAGCATCCGCCACAATCAACATCTGGCCCAAAACTATCTCTATGATCCGCCTATTACAGCCGAGTATAGTCAGATCAAAGGAAGTGGGGGCAGTCTTTGGTGAGAGGAACAGCTGGGTCACACAAATCCAAGAATATCTCGTCAATGATGTACTCCCAAGTGACCCATTGGAAGCAAAATGGTTGAAGTACAGAGCTACAAGGTATTCAGTGCTCAATGGAGAACTGTACAAAAGGGGGTACTCAAGGGCACTGCAGAGATGTGTCGGGCCTAAAGAAGCAGAAGGTATCCTAAGAAGTATACATAGTGGAAACTATGGGAACCACACTGGGGGTGTCAGCTTAGCCCACAAAACATTAAGACAGGGTTTTTATTGGCCAACACTATTCGCCAACGCCAAAAGAGTGGTAGCGAGATGTGAGGCGTGTCAAAAGATTGGCAATAACATCCGCCAACCACCTGAACTCTTGAAGAGTATTATCTCGCCTTGGCCATTCGCCATGTGGGGAATTGACTTGATCGGCCCAATGCCAACAGCAACTGGAGGAGCAAAGCATGCTATAGTAGCTGTGGATTATTTTACGAAGTGGGTAGAAGCCGAACCATTGGTACATATAACAGAAGCAAACACTATAAGCTTTGTGAAGAAAAATATCCTGTACAGATTCGGGATACCAAACACCATCATCACGGACAATGGGACCCAATTCGACGGTAAGAAATTCAGGGAGCTGTGCGACAAGTACGGCATCAACAACTACTACGCCTCCCCAGCACATCCACAGACGAATGGCCAGACTGAAGCAGTGAACAAGATCATAAAACACAATCTGAAAGCTAAGTTGGCAGCAAAAAAAGGGGAGCTGGACGGATAAATTACTACAGGTACTCTGGGCATATCAAACCACAGAAAGGGGTTCAACAGGTGAGACCCCATATTCCATGGCATATGGGGCTGAAACTGTCATTCCCGTGGAAACAACATTCTCTTCACCAAGGGTACAGCTCTTTCAACCAGAACTCAACATTGATATGCTAAAATGTGGTCTGGATGAGTTAGAAGAAAGAAGAGAGCGCGCACAAATAAGGAATACTACATACCAACAGAGGGTAGCCAGATACTAAAACTCACATGTGAGTGAAAGAAGGTTCTCGCTTGGCGACTTAGTGCTGAAAAGGGTGAACCCAGGAACAAGAGACAAAGCTGCAGGGTCACTCGCAGACAAATGGGAAGGGCCTTATCAAATTATAGGCATAGTTGGTCACGGGGCATATCGCATTACTCGAAAGGGTTTAGGCGAACTACCTCGTCCATGCAATGCGCAGTACTTGAAGATATATTACCCTTGATTTTTTCATTGCTTTTAGGATTTATTTCACCCCTTTTTATTTCTTAGACAGTTTTAAAGTTTTAGCATTTTTTTCTGTGACTATGTTAACAAAAGTTGCAGGAGGTATTCAATAAAGAGTAATTTATTACTAAAAAATCATGATTTCACTCGCTGGTCATAAGGGGCACTCGCCATCGTACACCACCATCATTGCGTAAAGACGAGTTTCATACTCGCAGCAATGAGACCTGGCGAGGAAAAATAAAATCCCAAATTGCAAAAATCAGCGATCGCCGTCAAATGGAAATAAAATCCCTAGTTGCAAAAATCAGCGATCGCCGTCAAAGGGAAATAAAATCCCTAGAGAAGTAAGAAAGCCAGCTGAAAACAAAAAAGATAAGCAAAAAGCAAATGGGAGACGTCCCAACCGTATGCTAAAACTCAGCAATGGCAGCTGAACAAATAAATAAACATGTTAAAAAACTTGGTGTGTGGTCGGATACGTCTTGACAAACACTGAGTAAGCCAAAAACTCAGCAATGGTAGCTGAATAAAGTTATAAATACGCTAAAAACTTGGTGAAACACTAAGTAAGCCAAAAACTCAGTAAAGGCAGCTGAACAAAATGAAGCTGAAGGAGTTATAAATTGAATTTATAAGATTAAGAAGTCTTATACAATCGAAAGGTCAAAAGAAAAAATATGTGTACATACATTTACAATTTTTTGATAAAAATCAACTAGCTGCAGGAGGGCCTTCGCTATCTTCCTCATCTTCCATCTCATCGTCAGAAGGCCAGGTAACGTCCTCATCCCCATTCGGCATAAAGGGCCCATAATCCCTACCAGCAATAGGACCCAAGTCAGGTTCAGCACCAGAGCCAGAAAAGCTGCCCTTCTGACCCAAATAGTAGGTATTGAAGGCACGCTTGCTAGGGATCTCTAAATGCATAGGATGAGGTTCAGTCCTGTTATAGCGGCAGTGGGCTTTCCACCGTTTTATTTGCTCTTTAATCGAACCCACTCCGCTGGCCATATGCCGTTGAAGGGACCTGTCGAAGCACTTCAGAGCCTTCTCATTCGAATGATCCTTCATGGCGAAGAACTTCTTCGACTGCTTCATGCCTCGCTCGAACTCGGGCAGCAAAAGCGCATCATAGGCAGGTGATCTCTTGAAACAATCAACCGCTTCAACCTCCAGCACAGCTTTGAGATTATCGAAGATGAGTTCACGCGAAGATAACTGATTGCGCAAGTCCAGCGCCTCATGTTCAGCTCTTTCCTTAGCCTCCTCAGCCACCCGCTCAGCCTCCAAATGTGCTGCGAAGGATTCTTGACTTGCAGACAAAAGCTCCTTCAGTGAGCGAATCTCCTCCTCAGCAGCAGATAGTTTCTCCTCAGCAACCAGTCGAGCAGACAAATGACCATCTGAGGATTCTCTTAGCTGAGCAAGCTGTTGAGCGTGGGAGTCTTCAACAGAAAGCTTCTCAGCAGCCAAAATAGAAGCCTGCTTGCGCAAACGCTTAATTTCTCGGGAAGCTTTGTTCCCATACTTGTAGGAATCAGTCAACTCAGACATCATCTAAAAAAGAAAGAAAGGAAACAGCCGAATTAGGAAGCATATATAAAAAAGATACATAGATATATGGTGAGAAGCTTACCAGAGAGTGGCAGTTGAAGAAAAATTCCATCTTCCTGTTGTAGGATTTGCCTTTGACATGCTCCCAGCCCTCACCTATGTACACGTCATTATTAATCAGATGCGCATAAATTTCGGTAGCTGAAAAATCAGATAGAGACACGGTCCCTTCATCGGCTTCTATGGGTCCCGCATGAGGGGCTTCATCTGTAAAACCTGAACCAGAAGCAAAGGTCCCAGGCTGCTTCGAGGGTCCTGGCTGATCTATCGATTCTGGCTGACTAGATAACCTAGGCTGATCCAAAAAAGCATTTGACTCGCCCAGACCCACCAGAGGAGAGGCTGTTAGAGGCAGAGTGGAAGCAGGGATATTTAACTCATTAACCTCCTCAGGGGGAGGCACCGCGGCATCAGTCACCTCAGCAGGCCCATCGCGAGCAGCAGTTTGAGTCAGAGGAGTTGTAACAGCTGGCTCGTCAGCTCCCTCATCATCCGAAGAAACAACATACTGAACTACCCTTGATGCCCGCTTAGGGGGTCGAGTAGCATGATCTGGGGTATCCTCAGCTGGGCGTTTACTTCTACCAGCTTTGGGGATTAGATCACTCGCAGGATCAAGAGGAGTCTCAAGGACATCCGCATCAAAAGTAGGGATGTCACTGACCCCTCCTGAAGCACCTACTTTCTCTTTACCTTTACAGCTGGGGGTAGTCACAGGAGGAGTATTCACAGGAGGGGTAGCCGCAACAGGAACATTCGCAGTAACCTCTGCTCGCATAGGGGGCTCCCCCGACTCGACACCTCCCCTAGTAACATCACCAACCTCCTCGCCGTCCGAGTGATCATCACCATCCGGGCTAGCAAATCCCTCCTTGGCCAAACCAGTAGCATGTCTTCTACTCACAGCCTCGGAATTCTTTACTGCCTGGGCTTGTAAGTCGCAAACGGTGTCAAAGTCACTAACTGCAAGAAAAAATAAACCAAGCATCACTAACAGAGTAAAAAGAAACAATAATACAAAAGGAAAAAAGAACGGACAAACTTACAACGAGGTAGCCTAGCAGGTAGGCGTGGGAAAATCCGTTGAGCGATCATTTTTTCCTCATTCAAGAGGAAGGACCTATCCCTCGAGTCTAAAGGAAGGATGGCCGCCACGGTGAGGTGAGAGATCTCCCCATCTAGCAAAATGGGGACGGCTTTCGACCAGGCTTCAGGAGATGTGAAGTGCCTGGGAACTTTCTTCGCCGAAAGATTACGGCGACTGCTGGCTGGCACATCTCGGCCCCACTCGCCACCAGCAAAAAACCAACTGTTTTTCCACCTCTTGTTTGAAGTGGGAAAGCCCCATATAAAACCCTTCTTCTTCTCGTCACCTAAGATCTCCACCTGACCGGGGTTCGCCGCGCCCTCAGGGATCCAGTTCTCTACAGGTAAAGAGAGAAGGAAATACGTGCCGCCATTGCCCGCCTGTCTTAGCGTGTAAAAATGGCGGATCTCGCGAGGTGTAGGGGGCCCATAACTTTTCATCTTCCATATTAGGCACAGGCACATCAATATCCTATAACTATTTGAGGCGAGTTGTGCCGGCGCAATTCGGGCCCTCGCGAGGAACCTGGCGATGAAAGGCTGAAGGGGAAGGGTTACCCCACAGCTGAACATGGCGCCATAAATAGCGACCGCATTCTCGGGGGGATTCCAGACGGCTCGATCACCAGGTAGCATCAAGGTCACCGAGTCTGGAATATCGAAGCGACTCTTGTACTTGAGGAGCTCGCCCTCGCCAACCACATTAACTTCCGTGTCGAAAGAGCATGGACGATCTAACGATAAATGCAGCCTATCTCGTTGATAGGCTTCAACGTCAGAATCAATAGTCGTCTGCGCATCCAGTAGGGACTCACGAGGAGCCCTAGAGGCGCGTCGTTTGCTGCCACTTGGTTTAGAAGACCTCGGCATTGCTGGAGAATCACTAATGGAGGACGAAGGCGAAATATTAGGGATAAAATTATCTTCAGAAGATGGAACGAAAATAGAAAGTGGAACCGGAGAATCCGGGTGAAAATTACGAATCAAAGATTCAATTTTGTCCGCAGTACATTTATCACCAAGCTCTATAGCTTGCATCATCTGATTAAAAAGAGCAGAACGCAAGGAGGGATCCATGAAAACTCACCAGAAAAACCCTAGGTTCGAAGGATGAGCAAGAAGATTGGGAACGTCGAGTTGTAAGCACGATCGATTTCGAGGCAAGCCGTCCGACAGGGAAACGAAATGGAAGAAATTCGAGGCAGAAATTTCTGAGGGAGATGAAGGAACTCTGTTTTGAGAGAAGGAGAAAATAGAAAAATAAATGGAGAGAGCAAAGTGGGGAAGAAGAAGCGACCGGGCCTTAAAAAGAGGGAACTTTGAAATTCAAAAAGAATAAAAAAAGGGAGAGAAAATCAAATAAAAGATATGCAATTAATGTGAGTGACGGCCACAGTAACTAGCCGCAACAGTCACCACCAAATATTGGACAGGTGGCGTCTTAGGGATCATCAAGCAGTCAGAATGTCCCTTCACCTGTCAAGTAAGTGGAAGTGCTGAAAGTTGTGTGGTTAAAATTAAAAGCCTACACCGGAAGAATCAACCAATCAATGCAACGTGTGGTGAAAAGAAGAAAGAGGGAGTTAATTACAAAATGCGCCGAAATCTTAAAGGCATAGATATAAATACTGCTCGCAGAGGCAAACGAAGTAAAAATAGCAAGTCATTCGCCCAACTCGAAGTATTTATGGGGGTATTGTTGTTTGTATATATTCGCCAAATAGACACGTCACCAGAGCAGTCAATAAATGATTGCCACGTCACTCATTAACCGGGTCAAGAGAGAAAATGTGGCAAGTCAAGATGTTAAGTACTTCAAAATCAATAAAGTCAAAGGTGTGGTCGCCAAAGCTATATATATACTCGCCAAAGGTAGAAACATGGTCGCCAAAAGGATAAAACCCAGGATTGAAGGTGCTCGCTGCATCAGCATACTGGGCCTGAACCGACTCGGCAGAAACACAAAGATAAACCCAAACCTCTAGAAGACCTACGGCGACAAGGAAACATAAAGAGAAAAAGAGATAAAAACATATCCGGATCCACGACAGCATGGGAATCCTAGTACGAATCAAAGAGGGAAACCTACCACCAACACGGCTAAAAACAAGGGGAAACCCTAATTAGGCAGGTATAAATAGAACCATCTATCCCATGAGGAGGGGGTTCGAAAACCTAGAGAGAAGAGAGCAATTGTATGAGAGATTTGAGTGTGTAATAAAGCAATAGAATCGAGTATTATCTTTCTGCCCCGTGGTTTTTGCCCATTCAAGGGTTTTCCACATAAAAACTGTCTCATGCATGCATTCTTGATTTTCTCGTTTTAAACTGAATTAATATAACTGTTGAGTGCGTGGCAATCCAAATTTCACCGTCAACACTTGTTATTATCTTGCATCTCAATAACATGATAGGATATCATGGTGCTTATTTTTCTGCTGCTAATTAATTAAAATTATAAGCTGTACACTGTATGCTTTTCTGTCAAAATATATACTTCTTGTTTATCATGCCAAGTGTTCTTGTAAGCAAAGCACCCAGCATGAATCCATGGATATTGTATCCCGAACGATGACCATCACCAATACTGTACATGGATCCAACTATTTTTGTTCAGCATTACTAATTATATACATGTATATTTATTATTTGTGCAAATGCTGCTCACATGTTTGGCATAGAAAGAAAAGATGAGAACCTTAGCACAGGTATTGAGCTTCGTATCAATGCGCACAAAATGAGTTTCATCTCGGTGCATGTAGAAATTCAAGCGAAGGCAGAACATTCTCAACAATGACAAAGTAAACACCAGTGAATGGGTACCTACAACCATAGCAGGCTCTAAATACGAAAACATCAGAGCAACCTGAGTTAGAAAAACGCAAAAAGACCAATTGGTGCTCGTTACCATTGGCAAGCGTGACCCCTCAAAAGTGCAGGATAAGCACACAAAAGATAGCGGTCGAAAGAAACGTTGGGGGTCGAAAAAACTAGCACTTAATAACAATATAAGTAAAAGAGGGAGACGTCCCAATAGTATGCTTAAAGACTTGGTGTATGGTTAGATACGTCTCGACAAACACTGAGTAAGCCGAAAACTCAGTAATGGCAGCTAAACAACAAAAAAGGCCCTGCGCCTAAGCCGAAAACTCAACAATGGCAGCTGAACAAAGAAGGCTTTGAGCCTTAAACCAAAAATTCAGTAATGGTAGCTGAACAACAAAAAAAAGGCCCTGCGCCTAACCCGAAAACTCAGCAATGGCAGCTAAACAACAAAAAAGGCACTGCGCCTAAGCCGAAAACTCAACAATGGCAGCTGAACAAAGAAGGCTTTGAGCCTTAAACCAAAAATTCAGCAATGGTAGCTGAACAACAAAAAAAAGGCCCTACGCCTAAGCCGAAAACTCAGCAATGGCAGCTGAACAACAAAAAAGGCCCTGCGCCTAAGCCGAAAACTCAGCAATGGCAGCTAAACAAAGAAGGCTTTGAGCCTTAAACCAAAAATTCAGCAATGGTAGCTGAACAACAAAAAAAGGCCATGCGCCTAAGTCAAAAACTCAGCAATTGCAGCTAAACAAAGAAGGCTTTGAGCCATAAACCAAAAATTCAGCAATGGTAGCTGAACAAAAAAAACAAAAGGTCTTGTGCCTAAACCGAAAACTCGGCAATAGTAGCTAGGCAAAAAGAAAAGGGGATAAATAACTTTTTGCTTAAATTGTATTTATGTGAAGTTTAAAATGTGCAGGTACAAAGCTCCAATGAGCAAGTGCACATAAAATCAGCTGGGAAGCTTTCAAATACAAGATCCGGGCCACCTAAGCCAAACACCTTGAGGTTGGCTCGGCTCGCTAAAAATCAAGTAAAAACCCCTAAAGTGGGTAGAAACTTAGATAGGGTCAAGACCCCTCGTGGTACAAAATAAGCGCTCAGGCTGCCTTGAGCCGGAAAGCCCAAATTCTTGTCTGTCAGCCGAGCGAGCCTCTGGAGCAGCTCGCAAAAAGTGCAAAAGATAATCGGCCAAAAAGAAGACCGGTCTATAAGACAGATCGGCCAAAAGGAAGAATCTGACCTACGAAAAAAGATCAGCAAAAAAAAAATCGTTTTAATAAGACCGAGTGAAGTATCAAAAAGCCGGGACCTCATCGGAATGAAGAGACTTAAAAGCATTTGAGTATCAAATCTTAGGTGTCAACCTATTCAGCTCACTGTGGCAGTTCAACTCGCCGTAGCTAGAATAACTCAGCTCGCCATGACTATTCAACTCAGCAGGGCTCGTGAAACAAGGTAGTTTATCGAACACGATCAGAGCCAAATGCAAGTAAGAAGTTAAAATTATTCTTATACAAACAAAGTGTTTTCTTTTTGCAGGAATATCAGCCGAAAGGCCTTAACAAAATAAATACAAAAAAGGGGACAACTAAACTACACGACTGGCAGCCCTCTCGGGTTAACCAGCTATTTATCATGTTGCTTTACTCGCCACAATGACATCATCCACTCCATAGCCAACCACATTGGTAAAGATGATAAACGACAAATAAACGGCAAATACACACTGAAAGTAATCAACACTTAACCAGAGCAGCAACATCGATCACAATTGTCTCATAATCAGTGACTTCGCCATTTAAGGAGATTATTTACACGGCGATGAAAGCATTGAACAATGGAATACTTCTCGGTCAGAAGAATGATAGTGAACAAAGCACTCGCACAAATGAAAAGTAATAGAAGTACTAAAAAAAAAAAAATTGATGCGAAGAACAACAGAAGAAGCGGTCATGCAAAAAAGCATTAAATGCTGAAGTTTGCACTCAAAAGGGAACACGATGGTTAAAGATAGAAAGGAGGGAAAGAATTTCCCTAAAAACCAGAAGCCAAGTATGATTATAAATACTACTCGCCAAAACGAAGGAATGAAGAGATCAAGTCGCTTGTTCGGCTCGAAGTATTTATGGGGGGATTGTTGTATGTATATTTTCATCAACATGACACGTCAGCAAAGAGAGCGGTTAATACAGAAGTACAGTAATTCCACATCATCCAAAGTCAACCAGTCAATGAAAGGAACGCTGACCAAGGACACATCACTAGGTATGGACACGTCATCAAGAAAACTAAATATGGAAGTCAGAAGCGTATGCGCCAAGTAAAGTCGTCTAGTTAAAGAGATATTAATGAGCGAATATCCTGCTCGCCGAAGATCTTTACTTGGCCAAGATTCTACTCGGCCAGAAATCTACTCGGCTAGGAATCTGCTCGGCCAAAATTCTAATCGGCCAAGAATCTGCTCAACCAGGAATCTGCTCAGCCAAGATTCTGTTCAGCCAAAAATGGGAAATACAGCCTTACCAAGATACGCCATATCAGGAAGAGATCTGCATAGATACGAAATCTCAGGATAATATTCCAATAAGGAAATATCCCTATTTCCTCTCCAATACCAGAGAAATCTAATCCGAAAAGGATTAGAAGCTTCCAGAAGGATAAGCACCAAACGGGAAACGAGTCCTGATTGGTCTACTCTACCGGAATCCTACAAAGATTCTAATTAATGAATCCACCACTTATACGACAAGAACTAGGATAACCCTAGATCGAACCATATAAATACAACCATGTACTCTTTATAAGAGGGGAGATCATGAGCAATTTACACTGACATGAGAAAAGAGATACGAATCATAAGCAATTATCTAAGAGAAAGCGAGTATTGAGTGTGTAATTATTCTATTCATAGTGGATCTCTTCTCGCCGTCACCGGCACCGTGGATGTTTCCCCGCCTTGGGGTTTTACCACGTAAAACATGTGTTATATTTGATTTATTCTTTATTTCCTGCTTTTCTATATTACTATCCTCAAATATGAACAAATTGTATCACATCCACGTGGAGAAAGAGGCTTTGATTATTCAACCCTATATTGGTTAAAGCTTCGATTTGCCTACGTGTTATTGTTTGACGGTTGACTTTTCAACGATCCAAAATTCACCGTCAACAGATATCAACATATGAGCGTGTGTGTGCATGTGGCTCATTTACTCGTTTCTATTTGACAACCCGAGCTTTTCACAATTCTCAACTATACACCATTAAGCCTTTTATTTTTTCATTTCTTTTAAGCTTAGAATCAAAGATATTTTTATTTTTTTTATGATTCATTACAACACTTCTTTGATTTTACTAACAAAAACATATACACCTCATGGCGGCTTTCACTCATCACAATGGCATAGCCCTTTCCTACATTGGGCGGCTGCACAACCAAGGTGTGTAGCCCTTTCCATGAGGGTGCTTGTTGATTACTATGTAGTGCCGAAGGAAAATGGATACATACCATAGGTCATCTACCATGTACTTAGCAATAAACTTCTAGATGCATCCATTATCTACACATATTCAACCACAAAAACTCAAAACTAACACATATAAGAGAAGCATTAGTGCACTTTACAAAAAATAAATTTTTCAAGCTCAAGTGCATGATCTAGAAACAATAAGAGTTATTTATTTAAGATCATTACTTCTCAAGTGAGTAACTCTCAAAGATAATGATATTCAATTAATGTTTTGCTCATCAAGCCACTCACAAACACACATAGACAATAATCAACACAAATCATGTCAATCGACATTCTAAGAGTTTTAAACCTTTCTTTGTCCAAGGGCTTGGTGAACAAGTCCGCAAGTTGATTTTTAGTAGGCATATGCTCTAGAGAAACAATAGAATGTTCAACATGTTCTCTAATGAAATGATGCCTAATATCTATGTGCAATGATATTATGCATACATAGAGTTGAAAAAATGAAATAGAAAGCAAGCTTTTAGAGTAGAGAAATACCTTAGCATGCTTTTTCACCAATGAAAGGTCTCCGCTCTTTTTATGAGCTTTCTTGGCTTGTTTTTCCTCATGACAACAAGTTGTTGGTGTGTCATCCCAAGAAAATAAAGACCAAACACTTTCAACTCAAACAAACACATGAAAATGACTTTCTCTAAAAGTCTTAACAAAAAATTTCACCAAATAGATTTCAAAATTCAACTTCTTTAAAGTTAATCAACAAATTTTGACTATCATAGTGAATATGAGAATATTAAGTTCATGAATTGATTAGAGATACCAAGTTTGAATACTAGACCTAGCACATTACAAATAGCTTAGTCAAGCATCAAACTTAGAACTCTTATCAAACAAGAACAAAAATATTCTAATATGTGCTACTCAATCAAGTATGAGAGCACTCACCTTTGACCATATTGGTCTTAGGTGAACCAACACAAACAACATCATGATCATTACGCATGACAATATGAAATCTAGAAGATAAATCATCAACTATCTTCTTCATTAAAACATCACTCATATTAAACTCATCATTGTTGCCACGCACAAATATTTCATCAAGACTCTGCAAATGATAATGGTTAACACTCTTCTTAACCAACTTCTTCTCAACATTCATCTTATCATGATTATTATTAACATGCATGTCATTCTTTTCAATCCAAATCTTCCTAGTAGGTTTCTTCAAATGAATATGATCAATATGTACATTTCTCAACGCATCAAAGCTATTATCATGTTTAGAAACATTCAAAGAAGATTTATCTATTCACAATCATGCACATTATTCTTTTGAACCCAAACTTTCCTTGTTGATTTCTTTTCATTAACATGTTCATCATGTATAGTCTCTAATGCCCTAACATGTTTAAAAACAACCAAAGGAAGTCTTTTCATCTCACTAGCATGCATCTCATTCCCTAGTTCGCATTGTCTAATATACTTGTAGCATTTAGGTTTGATATGCCCTACAACATTGCAAAAATGACAAACCGGGATAAACTTAGAGATGTTATGTCTAGCTCTAGACTTAAACTTGTAAGGATTCCCATTTTGTTGATTGGCTTATTTCGTGGTCAAACCACATGTTGGAGTTTTGAATGTAAGGGTAGTCTAAGTGTTTAAGGTTGAAGATCAAAGGCCCTTCCATGACCTCAAGATACAAGCACGCCAAATGTATAATCTCTTGTGCTTGGTTTTCTTTGAAGAGAATTAGTAGCACACACACACTTAGCATTCTTGCTATGATTGCATATTTGCTTATTTTTATGTGCATACTCTTCACATGTCACTTTACACACTAGCACTTTGGTTGATATATATCTTGTTGTGTGTATATGTGCTTTATAATTCGTTTCTCGACATTGTTCAGAAACGTCCACGCTTGCACTAATGAGTGCTTGGTTTCGCGCGAAGACAGCCTATGGAGAATGCCCTTGGCTTCTCCTTGGTTTTCACCATTGTTGGTGATCGACGGTTATGATCGGCGGCCTGGCCGCTGAATGAAACCGCCGTTTCAGTCCAGATTGGTCTGAAGCAATTATGCGGTCACGATCGGCGGTCACGACCGCCGTTCGAAACCGCCGTTCATACCTGATCGATTTTAATCTCTCGGTCTAATTCGGCGGTTGGATCGGCAGTCACGAAACCGCCGTTGACGCTCTGTTCTTCACGGGCTCAATTCGGCGGTCGTGATCGGCGGCCTGGCCGCCGATTGAAACCGCCGAACGGTGCGTTTCAGGGGCAAAATTGTCTTTTCACATGCCCAATTCTTGATGTCTATAAATATCTTATTTTCTCATTCTCTGATTAAGTTCTTTGAGACCTTAGAACCCTAAACTTTCAAGAGAGATTTTTGAGAAAAAATCAAATCAAGAACTCAACTTTAAACACTCAAATCAAATCCCTTTTGCATCAAATTTCATATTTGATCTTCTATGCCTTCATAGAATTGATCCATGCATGGTTTTGAATCATCACATCTTATTTGGTATGTTCTTCACTAATTTCATATTACTTTAGTGTTTTTCATATTAATACATCTCTTTAATTACTTGTATGCTTTTGATTATATGCTAGATACAAGTTAGAGATTATTTGTGATGAAAATGATTGAGTGTTGATTGTGATAGCTAATTAGGTTTTTAATTAATCTTGATTAGCTAAGTTATTTGACATGTCATCTAGCCATTTATATCTAGTGTAAGGATTCCCGTTTTGTTGATTGGCTTATTTCGTGGTCAAACCACATGTTGGGGTTTTGAATGTAAGGGTAGTCTAAGTGTTTGGTGTTGAAGATCAAAGGCCCTTCCATGACCTCAAGATACAAGCACGCCAAAGGTATAATCTCTTGTGCTTGTTTTTCTTTGAAGAGATTTAGTAGCACACACACACTTAGCATTCTTGCTATGATTGCATACTTGCTTATTTTTATGTGCATCTCTTCACATGTCACTTTACACACTAGCACTTTGGTTGATATATCTTGTTGTGTGTATGTGCCTTATAATTCGTTTCCCGACATTGTTCGGAAACGTCCGCACTTGCACTAATTAGTGCTTGGTTTCGCGCGAAGACCGCCTATGGAGAATGCCCTTGGCTTCTCCTTGGTTTTCACCATTGTTGGTGATCGGCGGTTATTATCGGCGGCCTGGCCGCCGAATGAAACCGCCGTTTCAGTCCAGATTGGTCTGAAGCAATTATGCGGTCAAGATCGGCGGTCACGACCGCCGTTCGAAACCGCCGTTCATACCTGATCGATTTTAATCTCTCGGGTTTGATTCGGCGGTTGTATCGGCGGTCACGAAACCGCCGAATGAAACCGCCGTTAATGCTCTGTTCTTCACGAGCTCAATTCGGCGGTCGTCATCGGCGGCCTGGCCGCCGATTGAAACCGCCGAACGGTGCGTTTCAGGGGCAGAATTGTCTTTTCACTTGCCCTGTTCTTGATGTCTATAAATATCACACTTTCTCATTATCTGAATCAGTTCTTTGACTCTTAAGAACCCTAATCTTCAAAGATAGATTTTGAGAGAAAATCAAATCAAGAACTCATCTTTAACCACTCAAATCAAACCCCTTTTGCATCAAATTTCATATTGCATCTCCTATGTCTACATAGAGTGCATCCATGTATGGGTTTGCATCATCACAACTTGCTTGGTAAGATTTTGATTAATTTCATCTTATTGTAGTATTTTAAATACCAAGCCATCTCTTTTAAATTACTTGTATGTTTTAGATCATATGCTAAATACAAGAAAAGAGATTATTTGTGATGAATTGATTGAGTGTTGTTTGTGATAGCTAATTAGGTTTTTAATTAATCTTGATTAGCTAAGCTATATTGAAACAAATAATAGCACGGTGTGTATAAAGCTATCTAGAGGGGGGGTGAATAGATTTTACGCTTTTTACCCAATTTTTCGTGTTAGACAAAATTACGAAAATGCCCTCAAGATATGTAACCAAGCAATTGTAATATGGTGCGGAAATTAAAACAACACTTGGTTTTTACGTGGAAACCCTCACGGGAAAAACCACGGGCTATGTAAGTAAGCCACACTCGAACCTCGAATCCACTAAATGTGCAAACGATTACAACCTAATCCCGGAAGTAATCACACACCTACCTAATCCCGGTATGAGTGAACCTAGTCCAATTTGCTTGCGTTCTAAGCAACCTAATCCCGGATGCTACACACAAGACTTACTTTCTCTTTGAAGAGAATACAACCCTAAGTGAATATATGTGAATATCCAAAATGCAATAAGAGCTAGGGTACTCTAAATGCTTATCTAGGATGATGATATATTCAATTTAAATCAACCCTAGATATCAATTGCTAAATGACATGTCAAATAGCATAGATGATCATAGATTATAAAAACCTAGATATCTATCAAAACAACACTCAATCAATTCATCACAAATAATCTCTTTTCTTGTATTTAGCATATGATCTAAAACATACAAGTAATTTAAAAGAGATGGCTTGGTATTTAAAATACTACAATAAGATGAAATTAATCAAAATCTTACCAAGCAAGTTGTGATGATGCAAACCCATACATGGATGCACTCTATGTAGACATAGGAGATGCAATATGAAATTTGATGCAAAAGGGGTTTGATTTGAGTGGTTAAAGATGAGTTCTTGATTTGATTTTCTCTCAAAATCTATCTTTGAAGATTAGGGTTCTTAAGAGTCAAAGAACTGATTCAGATAATGAGAAAGTGTGATATTTATAGACATCAAGAACAGGGCAAGTGAAAAGACAATTCTGCCCCTGAAACGCACCGTTCGGCGGTTTCAATCGGCGGCCAGGCCGCCGATGACGACCGCCGAATTGAGCTCGTGAAGAACAGAGCATTAACGGCAGTTTCGTGACCGCCGATACAACCGCCGAATCAAACCCGAGAGATTAAAATCGATCAGGTATGAACGGCGGTTTCGAACGGCGGACGTGACCGCCGATCTTGACCGCATAATTGCTTCAGACCAATCTGGACTGAAACGGCGGTTTCATTCGGCGGCCAGGCCGCCGATAATAACCGCCGATCACCAACAATGGTGAAAACCAAGGAGAAGCCAAGGGCATTCTCCATAGGCGGTCTTCGCGCGAAACCAAGCACTAATTAGTGCAAGCGCGGACGTTTCCGAACAATGTCGGGAAACGAATTATAAGGCACATACACACAACAAGATATATCAACCAAAGTGCTAGTGTGTAAAGTGACATGTGAAGAGATGCACATAAAAATAAGCAAGTATGCAATCATAGCAAGAATGCTAAGTGTGTGTGTGCTACTAAATCTCTTCAAAGAAAAACAAGCACAAGAGATTATACCTTTGGCGTGCTTGTATCTTGAGGTCATGGAAGGGCCTTTGATCTTCAACACCGAACACTTAGACTACCCTTACATTCAAAACCCCAACATGTGGTTTGACCACGAAATAAGCCAATCAACAAAACGGGAATCCTTACAATCTCCCCCTTTGGCTATTTCGTGACAAAACCACCACTCACATTGATTCCTCACAACAAAAATAAACCTATGGGTCAATGAAGATTTTCTACAATACAAAGAGATATATAAAAATAAAACTTGAAGACTTCAATCTCTTGTAGAACAATCATTCCCTGAAACAAGGTTTCTATACTTTCCAATTCAAGTAAAAGTGAGATGAATCAAGTGAGGACATAAACAAGCATTTGCATTTAAGAATTTGAGTACAACATCATGCAATGTATGAATGTGCAAATGCTCCCCCTCAAAGGGTTACTCCCCCTCAATTAGTATTCTCCCCAACATGCACAATTGCTACTACAATTTGCAACTCCCCTTACCACACCATACTCCCCCTTTTTGTCATGATATAGACAAGGGAGTAGTCCCCAACCGGGTCACTCAAGGCAAAGAGAGATAGTAGCATTCTAGTATATGCATAATCAATATAAGTCACTTTATGCAATCTCAATTCATTGTTCGGAAACGTCCGCGCTTGCACTAATTAGTGCTTGGTTTCGCGCGAAGACCGCCTATGGAGAATGCCCTTGGCTTCTCCTTGGTTTTCACCATTGTTGGTGATCGGCGGTTATTATCGGCGGCCTGGCCGCCGAATGAAACCGCCGTTTCAGTCCAGATTGGTCTGAAGCAATTATGCGGTCAAGATCGGCGGTCACGACCGCCGTTCGAAACCGCCGTTCATACCTGATCGATTTTAATCTCTCGGGTTTGATTCGGCGGTTGTATCGGCGGTCACGAAACCGCCGAATGAAACCGCCGTTAATGCTCTGTTCTTCACGAGCTCAATTCGGCGGTCGTCATCGGCGGCCTGGCCGCCGATTGAAACCGCCGAACGGTGCGTTTCAGGGGCAGAATTGTCTTTTCACTTGCCCTGTTCTTGATGTCTATAAATATCACACTTTCTCATTATCTGAATCAGTTCTTTGACTCTTAAGAACCCTAATCTTCAAAGATAGATTTTGAGAGAAAATCAAATCAAGAACTCATCTTTAACCACTCAAATCAAACCCCTTTTGCATCAAATTTCATATTGCATCTCCTATGTCTACATAGAGTGCATCCATGTATGGGTTTGCATCATCACAACTTGCTTGGTAAGATTTTGATTAATTTCATCTTATTGTAGTATTTTAAATACCAAGCCATCTCTTTTAAATTACTTGTATGTTTTAGATCATATGCTAAATACAAGAAAAGAGATTATTTGTGATGAATTGATTGAGTGTTGTTTTTGATAGATATCTAGGTTTTTATAATCTATGATCATCTATGCTATTTGACATGTCATTTAGCAATTGATATCTAGGGTTGATTTAAATTGAATATATCATCATCCTAGATAAGCATTTAGAGTACCCTAGCTCTTATTGCATTTTGGATATTCACATATATTCACTTAGGGTTGTATTCTCTTCAAAGAGAAAGTAAGTCTTGTGTGTAGCATCCGGGATTAGGTTGCTTAGAACGCAAGCAAATTGGACTAGGTTCACTCATACCGGGATTAGGTAGGTGTGTGATTACTTCCGGGATTAGGTTGTAATCGTTTGCACATTTAGTGGATTCGAGGTTCGAGTGTGGCTTACTTACATAGCCCGTGGTTTTTCCCGTGAGGGTTTCCACGTAAAAACCAAGTGTTGTTTTAATTTCCGCACCATATTACAATTGCTTGGTTATATTATCTTGAGGGCATTTTCGTAATTTTGTCTAACACGAAAAATTGGGTAAAAAGCGTAAAATCTATTCACCCCCCTCTAGATAGCTTTATACACACCGTGCTATTATTTGTTTCATCTAGGATTGTTTTAATTGCAAAATCATTATCCTAGATAAGCATATAGAGTAACCTAGCTCTAATTTGCATTTTGAATATTCATATATATTCACATAGGTTGTTTCTCTTCATTGAGAAGTAAGTCTTGGGGCTAAGAGTGCTTAGGCCTCAAGCAAATTGGAATAGGGTTGCTAATAAAGGCCCGCTGGGTAGAAGTGAGGGGTTACAGACCGGAGTGTTAGACGAGGTCTACATAGGTTGTAAACTTCATTTCAATTAGTGATTTCGAGTTCCAAGTGTGGCGCACTATACAGCCCGTGGTTTTTCCCAGTGGTTGGGTTTCCAGGTATACATCAAGTGTTATTTAAATTCCGCACTATATTACACTTGTATTTATTTTTGACTAGTAGGGGCATTTTCGTAAAATTGACTTGCATGCGAAAATTGGGTAATAACAATAGTTAAAATCTATTCACCCCCCCCCCCCCTCTAGCTTTATATATTAAACACACCTTGAGAACTTTCAATTGGTATCAGAGCGGGTTCCTAGACATACATAGGTGATCCTAGCTCATTTTTGGTGTGTTTTGCATTTGTGTGATTCTTTGATCATTCATACATTTTGCATTCATTTCATCCATTCATTATACACTATGAGTGGAATCGGTGGTTCAAATAAGGGTGCTTCGAGCGTAAGGCCACCCCTCCTCACCGGCATAAATTACTCCCAATGGAAAGGGAAGATGGAGGCATATGTGTGTCAAATCCATGATAGGGCATGGATGGCCATTGAAGATGGATATTCACCTCCTATGATGACTCCCACGGGTGGAGGAGAAGAAGTGCTCAAGCCTAAGGCATAGTGGACACAACCCAAGTTTGAGTTGTCCAAGTGGAATCAAAAGGCATGGCACGCCCTTATATGTGCAGTGGACGAAAATCAGTACAAACTGATTCAGAACACTAAGATAGCCAAGGAGGCATGGGACATCTTAGAGGTTGCACATGAGGGAACCGAAGTAGTGAAGGACTCCAAACTTCAAGTCCTCCAAACTCAATTCGAGACACTTAGGATGGAGGAGAATGAGTGCTTCAACGACTTTGAGATTAGGTTGATGGACATTGTCAACCAAAGTCATCAACTTGGTGACCCTTACTCGGATAGAAGGATCAAGCAAAAGATAATGAGATCGCTTCCCGAGAGGTTTAAGTCTAAGGTGACGGCTTTAGAAGAAAACAGTGATTTTAAGGACATGAAGCCGAGCGAGGTAATAGGTAGACTTCTCGCCTACGAGTCTAGGAAGGGTCCTAGCTCCACTCCTTCAAAGAAGCAAAAAGGAATTGCTTTGAGTGCTTCTAAGGTAGGGAAGGAGGAGAAAGGTGACTTGGACGAAGACATGATTTTGATGCTTCAAAGATTCAAAAAATTTGTCAAGTTCGAGAAGCGTGGCTTTGGATTCAAAGGCCAAGACTTGAAGAAAAAGGCTCCCTTCAAGAAGCATGAGCCTAGGCAAGAGAAAGGGGTCCAATGCTATAAGTGTGGCGGCATAGGTCATATCTCACCCGATTGTGGGAATTTGAAGAACAAGAAAGAAAAAATGATGGTTGCCACTTGGAGTGAAAGTGATGACTCCGGAGAGGGAGATAAGTCATCAAGTGATGATGAGCTTATCAATAACTTCAAGGCATTGGGTGCCACTAATGAAGAAAATGAAGTTGTTGGTAAGAATTCCGTTGCTAGTGATCCCATAGAAGAGAAAGTCGAAGAAGTAGCTCTAGAGGAGATAGTTGTTGCTTCATATTGGGATATGGCACTTATTGACTCAAGAGATCAAGGTGAAGGTCTTGATGAGGATATTGGATCCATAGAAGAGGAGGAGAGTCTAGAAGATGACACTAGTGGAGATGACTCCTTTTCTAACTCTACAAATGGAAATGTAGAGAATATGGATGTGCATGACTTTATAGTCAATGTTGAAAGCTCCATGAAGAAGAAAGATAGATTTCTAAGGATTTTAGAGGAAGAAAATCTAGAGCTTTCAACATACAATGACCTCTTAAGGAAGCAAGTGGAGAAAATGGATCTTAAGGACAACTTTGAAAGTTTTGAAAGCTCTAAGTTAAAGAATGAAAAAGAGATTCAAAGGTTAAAGGAAGAACTACTTAGGCTTTCAACACAAGTTGATCACTTGAATGATGAAGTGGTAAGATCCATGGTGGAAGAAGACAAGCTAAAAGATGAGCTAGCTTTGTCTAAGAGGAATGAAAAGGGTTTGAAGAGAGAGCTTGTTGAAGCCAAAGAGTCATTGACTAGAATGAACACAAGCACCAAGAGGCTTGACAACATACTTGGTGTAGGAAAAAGCCCTTGTGACAAAAGAGGTCTTGGATTCGAAGTGAGCAAGGATTGCTCTATTCCTAAGAAGACCGTCTTTGTGAAGAGTTTGGGTAAGATAGAAGCGTCACCGGTGCAAACTCCTAGGAAGAAGTTAGAACTAGGACAATGTTCGAAAAATGCACAAGTAAAGGTGGTGAAAACAAGACAACCCCAAGCTCAACGGATTAGAGCCTCTCGAGTCAACTCTCCTCAACAAATGACTCACTATGAAAAGAGGCAAAACATGCTACCTTATCCAAGGAGGCAACCCATTCCGGTTCAACCACATAGAAGACATGAACCGGCTCAACACCAAAGGAGACATCAAATGCATGATGAGTCTCCAATGACTTCACACGGATATGGTATGAATTCTTACTTTGTACCAACTTGTCATTATTGTGGTGTTTATGGGCATATTAGGCCTAAGTGCTTTAAGTACATTAAGCATTGTAGGATTAATAGCATGATAGAGAAAAAGAGGCTAAGAAAAGCCCACTTGCATGAGCCTAGGAAATCCTTTGTCAATAATCCTAGGTTAGTGAATGACATGCAACCCTTAACCACTAAGAAGAAAAAAATCATATCTATGTGGATAAGGAAAGATGAACCCGCTTGCTACGAGACTAACAAGTCTCAAATAGGTTCAACTAAGTCCAATGGACTTGGTAGGTCCATAGGACCTCATGCCCTTCATTAATGAAGGATGAAGATGACCCCATATGGGGAACTCAAGCAAAGAGAGCTAGTTTGCATTCCTGTCACTTGCAAAAAATTTGAAATATCTTATGCCTCTTCTTTTAATTGCTTGAGTAAGCTTGGTTGCACATATGTATATATATTTTCAATTCAATAAGTGTGAACCTTGCTTGTTTACAATCCATGTCATATTTATGTTCAAACATGCATTTTGGACTAGGAGATTTTCATAGGAAGTATGATATGAATGACCTTTAGTTATCTCCATGACATGATGATTCTTTGATAACATGCTAATGACATATGAAAAGCATGAAATTCATATGACATGCTCATTTGAAAAAGCATGAATTGATGATTGCAATTTATAAATGCAAAACTTGTGTGAAAAAGCTTATGAGACTCAAAATGAATAAAGAATCTTGTATATGTTCAAAGGAATTTACATTCCAAATTGTCTCTCCTAATTTATTTGTTGAACATGTCTACTATCATACGGGTTTCATTCCCGGAAAAATCAAATAGGGTGCAAAGTTGCTCATGACATGTTTAGCTTATAAAGTTGGATATAGTTGTTCTTAAATTGAAATCAATGAAATTTCTATATCCTTGCTTCTCTCATGACAATGGTGAAATTGGTTTGAATTTCTATTAGAAACCTTTGTCATTTGCTTTGTCAAATACCATGGTATTTTGGACTTGAATGCTATATGTCTTGTATGCAAAACATTTTGTTTCACACATTTTTATTTTAATAAATCTCCTCGTTTCTCTTCGATTAATTGAGATTGCATAAAGTGACTTATATTGATTATGCATATACTAGAATGCTACTATCTCTCTTTGCCTTAAGTGACCCGATTGGGGACCACTCCTTTGCCTATATCATGACAAAAAGGGGGAGTAGGATGTGGTAAGGGGAGGTGCAAATTATTGTAGTAATTGTGCACATTGGGGAGAATATATATTGAGGGGAGTAACCCTTTGAGGGGGAGCATTGCATACACAAACATTGCATGATGTTGTGCTTAATTTTTTTTATATATGCAAATGCTTGTTTTAATCTCACTTGATTCATCTCACCTTTTCTTGTTTTGGAAAGTTTAGAAACCTTGTTTCAGGGAATGATTGTTCTATAAGAGATTGAAGACTTCAAGTTTTATTTTTATATATCTCTTTGTATTGTAGAAAATCTTCATTGACCCATAGGTTTATTTTGTTGTGAGGAATCATTGTGAGTGGTGGTTTTGTCACGAAATAGCCAAAGGGGGAGATTGTAAGGATTCCCGTTTTGTTGATTGGCTTATTTCGTGGTCAAACCACATGTTGGGGTTTTGAATGTAAGGGTAGTCTAAGTGTTTAAGGTTAAAGATCAAAGGCTCTTCCATGACCTCAAGATACAAGCACGCCAAAGGTATAATCTCTTGTGCTTGGTTTTCTTTGAAGAGAATTAGTAGCACACACACACTTAGCATTCTTGCTATGATTGCATATTTGCTTATTTTTATGTGCATCTCCTTCACATGTCACTTTACACACTAGCACTTTGGTTGATATATCTTGTTGTGTGTATATGTGCTTTATAATTCGTTTCCCGACATTGTTCGGAAACGTCCGCGCTTGCACTAATGAGTGCTTAGTTTCACGCGAAGACCGCCTATGGAGAATGCCTTTGGCTTCTCCTTGGTTTTCACCATTGTTGGTGATCGACGGTTATGATCAACGGCCTGGCCGCCGAATGAAACCGCCGTTTCAGTCCAGATTGGTCTGAAGCAATTATACGGTCATGATCGGCGGTCACGACCGCCGTTCGAAACCGCCGTTCATACCTGATCGATTTTAATCTCTCGGTCTAATTCGGCGGTTGGATCGGCAGTCACGAAACCGCCGTTGACGCTCTGTTCTTCACGGGCTCAATTCGGCGGTCGTGATCGGCGGCCTGGCCGCCGATTGAAACCGCCGAACGGTGCGTTTCAGGGGCAAAATTGTCTTTTCACATGCCCAATTCTTGATGTCTATAAATATCTTATTTTCTCATTCTCTGATTAAGTTCTTTGAGACCTTAGAACCCTAAACTTTCAAGAGAGATTTTTGAGAAAAAATCAAATCAAGAACTCAACTTTAAACACTCAAATCAAATCCCTTTTGCATCAAATTTCATATTTGATCTTCTATGCCTTCATAGAATTGATCCATGCATGGTTTTGAATCATCACATCTTATTTGGTATGTTCTTCACTAATTTCATATTACTTTAGTGTTTTTCATATTAATACATCTCTTTAATTACTTGTATGCTTTTGATTATATGCTAGATACAAGTTAGAGATTATTTGTGATGAAAATGATTGAGTGTTGATTGTGATAGCTAATTAGGTTTTTAATTAATCTTGATTAGCTAAGCTATTTGACATGTCATCTAGCCATTTATATCTAGGATTGTTTTAATTGCAAAATCATTATCCTAGATAAGCATATAGAGTAACCTAGCTCTAATTTGCATTTTGAATATTCATATATATTCACATAGGTTGTTTCTCTTCATTGAGAAGTAAGTCTTGGGGCTAAGAGTGCTTAGGCCTCAAGCAAATTGGAATAGGGTTGCTAATAAAAGCCCGCTGGGTAGAAGTGAGGGGTTACAGACCGGAGTGTTAGACGAGGTCTACATAGGTTGTAAACTTCATTTCAATTAGTGATTTCGAGTTCCAAGTGTGGCGCACTATACAGCCCGTGGTTTTTCCCAGTGGTTGGGTTTCCACGTATACATCAAGTGTTATTTAAATTCCGCACTATATTACACTTGTATGTATTTTTGACTAGTAGGGGCATTTTCGTAAAATTGACTTGCATGCGAAAATTGGGTAATAATAGTTAAAATCTATTCACCCCCCCTCTAGCTTTATATATTAAACACACATTGAGAACTTTCAAAACTCATGCTTAGGAGAATGATTAAGTAACTTTTTCACATTTTTATCATGTTCCACATTTCCTAATTTGCATTGCCTAACATATTCATAACACTTAGGCCTAATGTGCCAACCACATTACAATAATGACACACCGGAATGAACTTAGAAAAGTTACCTTTTGGGTGTGCATGCTTTGGTTGAGAAGTCGGTTGCGAAGTTCCATAGCTCTTCTTGTCGTTGTCTTTGATGTTGGAAGGAATAGTAGTTGAGTCTTTTTTCTCCTTGGAAATTCTTGACTTGTTCTTGGTTGTAGGAGTCTTCTTAACTTCTTCTACATAACCCAAGCCACTTTTATCTCCATGATGCTTTCCAAGTTTTATCACTTCATCAAGCTTAATGGCTCCAATTTTCATGCCATTAATAGACTCTTTGAGAGCTTTGACTTCATCTATAAGCTCACACTCCTTTATCTTCATGATAGACAAAGAGTTCTCTTTTTGTTTAATCTCTTCTTCCATGGCAAACAACTTCATTGTAAAGTCTTCTCTTAGATCATCTAGCTCTTGAGCACTTTCTTCCACCTTTGAAAAATAATTTTCAATGGACTTTTCATGCTCCTTGATGACTTCACTTTGCTTGCTCATCTTCTCCAAAGACATCTTCTTTTCATTGACAAGAGCTTTAAAGATCACCACTAAATTGGCATTGATCAACTTCAACTTGTTGTTCTCTTCATTCTTTTGTTGAAGGATCTTGTCATTGAAGCTTATATAATCTTGATTTGAGGAGGCTTCTAACTCTTCATCGAAGGAGGAGACTTCACTATCTTCACTACTTGAAGAGTTTTCAATTTCCTCATTACTTAAGGAGTCTTCACTACTATCCTCAAATCTTCCTTCAAATATAGCTGGGTGAGCAATATAATTGCTAGTAGACACTCGATCATCCAAGGACTCATCTTCCTCTACTACATCACTCACACTCATCCATGATTTATCATTGAGGGCTCTAATGTAGGCTTTCATTGTATTTCTCTAAAAGGTGTAGTTACCACTATCCAAGAGTGGAGGTCTAGCACTAAAATCACCTTCCGGCAACAACTCACCCATAGTAACAAAAATGAACAATTCACAAAACAAACACAAACACTATAAAGAAAGGATCTATCTAAGTGCGTCTAGACACCCGCTCTGATACCAATTGAAATTCCCTTAAGCAATATAGTGTAATATATACCTAGAGGGAGGGGGGGGGGGGGGGGGGGGGTGAATAGGTATTTACTAAATTCTCCCAATATTAAAAATGATGCGGAATATAACAAAGAAAATGCACACTTGATAAGATTTAGCAAATGGATTGATTTCACTAATACAAGAGTTAATCAATTTACAAGATATGCAATCAATGTAAGATATGGAAGATAAAGAAATGTAAAACAAAAATGAACACAAGTATTTTTTACGTGGTAAAACCTCAAAGAGGAAACATCCACGGGTTGATACCACAACCACCGGCGAAGCAATCCACTATGTGAAAAAGGACTTACACACTCAAGCTATCAACTCATGATATCCGCTCAAGCTATCAACTCCTAATCTACCCTCGGGCTTAGTGAACTACCAAGCCTACTTCCTATCCGAGATGTGTCCTACACCTCTAGAAAGCAACTTCCTATCCAAGACGCTCACGTCTCTAGGAAGATTTCTTGCTTGACTATCCAAGTCCTCCCGACTCTAATCAAGACTTCTTGCTTGGCTATCCGGAACACTTTCCTAGCCAAGACTTCTTGCTCAAGACAAAGCTTCACTCACTTTGCAAGAGACTTCCACCTATTACAAGGCAATGATCTAGGTGATGCAAATGATGCAAACACAATCAAATAAAGCAAAATGATCAATCAAGCTCTATAAACATGCTTAGTGATAATCTAGAATATGCTTTCAACAAACAATCACAAATGTATCTAGAAATCAAAGCATGTGAATCAATAAGAACAAGATATGAATATTCAATATATCACACAAAAATCTTAGTTCTTAGATGATGAAATTAAACCTAGAAAATAACATGAGGCACATCATATACAATATTTCTAGAATCAATTTCAAGATAGGTCAAGTTTAGCAATATATGTTCAATTGAAATCAAATGGCTAAAACTTAACAATCAATAGATCAACCACCCCTAGAATATGATCTAACAACATTCTAAACACATATCATCTATCAATTAGGAAGATTAAAAGAAATGATCAAAGAGAAAGTGAGAAGAATATGTTTCACATACAAATGTAGAATCTCGGACTGAAATATGCTTGCTGCGAAAAATCACGAAATCCTTTGACTCTAAAAATGCTTGAGGTTTGTTTCTCTCATCAAGACCAACATTTTTGGCTTTTGAATCAAGTGAATCGGAGTTGAGATGAGAAAGATATGATCAAATCAAGATGAGAGAATTGAGAAAAAAAATACTGCACAAAAAAAAATTGATATATATATATATATTTTTTCTTTTCCACACAATTGATTTACGGTAAGGAGGGAAATATAAATTGAAAAAAAAATTCATTCGGTGTGGTAGACTCACACAAGAAAACCTTTAAATGACCAATAGAAGGTTATGCAAAGTCAACACAAGAATGTGATTGAGCAAGGCACACCAAAGTTCATGTGTATGAAATGCACACTATAAAATTTCTTAATTCATGAAATGAAATTTAATCAAGCAATTCACATGAATCAGGTGCAGTTCAACATATGTATGCCGTGAAGCACACGGGGACCGAGAGCATGTTTTGGCGTGAGACACACGTGCTCTCCATGGCCAAGGGGGCAAATGGTAATTTGTCATATTTTATCCTATAGCACCCTTTTGCACATCTCTCATGTTTTTTTTTTTAACCGTTCTTTGATCTCCGAATTCCGAATTCGAATCCGTTTTCGGATAACGAACCGTAACTCCCTCACCGACATAGAGATCAACAAAACTTTCATAAAAAATGGAAATCGAAAAGACGAAAACCATGTACGATAAATGTACAGAAAGTTTCGTAACTTCCAATAAGAACTCGAAAACAAATGAGTGAGTAACCAAAACGACCGGAACTTAAGAAGGAATCATTTGAGAACATATTCAAGTACAAAACACATACACACAAACAAATAAACACAAGATCACACTAGTATGTAATTTCTTAGAAATAGTCCTAGTACATGCATTTCTACAAAGTATGGCAATATGAGATCAATGCATGAGCATACTAAAACATGTGAATGTGTTATATTAATATGGCACAACTATGCAGGGACACACATGTATGAATTGTGTGTGTGTGTGCTCTAATGCCTTGCAAGAGGATAGAAGTCAAGATATACCTTTGACGCTTTTCACCTCTTGAAGACGACTTTTGCACTAGACGTTGCTATTCACCTTTTAAGCTTCCTTTCTTCCAAGAATATCCTAAGCATCAACTAATACAAATATAGAGTGTTTTGCAATGGAATCAAGCCAATACAAATCATGAACCTTACAGAAACTGTGCAAGAAAAGGAAGCAATGAGGGAAGATTTTGAGAGGAAAATGCGGGTCATGAAGGATGAGTTGGAAGGAAAAGACAATGCCTTGAAAATTATGAGGGTAAAAGAATGTGATTACCTTGTGAAGCTCGACAAATCCGAACAAGCAATCAAGGCCTTAACCAACAAACCAACCTTGCTCAACAAAACCCATGGGGGTGGGAACCCACATGCAACATCAACAAAGAAAAATGTATCTAAAGGGAATAATCAACCACAACCTAAAATGCCTTCAAGGTATACTCCAACAAGGAAGAGAGAGAGCGGGGAAGAACGGAATAGACAATCCTTTGTGCCAAGAAACACCTTCCTAAGAGGTAAATTTTCTATCCCTTCACCAACTTGCTATTTTTGCTTTAGAAGTGGACACAAAAGGTCCCAATGTGATGAATACTTCAAGAGTTACACAAGGCACAATAACTTGACTTGGAGAAAGGTGAGGGTGGTGAAACAAGTCTGGGTTCAAAAGGATGAGAGTGATCCATTGAACAACACCTCTAGATGAGCTTAGCAAAAAGCACCCCACTTAGGTAGATTTAATTGTATATATTCGAGTTTTGTAAAGTGTTAAGTGTGTTGATTTTGTAAAGTTTTCCCCAAGTTTGTTTTGGATATTGGTTCATGAAAACTTATTGAACTAATGTGTTGAGTACCATGTCCAAGACAGGTTTGGGGGTTTCTTTTTGCTTGATGAATGTTGTGTAGTGTGCAGTTGAGATGAAGAAGTGCAGAATGAAGAAGTGCAGAATGAAGATTGACAAATTTTCAGCAATCGGCGGTTGAATTCGACGGCTGAATTCGGCGGCCTTGCCGCCGAATGAAACCGCCGATCAAAAATAGAAGTTTCTGCCAACAAACGGCGGTTAGAACGGCGGCCATAAATCGACCGCCGATTGAATCAGGTCTCCAAACCATAAAACGACGGTTTTGAATCGGCGGCCTGGTTGCATAATTCATCGACCGCTGAATTGAAGCACTTATCGAAACGGCAGCGTTTTGGGCCAAAAGGGGAATTCTGTGGTCAAATTCGGTGGCCTGGCCGCCAAATGATACCGCAGAATGCGCGATATCAGGTCGTAAAAGGGTTGTCTCTTTCACGAGCCCCACACAATTTTCTCACTCAAAACTCTCCAAAAACTCTTCCAATGTGCATTCGTCTCCCTCTCTTCCCTCTCAAAGCTTCAAGGTATGTTATTCTCCCCTCTAACTTGTTTTTGCATGAATTTAACCTCTCTATCTCTCTATTGCCAAAAATTTGGAATGAATGTGTAGAATTAGGGCTTGGTTCGAAATTTGGGGACTTTGTGTTAGAATACAAATTGATGGAAAAGCATGCTTGGGTTTTGTTTGTGGTAGTAATAAAATGCTCCTAGGTTGTTAATTGATGCTTGAATATGCTTGAATATGCTTTAAATTGCAAATTTTTGTTTTGGTGCGAATTTGGCCTAAAATTCTCAATTTTGTGAGTGTGAATCAATTGGCAAGGAAGATATTGTTGCTAGAATGCTTTGCAAATGTCGTAGATTGCCCAAATTTTGTTAGTTAACATGCCTATTTTGCTAGAGATTATTGTTGTGAATAAATGTGGGCATGAAATTGGTTTTTGATGACTAAATGATTGGCTATTGGCTATGTTGAAAGTGTATTTTGCTTATGTTGCTATGACGAAAAATTACAGGCATGTTTGGGCTTGATGTGTATGTTATGCAGTTGTCATGATTATTATTGAAAACTAAGTGTCAAGTCTGGATTGTTTTTGGATTATTTTGTGTGGTGTGCAGAATTTTTCAACCTCCAAATGGCCCCCAAAAAGAGCAAAGGCAAGGGAAGGGTTGATGAGCACAGCCGACGCAACGCTCTGTATGCTGGTCATCCCTAGAACATTAGGTCCAGAACCATCCATCCTGATAGGGCCATTGATTTGGATGACATGGGAGGATGGGACATTAGGCAGTAGGTTGATGGAATGGGGTGGTACCAATTTGTCACTAAGCCCCGCATAAGTGCTAATACGAGCATTGTTCGGGAATTCTATGCATCCATGACCTAGATTCTGAGAGGAAAAATAAGAGTGAATCTTGTAAGGACCTAGAGTCGAGGCGAAATATAGCCGAAGCGCTTGAATGGGTGGTCGCCAAAGCTAGGACAATTTAGTGTGGGATTCATGGCTAGCATTGCACTCATTGGATTGATTTTGTGTTCTTTCAACGTTAGTACATCTCTCATGGTATCTTATCACATTTGGCAATCGCACTCTTTTTGGTTGTTTTCGTAATTGTGTATATCGGCGGCTTTAGTTCTAGTTCTTAGTTATGTTTTTTTGGTTTATCGGATTTCCCTAGTTTTGTTTTTGAATTTGCTCGGGGACGAGCAAAAGCTAGGTTTGGTGGTATTTGATCGAGCCATTACATATATAAAAATACACCCCCTATTTCCGATACTTTTGATTGACTTTCGAGTAAATTCATGAAATTTATGGCTCGATGTTGATTGTACAGGTACTTTTTGTATTCTGGGTTAAAGAACGAAGAAATCCGGTGATTTTGGGCTAAAAGCAGCGAAAGGAGAGCATTTAGGGGCAAAATGGTCATATGGCAAGAAAAGAAGAATTCGACGGTTCCATTCGGCGGTCTGGCCGCCGTTTGAAACCACCGTTTCATTCCAGAAATGTCAGGTGCATTTGGCGGCCACAGTTCAACCGCCGATTAATTCCAGTAAGTCCATTTTCAATTCGGCGGTTTCCATTCGGTGGCCTGGTCGCCATTTGAAACCGCCGATCACGTGCCACGTCAGCAGCACCGGGATTTCAACCCTACCTCATGGGACCACATATAAATATCCTCCTTTTCTCCTTCTCTCATCACTCTCCACCATTTTCATGAAACCCTATCCTCTCTCTAAAACTCTCTAACCTCTCTCTAACTTCCATCACTCCAAAGCTCCATTAATTCATTCCAACAACATTCTTTCCACCTTATTTTGAAGATTAATTGAAGAGAGAAGAAAGGAGTCACCAAGTTCAAGGAGATTCCAAGCTTATCAAGGAACAAGAAGACTTATGAAGATTTTTGTGGGTTTTCTCTACAATCCTTCTCTTTTCATTTCTATTTTCATTATGTGTAACTAAACCCTTTTATTGGGGAATTGATGAGACAACTTGTGTGATAATCCCATGTATTTGAACTAGTCATATGTTTATCAAATCCTCTCTTGGTATATTTTCATTTCATTGCTTTGAAGTTGTCATTTTTACTTTACTTGTTAATATTGGGGTTCAATTTAGCTTGTGGTAAAAATGGTTCACATGTGAAGGTTGTGGTTTAGGGTTTGAATGGCTTTCAACTCATTCTCCAATCTTTAGCATGTATGAAATTGAAAATTAATGCATGCATGTGTTATTTGGTGCAAGACCTTTAATTTGTTCTTAAGAATATTATTTGGGTAATTACTCATAGTGGGGTTCACTTGGGTAAGAGCTTGAATCTATTTCCACCAAGACTCATAGTAGGGCTTACTTGAGTCAAGGTTTGAATTTGCACATTAATGAGTAAAATCAATTAAAGAACAACCCTTGAGTAGGATGAAAGTGCTTAATTGGACTAGTTCATTACATTAGGAAATCTTTTAGTTGTCAACTCAAGGAACAACATTTTCAAGCTGTACCATCCTACACTAGCTGAGTCTCTCGGGAGGGAAATGGATAACAGAGGTTGGTGGGACGTAGACCATGACCTTCGCCAGTCAAAATTGGAGAGAGATCTAGCATTTTGGGCAGTCTTCCTGTCTCACTCTCTGAAGCCTACACAGCAGCGGACGAAGACCGTGCTCGAGCTTGCTCAGTTGTTGTACTGCATCAAGTTTCAGCTGCTAGTGGACGTGGGAAAGCTGATCCAGTTAGCAATCGCCAGAGCTGGAAAGACAGAAAAGTCAGTTATTCCCTTTCCATGCCTAATCTCTGATTTGTGCACACAGGCAGGGGTTCTTGAGCGGGATAGAGATGAGGACTACACAATGGGCGATCCCTGCAATTCCAGAACTTTCAGAGACTTGTCAGCACCTCAGGATGTGGAGCGCCTCCTACCATTAGGGTCGAGGAAAAGATAGAGGGTGTTGCACCAACAACAAGGCAGGGATGAGGACAACGATGATGAGGAGGATCCTAGAGCAGTTCCAGCTGACACAGGGGCACCTTCAGAGCAGAGACCGGCATGGTTTGACGCTTGGGTGACAGAGTACAATCAGCAGACGCCCCTATGGGCTGCCACCATAATCCAAGGCCAGCAGGACCAACAGGCACAGATAGATGAGCTGATCAGAGCCCTACAGACTAGCACTTTCACAGCTTCAGAGCGTCATGGCGGAGCAGGCCCCAGCTCAGTACTCCAGCAGCAGGAGGATGGTCAGACACCTTCAGATCATGACAGGGATGCACCCGCACATTGAGACTTATTTATCTAGTTTACATCACTTATTTCAGTATTAGCTTCACACTTACTTTTAGCATTTTGGGCATTTTCCATTATGTTTAGTTGGATTTTAGTTTAACTTTTCAGACTTAGTTTCGGTTTACTTATGCATGTTTAGTATCTATTTTTAGGAATTTTATTGTGCTTCATTGGATATTTTACACATGACTTTTTGTTCATAAATTTTTTTTGGGCTCCTTCCTTGCCGGGTCCTCATTGTCAACATTGGGAACAATGTTGGATTTAGGTTTGGGGGTGTGGATGTGAATGACTTGACTTTATTTTTTATTGTAAAAATAAAATTTTTGGAACAAAATTTTTGCCAAACTTGTGCGATATAGGCCATGAATGAGCATATTTTGCTTGGTTTGATACCTTTGTCATGTGCTCATTGACAATCTAAGATTGCATGCATGTCATGAGTTAGTCCCATACTTTCTTGATCTAAGTTGAGGTGGCCATTTGTGTGAGTGTGTAGGTCTATTAGTAGAGACTACCCTAAGTTCACGTGCCTTAAAAAGCGAATCTATGAAGGTTATGTTTCTCTTTTTGTACTCCTAAACACGTCTCACATTTTGTTGTGCATCATTGAAGTCTCATCACATCACTTGCACCACTAGCCATAGAACATTCATCAATTGTGGATATCATGTCATTAGTTTGCAATTTCTTGTGGTTTGCCTACTTGAAGGGATGATATGACTTTTATAGAATATGCCTAAACACTTTCACCCAATTCCTACCCGATTTGTGCTCAAGGGTCTAATAATGGTGGCCGAGCACCAAACCAAACATTTTCCCAAACACCAATGAACCTAAATAGAAACCATACCCAATCTTTCTGATCTTGCTTGTTCAAGCTTTTGTAATATGTATTTAAAAAATATTATGTTCAAGGCAATTTCAAAAAAAATAAAAATAAATAAATAAATAAATAAATAAAAATAAATAAATAAATAAATAAAAAGAATAAATAAATAAATTGAGCCTTGTATGTGTCTAAATTGTGTGTTGCTCTCATTGAGTAACAAAAGTTGTTGCAAGTTGCTCAAAATGAGCTTAGTTGGAATCTTTGTAGTTTTTGAACTCAAACTTAGCTCATTGCTCTATAGTTGTAAGCTTGATCGGAAATTCCCCACATTTTCCGTATCCACCATTCACCACATAACACCCGCGGCTCCATCAATTGGTAGGAAAGTCAATCTGATCTTGTAGGTTTTCCATTTGAGAATGCAAACTCTTGTCATGCTCTGCCACGTTCATGGTTTTTGGTTCCTTTCATGAGACTTATTCACTTAAAGAGCATTCAATTTTTGAAATTCATGTATGCGTCTTAATTTGCTCCCATTGCATAAACTCATTCGCATACGCTTGTATGAGTGTAAACCTAGGTTATAAGAGGAAACATAAGAGTGAATCTTGTAAGGACCTAGAGTCGAGGCGAAATATGGCCGAAGCGCTTGTGCGGGTGGTCGCCAAAGCTAGGACAATTTAGTGTGGGATTCATGGCTAGCATTGCACTCATTGGATTGATTTTGTGTTCTTTCAACTTTAGCACATCTCTCATGGTATCTCATCACATTTGGCAATCGCACTCTTTTTGGTTGTTTTCATAATTGTGTATATCAGCGGCTTTAGTTATAGTTCTTAGTTATGTTCTTTTGGTTTATCGGATTTCCCTAGTTTTTTTTTTGAATTTGCTCGGGGACGAGCAAAAGCTAGGTTTGGGGGTATTTGATCGAGCCATTACATATATAGAAATACACCCCCTATTTTCGATACTTTTGATTGACTTTCGAGTAAATTCATGAAATTTACGGCTCAATGTTGATTGTACAGGTACTTTTTGTATTCTAGGTTGAAGAACGAAGAAATCCGGTGATTTTGGGCTAAAAGAGACGAAAAGAGAGCATTTGGGGGCAAAACAGTCATTTGGCAAGAAAAGAAGAATTCGGCGGTTCCATTCGGCGGTCTGGCCGCCGTTTGAAACCGTCGTTTCATTCCAGAAGTGTCAGGTGTATTCGGCGGCCACAATTCAACCGCCGTTCCAACCGTCGATCAATTCCAGTAAGTCCATTTTCAATTCGACTGTTTCCATTTGGTGGCCTGGCCGCCGTTTGAAACCGTCGATCACGTGCCATGTCAGCAGCACCTGGATTTCAACCCTACCTCATGGGACCACATATAAATATCCTCATTTTCTCCTTCTCTCATCACTCTCCACCATTTTCATGAAACCCTATCCTCTCTCTAAAACTCTCTAACCTCTCTCTAACTTCCATCACTCCAAAGCTCCATTAATTCATTCCAACAACATTCTTTCCACCTCATTTTGAAGATTAATTGAAGAGAGAAGAAAGGAGTCACCAAGTTCAAGGAGATTCCAAGCTTATCAAGGAGCAAGAAGACTTATGAAGATTTTTGTGGGTTTTCTCTACAATCCTTCTCTTTTCATTTCTATTTTCATTATGTGTAACTAAACCTTTTTATTGGGGAATTGATGAGATAACTTATGTGATAATCCCATGTATTTGAACTAGTTATATGTTTATCAAATCCTCTCTTGGTATATTTTCATTTCATTGCTTTGAAGTTGCCATTTTTACTTTACTTGTTAATATTGGGGTTCAATTTAGCTTATGGTGAAAATGGTTCACATGTGAAGGTTGTGGTTTAGGGTTTGAATGGCTTTCAACTCATTCTCCAATCCTTAGCATATATGAAATTGAAAATTGATGCATGCATGTGTTATTTGGTACAAGACCTTTAATTTGTTCTCAAGAATATTATTTGGGCAATTACTCATAGTGGAGTTCACTTGGGTAAGAGCTTGAATCTATTTCCACCAAGACTCATAGTAGGGCTTACTTGAGTCAAGGTTTGAATTTGCACATTAATGAGTAAAATCAATTAAAGAACAACCCTTGAGTAGGATGAACGTGCTTAATTGGACTAGTTCATTACATTAGGAAATCTTTTAGTTGTCAACTCAATTCCCCAATATCCATCATAATATATCACACCTTTCCTTTACATTACTTGTTTTAGATTAATTAATTTCACTTGGTTTAGTTGTTGAAACAAATTCCAAACCCGAAAATGAATTTATTTTCCGCACGTAGTATAGATTAGTGTACATAGCTTAGTTTTAGCCAAATATCCTCCCTTTCCCTGAGGAACGATCCTGCTTGCCATTATACAATTCATTCGATTTGTGTATTCCAAGTATGGAATTTCGGTACTTGTAAAAGTCAGATCATTATGCATGTTTCTTGTCTACTTTTGGGAATTTTATTATGCTTCATTGAATATCTTGCACATGGTTTTTAGAATGCCTTTTTGTTCATAAATTTTTTTGGCGCCTTCCTTGCCGGGTCCTCATTGTCAACATTGGGGATAATGTTGGATTTAGGTTTAGGGGTGTGGATGTGAATGATATTACTATGATTTGACTTAATTTTTTTGTAAAAATAAACTTTTTGAAACAAAATTTTGACAAATTTTTGCGATATAGGCCATAATTGAGCATACTTTGCTTGGTTTGATACCTTTGTCATGTGCTCATTGACAATCTAAGAATGCATGCATGTCATGAGTTAGTCCCATACTTTCTTGATTTAAGTAGAGGTGGCCATTTGTTTGAGTGTGTTGGTCTATTAGTGGAGACTACCCTAAGTTCACGTGTTAAAAAGCGAATCTATGAAGGTTATGTTTCTCTTTTTGTACTCCTAAACACGTCTCACATTTTGTTGTGCATCATTGAAGTCTCATCACATCACTTGCACCACTAGCCATAAAACATTCATCAATTGTGGATATCATGTCATTTGTTTGCAATTTCTTGTGGTTGGCCTACTTGAAGGGATGATAGGACTTTTATAGAATTCACCTAAACACTTTCACTCATTTCCTACCCGATTTGTGCTCAAAGGTCTAATAATGGTGGCCAAGCACCGAAACCAAAACACTTTCCCAAACACCAACGAACATAAACACAAACCATACCCAATCTTTCCGATCTTGCTTGCTCAAGCTTTTGTAATATGTATTTAGGAATATTTGGTTCAAGGCTATTCAAAAAAAAAATATAATAATAATAATAATAAATTTGAGCCTTGTATGCGTCTAAATTGTGTGTTGCTCGCATTGAGTAACAAGAGTTGTTGCAAGTTGCCCAAAATGAGCTTAGTTGGAATTTTTGTAGTTTTTGAGCTCAAACTTAGCTCATTGCTCGAGTCGTGTGCTTGATCGGAAATTTCCCACATTTTCCCATATCCACCATTCACCACATAACACCCTCAGCCCCATCAATTGGTAGGAAAAATCAATTTGATCTTGTAGGTTTTCCATTTGAGAATGCAAACTCTCGTCATGCTCCACGTTCATGGTTTTTGGTTCCTTTCATGAGACTTATTCACTTAAAAGAGCGTTCAATTTTTGAAATACATGTATGCGTCTTAATTTGTTCCTATTGCATAAACTCATTCGCATACGCTTGTATGAGTGTAAACCTAGGTTCTGAGAGGAAGAATAAGAGTGAATCTTGTAAGGACCTAGAGTCGAGGCGAAATATGGCCGAAGTGCTTGTGCGGGTGGTCGCCAAAGCAAGGACATTTTAGTGTGGGATTCATGACTATCACTGCACTCATTGGATTGATTTTGGGTTATTTCAACTTTAGCACATCTCTCATGGTATCTCATCATATTTGGCATTCGCAATCTTTTGGCTTGTTTTTCATAATTGTATATATCAGCGGCTTTAGTACTAGGTCTTAGCTAGATTAGTTTTGGGTTTGTCAGATTTTCCAAATTTTGTTTTGAATTTGCTCGGGGACGAGCAAAGGCTAGGTTTGGGGGTATTTGATCAAGCCATTTTATACATGCAAATGCACTCCTTATTTTCGGTGCTTGTGTTCAATTTTCGAGTGAATTCTTGTATTTTATGGCTCGATTTTGTTTGTATAGGTACTTTTGGGATTCTGGGCTTATCAACGAAGAAACTCGGTGTTTTTGGACTAAAGGCGACAAAAGGGAAGCTTTTGGGGGCAGAACAATCATTTTACAAAAGAATAAGCAATCGGCCGTTCCATTCGGCGATTCCATTCGATGGCCTGGCCGCGGTTTGAAACCGCCGTTTTGCTCCAGAGGCACCAGTGCAATTCGGCGGCCATAATTCGGCCGCCGTTCCAACCGTCGATCCATTATAGTAACTCCAATTTCCATTCGGCGGTTTCCATTCGGCGGCCTGGCTGCTATTTGAAACCGCTGATTACGCGACACGTCAGCAGCACCGGGATTTCAACCCTATCTTTTAGGACCACATATAAATACCTCCCGTTTATCCTTCTCTAAAAAATTCCCCACCATTCTTGAACCCTAACCTCTCTCTAACCTTCCATTAACTCAAATCTCCACCATTAATCAATTCCACCAACATCCTTTCATCTCATCTTGGAAATTTATTGAAGAGAGAAGAAGAGATTCACCAAGGTCAAGGGAATCTCAAGCACATCAAGGAACAAGAAGACTTGTGAAGGCTTTCATGGGTTTTCTCTACAACTTTGCTCTCTTTATTTATATTTCCATTATGTGTAACTAAACCCTCATATTGGGGAATTGATAAGACAACTTATGTGATAATCCCATGTATTTGAGCTAGTCATATATTATATAAATCCTCTCTTGGTATATTCTATTTTCATTGCTTTGAAGTTGTCATTTTACTTTACTAAGTTAATATTGGGGCTCAATTTAGCTTGGTTGTAAGGTGGTTAACATATGAAAGTTGTGGTTTAGAGTTAGAATGGCTTTCAACTCACTCTCCAACCTTTAGCATCCATGAAATTGAATATATGTGATTTGAATGTTTTATATTGTACAAGACCTTAAATTTGTTCTTGAGTATCTTGTTTGGGTAAATACTTGTAGTGGGGTTCACTTAAGTAGGAGCTTGAACTTATATTCTTGCCAAGACTCAAAGTAGGGCTTACTTGAGTCAAGGTTTGAATTTGCATAGTAATGAGTTAAATCAATTTAAGAACAAACCTTGAGTTGGATTAAAGTGCTTAATTGGGCTAGTTCATTACATTAGGAAATCTTTTAGTTGTCAACTCAATTCCCGAATATCCATCATCATATGTCACACCTATCATTTTCATTGTAAGGATTCCCATATCTTGATTGGCTTATTTCGTGGACAAACCACATGTTGGGGTTGTTTATGTAAGGGTAGTTTAGGTGATTGATCTTCAAGCTCGAAGGCCCTTTCAAGACCTCAAGGGACAAGCACGCCAAAGCTATAATTTCTAGTGCTTGGTTTTCTTTGAAGAGATTTAGTGAGCACACACACACTTAGCATACTTGATCATGTGTGCATACTCTTCACATGTCACTTTACACACTAGCACTTTGATTGTTATATCTTGTTGTGTGTATATGTGCTTAGTAATTCGTTTCCCGATAATGTTCGGAAACGTCCGTGCATGTACTAGAATATGCTTGGTTTTACGGAAGACCGCCCACGGAGAATGCCCTTGGCTTCTCTTTGGTTTTCACCTCTGTTGGTGATCGGTGGCCTGGCCGCCGAATGAAACCGCCGTTTTCATCCAGAAGTGTCTGGAGCAATTCTGCGGTCACGATCGGTGGTCAAGACCGCCGTTCGAAACCGCCGTTCATACCTGATCAATTTAATCTCTCGGGTTTGATTCGGTGGTAGGATCGACGGTCACGAAACTGCCGTTGTTCCCCTGTTCTTCTCTGGTTCAATACGGCGGTTATGATCGGCGGCCTGGCCGCCAATTGAAACCGCCGATCAGTGCGTTTCAAGGTCAAACTTGTCTTTTCACATGCCTAATTCTTGATGTCTATAAATATCTTACTTTCTCATTCTCTTAAGTTCTTTGAGTCTTTAGAACCCTAAACTTCAAAGAGAGATTTTTGAGAAAAAATCAAATCAAGAACTCACATTTAAACACTCAAATCAAATCCTTTTTGCATCAAAGTTCATCTTGCATTCATCCATGATTGGGTTTGCATCATCACAACATGCTTGGTAAGATTTTGATTAATTTCATCTTATTTTAGTATTTTACTATCAAGCATATTCTCTTTTAATTTACTTGTATGTTTTTGATCATATGATAAATACAAGAATAGAGAATTAATTGTGATGAATTGATTGAGTGTTGTTTTGTGATAGCTAATTAATTTTTGATTAATCTTGATTAGCTAAGCTATTTGATATGTCATTTAGCAATTGATATCTAGGGTTGATTTAAATTGATTATCTCATCATCCTAGATAAGCATCTAAGGTTACCTAGCCTTGTTTGTTATTTGAATATTTATACATATTCACATAGGTTGCATAATCTCTTCATAGAGAATTAAGTCTTGAAGCTAAGGTTGCTTAGGCCTCAAGCAATTAGGCCTAGAGCCACTTTTAAAGGCCCAAGTGGTAGAAGTGGGGGGTTATTGACCGGAGTGTTAGACGAGGTCTACATAGGTTGTAAACTCCATTTCGATTAGTGGATTTCGAGGTCCGAGTGTGGCGCACTAAACAGCCCGTGGTTTATCCCAGTGGTTGGGTTTCCACGTATACATCAAGTGTTATTTAAATTCCGCACTATATTACACTTGCTTGTATTTTTGACTAGTAGGGGCATTTTCGTAAAATTGACTTGTATGCAGTTTTGATGTAGAGGCATACCAACGCACCATTGACCAACGATTGCTAGACCTAGAAAAACGAGTAGAAGGGTGTGCAATTTGGTTGGGACAATGTGTGGAGAACTCCCAAAGGCAAGCCAAGGAAGCCCATGACCAAGAGCAAGCCTACCGACACTACCTCAACCAACGGTTGATTGACTTTGAAGAACGCATAGAATGGTTGGGAGGTAGGATGTCAAAATATTCGGAAGGCTTGCTAGAGCGAAAAGAGGTGGAAAAGCCTCAACAACTCCACAAATCAACAAGCCCTTTCTTTTGTCTCACTGCCAGAGGAGTCAAGGCAGTGGATTCCTCAAGTAGCTCGGAATGCGACCTTGGTGATGTTTTGCTAGGGTTTGGAGAAGAGCTAAGGGTAGAAAGGGAAAGAAAAGAGGTTGAAAAACCAGAGGAGTCCTCAAAGACCGTAGATGATTACTTAGATGAGCTTTTGCTCATATTGGATGAGGATGAGGATTTCGATGTTGATTTGGGAGGTAAAAAAGAAATGGGAGTAGAGGTTGCCCTACAGAACAAGGAATTGATAAGTCAAAACAATGACTTAGTCTTGAAGGTCAATTCTCTTGAGAAGGAGAGAGACTTGGCAATGAAGAAATCACAAGAGCTCTCCGTATTGGTGGTAGAACAAGAAGAAGAATTCTCTCGGAAGATGAGAAAGATGCAAGTGGAAGCTAAGAAGAAGGACAAGGAATTGGAGGGTTTGAAAAAAGAACTCATCAAGAAGGACCATGCCTTAAAGGTAGCACAAGTAGTGGTATGTGACTACATCGTGGAGTCAGACAAAGCCGAACTTCCAATCAAGGCTTTGGAAAAGAAGGGGGCCAAGAGAAGATCAACAAAGAAGCCCCTCACTACCCAAAGTGGAGCAAGCCTTCCGAAGGTTGCCCACAAGCAAGCCAAAACAACGGCGAAAGACGACAGAGGCAGTATTTCTAACTTTTCTCCTGCATGTTATTTTTGCCATATTAAGGGTCACAAAAAAGGCACAATGTGCTAAATATGATGAATATTGCAAAAGTAGAGAAAGCATGCTTAGGAAAAAAGTGAGAAAGGTTAGGAAGGTTTGGATCCGTAAGGACAAACCAGACCAATCCAAAGAGTCGCATTTCGTTGCACGGAATGACACACCTAGGAATAAGGTGTGGGTAGTGAAGAACCACGATGGAAATCATGCTACATTAGATATGCCTTCTAGCTTCCATACATTGCATGATCAATTTTCGAGTGAATTACGTGTTTCATTACACGTATAAACAATTTTGATGTATGCTTGCATGTGCGTATGCTATAGCTTCTAAATGAAGCTCATTTTTAGGTCTTTTGTTATTTTTAGGACTAGTTTTGTTTTTAAGAGTCTTGAGTTTCTTATTTATCCATATATCATTATGAGATGCATGCCAATAGATAGGTTTGGGAGTTTATACTTCTGACTTATATTTGCATAGCATATGCTTGTGGTAGTTTGGTGTAATTTTTGTATGTGCAGGGGTAGGGATCAAGAAGAAAAGCCTACCGTGGGTCAATTCCGCGGGAATGAGCCCGCCCAACAAAGCCGTGGGGTTCTCTTGAACTCTTGCGTGAGATATAGCTGCAGGAAAGAACCAGCGAAGCAAAAGGAACGAACTCAAGGAGTTCACCGCGACCTCATATTCGCAGGAAAGTGCCCGCCTTGCTGCATGTATGAACTCGCGGGAAAGCTCCAAGATTCGCCACGAATTCAGTTTAGCAAGCAACAGCTAGCTAGACAGAAGAACCAGAACCTGCGGAATGCTCTGGAGGAAGTTCGAGACTTTAAGCCGTGGGAACAAACCCGCAAAACAGGGAATCAAAGCCCGTGGAGGATTCCAGAGAGTTGTCCGCGAGAAGAGCCCACATGACATAACCCGCCAGCCAGAGGGAATGAACCCGCTGAATTCTCTAGAGGAGACCGCGACTTCATATCTGCGGGAATAATCCTGCTAGCCAGAAGACACAAAGCCGCGGCACACACCATACCACGAGGCCACACCATCCTATGAAGGTCCAATCTCTTACTTTTGAGCTTTTACTTCAAGTTATATCTCTTGTTTAGCTTAAGAGTGTGAATTGATTGTGTTGCCTAGTGACTAGGATTGGTTGTGTGATATGATTAGTGGTGGATATTTAGGATTGTAAATATGTGTTTACGTGTTAGTTGTAGATATTAGGATTGTATATATATGATTTTGTTGTATTTTTGTTTTTTTTGTTGTTGTTGTTTTTCAAACCTTGTGAAAATGCCCTGTTTTGAATTTTTGAGGCAAAATGTTTCTTTAAAACTGTACTAATCGGTGAACAAATAAATTTTTCCGCCCATGTTGTGTTCATTTTTTTTCGATATGATTCCAACGATATAAAGAACGCAAAGTTTTGGGCGGTGGTTTAAAAGTTATGAGTGAACGTGCCCTGTTTTCAAAATTCTGCATGTGACCTGTCTTCGACATCTGTTTTCACACTTTTTCGATTTGAATTTTGAAATATTTTCTTCATGAAAAGTGTTCATTTGCATATCTATATTCCTGTCTCAAAATTTGAGCTTGTTGTATGGAGTATCTTTGAAAATATGCATTGAAAAGCATACATTGTTCAAATTCGAAAGTTGACAGTTTTTCTTGAAATATTTTCCTCTATTTTGAGAAAGCATCTTTCACATGGTGTTTTTGTTTGTTTATGTTTGTGTGTTTAGTTGTACATAAGTGTTAGAATGTTTGTGTACGGATTTCAAAATCATGAACTCTTTGTCCACGTGCTTCAATTTTTTTAACATTGAGGACAATGTCCAGTTTAGGTTTGGGGGTGTGGACACATATGTGTCACATTTGTGTTTGTGAATATTTGTTTTCATGTTTTTTTGACAAAATTTTTGAAATTTTTGCAATTGAGCCATCTTTGAACAAATTGTTTAAATGAGATGTTTTGAATTGTGCCGTTGATGAGTCTTTCGTATGTGTTAATTGCTGAGTCTTGGCTAACTTTTTGTCAGTCTAGGAATTTTTTGCACATAATGTGAATTTAGTCCCTTTCTCTTAGTGTCTAAGTGGACAAGACTCCGTACTCGATTGTTAGGATTAATAGTGGAGACTACCCTTGAATTTTGTACCTTAGCGTTCATTTTTTAGGGTAAATATGTTTCTATTCTTAAACACTTTTCGAAACAGTTGTCTTCAATTATGATCTCATTTGCATTATAATTCATTGATTGCCATAGAACATGAAAATTATGTGGACTGCTTGCTACGACTTGTATTCCCTTGTTAGATAGACTTTCAGATATGATTCTAGGCATGTGTGTGCTTAACTACCATATTTTGCCCAAACACTGTCCTTGTCACTCATGTGTGACTCCTCATATGAACAACTTTTGATATCTCATTTTTTTATGGCTTTTGCAAATTGTTTTTAATTGTAGTTTTTAATTTTTAGCTTTGCGTTTGTGGGTATCGTAGCGGTAAACCCTCAGGAGACTACACTTCTCCTACTAGGGACACCTAGGGGTTTAAAAAGCTTGTGGCACATGCAAAGTGCCATCGTTTCTCCCACGATAGTGGACTAGCTTAGTTTATGTTTTATTATGCTTTAGTAGTTGTTAATTGTTAGTTTTTGTTTTCTTTTGTTTTGCTCGAGGATGAGCAAAAGTTAGGTTTGGGGGTTTGATCGCGCTCCAAATGTTCACATTTAGCGCTCCCTTTTCCTATCTTTTTGTACTTGTTTCTTGGGTAAAACCGGGTATTCAATGAAATAAATAAGTGTTTCAAGTAAATAGGGAAGTTCAGGGGCATTATTGTCATTTTTTACAATTCAGGGGCAAAAGTGCAAGATTCGGGCAATTATTGATTATTCTATGAATAAGAGAGAAGTCAAGGGAGCATATTGTAAAATGCCAGCCAATGCACAGCGTCAGCTGTCACGTCACGCGTCAGATGATGTCGTTTCGGCCCTACTTGCGTCACACCTGACGTCAGCATGACGTCAGGTCGTATTCCTCAGCTAACCGTGTAGACCCGCGACCCGGTAGACCGGACCCGAACCGGTTTAGACCGTTTTCCGTCTGTTTTTCTAGTGATCTCTGCCCAGATCGACTCCCTTCCTCCTTGCGGTCATGATGGACCAAGTTTGGGCCTCCCATGCAAAGGTTTTCAACTCCAACAAATCCTCCAAACCTCAATGGAAGTCCAAGCTCAAAGCTTAACTCCAGCGGCTTCTTTCACCCAATCCAAACGTCCAAACTCGCTGGAAGACCGCGGTTTCATACCGCGGGAAATAAGCCGTAGTCCAGAAGGTCCAAGCTCGCGGGAAAAGCTCTAAAATGCATCGTGACTTTGTGCCGCGGGAATAAACCCGCGAGACAAGGGTTCTAAACCCGCTAGGACAACCGACTCAAGCCTCTTTCACGCCCAAAACACTCCCCTCTATAAATATACAACTTTCCCTAACCAAACACTATCCCTAATATCCAAAGTCACACAAATTACCCTACAATCACATAAATTACTCACACAAATACCCTAGAATAGCCTTATCAACCTAGAATCTCACAAGCCACCATTGTTTCCAAGCTTGGGAAAGTCAAGGAGGAGTCTAGCTAGCTTGAGGACTTCACCAAGTGTTTGTGTTGTCTTCTTTATCTCCTTTTCTTGCTTTAGTCTGTTGTTGTTGTAACTATATGTTTATGTTGGGATTTTGGTGAGATTGTAATAATATTTATTATTTGGTTGATGTGTTTATGTGCTTGAGCTTAATATATACATGTTAGTTGATTAATCAATTAATTGATATGTAATGGATTTAGACTAATTGAGATATCAATAGCATGCATGAATGATCATTTATGTTTGTGTCTTTATCCTAGTTTAGATTGGTGAAGACTAATCTTGTGAGCATATTTACCATCAACTAGGAATAGGATTTATTGCATTGAACATCATTTCCTAGCATTTTCATACTCAATCCTCACTCTTGCATGACCATGCATGAGTTTAGTTAATTTAGTTAGTTAGTGTTAATTTAGTTAATTGTAGTTGGATTTAGTGTAACTTAGTGTAATTTAGATAATTACCTTCTTAGTGTAATTTAGTTATTAGCTATTGTAATTGCCTTGCCACCATCCTCCCTTTACTTTCATGCTCATGTAATTAGTGTATATAGTGTAAACTATATAAGACTAGAACCGATTTAGGGTACCTTACCTCCCTGTGGAACGAACCGTACTTGCTGCTACGCGATCGTAACGATCCGTGCACTTGCGGATAAACCACCACGCTCACACATTTTAGGGAACCGTCCTGTGTCGTGTCACTTAGCTTATCTTCATTCTTCATGGATCTCACTACCTTTTCACTTAGTTGATCAACTTGGGTTGAGAGCTCTAGGTTTTCTTCCTTTAATCTCTTAATTTCTCTCTTGTTCTTTAACCTTGAACTCTCAAACTTGACCATGTAATCTTTGAGATCCATTGGATAGCCACATTTCCATTTGTGGATTGTGATGAAGAGCCTTCATCACTTGAGTCATTTTCCTCTTGACTCTCATCCTCATCTTCACTAGCACCTTGGCTCTTGTGAGAGGATGTAAAGGCTATAAAGTTAGCCATGACTTCTTCATCATCCGAAGACTCATCTCCCTCGTTGGAGTTATCACTTCCACTTTAAGTAGCAGCCATCACTTTTCCCTTCTTCTTGTCATTGTGATTAGCACATTTAAGGGCAACGTGACCTATCTCACCACACTCATAGCATCAGACCCCTTTCCTTTCAGTCTTCTCTTGCCTAGGCTCAAACTTCTTGAATGTAGTCTTTTTCTTCAAGTCTTGGCCCTTGGATCCAAAACCTTTCTTCTCGGACTTGTAGAATTTCTTCAACCTTCTCATCAACAAGGCCATTTCTTCGTCCAAGTTATCATTCAATTCTCCTCCTTCTTATCTTTGGAGGCTTTCAAAGCAATTCCCTTTTGCATTTTAGGAGGTATGGAAGTAGGACCCTTCCTAGACTCATAAGCTAGAAGCCTCCCAATCACCTCACTCGGCTTCATATCCTTGTAGGAGTTATTCTCCTCGAAAGCCGTAACCTTAGACTCAAATCTATCAGGGAGAGATCTCATAATGTTTTGCTTGATTCTCCTATCTGAATACTGATTGCTTTAATTTCTACACATAGTGTTGATCGCGCTCCAAATGTTCACATTTAGCGCTCCTTTTTCCTATATTTTTGTACTTGTTTCTCGGGTAAAACCGGGTATTTAACGAATAAATAAGTGTTTCAGGTGATTAGGGAAGTTCAGGGGCATAATTGTCATTTTGGACAATTCAGGGGTAAAAGTGCAAGATTCAAGTAATTATTGAAGATTCTGTGAATTGGCGAGAGTTCAGAGGAGCTAAGTGTAATTCGCCAGCAAAGGTCAGAGTCAGCGCCACGTCAGAGCATTGAACGGCAGCGTTTTGGGTGGAGATGCGTCAGCGTGACGTCATGGCGTCTTCAACCTTCAGCCGGGTCGACCCGCGACCCGGTTGACCCGACTCAGACCCGAATTCTGACCCGGACGTTTCCGGCCATTTTTCGATGCTTTTTCAGGCCAAAATCCACCCAGATCGGCTTTCCTCCTCCTCCCGATCATGATGGACCCATTTTCAAGCCTCCATGCACAAGTTTTGCATCTCCTCCAAGTCCACCAACTTCCATGGATGAGCAAGCTTGCAAGCTTGGTTCGGCGGCTTCTTGCCCGCATTCCAGACGGTCCAAGCTCGCCAGAAGACCGCGGGTTCATGCGGCAGCTTCTTTCCCGCCATCCAAAAGGTACAAACTCGCGGGAAGAGCTCCAAGTTGCACGGCAAGTTCCGACGGCGGGCAAGAACCCGTGAGACTGGGTGATTGAACCCGCCTACCTGACCGACTCCAGCTCTTTTCACGCCCAAAACACTCCCCTCTATAAATATACAACTTCCCTAACCCTAAACATTATCCCTAATATCCAAATACACATCCACTTACACCAATTATCACATAGATAACCTTAGAATAGCTTAGAATCTCACAAACCACCATTGTTTCCAAGCTTTGAAGAGTCAAGGAGAAGCCTAGCTAGCTTGAGGACTTCACCAAGTGTTTGTGTTGTCTTCTTTATCTCTTTGTTTTCTTTAGTTTGTTGTTATATGTACAACTATATGTTTATGTTGGGATTTTGGTGAGATTGTAATAATATTCAATAGTTGGTTGATGTGTTTATGTGCTTGTGCTTAATATATACATGTTAGTTGATTAATCAATTAATTGATATGTAATGGATTTAGACTAATTGAGATTGAAAGTAATTAAATACTCGAGGTGTGTTCTATATATAAAGCTAGAGGGGGGGTGAATAGATTTTATCTAATTATTACCCAATTTTCGCGTGCATGTCAATTTTACGAAAATACCCCTAGCAAGTCAACAATACATACAAGTGTAATAAGATGCGGAAATAATAAATGACACTTGATGTTTACGTGGAAAACCCAACCACTGGGAAAAACCACGGGCTGTTAAGTGCGCCACACTCGGACCTCGAAATCCACTAATTGAAATGGAGTTTACAACCTATGTAGACCTCGTCTAACACTCCGGTCAATAACCCCCCACTTCTACCACGCGGGCCTTTAAAAGTGGCTCTAGTCCAATTTGCTTGATCCTCGTAGTCACTACTTGTAATGATGTTTACAGCCTAATCCCGGTCTGTAACCCACCACTACTACCCAGCGGGCCTGTAATAGCAACCCTAGACCAAGACTTCAATCTCTCAAAAGAGATGCACAACCCTATGTGAATATTTATGAATATTCAATTAATGCAATAAGAGCTAGGGTACTCTAAATGCTTACCTAGGATTATAAGATGACAATATAATCAATCCTAGATATCACATATAGCTATATGTCATGGCATATAACTTTAGCTAAGTAAAGGATAACCAATCCTAGATACAAAGCTATCATATAAAACCCACAAACATTCAAAGGATTAACTAGTTGATTAAAAAACAATCTATCAATCTAGTTATCAATACATCACACAAGAATGTTCATGGCATAGCTTTTAGGCAATAATGACCTAATCAAATAAGCTATGAAAAATAATCTCAATCAACAAATGAGATCAATTAGCTAGATGGCATATGAACATTAAAGCCTAGCTATCAAATAATAACCCAATCAACACATAATCTCAATCTTATATGTAGAAATTAATCTAAACACATATAAGTAAAATATGAGATAAAATTGATAAGTAGAAACACTAATTATGTAAGATAAAAGTGTTCAACAAATCATACCATGTGTGTTGAAGAAGACCCATGCATTAGCATATGCTAGATGAACCTAGATGATGCCTAGATGATGATTTGTGCATGTGGGAATGGGTTTAGAGAATTAAAGATGTGATCTTTAAGCTTTTTCTCTCAAGTCTCTCTAAATATCTCTCTAGGGTTCTTGGGATGCAAGACTTGTATTCTGAACCAGAGATAAGGATGTATTTATAGAGACCAAAAACAGGGCAGTTGAAAATACAATTTTGCCCTTGAAACGCACCGATCGGCGGTTTCAATCGGCGGCCAGGCCGCCGAATTGAACCGCCGAATGGCTCCCGAGCGGAACAGGGGAACTTCGGCGACTTCGTTCGGCGGTTTCTAAACCGCCGATCCCAACCGCCGTTTTGGACGCGAGAGATATATTTCAATCAGGTCTCATTCGGCGGTTTCGAACGGCGGCCAGGCCGCCAAACGTAACCGCCGTTTCACCAAAAATGGTGAAACCAAGGAGAAGCCAAAGGCATCTCCACCGGCGATCATCGCGTAAAACAAAGCACATCAACGTGCACGCGCGGACGTTTCCGAACATCCTTCGGGAAACGAATTACACCACACTAAAAGCTAACATACATGAATTGCAAGTGTGGGTATTGAATGCATCCTAATGCCTATCATGTCATGGCATTTCATAAAACAAGATGCAATCAATTTAATGCAAGAAGAGACATTGAATAAACAATAAAGCACAATGCACACAAAATATAAACACAACATTCAAGAATAAGAGTTATGCATGTTGTGTGTGTGTGCAACTATATCTCTTCAAGCCAAAGTAAGCACAAGATATACCTTTGGTGCTTGTCCTCTTGAGGTCTTGGAAAGGGTCTTTGATCTTCAACCTTAATCACCTAGACTACCCTTACAACCAAACCCCAACATGTGGTTTGACCACGAAATAAGCCAATCTATTAATGGGAATCCTTACAGAGATATCAATAGCATGCATGAATGATCAATTATGTATGTGTCTTTATCCTAGTTTAGATTGGTGAATACTAATCTTGTTAGCATATATACCATCAACTAGGAATTGGATTTATTGCATGAACATCATTTCCTAGCATTTGCATATCCAATCCTCACTCTTGCATGACCATGCATGAGTTTAGTTAATTTAGTTAGTTAGTGTTAAATTAGTTAATTGTGGTTACTAAGCTTGTTAATTTAGATAATTGTTAGTGGTAACTTAGTGTAATTTAGATAATTGCCATCTTAGTGTAATTTAGTTATTAGCTAGTGTAATTGCCTTGCCACCATCCTCCCTTTATTTTTATGCATGTAATTAGTGTTTATAGTGTAAATAGTTTGACTATAACATAAGACGTAGAACCGACTCAAGTGTACCGTACCGTACCTCCCTATGGAACAAACCGTACTTACCGCTACGCGATCGTAACGATCCGTGCGCTTGCGGATAAACTCGCACGCCCATTATTTTACGATAGTTTATAGAACTATCGCGTACCACATTTGTGGCGATCAAGTGTATCCCCATTTCCGTATCATTTTGTGTTCATTTCTCGGGTAAAACCGGGTATTTAATATAATAAAATAAGTGTTTCAGGTATTTATGAAGTTCAAGGGCATTGGAGTAATTTTCAAGAAGCAGGGGTGAAAGTGCAAAGTTTGGAGAAATTATTGAAGATTCGGTAATTAAAGGAGAGTTGAGGGCTGCCTTTTGTAATTTGCCAGGCAACGCACCGCAGCGCGCCACGTGTATTAGTGAAACGGTGCGTTTTGGCGTTGGGCCTGACCCGACCCGACCCGGACCGTACCAGACCCGATTCGCCAAAAGAAGAGACCTGACCCAGTACTGAGTGCACCCCGGCAGTGGCCCGGCCTAGTACTTAGCGCGCCCCGCCACATCAGCGTGACGTCATGTCGTCTTCTTCCTTGTGCACCCGGTTGCAGACCCGACCCGGTAATAACCCGTTTTTTGACCCTGTCAGTTCCAACAGTTTTCGGTGCCGTTTCTGACCGTTTTTCACCCAGATCGCCGGCCGGTCATCCTCCCATCCGTTTAGCACCAGTTTCGAGACCCGATGCACACTTTTTCCAAGCCCTTCAAGCTTCCTAAGCTTCCATAGTTTCCAAGCTTTTCCAAGCTTCGTTTCTCCCAAACTGCGGCATGCAAGCGGCGTCCCGAGCGACAGAAACTCCCCTTCGTCAGCGCGGTTGAAGTGCCGCGGTCCCAAACCGCGGCAGTCGAGCGACAGAGATTTTTTTGAGCTTGCCGCGGTCCAACCACCGCGGTCGTTGCCCAGACCGCAGCAGTCCGTCTCCACGTCGTTTTGGGTGAGATTCTTGCCCTATTTTGAGCCTATATAAATACAACTTATGTTCTTTCATGAGGGGAGAGAGAGCCACACACACAAATCCGAAAATCCACTCCAACTCTCCCAAAAACTCTCTCTTTTCACCATCTCTTCCACACACCATCACATCCACCATTTCCATCTACCACATCCACCATCACTCCACCTTTTTGGGCAAGAGAGAGTTGAAGAAAGATAGAAGGAGAAGAAGATCCAAAGAAGAAGAGAAAGCTCTCCATTTAGTTTTCTCTAATCTCTTTCTCTTTTATTTCTTTATTGTAGCCATGTATTTATGTCAATTTATTTATCGTATGGCTATTTTGTGTAATATGATGAGCTAAACTTTGATTGCTAGGATTTGATGAAACCTCATCCAATGACTATATATTTATATTGATTCTTGTTTATCCATTTATGTGCAACTTGTGGTTTGTATGGGTATTTTTGTATGCTTAAAACTTTCAAATGATTGATCTCCATTTGATTGATTTATTGTGGTGTGGTGTGTTATGTACTGACCGGAGACGCACACCACGTGTTCGTTAAAATGCCCTCTATGCATGTCTAGAAAAGCATACCCACTTAGGCTAGCGTATAGGATTCGTTAAGTGTACCAATAAACTTAATGAACTCGTTCGTATATTCCGGGTAATCGAGAGATAGGCTTGGGTACGTTTCGGGTGTAATCTACTCTGCTTGACCAAGATTGTAGGTTAATATTAGGGTGCATGAATCTATAAATTGCATGAGCATATTTTGGGTGAATAATTGAGTCTAAAACGGAAGTCAATTGAGGGTGGGGTGTAGTCAGTCCTAGCATGTTTTTCTTCGATATTAAACTTGTGTTTATTTTAGTGTTATTTTATTTCTTGCATTAGTATTAATCCTTAGGTTTAATTTAGTTTAATTTACTTAGTTTTAAAATCTTTTTTCGCTTGTTTGAATAACATCTAGGCTAATCAATTTCGGTAATCGATCACTCGATCCCTGTGGGAATGAATCTTATTCATCATTGTGCTACTCTCCGACCTCGTCCTATTGCGAGTGTCGCTCACTAAAAGAGAGCGTAGCCAAATACGGGTCACCAAGTTGATGACTTTGGTTCACAATGTCCATCAACCTTACTTCAAAGTCATTGAAGCATTCGTTCTCATCCATCCTAAGCAATTCGAATTGCGTTTGGAGAACTTGAAGCTTCGAGTCCTTAACCACTTCGGTTCCTTCATGTGCAACCTCTAGGATGTCCCATGCCTCCTTAGCTATCCTAGTGTTTTGAATCAACTTATATTGATTCTCATCCATTGCACAGAGGATGGCATGCATTGCCTTCCTATTCCATTTTGATGACTCAAACTCTTGTGCGTTCCATTGCGCTTTTGGCTTGAGCACATCCTCTCCTCCACCCATGAAAGTCATCATCGGTGATGTGTAGCCGTCTTCAACCGCCATCCATGCCTTATAATGGATTTGGCAAATGTACGACTCCATCTTGCCTTTCCAAGAGGTATAATTCAACCCGGTGTATAGGGTAGGTCTCATGCTAGAAGCAACCTCGTTGCCACCTCCATTTCCATCGTTTCCACTCATAGTGTTTATAAATGAATGAAATGAATGCAAATGCTTTGCACTAAAATTCAAAATGAAATATTCTCAAACATTAAAAGCATTAAACGGATTAGAAGTGACCATGGGAAAAGTTTGAGAATGCCTACTTTGAAAGTTATTGCAATAGCTTAGGTATCTCCCATGACTTTTCAGCTCCTAGGACACCTCAACAAAATAGAGTTGTTGAGAGGAAAAATAGGGTCCTTCAAGAGATGGCCCGTGTGATGTTGCTTAGCAACAATGTCTCTAGAAACCTATGGGCTGAAGCCGTCAATACGGCATGCTATATAGGAAATAGAGTCTTCCTAAGGCCTGGCACTAGGCAAACCTATGAGTTGTGGAGAGGTAAAAAGCCGAATGTTAGCTACTTCCACTCCTTTGGAAGAAAATGCTATATTTTAAATGACCATGATCAACTTAGCAAATTCGATGCTAAAAGTTATGAGGGTATCTTTATTGGCTATGCCTTGAATAGTAAAGCCTATAGAGTTTTCAATTTGAAAACTCGAAGCGTCATGGAATCATCTAATGTTGTCATTGATTATACTAGGCTCAAGACCAATGACCATGAGGAGGAGGTTGCTATAGTTAATGATTCTCCTTTGAAAAAGGTTGTGGAGATTCCTATTATTGGAATGTCTAACCTTGATGAAGAGGATACATAACCTCTTGATAGAGTTCCTCTTTTGGACTATAATGAACCCATTCCATGGTGAAAGGAACGAGTAAACGCTCGGTGTGTATGATAAATATATCTAGAGGGGGGGGGGGTGAATAGATTTTAAGCTTTATTACCCAATTTTCGTATGCAAGTCAATTTTACGAAAATGCCCCTACTAGTCAAAAATACAAGCAAGTGTAATATAGTGCGGAATTTAAATAACACTTGATGTATACGTGGAAACCCAACCATTGGGAAAAACCACGGGCTGTTTAGTGTGCCACACTCGAACCTCGAAATCCACTAATTGAAATGGAGTTTACAACCTATGTAGACCTCGTCTAACACTCCGGTTAATAACCCCCCACTTCTACCACTCAGGCCTTTAAAAGTGGCTCTAGTCCAATTGCTTGAGGCCTAAGCAATCTTAGCCTCAAGACTTAATTCTCAATGAAGATATTATGCAACCTATGTGAATATGTATAAATATTCAAATAACAAACAAGGCTAGGGAACCTTAGATGCTTATCTAGGATGATGATATAATCAATTAAATCAACCCTAGATATCAATAGCTAGATGACATGTCAAATAACTTAGCTAATCAAGATTAATCAAAAACCTAATTAGCTATCACAATACAACACTCAATCAATTCATCACAATTAATTCTCTATTCTTATATTTATCATATGATCAAAAACATACAAGTAAATTAAAAGAGAATAGCTTGATAGTAAAATACTAAAATAAAATGAACATAATCAAAATCTTACCAAGCAAGTTGTGATGATGCAAACCCAATCATGGATACATTCTATGTAGTCATAGAAGATGCAATATGAGATTTGATGCAAAAAAGATTTGATTTGAGTGTTTAAAGGTGAGTTCTTGATTTGATTTTTTCTCAAAAATCTCTCTTTGAAGTTTAGGGTTCTAAGGAGTTAAAGAACTTGATCAGATAATGAGAAAGTAAGATATTTAAAGACATCAAAAACAGGGCATGTGAAAAGATAATTTTGCCCTTGAAACGCACCGATCGGCGGTTTCAATCAGCGGCCAAGCCACCGATCATAACCACCGAATTAAACCCGAGAAGAACAGGGGAATAAAGGCGGTTTCATTCGGCGGTTTCATAACCGCCGATTCAACCGCAGAATCAAACCCGAGAAATAAATCAATCAGGTATGATCAGCGGTTTCGAACGGCGGTCGGGGGCCACCGATCATAACCGCAGAATCACTCCAGACCTTTCTGAACTGAAACGGTGGTTTCAATTCGGTGGCGAGGCCACTGATCAAACCGCCGATTCACTGGTAATGGTGAATCTAAAGGAGAAGCCAAGAGCATTCCCCTTAAGCGGTATTCGAGTAAAACCAAGCACACATTCGTGCAAGCGCGGACGTTTCCAAATATATTCGGGAAACGGATTACACAACACACAAACACAACAAGATACATCAAGCAAAGTGCACGAGTGAAATGTGTCATGTGAAGAGAATACACACAAGTACAAGTATGCTAAGTGTGTGTGTGCTAACTAAATCTCTTCAAAGAAAAACTAAGCACTAGAGATTATACCTTTGGCGTGCTTATCCCTTGAGGTCTTGAAAAGGGCCTTCGAGCTTGAAGTTCAATCACCTAAACTACCCTTACACAATCAACCCCAACAAGTGGTTTGTCCATGAAATAAGCCAATCAATATATGGGAATCCTTACAATCTCCCCCTTTGGCTATTTCGTGACAAAACCACCACTCACATTGATTCCTCACAACATAATAGAAACTACGGGTCTACAATGATTTTCTACTTTACAAAGAGATATATAAAAATAATCTTGAAGTCTTCAATCTCTTGTAGAACAATCAATCCCTGCAAGCAAAGTTTCTATACTTACCAATTCAAGTAAAATGTGAGATTAATCAAGTGAGAGCATAAACAAGCATTTGCATTCTTGAAATTTAAGTACAACAATAACATCATGCAATGTTTGATGAATGCAATGCTTCCCCTCAACGGGTTACTCCCCCTCAATGTATTGTCTCCCCAACATGCACAATTGCTACCACAATTTACAACTCCCCTTACCACCATTCTACTCCCCCTTTTTGTCATGATATAGGCAAAGGAGTAGTCCCCAACCGGGTCACTTAGCAAAGAGAGATAGTAGCATACTATATACTTGCATAATCATATAATCCACTTTATGCAACTCAATCAATTGGAGAGAAATAAGGAGATTTATTTAAAATAAATCTGTGAAACAAAACATGCTTTGCATACAAGACATGTAGCATTCAAGTCCAAAATACAATGGTATTTGGCAAAGCAAATGACAAAGATTTCTAATAAGAATTCAAACCAATTTCACCAATGTCATGAGAGAAGCAAGGATATAGAGTTTTTATTGATTTTAATTTATGAGCAACTATATCCATCTTTATAAGCCAAACATGTCATGAGCAACTTTGCACTCTATTTGATTTTTTCGGGAATGAAACCCGTATGATAGTAGACATGTTTAACAAATAAAGAAGGAGAGACATTTGGATTTTAAAATCCTTTGAACGGATACAAGATCCTTTATTCATTGAGTCTCATAAGCTTTTTGACACAAGTTTTGCATTTTAAGAATATGCAATCATCAATTCATGCTTTTTCATTTGAGCATGTCATATGAATTTCATGCTTTTTCATTTGACATTAGCATGTTATAATAGCTCATGCTTTTCAATTTTTAAGCATGTCATTAAGAATCATGATGTCATTGAGATAACTATAGGTCATTCAAATCATACTTCCTATGTAAATCTCCTAGTCCAAAAATGCATGTTTGAACATAAATATGACATGGATTGTAAACAAGCATGGTTCACACTTATTGAATTGAAAACATATATACATATATGCAACCAAGCTTACTCAAGCAATCAACAAAGAAGCATAAGATATTTCAAATATTTGCATGCAACAAGTATGCATTAGCTCTCTTTGCTTGAGTTCCCCATATGGGGTCAATCATCATCCTTCATCAATGAAGGTCATGAGGTCCTATAGACCTCCCAAGTCCATTTGACTTGGTTGAACCTATTTGAGACTTGTTAGTCTCAAAGCAAGCGGGTTCATTTTTTCTTTTCCACATAGATATGACATTTTTCTTCTTAGTGGTCAATGGTTCAAGAGTTCTAGACATAATAGGATCATGAACATGAATTTTTTCTTTCCTATTAACATGCATTCTAGCTCTTGTCATTCTCTTTTCAATCATGCTTTTGAATCTACATAATTTAATGAAATGAAAGCAATTTGGTCTAATGTGACCATCAATACCACAAAAGTGACATGTAGGGATGAATTTAGAAATCATACTATGTCCTTGAGCATGCATATGAGCCTTCCCATGACTTTATGGTTGAGTGGGTTCAAATCTTCTTTGTTGTTGAACCGGTCTAGCTTGCTTCCATGGTTCATTTTGCATGATTGGCCTCTTCCCTTGATGAATATGAGCTTGAGGGAAGTTAGGTTGAGGAACTTTTTGAGCTTGAGGTTGTCTCCTTGGAGCTTCCTTCACTTGTGCACTTCTTGAACATTGTCCTAGATCAATTTTCTTCCTAAGAGTGTGCACCGGTGAGGCTTCTATCTTGCCCAAACTCTTGACAAAGACGGTCTTGGTTGGAGTAGTGATCTCCTTGCTTTCTTCATACCCAATACCTCTCTTGTCACAATGGTTCTTTCCACTACCAATAATGTGGTCAAGCTTCTTTGTGCTTGTAGTCATCCTAGCCAACGACTCTATAGCTTCATCAAGCTCTCTCTTCAACCCTTCTTCTTTCCTCTTAGACATAGGTAGCTTATCCCTTACCTTGTCTTCAATCATCTTGGACGTTTCCACTTGCTTACACAAGTGGTCATTATGTGTTGAAAGCTCTAGATTTTCATCCTCTAAAATCTTCAACTTTCTATTATTCTTCTTCAATGAACTTTCACACTTGACTATAAAGTCATGAACATCCATTTTCTCTACAGTTCCATTTGTAGAGTTAGATGAGGAGTCATCTTCACTTGAGTTATCTCCTCCACTCTCCTTCTCACTTATAGAGTCATTTTCCTCATTAAGACCTTTACCTTGGTCTCTTGAGTTAATGAGAGTCATGTCCCAATGAGTAGCTACACCTATGGCCTCTAGAGCTACTTCTTCATCTTTTTATTCTATGGGATCATTAGTCAAGGCTTTCTTACCAACAACTTTATCTTCTACACAAGTGGCCCCAAATGCCGTGTAGTCAATGGTAAGCTCACCATCACTTGATGACTTGTCTCCCTTTCCGGAGTCATCACTTTCAATCCACGTGGCAGCCATCACTTTTTCCATCTTATTCTTTAAATTCCCAGAATTGGGTGACATGTGTCCTATACCGCCACACTCACAGCATTGGACCCCTTTCTTTTCACTTTTCTCTTGTCTAGGCTCAAAACTCTTGAAGGGAGCCTTTTTCTTCAAGTCTTGGCCTTTGGATCCAAAACCTTTCTTCTCGAATTTGACAAATTTCTTGAATTTTCTAATCATCAAAGCCATGTCTTCATCCGAGTCACCTTTTTCCTCCTTCTCAACCTTGGAAGCTTTCAAAGCAATCTCTTTTTGCTTTTTAGGAGGTGAAATACTAGGAGCCTTCCTAGATTCATAGGCAAGGAGTCTTCCAATTACCTCACTCGGCTTCATATCCTTATATCCACTGTTTTCTTCTAAAGCCGTCACCTTTGCTTCAAATCTATCAGGGAGAGACCTCATGATTTTCTACTTGACTCTCCTATCCGAATAAGGATCACTGAGTTGATGGCTTTGATTAACAATATCCATCAACTTGACTTCAAAGTCATTGAAGCATTTGTCCTCCTCCATCTTGAGCAACTCAAATTGCGTTTGAAGGACTTGAAGCTTGGAATCCTTGACAACATCGGTTCCTTCATGTGCAACCTCTAGAATATCCCATGCCTCATTGGCTATCCTAGTGTTCTGAATCAGTTTGTACTGATTTTCATCCACTGACATAGAAGAGTGTGCCATGCCTTCCTATTCCATTTTGAAGTCTCAAACTCTTCAGCGGACCACTGAGCCTTAGGCTTGAGTACTTCTTCTCCACCACCCGTGGGAGTCATCTTAAGAGCCACATACCTATCTTCAATTGCCATCCATGCCCTATCATGGATTTGACACAAGTATGCCTCCATCTTGCCTTTCCATGAGGCATAATTCACACCGGTGAGGAGAGGAGGTCGTGTACTTGACGCACCCTCTTGGTTGCCACCGTATCCACTCATTGTATATAATGAATGAATTCAAATAAATGCAAAATGTATGAATGAGCAAAAAACACACAAATGCAAAACACACCAAAAATGAGCTTGGATCTCCTAAGTATATCTAGGAACCTGCTCTGATACCAATTGAAAGGAACGAGTAAAAACTCGGTGTGTATGATAAATATATCTAGAGGGGGTGAATAGATTTTAAGCTTTATTACCCAATTTTCGCATGCAAGTTAATTTTACGAAAATGCCCCTACTAGTCAAAAATACAAGCAAGTGTAAAATAGTGCGGAATTTAAATAACACTTGATATATATGTGGAAACCCAACCACTGGGAAAAACCACGGGCTGTTTAGTGCGCCACACTCGAACCTCGAAATCCACTAATTAAAATGGAGTTTACAACCTATGCAGACCTCGTCTAACACTTCGGTTAATAACCCCCCACTTCTACCACTCGGGCCTTTAAAAGTGGCTCTAGTCCAATTGCTTGAGGCTTAAGCAATCTTAGCCTCAAGACTTAATTCTCAATGAAGAGATTATGCAACCTATGTGAATATGTATAAATATTCAAATAACAAACAAGGCTAGGGAACCTTAGATGCTTATCTAGGATGATGATATAATCAATTAAATCAACCCTAGATAACAATAGTTAGATGACATGTCAAATAGCTTAGCTAATCAAGACTAATAAAAAACCTAATTAGCTATCACAATACAACACTCAATCAATTCATCACAATTAATTCTCTATTCTTGTATTTATCATATGATCAAAAACATACAAGTAAATTAAAAGAGAATAGCTTGATAGTAAAATACTAAAATAAAATGAACATAATCAAAATCTTACCAAGCAAGTTGTGATGATGCAAACCCAATTATGGATGCATTCTATATAGTTATAGAAGATGCAATATGAAATTTGATGCAAAAGGGATTTGATTTGAGTGTTTAAAGGTGAGTTCTTGATTTGATTTTTTCTCAAAAATCTCTCTTTGAAGTTTAGGGTTCTAAGGAGTTAAAGAACTTGATCAGATAATGAGAAAGTAAGATATTTATAGACATCAAGAACAGGGCATGTGAAAAGATAATTTTGCCCCTGAAACGCACTGATCGGCGATTTCAATCGGCGGCCATGCCGCCGATCATAACCACCGAATTGAACCCGAGAAGAACAGGGGAACAACGGCGATTTCATTCCGTGGTTTCGTAACCATCGATTCAATCGTAGAATCAAACCCGAGAAATAAATCAATTAGGTATGATCGGTGGTTTCGAACGACGGTCGGGGGCCGCCGATCGTAGCCGCAGAATCACTCCAGACCTTTCTAGACTGAAACGGCGGTTTCAATTCGGCGGCCAGGCCGCTGATCAAACCGCCGATTCACCGGTAATGGTGAATCTAAAGGAGAAGCCAAGAGCATTCCCCTTAAGCGGTCTTCACGTAAAACCAAGCACACATTCGTGCAAGCGCAGACGTTTCTGAACATATTCGGGAAATGGATTACACAACACACAAACACAACAAGATACATCAAGCAAAGTGCAAGAGTGAAATATGTCATGTCATGTGAAGAGAATACACACAAGTACAAGTATGCTAAGTGTGTGTGTGCTAACTAAATCTCTTCAAAGAAAAACTAAGCACTAGAGATTATACCTTTGGCGTGCTTGTCCCTTGAGGTCTTGAAAAGGGCCTTCGAGCTTGAAGTTCAATCACCTAAACTACCCTTACACAATCAACCCCAACAAGTGGTTTGTCCACGAAATAAGCCAATCAATATATGGGAATCCTTACACATGGGTTAGGAAACTCCATGATAAAAATGACATCATTAGAGATGTGAATGAGGGTGTTAGGACTGGGCGTCAAATAACTAATCTCATTAGCTATACATCATACACCTCTCAAATAGAACCCAAAAAGGTTAATGAGGCCTTGAATGATGAATTTTGGGTTCTTACCATGCAAGAAGAGCTAAACCAATTCATAAAGAATGAGGTTTGGACTCTAGTTCCTAGGCCTAAAATCACTAATGTGATAGGCACCGAGTGGATTTATAGGAACAAATCCGATGAAGATGGCAATATAGTGCGTAACATGGTTAGACTTATTGCACAAGTGAGAGTATACAAACGTAGTTAAATAGCTCACAGCATACCTAGAGGGGGGTGAATAGGTTTTTACGCCTTTTTCGAACCCTTGAAACAAACATTCATTTGTCCCTCAAGGTAGCTTTACATACAACACATAAACCAAAGAGTTCATTCATAGACAAGATAATCATGTAATCATTTAGGCATTGTCTATGTAAACATCACAAGTTGTATGAGGCATAAAAACATAAAGCACTCAAATCAAAGTCCACTTGGAAAGAAAGCCAATGGTGTTTGTGGACCTTGCCAACAAGGAAAACAAACCAAAAGCATGCACAAAAAGGGTAAGTATCTCTCCACCAAGGAGCCCCTAGAGCTTCTCCACATGGATCTAATGGGTCCTATGCAAACCGAGAGTTTAGGTGGAAAGAGATACATTTTTGTTTGTGTAGATGATTTCTCTAGGTTCACATGGACATATTTTCTTAGAGAAAAATCCTAAACTTTTGATAAGTTTAAAATGCTTTGTACTAAAATACAAAATGAAATGAATTCTAACAATAAAAGCATTAAACGGATTAGAAGTGACCATGGGAGGGAATTTGAAAATGCCTCTTTTGAAAGCTATTGTAATAGCTTAGGCATCTCCCATGAGTTTTCAGCTCCTAGGACACCTCAACAAAATGGAGTTGTTGAGAGGAAGGATAGGGTCCTTCAAGAGATGGCCCATGTGATGTTGCTTAGCAACAATGTCCCTAGGAACCTATGGGCCGAAGTCGTCAATACGGCTTGCTATATAGGGAATAGAGTTTTCCTAAGGCCCGGATCTAGAAATACCTCCTATGAGTTATGGAAGGGTAGGAAGCCAAATGTTAGCTACTTCCACACATTTGGAAGCAAATGCTCCATTTTAAATAACCGTGATCAAATTGGCAAATTTGATGCTAAGAGTGATGAGGGTATCTTTATTGGCTATGCCTTGAATAGTAGAGCCTATAGAATTTTCAACTTGAAAACTCGAACCGTCATGGAATCATCAAATGTAGTCATTGATGACACAAGGCTCAAGTCTATTGACCATGAGGAGGAGGAAGTTTTAGATGATGACTCTCCTTTAGAGAAGGTTGTGGAGACTCCCAATGTTGGGACGTCCAATGGTAATAATGAGGACACATAACCTCTTGATAAAGTTCCTCGTATGGACTCTAATGAACCCGCTCCATGGGTTAGAAGACTCCATAACAAAGAGGATGTTATTGGAGATGTGAATGAGGGTGTTAGAACTAAGCGTCAAATAGCTAATCTAATTAGCTACACATGCTACACCTCTCAAATTGAACCCAAAAAGGTTGATGAAGCCTTAAATGATGAGTTTTGGGTTCTTGCCATGCAAGAAGAGCTAAACCAATTCGAAAGGAATGAGGTTTGGACTCTAGTTCCTAGGCCTAAAAGCACACATGTTATAGGCACTAAGTGGATTTATAGGAACAAATCCGATGAGGATGGCAACATAGTGCGGAATAGGGCTAGACTTGTAGCACAAGGGTACTGTCAAATTGAGGGTATCGACTTTGAGGAGACATTTGCTCCCGTTGCCTGTTTAGAGTCCATTAGGCTTCTCTTGTCCATCTCGTGTATTCACAAGTTCAAATTACACCAAATGGACGTCAAGAGTACCTTCCTAAATGGCTTCTTGCATGAGAAAGTGTTTGTTGAACAACCTAAGGGGTTTGTGGATGCACACCACCCCAACCATGTCTATCGCCTCAAAAAGGCTTTGTATGGGTTGAAACAAGCACCGAGGGCTTGGTATGAGCGCCTCACTCAATTTCTTGTTGACAATGACTACACAAGAGGTAGTATTGATAAGACCTTGTTCATCAAGAGAAATAAAGATGAGTTATTCATAGCTCAAATCTATGTTGATGACATTGTATTTGGCTCAACCAATAACACCAAAGTCCAACAATTTGTTGATGTCATGTCTCATAAATTTGAGATGAGTCTTGTGTAGGGAAAAATACGGTCAACGCAGCGAAAGCGAGACTAAAAAACGATTTAGTATATTTTAAAATTTTTCCTTTGATGAACCTTAACCCTTTAAATTAATTAAACATATATATATATAAACTAACAAAAGAAGAATACCTTTTGTCGCGTGATCCGATTGACTTACGTCGATGGTAATCCGCAAGATCTTCAATCCTAACACGAACGTGAATCACCTAGGAGCGTGGTCTCCCTTTTCTTTGAATTACGTACCTGAGAATGGGCAAACAAAATCTCTTTTTCTTAACGTTAGTCACAAAACATCCAAAGACTACAAAGATTATTCCGGTCACTTTTGAGTTCTCAATCTAATGATCGAAACTCGCGTGAACCTTATTCGAAGTTGTACACACAAGCCTATTGATGTATAAGCAATTAGTGTACTATCGAAAATAGAATAATCTCTTCTCTCTTGTGTCTTGGCCAAAAAAATAAAACCTTTTCTATGAGTATGAGAAGAAGAAGAAATTGATCAAGTGAATCAATCAAGCAAGAGAGAGGGTGGCTGAATTCTATAGCATGTATTATATAGGGTGGCCAAAAATTTCTTCTCTCCTTATTAGGGTTGGCCGAATTCTCCTTATGATGGGAGACTAGGGTTGGCCGAATCCTTTACTCAAGAGGATTTGTGCTTTGCCCTAATTCCTATCAACTTTAGAATCCTAACCCTAATTCAACTCATAAGTGTTTTATCTTTTTATTGACTTAATAAAAGACTTCCTAATTTGATTAGATAAACAAATCTTTTATTTATCTAATTACCAAATTAAGTCTTTTACTTTTAGTATACTACTACCAATAGTATAACTCTAGGAAACATATTTCCTGATCAGAAAAATATTTTGTTTCTTAATTAAATAATTAATTAATTCTCATTTAATCAAATAATAAAATAAAATAATATATTAGACTAATATCTAGTCTTGCCGCCCACTTCATGTATATATGGGCTCAATATTATTTTGTTATTTTATTTAATACATTAGACTTTAATTAAAAAGCCCACATGCCTTTCATTAATATATTAATATAACTGATCAGCCCATTAAATAAATAATGTGCAAATTATATTCTTAATATATTAAATGCAATTCTAGATGGACCCATAAATTGGTCCGGTAGAATATATCAAGTGATCCATGCAAGTCTGTGTGGATTGGGGATCTTGGCGGACTATCTAAATTTAAGCTTCAATAGACATAACCTAATCACAATCAACAAATGATTCACTTAGGTCCGATCCATTAATTTTAACTCATTCCACTAAAGAGCTAAAATTGAACTCTTAAATAAAGATAGAATAAGAAGATGTTCTTCATTCATACCCTAGACAATCATGTTGGAGATAGTGTATCCTCGTGATTAATATCAGTAATCGCCAAGAGTTCATAGACCGCCTATAACTCTCCAAGTTACCATATTTACTCATATGACCACGTTTTAAACTTGGATATTTTGACTTGTCCAGAAACCATGTTTTCAATAGTCACTATCGAAAACTCAACGTTGAGATTTAATATCCAATTACCTCAAAACATCCATATGATGATATTATACTCTCATTTAATAAATGGAGCCATGATGTCCATATCTATAAATGAAGTCCTCTATCGATTAACAAATGAATATCACAAAACTATCGAGGATAGACTATGCTATATAATCGTACTCATTGATAACTCAAATGATACCACTTGCAACCATAAGTCCATCATTTATCTCAGGATTAAGATAGACTCTCCGATTGTCCTGATAATGAAAAAGACTATTATCTATTGACGGTTCTAGATAAAGTTTTTCATTGTGATCCAGTTCAATGCACCCAGTGCACTAGATTCTTTTACTCGAAGACCCTCCGATGATTTTAGACTCATCATATCTCATTTGATCCCACTCAAATGCTAACAAAAGAATTCTACCAACTTTAACAAGATAAAGGTGCCCAACCTTTAACTTAAGTTATGAACATTATTCAAGACTAACTAAAGAATTGTGTCTACCTCAGACATATCCAGATGTACGAACAATTCTTTTTTTCTCATAGTCTTTAGACCTTATGATTATTTACTTTGACAATTATAATATTAAACTATAAATGCTATAAGATTTGTTTAACCAGAAATCACTTTATTAATATGAAAAAGATTGTCAATTACAATATTACACTCTTGCTATTGAGCATAATCCTAACATCTTGTTGGTGAGCTTAGTTACTTCCTAGGTTTGCAAATTAGACAATTAGATGATGGGATCTTCATTACCCAAGCCAAATATGCCAAAAACCTAGTGAAGAAGTTTGGTCTTGAAAATGCCAAACATTGAAATACACCCATGAGTACAACTTTGAAGCTAAGCAAGGATGCTAGTGGTAAAAGTGTGGAACAAACGTTATATTGTGGCATGATAGGTAGCTTGCTTTATTTGACCGTAAGTAGGCCTGATATCTCTTTTAGTGTGGGTGTGGGTGTAGGTGTGGGTGTGGGTGTGGGTGTGGGTGTGTGTGGGTGGGTGGGTGTGTGTGCTAGGTACCAAGCGGATCCTAAGGAGTCCCATCTCTCTTCTGTAAAGAGAATCATTCGCTATGTGAATGGGACTTCCAACTATGGGATTTGGTACTCTTTTGACACTAATGCTAGTCTTGTAGGCTTTAGTGATGCGGATTAGGCAAGAAATTGTGATGATAGGAAGAGCACATCGAGCGGTTGCTTCTTTCTAGGCAACAACTTGGTGTCTTGGTTTTGCAAGAAGCAAAACTCGATTTCCTTATCCACAGCCGAGACCGAGTGCATAGCCACATGGAGTGGATGCACACAACTCCTATGGATGAAGCAAATGCTAGTCGACTACGGATTCAACCAAGGTACTCTAACCCTCTTTTGTGACAATATGAGTGCTATTAATATTTTCAAGAATCTGGTACAACACTCTAGGACTAAGCATATTGACATCCGCCATCATTTCATTAGAGAGCTTGTTGAAAATAAATGCATAGTACTTGAACATGTAGGTACTAATGATCAACTTGCGGATTTATTTACTAAACCCTTAGATGCTACTCGATTTAAAACACTTAGTAGATCTATTGGGATATGTATTGTGGAGTGATGTGATTTGTGGTTGACCCCATATGGGGAACTCAAGCAAAGAGAGCTATTTTGCATTCTTGTCACTTGCAAAAATTTGAAATATCTTATGCCTCTTCTTTTAATTGCTTGAGTAAGCTTGGTTGCACATATGTATATATGTTTTAAATTCAATAAGTGTGAACCTTGCTTGTTTACAATCCATGTCATATTTATGTTCAAACATGCATCTTTGGACTAGGAGATGTTCATAGGAAGTATGATTTGAATGACCTATAGTTATCTCCATGACATGATGATTCTTTTATAACATGCTAATGTCAAATGAAAAAGCATGAAATTCATATAACATGCTCAAATGAAAAAGCATGAATTGATGATTGCAATATAAATGCAAAACTTGTGTGAAAAAGACTTATGAGACTCAAAATGAATAAAGGATCTTATATCCGTTCAAAGGACCTAAAAAGTCCAAATGTCTCTCTTTCTTTATTGGTTGAACATGGCTATTATCATACGGATATCTTATCCGGAAAAATCAAATAGGGTGCAAAGTTGCTCATGCCATGTTTCGCTTATAAAGTTGGATATAGTTGCTCTTTAATTAAAATCAATGAAATCTCTATATCCTTGTTTTTCTCATGACAATGGTGAAATTGGTTTGAATTCTTATTAGAAACCTTTGTCATTTGCTTTGCCAAATACCATTGTATTTTGGACTTGAATGCTATATGTCTTGTATGCAAAGCAAGTTTGATTCACACATTTTCTTTTAAATAAATATCCTTGTTTCTCTTCAATTAATTGGGATGCATAAAGTGACTTATATTATTATGCAAATATCTTGCATGCTACTATCTCTCTTTGCTAAGAGTGACCCGGTTGGGAACTACTCCTTTGCATATATCATGACAAAAAGGGGGAGTAGATTGTGGTAAGGGGAGTTGCAAATTGTAGTGGCAATTGCACATGTTGGGGAGAATATTCATTGAGAGGGAGTAACCCATTGAGGGGGAGCATTGCATACATATACATTGCATGATGTTGTGCCTAAATTCTTAAATGCAAATGCTTGTTTTATTCATACTTGATCATCTCACATACTCTTGCTTTAGAAAATATAATTTTTTGTTTTGAAGGGTTGATAGTTCTACAAGAGATTGAAGACTTGAAGTTTTCTTTTATATATATTCTTATATCTCTTTGTAATGTAGAATATCTTTATTATCCCGTAGATTCAATTATGTTTGTGAGGATCAAAGTGAGTGGTGGTTTTGTCACGAAATAGCCAAAGGGGGAGATTGTAAGGATTCCCATTCTTTGATTGGCTTATTTCGTGGACAAACCACATATTGGGGTGTATTGTGTAAGGGTAGTTTAGGAGTTTGAGAATCAAGCTCAAAGGCCCTTTCAAGACCTCAAGGGACGAGCACGCCAAAGGTATAATCTCTAGTGCTTAGTTCTTTCTTTGAAGAGTTTAGATTGCACACACTCACTTAGCATTCTTACATTTGTGTGCATACTCTTCACATGTCACATTTCACACTTGCACTTTAAAGTTGTATTTTGTGTGTGTTTATGTGTCTTGTAATTCATTTCCCGATATTGCTCGGAAACATCCGCGCTTGCACTAGTATGTGCTTGGTTTGCGCGAAGACTGCCTATGGAGAATGCCCCTTGGTTTCTCCTTTGATTTCACCTCTTTTGGTGAAACGGCGGTTATGATCGGCGGCCTGGCCACCGAATGAAACCGCCGTTTGAGTCTAGAGACCTCTGGATCAATTCTACGGTTATGATCGACTGCCACGACCGCCGTTCGAAATCGCCGATCATACCTGATTGATTTTATCTCTTGGGTTTGATTCTGCGGTTTCAAAACCGCTGAATGAAACCGCCGATGATGCTCCGTTCTTCTCGGGCTCAATTCAGTGGTCATAATCGGCGGCCTGGCCGCCGATTGAAATCGGCCGATCGGTGCATTTCAGGGGCAAACTTGTCTTTTCACATGCTCTATTTTTCATGCTTATAAATACATCACCTTCTCTTGTTCTGAATGTGACTCTTTAATCATCAAGAACCCTACTTTTAAAAGAGAGATTTTTAACAAAGAAAGCAATCAAGTTTGCTCATTTAAACACTCAAACCAAAATTCATATGCATCAAAATTCATCTAGCATCTTCTAGCATATCTAGGATGCTTGCTTGCATGGGTCTTTCATCATCACACTTGTCTTGGTAAGTTTTTCACTATTATCACATATAATTAGTGTTTTATTTATTATGGCATCTTTTTCATTACTTGATTGTTCTTAGATTAGATTATAATATTCAAGATAGAGATTGTTGTGTTGATTTGATTGAGTGTTGTACTGTAATAGATATCTAGGATTTTATAATCTATGATTATCTAAGCTATTTGACATGTCATTTAGTTATTAATGTCTAGGATTGTTTTTATTGCAAAATCACCATCTTAGATAAGCATGTAGGGTTCCCTTGCTCTATGTTGCATTTTGGATATTCACATATTCACTTAGGGTGTTAATCTCTTCTTAGAGAATTAAGTCTTGTGTTATGACCGGGATTAGGTTGCTTAATTCGTAAGCAATCGGACTAGGTTCACTCATACCGGGATTAGGTAGGTGTGTGATTACTTCAGGGATTAGGTTGTAATTTTATCACATTTAGTGGATTCGAGGTTCGTGTGTGGCTCACAAAATAGCCCGTGGTTTTTCCTGTGAGGGTTTCCACATAAACATCAAGTGTGATTTACATTCCGCATCATATTACACTTGTATGTCTTTTTGACTAGTATGCGAAAATTGGGTAATAACGATTAAAATCTATTCACCCCCCCTCTAGATTAATATTTAACACACCATGAGAACTTTCAACCGGGTAGCTTCACGGTTCCCAAGGACCTCTCTTCTATGCCTCCGAACCCTTTTAGTGGCACGTGGAAAGGTTCCAAATCTTTTCTGTCCAACCATAGCTCATCGTATACCCTGGTGCTCAAAATATCAATTGAACTTCCATTGTCTATCATTACCCAGAGGACATCCCTATGGGCTATTTGGACCCCCACTACGATTGTGATCGCGCTATGAATGTTCACATTTAGCGCCCCTAATTCCTACCTTTTGTGTCATATTCGAGCACTTTTTGTGTGTATAACAAGTGTTTTTGTTAAGTTCAGGTAATTTGGCCAGTCAGGAAGGTTTTTGCATCAAAGTGATTAAAAGAGGAGCAAAACCATGAGAAGGAGGCAAGGCGGGCTCTGAAGGCGGGCTCTGAAGGCTGGCACATGCCAGCCTTCCCGAAGATCTGAAGTCGCCTGAAATCAAGGCTAGTTGCTTGGCGAGCTCATGCGGCGAGAAAGAGGCTGCCCATAGCTTTTCAGAAGCGTGGCGACTTCGTGACGGCGGGAAAGAAGACACCGAGAAGATCGCCAAAGGCAAGGCGAATTCGCGCGGCGGGCATAAACCCGCCCCAGGCACGTCCAAGGGCCAAATTTGGCACTTCTTGCCTCATTTGAAGAAGACATATATACACTTCTTTCTCCTACTGAACAAGTGTGAAATATATATAGTTTCGAATAGTTCTTAGTAGTTTTTAGATAATTAATCATAGAATAGCCTAGAGATTCAAGTAGTTCATCACTTGTAATCTTTGTAGAAAAAGATACTAATCTTAGTAAGTATCTTGCTCATCAATCTCTTGAAGGTTATTGTGATTATTTGGTTTGTATTGCTGTGGACGAAGGAGAGATCGGTCTTGATTCTTCGAGGGTAGTATTTCTTCCTTTTGTTCATTAATATGCTATACTTAATGATCATGCGAAACTAAACACTTTGTTGGGGAATCTATGAAAGTATTGATGTAATCACTTATTACCACTTTTTCTTATATGCATCACTTGTGTTTGTATGCTTGAATTGATGAAATCATGTCATATATCTCATAATCTTAGAAGCATGGAGTTTGTTATTGTAAAGTAATGAAATACTAAGTTCATAATGTTTGAATTAAGTATGGTTAGTAAAAACTCCTAGATTAGAATGTGTTGTTCATACAAAATCCTAAGAATACGTTCTGTCAATTTAGTTCCACAACTTACATTCATTAATGATTAATCTAAACTTAGGGGATTCATTCAGTGAATGGTTGATTGTGCCGAGGGCATAAGTGAAACAACACAAGTGATTTGATCTTTGTTGCATGAAGGTGGTTATTTGTGGTGCATCATTACTGATTTCATACATTCCCTAGCATCTTAGCTTATCAATTATAATCTTTTATCATCTCAATAGTTTAATTCCTTAAAACGATCACTAATTCTAGCATTTACCAGTTACTAGATTTCCCTGTGGACCGATACCCTTACTTTGTACACTACTAGCATAACGACTTGTGCACTTGCAATAGGGTCTTCAGACTCGCACGCCCCCTTAATACAACCGAGGTAGAATAGGTTTTATTATAGTGACATTTGTAGAACCGGTTTGGGCATGTCAAGATTTATGGCGCCGCTGCCGGAGAATACTTTCTCTTGTAGCGCGGTTAGTTAGGTTTAGGATTGTCATTTTGTGATAAATTTAGAATTACTACACTTTTATTTGCGCACTAGTATAACGTTTATCTTTTTCACATTGATCTTCATTACCTTTCTTGAATTTGTGGGCAGAGTCTTCACAGTGAACTAAATGGAGGACGTACGATGTATGAAGGAATTTTCATTGCCTATTGTGGGGGCACATCCTTCGGCCATAGCATTGAATGCTGCTCAGCGGGACTATGAGCTGAAGAACTTGCACTATAACATCTTGCCATCCTACTATGGGAAACCTAACGAGGACGCACTTCAGTTTATGAAAGAATACTACAATGCTATCACTACGATACCATTGGGTGGGTTAACAGAGGACTTACTGAGGATGCGTTGCTTTTCATACTGTTTGAAGGACAATGCCAAGAAATGGCTGATGGCTTTGCCAGCTGGTACACTGACCACATGGGTCGAGGTGGAGCAGAAATTTTTCTCCAAATTTTTTCCGTCCTGGAAAACCAAAGAAATAAAGGGAAGAATTGCAAACTTCCAAGAGGAGGAAGGAGAAGCATTCCACAAATCATGGGAGAGGTTCAAGCTATTGTTAGCTCAGTGCCCACACCATGATTTCACACTTCAGTCACAGGTGCAATCATTTTATGATGGACTTACTGGACTCACACAAGCAATTGTTGACAATGCTTGTGGTGGAGCGATGAGGGAATGTACCGCTGATTATGTGTTCAACAAGTATGAAATGCTGGGACAGAATTCTCAACAAAGAAGCACAAAGGGAAGCCGTAGTAGGACTACACATTTAGCAATGTAGATGGAGACCTTGAATAACAGTGTCAGGGCAATGATGGTAAATCAGCAGGGGCAACAGAATAGCCCGGGTAAGGTATGCCAAGCATGTGGCATGATTGGACATGGAACAGATGTATGCACCTCCCACAGAGAGGTTTATTCAGAGGCAGAAGCTCAAGCGATGTACCAGTGGAATCAAGGCAGGCAGAGAAACAGTAACAATGCCTACCAGCAGCCGAGGTATGATCAAAATCAATCATGGGGTGGATACAACCCTCGTGGTCAGTATCAAGTACAGCAGGGTGCTGGGAGTTCGGGTCAGTGGAGCAATCAGAACCCTCTACAGTCATATCAACAAGAAATGGACCAAAGGATGATGGGAATAGAGGCGTCACTGAAAAAGTTATCAATTCAATTGGGACAGGTGATGGAGGCTAATGGGCAGCAAGACAGGGGGAAAGCCCCAATGCATGAGCAGGCTCACGCTATTACTAGTTCTATGAGTGGGTACACTACCAAGGAACAAGATCCAGGGAGTTTTGAGTTGAGTATTACTGTAGGAAACTCCTCAGTAGAAAAAGCGATGCTTGATCTATGAGCCAGTATCAACATGATGCCATACTCTATGTATGAAAGGCTTGGATTGAGTGAACTCAAGCCGACTTCCATTAATTTGCGTCTTGCTGATCAGTCATCTAGAAATCCTAGAGGAGTAGTGGAGAATGTGATCCTTAAGGTGGATCGATTGCTCATTCCCACTGACTTTGTAGTGTTGGACGTAGAGGATAGAGATGAGAATGGAAACTCACAACCAGTGTTGTTAGGAAGGCCTTTATGGCAACCTCACGAGCAGTTGTGGATGTTCATGGAGGGAAACTCACTTTGAGTGTTTTGGATGATGTAGTAGAGTTCAATATGTTTGGAGCTCAACCATTGCCAAAGAAGGAAGCTAGGATTGAGGAAGAAAGTCCACCGAGTCAAGACACTCAGGATTCTGAAACCATAGAAGAATTTTTTAGGACACTGGAAGAAGAGGAGAGAAGCCTGAAGGATTCAGAGACTCTGAAAAAGGAGGAATTACTTGCCTACAACAGGAACTTGTTGACAAGAATTGAGCAGCTAGAGCAAGAGAAGGAGGAACAAATGAGGTATCTTGCAGAGGTTATAAAACTCATATCTGATTTGAAGGAGGCCTATACGTCCTCTACACATAAGATGCAAGATAGGATCTTTGATCTAATGAAAGAATTGGAGGTACGGGATATGGTGGACGATTTGAACGCAACTTGTCCAGGAAGGAAGCGAGCCAGCCACAACCTCAATATCACCGAAGGAGTTTACAACCATGGAGGTACTTTCTACTCTCTAACATGTTATTATTGTGGAACTCAAGGGCACAAAAGGCCCAATTGCATGAGATATCACGAGTTCTGTAAAACAAGGAATGTGTCTCCTAGGAGGGTTGTGTGGAGACCTAGGCAAATATGGGTTCGAAAGGACACATACAAGGAATCTTCCTCACCTCAAGTGAACTCCACACCGGATTTGAAAATGTGGCCACCTGAGGCACCCATGACCTTGACCTTGACCTTGACCTTGTTACGCCGACCTCCTACGTCTTGTTCTGAGATTGGAAGTACGAGCACGGCTCGTTCACCTTTGAATATGTGAACGATTTAATGAATATTGTGTGTGTGTAGGTGGATGACCCGAAGAACAGGGTCGGAAATGGAATGATGTACTTGTTTTGTTTGTAATTATTAATAAAGGACAAGTAATGAGGTGTGGGATCATTTGACCCACAACCTTGGACACTAATAATAATATCTATTATGTGTGTAATTCCCTCGAGCATTAAGCTAGGGTTGTATATATATATATTGTGTGTTGTGTGTGAAATGTGTTGTGCAGGTCAAACGTTCCAAATTCGAGAAAAGGGAACTCAAAATGTTGGGATGCATTTCGGCGAGCTAGTCCAGGCGGGACATTGGCCGCCTTCCAGAAGGATCAAGCTCGCCAAAGGAGAATGGAGCATTTCAGCGAGCTAGTCTAGGTGGGACATTGGCCGCCTTACAGAAGGCACAAAGCCACCGCGAGTTGCTTCTGAAGAAGGTCATTGTTGGGCGGCGAGCTAGTACGGCGGGCTTGAACCCGCCGCACAAACCCGCCGAGGCAATCAGAAAGAAGTTTTAAAAGGTAGATGTTTTGGCTTTTTGGGTAGGTACTCTATTTTTCAACTGAAGTTTTCATTTCAAACATCCTTGCTCTTCCTGATCATCAACCAAGGTACCTTTTAGATACCAATTCTTTACTTGGATTGCAAGTCATCTCTTTTTCTCTTTTATTTCTTGTTTATATGGTGTTGTTATGCTACAAAAAGTTCAAGGATAGAAAAGAGAAATCATTAGAAGTTATCTAGAGGCATATGCATGTTGGGATGATGGGTTCGTCAGGAGTAAAATCGATGATATGTGAACCAACTCGTGATTTTGATTGTTGAATAACTTGTTTATATGCATGATGGTTTACACACACACACCTGATTATAGTAAATAACAATAGGATTAAGAAATACTTAGGACAATTAAAGCACTTTCGGTAGCGATAGAATTCACTGTTCTAGTAGTCTTGTTAACATTTTTTTCTATATAGTGTATAAATTGTTCATACCAGGAAATGGAAAACTCCATTGAAGATGTGTTAGTAATCGAATTCTCTGAGAAGAATATCCGTGACTCTATGGCTTCGGAAGACTACGAAATAGAATAGGGTCAAGAAACTGACTGGGTAGAAATGTTAGTATGGGCTAGTACCTCAGTGGAAGATGAGGAGACAGGGGAACACATTCTGAGGGATGAGCAGCCAAACACTACTCCCCCACCTATCTTGGAACTCAAGCTACTACCATCTACCTTGAAGTATGCATTCCTAGGGGAAAATGAGACACTTCCGGTGATCATTGAATCAGACTTGCAACCAGAGGAAGAGAAAGAATTGATCAATGTGTTGCGATACTACAGAGAGGCTATAGGTTGGTCGTTGGATGACTTGAAAGGAATTAGCCCTACCACTTGTATGCACAAGATTTTTCTTGAGGAAGGATCCAAACCAACCATCGAAGGGCAACGAAGGCTAAATCCAATCATGAAGGAGGTAGTCAAGAAGGAAATCCTCAAGTTGTTAGAAAATGGGATCATTTACCCTATTTCGGACAGCAAGTGGGTTAGCCCTATTCATGTAGTGCCTAAGAAGTCTGGGTTGACTGTGGTAAAGAATGAAGACAATGAGTTGGTGCCACAAAGGGTTCAGACAGGCTGGCGAGTATGCATTGATTACAGGAAACTTAATACAGCTACTAAGAAGGATCATTTCCCTCTGCCATTCATTGATCAGATGTTGGAACGTCTGGCAGGTCACAGTCATTACTACTTTTTGGACGGGTACTCCGGATACAATCAAATTGCTATCGCTCCAGAAGATCAGGAGAAAACCACTTTCACATGTCCTTTCGGTACATTCGCTTACCGACGGATGCCATTTGGGCTATGTAATGCTCCAGGTACATTTCAGAGGTGCATGACATCTATATTTTCAGACATGGTGGAGGGCATAATAGAGATTTTCATGGACGATTTCTCTGTAATGGGAAATTCTTTTGGTGACTGTTTGAGAAACCTATCCTCAGTGCTAGCAAGGTGCAAACAGGCTCAGTTAGTATTGAACTGGGAGAAAAGTCACTTCATGGTGAAGGAAGGAATTGTGCTAGGGCACATTATCTCAGGTAGAGGCATTGAAGTAGATAAGGCAAAAGTCGATGTCATGAAGAGTTTACAGCTTCCAAGATCAGTAAGAGAAATTCAAGCATTTTTAGGACATGCAGGGTTTTACAGAAGGTTTATCAAAGACTTTTCAAAGATTTCGAGGCCCCTGTGTCGACTACTTCAAAAAGAGATCGAGTTTGATTTTGACGAGAAATGTATGGCAGCATTTAAAGAACTCAAGGAATTGTTAACCACGGCTCCCATAATGAGACCACCGGATTGGAGTTTGCCTTTCGAGCTCATGTATGATGCTTTTGACTATGTTGTTGGTGCAGTATTAGGACAGAGGGTTGACAAAATTCCACATGCCATATACTACGCTTCAAGGACCCTGAATGACGCACAGTTGAACTACTCTACTACAGAAAAGGAGTTGTTAGCAGTTATTTTTGCGTTAGAAAAATTCAGATCATATCTAATTGGCGCAAAGGTTATTGTGTTCACTGATCACTCTGCACTCCGATATCTCCTCCAGAAGAAGGATGCCAAGCCAAGACTCATTCGATGGATCCTTCTACTACAGGAATTCGATTTAGAGATCAAAGACAAGAAAGGGAGTGAGAATGTGGTAGCAGATCACTTAAGTAGACTAATGTTAGATTCATATGCAGAAGAAGACACTCTACCACTAAGGGACAGTTTTCCGGATGAGCAGCTTTTGAAATTAAGCGACACAGAGCCATGGTATGCCGATATAGTCAACTTCATCACAAACAAGATTTTACCAGCAGGCATGACAAGTCAAGGAAGAAAGAGATTCGTTTTCAATGCAAGACAGTACTTTTGGAACGACCCATACTTGTTCAAACACGGGGCAGGCCAAATCATCAGAAGATGTATACCAGAGGATGAACAGTTAGACATCCTGAAGTTCTGCCATGAACTTTAATGCGGAGGCCACTACAGTTCTAGAAAGAGAGCAATGAAGGTTCTTCACTCGGGATTCTATTGGACAACATTGTTCAAAGATGCTTACTACTTCTGCTTACGATGTGACCGATGTCAGAGAACAGGGAACATTGGTAAGAGGAATGAGATGCCGCAGTCAGGCCAAATGGTAGTAGAGATTTTTGATGTCTGGGGAATCGATTTCATGGGACCATTCCCACCATCGGATGGATACAGCTACATCCTGGTAGCCGTGGACTACGTTTCTAAATGGATTGAAGCCATAGCCACGAAGACCAATGACAGTAAAGTAGTTGTGAAGTTTGTAAAGGGCACGATTTTCTCCAGGTTCGGGACTCCACGTGCCATCATAAGTGATGGGGGAAGTCATTTTTGTAACAAGATATTCGCCACACTGCTGAAGAAATATAGTGTGAATCATAAGGTTGCAACCCCCTATCACCCTTAGACCTCCGGTCAAGTAGAAGTCAGTAACAGACACATCAAGCAAATCCTTGAAAAGACTGTGAACACAAGCAGGAAAGATTGGTCGTTCAAGTTGAATGACGCCTTATGGGCCTACAGAACTGATTTCAAAACCCCAATAGGGATGACACCTTATCGTTTGATCTTTGATCTTTGGGAAGGCTTGCCATTTGCCAGTTGAATTAGAGCACAATGCCTACTGGGCACTCCAGAAGATGAACTTTGATATGGATGCAGTAGGGGAAGAACGAAAACTTCAACTGAATGAACTCCAGGAACTCCGGGATGAAGCATATGAGAATGCAAAAATCTACAGAGAGAAGACCAAGAGAATGCATGACAAGAGAGTGATCTTCAAGGATCTGTGCCCGGGGATGTTAGTCCTCCTATTCAACACTAGATTGAAGCTGTTTCCAGGAAAGCTCAGATCGAGATGGTATGGGCCGTATAGGATAATCCAGATATTCCCTTATGGAGCCGTCGAGCTACTGAATGAGAAAAATGGGGATACATTCAAGGTGAATGGGCATCGAGTGAAACCATGTCTGCAAGGAGTGGATGAAGTCAGGATGTTGGAACAGGTAGCACTTACAGAGCCGTAGAGCTCTCATGCGTCTTGCCTAGACGGAAAATCTCGCGCTAGGTGGGAGGCACCCCACCCAGGTACAATTTTCTTACCTAGTGTTATTTACGCATTTTAATGTATATATATTTATATATATGTTGTTTGTTTAGTGTTAATTTTATTGTTGCTACAATCTAATCTCTAACTAACCATGTTCGCAATTACATTGAGGACAATGTTTGGTTTAGGTTTGGGGGTGTGGCACAAGTTTTTGTAATTTTTGGTAGTATTTTGATAATTATGTTTATATTATGTAGTGTTAGGTAGTCAAGTAGGAAAAATTTTCAAATCTCTGTAACAATTTTGAAATTGGGTTGTGAGTTGTTACTTATATATGCCAATGGAATATTCCATACTTGCTTTGGAAGCTAAATTTTGACTAATATGCATACCATCTAAGAAGTTGCACCACTATAAATATGCTTGTACAGTGCCAATTTTTGGATGTTTAGGTGAAGGAACCTTAGACTGTTTGATCCTAGGGGAATTGTGGAGACTACCCATGTGAGGAATCGAGCCTGTGCTGATTAATTGAGAGGGTATAATCCATTCTTCTTGTAAAAAGCACTATTCAAATTTAGGATGCATTGAGATCTCATTCATATGCACTAGTATTGATTGCCATTGAATAGGAAATATTGTGGACTGCTTGTGAAATTTGTATTCCCTTGTTAGAAGGTCTGATAGAGATGATCCTAGGCATGTGTGTTTAACTTCATTATCCAAACACTGTCCTTATGTATGTGTGCTCCAATTGCCAAATTTGAAGCCAAACATAACCATTCATTTCATACACATCAACCACATGAAATCGTTAGATGTTGATAATAGTTGCATAAGTAAAAATGCAAGTGGATAGCTCAAATCTGTAAATAGCGTGTACTCAGGCGATGATAGAAATAACTGTGCAATAGAAAGGCTTCATTGTAAAGGTGTAAAAATAAACACTTAAAGCCATGATAAAAAATCGATTGAATACTTGCAGTGAGTACCAATTAGCACATCATAAAATTGTTAATCTTAGCCTAGACGCTTGTGGACATTGAAAAATGAGCTAGTAAAGTGATTGAAAGGTTGATCAACATCTTTAGGATTCCATCAAATTCATTCCACTCACCATAAATTACCCATGGCCCCAATACAACCAAGGAAAGCCCTAGTGGATCTGTGAGAAGTCTAAGTTGGGAATACGAGTCAAACATGTTCTCTCCACGTTCATGGTTATTCATTCATTCATGAGACTTGACATTAAGAAGGTGCGTTGTTTCTATATTCACATGCGTTATGTTCGAATTCTATTTACATACATTCAATTCGCATGTGATTGAGAGAGATAACCTAGGATTCTGAGAGAAGAAAGAGATGGATCGGTGAGAAATAGAAGTCGAGGCGAATTTACCTTAGGCAGATAATTTACTGATTCTTGGACCAAAAACATCCAAATTATTGGCATACAAGTATTATGTGTTGTTATAACTGAAAGGGAATCTTATTAGTCCTGATTGAGAATGCTTAGCTTGTATGATTTTCTGTTGTAATATACAAGGTAACTCCTCAGTTGTAGATTACAGAGTTGCGTTTGTGGGTAGCGTATCTGGTAAACCCTCAGGAGACTACACACCTCCTACTAGGGGCACCTAGAGGTTTAAAAGGCTTGTGGTACATGCTAAGTACCATCATGTTTCCTACGAAAATGGATTAGTTAATTGTTATTAAATTGTAGTAGCATTGTTCTTACTTTCGTTGTTTTGCTTGAGGACGAGCAAAAGATAGGTTTGGGGGTCTGATCGCGCTATGAATGTTCACATTTAGCGCCCCTAATTCCTACCTTTTGTGTCATATTCGAGCACTTTTTGTGTGTATAACAAGTGTTTTTGTTAAGTTCAGGTAATTTGGCCAGTCAGGAAGGTTTTTGCATCAAAGTGATTAAAAGAGGAGCAAAACCATGAGAAGGAGGCAAGGCGGGCTCTGAAGGCGGGCACATGCCAGTCTTCCCGAAGATCTGAAGTCGCCTGAAATCAAGGCTAGTTGCGCGGCGAGCTCATACGGCGGGAAAGAGGCCGCCCATAGCTTTTCAGAAGCGCGGCGACTTCGTGACGGCGGGAAAGAAGACGCCGAGAAGATCGCCAAAGGCAAAGCGGGTTCGCGCGGTGGGAATAAACCCGCCCCAGGCACGTCCAAGGGCCAAATTTGGCACTTCTTGCCTCATTTGAAGAAGACATATATATACTTCTTTCTCCTACTGAACAAGTGTGAAATATAAATAGTTTAGAATAGTTCTTAGTAGTTTTTAGATAATTAATCATAGAATAGCCTAGAGATTCAAGTAGTTCATCACTTGTAATCTTTGTAGAAAAAGATACTAATCATAGTAAGTATCTTGCTCATCAATCTCTTGAAGGTTATTGTGATTATTTGGTTTGTATTGCTGTGGAGGAAGGAGAGATCGGTCTTGATTCTTCGAGGGTAGTATTTCTTCCTTTCGTTCATTAATATGCTATACTTAATGATCATGCGTAACTAAACACTTTGTTGGGGAATCTATGAAAGTATTGATGTAATCACTTATTACCACTTTTTCTTATATGCATCACTTGTGTTTGTATGCTTGAATTGATGAAATCATGTCATATATCTCATAATCTTAGAAGCATGGAGTTTGTTATTGTAAAGTAATGAAATACTAAGTTCATAATGTTTGAATTAAGTATGGTTAGTAAAAACTCCTAGATTAGAATGTGTTGTTCATACAAAATCCTAAGAATACGTTATGTCAATTTAGTTCCACAACTTACATTCATTAATGATTAATCTAAACTTAGGGGATTCATTCAGTGAATGGTTGATTGTGCCGAGGGCATAAGTGAAACAACACAAGTGATTTGATCTTTGTTACATGAAGGTGGTTATTTGTGGTGCATCATTACTGATTTCATACATTCCCTAGCATCTTAGCTTATCAATTATAATCTTTTATCATCTCAATAGTTTAATTCCTTAAAACAATCACTAATTCTAGCATTTACCAGTTACTAGATTTCCCTGTGGACCGATACCCTTACTTTGTACACTACTAGCATAACGACTTGTGCACTTGCAATAGGGTCTTCAGACTCGCATGCCCCCTTAATACAACCGAGGTAGAATAGGTTTTATTATAGTGACATTTGTAGAACCGGTTTGGGCGTGTCAGATTGCATCATTAGGTTTCGCATCGACTCCTTCTGAGTCTTCTGCTGTGAATATTATTGGGTCATGTCCTTCCCTTCCCTGCTTAGGGTTCTTCTGCGCGGAATTTATCTCCATGTCTCTACTTTCATACATTACTTCCCGAACTTCTGACATCCTTTCTCTATTGCTTCTGCCGATATGAGGCTTGCCAAAAATAGTGTTTATAACAGCTCTTGGGTTGCTTTTCCTCGGGCTTTTTCTTTCTTGCCCGCTTCCTAAACGGCTATCTTGTCGACCACCATGTTTGTCTCCTTTTAAACTGAAATCCTTAAGGTGTCCATCTCTGATTAGGCTTTCGATGTGATCGCGCAACTGGAAACATTTAGAGGTGTCGTGCCTGTGATCCTTGTGGAATCGATAGTATTTTGTTGTGTCTCTTCGGGCATTGGCTGACTGCTGTCGTGGATATTTGGCGAGCCCTTTGTCTTCCACCACAGAAAGTATGTCCTCTTGTTCTCCTGTTAAAGGAGTGTAGTTACTATACTTTCCTCGGAACCTACTGGTTTGGTTGCTTCCTCTGCTCTCCCTAGATTGACCTTTTCAACTCTTTTCATCTTTTTAACGATCGCGCGACTGCGCTTTCGTCTTGTCGTCCCTATGTTCTGATTTCACTTCAGGTTTGTGACCATGTACATAGCTACCCCCTTGTGCCATTTCTTCCTCTTCTGCCAGTGCGTAGTCGCCAGCTATGTCCATCATCTCTTCATAAGTTTTTGGTCGGTCTCTCCGCAAGTCAAAAGATAATCGACCACTTTGCAACCCTTTGGTGAAAGCGACGATGACAGCTACGTCACTGGCATCTTCAATTTGAGCGACTTGCTTTCCAAATCTTGCCAGGTATTTTTTGAGTAACTCATTACTTTCTTGCTTCAAATTTGATAAGTGGGCGAGTGATTTTTTTCTCTGCACATTTCCCATGAATTGTCTTACAAATGCTTTGTTGAGACTCGAAAAGCCGTTGATGCTTTTAGGTGGGAGTCGCCCAAACCACCTGGACGCGAGATCGCCGAATGTCTGTGGGAATGTTAGGCACAGGAGTCTGTCATTGGATGAATATTGGGCCATGACATTACGGAATCGTCGAACATGCTCTTTAGGGTCTCTGTTCTCTTTGTATTGTTCGATGGTCGGCATTCTGAACCTTTCTGGGAATTGGGTGTGTAAGGTTCATGATTTGTATTGGCTTGATTCCATTGCAAAACGCTCTATATTTGTATAGATTGTTGCTTAGGATATTCTTGGAAGAAAAGTAACTTCAAAGGTGGAGAGCAACGTCTAATGCAAATATCGTCTTCAAGAGGTGAAAGCGTCAAAGGTATATCTAGACTTCTATCCTCTTGCAAGGCGTTAGAGCACACACACACAATTCATACATGTGTGTCCCTGCATCATAGTTCAAACATTTGGTATATCACATTCGCACACTTCTTAGTATGCACATGCATTGGTCTTTTATAGACAAACATTGTAGAATTGCATGTTTTGTGACTATCTCTTTGATATGGCATACTCATGTGAATTTGTGTTTATTTGTTTGTGTGTTTTGTATTTTGGACTTGAACATGTTCTTATATGATTCCTAATTGAGTCCCGGTCATTTCGGTTACTCATTCATAAGGTTTCAAGTCTAAATGATGTAGCTACGCTACTTTCCGTTCTCATTTGTTGAGTTAACTTCATCGTCATTTTCTGAGATGATTTCTCAACCATTTTTCAAAGTTTTATAGTTGTAGTCATGCGTGAGGGAGTCACGGTTCATAATCCGAAAACGGATTCGAATTCGGAGTTCGGACGGCCGAATACGGCCAAAGAACGCGAGAGGTGCGCGGGAGAGCAAGCGAGGCCAAATGGCCAAGCTTGGCCAAGCCGTGTGGGAGCCGTGGGACCCACGGCCAGAGGACCTCTTTATAGGGGTGTGCGGCGGATCGGATCCAATGGATTTGTCATGATCCAAGATCCGATCCGATCCGATTGGATCGAAGAAATTGCAATCCGATCCAATCCAATTTTATAGCAGGATCCGATCCGATCCGATCCGATCCAATTACTATTTGATCCGATATGATCCGATCCGATCCGATCCGATATGATCCAATGGATCGAATTAATATAAAATCATTCGTAATATATAAAAGTTATAAACTGAAATAAATAAAATTAAATTAATTATTCAAACATTACTAATTAATTCAAATAAAATTAACATTAAAAAAAATACATGAAATAACTTGTAAACTTTATATAATTCAAAAAGTTTATAAACATTATACATCAGCTCCAAATGTAAACTTAATAAGCTGTGATGTTGATGAAGAAGAATATAAGAAAAGAAGATGGTGGATTGTTGGCTGTAAAGAAATTGAGAAAGAAAACCCAAAATAGTAATATTAGAAATTGTATTTTGGTTGGGCCTTTACATTACAATAGTGGATAAAATAAATTGTTCAATATAAAAATAAGGCCTAATATTTTAGGCGGATTGGCGGATTTCCAAACGAAAATCCAAGATCCGATCCGATCCGATCCGATCCAATCCAATGGATTTTAGAATTTACGATCCGATCCAATCCAATCCAATCCAATCCAATCACCTCTCTGGATCCAACCCAATCCAATCCAATCGGATCCAATAGATTGGATCCAATCCAATGGGTCGTATTGGATTGGATTGGATCGGATCCTGCACACCCCTACCTCTCTGGTCTCGTGTGGCCCACGCGCCCCACACAGGCCTTGGTTGAGGTGGCCTCTTTTGGTTGGCCAAAAATCCTCTCTCTCTCCTCCTTTTAAATGTCTCTCCTTCCCTCCAAACATAACTTTAAGAAAACTTGAAAAGAAAATTTCTGCAGAAATCTTCATGATTTTGTTTTTCTTATTTCAATCATAACTTTTTCATACGAACTTGAAATCGAGTGATCCAAAAGCCAAAAATGTTGGTCTCGACGAGAGCTACAAACCCCAAGCATTTTTGGAGTCAGTTGACCTCGGAATGTTTCCCAGTGTCCAGATTTCAGTACGTGGTTCAACTTTGTATGTTCAACTTCTTCTTTTTCATTTCATCTTTGATCGTCTCTTTTAATCTTACTATTTGATTGATGAAATATGTTGAGAAGGATGTTAGATCATATGCTAGGGTTTTATGATTGATTATTTGTTGAGTTTTAGCATTGTGATTCACATTTGAACTTAGTTTGCCAAACTTGATTTTCCTTGAAATTGATTCTAGAAATGCTATATGTGATGTGCCTCATGACATGTTCTAGGTTTAATTTCATGTTCTAAGAACAAGGTTTATAGCATGATATATTGAATATTCTTGACTTGTTCTTATTGATTTTGCATGTATTGATTTCTAGGTATTTTTTGTGATTGTGTGTTGAAAGCATATCCTAGTATATCTCTAAGCATGTTCATAGAGTTTGATTAATCATCATACTTTATTTGTTGTGATTTGCATCATTTGCATCACTTAGATCATTGCCTTGCATAAGGTTGAAATCTCTAGCAAAGTGAGTGAAGCTTTGTGGATAGAGCAAAGAAGTCTTGATTAGAGTCGGGAGGACTCGGATAGTCAAGCAAGGAGACTTGTCTAGGGTCGGGAGGATCCGGATAGACAAGCAAGAAATCTTCCTAGAGACGTGAGTGTTAGGATTATGCTCAATAGCAAGAGTGTAATATTGTAATTAACAATCTTTTTCATATTAATAAAGTGTTTTCTAGTTTAACAAATCTTATAGCATTTATAGTTTAATATTATAATTGTCAAAGTAAATAATCATAAGGTCTAAAGACAATGAGAAAAGAAGAATTGTTCATACATCTGGATATGTATGAGGTAGACACAATTCTTTAGTTAGTCTTGAATAATGTTCACAACTTAAGTTAAAGGTTGGGCACCTTTATCTTGTTAAAATTGTAAAATTCTTTTGCTAGCATTTGAGTGGGATCAAATGAGATATGATGAGTCTAAAATCATCAGAGTGTCTTCGAGTAAAAGAATCTAGTGCACTGGGTGCATTGAACAGGATCACAATGAAAAGCTTTATCTAGAACCGTCAATAGATAATAGTCTTTTCATTATCAGGACAATCAGAGAGTCTATCTTAATCCTGAGACAAATGATGGACTTATGGTTGCAAGTGATATCATTTGAGTTATCAATGAGTACGATTATATAGTATAATCTATCCTCGATAGTTTGGTGATATTCATTTGTTAATCGATAGAGGACTTCATTTATAGATATGGACATCGTGGCTCCATTTATTAAATGAGAGTATAATATCATCATATGGATGTTTTGAGGTAATTGGATATTAAATCTCAACGTTGAGTTTTCGATAGTGACTATTAAAAACATGGCTTCTGGACAAGTCAAAATATCCAAGTTCAAAACATGGTCATATGAGTAAATATGGTAACTTGGAGAGTTATAGGCGGTCTATGAACTCTTGGCGTTTACTGATATTAATCACAAGGATATACTATCTCCAACATGATTGTCTAGGGTATGAATGAGGAACATCTTCTTATTCTATCTTTATTTAAGAGTTCAATTTTAGCTCTTTAGTGGAATGAGTTAAAATTAATGGATCGGACCTAAGTGAATCATTTGTTGATTGTGATTAGGTTATGTCTATTGAAGCTTAAATTTAGATAGCCCGCAAAGATCCCCAATCCATACGGACTTGCATGGATCACTTGATATATTCTACCGGACCAATTTATGGGTCCATCTAGAATTGCATTTAATATATTAAGAATATAATTTGCACTTTATTTGTTTAATGGGCTGATCAATTATATTAATATATTAATGAAAAGCATGTGGGCTTGTTTCTTTTAGTAAGAATGGGTCTGGTTCACACGTGGGCTTTTTATTTAAAGTCCAATGGATTAAATAAAATAAGGAAATAATATTTGTCCCATATATTTAATGTGGGGCGGCAAGGCTATGTAATTAGTCAAAAATATTATTTTATTTTATTGTTTAATTAAATGAGAATTAATTATTTAATTAAGAAACAAAATCTTTTTTCTCATCAGGAAATATATTTCCTAGAGTTATACTAAAGGTAAAAGACTTATTTGGTAAGAAAATAAATAATAAGTTTTATTTATTTAATCAAATAGGAAAGTCTTTTATTAAGTCAATAAAAAGAATAAAAACACTTATGAGTTGTATTAGGGTTAGGAGTCTAAAGTTGATGTGAATTAGGGTAAAACACAAATCCTTTTTTGTAGAGGATTTTCGGCCAACCCTAATAGCATTGCAAGGTGATTTCGGCAACCCTAATTAAATGAGAAGTAAAATTCGGCCACCCTATATAAGAAACAATATAGGGTTCGGCCACTCTAAGTTTTTTACTGAATCAATTTCTTCTTCTTCTCATACTCATAGAAAAGTGTTTGATTATTCTGCCAAGACAAAAAAGAGAGAAGAGATTATTCTTTTGATAGTACACTAATTGCTTGTTCATCAATAAGCTTGTGTGTACAACATCGAATTAAGTTCATGCGAGTTTCGATCATTAGATTGAGAACTCAAAAGTGATCGGAATAATCTTTGTAGTCTTTTGGTTGTTTTGTGACTAACAAAAAGAAAAAGAAAGTTTGTTTATCCATTCTCAAGTACGCAATTCAAAGAAAAGGGAGACCACGCTCCTAGGCGATTCACGTTCGTGCTAGGATTGAAGATCTTGCGGATTACCATCGACGTAAGTCAATTAGATCACGCAACAAAAGGTATTCTACTTTTTGTTACTTTATATGTATGTTTAATTAATTTAAAGGGTTAAGGTTCATCAAAGGAAAAATTTTAAAACATACTAAATCTTTTTTTAGTCTCGCTTCCGCTGCGTGTACTACGATTTTTCCCTACAGTGAGCATCTTGGATAGGAAGTTGCTTTCTAGAGGTGTAGGACACATCTCGGATAGGAAGTAGGCTTTGTGGTTCACTAGCCCGAGGGTAGACTAGGAGGTGATAGCTTGATCGGATATCATGTGTTGATAGCTTAATTGTGTAAGTCCTTTTTATATAGTGGATTGCTTTGCCGGTGGTTGTGGTATCAACACATGGATGTTTCCTCTTTGAGGTTTTACCACGTAAAATTACTTGTGTCTATTTTCGCTTTACTTTTCATTGTCTTCCATATCATGTATTGATTGTATCTCTTGTATATTGATTTTCACATGTATTGAATCATACTATACCATTGATTAAATCATATCAAGTGTACATTTAATTCTTGTAATCCGCATATTTTGAATTTGGAAGTTTTTGGGCCTATACCTATTCACCCCCCCCCCCCCCCCCCCCCCCCCTCTCCCCGTCTAGGTATGTATTACACTATATTGCTTAAGGGAATTTCAGGGTGCGAGCAATTTGGTCGATGAATGGACTGTCTGATTCATCATCTGAAGAAATATTATAGCCATATCTTCGAGCCATTGCTGAGACCTTCCTTGATAGTTCTTATAAGGTGACGCTCAGTTGGCCAGTCAGTTCTCCCTCCAGGTCAAGCCGACTCTTAATTGTCATCCTTCTGTAGTCTTCTTTGTCATCTACGCTCCCACCGATCCTCTAGTCATCCATGCTTTCGGATCTTCTTTGTCGGGCCCTTTTTGACCGCAATCTCCTTCTCGGCTAAGGACTGTTATCTTCAGATGAGATAGAACGGTGTCTCCGCCGGCTTCTTTGGTGTGTGTAGTTGGGGGCTGTCCCATGAGTTCATCCACGGTCTCGCCTCTCCAAAGGTTCCTCATTCAGTATGCCTTTTCCTTTCTTCTGTTTTCTTCCTTCGACTGTCTCAGGATGGTCCTGGGGCGTCTCTTCTATGGACGGTTTCGTTTGGGCATCAGGGGTTGTAATATGGATTTGACTGCAATCTTCCTGGTGGATGATTTCCAGGCGTGCTTGTTGTCAATTCGTAGGGAGAAGAAACCCCCAGACCTATAGGAAGTGAGAGTCCTATCTTGCTAGTCTCGCTTACCAAATTCATTAGTGCGGTTTGGAAGTGTTGTAAAGTCCCTGGATAGACTATCCTGGTTTCTAGCGTTGCTGCGGTCTGTTCTCCTGTCACCAACGTTCCATCCCTTGCCGCCACGGCTGCTTCAAGGACCTAATCACCGCTGGAGTTTCCGTCTTTATCGCTATCGTTGCTCATGTTCTGTGTCTGTTCGTGAGGGTTCCGCAAAGTTTCTATTCTAACCCCCTTCTTCTAGCGCCAATTGTTGACGGTAAATTCTGGATTGCTAAGATTCAACAATTATATCAAATTAAATAAGAAATAAGAAAACAACCAATGAACGCAAGAGACAGGTTTTACGTGGAAAACCCTTGAATGGGAAAAAACCACGGCGTCCCAGAGGGCAGAAAAATAATACTATGATTTAGTATAACGTTACACACTCAGATCTCTCACACAATTGCTCTTTTCTCTCTTGCTAATTTTCGAACCCCTTTTCTGTAGAACAGGGGGTCCTATTTATATCATGCTAGCTAGGGCTTCTCTTAGCCTATGCCGTGTTGATGAAGGAGTCTTCTCTTTGATTTATGTTAGGAATCTGGTGTTGTAAACGGATTAGAATTTGTTTTCCCTTTGGACCTATCTAGGTCGAGTTTGGTTTATTCTTTTCTTAAGGTGTAATATCTCTTTAGGACTTGTCTCTGGATGAATCCTTGTCATAGGAGGTATACTGGGGCAAGGTCACTGTTCCCATATTTTGATCGAGTAGGCTTAAGCTGAGTAAGTTCATGCGGCGAAAACCCTCATTCCTGGAGATTGATTTCTCTTTAGCGAATATATTTCTGACTTTGGCGAGTACATCTTTCACTTCAGCGAGTATATCTTTGATTTTCACTAATCCGAGCGACGTGTCTTGCTAGTATGTTGATTGGTCCACGTTTTCTTTGTTTACTTGGTCAAAAGGTGACGTGGCTATATCCTACTTTCTTTTCATCATCTATGTTGCTAACGTGTCTTCCAGCCGATTATTTATGGCAGTGCACGCGTCAGCATGATGTCACGATGACGTCATCTCTTCTTCAACCTTTAACTGACCCGACCCGCATGCAGATCGACCCGTCTTTGACTCGATGCAGACCCGACTTTAACCCGACCATTTTTCGAGCGATTCCGGCCACGGTTAGCTTCCGCTCCACCACCATTTGAACCAGAATTCTCTTCCGGTCACCATGCAACCCTTTTTAACGTCAAAATCTCATGTTTCCACCTTGCCACCTTGCCACCTTTCCTCCATTGAAGACCAAGCTTCAAGCTTCAAGCTTCATCTGCGAGCTCCATCGAGCAGAACCAACCTCGCAGATCTCCTCTAGAGCTCACTATGACTTTAGACTACGAGTTCAACCTCGCAAATTTCGGTTCCAGTCGATAGATTTTCCTATTTTTAGCAAGGGCAATTTCATCATTTCATGCCCATCTTCAATGCCTAATTTCCTACACTATATATATTCCACTTTGTTGTCTTGGATATTTACCTAGATATTAGTTTTTAGATCCAAAAATAGTTTTCAAAGTTTTTAGATTAAATCTCCCTCACATCCAACACAAATCCTCACTTTCCACCATTTTCACCACACAACACCATAGTTACGTGTTGATCTTGAGCTTTGGAAAGCAAGGAGAAGTTGAGCTTGAGCTATCATGAAGACTTCACCAAGAAACATGGGTTGTCTCTTTTATCTCTCCTGTTTCCTTTAGTTTGATTTTATATCTGTAATTAAACTTGTTGTTGGGAATTTTGGTGTGATTATCTATATATATAATTAGTTGATGTATTAGTTTAGTTGAGCCCTCGTTTACATGCTTTGTAGTTAGTTGATTTTAATTGTGTTGATTTAGTTATAAGTTAGTTGTTTACTTGTTGTAGTTTAGTTTTAATCTTTGCATGAATTAGTTGATAACCTTAGTTGTTGCCTTCTAGTGATAATTGTAGTTAATTGGATTTTAGTTGATTTAGTTGTAATGGCTTTAGTTTAGTTTTATTTGCTTTGCTCTTGATTTAGTTTAATTGAACTTTCAAATACTTGATTGCCTTAGCTTAGTTTAACTGCGATTTCAAAGCTTTCCGTCTCACAACCGTGATTTTACTTTTCATGCATGTAATTAGTGTAAATATATTGTATATATTATCTAAGACCTAGAACCGACTTAAGGTACCATACCTCCTCGTGGAAACGATTCCCTTACTTGTGTCCACTATACTCGACAACGACTCGTACACTTGCGAAGGGTGATTTTTACACTCGCACACTTCATTTATATATATTCATTTCGTAGTACCGTCCAGAGCATTTCAATATGCCGGGGACAGAGTCCATAAAAAGCGTGTCAAGTTCCATCTCTCTTCTGTTAAGAGAATTATTCGATATATGAATGGGACATCCAACTATGGGATTTGGTACTCTTTTGACACTAATGCTAGTTCAGTTGGCTTTAGTGATACAGATTGGGCAGGGAATTGTGATGATAGGAAAATCACATCGGGCGGTTGCTTCTTCCTTGGGAACAACTTAGTCTCTTGGTTTTGCAAGAAGCAAAATTTAATTTCCTTGTCCACGGCCGAAGCCGAGTACATAGCTGCAGGGAGTGGATGCACACAACTCCTTTGGATGAAGCAAATGCTAGTTGACTATGGATTCAGTCAAGGTACTCTTGATCGCGCTACAAATGTTCACATTTAGCGCCCCCTTACTTAGTTTTTGTAATCATTTTCCGTGCAATTTTAGAGGTTTAATATTGTAAATATGTGTTTTTAGGTAAGTATGGCGTTTCGAAGGCATTCGGGTCCGAAATGAGGAAAAGAAGGCAAAAAAAAGGGCAGAGAAACAGAGCATGCCCTGTTCCCGCAGGTTCAGACATCAAAGCCCCGCGGGAAAGGTCCAACGGAAGGAATTAGAAGGAAAGAAAACAGAGACCCGCGGGTTCATCTCCCTTGCCCCACGGGAAAGTGCCAGCTGAAGGAAGCCGCGGGATATGTCAAGACCGCATCCGGCAACTTCAAGACTTCTATTCCGCGGGCATAAAGCCGCCAACCAAAACTACGGGAGTACATCAGCGGTTTCAGACCAGTCCTCTGGAGAGACTATTCCCACGGACGGAATCCACAAGAAAAGAGGAAGAAAGCCACGGGTTCAGTCCACTAGAAAGAAGCCGCGGAACATACCCGCGGGAGACTCTCACGAGCTGCAAGTGGATGGAATCCAGCTATTTCATACTCACTTTCCATCCCTTTTACATTTTTAGCCTTGGTTATGGACAAAAGGACCCTTGCTTGTCTTTGAAAGGCCTTCCTTTTATTGTAATTATCCATCCAATTTTACTTCTCTAAGTAGAACAAAAAGTAGTAGGAAAAGAACAACAACATAGAATAGATATTATTATTAGATATTTTTCTCTTAGAAAATCCAAGTTAGTTGTTCTTGGCAATTCTCTAGGCAACCAAACACTATTTTTGGTACCTTAATATAGATTACTTCAAGTTATTATAGAAGAAGTTGTTGCTTTGATTGCAAAAGGGAATCATTTCCATTTCACAAGAGTTATCATATGGTGATGTTTTCTTCAATTGTATTTCTTAGTAGCTTTGATTCTATGTGTAGCTAAATCCTTCTTGTTAGGGGATTAGATGTAATTATTGTAATTAACCTTGCTTTATAATCAATCATATTAACTTCACCTTCTCAAGTGATGTATGTGCTCTTTAATTCAATTATGAAATGGTGGTTGCAACTACCAATCTATCATTTGATGCACAAATAACTTGATGAGCTTATATGCAATTTGTTAGGATTATGCTCAATAGCAAGAGTGTAATATTGTAATTAACAATCTTTTTCATATTAATAAAGTGATTTCTGGTTTAACAAATCTTATAGCATTTATAGTTTAATATTACAATTGTCAAAGTAAATAATCATAAGGTCTAAAGACTATGAGAAAAGAAGAATTGTTCATACATCTGGAAATGTATGTGGTAGATACAATTCTTTAGTTAGTCTTGAATATTGTTCACAACTTAAGTTAAAGGTTGGGCACCTTTATCTTGTTAAAGTTGTAGAATTCTTTTGCTAGCATTTGAGTGGGATCAAATGAGATATGATGAGTCTAAAATCATTGGAGTGTCTTCGAGCAAAAGAATCTAGTGCACTGGGTGCATTGAACTAGATCACAATGAAAAGCTTTATCTAGAACCGTCAACAGATAATAGTCTTTTCATTATCAGGACAATTGGAGAGTCTATCTTAATCCTGAGATAAATGATGGACTTATGGTTGCAAGTGATATCATTTGAGTTATCAATGAGTACGATTATATAGCATAGTCTATCCTCGATAGTTTGGTGATATTCATTTGTTAATCGATAGAGGACTTCATTTATAGATATGGACATCGTGGCTCCATTTATTAAATGAGAGTATAATATCATCATATGGATGTTTTGAGGTAATTTGATATTAAATCTCAACGTTGAGTTTTCGATAATGACTATTGAAAACATGGCTTCTGAACAAGTCAAAATATCCAAGTTCAAAACGTGGTCATATGAGTAAATATGGTAACTTGGAGAGTTATAGGCGGTCTATGAACTCTTGGTGATTACTGATATTAATCACGAGGATACACTATCTCCAACATGATTGTCTAGGGTATGAATGAGGAACATCTTCTTATTCTATCTTTATTTAAGAGTTCAATTTTAGCTCTTTAGTGGAATGAGTTAAAATTAATGGATCGGACCTAAGTGAATAATTTGTTGATTGTGATTAGGTTATGTCTATTGAAGCTTAAATTTAGATAGCCCGCCAAGATCCCCAATCCACACGGACTTGCATGGATCACTTGATATATTCTACCGGACTAATTTATGGGTCCATCTAGAATTGCATTTAATATATTAAGAATATAATTTTCACATTATTTGTTTAATGGGCTGATTAATTATATTAATATACCACAATTGAAACAAATTATAGCACGGTGTGTATAAATCTATCTAGAGGGGGGGGGGGGTGAATAGATATTAAGCTTTTTACCCAATTTTTCGTGTTAGTCAAAATTACGAAATTACCCCTAAATAGATAAAGCAATAAATCAAGTATAAAATGCGGAAATTAAATAACACTTGATTTTTACGTGGAAACCCTCACGGGAAAAACCACGGGCTAGTAAGTAAGCCACACTCGAACCTCGAATCCACTAAATGTGTAAAACGATTACAACCTAATCCTGGAAGTAATATCACACTTACCTAATCCCGGTATGAGTGAACCTAGTCCAATTTGCTTGCGATCTAAGCAACCTAATCCCGGATGCTACACACAAGACTTACTTTCTCTATGAAGAGAATAACAACCCTAAGTGAATATATGAATATCCAAAATGCAACATAGAGCAAGGGAAACCCTATATGCTTATCTAAGATGATTAATATGCAATTAGAGCAATCCTAGATATCAAAACTAAATGACATGTCAAATCAAATAGTTTAGCTAATCAAGATTAAGCACAAAACCTAATTAGCTATCACAATACAACTTCTCAAACATACATCATACTAATCTCAAACTTGTATTCAAAGTATATAAAATAACATACAAGTAATTAAATGAGATTGCTTGTTAAGAGAAACACAAAATATGTAAGATATTAGTGAAAAGCTTACCAAGCAAAGTATGATGAAGAATCCATGCAAGATGTCATCTAGATGATCAAGGATAATGCTAGATGATGATTGATGATCATGAAAAAGTGTTTGAGTAAACTAAAAATGAGTTCTTTGGAATTTTTCTTCTCTTTGGAATTTTTCTTCTCTTTGAAAAATATCCTAAGTATGGAATCTGAATATGAATTCTTGTCATTGACCTAAAGTCAAAGTGGCATATATATAGGAGGCCAAAACAAAGTGTGGTCGTTTTGATAAGTTTGCCTCAATATTGCCTTGGGCGCTGTACGTAGAGCGCCTCTTGTACAGCGCTTGTACAACGCCCCTACTCTGTTCTCACGGGAAAACAAAGTGGCGTTGTACGTAGAGCGCTTTGTACAGCGCCTGTACAGCGACCCAACAGCGACCGAATTAAATCGATCAGGTTTGAACAGCGCTCAATGGGCGCTGTTCGTACAGCGCTGCTGTAGAGCGCTTTAGGGAGCGCCCAATGCAAAAATGCAATCCTTAGTCTAATCATGACAATGCAATTGGATATGCAAGATGCAATCAAACTAACATGCAAGAAGAGATGTTAATGAACATTAATGCACAAAAATAAGACACACAACATACAAGTATTAAACATATGCATGAGTTGTGAGTGTGTGCAACTATCTCTTCAAGACAAGTAAGTACAAAGAAATATACCTTCGGTGCTTATCAATACGAGGTCTTCAAAGGGCTTCGAACAATAAACTCGATACCTAGGCTACCCTTACAAAGAACCCCAACATGTGGTTTGTCCAAGAAATGAGCCAATCAACAAATGGGAACCTTACAATCTCCCTCTTTGGCTATTTCGTGACAAAACCACCACTCACATTGATTCATCGCATTAAAATATAAACAACGGGATAACTATGATATTCTATAGTACAAAGAGATAAGAAAATAAAACATCAAGTCTTCAATCTCTTGTAGAATAATCAAGCCCTGAAAAGAAAGTTTCTAACATTTCCAATACAAGTAAAAAGTGAGATGAATCAAGTGAGAACAAAAACAAGCATTTGCATTTAAAAAAAAATTAAGCACAACATGATAAAATGTAGTGTATGCAATGCTCCCCCTCAACGGGTTACTCCCCCTCAATGAATGTTCTCCCCAATATGCATAATTGCTTCTATATTTGCAACTCCCCTTACCATATACTACTCCCCCTTTTTGTCATGATATAGGCAAAGGAGTAGTCCCCAACCGGGTCACTCATAGCAACGAGAGATAGTAGCATGCAAGATTTGCATAATTAATATAAGTCACTTTATGCATCTCAATTAATTGGAGAGAAACAAGGAGATTTATTTGTGAGAAAATGTGTGAATCAAACATGCTTTGCATACAAGACATGTAGCATTCAAGTCCAAAATACAATGGTATTTGGCAAAGCAAATGACAAAGGTTTCTAATAGGAATTCAAACCAATTTCACCAAAGTCATGAGTAAAGCAAGGATATAGAATATATTGATTTCAATTTAAGAGAAACTATATCCAACTTTATAAGCGAAACATGGCATGAGCGACTTTGCACCCTTTTTGATTTTTCCGGATAAGATATCCCTATGATAGTAGCCATGTTTAACCAATAAAGAAGGAGAGACATTTGGAATGTAAATTCCTTTGAACGGATACAAGATCCTTTATTCATTTTGAGTCTCATAAGCTTTCACACAAGGTTTTGCATTTGAAGAATATGCAATCATCAATTCATGCTTTTCATGTGAGCATGTTATATGAATTTTATGCTTTTTCATTTGACATTAGCATGTTATTTTAAAGAATCATCATGTCATGGAGATAATCATATTCAAATCATACTTCCTACATACATCTCCTAGTCCAAAAATGCATGTTTGAACATAAATATGACATGGATTGTAAACAAGCAAGGTTCACACTTATTGAATGAAAACATATATACATATGTGCAACCAAGCTTACTCAAACAATTAAAAGAAGAGGCACAAGTTATTTAGAATTTTTTGCAAGACACAAGAATGCAAAATATCTCTCTTTGCTTGAGTTCCCCATATGGGGTCAAGTACCATACTCATCACTCCACCAAACAAATTCCAATAGATCTACTAAGAGTTTTAAATCGAGTATAATCTAAAGGTTTAGTGAATAGGTCCGCAAGTTGATCGTTTGTACCTACATGCTCAAGTACAATAACTTTGTTCTCAACTAGCTCTTTAATGAAGTGATGACGGATGTCAATATGCTTAGTTCTAGAATGTTGGACCGGATTCTTGGAAATATTAATAGCACTCATGTTATCACAAAAGAGAGTGAGAGTACCTTAGTTGAATCCGTAGTCTACTAGCATTTGCTTCATCCATATAAGTTGAGTGCATCCACTCCCCGCGGCTATATACTCGGCTTCCGCCGTGGACAAGGAAATCGAGTTTTGCTTCTTGCAAAACCAAGACACCAAGTTGTTGCCTAGAAAGAAGTAACCGCCCGATGTGCTCTTCCTATCATCACAATTTCCTGCCCAATCTGCATCACTATATCCTACAAGACTAGGATTAGTGTCAAATGAGTACCAAATTCCATAATTAGAAGTCCCATTCACAAAGCGAATGACTCTCTTAACCGAAGAGAGATGGGACTCCTTGGGATCGGATTAGTACCTAGCATAAACTCCTACACTAAATGATATATCGGGCCTACTTGCGGTCAAATAGAGCAAGCTCCCTATCATGCCACGATATAAGGTTTGGTCCACACTTTTACCGCTAGCATCCTTGCTTAGCTTCAAAATGGTGCTCATAGGAGTGTCACAATGTTTGGCTTTTTCAAGACAAAACTTCTTCACTAGGTTTTTGGCATATTTGGCTTGGGTTATGAAAATCCCATCATCTAGTTGCCTAATTTGCAAACCTAGGAAGTAACTAAGCTCACTAACAAGACTCATCTCAAATTCATGAGACATAACATCAACAAATTGTTGAACCTTGGTGTTGTTGGTGGAGCCAAACACTATATCATCAACATATATTTGAGCTATGAAAAGCTCATCATTGTTTCTTTTGATGAATAGTGTCTTGTCAACACTACCGCGTGTGTAGTCATTGTCAACAAGAAATTGAGTAAGGCGCTCATACCAAGCCCTCGGTGCTTGTTTCAACCCATATAGAGCCTTCTTGAGGCGATAGACATGGTTGGGGTGGTGAGCATCCACAAACCCCTTGGGTTGTTCAACAAACACTTCCTCTTGCAAGAAGCCATTGAGGAAGGCACTCTTGACATCCATTTGGTGTAATTTGAACTTGTGCACACAAGAAATGGACAAGAGAAGCCTTATAGACTCTAAACGGGCAACGGGAACAAATGTCTCCTCAAAGTCGATACCCTCAATTTGAGAGTACCCTTGTGCTACAAGTCTAGCCTTATTCCGCACTATGTTGCCATCCTCATCGGATTTGTTCCTAAATATCCATTTAGTGCCTATGACATTAGTGGTCTTAGGCCTAGGAACTAGAGTCCAAACCTCATTCCTTTCGAATTGGTTTAGCTCTTCTTGCATGGCAAGAACCCAAAATTCATCATTTAAGGCTTCTTCAACCTTTTTGGGTTCAATTTGAGAGGTGTAGCATGTGTAGCTAATAAGATTAGCAAGTTGACGTCTAGTCCTAACACCCTCATTAACCTCTCCAATGATATGTTCTTTATCATGGAGTTTCCTAACCCATGGAGCGGGTTATTTAGAGTCCAAGAGAGGAACTCTATCAATAGGTTGTGTGTCATCATCGTTGACATTAGATGTCCCAACATTAGGAGACACCACAACATTCTCCAAAGGAGAAACATCACTAAAAATAACCTCCTCCTCATGATCATTTGACTTGAGCCTAGTATCATCAAATACGACATTGGATGATTCCATAACACTTAGAGTCTTTAAATTGAAAACTCTATAGGCTCTACTATTCAAGGCATAGCCAATAAAAATACCCTCATCACTCTTAGCATCGAATTTGCCAAGTTGATCACGGTCATTCAAAATGTAGCATTTGCTTCCAAAAGTGTGGAAGTAGCTAACATTTGGCCTCTTGCCTTTCCATAACTCATAGGAGGTGTTTCTAGTACCGGGCCTTAGGAAAACTCTATTTCCTATATAGCAAGCCGTATTGATGGCTTCGGCCCATAGGTTCCTAGGGACATTGTTGCTAAGCAACATCACACGGGCCATCTCTTGAAGGACCCTATTTTTCCTCTCAACAACTCCATTTTGTTGAGGTGTCCTAGGAGCCGAGAACTCACGGGAGATGCCTAAGCTATTGCAATAGCTTTCAAATGAGGCATTCTCAAATTCCCTCCCATGGTCACTTCTAATCCGTTTAATGCTTTTAATGTTAGAATTTATTTCATTTTGTATTTTAGTACAAAGCATTTTAAACTTATCAAAAGTTTCGGATTTTTCTCTAAGAAAATATGTCCATGTAAATCTAGAGAAATCATCAACACAAACAAAAATGTATCTCTTTCCACCTAAACTCTCGGTTTGCATAGGACCCATGAGATCCATATGGAGAAGCTCTAGGGGCTCCTTGGTGGAGAGATACTTGCCCTTTTTGTGCATGCTTTTAGTTTGTTTTCCTTGTTGGCAAGGTCCACAAATACCATTGGCTTTCTTCCCAAGTTTAGGGAGGCCACGCACACACTCGAACTTTCCAAGGGTACTTAAATCCCTAAAGTTCATGTGGCCAAGTCTTTCATGCCACAACTTTATTTGCTCATCCATGGACACATTGTTTGAGACTATTCTAGCTTCAAGACAATAGCAATTGTCGCTAGATCTCATACCTTTCAATAAGGTTTGTCCATCGGGCTTTAGGATCGAGCAATCATCTTTACAAAACAAGACGGAATATCCTTCATCACTTAGATTTGAAATGCTTATTAAATTGGCTTTCAAGCCATCAACAAATAAAGCATCGGATAAGGAGGGTAATCCGAGAACGGAAATGGTTCCTTTCCCTACAACCTTCTTTTTGGATCCATCACCAAAAGTGACATATCCTCCTTCCTCCATAACAAAAGTCTCGAAGAAACTCTTGTTTCCCGTCATGTGCCTAGAGCACCCACTATCTAAATACCAAAAATTAGAAGAATTTGCCTTCAAGGCTATTTGAGCAACATGGCAAACATTTTCATTCTTTCTAATCCACCTAGAAACAATCTTAGCTTTCTTAGTGGTCTTTGGTACATGGGCTCTAGATGTCCTAGGATCATGCATAATAATATTATCATTCCTAGGAACATGCATCATGGCTCTTTTCTTTTTCTTCTCTATCATGCTTCTAGTTTTGTACATTTTTATATATCGAAAGCAATGTGGTCTAATATGACCATCAAATCAACAAAAGTGACATATAGGAATAAAATAAGGAATCATACCTTGTCCTTGTCTTTGTGGATGAAAGGGTTCAATCCTTCTTCGTTGTTGAACCGGTCTAGCTTGCTTCCTAGCTTGAGGTTGCATGATAGGTCTCTTTCCTTTGTGAGCCATTTGAGGAGGAATGTTGGCTTGAGGGACCCTAGGAGGTTGAGCTTGAGTTTGCCTTCTTGGCCCCATATTCACTTGTGCATTTGAACATTGTCCTACTTCTAACTTCTTCCTAGGAATTTGCACATATGAAGTTTCTTCGTTCTTCAAACCCTTGACAAACACGGTCTTGTTAGAGGTTGAGATCTTCTTGTCATCTTCATACCCAAGACCCCTCTTGTCACATGGACTCTTTCCAACACCAAGCATATGGTCAAGCTTCTTAGTGCTAGAATCCATCCTAGTCATAGAATTTCTAACTTCTTCAAGCTCACTCTTTAGACTTTCTTCATTCCTCCTAGATAAGACTAACTCCTCTCTTAGCTTATCTTCCATCTTCTTGAATTTTTCCACTTATTCACCTAAATGGTCATTATGAGATGCAAGCTCAAGATTTTCTTCTCTCAACATCTTGATCTTTCTTGTGCTCTTGATTGCTAAATCATTAAACTCGGCATGGCATTTAGCAAGCACCTTTTTCTCCACAAAACTACTTATGGAGTTAGACGAGGAATCACTTTCTTCTTCACTTGAGTCATTTTCCTCTTGACTCATTTCCTCTCTCTCACTAGCACTTTTGCTTTTATGGGAGGAGGCAAAAGCTAGGAGATTAGCCATGAGCTCTTCATCACTTGAAGACTCATCTCCCTCAATGGAGTCATCACTACTCCACTCCAAATGGCGGCCATCACTTTTCCCTTTTTCCTTTCATTATGATTTGCACATTCGGGGGCAAAGTGACCTATGCCACCACACTCGAAACATCGGACCCCTTTCCTTTCGGTCCTTTCTTGCCTAGGTTCAAACTTCTTGAAAGTGCCTTTTTTCTTCAAATCTTGACCTTTTGATCCAAGGCCCTTTCTTCTAAACTTCATAACCTTGTTGAACCTTTTTACAAACAAGGCAAGGTCTTCATCCGAGTCAACCTTCTTTGCCTCCTTTTCATCCTTGGAGGTTTTTAAAGCAATTCCTTTTTGCTTTTTAGTGGGTGTGGAGATAGGCCCTTTCCTAGACTCATAAGCTAGAAGTCTCCCAATCACCTCACTCGGCTTCATATCCTTATATCCACTATTTTCTTCTAAAGCCGTCACCTTCGATTCAAACCTATCGGGTAGAGATCTCATAATCTTTTGCTTGATTCTCCTATCCGAATATGGATCACCAAGTTGATGGCTTTGGTTGACTATATCCATCAACTTGATCTCAAAGTCGTTGAAGCACTCATTCTCCTCCATCTTAAGCATCTCGAATTGAGTTTGGAGGACTTGAAGCTTAGAGTCCTTCACCACTTTGGTTCCCTCATGTGCAATCTCTAGGATGTCCCAAGCCTCCTTAGCTATCCTAGTATTTTGAATCAATTTATATTGATTTTCATCCATAGCACACAAGATGGCATGCATCGCCTTCCTATTCCACTTTGAAGCCTCAAACTCTTGCGCCTTAGGCTTCAATACTTCTTCTCCTCCACCAACGGGAGTCATTTTGGGTAGATCATATCCGTCTTCCACCGCCATCCATGCACGGTCATGAATTTGGCATATGTAGGATTCCATCTTCCCTTTACATTGGGAATAGTTCAATCCGGTAAGAAGTGGAGGCCTTGTGCTTGAAGCACCTTCATTGCCACCACCATTTCCACCGTTTCCACTCATAGTGTTTATGAATGAATGAAATGAATGCAAATGTATGAATGATCAAAAATCACACAAAATGCAAAACACACCAAAATAAGCAAGGATCACCTATGTATGTCTAGGAACCCGCTCTGATACCAATTGAAACAAATTATAGCACGGTGTGTATAAATCTATCTAGAGGGGGGTGAATAGATATTAAGCTTTTTACCCAATTTTTCATGTTAGTCAAAATTACGAAATTACCCCTAAATAGATAAAGCAATAAATCAAGTATAAAATACAGAAATTAAATAACACTTGATTTTTACGTGGAAACCCTCACGGGAAAAACCACGGGCTAGTAAGTAAGCCACACTCGAACCTCGAATCCACTAAATGTGTAAAACGATTACAACCTAATCCCGGAAGTAATCACCCACCTACCTAATCCCGGTATGAGTGAACCTAGTCCAATTTGCTTGCAATCTAAGCAACCTAATCCCGGATGCTACACACAAGACTTGCTTTCTCTATGAAGAGAATAACAACCCTAAGTGAATATATAAATATCCAAAATGCAACATAGAGCAAGGGAAACCCTATATGCTTATCTAAGATGATTAATATGCAATTAGAGCAAATCCTAGATATCAAAACTAAATGACATGTCAAATCAAATAGTTTAGCTAATCAAGATTAAGCACAAAACCTAATTAGCTATCACAATACAACTTCTCAAACATACATCATACTAATCTCAAACTTGTATTCAAAGTATATAAAATAACATACAAGTAATTAAATGAGATTGCTTGTTAAGAGAAACACAAAATATGTAAGATATTAGTGAAAAGCTTACCAAGCAAAGTATGATGAAGAATCCATGCAAGATGTCATCTAGATGATCAAGGATGATGCTAGATGATGATTGATGATCATGAAAAAGTGTTTGAGTAAACTAAAAATGAGTTCTTTGGAATTTTTCTTCTCTTTGAAAAATATCCTAAGTATGGAATCTGAATATGAACTCTTGTCATTGACCTAAAGTCAAAGTGGCATATATATAGGAGGCCAAAACAAAGTGTGGTCGTTTTGATAAGTTTGCCTCAATATTGCCTTGGGCGCTGTACGTAGAGCGCCTCTTGTACAGCGCCCCTACTCTGTTCTCACGGGAAAACAGAGTGGCGCTGTACGTAGAGCGCTTTGTACAGCGACCCAACAGCGACCGAATTAAATCGATCAGATCTGAACAGCGCTCAATGGGCGCTGTTCGTACAGCGCTGCTGTAGAGCGCTTTAGGGAGCGCCCAATGCAAAAATGCAATCCTTAGTCTAAGCATGACAATGCAATTGGATATGCAAGATGCAATCAAACTAGCATGCAAGAAGAGATGTTAATGAATATTAATGCATAAAAATAAGACACACAACATACAAGTATTAAACATATGCATGAGTTGTGAGTGTGTGCAACTATCTCTTCAAGACAAGTAAGCACAAAGAAATATACCTTCGGTGCTTATCAATACGAGGTCTTTAAAGGGCTTCGAACAATAAACCCGATACCTAGGCTACCCTTACAAAGAACCCCAACATGTGGTTTGTCCACGAAATGAACCCCAACATGGGAACCATACATTAATATATTAATGAAAGGCATGTGGGCTTGTTTCTTTTAGTAAGAATGGGTCTGGTTCACATGTGGGCTTTTTATTTAAAGTCCAATGGATTAAATAAAATAAGGAAATAATATTTGGCCCATTTATTACATGTGGGGCGGCAAGGCTATGTATATAGTCAAAAAAGAAGTGCTCCTTTTGTGGTGAAAAGGGACATTGGAAAAGAAATTGCCCAAAGTCCCAGAACAAGAAGGAACAAGGTAATATTAATTATATTGAAACATGCTTTCTGGCAGATTCTACAGATTCTTGGATCATAGACTCTGGAGCCACAAATCATGTTTGTTATTCCTTACAGGGGTTCCAAGAAAGGAGAAAGCTGAATAAGAATGAAATCAACTTGCGTTTGGGCAACAGATCGTTAGTGTTTGCAAGTGCAGTGGGAGATATTAGAGTTAATCTAGATTCTTTCAAGCATTTAGATTTGATAGACGTTTATTATGTACCTCAATTCAAGAGAAATTTAATTTCAGTTTCTTGTTTAAATAAATTTGGATATTCGGTTACTTTTAATAAAGATTTTATTTTTAGTAAGAATAACAAATTTATTTGCAAAGGTACATTGGAAAACGGCTTATTCTTTTTGCATAGAAATATCTCTCACTCATTAGACACAGAATTAACGGAACCTAATCATAAAAGAGTAAAATTATCAATAGATGAAACCTACCTATGGCATTTACGCCTAGGTCATATTAACCTTAATAGGATTAAAAGATTGGTATGTGACGGACCTTTAAGTGACTTGAAGGTTGATGATCTACCAACTTGTGAATCTTGTTTGGAAGGTAAAATGACCAAAAGGTCGTTCTCTGCCAAAGGTGCAAGAGCCACTGAATGTTTAGGATTGATACACACTGATGTATGTGGACCTTTGAGCATTCAAGCTAGAGGTGGATATGAGTACTTCATCACCTTCACAGATGATTACTCGAGATTTGGCTATGTGTATCTCATGCGACATAAGTCGGATGCTTTTGACATGTTCAAAGCATTCAAAGCTGAAGTAGAAAATCAGCTTGAGAAACACATAAAAATCTTGAGATCTGATCGTGGTGGAGAATATCTATCTGGTGAGTTTCAGCAATATCTTATTAATAATGGGATAGTTTCTCAGTTTTCTGCACCAGGTACACCTCAACAGAATGGGGTGGCAGAAAGGAGAAATAGAACTCTTTTGGATATGGTTAGGTCTATGTTGAGTTATTCAACACTTCCTATTTCTTTTTGGGGATATGCTTTACAAACTGCTATATACATTCTAAACGATGTACCGTCTAAGTCTGTTCCTAAAACACCGTATGAGTTGTGGACTGGGCGCAAGCCTAGTTTACAACACTTAAGGATATTTGGTTGTCCTGCGCATGTGTTAAAAGGAAAGACAGATAAGATGGAGTCCCGTTCAGAAACGTGTATATTTGTAGGGTATCCAAAAGAAACTAAAGGATATTATTTCTATAGTCCTTCAGATCTTAAAGTATTTGTTTCGACAAATGCTAAATTTCTGGAAAAGGACTATATGAATGATTTTGTACCTAGAAGTATAATTGTCCTGAATGAGATGTCAGGAGATACAATTCCACGAGAGGTTACACAACCTAACCCAATTGTAAGTTCCGATCCAACACAAGATCAACAACCTACCATTCCTCGTCGTAGTGGGAGGGTTAGAACACAACCCGAAAGATACATCGGTCTGGGAGAATCAGTGGAGAATCTCCCGGACGACGATGATCCCTACACATACAAGGAAGCTATGGAGGATGTTGATAGTCGCCATTGGCAAAAGGCAATGCAATCTGAGATTGAATCTATGTTTGATAACAAAGTCTGGTCCCTTGTAGACTTGCCTAAAGGGATAAAACCCATTGGGTGCAAGTGGGTATACAAGAGGAAAAGAGGTATGGATGGAAAGGTGGAAACGTTTAAAGCTAGATTGGTAGCTAAAGGGTATACACAGAAAGAAGGTATCGATTACGAGGAAACCTTCTCTCCTGTGGTCATGCTTAAATCCATTAGGATACTCTTATCCATTGCAGCATCTTTAGATCTAGAGATTTGGCAAATGGACGTCAAGACAGCTTTCCTTAATGGAAGTCTTGACGAAAGCATCTACATGATGCAACCAGAGGGATTCATTGAAAAGGGCCAAATGGAAAAGGTATGCAAGTTGCAGAAATCCATATATGGATTAAAGCAAGCATCCAGATCCTGGAACATAAGGTTCGATCAAGCTGTCAAAGGTTTTGGATTTATTCAGAATCCTGACGAACCTTGTGTATACAAAAGGATTAAAGGCGACAAGTTGGTTTTCCTGATTCTTTATGTTGATGATATACTACTCATTGGAAACGATGTAGGTGTATTGACATCAGTAAAAGAATGGTTAGCAAAACAATTTGATATGAAGGACTTAGGAGAAGCAAGTTTTATTCTAGGTATCCAAGTAATAAGGGATAGAAAGAATAAAACGATTGCATTATCCCAAGCTTCGTACATAGACAAGATCTTGTCTAGGTTTTCCATGCAGGATTCCAAGAAAGGTATGTTACCTTTCAGACATGGAATCAAGCTTTCTAAGGAACAAGTTCCTAAGAATGAGCATGAAGAGCAATTCATGAGTAGAGTTCCATATGCCTCGGCGGTTGGAAGTCTCATGTATGCAATGCTCTGTACTAGACCAGATATTTGTTTTGCTGTTGGCATAGTTAGTAGGTTTCAATCGAAACCTGGTCCTGATCATTGGACGGCAGTCAAGCATATTTTCAAGTATCTCAAGAGAACGAGAGATAATATGCTTGTATACTCTGGAGGGGATTTGATTCCTGTTGGGTATACAGATTCTGATTTCCAATCAGATTTTGACTCCAGAAAATCCACGTCGGGGGCCGTGTTTACTATTGGAGGAGGAGCAGTCATATGGAGGAGTATCAAGCAATCTTGTATTGCTGATTCCACCATGGAAGCTGAGTATGTTGCTGCATGCGAGGCTGCCAAAGAGGCTATTTGGCTCCGCCAATTCTTGATTGACTTGGAAGTGGTTCCTAGTGCGAATAAGCAGATCACTATCTACTGTGACAACAGTGGAGCAATGGCTAATTCGAAAGAACCAAGAAGTCACAAGAGAGGTAAACACATTGAAAGAAAGTATCATCTTTTAAGGGAGATTGTTCAAAGAGGTGACGTGACGATTACCAAAATTGCGTCAGCAGAAAATCTAGCGGATCCCTTCACAAAGGCTCTACCTCAGAAGAGTTTCGATGGGCATCTAGAGAATATGGGCTTAAGAGATATGACACATTTGCTATAGTGCAAGTGGGAGATTGTTAGGATTATGCTCAATAGCAAGAGTGTAATGTTGTAATTAACAATCTTTTTCATATTAATAAAGTGATTTCTGGTTTAACAAATCTTATAGCATTTATAGTTTAATATTATAATTGTCAAAGTAAATAATCATAAGGTCTAAAGACTATGAGAAAAGAAGAATTGTTCGTACATCTGGATATGTATATGGTAGACACAATTCTTTAGTTAGTCTTGAATATTGTTCACAACTTAAGTTAAAGGTTGGGCACCTTTATCTTGTTAAAGTTGTAGAATTCTTTTGCTAGCATTTGAGTGGGATCAAATGAGATATGATGAGTCTAAAATCATCGGAGTGTCTTCGAGCAAAAGAATCTAGTGCACTGGGTGCATTGAACTGGATCACAATGAAATACTTTATCTATAACCGTCAGTAGATAAAAGTCTTTTCATTATCAGGACAATCGGAGAGTCTTTCTAAATCCTGAGATAAATGATGGACTTATGGTTGCAAGTGATATCATTTGAGTTATCAATGAGTACGATTATATCGCATAGTCTATCATCGATAGTTTGGTGATATTCATTTGTTAATCGATAGAGGACTTCATTTATAGATATGGACATCGTGGCTCCATTTGTTAAATGAGAGTATAATATCATCATATGGATGTTTTGAGGTAATTGGATATTAAATCTCAACGTTGAGTTTTCGATAGTGTCTATTGAAAACATGGCTTCTGGACAAGTCAAAATATCCAAGTTCAAAACGTGGTCATATGAGTAAATATGGTAACTTGGAGAGTTATAGGCGGTCTATGAACTCTTGGCGATTACTGATATTAATCACGAGGATACACTATCTCCAACTTGATTGTCTAAGGTATGAATGAGGAACATCTTCCTTTTCTATCTTTATTTAAGAGTTCAATTTTAGCTCTTTAGTGGAATGAGTTAAAATTAATGGATCGGACCTAAGTGAATCATTTGTTGATTGTGATTAGGTTATGTCTATTGAAGCTTAAATTTAGATAGCCCGCCAAGATCCCCAATCCACACGGACTTGCATGGATCACTTGATATATTCTACCGGACCAATTTAAGGGTCCATCTAGAATTGCATTTAATATATTAAGAATATAATTTGCACATTATTTATGTAATTGGCTGCTCAATTATATTTATATATTAATGAATGGCATGTGGGCTTGTTTCTTTTAGTAAGAATGGGTATGGTTCACATGTGGGCTTTTTATTTAAAATCCAATGGATTAAATGAAATGAGAAAATAATATAAGGCCCTATTTTAGACAAGTGGGGCGGCAAGGGTTAATATATTAGCCTATATATTATTTTGTTTCATTGTTTAATTAAATAAGAATTAATTTATTTATTAATTAATTGTTTAATTAAGAAACAAATCTTTTCTGATTAGGAAATATGATTCCTAGAGTTATACTATTGGTAGTAGTATACTAAAATTAAAAGACTTGTTTGGTAAGAAAATAAATAATTAATTTTATTTATTTAATCAAATAAGAAGTCTTTTTATTTAGTCAAATAAAAGAATAAAAGATCTATGAGTTGGATTAGGGTTTGAAGTCTTAAACTAAATAGGAATTAGGGTGCAATACAAACTCTTTTTGGCTTGAGTATTGCGGCAACCCTAGTCCCTTTTAGTGTAGTATTTTCGGCAACCCTAATAGAAAGAAGGAAAGAAAAATTGGCCACCTATATATGTGTAATTATAGAATTCGGCCACTGCAAGCATTGTGCTAGAGATACAATTTTCTTCTTCTTCTCAATTCATAGAAAGGTTTATTATTCTACTAAAACATAGAAGAGTGAATAGATTATTCTTTGATGGTACACTAATTGCTTGTTCATCAATAAGCTTGTGTGTACAACATCGATTTAGGTTCACGCGAGTTTCGATCATTAGATTGAGAACTCAAAAGTGACCGGAATAATCTTAGTCTTCTTTTGATTGTTTTTGTGACTAACAAAGAAAAGAAAAGTTTCGTTTGTCCATTCTCAGGTTAGCAATTCAAAGAAAAGGGAGACCACGCTCCTAAGTGATCCACGTTCGTGCTAGGATTGAAGATCTTGCGGATTACCATCGACGTAAGTCAATCGGATCACGCGACAAAAGGTATTCTTCTTTTGTTAGATAATATATATGTTTAATTGATTAAAGGGTTTAAGGTTCATAAAAAGGAAAAATTTTAAAAGTTACTAAATCTATTTTTAGTCTCGCTTCCGCTGCGTGTACTATGGTATTTTTCCCTACATTATTAACTTTTATTCTAACTAAGTGTAAATTGCTAATCCTCCGTGGGAACGATAACCCTTACTCTGAACCCTACACTCGTACGACTTGTGCGCTTGCAAAAAGGGTGAAACAATTGTGCACCCCTTTAGAATAACCGTGGTGGAATAGAGTAAATTGCAGTAGTATTTGTAGAACTGGTTCAGGCGCGTCAACTCTAACCCTCTTTTGTGATAATATGAGTGCTATTAATATTTTCAAGAATCCGGTGCAACACTCTAGGACTAAGCATATTGACATCCGTCATTATTTCATAAGAGAACCAGTTGAAAACAAATGCATTGTACTTGAACATGTAGGTACAAATGATCAACTAGCGGACTTAATTACTAAACCCTTAGATGCAACTAGGTTTAAAACACTTAGTAGATCTATTAGGACATGTCTTGTGGATTGATGTGATTTGGTGATTGACCCCATATAGGAACTCAAGCAAAGAGAGAAATTGCATACTTGTTGCATGCAAAAATTTGAAAAATTTTATGCTTCTTTATTAATTGCTTGAGTAGCTTAGTTGCACATATGCTTATATGTTTTTTCTTCAATAAGTGTAACCATGCTTGTATTGCAATCCATGTCATATTTATGTTCAAACATGCATTTTTGGACTAGGAGATTTACTTAGGAAGTTCTATTTGAATGACCTATAATGATTTCCATGACATGATGATTCTTTTAATGACATGATTAAAATGTGAAAAGCAATAAATTCATATGACATGCTCAAATGAAAAAGCATGAATTGATGATTGCAATTCTTAAATGCAAAATAATGTGTGAAAAGCTAATGAGACTCAAATGAATAAAGGATCTTGTATCCGTTCTAAGGATTTTAAAATCCAAATGTCTCTCTTTCTTTATTGGTTGAACATGGCTATTATTATACGGGTATCTTACCCGGAAAAATCAAATAGGGTGCAAAGTCGCTCATGCCATGTTTCACCTACAAAGTTGGATATAGTTGCTCTAAAAGTTGAATTCAATGAAATTTCTATATCCTTGCTTTGATTCATGACAAATGATGAAATTGGTTTGAATTCTTTAAAGAAACTTTTGTCATTTGTTTTGCCAAATACCATTGATTTTTGGACTTAAATGCAATATGTCTTGCATGCAAAGCATCTTAATCACACATTTTCATAAAATAAATCTCATTGTTTCTCTCTGAAACAAATTAACGGTGTGTACAATATTATCTAGAGAGGGGGTGAATAGATTTTAACTAGTTTTACCCAATTTTCGTGTATAGTTAAGATTACGAAAATACCCCTAATAGTCAATATAATATAGCAAGTGTAATATGGTGCGGAAATTAAATAACACTTGATATATACGTGGAAACCCAACCACTGGGAAAAACCACGGGCTGTTTAGTGCACCACACTCGAACCTCGAAATCCACTAATTGAAATGGAGTTTACAACCTATGTAGACCTCGTCTAACACTCCGGTCAATAACCCCCCACTTCTACCACGCGAGCCTTTAAAAGTGGCTCTAGTCCAATTGCTTGAGGCATAAGCAATCTTAGCCCCAAGTCTTAATTCTTAATGAAGAGATAATGCTACCTATGTGAATATGTAAAATACTCAAAATGCAACAATAGCTAGGTAAACCCTATATGCTTATCTAGGATTATGATATATCAATTAAAGCAATCCTAGATATCAATAACTAGATGACATATCAAATAGCTTAGCTAATCAAGATTAAGCAAAACCTAGATAGCTATCACAATACAACACTCAATCAATTATATCACAAATAATCTCTAACTTGTATTTAGCATATGATCTAAAAACATACAAGTAATTAAAGAGATGTCTTAATATGAAAAACACTTAAAATAGATAAAATTAGTGAAGAACATACCAAGTAAGATGTGATGATCCAAAACCATGCATGGATGCATTCTATATAGACATAGAAGATGCAATATGAAATTTGATGCAAAAAGGATTTGATTTGAGTGGTTAAAGGTGAGTTCTTGATTGGATTTTTGAGAAAAAATCTTTCTTTTAAATTTAGGGTTCTAAGGAGTAAAAGAACTAACTCAGAGAATGAGAAAGTGAGATATTTATAGACATCAAGAACAGGGCATGTGAAAAGATAATTTTGCCCTTGAAACGCACCGATCGGCGGTTTCAATCTGTGGCCAGGCCGCCGATTACAACCACCGACTAGGCCGCCGATTACAACCGCTAAATTGAGCCCAAGAAGAACAGAGCATCAATGGTGGTTTCATTCGGGGGTTTCGAAACCGCCGATTCAACCGCATAATCAAACCCGAGAGATTAAATCAATCAGGTATGAACGGCGGTTTCGAACGGTGGTAGTGGCCACCGATCTTAACCGCAGAATCACTCTAGACACTACTGGACGCAAACAACGGTTTCATTCAGCGGCCAGGCCGCCGATCAAACCGCCGAATCACCACTGAAGATGAATCCTATGAAGAAGCCAAGGCAAACTTCATCGGCGATCATCGCGCTGAACCAAGCACACTTTCGTGCATGCGCGGGCATTTCCGAACAATGTCAGGAAACGAATTACCAGACCCATAAACACACAACAAGATATAGCAATCAAAGTGCTAGTGTGTAATGTGACATACAAAGAGAATGCACATAATTGTAAGAATGAAAAGTGTGTGTGTGCTTCTAAATCTCTTCAAAGAAAGTAAGCACTTAGAATTTTACCTTCGGTGCTTATCAAGATGAGGTCTTGAAAGGGCATGAATTTGAACACCAACACCTAAGCTACCTTTACAATAAACCTCAATTATGGTTTGTCCACGAAATGAGCCAATCAACAAATGGGAATCCTTACACTCTCCAATTAATTGAGTTGCATAAAGTGGTTTATACGATTATGCAAATGACTTGTATGCTACTATCTCTCTTTGCTACAAGTGACCCAGTTGGGGAATACTCCATTGCCCATCTCATGACAAAAAGAGGGAGTAGTAGCGGTAAGGGGAAAATGCTAATTTTAGTAGCAAAATTCACATGTTAGGGAGTTTACATATTGAGGGTGAGTAACCCGTTGAGGGGGAGCATTGCATTGCACATTCATTTCATAATGTTGCATGTTTTCTTTAATGCAAAATTATTCAATGCAAATGCTTGTTTTAACTTCACTTGATCAACTCATATACACTTGCTTTGGATAGTGTAATTTTTTGTTTTGAAGGATTGATTGTTCTATAAGAGATTGAAGACTTGAAGTTTTATCTTTTAATGTATCTCTTTGTAATGTAGAAAATCATTGTTGACCTTTAGTTTCAATTTTGTTATGAGGATCAATTTGAGTGATGGTTTTGTCACGAAATAGCCAAAGGGGGAGGTTGTAAGTTCCTCAAGTTTGATTGACTTATTTCGATGACAAGCCACATTTGGGGTTTGATGTAAGGGTAGCTTAGGCTTTTGATTGTTGGTGCCCATGCACAATAAAGGCCCTGATACTCGCTTTTTCCGTCGTTGTAAGAATGAGAGGATCAAAAGATTTGTTTATATTTAAAATAGGGGTTTCCTACGCAATGTGCTCTAAACTAGCAAAAGACTAGTAAAGCGGCAAGCAAGGGTATCGTTCCGCAGGGAGGTATGATTCGTCAACCGTATCATTCTAGAGTTTATTGTAAGCATGTAAATAGAATATGGAAAGGTAAGAATGATGTGTGTTAAATGTATGTACAATGCGATGTGTGTGTGTGTAGAGAATAAAAATGAAAATAAATAAAAACAAAGAGAATATGGAAGGGTGAGAATGGTGATTAAAGTAATAAATAAAATGATGGATAGGAGAGATGCATGAAAATGGTCACACAAGGTTCAACAAGTTCACCATACCTAAGTGCACAAATAGTTGGTTATTAGACATTAAGGACATCCAATTTTAGTTAAGGGTTCGTTCTTGCCTCAATCCGATTTATACCCATTCATAGAGCTAACGGTTGAAGAGTGTGCCAAGAACCTCTCAAACACGAAACCGCAACCAACATATGTGAACTGATTCTACAAACAAAACTACATTCAGCCCCAATAATAGATTCGTAATGTAAAATGGCAACGTGAAAGTCTAATGAATGTGGAAAGAGTGATAGTATCTCCAACCATAACTCACCTAGAGCCTCTAGAGTGAGAAATAGCCAAAGACCAATAATTGTATCTCTAACCATGACTCACCTAGAGCCCCTAGAGTGAGAAATAGCTAAAGTCCAATTGTTTACAAGAACAATGAACCAAACCCTTCTAATATGACAATTTATAGGTTCACCCACTCTTCCTAGCTAATTAGCCAAAACTATGCCCAGAGAGCCCCTCCTAAAGTATAATCCTAACTCTAATTCATTCAAACCAATTCATGACATGCAATTTCGACCTTCCAAAGACATACATACACAAATGGAATATTTGATTACAACTACTCCTACAATTAAGTTAATCTACTCCTAATCTCATCCATGAACACATATCAATTTCCAATCATCCATAAACATACATTTCAAGATAAGAGATATATTCAATAACAATCAAGAATGAATCTAAACACAAATTGGATATAAAAACAACCATATATATATTGAGCACAAAATAGGTTTACAAATATTCCCAAGTGGGGATTACACATTCAAGAAAACAAGAAATACATAGAGAGTGAGAAATAGATACAACCCTTGAAGAAAACCTCCTCCAAGAGTCCTTCCTTTGCTAGCTCGAAATTGACCAAAGCCCACTCCTATCTCTATGCAATCTACTCCTAAATGTGGTGGAAGATGTGTAGAAGGTGATATGGGGAGCATCCATGGAGGAAAAACCTCCATGGATGCTCTTGGAAGCTTCTATCTCTCTTATTTGGTGAAGAAAATGAAGAAGAAGAAGAAGAAGATGAAGTTTATGGGGAGTGTGTTCTGATGGTTGAGAAGAGAATAAGGTGTTTATATAGTGTTGGGAGGTTAGGGCAGGAATTGGGGATGAAAGGACGAAACTGTCCCTGAAATTCACCCAAAAAATGACTTTCTGGAGTGATTCGGCGGTTTAATTCGGCGGCCTGGCCGCCGTTTGAAGTAGCCGTTTAGACCTGACAGCCTTTCAGCGTTTTCAGCATCGTGCACCGTTACGGAAATGGACATAACCTCCTGCAGAAAGCTCGGAATCACAATCCGTAAAATGTTCTAGAAAATAGACTTCCGAGGCTTTCCGAATATATAAAGATATCCATGTGGTTTGATCTGAGAAGGAAGATATGATCTCCGCAAGTTGTACATTCTGCAAGCGTATATACAATTTCAGCTCTTTTTGCTCCATTTTGCCTCCCAAACTAATCTTTAAGCTCAAAACCTTATTATAAGGAATATGTACCTACACAAGGCTCAAACAAAACATTATATACAATAATACGCTCGAAAACGAGACAAACGATCGGAAATGGGGGACCTCAAATAGGTATAAAATAGTTCAATCAACTGTCCATCAACTTCATCTTGAAGTCATTGAAGCACTCATGCTCTTCCATCCTAATGGTCTTAAATTGAGTTTAAAGGACTTGGAGTTTGGAGTTCTAACCACCTCGGTTCCTTCATGTACCGTCTCTAGGATCTCTCATGCCTCATTTGTGATCCTAATAGTTTGAATCAATTTGTATTGATTGTTGTCCATAGCACAGACGATGGCATGCATCGCCTTGTTGTTCCACTTGGAGGCTTTGAACTCTTGAGCACTCTATTGTGACTTAGGCTTGGAAACATCCTCTCCACCACCCATATGAGTTATTGTTGGTGGATTGTAGCCATCTTCAATTGCCATCCAAGCACGGTCATGGATTTGGCAAATACATGACTCCATTTTGAAACTATTAAGGTGTGTCTAAATATACCTAGGGGTGAATAGGTTTTAATCAAGTTAATTATCGATTTTTCTTGATTAGTCAATATTCAATAAACACCCAATCTAAGAAAAATACAATCAACTAAATCTAAGTGCGGAAAACAACAAATTGCACGTTGATTGATTTACGTGAGAAACCCCACAACTGGGAAAAACTCACGGGCTATTGTGCTAGCCACACACGGTTCTCAAATCCACCACTTGAATGAAATTTTACAACCTAGGTTGACCTCAAGTCAAACCATGCTTGCTCACTAAACCTTCCACTCTACCCAATAGGCCTTTAATATCGATTCTAGACCTACTTACTTGCGCACTAAGCAACTTAGTCACAAGGTTTCACTTCTCAAAGAAGAGGTCAACAACCTATGTGAATATTATGATAATATTCTAAATGCAAATAATACTAGGCAACACTAAATGCTTATCTAGGAATTCAAGATGTCAATAAAAACAATCCTAGATATCATGTGGCTACATGTCATATATAAACTTAGCTGTATAAGATAAAAGCAATCCTAGATGCAATAGCTATCACAATACAACAACACAATCAATCAACACAAAAATCTCAATCTTGTAGATAAAATATAATCTAGATGCATACAAGTAATAAATGAGATTTCTTGCCAAGTAAGAACACTAAAATGGATTAAGATGATGTTCAACTTTCCAAGTCATATGTGTTAAAGAAGACCCATGCAAGAGCACATCCTAGATGAAGCTAGATGATGCTAGATGATGTATGAAGCATATGGGAATGAGTTTGAATGATCAAAGGTAAGTTCTTGGATGATTTTCTCTCTTGGAAAATGCTCTCAATTAAAAATATGATTTTAAACTCTTGAAAAACGAATTGGAGAGAAAACAACATATATATATTGTAAGGATTACCATTCTTTGATTAGCTTATTTCGTGGACAAACCACATGTTGGGGCTTATTGTGTAAGGGTAGTTTAGGTGATTGAGGTTCAAGCTCAAAGGCCCTTCCAAGACCTCAAGGAACAAGCACTCCAAAGGTATATCTCTAGTGCTTAATTTTCTTTGAAGAGATTTAGATTGCACACACACACTTAGCATACTTGCATTTGTGTGCATACTCTTCACATGTCACTTTACACACTAGCACTTTGATTGAGATATCTTGTTGTGTGTTTATGTGTCTTGTAATTCGTTTCCCGATATTGATTGCAAAACGTCTGCGCTTGCACGATGGTGTGCATGTCTTAGCACGACGGTTGACCACTTGAAAAGGTCTCATTCTTCTCTTGGATAAGTGGTAGCTTTTGGTTTGGTTGTTTGGAGTAAAGTGTCTAGGTTCAAAAGATTGAATTTCAATGATTTATATGTTTTTCAAAACTGATCTTTGTATGGTCTTGTGACCATAACTTTTTATAAAAAGATTTAAATTACGTTTTGTAAAATTCTGGACAAACTAGACACCTATACCTTTCCAACGGTATATTATTCGTAATATTTCATGACCGTTTGGATTGGTTTTGAAATCTCTAAAGTGACCACCAAAACAGGGCAACTATGTTGTTGTCCGTTTCTAACCTTTGGTCACGCTATTGACCATAACATTTTCTACAGACATCAAAATGTCATTCTGTAACTTGGGGTAGAAAGTAGACATCCATACCATTTCAACGATATATCATACAAAAGGTTTCAATGTCGTTTGGTCATGTTTTGAGGCGTTTGAAGTTGAAGCTGATGCACTGTCGCGCCCAAACAGCTGTTCACTCGCCCTACGTAGAGCAGGTACCTGATTGATTTTTGAATCCACCCTACATCAGCCCAAAATCCGCCCTAAATAGAGCGGTTTGCATGGAAACTTTTTGGAAAATTTCCAAAACGACATAGCTTCAATTGGACATCATATATATATGCCTCTTTGACCTTAGGTCACTTTAATGACTCAAAAAACTCATATTTTTAGTTGAGAGCATTTTCAAAGAGAGCTTTTTCATCAAGAACTCATCTTTGATTATCTTTGATCACTCAAATCAAAAAACCATCCTCATATGCATCTAAACATCATCTAAGCATTTTCTAGCATAGTTAGGATGCTTGCTTGCATGGGTTTTGGTCAACACACACTCTTTGGTAAGTTCTTCACTATTATCTTACATAATTAGTGTTTTATTTATCATTGACATCTCTTATATTATTTGTATGCTCTTAAAATATATTCTAGATACAAAATAGAGATTGGTGTGTTGACATGATTGAGTGTTGTATTGTGATAGCTATCTAAGTTTTTATAATCTATGTTTAGCTAAGCTATTTGACATGTCATCTAACTTTTAATATCTAGGATTGAATTAATTGCAAAATCATCATCCTAGATAAGCATATAGGGTTGCCTAGCTCTAATTGAATTTTTGGATATTTAATATATTCACTTAGGTTGTATTATCTCTTCTTAGAGAATTAAGTCTTATGTTGTGACCAGGATTAGGTTACTTAATTCGCAAGCAATTGGACTAGGTCCACTCATACCGGGATTAGGTAGTTGTGATGATTATTGATCGGGATTAGATCATTAAACCGGGATTAGGTTGTAATCATTTCAATTAGTGGATTCGAGGTTCGTGTGTGGCGCACATAACAGCCCGTGGTTTTTCCCGTGAGGGTTTCCACGTAAATATCAAGTGTTATTTACATTCCGCACCATATTACACTTGTTATATTATTGTGACTAGTTAGGGGCATTTTCCTAAAATTGACATTCATGCGAAAATTGGGTAATAACGATTAAAATCTATTCACCCCCCCCCTCTAGATAGTTTTATATATACCGTGCTTTATTTGTTTCATATGTATATATATATATATATATATATGAGGTCAAATTGATGCTATGATGTTTTGATAAAAACAGGGCATGACCGTTGTGTATACTGCTGTGAAAGCCACAACGGTGGCCACAACGATTGTCACAGCGGTAAACTACAATGAAACGATCAGGTCAAACCGCTGTGCTGACCGATATGGCTTCCACAACAGTCTTGACAACGGTCTCCACTGCTAAGCCACCTCTGTGGAACCAACAGCGGCAAAGACAGCGGTAAGACAGCGGTGTCCACTGGTCACCAAACCGATATGGCTACCGCTGTGAAAACCAATAGCGGTAGCTAGGCCCAAGCAAGCTATGAGGAAAAAATCATGCATTCTAAAACCACTTATGGCATGGCAATGATCAAATGAGATACAATAGAATGAGCATGCATGAAGAGAGATATAATCATTAAGGTGCACCAACAAGAAACACACAAAGATATACAAGATATGCAAAATGCATGAGATATGTGTGTGTGTGTGCAACTAAATCTCTTTAAAGAGTTTAAGCATAAAAGATATAACTTAGACGTACTCTTGAAGCGTGATCAACACAAAGGAGGCCTAAACTACGCTTACAATATCAACCCCAATTGTGGTTTGTCAACGAAATGAGCCAATAAAAAATGAGGAACTTACAATCTCCCAATTTGGCTATTTTGTAACAAAACCACCACTCACAATTGGTCCTCACAAAACAAACAAAACTAGAGGTCAACAAAAAAAATTATTCTACATAACAAAGAGATGCCTAAAAGCTAGATCTTCAAGTCTTCAAACTCTTGTAGAACAATTAATCCTTCAAAACAAAGAAGTTACACTTTCCAAGACAGGTGTATATGAGGTGATCAAGTGAGATCAAAAAATAAAAATACAAGCATTTGCATTAAAGAAAACAAGCAACATCATGCAAAGAGGTGCAATGCAATGCTCCCCCTAAATAGTTTACTCCCCATCAATAAGCAATCTCCCCAACATGCCAATTAACTACTATAACTCCCTTATCACACACTACTCCCCCTTTTTGTCATCAGATAGGAAAATGAGTATCCCTCAACCGGGTCACTTGTAGCAAAGAGAGATAGTAGCATACAAGACATTTGCATAGTCATATATAAGAACTTTATGCAACTAAATTAAATGGGAGAGAATCAAGGAGATTTATTTTATGAAAATGCGTGAAAATGATGCTTTGCATGCAAGACATGTTGCATTCAAGTTCAAAAACAATTGTCTTTGGCAAAGCAAATAACAAATGTTTTCGAAAGAATTCAAACCAATTTCACCATTTGTTATGAATTAAAGCAAGGATATAGATTTTACATGGAATTCAATTTTAGGAGCAACTATATCCAACTTTATAAGCAGAACAAGGCATGAGCGACTTTTGCACCCTATACGGTTTTTCCAGGTAAGATACACGTATGATAGTAGCCATATTTAACTAATAAAGAAATAGAGACTTTGGATTTTAAAATCCTTAGAATGGATACAAGATCCTTTATTCATTTGAGTCTCATATTTTGCTTTCACACATATTTTTGGATTTAAAGTTTAGCAATCAACATTTCATGCTTTTCATCTTAAGCAAGTTATTAGAAAAGAATCATCATGTCATGGAGATTAATTATAAGTCATTCAAAGAATACCTCCAAAGTAGGTCTCCTAGTCCAAAAATACATGTTTGAACATAAATATTACATGGATTACCAACAAAGCAAAGGTTCACACTTATTGAAGAAAATATCATATAAGCATATGTGCAACCAAGATACTTAAGCAAATAATGAAGAAGCATAATGTTTATCAAATTTTTGTATGTGACAAGTATGCAAGTTTGCTCTCTTTGCTTGAGTTCCCCTTATGGGGTCAATTTCCATACCACATCAAGCCATAAGACAAATACCGATATATCTACTAAGTGATTTAAACCTAGTTGCATCTAAAGGTTTAGTAAATCAGTCCGCTAGTTGATCATTTGTACCTGCATGCTCAAGTACAATGCATTTGTTCTCAACTAATTCTCCTATGAAATGATGTCTAATGCCAATATGCTTTGTCTTAAAATGTTGGACGGGATTCTTTAAAATGTTAATGGCACTCATGTTATCACAAAAAAGAGTTAAGAGCATTTTGATTGAATCCGTAGTCGACAAGCATTTGCTTCATCTAAAGGAGTTGTGTCCAACCACTCCCAGGGGCTATGTATTCGGCTTCGGCTGTGGACAAGGAAATGGAATTTTGCTTCTTGCAAAACCAATACACCAAGTTATTTCCTAGGAAGAAGCAATCGCCCGATATGCTCTTTCTATCATCACAATTTCCTGCTCAATCAGCATTACTAAAGCCAACTAAATTGCATTAGTGTCAAAAGAGTACCATATCCCATAGTTGGATGTCCTATTCACATAGCGAATGATTCTCTTCACAGAGGAGAGATGGGACTTCTTAGGATCCGCTTGGTACCTAGCATATACACTCACACTAAAAGAGATATCGGGTCTACTTGTGGTTAAGTAAAGTAAACTACCTATCATGCCCCGATATAAAGTTTGTTCCACACTTTTTCCACTAGCATCCTTGCTTAGCTTCAAAGTGGTACTCATAGGTGTGTCACAATGTTTGGCATTCTCAAGACCAAACTTTTTCACTAGGTTCTTTGCAATTTAGCTTGGGTTATGAAAATCCCATCATGCAATTGCTTAATTTGCAAACCTAGGAAGTAATTAAGCTTACCAACAAGACTCATCTCAAATTCATGAGACATGACATCAACAAATTGTTGAACTTTGAATTTGTTGGTGGAGCCAAACATAATATCATCAACATATATTTGAGCTATGAATAGCTTATCATTGTTTTTTTTTTATGAATAAGGTCTTGTCAACACTACCCCTTGTGTAGTCATTGTTGAAAGTATACAAATGTAGTTAAATAACTTAAAGTATACCTAGGAGGGGGGGTGAATAGGTTTTTATGCCTTTTTCAGTCCCTTGAACAAACTTACATTTGTAAGGTAGCCTTACATACAACATATAAACCAAGGATTTATACATAGACAATATAAGCATGTGATCATTTAATCATAGTCTATGTATATTAATTAGTTGCATGAGGTATAATAACACAAAAACACAATAACAAGGAATACTTGTATTTCAATATTTGTTCAACGTATTACAAGTATTAACAAATATAACAATACACAAAGGTAACACTATACAAAATAATTATATTTATAAATATGATCAAATGAATTTGTTTACAAATCACACTTTACAAAATCTTGTTCTAATATACATCACAAGTGAATAATATGCAACAAGATAACAACATACACATAAACAAATATAAGAGATAAAGATAGAAAGAATTAACACAAGAGATTTTTTAACGTGGTAAAACCTCCAAGGAGGAAACATCCACAGGTTGAACTACAACCATTGGGTACTATATATATTGGATGATAGATTAGAAATTTCTCAAAAGTGACCAACCTATGATCTACTCTGTATTGGAGTCTATGTCTACCCAATCTCTATTGGAAGATACAAAATCCCTTAATGATGCAAAACCACCATATATTGGACTCCATACCAAACCAACATTGTTGGATGATTAGAAATTCCTCAAGCATGCATACACATCCCATGTACCACACTCTATTGGAGTCTATGTCATACCAAACACCCGGGCCCACTAATAATGTAGCCAACTCCCTATCCAAGGCACTCATGCCTCTAGAGAGCTTCCCATGCATGACTATCCAGACCTTCCCGATCCTAGCCATGACTTCTTGCTTAACTATCCAAGTCATCCCGACTCTAGTTAAGGCTTCTTGCTTGGTTATCCGGACCTCACGTCCTAACTAAGGCTTCCTTGCTTGACTATCTGGACATCTCGTCCTAGTCAAGATTTCATGTGTTTTACAAGGACTTCCTAGTGTGATCATGTGAATGCAAATGATGTAAACAATCAATTCATCATAGAACATGTGATCAATACATTATATGGAACAACTAGACCTAACCATGTGAGAACACAAGTAATATAGTCTAGATGCCAAAAACATGAATTAAACCTAGAGCATGTGAAAAACACCTAACACAAAAGCTCATAATTTCATTCACACATATAACACTTGAATAAATCATAATCATGAAGCACATATTCAAGATGCTACAAACATACAAAAAAATGCTAGTACAAAATGTATTCAATGAATATTCTAGCCAAAGATTTAGAGCAAGGATATAATGATAAATCAATTAAATCCTAGATATCTCTAAAAACACATATACAAGCATTAATCCTAGATATTATCAATCAAAGGATCAAAGCACATTTCAAGGATTATTAATCATAAAATGATTCAATCAAGTCACAAATAATCCTAGATATCAAACTAATCACAATACAACTCTCAATCATGTGAAAAACCTAGAATCCAAGAAACTAGTTCACATATGTCTCTAATTAGACTTTTGATTAGGGTTGATTATGAAGCTATCTTTCTCAATAGCATTCACCATATATATACATACATATAGAAGAAGAAACCTCAAGCAAATTAAAGGTTATAAAAGAAGAAATCTCAAAGATATGACAACTACCCTGCAATCACAAGCTGGTTCGGTTTTGATGGTGAAACCACTCAAAAATTCGATCAAACAGCTGCAAGACTACTTGGAAAAGATAAAGTACTGGAATACGAACAATCTCCAACTTGAATCAACCAATTCTGACTTTGTATGAGAAAGTTATGGTGTTTGGAAGGTGAGAAAAGTTGAGAGAAAATTTCAGCACTTGTGATATTCTAATTTTTCTTCATTTAATAAAATGGGAGGGAAACGAAATATTTAAAAGGAAGAGAGAGAAGGAAAGAAGCCACCAATCGCGTGGTGCCATGTCAGCAACCCATGTGGGGCTCGTGTGGCACACGTGGGCAGAGGGCCTGCCTGGCTATGTGGCACACGGCCTCCACACGTGGCCACCAAGCTTGGCCGTTGGCCATGCTTGCTCCTCTTGCACTCCACTCGCTTTCTTCGGCTGTATCCGGGCCTTCGAACTCCGATTTTGAATCTGTCTTCGGATTACGAATCATGACTCCCTCACGCACAACGATGACTATGAAACTTTGACAAAAGGTTGAGATTCATCTCGGAATACGATGATGAAAACAACTCAACGAATGAGAATGAAAAGTAGCGTAGCTACATCGTTTGGACTCGAAACCTAATGAATGAGTAACTGAAATGACCGGGACTTAATAAGGAATCATAAGAGATCATGTTAAAGTCCAAAATCAATAATATGGAAACAAATAAATACAAAGTCACACACGTATGCCATTTCCTAGACATAGTCCTAGAACATGTAAATTACAAAGATTATCAAATTAAATCTAATACATGTGCATACAATACCAAGTGTGTGAAAGTGCTATATAAATGTTGTTCAACCATGCAGGGACACATATGAATGCTATGTGTGTGTGTGCCTAGCCTTGTAAGAGGAATGAGGTCTATTTTACATTTATTGTGCAATGAAGCACATTCCTCCTTGAACAACACCAACTTGCATAAAATGTGGCCGAGCCTTTCTTTGAAGCTTCAAATCATCAATCCTAAGACCATTGATCGATACAAGAAAAACATCGCTTTGATATGGAATATATGCCAAGACAAACCAAAAACCTAACAATTGTCAATAAGAAATTGAGTGAGGCACTCATACCAAGCTCTCGTGCTTGTTTCAACCCATATAAAGCCTTCTTGAGGCGATAGAAATGATTGGGGTGGTGTGGATCCACAAACCCCTTGGGTTGCTCAAAAAACACTTCCTCTTGCAATGAGCCATTAAGGAAGGCACTCTTCACATCCATTTGGTGCAATTTGAACTTGTGCACACAAGATATGGATAAGAGAATCCTTGTAGACTCAAGACGAGCAACGGGAGTAAAGGTCTCCTCAAAGTCAATACCCTCAATTTGAGAGTACTTTTGTGCAACAAGCCTTGCCTTGTTAAGCACAATGCTTCCATCCTCATCGGATTTGTTCCTATTCACCATTTGGTGCCTATGACATTAGTGCTCTTAGGTCTAGGAACTAGAGTCCAAACCTCATTTCTGTCATGGCAAGAACCCAAAACTCATCATTTAAGGCCTCATCAACCTTTTAGGTTCAATTTGAGAGGTGTAGCAAGTATATCTAATTAGATTAGCTATTTGACGCTTAGTCCTAACACCCCCATTGACATCTCCAATAACATCATCTTTGTTATGAAGATATCTAACCCATAGAGCAGGTTCTTTAGAGTTCAAAGGAGGAACTTTATCAATAGTTTGAGTGTCATCTTCATCAAGGTTAGACCTCACATCAATAGGAGTCTCTCCAACCTTCTCCAAAGAAGAATCATCAACTTCAATAACCTTCTCCTTATGGTTAATAGTTTTGAGCCTATAATCATCTATGACAACATTAGATGATTCCATAACATTTCGAGTCTTCAAATTGAATACTCTATAGGCTCTACTATTTAGAGCATAGTGACATAATTATGGCGTGTCTAATTATATCTTAAGGGGCGGGGGGGGGGGGGGGGGGGGGGGGTGAATAGATTTTAATCAAGTTAATTTCCAAATTTTCTTGATTAGTCAATATTCAATAAAAACCCCTATCTAGTCAAAACTACAATCAAGTATAAAATGCGGAAATTAAATAACACTTGATTTTTACGTGGAAACCTTCAACAAGGAAAAACCACGAGCTAGTATGTGCGCCACACATGATCACGATCCTTGAATCCACTATTTGTAATGGTGTTTACAACCTAGGTTGACTATGTCAAACCCTACACCCTACACGGTCACTAACCCACCACTATTACCCAACGGGCCTTTAATAACGAACCTAGATCAATTTGCTTGCGGACTAAGTAACCTTAGCCACAAGACTTAATTCTCACTAAAGAGATTAACAACCTAAGTGAATATCATGATATTCAAAATGCAATTAATGCTAGGTTACACTAAATGCTTATCTAGGATTAAAGATGTCAATAATAACAATCCTAGATATCAATATTGCTATATGACATGGCATACAACATAGCTATCATAGATAAAGCAATCCTAGGCAATAGTTATCACAATACAACTCTCAATCAATCAACACAGTAATCTCAATCTTGTAAATATAATTTAATCTAAAAGCATAAAAGTGATAATAAAAGTTATAAAAGAGATTAATTGATAAAAAAGAACACTAAAATGGATGAGTTTGGTAATCAACTTACCAAATCAAGTGTGTTGAAGAAGACCCATGCATAGATGCATCCTAGATGATCCTATATTGTAAGGATTCTCATTTATTGATTGGCTTATTTCGTGAACAAACCATATTTTGGGATTTGTTTGTAAGGGTAGTTTAGGTGATTGAGGTTCAAGCTCAAAGGCCCTTTCAAGACCTCAAGGGACAAGCATGCCAAAGGTATAATCTCTAGTGCTTGGTTTTTTTTGAAGAGATTTAGATTGCACACACACACTTAGCATTCTTGCATTTGTGTGCATACTCTTCACATGTCACATTTCACACTTGCACTTTGATGTTGTATCTTGTTGTGTGTATTTATGACTTGTAATTCATTTCCCGATAGTATTCGGAAACGTCCGTGCATGCACTAGAATGTGCTTGGTTTTACGCGAAGACCGCCCACGGAGAATGCCCTTGGCTTCTCCTTGGTTTTCACCTCTGTTGGTGATCGGCGGTTATGATCGGCGGCCTAGCCGAATGAAACCGCCGTTTGAGTCCAAAGACCTCTGGATCAATTCTGCGGTTATGATCGGCGGCCACGACCGCCGTTCGAAACCACCGATCATACCTGATTGATTTAATCTCTCAGGTTTGATTCTACGGTTGGTTCGGCAGTTTCGAAACCGTTGAATGAAACCGCCGTTGATGCTCTATTCTTCTCGGGCTCTATTCTTCTCGGGCTCTATTCGGCGGTTGTGATCGGCGGCCTGGCCGTCGATTGAAACCGCCAATCGGTGCGTTTCAGGGGCAAAATTGTCTTTTCACATGCCCTGTTCTTGATGTCTATAAATATCACACTTTCTCATTTTCTGAATTTATGTGTTCTTTAACTCTAAGAACCCTAAACTTCAAAGAGAGACATTTGAGAGAAAATCAAATCAAGAATGAAACAAATTATAGCACGGTGTGTATAAAACTATCTAGAGGGGGGGTGAATAGATTTTAAACTTATTACCCAATTTTTCGTGTGAAGTCAATATTACGAAATTACCCCTAAATAGATAAAGCAATAAATCAAGTATAAAATGCGGAAATTAAATAACACTTGATTTTTACGTGGAAACCCTCACGGGAAAAACCACGGGCTAGTAAATAAGCCACTCTCGAACCTCGAATCCATTAAATGTGTAAAACGATTACAACCTAATCCCGAAAGTAATCACACACCTACCTAATCCCAGTATAAGTGAACCTAGTCCAATTTGCTAGCGATCTAAGCAACCTAATCCCGGAAGCTACACACAAGACTTACTTTCTCAATGAAGAGAATAACACCCTAAGTGAATATATGAATATCCAAATGCAACATAGAGCAAGGGAAACCCTATATGCTTATCTAAGATGATGAATATGCAATTAGAACAATCCTAGATATTAAAACTAAATTACATGTCAAATAGTTTAGCTAATCAAGATTAAGCACAAAACCTAATTAGCTATCACAATACAACTTCTCAAACATACAACATACTAATCTCAATCTTGTATCAAAAGATATATGAAAATCATACAAGTAATAAATTGAGATTGCTTGTTAAGAAAAACACAAAATATGTAAGATATTAGTGAAAAGCTTACCAAGCAAAGTGTGATGAAGAATCTGTAGGGAAAAATACCGTAGTACACGCAGCGGAAGCGAAACTAAAAATAGATTTAGTATGTTTTAAAATTTTTCCTTTTTATGAACCTTAACCCCTTTAATTAATTAACCATATATAAAGTAACAAAAGTTGAATACCTTTTGTCACGTGATCCGATTGACTTACGTCGATGGTAATCCGCAAGATCTTCAATCCTAGCACGAACGTGAATCACCTAGGAGCGTGGTCTCCCTTTTTCTTTGAATTGCAAACCTGAGAATGGACAAACAAACTTTTCTTTTTCTTTGTCAGTCTTAAAACAATCAAAAGAATACAAAAATTATTCCGGTCACTTTTGAGTTCTCAATCTAATGATCGAAACTCGCGTGAACCTAATTCGATGTTGTACACACAAGCTTATTGATGAACAAGCAATTAGTGTACCATCAAAAGAATAATCTTTTTCTTTTCTTTTACGTTTTAGTAGAATAAAATATAATACTTTTCTATGAGTTTAGAAGAAGAAGAAAATTGAATCAACCAAGCATTTGTGTGGCCGAACCCTATAAGGTCTATTATATAGGGTGGCCGAATTTCTTTCTCTTTTTACTTTAGGGTTGCCGAATTCTATAAGGTGTGGTATTAGCGTTGGCCGAATTTCATCACATCACCTATATAGGGTGACCGAAATTCAACCCTAATTCCCATCATCTTTTTAGACTTCTAACCCTAATCAAACTCATAAGTATTTTTATTCTTTTATTAACTAAATAAAAAGACTTCTTATTTGATTAAATAAATAAACTTAATTATTTATTTTCTTATCAAACAAGTCTTTTACTTTTAGTATACTACTACCACTAGGAAACTTATTTCCTGATCAGAAGAAGATTTTTTTCTTAATTAAACAATTAATTAATAAATTAATTAATTCTTATTTAATTAAACAATGAAACAAACTAATATGTTTGGCTAATATTTTAACCTTGCCGCCCCACATGTATAAAATGGGCCATATATTATTTTCTTATTTCATTTAATCCATTGGACTTTAAATAAAAAGCCCACATGTGAACCAGACCCATTCTTACTAAAAGAAACAAGCTCACATGTCTTTCATTAATATATTAATATAATTGAGCAGCCCATTAAATAAATAATGTGTAAATTATATTCTTAATATATTAAATGCAATTCTAGATGGACCCATAAATTGGTCCGGTAGAATATATCAAGTGATCCATGCAAGTCCGTGTGGATTGGGGATCTTGGCGGGCTATCTAAATTTAAGCTTCAATAAACACAACCTAATCACAATCAACAAATGATTCACTTAGGTCCGATCCATTAATTTTAACTCATTCCACTAAAGAGCTAAAATTGAACTCTTAAATAAAGATAGAAAAGGAAAATGTTCCTCTTTCATAACCCTAGACAATCATATTGGAGATAGTGTATCCTCGTGATTAATATCAGTAATCGCCAAGAGTTCATAGACCGCCTATAACTCTCCAAGTTACCATATTTACTCATATGACCACGTTTTGAACTTGGATATTTTGACTTGTCCAGAAGCCATGTTTTCAATAGTCACTATCGAAAACTCAACGTTGAGATTTAATATCCAATTACCTCAAAACATCCATATAATGATATTATACTCTCATTTAATAAATGGAGCCACGATGTCCATATCTATAAATGAAGTCCTCTATCGATTAACAAATGAATATCACCAAACTATCGGGGATAGACTATGCTATATAATCGTACTCATTGATAACTCAAATGATATCACTTGCAACCATAAGTCCATCATTTATCTCAGGATTAAGATAGACTCCCCGATTGTCCTGTTAATGAAAAGACTATTATCTATTGACGGTTCTAGATAAAGCTTTTCATTGTGATCCAGTTCAATGCACCTAGTGCACTAGATTCTTTTGCTCGAAGACACTCCGATGATTTTAGACTCATCATATCTCATTTGATCCCACTCAAATGCTAGCATAAGAATTCTACAACTTTAACAAGATAAAGGTGCCCAACCTTTAACTTAAGTTGTGAACATTATTCAAGACTAACTAAAGAATTGTGTCTACCACATACATATCCAGATGTACGAACAATTCTTCTTTTCTCATAGTCTTTAGACCTTATGATTATTTACTTTAATAATTATAATATTAAACTATAAATGCTATAAGATTTGTTAAACCAGAAATCACTTTATTAATATGAAAAAGATTATTAATTACAATATTACACTCTTGCTATTGAGCATAATCCTAACAATCTCCCACTTGCGCTATAGCAAATGTGTCATATCTCTCATGCCCATGTTCTCTAGATGCCCATCGAAACTCTTCTGAGGTAGAGCCTTTGTGAAGGGATCCGCTAGATTTTCTGCTGACGTGATTTTGGTAATCGTCACATCACCTCTTTGAACAATCTCCCTTAAAAGAATATACTTTCTTTCAATGTGTTTTCCTCTCTTGTGACTTCTTGGTTCTTTCGAATTAGCCACTGCTCCACTGTTGTCACAGTAGATAGTGATCTGCTTATTCGCACTAGGAACCACTTCCAAGTCAATCAAGAATTGGCAGAGCCAAACAGCCTCTTTGGTAGCCTCGCATGCAGCAACATACTCAGCTTCCATGGTGGAATAAGCAATACAAGATTGCTTGATACTCCTCCATATAACTGCTCCTCCTCCAATAGTAAACACAGCCCCTGATGTGGATTTTCTGGAGTCAGAATCTGATTGGAAATCAGAATCTGTATACCCAACGGGAATTAAATCCCCTCCAGAGTATACAAGCATATTATCTCTCGTTCTTTTAAGATACTTGAAAATATGCTTGACTGCCGTCCAGTGATCAGGACCAAGTTTCGATTGAAACCTGCTAACTATGCCAACAGCAAAACAAATATCCGGTCTAGTGCAGAGCATTGCATACATGAGACTTCCAACTGCCGAGGCATATGGAACTCTACTCATGAATTGCTCTTCATGCTCATTCTTAGGAACTTGTTCCTTAGAAAGCTTGATTCCATGTCTGAAAGGTAACATACCTTTCTTGGAATCCTACATGGAAAACCTAGACAAGATCTTGTCTATGTATGAAGCTTGGGATAATGCAATCGTTTTATTCTTTCTATCCCTTATTACTTGGATACCTAGAATACAACTTGCTTCTCCTAAGTCCTTCATATCAAATTGTTTTGCTAACCATTCTTTTACTGATGTCAATACACCTACATCATTTCCAATGAGTAGTATATCATCAACATAAAGAATCAGGAAAACCAACTTGTCGCCCTTAATCCTCTTATACACACAAGGTTTGTCAAGATTCTGAATAAATCCAAAAGCTTTCACAGCTTGATCAAACCTTATGTTCCAGGATCTGGATGCTTGCTTTAATCCATATATGGATTTCTGCAACTTGCATACCTTTTCCATTTGGCCATTTTCAATGAATCCTTCTGGTTGCATCATGTAGATGCTTTCGTCAAGACTTCCATTAAGGAAAGCTGTCTTGACGTCCATTTGTCAAATCTCTAGATCTAAAGATGCTGCAATGGACAAGAGTATCCTAATGGATTTAAGCATGGCCACAGGAGAGAAGGTTTCCTCGTAATCGATACCTTCTTTCTGTGTATACCCTTTAGCTACCAATCTAGCTTTAAAGGTTTCCACCTTTCCATCCATACCTCTTTACCTCTTTTCCTCTTGTATACCCACTTGCACCCAATGGGTTTTATCCCTTTAGGCAAGTCTACAAGGGACCAGACTTTGTTATCGAACATGGATTCAATCTTAGATTGCATTGCCTTTTGCCAATGGCGACTATCAACATCCTCCATTGCTTCCTTATATGTGTAGGGATTATCGTCGTCTACAAGATTCTCCACTGATTCTCCCAGACCGATGTATCTTTCGGGTTGTGTTCTAACCCTCCCACTACGACGAGGAATGGTAGGTTGTTGATCTTGTGTTGGATCGGAACTTACAATTAGGTTAGGTTGTGTAACCGCTCGTGGAATTGTATCTCTTGATATCTCATTCAGGACAATTCTACTTCTAGGCACAAAATCATTCATATAATCCTTTTCCAGAAATTTAGCATTTGTCGAAACAAATACTTTAAGATCTGAAGGACTATAGAAATAATATCCTTTTGTTTCTTTTGTATACCCTGCAAATATACATGTTTCTAAATGGGACTCCATCTTTTCTGTCTTTCCTTTTAACACATGCGCAGGACAACCAAATATCCTTAAGTGTTGTAAACTAGGCTTGCGTCCAGTCCACAACTCATGCGGTGTTTGAGGAACAGACTTAGATGGTACATCGTTTAGAATGTATATAGCAGTTTGTAAAGCATATCCCCAAAAAGAAATAGGAAGTGTTGAATAACTCAACATAGACCTAACCATATCCAAAAGAGTTATATTTCTCCTTTCTGCCACCCCATTCTGTTGAGGTGTTCCTGGTGCAGAAAACTAAGAAACTATCCCATTATCAATAAGATATTGCTGAAACTCACCAGATAGATATTCTCCACCATGATCAGATCTCTAGATTTTTATGTGTTTCTCAAGCTGATTTTCTACTTCAGCTTTGAATGCTTTGAACATGTCAAAAGCATCCGACTTATGTTGCATGAGATACACATAGCCAAATCTCGAGTAATCATCTGTGAAGGTGATGAAGTACTCATATCCACCTCTAGCTTGAATGCTCATAGGACCACATACATCAGTGTGTATCAATCCTAAACATTCAGTGGCTCTAGCACCTTTGGCCGAGAACGACCTTTTGGTCATTTTACCTTCCAAACAAGATTCACAAGTTGGTAGATCATCAACCTTTAAGTCACTTAAAGGTCCGTCACATACCAATATTTTAATCCTATTTAGGTTAATATGACCTAGGCGTAAATGCCATAGGTAGATTTCATCTATTGATAATTTTACTTTTTTATGATTAGGTTCCGTTATTTCTGTGTCTAACGAGTGAGAGATATTTCTATGCAAGAAGTATAGACCATTTTCCAATGTACCTTGGCAAATAATTTTGTCATTCTTACTAATAATAAAAATTTTTATTAAAAGTAACCGAATATCCAAATTTATTTAAACAAGAAACTGAAATTAAATTCCTCTTGAATTGAGGTACATAATAAACGTCTATCAAATCTAAATGCCCTCTAGAATCCAAATAAACTCTAATATCTCCCACTGCACTTGTAGACACTAACGTTCCGTTGCCCAAGTACAAATTGATTTCATTCTTATTCAGCCTTCTCCTTTCTTGGAACCCCTACAAGGAATAACAAACATGATTAGTGGCTCCAGAGTCTATGATCCAAGAATCAGTAGAATCTGCCAGAAAACATGTTTCAAGATAATTAACATTACCTTCTTCCTTCTTATTCTGGGACTTTGGGCAATTTCTTTTCCAATGTCCCTTTTCACCACAAAGGAAGCATTTCCCTTTGATTTTGGTTACTTTCTTGGTCTCCTTCTTGGTAGGCCCTAATTGCTTTTTCTTCTGTTGTTTCTTGACCTTCTGACGGGTCTTAACAGTAGCAACTTTACCAACCATATGAATCTCTTGACCTTTGCTTTTCACAAGGATCTTTTCAGCACTTTGAACATCTTGCATCAGGCCTTGTAAGGTGTATTCCTTTTTGTTCAAAGTGTAGTCCAATTTGAACTGATCAAAGGAATCTGACAATGAATTGACAACCATATCAATTTTTGTCTCACCATCTATCTCAGCGCCATGCAGTTCAGCAATGTTGAGATGTGCTATGACTTTCATCATGTGATCCTTCACAACCTGTCCAGGTTTCATCCTAAGATTCATAAAAGCAGTCACTGCCTCTCTCTTAGTCGTCCTGGACTTTATAGCAAACATCTCCTCTAGAGACATCGTTATATCAGCAGCAGACTCCATTCCTTCATGCTGCTGTTGCAACACATCGGAGATAGTAGCCATAATATAACATTTGGCCATATCATCTGAAGTCTTCCACTGCTCATATTCATCTCTTTGCATTATGCTAGATTCATTATTAGGAGCAGGTGGTTTATGAGTAGTTAGAACAAACTTATGTTTTTCACTTTGCAGGAACAACCCAATTTTCCTTTTCCATGTGACATAATTATCTCCAATTAAAGTGTTATCTTTCAGGATGTTCATAAGTGATGAGGTCATGATTTCTGAATAAAACAAAACATATATAAGTAAATAATCATGACAAAGCACTTTTAAATATTTATCTTGAATTAAATAAATAACTCAATCATAAAAATTCAACGGTGATGCAACACCCATAAATGTTACGCCTCCTTTGGGAGTTCGCACCATTTACTAGTTAGACTAGGTCCCACCTAATTGTTAACATAACAACCAGCGTTTTCAATTTTAGCCTTGCAATTTTACTGACAAGAACTCTTGGGAGGATATCAATAAAATTACATTGAGTGTGTTACCAAGATATCGACCCTCAATTTTCTCTCACGAAAATCCCTCATTGGGGAGTAGATCTCATTTGAGTCCATTGTCTAGTCTATCCTTGTAAGGAAGTATTTTACTAAATTCCATTCATGGATGCCCCTTGGGGGGATTACCAATAAATAATAAAGCTCAACCAACCTTGGAGGCCATAGGTGTTACAAAACACCTCCTCCCACTCAATTATTTAAGGCGTGTGATTAAATCCCATAGAATGATTTACCAAGTTATCTAGATGCCAATTTAGATACCTAAATCATTCAATGCATGTTCATACCAAAAGAGATATATGAGTGGCACTCCTATTCTATATGTCATGTTATCATACAATAACAAATATTGTAATATTTAAGCAAAAATTAAATAGCAACAATTTTGGTCCATTCTAGAAAAGCAAGTAAATTACAATTGTTTAGGAATACAAGATCTTCAAGTGGCCATCAACCATACGCTCATCCTTCGGCTTCCTCCCATGGGCGAACACACCCCACAACCCAACAAAGGGGCTCCTGTGCGCAGCCCATGAGGCCACATAGGGCTGCCGTGCGCAGCCCACCAAGATTTTGGGCTTGCCATGCGCAGCCCAATCCAATCCTAGGGTGCGCACGGTGCTCGTTCTTGGTTCCGGTTGCTTCCTTTTTGTTCACGTCTTCGAATCTTTGATGTTAGAACGTATTACAACTTTATTTAAACAATAAAAATACTGCTGTTTTTTTTTTTTTTTTTTAATCACTGCAGTACTTTTTTACAAAAAAAAACTGCACTTAAAATTTAATACAATAAAAAAAAAACTGCACATTAAATTTAATTCAATAAAAAATATAGCAACTACCAAGAAGGAATTATGGTGATGATAGACCACCCTTCTTGTTACAATTCCATAACAAAAATTACATTGAAAATCTAGGACCAAAATCGAGCAATAACAATCCACATAATAAAATAATAATATATATAAATCCATACATTCACTTGTAATTATATATGCGAATACCTAGAGTGCCATCTCTTTCTAAACATGCATAATCACAATAAAAAGAAATCGATTCACGTATATATACGTTAATTAATTAAAAGGGTACAACCAGGCTCTGATACCAATTGTAGGGAAAAATACCGTAGTACACGCAGCGGAAGCGAGACTAAAAATAGATTTAGTATGTTTTAAAATTTTTTCTTTTTATGAACCTTAACCCCTTTAATTAATTAACCATATATAAAGTAACAAAAGTTGAATACCTTTTATCGCGTGATCCGATTGACTTACGTCAATGGTAATCCGCAAGATCTTCAATCCTAGCACGAACGTGAATCACCTAGGAGCGTGGTCTCCCTTTTTCTTTGAATTGCAAACCTGAGAATGGACAAACAAACTTTTCTTTTTCTTTGTCAGTCTTAAAACAATCAAAAGAATACAAAAATTATTCCGGTCACTTTTGAGTTCTCTGAACCTAATTCGATGTTGTACACACAAGCTTATTGATGAACAAGCAATTAGTGTACCATCAAAAGAATAATCTTTTTCTTTTCTTTTACGTTTTAGTAGAATAAAATATAATACTTTTCTATGAGTTTAGAAGAAGAAGAAAATTGAATCAACCAAGCATTTGTGTGGCCGAACCCTATAAGGTCTATTATATAGGGTGGCCGAATTTCTTTCTCTTTTTACTTTAGGGTTGCCGAATTCTATAAGGTGTGGTATTAGGGTTGGCCGAATTTCATCACATCACCTATATAGGGTGACCGAAATTCAACCCTAATTCCCATCATCTTTTTAGACTTCTAACCATAATCCAACTCATAAGTATTTTTATTCTTTTATTAACTAAATAAAAAGACTTCTTATTTGATTAAATAAATAAACTTAATTATTTATTTTCTTATCAAACAAGTCTTTTACTTTTAGTATACTACTACCACTAGGAAACTTATTTCCTGATCAGAAAAAGATTTGTTTCTTAATTAAACAATTAATTAATAAATTAATTAATTCTTATTTAATTAAACAATGAAACAAAATAATATGTTTGGCTAATATTTTAACCTTGCCGCCCCACATGTATAAAATGGGCCATATATTATTTTCTTATTTCATTTAATCCATTGGACTTTAAATAAAAAGCCCACATGTGAACCAGACCCATTCTTACTAAAAGAAACAAGCTCACATGTCTTTCATTAATATATTAATATAATTGAGCAGCCCATTAAATAAATAATGTGCAAATTATATTCTTAATATATTAAATGCAATTCTAGATGGACCCATAAATTGGTCCGGTAGAATATATCAAGTGATCCATGCAAGTCCGTGTGGATTGGGGATCTTGGTGGGCTATCTAAATTTAAGCTTCAATAGACACAACCTAATCACAATCAACAAATGATTCACTTAGGTCCGATCCATTAATTTTAACTCATTCCACTAAAGAGCTAAAATTGAACTCTTAAATAAAGATAGAAAAGGAAAATGTTCCTCTTTCATAACCCTAGACAATCATATTGGAGATAGTGTATCCTCGTGATTAATATCAGTAATCGCCAAGAGTTCATAGACCGCCTATAACTCTCCAAGTTACCATATTTACTCATATGACCACGTTTTGAACTTGGATATTTTGACTTGTCCAGAAGCCATGTTTTCAATAGTCACTATCGAAAACTCAACGTTAAGATTTAATATTCAATTACCTCAAAACATCCATATGATGATATTATTCTCTCATTTAATAAATGGAGCCACGATGTCCATATCTATAAATGAAGTCCTCTATCGATTAACAAATGAATATCACCAAACTATCGGGGATAGACTATGCTATATAATCGTACTCATTGATAACTCAAATGATATCACTTGCAACCATAAGTCCATCATTTATCTCAGGATTAAGATAGACTCTCCGATTGTCCTGTTAATGAAAAGACTATTATCTATTGACGGTTCTAGATAAAGCTTTTCATTGTGATCCAGTTCAATGCACCCAGTGCACTAGATTCTTTTGCTCGAAGACACTCCGATGATTTTAGACTCATCATATCTCATTTGATCCCACTCAAATGCTAGCATAAGAATTCTACAACTTTAACAAGATAAAGGTGCCCAACCTTTAACTTAAGTTGTGAACATTATTCAAGACTAACTAAAGAATTGTGTCTACCACATACATATCCAGATGTACGAACAATTCTTCTTTTCTCATAGTCTTTAGACCTTATGATTATTTACTTTGACAATTATAATATTAAACTATAAATGCTATAAGATTTGTTAAACCAGAAATCACTTTATTAATATGAAAAAGATTGTTAATTACAATATTACACTCTTGCTATTGAGCATAATCCTAATAGAATCCATGCAAAGAGACATCTAGATGATCAAAGATGATGCTAGATGATGATTGATGATCATGAAAAGGTGTTTGAGTAATTAAAAATGAGTTCTTGGAATTTTTCTTCTCTTTGAAAAATATCCTAAGTATGAAATCTGATTATGAACTCTCTTAATTGACCTAAAGTCAAAGTGGCATATATATAGGGGGTCAAATCAAAGTGTGGTCATTTTGATAAGTGACACCACTATTTTGCCTTGGGCGCTGTACGTAGAGCGCTTCTGTACAGTGCCTGTACAGCGCCCCAACTCTGTTCTCTCGAGAAAACAGAGTGGTGGTGTACGTACAGCGCTTTGTACAGCGACCCAACAGCAACCAAATTAAATCGATCAGGTCTGAACAGCGCTCGATGGGCGCTGTTCGTACAGTGCTTCTGTAGAGCGATTTTGAGAGCGCCCATTGCAAAAATGCACTCCTAAGTCTAAGCATAACAAGGCAATTGGATATGCAAGATGCAATCAAAATAACATGCAAGAAGAGATGTTAATGAACATTAATACACAAAAATAAGACATACAACATACAAGAATTAAACATATGCATGAGTTGTGAGTGTGTGCAACTATCTCTTTAAGACAAGCAAGCACATAGAAATTTACCTTCGGTGCTTATCAAGACGAGATCTTCAAAGGGCATTGAGCAATAACACCAACACTTAAGCTACCCTTACAAAGAATCCCCAACATGTGGTTTGTCCACGAAATGAGCCAATCAACAAATGGGAACCTTACAAATAACACATTTTTTAACACTCAAAAATCATTCTCATATGCATCAAAATATCATCTAGCATTTTTTGCATGGGTTTTGGTCAACATACATTCTTTGGTAAGTTTTTCACTATTATCATATATAATTAGTGTTTTATTTATCATTGACATCTCTTATATTATTTGTATGTTCTTAGAATATATTCTAGATACAAAATAGAGATTGTTGTGTTGACATGATTGAGTGTTGTATTTTGATAGCTATATCTAGGTTTTCATAATCTATGTTTAGCTAAGCTATTTGACATGTCATCTAGCTTTTAATATCTAGGATTGAATTAATTGCAAAATCATCATCCTTGATAAGCATATAGGGTTACCTAGCTCTAAATGCATTTTTGGATATTTCATATATTCACTTAGGTTGTATTATCTCTTCTTAGAGAATTAAGTCTTGTGTTGTGACTGGGATTAGGTTACTTAATTCGCAAGCAATTGGACTAGGTCCACTTATACCAGGATTAGGTTGTAATCATTTCAATTAGTGGATTCGAGGTTCGTGTGTGGCGCACATAACAGCCCGTGGTTTTTCCCGTGAGGGTTTCCATGTAAATATCAAGTGTTATTTATATTCCGCACCATATTACACTTGTTATATTATTGTGACTAGTTAGGGGCATTTTCGTAAAATTGACATACATGCGAAAATTGGGTAATAACGATTAAAATCTATTCACCCCACCCTCTAGATTAATATTTAACACACCGTGAGAACTTTTAATTAGTATCCGAGCGGGTACCTAGATATACTTAGGTGATCCTTGCTCATTTTTGGTGTGTTTTGCATTTTGTGTGTTTGTTTGATTTCTTCATACATTTTGCATTCATCTCATTTGCATTCATCTAAACACTATGAGTGATTTTAGGATGAGCAAAGAGGGAGCGTCGAGCGTGAGGCCACCGTTGCTCACCGGCGATAATTACTCCTCATGGAAGGGGAAGATGGAAGCATACTTATGCCAAATCCATGATAGGGCGTGGATGGCGGTTGAAGATGGATATGCTCCACCTATGATGACTCCTACGAATGGAGGAGAAGAGGTTCTCAAGCCTAAGGCATAGTGGAGTCCTCAAGAGTTTATTAACTCTATGTGGAACAACAAGGCCATACATGCCATCTGATATGCAGTGAGTGAAAATCAGTACAAATTGATTCAAATTACTAGGATTGCCAAAGAGGCATGGGACATCCTAGAAGTTGCACATGAAGGAACCGAGGTAGTTAAGGACTCCAAGCTCCAAGTCCTCCAAACTCGGTTTGATACCATTAGGATGGAAGAGCACGAGCAATTCAATGACTTCCAAGTGAGACTAATGGATATTGTGAACCAAAGTCACCAACTAGGTGATCCTTACTCGGATAGAAGAATAAAGCAAAAGATCATGCGATCACTTCCCGAGAGGTTCGAACCCAAAGTGACGGCTTTAGAAGAAAATGACACCTATAAGGATATAAAGTCGAGTGAAGTCATTGGAAGACTTCTAGAGAATGATTGATGCACATGGAAATGATTTGAGTAATCAAAGATGAGTTCATGGATGAATTTCTCTCTTTGAAAATGCTCTCAATGAAAAATATGATTTTTTATTTTTTATTTTTTATTGTTGTTGGGACGACCTAAAGAGAAAGCAATATTTATATAGGTGTCCAAAACAAAGCTACGACATTTTGACAAAAACAAGGGTCGATCGCTGTGGGTACCGCTCCCAAGCCACAGCGGTGGTCAATTAAAAAGCATCAGGTGTCAAAATGATGTGCTTATCGCTGTGCTTATCTGAAGGCCACAGTAGTACCGACAGCGGTCACCTAGGCCAAAGCATGCCAAGAGAAAAATCATGCAATCTAAAATTACTTATGGCATGGCAATAATCAAATGCATGAAGAGTTAAGAACATGAATGCATAAACATAAAAGCACACAACATACAAGAATTATAGATATGCATAAGTTGTGTGTGTGTGCAACTACGATCTCTTCAATGCGAATAAGCATAAGTGTTTTACCTTTAGAGTGCTTATCATCTTGAGGTCGTGAGAGGGCATTTGTTGAGCTTGATCATCAACAATTAAAAGCCTAGGCTACCCTTACATTTCAAACCCCAATTCTGGTTTGTCACCGAAATAAGCCAATCAAACTTAAGGAACTTACAATCTCCCCCTTTGGCTATTTCGTGACAAAACCACCACTCACATTGATCCTCATAACAAAATTGAAAGTAAAGGTCAACAATGATTTTGTACATTACAAAGAGATATTTAAAAGCTAGATCTTCAAGTCTTCAATCTCTTGTAGAACAATCAATCCTTCAAAACAAAGTAAGTTTCTACACTTTCCAAGACAAGTGTAATATGAGATGATCAAGTGAAATCAAAATTTACATTTAAAGAAATCAAGCAACATCATGCAATGAATATGCTGTAGGAACCCAGCGTTACGGATCGCGCAGCTGAAGGGTTTTTAAAAAAAATATTAATGCAATCATAAATTAACCCATTTGAAAAGTAATAATCAAAATACAATAAGAATGAGATAAAACTAATTCATACCAACGTTTGTAGGCTCCTTCTTCTTTTCGATCTGCTTCCTGATTTGAACCACAAAATCTTCCTGACTATCACCCGGGATTGGTAACGGCGTGTGGGCGCGTCACGGTACTCAAGAATAAGGAGGATGAAGAGAAGAAGAAGATATATATATATATTCTTCTTTGGCCACAAAACCTAGAACCCTTTCTAGGGTTAGGTTTTTTGTTTTCTCTTCTTTGGTTCTACACTCTCAAAAATTGACTCTCAATTCTGAACGTATGTTGTGTTCTTTTAAAAAAAAAAACATATATTATATATATATTCTTAAAATAAACTAATCAATCAAATCTTTTAAGATATCTGATATCTTTAAAGATATTAATTAATATTAATTTATTTGATTTGATTTGAATTCAAACTCTTTTAAATTCAAGTTTAAATATTTAATTTAATGAAAATAAAATAATCAAATTATCTTATCTTCATTCAAAATTAAATATCAATCAACACCCTCCATCTAATGATTAATTACACAATTAAATAATCTAATTATTTAATTAACATAATCATTCATATTCATTAATTAAATAATCTCATTATTCAATTAATTCCCGAATAGACACGTGTCACTTTCGTAACACAATTAATTGAACAATCCAATTAATTAATCGTGACCCTTGTTACCTTAATCAATCGGGCTAGCAAGGGGACCCAATTGACCCACAGTATTTTGAGCTCCAATAATCATTAGAAATAATTAATTAAACTCTTTAATTAATATTTCATGATTCTTAACTTCGGTGTTATTCCACTAAAAACCCGAAGCTGTATTCTCTCAACTGTAGATATTTTTAGACAAACCAATAAGATTCGGTGTGCATCGATGTAGCTATTACATATGGTATGATCCTCCACAAGTAGTTCATAATTAGAGATGGGTCATAATGTCCGTTAGACCCCTCTAATTATATCTTTCCATTAAGTACTATTGATTCTCTAATGAACAATAAATCTTACATTCCTTACGGAATTAAGAGAGCGCTTATATTGTTCAAGCCCCGAATCAACCCATAAGGGAACTACTATCTACTTCTCGCAAGAAGGAGTGGATTCCTCTATTGTGTACAAACCTTCCTAACCACAAGCCAAACCGCGATTCCAACATACGAAGCATATTGACCGAGAATGTAACTCCGTCTCACCCATGGTATATCGAAAAACACGATCTAACCTGAAGGAGTCGATAAGACACTCAGGATTAAGATCACCAATATATAGCCATCTTTTATAGATATATATGAATCTCATCATGTAACGGATCTTATTGAGAGATTAATATAGATCATGGCCCAGTCCTATATGATCACATCATACAAGGTGCCTCCATTCTCATATCACCATATGAATGATCTAGGATAAGATCACCGTACATTACGGAATGGACCGCAGCTGTAGATTTACCACAAATAAAGTACCTAGCTTTATTTGCTATGTACGGACTCTTTAGATTGCTCGTTTCAAACTGAATCCATCTGTATATGACATTCATATACTCAGTTTGAAATTACATCCGACAATCTTGGATGTTAAGTACACATGTTATATATAAATGTATGAGACAATTTGAATGAATAAAATACTTCTTTTATTTATGTTCAATTCACATTTACAAATTATAAGCTTTAGGGCAAAAACCCCAACAATCTCCCACTTGCACTAAAGCATGTGAGACATGTCTTGTAAACCTAGACCCTCTAGGTGACCCGTAAACACTTTAGTCGGTAAGGTCTTTGTAAATGGATTAGCATGATTGTCCTGTGACGCTACCTTGGTCATGGTCACATCTCCTCTCTGCACTATCCTTCTGATGAGATGATATTTCCTCTCTATATGCTTACCTCTCTTGTGGCTTCTTGGTTCTTTGGAATTAGCCACAGCATAACTGTTATCACAATAAAGTGTGATGAGCTTATCCAAATCTGAAACAACTTCCAAATCACTCAAGAACTTACGGAGCCAAACAACCTCTTTAGCAGCTTCACAAGCGGCTACATATTCGGCTTCCATGGTGGTATCAGCAATACAAGATTGCTTAACACTTCTCCACACAATGGCTCCACCACCAAGGGTGAATACTGATCCAAACGTAGATTTTCTAGAATCCCTGTCTAACTAAAAATCAGAATCCGTATATCCTAACGGGATCAAATCTTGTCTAGAATACACTAGCATATAGTTTCTCGTTCTCCAAACATACTTGAGAATAATCTTGACAGCAACCTAATGATCCAATCCTGGGTTGGACTGGTATCTGCTGGCTACTCCCACTGTGAAGCAGATGTCCGGTCTCGTGTATAACAAAGTATACATAAGACTACCTACTGCTGACGCATAGGGAACACATCTCATATCCTCAACTTCTTGAGGTGTCTTAAGACATTGTTCCTTAGACAAGTGAACTCCATGCCTAGAAGGTAAATTATTTTTCTTGGAGTTCTACATCGAAAATCGCACAAGAATCTTGTCGATATACGATGCCTGAGACAATGCTATGAGTTTGTTTTTACGATCCCTTATAAGTTGGATCCCTAGAACATAACCTGCATTTCCCAAATCTTTCATTTGGAATTGGCTAGCCAGCCAGCCCTTTACTTCCGATAATACCCATACATCATGTAAGGATTCCCGTTGTTTTTAATTGGCTTATTTCGTGATCAAACCATATGTGGGGGTTCTTTGTAAGGGTAGCCTAAGTATCGGTCTTCTTGTTCGAAGCCCTTTGAAGACCTCGTGTTGATAAGCACCGAAGGTAAATTTCTATGTGCTTACTTTTCTTTGAAGAGATTAGTTGCACACACACACTAAACATTCATTGCATATGTGTGCATTCTCTTCGTTTGTCACAATTCACACTTGCACTTATTTATTATATTTTGTTGTGTGTTATTGTGTCTTGTTGTTGTGTTAATTCGTTTCCCGATAACTTTCGGAAACGTCCGCGCATGCACGAGAATGTGCTTGGTTTAGCGCGAGGACCGCCTATGGAGAATGCCCTTGGCTTCTCCTTGGTTTTCACCTATCTAGGTGATCGGCGGTTATTATCGGCGGCCTGGCCGCCGAATGAAACCGCCGTTTCAGTCCAGATTGGTCTGAAGCATTTCTGCGGTTAAGATCGGCGGTCACGACCGCCGTTAGAAACCGCCGATTCAAGACCTGATTGATTTATCTCTCAGTCTAATTCGGCGGTTGAAACGGCGGGCATGAAACCGCCGTTAGAAACCGCCGTTCATACCTGGTTGATTTTGACCTCTCTGTTCTGTTTCGGCGGTTGGAATCGGCGGTCACGAAACCGCCGAATTAACCGCCGTTTATGCTCTGTTCTTCACGAGCTCAATTCGGCGGTCATTAACGGCGGCCTGGCCGCCGATTGAAACCGCCGATTGGCGCGTTTCTTTGAAACTTACTTAAACGACCACACTTTGTTTTGGCCCCCTATATATATGCCACTTTGACTTTAGGTCAATTAAGAGAGTTCATATTCAGAATTCATACTTAGGATATTTTTCAAAGAGAAGAAAAATTCCAAGAACTCCATTCTTGATTCTCAAACACTTTTCATGATCATCAATCATCATCTAGCATCATCTTAGATCATCTAGATGTCATCTAGCATGGAATCTTCATCATACTTTGCTTGGTAAGCTTTTCACTAATATCTTACATGTTTTGTGTTTCTCTTATCTAGCAATCTCAATTAATTACTTGTTTGTTATTTTGTATGCTTTAGATACAATATTGAGATGAGTATGATGTATGTTTGAGATTTTATATTGTGCTAGCATATTAGGTTTTGTGCTTAATATTGATTAGCTAAACTAATTGACATGTCATTTAGTTTTGATGTCTAGGATTATACTTAATTGCATATTAATCATCTTAGATAAGCATATAGGGTTTCCCTTGCTCTATGTTGCATTTTGGATATTCACATATATTCACTTAGGGTTGTATTCTCTTCAAAGAGAAAGTAAGTCTTGTGTGTAGCATCCGGGATTAGGTTGCTTAGAACGCAAGCAAATTGGACTAGGTTCACTCATACCGGGATTAGGTAGGTGTGTGATTACTTCCGGGATTAGGTTGTAATCGTTTGCACATTTAGTGGATTCGAGATTCGAGGTTCGAGTGTGGCTTACTTACATAGCCCGTGGTTTTTCCCGTGAGGGTTTCCACGTAAAAACCAAGTGTTGTTTTAATTTCCGCACCATATTACAATTGCTTGGTTATATTATCTTGAGGGCATTTTCGTAATTTTGACTAACACGAAAAATTGGGTAAAAAGCGTAAAATCTATTCACCCCCCCTCTAGATAGCTTTATACACACCATGCTTTTATTTGTTTCACATCATTCCCAATTAGTAGGATATCATCTATGTAAATAACTAAGAAAACTACCTTCTTGTCAATGATGCGCTTGTAGACACAAGGCTTATCAACGTTTTGCTCGAAGCCATAGATTTTGATCATATCATCAAACCTTATGTTCTAAGATCTAGTTGCTTGGTTAAGTCCATAAATGGACCTTTGCAACTTGCAAACCTTTTGCTCTTGATCTGGAGACACGAATCCCTCTGGTTGCATCATGTAGATGCCCTCATCAAGATTACCATTCAAGAATGCAGTCTTGACGTCCATTTGCCAAATTTCATAATCGAAATAGGCAGCAATGGATAAGAGAATCTGAATAAACTTAAACATGGCTACTGGCGAGAAGGTCTTTTCATAATCGACCCCCTCTTTCTGGGTATAACCCTTGGCCACTAGCCTTGCCTTGCCTTGCCTTGCCTTGAAGTTCTCTACCTTCCCGTCTACTCCTCTCTTTCTCTTGTAGATCCACTTACATCTTATGGGTTTTACCCCTCCAGTAAGTCTACAAGTTCCCAGACTGAGTTAGAGTATATGGACTCCATCTCGAGATTCATGGCTTTAAGCCATTCCTCTTTGTCAGGATCTTCAATTGCTTTCTTAAATGTCAATGGATCATCCACACTATCAGTAGAGACGACATCTCATCCCTTACCTATACCCAAATAGTGTTCAGGTTGTCTCACAACCCTCCCACTACGTCTAAATGGTAGTGTATCCTGACTAGGAATCATCTGACTATCAGATGTCAATAGATCAACAACTCTTGTTAACTGAGCACTAGTCGTACCAGGCTCCATTTCATTTAATACAATCTTCCTACGAGGTTTATGATCACTAATATAGTTATCCTTAAGAAACATTGCATTTGTCGATACAAATACTTTGTTCTCTTCTGGACTATAGAAGTATCCACCTCTAGTCTATTTAGAATATCCTACAAACAAGTAGACCATAGACTTGGGGTCTAGCTTTCCACTTCTGTTCTTCAGCACATGTGCTGGACACCCCCATATGCAGAAATGTCACAAACTAGCTTTACAACCATTCCACAACTCTAAGGGAGTCTTAGGAATAGATTTGGATAAGACTACATTCAAAATGTAAGCTGCAGTTTGTAATGCATATCCCCAAAAGGAATTTGGTAATGATGAGAAACTAATCATAGATCTCACCATTTCCATTAGGGTTCTATTTCTCCTCTCCGCAACACCATTCTATTGTGGTGTACCAGGAGCTGTGAGTTGGGACACTATCCCATACTCGACCATAAAGTCTTCAAACTCTTGGTCAAGGTACTCACCTCCATGACCGATCGTAGATATTTGATAGTCTTTCCTAACTGGTTCTCAACTTCAGCTCAGAATTCTTTGTGAAATTCCCTTAAGCAATATAATGTATAAAATACCTAGAGGGGGGAGGGTTGAATAGGTATAAGCTCAATTTCTTCCAAATTCAAAAATATGCGAATTACAAGAATGAAATGTACACTTGATATGATTTAACAATTGTATAGTATGAGTCAATACATGTGAAAATCAATATACAAGAGATACAATCAATACATGATATGGAAGATAATGAAAAGTAAAGCGAAAAGAGACACAAGTATTTTTACGTGATAAAACCTCAAAGAGGAAACATCCATGTTGATACTACAACCACCGGCAAAGCAATCCAATACACGATTCAAGAACAAGTAAATTGTATTTACCTTTCGCCTACTTCTTCTTGGCTACCTCCTCTAGATACTGAGGACAATTCCTCTTCCAATTTCCAATCTTATTGCAATGGAAACATTTTCCTTTACCTTGATCGGTAGAGGTGCCCTTTTTCTTGCCTTGGGCTTTCTTGGGCTTAGGCTTACTCTTAGCCTTCCCTGCAGACCTCTTTTTCTTCTTATTACCAGAGGAAGATGGTTCGGCAACATTTGCCCCATCGGTCTTACTTTTGTTGTCCTTAGTCAAGGACTCAAAAGCAGTGAGCTCATTGAGCAATTGAGTGAGACTAAACCTAAGCTTGTTCATCCCATAGTTACTCTTAAACTAATCGAAACTCTTTGGAAGAGTCATCAGTATGATGCTCACTTGACTGGGTTCATCAATGGCCCCGCCATTGATATCTACCGTGTTAAAATAGGACATCATGTTCAAGACATTTTCTCAAACAGATGTGCCCTCTTTCATCCGAGCAAACATTGCGGAACTAACAGCTTCGTGCTGCTTTTGCTCAGTGGGCTGCCCGAACATGGCTTGCAATGACTCCATTATTCAAATGCAGTACCTATTGCTTCGTGCTTAGTGACAAGCACGTCTGTCATACTTGCTAACAGATATGTTTGGGCTTTCTCATCTGATAAGACCCATTTCTCATATGCGTCACGAACAGTTTGTGAGGCATTGGCAGTAGGCGTTAGAGGACATTCCTCCGTAAGCACAAATTTTAGGTCCTTGGTGACCAAGATTGCATTTATGTTATGTTTCCATTTAGTGTAGTTATCACCAGTTAATTTGTCATTGGCTATGATTTGTAATAGTGTAGATGACATGGCTGAAAAAACATAAATTAAGAATTCATTCAGTCATACATTCAAAACATGTGCGAATGTTCGGCATAAAATTAAACATGATGCATGAAAATGTTTAATGAACAAGAACAACCCTAAGAAAACAATGTTTCTATGCCACGACAATCCAACATACCACAAGTAAGTGCCGCCTTAAGGTCGGTCAAATTCTTGCATGTTGGATCGAGACCTTCTCAATCAAATGTGTAAGGATTCCCTTTTGTTGATTGGCTTATTTCGTGGTCAAACCACATGTTGGGGTTTGGTTGTAAGGGTAGTCTAGGTCATTAAGGTTGAAGATCAAAGACCCTTTCCAAGACCTCAAGAGGACAAGCACCAAAGGTATATCTTGTGCTTACTTTGGCTTGAAGAGATATAGTTGAACACACACACAACATGCATAACTCTTATTCTTGAATGTTGTGTTTATATTTTGTGTGCATTGTGCTTTATTGTTTATTCAATGTCTCTTCTTGCATTAAATTGATTGCATCTTGTTTTATGAAATGCCATGACATGATAGGCATTAGGATGCATTCAATACCCACACTTGCACTTCATGTATGTTAGCTTTTAGTGTGGTGTAATTCGTTTCCAGAAGGATGTTCGAAAACGTCCGCGCGTGCACGTTGATGTGCTTTGTTTTGCGCGATGATCGCCGGTGGAGATGCCTTTGGCTTCTCCTTGGTTTCACCATTTTTGGTGAAACGGCGGTTACGTTCGGCGGCCTGGCCGCCGTTCGAAACCGCCGAATGAGACCTAATTGAAATATATCTCTCGAGTCCAAAACGGCGGTTGGGATCGGCGGTTTCTAAACCGCCGAACGAAGTCGCCGAAGTTCCCCTGTTCCACTCGAGAGCCATTCGGCGGCTCAATTCGGCGGCCTGGCCGCCGAATGAAACCGCCGATCGTGCGATTTCAGGGGCAAAATTGTCTTTTCACTTGCCCTGTTCTTGATGTCTATAAATATCACACTTTCTCATTATCTGATCAAGTTCTTTGACTCTTAAGAACCCTAATCTTCAAAGATAGATTTTGAGAGAAAATCAAATCAAGAACTCAACTTTAACCACTCAAATCAAACCCCTTTTGCATCAAATTTCATATTGCATCTCCTATGTCTATATAGAGTGCATCCATGTATGGGTTTGCATCATCACAACTTGCTTGGTAAGATTTTGATTAATTTCATCTTATTGTAGTATTTTAAATACCAAGCCATCTCTTTTAAATTACTTGTATGTTTTAGATCATATGCTAAATACAAGAAAATAGATTATTTGTGATGAATTGATTGAGTGTTGTTTTTGATAGATATCTAGGTTTTTATAATCTATGATTATCTATGCTATTTGACATGTCATTTAGCTATTGATATCTAGGGTTGATTTAAATTGAATATATCATCATCCTAGATAAGCATTTAGAGTACCCTAGCTCTTATTGCATTAATTGAATATTCATACATATTCACATAGGGTTTGTGCATCTCTTTTGAGAGATTGAAGTCTTGGTCTAGGGTTGCTATTACAGGCCCGCTGGGTAGTAGTGGTGGGTTACAGACCGAGATTAGGCTGTAAACATCATTACAAGTAGTGACTTCGAGGATCAAGCAAATTGGAATAGGGTTGCTAATAAAGGCCCGCTGGGTAGAAGTGAGGGGTTACAGACCGGAGTGTTAGACGAGGTCTACATAGGTTGTAAACTTCATTTCAATTAGTGATTTCGAGTTCCGAGTGTGGCGCACTATACAGCCCGTGGTTTTTCCCAGTGGTTGGGTTTTCCACGTAAACATCAAGTGTCATTTATTATTTCCGCATCTTATTACACTTGTATGTATTGTTGACTTGCTAGGGGTATTTTCGTAAAATTGACATGCACGCGAAAATTGGGTAATAATTAAATAAAATCTATTCACCCCCCCCCCCCCCCCCCCCCCCCCCCCCCCCTCTTATTCCAATATCATTCAACCATCGTTTATTTAGTCAAGTTTTTAATTAACCAATTTAATTAAAACCTTGTGAGTGTAATCTATCATTTCAGATCTCATAAGCTTAACTCGAGAATTGCTGCCTTAGGGTCGGTCAATCTCGAAATCTCCTTAGAAATCCTATCCATTAGGAAGTCAACATTGGTATTGATTCTTATGGAAACCGTCCTTAGGGAAGACGAAAGCAAAGCTGTCACGAGGCCCCACTCGAATCTTACGGTGTTGAATTAATGATGGAGACCGCAGGATATAATGTTATATATCCCTCTCCCACTCACTATTATATAATAAGGGTTTTCTATTAATATTAATACACCTAGATTAAATTAGATTAAACGGCTAATTTCAATCTAAGTGTCAAGTGCATTAATCACAAATTATTAGAATCCTATTCCAATAACTAATAAACTAATTCGATTTTTAACTCTTAAAAATCTAGTTCATTAGTAATAATTCTAATCTATGTAAACTATTTACTAAGACTAGAATTATTATAAGTGTATTTACCAAGTTTTAACTATTAAAACTAAACACATTATTAGGTCCAATTATTATTAGGGGCTTAAACGAATTAATCCTAATATATTTAAAGGACCCTACTAATCTAAGTAATTAAACTCTTTAATAAAAAGATTAGTGATTAATGAGAATTACCAAGTTTTTACTCCTAAAAACTAATCCCATTAATTTATAGCCAATTATGTGAATTACCCATTTTAATCAAATTAAAAAAAAAAAAAAAAAAAAAAACACACATAATATAGATGGCTATAATGCATGTATGACATATCAACATATATATGTGTAGGCACACCTATTCTAAATGATATGTATATACATGGCAATGCTTTAATCATCTCATAATAAAAGCATACATGAGTTGACCGAGTACAATGAGTTTATCTAACTTAAAAAATTTATAATTACAAAAAATATCCAAGGCATTCCTTGGTCTTCTTGTAATTCCAAAAATCTTCAAGTCTATCTGTAATATCTTCTGCGTCTTTCGGGCCCAAAAATCAAGTCCAATTTGATTTATTTTATTGGATCCATCTCATAGATTAAATCCCTTAAAGCCCAAATGTTACTCTAACATTTTTCGGAGGCCCGGGATTTCCCAAAATCAACCCAAACGTGCTCGCGTACACGCACGTGACTGCTGCACAAAACACACAACAATCAAATGTTTCATGCTGCGCAACGCTCGCGCATGTGTCATGCATTGCAGCAAGTATACAAAAAATTGCATGTTGCATGCTGCACTAATACAAACAATTGCGTGCAATTGCGCGACACTTGCATGGGAGTGCATGTGCTTTGCACATCTAATGTGCGTGACATGTGTTGCTGCACAAACATATAACATTATGTTGCATCTGTATATTGCACAACAATTGCACATGGGTGTGCATGTGCTTGAACATCAGTTGCGCGTGCGGCTGCTGTGCTTCGCGTTCTGGATCATTGTTCTTCGTCTATTTACATCAATAATATTAGAAGTCATTGTTGGCACATCAATAATATTAGAAGTCATTGTTGGCGGAGTGTAGCTGTCTTCAATTGCCATCCAAGCACGGTCATGAATTTGGAAAATATACAACTCCATTTTGCCTTTCCAAGAGGCATAATTTATCCCGATGAGCAAGAGAGGTCTTGTGCTTGAAGCACCCTAGTTTCCACCACTGTTCCCACTTATAGTGTTTAGATGTATTAATGAGATGAATGCAAATGTATGTATCCATAAAAAACACACAAAATGCAAAACACACCAAAAGTAAGGATCTCCTAAATATGTTTAGGAACCCATTCTGATACCCATTGAAACTATTAAGATGTGTCTAAATATACCTAGAGGGGGGGAATAGGTTTTAATCAAGTTAATTACTGATTTTTCTTGATTATTCAATATTCAATATGTAAGGTTTATAGTTTGTGTTGGCATTAATTCCATATCAAAACGTGTTTCTCTTGTAATGTTTAGTGGTTAGTATATTGAAGAATTAAGAAGACGAAGGACGTCTCATCCACAATTCATTCAAGAAGCCGGCTTTTAAGAGATTCGTGCATCATTGGTCAACAAAGGTATTAAAGGACCTCATATCTCTTACAAGGCTAGGCACACACTCACACATAGCATTCTTGTGTGTTCCTTCATGATTTGATTTCATTTATATATCACTTTCACACACTTGGCAAAATATGCTCATGCATTCATATTATGTTGATAAACTTTGTGTTTTGCATTTTCTAGGACTATGTCCGGAAACTAGCATATGTGTGTGTCTTTGTGTTTGTATGTTTCCGTATTTTTGTATTTAGACTTGAATATGCTCTATTATAATTCCTTATTGAGTTCCGGTCGTTTCGATTACTCATTCATGTAGTTTCGAGTCCAATCGATGTAGTTACGCTACTTTTCGTTCTCATTCATTGAGTTGACTTCATCGACGTTTTCTGAGATGATATCTCAACCGGTTTTCAAAGTTGTGTAGTCGTCGTCGTGCGTAAAAGAGTCACGGTTCGTAATCCGGAAACGGATTCAAAATCGGAGTTCGGATGCCCAAGATACGGGCTGAAGAACCGAGGGAGCGCGCGAGGAGACAGCCCAGGCCGTGAGGCCACTGGGGCTGGCCGTTGGTGTGGCCGTGGGCCCCACGGCCTGGAGGGGCCTCTGCCCCCGTGTGGGCCACGCGCCCCCCACGGCCAGGGGGTGACGTGGTCTCACACCATTGGTTGATTTTGTCTTCTCTCTCTTCCTATATCTTCCCTCTCTCTCTCCATTTGAAATTTTTAAGAAGAAAGATTGATTTTCCCGTAAGAAATCCTCTCTAGTTTTTCAGAACTTCAAAACACCATATCTTCCTCATCCGGAGTCGGATTTGAGTGATTCAAGTTGGAGAGTGTTTGTATTTGAGTCCTCTATCATTTTCAAGTGGTTTGGTGGCTGTTTGATCGTGATTTCTGGTGGTTCCACACTGATTTCCGAACCAGCTCGAGCAACCAAGGTATTGGACTTAACTTTGGGATTTCTTTCTTTTTAACCTTCCATTTGCTTGGGGTTTCTTCTTCTATATCTATGTTTATGTTTGGTAAAAGCTATTGAGAAAGATAGCTTGATTATCATTCTAATTGAAAGTCAATTTGTGGACTAATGTTGACTAGTTTCTATGATTCTAGATTTTACATATGTTTGTGAGTTGTATTGTGATTAGAATGGCATCTTAGGTTGTTTGGAACTTAATTGAATTAATTTTGTGATAAATGACCTTGAGATTTGATTTGATCCTTTGATTGATGAAATCTAGGATTTGTGTATTTGTTTGTGATTTAGAGAATCTAGGTTTTGATTGATGTAAATCTCAAATCCTTGCTCTATATTTTTGCTAGAATATTGATTGATTTTAATCTCATATATCTAGCATTTAATTGTATATTGATAGCATCTTGAATTTGTTCTTCATGAATATATTTTGATTCAAGTATTGTTTGTGTGAATGAGACTTTGAGCTTATGTGTTTGGTGTTTCACATGCTTAGGTTTTATTCTCGTATTTTGCATCTAGACTTTTATTGAATGTGTTATCACATGTTTATGTCTATTTGTACCATAGGATGTATTGATCACATGTTCTATGTTGATTTGATTGTTTACATCATTTGCATTCACATGATCACACTAGGAAGTCCTTGTAAAAGGCATGAAGTCTTGGCTAGAGTCGGGGTGACTCAGATAGCCAAGCAAGAAGACTTGCCTAGAGTCGGGATGACTCGGATAGGTAAGCAAGGAGTCATGGCTAGAGTCGGGAGGACTCGGATAGTCATGCATGGGAGGCTCCCTAGAGGCAAGAGTGCCTTGGATAGGGAGTTGGCTAATATATTGGTAGGCCTAGGCATATGGTTAGACATAGACTCCAATAGAGCGGGGTACACGGGAGGTGTATGCACTCTTGAGGAATTTCTAATCTACCATCGATGTTGGTTTTGTGTGGTGTCCAATATATGGTGGTTTCGCATCATTGAGGGATTTTACACTTTCCAATAGGGTTGGGTAGGCTTAGACTTCACTAGGTTGGGTGAGCTAAAGATTGGTCACTTTGTGAATGTTCTATGTTTACTTTCCAATAATATAGTACCCAATGGTTGTAGTTCAACCCGTGGATGTTTCCTCCTTAGAGGTTTTACCACGTTAAAAAATCTCTTGTGTTAATTCTTCCTATCTCTATCTCTTATATTTTAATTGTATATTTTGTTATCTTGATTCATAATATTCTCTTATGATATATTGTGAAGCAAGACTTTGTATAGTGTGATTTATGGATCCATTCTTTTGATCATTTTTGTATCTATGATTCTTTTGTATATTGTAATTTTTGTTTAGTGATATTTGATCACTCTTGTAACTCATTGAATATTTATTGAAATACAAGCTTACTTTGTTGTTGTGTTTACTTGTTCTTATACCTCACACAACTAGATGATATACTTAGACCTTGCTCTCATGATTGTATTCTCGTATTGTCTATGTATGTCTTCCTTGGCTTATTTTGTTGTGTGTAAGGCTACCTTGAGGGACAAACGAAAGTTTGTTCAAGGGTTTGAAAAAAGGTGTAAAAACCTATTCGACCCCCCCCCCCCCTCTCTCTAGGTTTGCTTTAAGCTATTTAACTACGTTTATATACATTCACAATAAACACCCAATCTAAGCTTAAACTATAAAAACGTGTGTGAATAGGTTTTAATCAAGGTAATTACCAATTTTTCTTGATTAGTTAATATTTATAAAAAAAACTACCAAAATATAAGCAAATACAATCAACTAAATTTAAGTGCGGAAAACAATAAATTGCAAGTTGATTAATTTTCGTGAAAAACCCACAACTGGGAAAAACTCACGGGTTATTGTGCTAATCACACACGGTCCTCAAATCTATTATATGTAATGTTGTTTACAACCTAGGTTGACCTCTAGTCACACCATTCTCGGTCACTAACCTACCACTACTACCCTGCGAGCCTTTTATAGTGATTATAGACCTACTTTCTTATGCACCAAACCACTTGGTCAAAAGGTTTTAGCACTTAAGGAAGAAAACACAACCTAAGTGAATCAAAGATGCATAAATGCTAGGTCAACACATTTAAGCTTAATTATTCATGAATGAACATGTCAAATAATCCTAAAAATCATGTTCCTACATGTCATACAAAAACTTAGCTATAAAGGATAAAGAACAATCCTAGATGCAATAGCTATCACAATACAACAACCCAATCAATCAACACAAAAGCTCAACATGTAGAAAAAAACTTAGTCTAAATGCTAACAAGTCATAAATGAGCTATCTTGCTAAGTAAAAACACTAGAATAGATGAAAATGGTGTTCTTCCTTACCAAGTCATGTGAGTTGAAGAAGACTCATGTAAGAACACATCCTAGATGAAGCTAGATGATGTTTGATGCAAATGGGTTTTATTGAATAAAAATGGGTTCTTGGTTGCTTTTCTTGCAAGACATTCTTAAGCTTCTCAAAGGAGTTAATTTCTAAGCTCTAGGTCTACCAAAAAGATAAAGCAACAAATTTATAGAAGACCCAAAGTGAAGTGACGTCGTTTTTGAAATTGGAAAACAAAACCTCGTCACTGCCGCTGTGCGTGCCGCGGTACGGACAGGGTGTCTGCACCGTGGTACACACGACACATTGGCTTTGGAAAGTTTCGCAGTGGGGGATCACTCCAGAGGCAAGGTGCACCCACTGCGGTATGCAGGGTGAAAAACATCAGTGGCTGCACCTGAAATGGACTACGGCACATGCAAATGACCATCATTTTACATTTCTTCTTGTCATTGTGATTAGCACATTCGGGGGCAAAATGACCTATACAACCACATTCATAACATTGGACCCCTTTCCTTTCGATCTTCTCTTGCCTAGGCTCAAACTTGTTGTAGGAACCCTTTTTCTTGAAGTTTTGACCTTTGGAACCAAAGTCCTTTTTCCCGAACTTCATAACCTTCTTAAATCTCTTTACAAATAATGGAAGGTCTTCGTCCGCGTTATTCTTTTCCTCCTTTTCATCCTTAGAAGCTTTTAAAGCAATTCCTTTATGCTTTTTCGAAGGAGTAGAGCTAGGAGCCTTCCTAGACTCATAGGCGAGGAGTTTTCCAACAACCTCGCTCGGCTTCATGTCCTTATATCCACTATTTTCTTCTAAAGCCGTTACCTTCAATTCAAACCTATCGAGAAGAGACCTCATAATTTTTTGCTTGACTCTCCTATCCGAATACGAGTCACCAAGTTGATGACTTTGGTTCACAATGTCCATCAACCTTACTTCGAAGTCGTTAAAGCATTCGTTCTCATCCATCTTAAGCAATTCAAATTACGTTTGGATAACTTGAAGCTTCGAGTCATTAACAACTTCGATTCCCTCATGTGCAACCTCTAAGATGTCCCATGCCTTCTTAGCTATCCTAGTGTTTTGAATCAACTTATATTGATTCTCATCCATTGCATAAAGGACGGCATATTGGCATGCATTGCCTTCCTATTCCATTTTGATGACTCAAACTCTTGCGTGTTCCATTGCGCTTTTGGCTTGAGCACATCCTCTCCTCCACCCGTAAGAGTCGTCATAGGTAGATCATATCCATCTTTAACCGCCATCCATGCACGGTCGTGAATTTGATATATGTAGGATTCTATCTTTCCTTTCCATGAGGAATAATTCAACCCGGTAAGAAGTGGAGGCCTTGTGCTAGAAGCACCCTCGTTGCCACCACCATTTCCACCGTTTCCACTCATAGTGAATAATGAATGAAATGAAATGAATGCAAGATGTATGAAAGAACAAAAATCACACAAATGCAAAACACACCAAAATGAGCAAGGATCACCTAAGCATATCTAGGAACCCGCTCTGATACCAATTGAAACAAATACTCGGTGTGTACAATATATATCTAGAGGGAGGGTGAATAAATTTTATCCAATTTTACTCAATTTTCGTTAATAGCCAAGTTAACGAAAATGCCCCTAACTAGACACAATAATATAACAAGTGTAATATGTGTGGAATATTAAATAACACTTGATATTTACGTGGAAACCCTCATAGGAAAAACCACGGGCTAATAAGTGAGTCACACTCGAACCTCGAATCCACTAAATGTGTAAAACGATTACAACCTAATCCCGGTATATAATCACACACCTACCTAATCCCGGTATAAGTGGACCTAGTCCAATTGCTTACGAATTAAGCAACCTAATCCCGGTCACAACACAAAACTTAATTCTCTAAAAAGAGATAATAAAACCTATGTGAATATGTGAGATATTCAAAATGCAATTTAGAGCTAGGTAACCCTATATGCTTATCTAGGATGATGATTTTGCAATTAATTCAATCCTAAATATTAAAAGCTAGATGACATGTCAAATAGCTTAGTTAAACATAGATTATGAAAACCTAGATAGCTATCACAATACAACACTCAATCATGTCAACACAACAATCTATATCTTGAATATTAGAAATTAATCTAAGAACAAGCAAGTAATAAAAGAGATGCTTAAATAAATAAAACACTAATTATATATGATAATAGTGAAGAACTTACCAAAACAAGTGTGTTGATGAAAGACCCATGCATGCAAGCAAGCATCCTAGATATGCTAGAAGATGCTAGATGAATTTTGATGCATATGAATTTTGGTTTGAGTGTTTAAATGAGCAAACTTGATTGTTTTTTCTCACAAAAATCTCTCTTTCAAAGATAGGGTTCTTGATGATTAAAGAGTCACATTCAGAACAAGAGAAAATGATGTATTTATAAACATAAAAAACAGAGCATGTGAAAAGACAAGTTTGCCCCTGAAACGCACCGATCGACGGTTTCATTCGACGGCCAGGCCGCTGTTCACAACCACCGAATTGAGCTCGAGAAGAATAGAGCATCAATGGCGGTTTCATACGGCGGTTTCATTCGGTGGTTTCGAAACCGCCGTTTAAACCACCGAATAAAATCGAGAGATTAAATCAATAAAGTATGAACGGCGGTTTCGTTCGGCGGTTACGAAACCGCCAAATTGATCCAGAGCTTTATGGACACAAACAGCGGTTTCATTTGGCGGCCAGGCCATCGATCATAACCGTCGTTTCACCACTTTTAGTGAAACCAAAGGAGAAGCCAATGGCATTCTCCATAGGCAGTCTTCGCGTTAAACCAAGCACACATTTGTGCAAGCGCGGACGTTTCTGAACATGTTCGAGAAATAAATTACACGACACAAAAACACATAACAAGATACATCAATCAAAGTGCAAGTGTGAAATATGACATATGAAGAGTATGCACACAAATGCAATTATACTAAGTGTGTGTGTACAATCTAAGTCTCTTCAAAGAAAACTAAGCACTAGAGATATACCTTTGGAGTGCTTGTCCCTTGAGGTCTTGAAAGGGCCTTTGAGCTTGATCCTCAATCACCTAAACTACCCTTACACAATAAACCCCAACATGTGGTTTGTCCACGAAATAAGCCAATCAATGAATGGGAATCCTTACAAAGTGTTATTTAAATTCCGCACTTTACACTTGATTGCTTATTTGAGTGGTTAGGGTTATTTTCGTAATATTGACTAATTCGGAAAATTTGGTAATAATCGGATTAAAATCTATTCAACCCCCCCCCCCCCCCCTAGATAGTTTTATACACACCGATATATTTGTTTCAATGTCAAACAATCCTAGATATCATATGGCTACATGTCATATAAAACTTAGCTATATAAGATAAAAGCAGTCTTAGATGCAATGGCTATCACAATACAACAACTCAATCAATCAACACAAAAATCTCAATCTTGTAGATAAAGTTTAATCTAGATACATACAAGTTATAAATAAGATTTCTTGCTAAGTAAGAATACTAAAATGGATGAAGATGGTGTTCAACTTACCAAGTCATATGTGTTGAAGAAGACCCATGCAAGAACACATCCTAGATGAAGCTAAATGATGCTTAGATGATGTTCGATGCACATGGAAATGAGTTTGGAGAATTAAGGAAGCAAACTTGGTGCCTTTTTCTTTCAAGTATCTCTCTTTTTCTCTTTAAGGTTCTTGGTGTTCAAAGAGCTAATTGAAAGAAGATGATATAATGGTGTATTTATAGAGAGCAAAAAACGAGTTGGGTGAAAAGACAAATTTGCCCCAGAATCCCGCAATCGGCGGTTTCATTCGGCGGCCAGGCCGCCGATCTCAAATCGCAGATTTGAACCCGAGAGCATCAGGTATCAAACGGCGATTTCATTCGGTGGTCATGGCAACCGATCATAACAGCAAAATTGAACCTGAGGCATCAGGTATCAAACGGCGGTTTCATTTGGCAGTCAGGGCCACCGATCACAACCGTCGTTTCACCAATTGTGGTGAAACCAAAGGAGAAGACAAGAGCTTTCCCCGATGGCGATCCTCGCGCTAAACCAAGCACACCAACGTGCACGTGCGGACGTTTCCGAATAAACTTCGGGAAACGAATTACAAGACACACTATCACACAACAAAATTCAACAAAGAGGTGCAAATGTGAAGTGTGAAGATAATGCACACATTAAGCAATAACCACAAATGCAAGAGGACAAGGCATGCATGAGAAGTGCGTGTGTGCAACTAATCTCTTTAAAAGGGTTAAGTGTAGTGAAAAATCGAGTGCACGCAGCAGAAGCGAGACTAAAAATAGAGTTTAGATATAGTTTAAAATTTTTCCATAATTTGAACCTTAACCCTCTAATTAATTAACATATAATACTAAAGATATCATACCTTTGTCGCGTGATCCGATTGACATTGCGTCGATGGTAATCCGCAAGATCTTCCAATCCAATCACGAACGTGAATCACCTAGGAGCATGGTCTCCCTTCTCTTTGAATTGTGTACCTGAGGATGGATTAACAAAACTTTTTCTTTTTCGTTAGTTACAACAAGTTCCAAGAGACAACAAAGAATGTTCCGATCACTTTTGAATTCACAATCTTTAGATTGAAACTCGCGTGAACCTTATTCAAAATTGTGCACAAAACCTTTTGATGTAAAAGTAACTAGTGCACTATCGAAATAAGAACAAACTTTGCTCTCTATTCCTCTTGGCCGAAAATCACACTAGTCTAAGAGTTGGATTCTATTTTTCTCTAGCAAAAGAAAAAACTCTCAATTTAAGCATTAGGGTTGTCGAATTCTACTTGCATATAATATATCTGTATATCACGAATTCTTCTTGCCCAATTAAATAGGTAGTCAACCAATTCTTCTTACAAAAATAATATATATACATTACTCATGAATTCTTCTTGCGAAATAATAGGGTGGCCGATTATGCATGCTTTATATAATATATATCTATTGCGGCCAATTCTATATAACATATAAATAATATATATATTTCAATATATATGCCGAATTCTTCATGGCACATGTAATATATATTCTGCATGCTTTATAAATATATCTATATATATTCCGGCTAATTACCATATATATTTCATATATATCTATATATTGAGGCCGAAATCATTTACCATGTAGGATTTATGTCTTTTAACTTAAATCCTAACCCTAGGTAGATTTCTTTAGAATTCCAAACCCTAATCCAACTCTTTAGTGTATTTGTGACTATATCAAAGACTTCCTAATTTGACTAGATAAATAAATTCCCTTTATTTATCTACTTACCAAATAAAGTCTTTAATATTTATTATACTACCACAATAGTATACTACCAAGAAACATATTTCCTAGTCAGAAAAAGATTTTGATTCTTAATTAAATAATTAATCAATCAATTAATTAATTCCCATTTAATTAAATAATAAAATAAAATAATATTTTAGACTAATAATTTAGCCTTGCCACCCATATACACATACATGGGCCAAATATTATTTTTCCATTTTATTTAATCCATTGGACCTTAATTAAAAGGCCCACATGTGAACTAGACCCATTCTTACTAAAAGAAACAAGCCCACATGCCTTAATACAATTCTAGATGGACCCTCAAATTAGTCCGGTAGAATATATCAAGTGATCCATGCAAGTCCGTGAGGATTGGGGATCTTGGCGGGCTATCTAAATTTAAGCTTCAATAGACATAACCTAATCACAATCAACAAATGATTCACTTAGGTCCGATCTATTAATTTTAACTCATTCCACTAAAGAGCTAAAATTGAACTCTTAAATAAAGATAGAATAAGTAAATATTTCTCATTCGTACCCTAGACAATCTTATTGGAGATGGTGTATCCTCGTGAAGAATATCAGTAATCGCCAAGAGCTCATAGACCGCCTATAGCTCTCCAAGTTACCATATTTACTCATATGACCACATTTTGAACTTGGATATTTTGACTTGTCCAGAAGCCATGTTTCAATAGACTCTATCGAAAACTTAACGTTAAGATTCAATATCCAATACCTCAAAACATCCATATGATGATATTCTACTCACATTTAATAAATGGAGTCACGATGTCCATATCTATAAATCAAGTTCTCTATCGATTAACAAATGAATATCACCAAACTATCGATGATAGACTATGCTATATAATCATACTCATTGATAACTCAAATGATACCACTTGCAACCATAAGTCCATCATTTATCTCAGGATTAAGATAGACTCTCCGATTGTCTTGATAATGAAAAGACTATTATCTATTAACGGTTCTAGATAAAGTATTTCATTGTGATCCAGTTCAGTGCACCCAGTGCACTAGATTCTTTTACTCGAAGACCCTTCGATGATTCAGACTCATCATAACTCATTTGATCCCACTCAAATGCTGGCAAAAGAATTCTACAACTTTAACAAGATAAAGGTGCCCAACCTTTAACTTAAGTTGTGAACATTATTTAAGACTAACTAAAGAATTGTGTTTACCTTATACATATCCAGATGTACGAACAATTCTTCTTTTCTCATAGTCTTTTGACCTTATAATTATTTACTTTGACAATTATAATATTAAACTATAAATGCTATAACATTTGTTAAACCAGAAATCACTTTATTAATATGAATAGATTGTCAAAAACACTATTACACTCTTGCTATTTAGCATAATCCTAACATTAAGCACAGGTGATATACTTGCAATGAGCACTTGAGCTTGAGAGCTTGAAATCCAATAAGCTTGATCATGCATAATGGCGCCCTAAACTACCCTTACATAATTAAACCCTAATTGTGGTTTGTCGACAAAATTAGCCAATCAAAAATGAGGAACTTACAATTTCATTTGTTTAAAATTATGTTTTAAGAACTCTAACATAGCTATTTTTTTTTATTTTGTCCTTTTGTTTTAATTTTTTTCTTTTCTCTTGCGTTCAACTCTGAGATGGACTGGTGAAGATCCATCTGTTTATTTTTTTTTAAACATCCTTTTTTTTTTTTTTGAAAAGGCACACTTTATTAATCAAGGGAGAAGAACAACACAACGCCTAGCAAGAACAAGCCAGCAACGGCAAACAACAAAACCCCACAAACAAGCAAAGTAGCTACAAACAGAGCACAACCAACACAAAACAACCACACCAGAAACACAAGAAAAAACAAAACACACAAAGAGGAGTAGAAACGCAGCCTGTTTATCAATTATGGAGATGTGATAATACCTTTATGTTGTTAAGTTTGACCAATGTTTGACTAACAAAAGCATCTAAATGAGCCATATTTATAAAATTAAGGACGGGTTTGATGAAAAATTCAATGATAAGTAAAGAATTGACATTTCCTTATTTATCGGTGACTAAATTGTAAATTTCTTTTTTTATCAGTAAAAATTGTAATGACAAGGTTGGTGCAACCGGAACTCAAACGTTAAGTCCGTACGAATACTACCCGGATCCGGATCCTAAATCCAATTTCACAGTGTCGTCTTAACTCTTGACTGTAGACTTGTACTCTCTCTACGTCTTCAATTCAACTCTATCGTCATTAGACTCAATCTTTTTATCTTTCTCTCTCTGTCTCTCCCTCTCCGAGTAAGTAATCTCCTGCTACACTTTTTATTTCATTGTTTTCGAATCCCTTTATCTGGGTTGTTCTTAATTTCGTCTGATCTTCGTCTTCGTGTGCTACTAGTGATGTCAACATGAATAACTGGACCATCTTCGTTGATAATCATGCCCTTTTTTTTTTGTGAAGAGTAATTTTAATGGGTTGATCAATTTTATGGATTTTTTTTGGTTATTTGTTTGTATTGTATCTATACGGACATGGTACACATGACTGAAAACATCATCAGGGTTAGAGATAAGTTTAGTTGACACTTTAGGATAAAGTAATGTTTTTTATTTTTTGTTTTTTTTTTTATTTTATGGTTTCAAAATTTTAACTTGAATGAATTGTTGTTAGATCTTTTGAAGTAGGAAATTTGTGGACCTTATTTCAAACAGACGGTTGATGATTATGCTTAAAACTGAAAAGGGTACTTAAAAGTAATCGAAATATTAATGTTTCGATGGAGTGGAACCGTGGAATTATATAGTAATGTCTAAGGGATATGTGTTGTGAGTTGTATTTGTTTCTTCTTATCTTGTAGTAAAATTGTGTTTTTCTGCGTTGCAGGTGATTTAGGCTTTTGTACGATGGGTGGAAGTTCGATAGATGACGAATGGGAGCTCACTCCATTCAATGGGGGGTTGCGGACTGTGGTTTTAGTTGGACGGACGGGCAATGGAAAGAGTGCAACAGGCAACAGCATTCTTGGTAAAAAGGCCTTCAAGTCGAGGCGAAGTTCGGCTGGTGTTACCAGTACCTGTGAATTGGAGAGAACTGTAACAAGCGATGGTCAAATCATTAATGTTATTGACACTCCTGGTATGACCTGACAAAGTTGTAATTCCATATATCTAATTTGTGTTTGAGAATTTTGGTTGTCACTAGTTTTGTCACTTTTTTTTTTTTTTTTTTTTTTTTTTTTTGTGAATATGTTTGTGGTAAATAAACTAGCATGATGTTCTGTCGCAGGACTCTTTGATTCTTCTGTTGAATCTGAATTTATTGGCAAAGAGATTGCCAGATGTATTGATTTGGCCAAGGACGGGATCCATGCAGTCCTTGTAGTTTTGTCTGTTAGGGCTCGTTTTACAAAAGAAGAAGAAGCTGCACTATGCAGCTTGCAGACTCTCTTTGGCAGAAAAATTATTGACTACATGATTGTAGTCTTCACTGGAGGGGATGACCTTGAACGTGATGACGAAACATTAGAAGATTATTTGGGTCGTGACTGTCCAGAGCCTTTGAAGGTTACCTTCTGAACTACAGCATGATTTGATAAAATTTATTTTACCTTGAGGATGAATGGATGATAGAATGATTTGATACCTCATTATTCCTTTTGATCAATATGTTTAACTTGGGATGGTTTGTTTGTCTAACGTAAGAGGGTTTACTTTACATTGTCAACGGTTCTGTTGCCATGTAGAATTGGAATTTGTTTTCTGTTTTGCAAATTAATTGTTTTTTAAAGGTGTAGCTAGCTACACCATTTTGATTTGGGCTCATGAGAAAAAAACATGATGTTCAATTTATTGTGCATTAGCTTTTGCTTGAACTGCAATCCTGTGCTGACTTGAGACTTGAGACTTGAGAGTGTTTATACCTTAGCTTCTGTTGGAAGTTTTAATTGGAATACAGTTTTTTTTTTTTTTTTTTTTTTAATCTGCTGTATTGGTCACGGGGTGGTTGTCAGTTAATCACTTTACTTAATCATGGTTGTATGTGGTTAGTTGAATGATCTTTTAATTATGGGCTCACTCAAATTTTTTGCCCTTTTTATTTATATGCTTTAACTTTACTTGTGATCGAGTCTTTGTTTTATGTGGCTTAAATGAACAGTGATTTGTTCATTTGTTAAATGTTGTGCCTTTTCTATTTGGATGCTTTAGATTTAACCCGCCTTTAAGGTTTTAAATTTGCGTTTAGTGGAACATTCTTTGCTACATAAATCCAATTTTTTGTTGATGTGAAAATAAATACTATGAAGTCCAGTTTTACATGTTTAAACTGCTAATAAATTCCTGTTAGAGTTCATACCTTATAGTATAGGAGTTCATTTCCGGTTGCCACTAATTTTGACTAATAAATCTTTTCTCATTGGGATTTGATAAAATTGAGTGGATTTAGAAGCTATATAATAAGCTTGTGGAAAATTACAAGTAATATAGACCTATATTGAATTTTCTTCATATTTTACATGAATAAAAGAAATTGTCTGTGAACGCATCTGATATTGCATCTAGTAACTAATAATTTATTACAAAGCATTTTTTTTGGTTGAACATCATCACACTTTAGGAATCTTGAAATGTTTACGAGTTTATCAATCTTATTGATAAATGCCAACACAAAAATCATTTTATAATGTTTTTAGAACATTCTGGATCTTTGTCGAAATCGTCGAGTGCTGTTTGATAACAACACTAGTGATGAAACCAAGAAAGCTTCACAAGTTGGAAAGCTTCTTTCTCTTGTTAACATGGTCATAGCACAGAATGGTGGGCAGCCATATACAGATGAGTGGTTTGCTGAGTTGAAGGTCAGTTTGTTTGTTCATATTCTTTGTCAACTTCAATGCAGTCTTTTCCCATCAAATATCTGACAAAAATTTCCTTATTTGTAAACAGATGCAGAGATTGAGTCAACAAGAAGAGGCTGAGTCACTAGAAGGAAAATCGAAACTGGAAATTTTAGAGCTGAAGGAGCATATGGAAAGATCTTATGATGATCAGCTGAAACGAATTACTGAGATGGTATTTTTTATGCTTATTGTTATTTGAATATATAACTTGCTTTTGTTTCCATTCTATCATTAGTTGTGATGCCAAAAGGGGTAAAGCATTGCTTTTGATTAAAACTGTCTTCACAAGTGGTATGCTCACTGTTTGTGATTTGACTACTATAACTCGTTGGATTTGCCTTGAAGTTTGTCTACTTCTCTGAACTTTTTTCTTGCTGAAATTAAGTGAGTCATTATTAGTTCCTGTCATTGGTTTGCTCATCTTAACGGATGGATAGCAGTGTGTTACTGCTGACGCACATTTAATAATCAGAAATCTTCTTGTTCACATCAGAGGTGGTGTGCAGTATTTTTGTTTCAGGAGGATTTTCTTCTCTTTTCATTCTCTTTCTGGTCTAACTCTTGGCATAATTTGAATCCATTTTTAATATTTCTTGTTTTTGGTTGATCTGTTCACTCTAGGGTGTAAATGGTATTCTACTCATATTGATAATTTGTCACTAGGTTGAGTTGAAACTCAGAGAAACAACTACTAGGCTTGAACAGCAATTGGCAGAGGAGCAAGCTGCACGACTGAGGGCAGAAGAGATTGCACATATAGCTCAAGAGAAGTCGAATGATGAAATCCGTAAGCTTAGAGAGAATCTTGAAAGAGCACAGAGGGAGACTGAGGAGCTTCGTAAGCAAGCCGAAAGTAAGTGTGCCATTCTTTGAAGAGCAACTAAAAGTGTTTCTTTCCCTATATTCCCTCTTTAACTATATATGCTCTTGTGCATTCAGACGGTTTTAACGCTCCTATCCCTATTATGTAAATGTCCACAATTCGAGTTTGGATTGCAAATTTAAGGATATATATATATATGAATATCTTATAGATACCATATGAAATTTATTTGTCAATCTGCATCGACCAATCCATACCTGTAGAATGTACTTCAACCTATGAACCTTATCATCGTCTCTCTGGGGTTATACGAAGATTGCTGTGGTTTTCCTCCATCACTATTATAATTTGATGTATAGAAATTAAAAGGAATTATGAATTTTGCATACCTTTGATCTTAGGCAGACACCTTCATTTTCCAGCTCAATCTCCTGGGAAAACAATCAAGTAAATTTCTTTTAAGCATCAATTAATTATGGCGTATTTCCCTAAAATCCCTACTTTTTAATGAAATGTCACCTTTTTAAATATCTTTGCCATATTAGTAACTTTAGTCCATTCTTTGTTCAAAATACATCACTTTAGTCCATTTAACCATATTATCAATAGTCAATTGTGACTATATAAGTAAAAGTATGATTTTACCCTTGTTAATATATAATACAAGCTTAGAAGGTCAATTTTGCCCCTAAACTTTTTTTAATTTCGGTAAGGATCTTGATGAAATCACATCCATTTTTATGAATTTTGATTTGAATTTTTTTATAGATGATATGTTTAATGAAATCTGCATATGAATAAAATTTGAGAATTTTTCAAACACTACAACTATTTTTCTTGAAGTTTCCTATATTTCGCTTATTTTCCGATGTCTTTATATTTAACAAAATTGGGATAAATAATTGTAGTGCTTGAAAAATTCTTAAATTTTATTGATAGATAGATTTCATTAAACTTATCATCCAAAAAAAAAATCAAATCAAAATTTATATAAATCGACGTGATTTCATCAAAATCCTTACCGAAATTAAAATAAGGGATCTCTTATGAAAGAACCAATATATATATATGGGACAGCATCCATGACACCATTTTTTTACACAATTTTTGACACAACTTCTTGACCATGTGATCTTGCTTCTTTTAATGGATATAATTTAATCTCTTTTATCTTTCATTATTTAATGCAGACATTGTCTCTCACCAATTTAATACTTTATCTCTCCAAAATATTATTATTTTATAAAATTCTCTCACCTTATTTAATTTTTTTGTCTTTTATTTATTTTTCTTTTCTTTTCTTTTCTTTTCTTTTTTCCTTTACACGTTTATTTTTTTACTTTACTTGAATCCAGAACATCATCGATGTGACTTTCACTCTCACTTTTCGGTCTTTAAAATCATTTTATTCTTTTTATTTTTTATTTTTTTTACTATTCTTATTTCTCAATTTACTTAATCTAAAACCATAAATTTTATACATGTAATCACCGCTCCTTTCTACTCTCCTATTTTATTTTCTTTCTTTTTAATGTTTTATTTTTTATTTTTTATTCTTTTCCTCTTTTATCATTTCTTATTTCATTAACTTATGCGGTGTAATTTTGTAAAGTTGTACAACAAAATTATTTTCACTTGTATTAGCCTTGTTAATATATTTGTAAAGTTGAAAATCAACATCATACATGACTTCATTTATACTGATATTTGTAAAATAAAAACTAGTGCAATAAGGATTTCAATGAAAAACTACCAATGAATATATGAGTTGATCTATAAAATTAATATATCATCACTAAAATAAAAGAGGAGAGTGGAAAGGAACAAGTGATTTCATGTATAAAATTTATGGGTTTAGATGAAATAAATTGTGAAAGTCACACCATAATTTTCTGGTTTCAGGTAAAGGAAAAAAAACGGAACAAAAATCGTGTAAAGCAAAAATGAAAAGAAAAGAAAAATAAATAAAAGACAATTACATAAGGTGAAAGAATTTAATAAAATAATAATATTTTAGAGAGATAAAAGTATTAAATATGTGAGAGACATTGTCTGCATTAAAAGAAATTAAATCCTATCCATCAAAAGAAGCAAGATCCAATGACAAAGAAGTTGTGTCAAAAATTATGTAAAAAAATATGGCTATGGATCATGCCCCTATATATATATATTGGTTCTTTCATAAGGGATCCCTTATTTTAATTTCGGTAAGGATTTTGATAAATATATAGGGAAAGATCGGGGAACACAATTTTTGACACGATTTTGTAACCTTTGGATCAATTATATATTCATGGTTTAGATTAATCCATGTCTCTTGTTTTTTGCCCACCCCTACTTGTATCAATATTTTGTTTTAGTTTATATTTTATATATGAATCAGTCAATAACTCATCATGCCATATATTTCTTTTAAACGATGGAATATGTGATATAAATTTTAAATTGCATAAAAATAAAAAATGAAAATTTCAAGTCAAGAACTGTTAGACCAAACCAGACCGAACCAAACCAATATAATTTGATTTGGTTTGGTCCGTAAAGGAGATTGGTCCAAACTGGTCATATTTAAAAAAAAAAAAAAAAAAAAAAAAAAAAAAAATTGGTTTGGTCTGATTCCGGTTGAAACCGAACCAAACCGGACTGTGCCTAGTCCTACCATCTTCATTTTTCATCTCATCCTACATTATTTCTTTTTCTTAATCATTTACTTTTCTCTTTCTCCATTTTTTTAGTGTTTCCTTCCTAAATATATATTTACTTTAAGAAATTAAATGAAAATAAAAATTTGATTAAGCTAAAAAAAAAAAAAAAGATTTGTGTCCATTTACTGATCTGATATTTAACTTGTACCCAAGTTATCTAATTAACTTTGTTACATTGTTTTCATAACTTGTACGAAGTTTCAAACAATAGACAAAATGTAGTTATGTAGAATAAAGATTATTGATATCATTTTGATTATATTTAATGAATTTAGAGAAGAAAATATAAAAAAGAAGTGACAAAAGAGAAGATTAAGGAAAAAACAAAAAACAAAAGAGAAGTTCCGTTAAAAAAAAAAGAGTACGAAAAATAGACGAAGAAGAGAAAAAAAAATGAAAGAAAAGAGAAGAAGAACATAGTTAAATGTTATGTGTAAGACAGTAAAAAATTATTTTTTTTAAAGGAAATAATCATAGAAAATCTAAAAAATAAAGAAATTCATGTCATCCCCTTATCTCTTATTTACCAAAATGTCACATTTTATGGTAAGTTAACGAAATTGGATAGAATGACCATTAGTATAACACTTTTCACCAAAAATGGCCATTTTGAAATGAAATCCTTATCTAATGGTCGTTTTGATAATGTGAGAACAAATGGGTGGCCACCGAAGTAATTATCCATTTGTTTTAATATATTCCCTTTCAGAGATAATTACCCTAGTGGCCATCAATTTTGGTGTATACTATCAAAATAGCCATCAAAATGATCAATTTTGGTGAACACTGTGACACTAATGACCATTCCATCATATTCCATTAACTTTCCGTTAAATGAGTGGCATTTTGGTAAATAAGAGGATGACATTCCATCACAAGATTTAATTAATTATATATGTGTGTGTATATATATAAAATTAATTAATTAATTAATTAAATTATTAGATAAAAAAAAAAAAAAAAACCTAAAGTTTACTTGGATCGATGTCGATGCAACAAGAAGTGAACTTCAAAACTTCAAAATGATTGCTTGGATGGTGGTGAATATTATTAATTTGGAAGCTTGAATTGACTTAGTTTTATTTTATAAGCTTTGGGCTTTCTACATTTGGGTGTTTTTTTTTTTTTTTTTTTTTTTTTTTTAACGATTACTGTTCTACACTTGAGTTAATTTTAGTATTATAATTTAGAATATTGACAATGGGGTTAACTACTTATATTGATAATTTGATATTATAATATTTGTTTAAATAAAAAATAATGTAATATTTTCTTCAACTATTAAACCAAACCGAACAAAACCGATTTTTATTGGTTTGGTTTGGTTTGGTTTGGTTTACCCTTATAAATAGTTTGATTTGGGTAGTAAAAAATTAAACCAATAAAATCTAAATGTTACTAGGTAAAGATTTTTGAACAAGATAAATGGATATATTTTTTCAAATAATTAAGAGACAAATGATTATGGTTACCATTCACGTGATTCTAGAGATAGGTTTTCAAAATTTAAAAAAACAAATTCCAGTACCTGAAAAAAAAATGTCAAATAAATCTTGTGATGAAATGTTATCCTCTTATTTACTAAAATGCCACTCATTTAACGTAATATAATGGAATAGCCATTAATGTCACAGTGTTCACTAAAAATGGCCATTTTAAAACTAATTCCCTATCTAATGGCCATTTTGATAATGTGCACCCAAATTGATAGCCAACGGGTTAATTATCCCTTTCTTTTATTGTTTTGCTTATAAAGAAGTAAACTTTCCTTGATTGAGCTAAATTATATGATCTCTGATCACGTAATTTATTTATTTATTTTATAATTCACTTTCTATACAAATGACCAAAATAGCCCTATATCCGTCAAGTTTGACTAACATACTAAAGTGAAGTATTTTGGAAAAAGAAGAGACTAAAGCTACTAATATGGTAAAGATATTTAAAAATGTGACATTTCAATGAAAAGTAGGGATTTTTGTGAAATTTCCCCATTAATTATTCAATAAGAAGAGAATTAAAATGGAATTACCCCTTTTCTAGAAGTACTCAATTTCAGAAAGCAACTAGGGATGGCAACGGGACGGGTCGGGGTCGGGGAATGCTTTACCATCCCCATCCCCGCCTCCTAAAACCATCCCCATCCCCGTCCCCATCACCGCATTAAGAGAAGCGGGGTCGGGGGCGGGGATTCCCCGTTGGAGGGGCCTTCCCCATACCCGCCCCATTCCCTGTTAAATATAATTATATATTTAAAAATTACAACTTAAAACAAAGAAAAAAAAAGTATAAATTCAGTTATATATTATAAATATATATATATATATATATAATTTTTTAAAAGGTAATCAGATTAGAGAACCAAAGGCACCAAGCCAGGCCACCCACAACACAAACCAAACCACACGCACCACAGCACACCACAAAAGAAAATAGGGGACGCAGCCCCACCAACACAGAGGACCAAAACAAAACAACGAACCCTCAAAAAACACTCCATCAAAGATCATTGACACCAGCATTCAAGCCTATATATATATATATATATATATATATATATATATATATATATATATATATATATATATTCAGTTATATATTCCAACAAATCACAACCTGGCCAAACGTGGTGTCAATATATATAAATGATTAAAAAAATCTGAATATTATATATATATATAATATCGGGGCGGGGAGTGCTTCCTCCGTCCCCGCCCCGCTTCAACTTCGGGGATAAGACTTTGTCCCCATCCCCATCCCCATCCCCGTCCCTGTCCCCGAATATTATCCTCCATCCTCGCCCCGTTCGGGGCGGAGCCCCATGGGACCCCAGCCCCGCGGGGAATATTGCCATCTCTAAAAACAACATTTCATGCTGTTGCAGAAGATCAAATAGATTTTCCATCAGAAGCAAAGTAAAATACTAGATAGAATAATTAATTAATTATAGAAGAAGACATACTAGCTAATTATTTGAAATTTTATTAATAGCATCGCTCAAGATTTGTTTTTGAGTGTTTTTATGTAAAACGAAAAAATATTTATCAAGTGCATTTCCAAAAGTTCAAAAGTTTGAAATATATATATATATATATATTGTTTTCCATCATTTTCAAAACAAGTTGTCAAAACAAATCAAATTTTCACTCTAAACAACTATTTTACTCATTTTAAAAAATAATATCAAACACATTTACATCGTTTTAAGTTTTTGAAAACTACTTTTAACAAATGCAATTAAACGCGTTTGCATTTAAAAAAAAAAATCATTTTAAAATTGATACCAAACATGCAAAATATTTTTTGGGTGGCAATAGAGCCACCCAAAACTTTAATAGAGAATTTAAAAGAAAAAAAAAAGATGGTTGAATCTCTACCAATTCCAAATGGATCTTCATGATCTCCATGGAGATCACACTAGACCTCCATGGGAGGGGGATGTCGAGCTCCCCCTCGCTGTGAAAGAGGGCAGCGAGCCTCCCTAGTCCCCATTTGCAGTTAGGGGAGGTTCAAGCCCCTAACTCTTTATGATGGCCTTGCAAGAGGACCATCAAGAAGAGTGGGAGGATCTCTAGCCGTGAACGAGGGAGATTGGGGAGGCTCGTGCCCCTGTTCGCGATGAGGGGGGAGGTTCCCCTCCCATGGAGAAACCGGATATGTTAAAGATCCAAGTGATCTCCATCCACCACCCATCAATTTTATTTATTTATTTTTAAAAAGGTTTTGATCTCCATTGTCCATCTATTATTTTAATCTTATAATATTTGTTTTTTTATTATTATTTTGACTAATGATGGTGGAGATCCATCACCTTAATTTTTGTTTTTTAAAAAAAAAAAAATTATTTTCTCAAAAAAAAAAAAATTAAAGAAAAGAGTGATGCTATTGATAATCCTCCAAATGACTTTTTACACTCCATTTTAATTTTATTTTTATTAATGACAATTTTAATCTGAATTAAAATTATTAAAAAGACAAAAAAAATTCTAAAGGCACTCCAAATCAATTTTTTAGAATCCAAGTATCCAACTTTATTTTTTTTCTTTCTCTTTAGTGATGTATAAACCCTAAAACATCTTCTTCTTTGTTCCCAATATTTTATTTGTTTGATTGAAAATTGATAGAGAATGATATGAAACTTGCACTACTACAAAAAAGTTTAAAGACATTGGTTTTTCAAAATTTTGTAACCGATGTAGAAAAAAACACATTAACGACATCGGTTTTTAACTGATGTAAATGATTTTAAAACACATCGGTTATATATAAAATCGATGACGTAAATTGATGTATTACGAAAATTAATCCCACCGTCCAGCCGTCGCCGTCCAACTGCTCCATCTCTGATAATAATGACAATTAATTGTCATTATGAGGAATTGAACTTGAAACCTCAAGTTAAAGTGGTAAGCCTTTACTGCTTGACTATAAGATTTGATTTGTTAACAATTGCATAATATTTATATATAACCTATATGAGTTGTTAGGAAAAAAAAAAAAAAAAAAAAACTTGTTTGATAAATTTAAATTTACTCAACTAATCAAAATTCTAATTTCTACTACATACATATATTAAAAAATATTTATTGGAACATTTAATAAAATTATATTTTTTAAAACATATATAGTCGAGTTATAGGTCTATACTCTATAGGAGACTGGTGACATTAATTGTAATAAGCATGATTTGGAATACAACTCCTCTCACTACAATGGAGATATTTCTCTATATGCATCTTGCAATTTAATGAACAAATGTAAGACTCGGATTCCTAATTTATATGAGTAATTGAATTATTAACGTGTCTCTTAGTATGAAACAAGAGGGTGCAAAATAAATAAATTAAATTTTTTTTTTGAATTTTTAAAAAATAAATGATTTAAAAGTAAATTTATTAAATTTAAAATTTTACTTATCTAAAAAATAAAAAAAAAATTATTTAAGAGATCAGTTTTAAGGGAAACCGATATCTTATTATAAAATAAATCCATATTGGTTTGTCAAAAACCGTTGTCTTTTCAAACCGCAATATTTAAGACATCGGTTTTAAGGAAAACTGATATCTTATTGTAAAATAAATCCATATCGGTTTGCCCAAAAACCGTTGTCTTTTCAAACCGCAATATTTAAGACATCAGTTTTATATGAACCGATGTCTAAACGTTTTTTTTAATATCGGTTTTCCCAAAAACCGTTGTCTTTTCAAACCGCAATATTTAAGACATCAATTTTATATGAACCGATGTCTAAACGTTTATTTTTTTTATTTTTTTAATATCGGTTTTCCCAAAAACCATTGTCTTTTCAAACCACAATATTTAAGACATCAGTTTTTTATGAACCGATATCTAAAAGTTTTTTTTAAATCGATTACCTAAAAACCGATGTAAAGCACCGATGTCTTTTAACATTTTTTGTAGTAGTGTTGATCAAATCCAAATTATTAGTTTATTAGTTTTTGATTCATCCTGATTCGTCATTGATTTATTATTATTATTATTATTATTATTATTATATTTGATCAGAACTGCTTCAACAAAAAAAAGATCAAATCCTAAAGAACCTGCTGTTGCTTTACTATCATTATAGTCATCATAACTCTGTATTCAACTCATAGACCATGTAATTCCTTCTTCTTCTCTTTCCTGTCCTTGATTGGATTGACCACCACCTTTTTAACTTCTTCCTCCACACGAGTACTTTTTAATGTTTGATTGGCTGAATCATTGTTAACATCAAGTTGAAAAACAATGTTAGATTGTGATCTTGAGGTGAAATCAAAAGGACCACCCACATATGATATTTGTGTCAAACATTCATTTTGAATTAAATTTATTTTATTTTAAAAAGAAATTGAGTATCTTTAGAGTAGGAGTGTTAAAAGATAGAAACTAGAAAGAGTGATTTTGGAATAAAATGGAGTGTCTTTAGAAATTTTTTTTTTTTTTTTTTAATTTAAGTTTTTGTAATAAAATGTCTTTAGAATATGAGTGTCAAAGAAAAAATTGGATTGTAAAGAGAAAATCTCAAAAGAAAATATTATAAACTTAGATGAAATGACGAAAATAGCCTACGTATTGTTAAATTTGAATGAGTTGATTAGATTCTATTTCTAATAACCCTAATAAGTAGCATTATATATTAGCTAATATTATTATCTGCGCAATCCCTAATAAGTAGTATCATCGGGGAGGTTCGAGTTATGCTCATTCTATCACTCCATCAATCCCGTAATATTGTAATAATTCTAATATATATATTATCTGCGCAAAAACAATGTTTTGAATATGATTTTTTTTTTTTGACAGTATCTATCTATTCACCTATTTAGACCGGGTATTGTTTTTGAAGCTTTTATCATTTGTAAGATTTAAGCCGTTGACATTGTGATTAATTTACCCAAACCCCAAGCTCGTCCATCTACCAGCTGAGCTACACCCCTGTGAGCCTAAACATGACTTGTTAAACATCAAACAATATACGTATAATGTAATAATGTTGTACGGAAATAAGATATGTATGTGTGTGAAAACCGTATTTAGGGGGGTGTATTCAATTAAGATTTTAAAAGACTTTTATAAAATTAAAAAGTTTGGGTGTATTCAATGTAGAGTTTTAAAGACTCTATAAAAGTCATGGGGTATTTAATATAGACTTTTAAAGACTTTTAAAAAGTCGTTAAAAGTCATGTGGTATTCAATCAAGATTTTTTAATAGTCTATGAAAGTTAAGAGGTATTCAAAATCTTAATGACTTTTAATTACTTTAAAATATCAATGACTTTTATACTACAAGAAAAACCATCTTTCTTGACAGTATTTTAATGACAGTTTTACAAAACTATCAACAAACTTATAATAGTTGACAGTTTTGTAAAACTGTCATTAAAAAACTGTCAACTATTTTCAAATTTTTTATTTATCTTTAATTATTTTTTTAAACTCTTAATTCCTATTTTTAACACCAACCAAAATCTCGGTATGGATTTATTTTACAATAAGATATCGGTTTTTGGGCAAACCGATTTTGGATAAGTAAAATTTTAAATTTAATTAATTTATTTTTAAATCATTTATTTTTTAAAAATTCAAAAAAATAGTTTAAAAAATAGTTTATTTATTTTTGCACCCTCTTGTTTTATACTAAGAGACACGTTAATAATTCAATTACCCATATAAATTAGTAATTTGAGTCTTACATTTGTTCATTAAATTGTAAGACGCATGTTGAGAAATATCTCCCATGTAGTGAGAGTTGTATTCCAAATCATGCTTATTACAATTGATGTCACGAGTCTCCTATATGCAATGTTTGGTTGAATGGAATGGAATGGAAAGAAGACCATTCCATTCGTTTGGTTTGTTAAAATGCAATGGAATGGTGATTCCATTGGAATGAGGATTCTACCATTTTTGTGGAATGGGCATTCCATCCAAAAACCAATGGAATGCACATTCCATTCCGAACTAAAATTTATATTCCATAAATACCCTCATATGCCCAACTCCATTCTAAAAATACCCTCCTTTCCAAAAATAATATATTATTATTATATATTACATTAATGATATATAAATATATATTATATATATATATATATATTATATTATTATATGTATTATATATATTATATTATTATATGTATTATATATAATATATTATATGTATTATATGTATTATATATAATATATTATATGTATTATATATATTATATTATTATATATTATATATATTTATATTTATATTTATATGTATATATATATTATATTATATAATATATATTATTATATGTATTATATGTATTATATATAATATATTATATGTATTATATTATTATATATATTATATATTATATGTATTATATATATATATATATATATATATATATATATATATATTGTATAATATAATATATATATATATATATATTATAAATTATATATATTTGTCATGACAGGGTGGCAGGGAGCCTTGAGCTGTCTCAACCCTAGCTGTGTCTGATTTTCCCAAAAGCGGCCTTAACCACGGCCTGAACAAGGTATTCTCAGGACAGCAACACGGAGACAGACAAGGACCTTGAGCCAAGGAATCAAAAATCCTTCTAATGTGTAGGATCCTCAACTAGAGGCAAACACAGAGCATACTAAGATTATTACATACTGTTAATCCTCAACGAGAGACATATTGAAAGAGAAGAAGAGAGAACTTAGAAAGCCATGAGAGAGTGTTTCCCAAACTTGATTATTATTAATTGTCTGGTGATTTTTACAGAGAAAGAGGTCCCCTTATATAGAGGAGAAAAGGATAGACATGTACACGATATTTTACAAGTAGGAGCCAGGATAACCATACAGCTGGCAAACATGATAAGAACGAATAATTAAAGCACACACACTACTTAAAGCGGTACAGCACACGGGCCTAACAGTTGACCGACAGAAACACAATTATTGAGAGGATAAGATCACAGGCTGGATAGGTTGCAACATGCGTGGTCTTTATCATCTGAGTCATGGGCTCCACAAATAATGCGGGGCCAGGTGTCAAGAGCCATAGGGTCTTGAGAATCCAGTGGGACTAAGTCTTGGAAGGGATGCTAGCTATGAGAGGAGTCTCTGGGTATGTCTGGGAGAATGAAATATTCATCAGTGGAAATACCATTGACGTCGCACAGAAAGTTGAGAAGAGATATCTAGAGATTTCTCGGATAACATTGTTGGTAGTCATATATGGTATGCCATTCATACTGGATGTTCGAAGTCCATAAAAGTCGTTTATGGGGATTGTAACGATATGGTCTGTGGAGTATCCAAATGCATGATACCGAAGAGGCTGACTCAAAATCTAGTTTCCACAGATTGTACTGGCCCATGAGCTTGGTGAGCTCTTTCTTCCAGTTGGTTAAGGAATCAAACCATTAGAGGAAAGTCCACAGAAGAGAGGCATGTTGAAAGGAGTCTTGTAGGTGGACATATAGAGCCTATAAGGGGAAAACAATGGCATGGTATCAGAGCCTCTTCCCTGGAGTCCATGATAAGAGTTATACTGTTTTGAATCATAGAGAGATAATATTGAAGAGAAGATATTCCAAAGCTATGGCTACCACTTCTTCATCTACTCCAACTGCCTTAACTCCTGTTAGACTTTCTTCTTCTATTTCTCTTCCTCCTTCTATTAGACGAACTCAGTCCACGAAAATACAAAATAGAGTCCTAAACTCTATTGATTAGAAGATTGATCGAGTGACCCATCATGTTTCTCAACATGACCAACATCTCCACAGTTTAGATGCGGTCTTCAGAATCCTGTTTACTGACCTCCAGACAAAATTCTCCAAATTAGATGCTGATCTTCATCAATACATTGATCATGGATATTTCGGTCCAAAGTTCGACCGAAAAGAAAAAGAAATCAGACGTCTCAGAGAACAATTAGATTAGATGAACAGAGATCACTCTCACACTGCTCCCCCATATGTGCCGAAACCATACACACAATCCCTATTCTTCCCTACTTCTCCTCCATATTCTCCATCTAGCAAACCTCATGCTTCTCACTATTTCAAATCCACAGGAGAACTTTTTCAAAAATATCCTCCTCTCTTATCTCCGCCCAAACCACACACACAAAAGAAAACTTCTTCCTCCCGAAAGGATAAGCAACCCTTTTCTGACGACTACAGGCCTGCCCTGGCCACTTCCTGGCATCTTGCCTTCTCCTTAGAAAGTAAAACAGAATCTATCTCTAGTGGTTCCTTTCAGTCCTCGTGGAGTACAGTTCCTCTTACCTCTCCTCAGCATTCATCTTCAGAGGACAAACCAGACCTTACACAGGTTTTTATGGCATCTCGTACAGATCCTCAGCCTTCCACTCAGACCTATAACTCTCCTAACGAATGTTCGACAGGCCCAACACCTTTTGTAGAAGAACCCCAGGAAGACATTACCCCTGGTCGCTCTCCTAGCTCCAAACCAACTAATGGTCATTGGTTTCAGTTAGACGATGCTTCTCCAAACTCTTGGAGAAAGAAAATTTCTAAAATGAGTGCATGGCTTGATCTACAGATGGCAAAGTCTGAACAGAGCCTAGAAGCAATTTTACGGGAATTCGCTTCTCGATTAACCGGCTTTTTACGAGATTGGTACCAAGCCCTCGGAGAATATCGACAACTGTAATTTGTCAGAGCTCCCTCCGCCTCTCAGGCTATGTGTATCATCTTCAGAGAATTCCTTAGAGATCCTGACCATATCTATAAACAAGCGCGCCAAGAGTTTTTTGAAATGTGTTGCTGTTCTCTCTTACGAAAGGATATTGAATTCCATTACAAGCGAATGTCCGCCCGATATCATATCCTTGGTGGAATCAATGATCAAAGTCTCAAGCATGTTTACCTATCCTCCCTTCCTAATGAGCTTCAAGATGAGCTTCAAAGGAAAATCGATACTTCAGGCAGAGCCCTTCATGACACAACCTTGGGTGAAATCCACATGTACACCTTTAGTTCCCTAGAAAAGCTTTGTGCTACACAAAAAGTCTTTTCTAAGATGTTACGAGAAGGAAAACGGTACGACTCACAGTGTAGACAATCGTCACAACAAATCAAATGCAAGTCTGTTGATACGTGTACCTGTAAAACTAAGAAGAAGCATCACTTCCACTCTCACAACCACAACCGCAAAAAGAACAAGAAGTTTAAATACTTCAAGAAAAAATCTTAGAGAGCGTGGAATAAATCACAAAGATGTTACATTTATGGTCAAACGAGCCATTATGCCAAAATGTGTCCCAACAAGAAGGCCAAGTCGGCTAAATTTGTTCAACAGCTCAAACAGATTGCTGATGAAGTGCCCTCTAATGCAGACATAGAATACATCTTCTCTGAACAAGATGGTATTGACGATAACACCACTTTCATCCTTCAGGACATAGACTCTGCTTCCGATTCCGATTCCGATTCCGAATATTCTGGTCTCTCGGAATCCGATATATTCCGGCATTCTTATCAGGCAGCACAAGTTGATTCCCACTTAGGGCCCCAAGTCCCTATCCAAATCTTGCCTGAAAAATACTCAAAACCTGTTAATGCCATTGCCTACTTTGACACTGGTTCTCACAACACTATGATGAATCCTAAGATTCTTCCTCCTGATGCTTGGAAACCCCATGTCCGGTATTTCAAGGCAGCTGATGGTCATTTATCTACCACTAATCTGATTTCAAAGAATAAGATTAGCATCAAGCTCTTTCCATCCTACACTCTTTGGGTCCGTGTCATTAGCACACCTCTTCTTGAAAAAGACATTCTCATTGGTTAGGATGTCTACTGCCAATGCAAATCACTCCGCATTCTTCCCATAGGAATCAGATACAAAAGAGATTTCAAACCCTTTTCTACCGTTCCCAAAATCTTTCCTCTATCTGAGATTCAACCCTCGTTCCAACATGTCCAACGACAATTGCTGAGATTCCGTGCCAACAATCATGCTGAGTTTACATATCCTTCACCTTTGTGGAAAAATCCTGACTTCTTTATCCACCTTCCGTTCAAGCTTAATGAGGATATTAATCCCACCAAAGCTACCCACACAGGAATGTCACCCTCCGACCTCTGGTTGGCCAATGCTGAATGTGATGATTTACTCCCAAGGTCTAATTGAACCTACTTCTTCTCTATGGGCATGCTAAGCCTTTTATGTTGAAAAACGCTCTGAACAGGTCCAAAGAAAGAAAAGATTAGTCATTGACTATAAACCTCTCAACCTCTTCCTCAGAGATGACAAATTCCTAGTCCCTAGAACTGGTACACTGTTTTCCCAACTCCCTGGGCTACCATCTTTTCAAAGTTCAACCTTAAAGGTGCCTTCTAGCAGATTGGCATCCATCCAAGTGATTGATACAAGACAACATTCTGTCTTTCTAATGCCCAGTACCAATGAACAGTTTTACCCTTCGGCTTAAAAATAGCCCCTTACCAGGATCTTTCATCCCATACTTCATTCCGTCTTGCTTTACATTGATGACATCCTTCTTTTTTCCCCAGATGAGGACTCTTACAATAAGCTCCTTCTACAATTCCATGGATTAATCGACCAATTTGGCATCATGCTTTCTAAAAAGAAAAGTGTGATCGGTCAGACAAAAATTGAGTTTCTTGGAATGTATGTTTCCGATGGCCAATATCATCCTGGTCCTCATTTAGCTTCACAGCTATTGAATTTCCCAGATTCAGATTTGTCCTATAAGCAGGTCCAAAATTTTGTTGGGATTGTTAATTTCATTAGAGAAATTATCCCAAGGGCTAGCCAGTACACTTCGGTTCTTTCTGCCCTTTTGAAGAAGAATCCTCCTTCGTGGTCTCCGTCCCACACTACTGCTGTTATCAAGTTAAAAGAAATTGCACAGTCTCCATCGGCCCTCACCATTTCGTCCACCGGCCAGCTCATCCTTCAGACCGACGCTAGTGATACCTTTTGGGGTGCAATCCTCATTGAAGATAAAGATGGTCAAAAAAGATACTGTGGCCATGCCAGTGGAAAATTCAAAGATGCTCAACAGCACTACCACACAGTCTACAAGGAGATCCTTGCAGTCAACTATGGAATCCAAAAGTTTGATTTTCATCTCAGGATAAAAACCTTTATCATAGAAATGGACAACTCCTCTTTCCTAAAAATCCTCGAATTTCGTAATAAGATTCCTCTCAATCCATAGCTTTTGAGGCTCAAAGATTGGTTTTCCAGATATGACTTTACTGTTAGACATGTGAAGGGTCAACATAATATAATTGCAAACATGCTCTCCAGACCATCACCAATTCTTCTCCTCACGCCTTAAGGCATATCCCTCTTATCTACATGGCAACTTCGGCTTCTTCCTCTTCCTCATCCTCATCATCCCCGTCAGCCACCTCAACTCTTAGTTATCCTCCAGAGCTCCTCCAGTCACTTGCTCCTGGCCACCAGCCTACCCTCATCCAGATACAAGATTTCGTAAAGTCTCATCTCCCAGTTTATCTGTCTCAGCTTCAGGCTCAAGGATGCAAACATGATCTCCTCAACCCAACGAGACCCTTTCTAGATCCTTTTTTCATGCCACCTTTCTACTATTTCTCATCACAGGTCCTATGGTTTCTATGGTGTCTATCAGCTCTTCATCACCATGCCATTGTTTTCCCCTTACAGGCTCTATATGTCCACCTACATGACTCCTCTCAACATGCCTCTCTTCTGTGGACTTTCCTCTTCTATATGTATTATATATAATATATATGTATTTTATATTATATATTATGAATGTTTTATAATTAGGGGTATTTTGATCAAAATACAGTTAACTCCATTCCATTCCGTTGTTAACCAAACAAAATAATACTGATTCAGAGACTAATTCTAAAGTTTCAACCAATCAAAAACTCAGTTTTCCTTTCCTTTCCTTTCCTTTCCTTTCCTTTCCATTCCCATTCCCATTCCCATTATCATTCCACCATGTAACCAAACGTGATCATAGAGTATAAACCAATAACTTGACTATATATGTTTTTAAAAATATAATTTTATTAAAAGTTTCAATAAATATTTTTTAATTAGTTGTAGAAATTAGAATTTTGATTAGTTGAATAAATTTAAATTTATCTAACAAGTTTTTTTTCTTTGTTTTTTTTTTGTTTTTTTTTGTTTTTCTAACAACTCATATAGGTTATATATAAATATTGTTCAATCATTAACAAATCAAATGTTGTAGTCAAGTGGTAAAGGCTTACAACTTTTAACTTGAGGTCTCAAGTTCAATTCATAATAATGACAATTTAAATTGTCATTATTATCAGAAGTGGGCCGGGCTAGCGGTGGCCCAGTGGCCGGACGGCGGTGTATAAATGTAAATTTTTTAATAATTAATAATATAAATCGTTAACGGTTTTTAACTATCAAGAAATGTAAATTTTATTGTAGTGTTAATAACTTTTAGTTATAACAAATCTTGACTTTTTTGTTTCTTTTTTAAATAGAAAGAATTTCAGTTTAGAAGAAAAACATGAAACTCTTTGAAAAACATCAACTACCAAACATATGTTTAATTTTTAAATAAAAGCATACTTATTCTTAACAAATTTCACAAATAAAATAAAATGAATAAAAAAAAAAAAATACAAACATTAACGATCTGTAACAAATAATAATAATAATAATAATAATAATAATAATAATAATAATAATATAAAACAACTCTCTATCGGCTATGCAATTAATGACGATAGATTTCATTTTTTTTACCTCTATTTTCAAATCAATTAAACAATACTGAAACAAATCAAACTAACTTCATTTATGTTAATTAAAAATAATAAAAGATAAAAATCACTACTCATCCATACCAATATGTTAAAATTAAAGTTGCGTATGAGCATTGCTTTATATAATTATGATTAATAACAAACTACTCACTTTTAGGCATGAGTCTTGTTCAACAACTATGTGCGGTTTTTATGTTTTATCTTAGTAACTTGAATTAATTTTGGATAGATTTTTTTATACCTATTATCATACTTTCGTAGAGACATATAAACGTTAATATTATTGTCGGTTTACTAAATTTATTTTAAAAGAAAATTTATAATATTTTGACTAATTATAACAAACAAATACAATTTTGACTAATTATTAAAAAAAAAAAGGTGCATAATGTTTTTATGATGCAAAATAATAAAAATACAATTTTTTTTTTAAATCACATATATAGACATGAATGCTTTTGTCAAGTTTAATTAACGATGTTTTTTTTATTTTTTTATTTTATTCTTTTAAAAGAGTATTTTTATTGATATGAAATATATATAATTTAGCTAAAACAAAGTATATATTATATTTAAAAGTCAATAAAAGTCTATGAAAGTGTATTGAAATGAAAGTCTATTGAAATGAAAGTTTATGAAAGTCTTTTAAAATGAAAGTCGATGAAAGTTTTTCGTAATTCTGTAAAGTCTATGAAAATTCATTATATTTCATCAAAATCTACAAAAGTCATCCACTTAAAAAAAAATCTTTAAAAGTCCTTTAAAATTCTAATTGAATACACTCCCCTTAATTTGTGAATTTTTTTTGCCCAACACTTAATATATATAAAGCGTTACGTATAATGTGATTTTATCAATTCTGTCCAGAACATGATCAAGGTCCTTCCTAAGGTGAATTTGGGACCTGAAAAGCCTACAATGATCCAAAGTATCAACCTGGGTTCTCATGATTTGGCCCAGTTTCTTTTTCCTTAGAGCCCATTGTCTCTGTTGTGAGGTAAGCTTTCGTTTTCTGAGAGAGCAGGCTCCTGGGCCCACAGAAGCATTGCAGTGTCCAAAAATGTCAGGCTCGGCTTGCCCAATGCTCCTAATCGGCTTCCGAAGTTAGCTCACCTCTGCGCATTCTCTCATGCGGAGAAGAAGGGTGGTGACTTCCCCGGTTACCCCGGTAAGAAACGGCCAGTCCCATCCTTTGCTGTGCATAGCAAGGGAATCTGATGAACTTGGATCCAGAAATCTCTTCCGTTATTGAACACCAAATTCAGAATGTCCCCAGATCTCTATCGAAAGTCCATGGTCGATAGGGCACTGCATAATAGGGCAATATCCTCTGCATTCATGGTCGTCCCAGCGCAGGCAGAAAGCAGAGGTGGTCTTTCGATCACCTTAGGGAGGCAGACTGTACCCTCTCTTATTCTCTCACTATTTATACATTTTATATAACTTTTAATTTCAATTCAATTCTCTTCTATCATCATTAGACGCAATCTTTTTATTTTTATCTTTCTCTCCCTCTCCAAGTAAGTACTCTCTTGTGAAACTTTTTATTTCATTGTTGGTTCTTCTTAATTTCAATCCAATTATCTTCTATCATCATTTAGACGCAATCTTTTTATCTGTCTCTCCCTCTCCAAGTAAGTAATCTCCTGCTACATTTTTTATTTCATTGTTTTCGAATCCTTTCATTTGGGTTGTTCTTAATTTCGTCTGATCATCGTCTTCGTGTGGTACTAGCGATGTTAATATGAATAACTGGACCATCTTCGTTGATAATCATGATTTTTTATTTTTTATTTTTGGTGAATAGTAATTTTAATGGGTTGATCAGTTTTATATATATATATATTGTTGTTATTTGTTTGTATTGTATCTATACGGACATGGTACACAAGATTGAAAACATCATCAGGGTTAGAGAAATTAGAGGAGTTTGGTTGGCATTTTAGGATAAAGTAATGGTTTTTTTTTTCTTTTTCTTTTTTGTTTCAAAATTTTAACTTGAATGAATTGTTGTTTGATCTTTTGAAGTAGGAAATTCGTGGACCTTATTTAAAACAGATGGTTGATGATTATGCTTAAAAGGGTACTTAAATATTAATGTTTCGATGGAGTGGAACCGTGGTATTATATAGTAATGTCTAAGGGATATGTGTTGTGAGTTGCATTTGTTTCTTCTTATCTTGTAGTAAAATTGTGTTTTTATGCATTGCAGGTGATTTAGGTTTTGTACGATGGGTGCAAGTTCAATAGATGTGGAATGTGAGCACACTCCATCCAGTGGGGTGGTGCGGACTGTGGTTTTAGACTTTTAGTTGGACGAACGGGCAATGGAAAGAGTGCAATGGGCAACAGCATTCTTGGTACAAAGGCCTTCAAGTCGAGGCGAAGTTCGGCTGGTGTTACCAGTACTTGTGAATTGGAGAGAACTGTAACAAGCGATGGTCAAATCATTAATGTTATTGACACTCCTGGTATGACCTGACAAAGTTGTAATTCCATATATCTAATTTGTGTTTGAGAATTTTGGTTATCACTAGCTTTTTTTAATGCTTGTTAATATGCTTGTGGTAAATAAACTAACATGATGTTCTATCGCAGGACTCATTGATTCTTCTGTTGAATCTGAATTTATTGGCAAAGAGATTGCCAGATGTATTGATTTGGCCAAGGATGGGATCCATGCAGTCCTTGTAGTTTTGTCAGTTAGGACTCGTTTTACAAAAGAAGAAGAAGCTGCGATACTCAGCTTGCAGACTCTCTTTGGCAGCAAAATTATAGACTACATGATTGTAGTCTTCACTAGAGGGGATGAGCTTGAAGAAAACGAAGAAACATTATAAGGTTATTTGGGTGGTGGTGACTGTCCAGAGCCTTTGAAGGTTACCTTCTGAACCGCAACATGCTTTGATAAAATTTCTGCCCTTTTTATTTATATTCTTTAACTTGTGACTTAATCTTGGTTTTATGTGGCTTAAATGAACAATGGATTTATTCATATGTTAAATTTTGTGCCTTTTTTATTTGGATGCTTTAGATTTAACCTGCCTGTAAGGTTTTAAATTTGCTTTTATTGGAACATTCTTTGCTACATAAATCCAATTATTAGTTAATGTGAAAATAAATACTATGAACTATGAAGTCCAGTTTTACATGTTTAAATTTATAGTATGGACTTCATAGTTCCACTAAATGCATTCCCCATTAGTATGGGAGTTCATTTCTGGTTGCCGACTTGCTGCTAATTTTGACTAATAAAACTTTTCACACTGGGATTTGATAAAATTGAGTGGATTTAGAAGCTCTATAATAAGCTGCGGTAAATTGCAAGCAATTTAGAACTAACTATATATTGAGTTTCTTTTTATTTTACGTGGATAAAATAAATTGTATGTGAATGCATCCGATATTGCATCTAGTAACTATTGATTTATTACAATGCATTTTTTGGTTTAACATCATCACACTTTAGGAATCTTGAAATGTTTATGAGTTTATCAATCTTAGTGATAAATGCTAACATATATTATACACACTTCTCTTAAAAAAAATTATTTTATAAATTTTTTAGAACATTTTGCATCTTTGCCGAAATTGTTGAGTGCTGTTTGATAACAAGACTAGTGATAAAACCAAGAAAGCTGAACAAGTTAGAGAGCTTCTTTCTTTTGTTAACATGGTCATAGCACAGAATGGTGGGCAGCCATATACAGATGAGTGGTTTACTGAGTTGAAGGTCAGTTTATTCGTTCATATTCTTTGTCAACTTCAATGCAGTCTTTTCCCATCAAAATATCTGACAAAAATTTCCATATTTGTAAACAGAGGCAGAGGTTGAGTCATCAAAAAGAGGTTGAGTCACTAGAGGGAAAATCGAATATGGAAATTTCAAAGCTGAAGGAGAATATGGAAAGATCTTATGATAATCAGCTGAAACGAATTACTGATATGGTATTTTTTATACTTATTGTTATTTGAATATATCACTTGCTTTTGTGTTCAATTCTATCATTAATTGTGATGCCGAAAGGGGTAAAGAGAGCAGCTGCATGCATCTTTAACCCTGGATTGTTGAGGAAACAACCCCTAGAAAGATTAACATCTCATAATAATGATAATCCTTTTGATTAAAACTGTCTTTACAAGTCGTGTGTTCACTGTTTGTGATTTGAAGACAATAACTCGTTGCATGCATCCTTAACCCTGGATTGTCTAGGGTGTAAATGGAATTCTACTCATATTGATAATTTGTCAATAGGTTAAGTTGAAACTCACACAAACAACTACTAGGCTTGAACAGCAATTGGCAGAGGAGCAAGCTGCTCGACTGAAGGCAGAAGAGAATGCACAAATAGCTCAAGAGAAGTCAAATGATGAAATCCGTAAGCTTAGAGAGAATCTTGAAAGTGCAAAGAGAGAGACTGAGGAGCTTCGTAAGCAAAAAGTTGATAAGTGTGCCATTCTTTGAAGAGCAACTAAACTTAACACTGGGACACCGCACCCGAGCGATCTGGACCACTCGACATGTGACAAAGAATTTCCCGATTATTCTATTTCCTGATTTTAGCAATGTATAGCGGTCAAATAGGATCATTTGCTTCTCGTGACCTTTTACTTTTTTTCATCATGTGGGAATTAGAATTAATTCCTGTTTATCTACTTCTATCAGCATGGGGTGGATTTCTTTCCCTCTATTCCCTCTTTATATATATATGCTTTTGTGCATTCTGACGTTTTAACGCTCCTATGATCCTATCCCTATTATGTAAATGTCCACAATTCGAGTTTGGATTACAAATTAAGGATATATTTTTACGTAACATATATATATATATATATGAATATCTTATTGACACCATATGAAATCTTTTTGTCAAGCTGCATCGACCAATCCATACCTGTAGAATTTACTTCAACCTATGAACCTTATCATTGTTCGATTCAGATTCTCTATAGAAATGCCTGGAAACGAAGGTATATCTTGTGAGATGATGTTGATGATGATATACGATGCATTCAATGCGTGTTTGCTTTTAAATCCTCTGAAAAATCTGGTATGAGGTAAATCAAAGACTACCTGTAAGTTGGGAATTGCATTAGAAATAATTGTGATTTTAGTGTTAACATGATTTGTTTATTTGTTGTAGTTAAAACACTAGTGTTATGTTGGAGAAAAACTTGGGTGCATCCGATGCACCACACTGGAATCTGATGGTGGTGCATCGGATTCACTCACTGATTGACACGTGTCACTCCAATTTTAATTTTCCTCCACCTCATCTTCTCTCTTCTTCTTCACTCTCTGTCAGTTTCTCTCTCTCCCTCTCTCCCATTTTTTCACGCAAACCATCACCGGTGCTCTTTCGCCGGCACCGTTTGACTCCGACGATAGTCGGATCTAGAAGATCTGACGACACTGAGTTCATTGGAGCGATCGGTTTCGTCGAATTCGCGACGGATCGGTGCAGATCTGATGATGAAAGTTTGGCGACGGTTCGGATTTGTATTCGTTTCTCTCTCCACACAGCCCGAATCCGAAAACGGACACTTGGGTTTTGACGGCCGGCACCCGACGAACGTTCCGGTGTGGGTGGTGTCGCCTCACTTGCTCCGGCGGTCGGCGGTCGGCGACGCTTGCAGCGGTCTGAAAATGAGGGAGATAGAGAGGCTGCTGATAGGGTAGGGAAGAAGGAAAGAAAAGCTGAGGTGGAGGAAAAAATAAAATTAAAATGACACGTGTCACTCATTGAGTGGATCCGGTGCACTACCATCAGAGTCCAGTGTGGTGCATCGGATGCACCCAAGTTTTTCTCGTTATGTTGGTACTCACACATGTGGAGTCCAAAAAATTTCTAGCATTTTTGGGTTTGGAGGTGGTTTTTCAACACTGTCTCCGTTTTCAATAACTTATGTTTAACAGACACATATTATGGTGAACGGACAAAAATGGCCCCCACAATAACCTTCACCATTTTTTCTTTCTTTCTTTCTTTCAAAATCCTCCATGAATGGAGGTGGAATTGACGAATCAATGAACACACGTACACCGACGACGACGATGGACCATGAACACGCGTATGTCGCCGTCGATGACTGTTAAAAAATTAAAAAAAATTTTGCATGTTATTTTGCTTGACTAGTTTCAGCCATATGTAACTAGAGGAGTTGATCAACTCAACTAGTTTCATACAGGTGAAACTAGAGGAAAATTTGAACATTGATGTTCTGATTCCATTGTTGTTGGATTAGAACATCCCATCCATAATCATTTAAAACCATCAATAAAAAACATCATTTACATAAAATACCATACATAAAAATCCATAAAAACCATAAAAACATAAACCATAAAACATACTCTGATACCTCTTCTGATATATCAGACCATCCATAAACATCCATCCATACATCATGGGTGATACCTTTGGACATTCTCACCATGGCTGCTGCCTCTTTGGACAGTCTTACCAATGGTGATGCCTTTGACATTCTCACCAAAGGTGATGCCTTTGACATTCTCACAATGATCCATGAATATCAATAAAACCATTTATAAAACATAAACATGAAAATGAAAAACATTTGAAGACATATTCTGGAAAACATTCTTTCCATTAAACCATAACCATACATCCCATGCCATTTCTCTGATGGCATGTATTTACAATGCCCCAATGGGGGTTTATATAGAAAAATACATAAGTGTAGAACAACTAAGAGATAGCTGTTATAACAATGAGTATATCGGTATCCATACTTGACAGTGTTTATACACTGCCACAAGAAATATTTACATCTTAACTAAACTAAATTACAACCATTCCATTATTTCATTACATAAACCATAGTTAATACATAACCATACCAAAGTTAAATTATAACCATACAAAAAAATTTCACATTTCCAACACTCCTCCTTGAAATTTTTCTTGAAGACTTTCATTTTTGTTACCATTGGAGGAATATCGGAACCATTAAACATCCATCAATAAATTTCCATTCCATCGTTCTTCATCAGCAGCTCCTCCTCATGTTGTTTAATTTGAGCTTTTGTTGAGCTCTCCATTCAGGAACTTGCTAGCATAACACGTTGTTTCCAGCATCCATTACCATAACAGAACTCATGGGTATGTTACACTCACTTTGTGGTGTTTGAACCTCACAATCACTCCATAAAATCATATTAGCACTCATGGGTGATCTAAACCTCACTGAGCACTCCATAAATTAGAAACGAAATTCAAGGTCCCATAAGAACAATGCTCTGATACCACTGTTAAAAAATTAAAAAAAATTACATGTTAATTTTGCTTGACTGGTTTCAGCCGTATGAAACCAGGGGAGTTGATCAACTCAACTAGTTTCATACAGGTGAAACTAGAGGAAAATTTGAACATCGATATTCTGATTCCATTGTTGTTGGATCAGAACATCCCATCCATAATCATTTAAAACCATCAATAAAAAACATCATTTACATAGAATACCATACATAAAAATCTATAAAAACCATAAATGTAAGGTCTCATTTATTGATTGGCTTATTTCGTTGACAAACCAGAATTGGGGTAACTTAGATATTAGTGTTCAAGCTCAATGACCTTTCAAGACCTCATCTTGATAAGCACCAAAGGTAAATTAACTTCTATTCGATTAATTTGCTTTGAAGAGATTAGTTGCACACACACACTCACATCTCATGCATTGTTATTATTTATATGTTGTGTGTTCTTATTTGTGCACCTTATTGCTTTGAAAATCTCTTCAAGCATTGATTGTTGATTGCTCTTGCTTGTTGTGCCTTAATATGTTTTGATTTTAGATTGTAAGCTACAGAGCAAATTGGCGCCCTGTTCGGCAGTCGGTGGCCGCATAACAAGGGCGCATTTTGAAGTGTTCTGTTTTTGGTTCAAATCGGCACCCTTGGTTCGGCGGCCTAGGGCACAGAAATAGGCACAGAGTTGTTAGTCAACTCAATTGACTGAATTATGCGCCCTGTTCTGCGGTCTGTGGCCGCAGAATTAAGGGCGCAGAATCGGCGCTTTTTAGCAAATTTGCAAAACGGCACCACTTCAATTAGGCATCCTATATATATATATATGTCTCTTTCATTACTAGGTCGTTTTTTAAGAGTCCAAAAAAATCATATTTTTCCCTAAGAGCACATTTCAAGAGAAAAATTCACAAGAACTCTCTTTTAAACACTCAAAGACATTCCTTTGATCATCAAAGTTCATATAGGATCATCCATGACCATATAGCATGCATTCATACATGGTTTTGCATCACCACAACTTGCTTGGTAAGAATTTTACTAACTTCATCTAATTTTAGTATTTTTCCTATCAAGCCATCTCTTTATTTACTTGTATGTTTTTGATCATATGCTAGATACAAGAATAGAGAATTGATTGTGATGAATTGATTGAGTGTTGTATTGTGATAGATATCTAGGTTATTATAATCTATGTTTATCTAAGCTATTTGACATGTCATTTAGTTCTTAATATCTAGGATTGCCTTTATTGCAAAATCATCATCTTAGATAAGCATATAGGGTACCCTTGCTCTATGTTGCATTTTGGATATTCACATATTCACTTAGGGTGTTAATCTCTTGATTGAGAACTAAAGTCTTATGTGTAGCTTCCGGGATTAGGTTGTTTAGATCGCAAGCATTTGAACTAGGTTCACTTTTACCGGGATTAGGTAGGTGTGTGATTACTTCCAGGATTAAGTTGTAATTTTATCACATTTAGTGGATTCGAGGTTCGTTTGTGACTCACATAACAGCTCATGGTTTTTCCCGTGAGGGTTTCCACGTAAATATCGAGTGTTGTTTTACATTCCGCACCATATTACACTTGCTATATTATATTGTCTATTAAGGGCATTTTCGTAATCTTGACCATTCACGAAAATTGGGTAAAATCTATTAAAATCTATTCACCCCCCCTCTAGATTAATATTTAACACACCGTGAGAACTTTCAATTGGTATCAGAGCGGATTCCTAGATATACTTAGGTGATCCTTGCTCATTTTGGTGTGTTTTGCATTTTGTGTAATTTTTGATCATTCATACATTTGCATTCATTTCATTCATTCATAAACACTATGAGTGGAAACAGTGGAAATGGTGGTGGCAACGAGGGTGTTTCTAGCATAAGGCCTCCACTTCTTATCAGGTTGAATTATGCCTCTTGAAAAGGCAAGATGGAGTCGTACATATGTCAAATCCATGACCAAGCTTGGATGGCGGTTGAAGACGGCTACACATCACCCATGATGACTCCTGCGGGTGGAGGAGAAGATGTGCTCAAGCCTAAAGTGCAATGGAACGCGCAAGAGTTTGAGTCATCAAAATGGAATAGGAAGGCTATGCACGCCATCCTTTGTGCAATGGATGAAAATCAGTACAAGCTAATTCAGAATACTCAGATCGCGAAAGTGGCTTGGGACATCTTACAAGTTGCACATGAAGGAACGGAGGTGGTGAAGGAATCCAAGCTTCAAGTCCTCCAAACTCAATTCGAGTTACTTAGGATGGGAGAGGATGAATGCTTTAATGATTTCGAAATCAAATTGATGGATATCGTTAATCAAAGCCGCCAACTCGGAGACCCGTATTCGGATGGGAGAGTTAAGCAGAAAATTATGAGGTCTCTCCCCGATAGGTTTGAATCTAAGGTAACGGCTTTAGAAGAAAATAGTGGATATAAGGATATAAAGCTGAGTGAGGTGATTGAGAGACTTCTAGCTTATGAGTCTAGGAAGGGTCCTATCTCCACACCTCCTAAAAAGCAAAAGGAATTGCTTTGAAAGCCTCTAAGGATGAAAAAGAAGCAAAGAATGACTCGGACGAAGACCTTGCATTATTTGTGAAGAGATTCAAAAAGGTTATGAAGTTCGGGAAAAAGGACTTTGGTTCCAAAGGTTAAAACTTTAAGAAAAAGGGTTCTTACAACAAGTTTGAGCCTAGGCAAGAGAAAACCGAAAGGAAAGGGGTCCGATGTTATGAATGTGATGGTATATGTCATTTTGCCCCCGAATGTGCTAATCACAATGATAAGAAGAAAGGTAAAGTGATGGCCGCCACATGGAGTGGGAGTAGTGATGACTCCAATGAAGGAGATGAAACTTCGGATGATGAAGTGGCTAACTTTATAGCTTTTGCCTTTTCTCACAAGAGCCAAGGTAGAAGTGAAGAAGAGGAAGAGAGTCAATAGGAAAATGACTTAAGTGAAGATGACGACTCAACTCACTCCACAAATGAATATGTGGAGAGAAAGGTTCTTGTTGAACATTACGCGGAGTTCAAAAGCTTAGAGATGAAAACCACGAAAAAGATCAAGATGTTGAGAGAAGAGAATCTTGAGCTTTTATCTCATAATGACCACTTAAGTGAACAAGTGGAAAAATCCAAGAAGGTAGAAGATAAGCTAAGAAAGGATTTAGACTTATCTAGGAGGAATGAAGAAAGTCTAAAGAGGGAACTTGAAGAAGTAAAAGAGTCTATGACTAGGATGACCTCTAGCACTCAAAAGCTTGATCATTTGCTTAGTGTTGGAAAGAATCCGGGTGACAAGAACGGTCTTGGGTATGAAGATAGCAAGAAGATCTCAACCTCTAACAAGACCGTGTTTGTCAAGAGTTTGGGGAACGTAGAAGCTTCATTGGTGCAAACTCCTAGGAAGAAGTTAGAACTAAGACAATGTTCAAATAATGCACAAGTGAAGTTGGTGCCAAAAAAGCAACCTCAAGCTCAACCCACTAGGGTCCCTCAAGCTAACATTCCTCAACAATTGGCTTACAAAGGAAAGAGACCAATCATGCAACCTCAAGCTAGGAAGCAAGCTACACCGGTTCAACAACGAAGATGGATTGAACCCACTCAACCACAAAGACATGGACAAGCTCCCATGCATGCACAAGGACAAGGTATGATTCCTTATTTTATTTCTACATGTCATTTTTGTGGATTTGATGGTCATATTAGACCAAATTGCTTTCGATATAATAAAATGTGTAGAACACGAAGCATGATTGAAAAGAGAAAGAAGAGAGCTAAGATGCATGTTCCTAGGAATGATAAAATTGATGTGCATGATCATAGGATAACTAGAGCCCATGTACCAAAGACTACTAAGAAAGCTAATATTGTTTCTAGGTGGATTAGAAAGAATGAAAATGTTTGCCATGTTGCTCAAATAGTCTTGAAGGCAAATTCTTCTAATTTTTGGTATTTAGATAGTGGGTGCTCTAGGCACATGACGGGAAACAAGAGTTTCTTTGAGACTCTTGCTATGGAGGAAGGAGGATATGTCACTTTTGGTGATGGATCTAAAAAGAAAGTTGTAGGGAAATGAACCATTTCCGTTCCCGGATTACCCTCCTTATCTAATGCTTTGTTTGTTGATGGCTTGAAAGCCAATTTGATAAGCATTTCTCATCTTAGTGATGAAGGATATTCCGTCATGTTTAGTAAAAATGATTGCTCTATCCTAAAGCCCGATGGACAAACCTTGTTGAAAGGTATGAGATATAACGACAATTGCTATTGTCTTGAAGCTAGTATAGTCTCAAACAATGTGTCCATGGATGAGCAAATTGAGTTGTGGCATGAAAGACTTGGCCATATGAACTTTCGGGATTTATGAACCCTTGGAAAGTTCAATTGTGTGCGTGGCCTCCCTAAGCTTGGGAAGAAAGCCAATAGTGTTTGTGGACCTTGACAACAAGGAAAACAAACCAAAAGCATGCACAAAAAGGGCAGGTATCTCTCCACCAAGGAGCCCCTAGAGCTTCTCCACATGGATCTCATGGGTCCTATGCAAACCGAGAGTTTAGGTGGAAAGAGATACATTTTTGTTTGTGTTGATGATTTCTCTAGGTTCACATGGACAGATTTTCTTAAAGAAAAATCCGAAACTTTTGATAAGTTTAAAATGCTTTGTACTAAAATTCAAAATGAAATGAACTCAAACATTAAGAGCATAAAACGGATTAGAAGTGACCATGGGAGAGAATTTGAGAATGCTTCTTTTGAAACCTATTGTGATAGTACAGGTATCTCCCATGAGTTTTCGGCTCCTAGGACACCTCAACAAAATGGAGTTGTTGAGAGGAAGAATATGGTCCTTCAAGAGATGGCCCGAGTGATATTGCTTAGCAACAAAGTCCCTAAGAACCTATGGGCCGAAGTAGTCAATACGGCTTGCTATATAGGAAATAGAGTTTTCCTAAAGCTCGGAACTAGAAATACCTCCTATGAACTATGGAAAGGTAAAAGACCAAATGTTAGCTACTTCTACACCTTTGGAAGCAAATGCTACATTTTAAATGACCGTGATCAACTTGGCAAATTTGATGCTAAGAGTGATGAGGGTATCTTTATTGGTTATGCCTTAAATAGTAGAGCCTATAGAGTTTTTAATTTAAAGACTCTAAGTGTCATGGAATCATCCAATGTTGTCTTTGATGATGAAAGGCTTAAGTCTAGTAACCATGAGGAGGAGGTAGTTTTAGATGATGATTCTCCTTTGGAGAAGGTTGTGGAGACTCCCAATATTATGACGTCCAATGGTGATTATGAGAACACAGAACCTATTGATAGAGTTCCTCTCTTGAACTCTAAAGAACCCGTTCCATGGGTTAGACAACTGTTAGGATTATGCTCAATAGCAAGAGTGTAATATTGTAATTGACAATTTTTTTCATATTAATAAAGTGATTTCTGGTTTAACAAATCTTATAGCATTTATAGTTTAATATTATAATTGTCAAAGTAAATAATCATAAGGTCTAAAGACTATGAGAAAAGAAGAATTGTTTGTACATCTGGATATGTATGAGGTAGACACAATTCTTTAGTTAGTCTTGAATAATGTTCACAACTTAAGTTAAAGGTTGGGCACCTTTATCTTGTTAAAGTTGTAGAATTCTTTTGCTAGCATTTGAGTGGGATCAAATGAAATATGATGAGTCTAAAATCATCGGAGTGTCTTCGAGTAAAAGAATCTAGTGCATTGAACTGGATCACAATGAAAAGCTTTATCTAGAACCGTCAATAGATAATAGTCTTTTCATTATCAGGACAATCGGAGAGTCTATCTTAATCCTGAGATAAATGATGGACTTATGGTTGCAAGTGATATCATTTGAGTTATCAATGAGTACGATTATATAGCATAGTCTATCATCGATAGTTTGGTGATATTCATTTGTTAATCGATAGAGGACTTCATTTATAGATATGGACATCGTGGCTCCAATTATTAAATGAGAGTATAATATCATCATATGGATGTTTTGAGGTAATTGGATATTAAATCTCAACGTTGAGTTTTCGATAGTGGCTATTGAAAACATGGCTTCTGGACAAGTCAAAATATCCAAGTTCAAAACGTGGTCATATGAGTAAATATGGTAACTTGGAGAGTTATAGGCGGTCTATGAACTCTTGGCGATTACTGATATTAATCACGAGGATACATTATCTCCAACATGATTGTCTAGGGTCTGAATGAGGAACATCTTCTTATTCTATCTTTATTTAAGAGTTCAATTTTAGCTCTTTAGTGGAATGAGTTAAAATTAATGGATCGGACCTAAGTGAATCATTTGTTGATTGTGATTAGGTTATGTCTATTGAAGCTTAAATTTAGATAGCCCGCCAAGATCCCCAATCCACACGGACTTGCATGGATCACTTGATATATTCTACCGGACCAATTTATGGGTCCATCTAGAATTGCATTTAATATATTAAGAATATAATTTGCACATTATTTATGTAATGAGCTGATCAATTATATTAATATATTAATGAAAGGCATGTGGGCTTGTTTATTTTAGTAAGAATGGGTCTGGTTCACATGTGGGCTTTTTATTTAAAGTTCAATGGATTAAATAAAATAAGGAAATAATATTTGGCCCATTTATTGTAAGTGGGGCGGCAAGGCTATATTTATAGTCAAAGATATTATTTTATTTTATTGTTTGATTAAATGAGAATTAATTAATTAATTAATTAACTATTTAATTAAGAAACAAAATCTTTTTCTGATTAGGAAATATGTTTCCTAGAATTATACTATCAGTATACTAAAAGTAAAAGACTTGTTTGGTAAGAAAATAAATAAATAATTTTATTTATTTAATCAAATAAGAAGTCTTTTTATTTAAGTCAATAAAAGAATAAAAATACTTATGAGTTGTATTAGGGTTAGGAGTCTAAAGTTGATGTGAATTAGGGTGCAACACAAATCCTTTTTTGTAGAGGAATTGCGGCAACCCTAAGACAACAACATGTAGATTTCGGCAACCCTAAATGAAAAAAGGAGAAGAAAATTCGGCCACCTTATATAAGAAAGAATATAGGGTTCGGCCACCCTAAGTTTTATTGGATCAAATTTTCTTCTTCTTCTCATACTCATAGAAAAGTGTTAGATTATTCTACCAAGACAAAAAAGAGAGAAGAGATTATTCTTTTGATGGTACACTAATTGCTTGTTCATCAATAAGCTTGTGTGTATAACATCAAATTAGGTTCACGCGAGTTTCGATCATTAGATTGAGAACTCAAAAGTGACCGGAATAATCTTTGTAGTCTTTTGATTGTTTTGTGACTAACAAAAGAAAAAGAAAGTTTGTTTGTCCATTCTCAGGTACGCAATTCAAAGAAAAGGGAGACCACGCTCCTAGGTGATTCACGTTCGTGCTAGGATTGAAGATCTTGCGGATTACCATCGACGTAAGTCAATCGGATCACGCGACAAAAGGTATTCTACTTTTTGTTACTTTATATGTATGGTTAATTAATTTAAAGGGTTAAGGTTCATAAAAAGGAAAAATTTTAAAACATACTAAATCTATTTTTAGTCTCGCTTCCGCTGCGTGTACTACGATTTTTCCCTACAACAACTCCATGATAAGATTGACATCATTGGAGAGGTAAATGAGGGTGTTAGAACTACGCGTCAAATAGCTAATCTAATTAGCTACACATGCTACACCTCTCAAATTGAACTCAAAAAGGTTGATGAAGCCTTAAATGATGAATTTTGGGTTCTTGCCATGCAAGAAGAGCTAAACCAATTCGATAGGAATGAGGTTTGGACTCTAGTTCTTAGCCCTAAAAGCACACATGTTATAGGCACTAAGTGGATTTATAGGAACAAATCCGATGAGGATGGCAACATAGTGTGGAACAAGGCTAGACTTGTAGCACAAGGGTACTCTCAAATTGAGGGTATCGACTTTGAGGAGACATTTGCTCCCGTTGCCTGTTTAGAGTCCATTAGGCTTCTCTTGTCCATCTCGTGTATTCACAAGTTCAAATTACACCAAATGGATGTCAAGAGTGCCTTCCTCAATGGCTTCTTGCAAGAGGAAGTGTTTGTTGAACAACCCAAGGGGTTTGTGGATGCACACCACCCCAACCATGTCTATCGCCTCAAAAAGGCTTTGCATGGGTTGAAACAAGCACCGAGGGCTTGGTATGAGCGCCTCACTCAATTTCTTGTTGATAATGACAACACAAGAGGTAGTGTTAACAAGACCTTGTTTATCAAGAGAAACAAAGATGAGTTATTTATAGCTCAAATTTATGTTGATGACATTGTATTTGACTCAACCAACAACACCAAAGTCCAATAATTTGTTGATGTCATTTCTCATGAATTTGAGATGAGTCTTGTTGGTGAGCTTAGTTACTTCCTAGGTTTGCAAATTAGGCAATTAAATGATGGGATTTTTATAACCCATGCTAAATATGCCAAAAATATAGTGAAGAAGTTTGAGGTAGAAAATGCCAAACACTGTAATACACCCATGAGTACCTCCTTGAAGCTAAGCAAGGATGCTAGTGGTAAAAGTGTGGAACAAACGTTATATCGTGGTATGATTGGTAGCTTGCTTTACTTGACCACGAGTAGGCCTGATATCTCTTTTAGTGTGGGTGTGGGTGTGGGTGTGTGTGCTAGGTACCAGGCAGATCCTAAGGAGTCCCATCTCTCTTCCGTTAAGAGAATCATTCGCTATGTGAATGGGACATCCAACTATGGGATTTGGTACTCGTTTGACATTAATGCTAGTCTTGTAGGCTTTAGTGATGTAGATTGGGTAGGAAATTGTGATGATAGGAAAAGTCGGGCGGTTGCTTCTTTCTAGGCAACAACTTGGTGTTTTGGTTTTGCAAGAAGCAAAACTCGATTTCCTTGTCCACGGCTGAGGCAGAATACATAGCCGCGGGGAGTGGATGCATACAACTCCTATGGATGAAGCAAATGCTAGTAGATTATGGATTCAACCAAGGTACACTCACTCTCTTTTGTGATAATATGAGTGCCATTAATATTTCCAAGAATCCGGTGCAACATTCTAGAACTAAGCATATTGACATCCGCCATTATTTCATTAGAGAGCTTGTTGAAAATAAATGCATAGTACTTGAACATGTAGGTACTAATGATCAAATTGCGGGCTTATTTATTAAACCCTTAGATGTTACTTGATTTAAAACACTTAGTAGATTTATTGGGATATGTCTTGTGGAGTGATGTGTTTTGGTGATTGACCCCATATGGGGAACTCAAGCAAAGAGAGCTATTTTGCGTACTTGTGACATGCAAAAAAAAAAAAAAAAAAAAAAAAAAAAAAAAAATTGAAATATCTTATGCTTCTTCATTTAATTGTTTGAGTAAGCTTGGTTGCACATATGTATATATGTTTTCTTTCAATAAGTGTGAACCATGCTTGTTTACAATCTATGTCATATTTATGTTCAAACATGCATTTTTGGATTAGGAGATTTACATAGGAAGTATGATTTGAATGACCTATAGTTATCTCCATGACATGATGATTCTTTTATAACATGCTAATGTCAAATGAAAAAACATGAAATTCACAAAACATGCTCAATTGAAAAGCATGAATTGATGATTGCATATTCTTAAAATGCAAAACTTGTGTGAAAAAACTTATGAGATTCAAAATGAATAAAGGATCAAGTATCTATTCAAAGGATTGTAAAATCCAAATGTCTCTATTTATTTGTTAGTTGAACATGGCTACTATCATAAGGGTATCTCACCCAAAAAAATAGAATAGGGTGCAAAACCGCTTATGCCATGTTTCACTTATAAAGTTGGATATAGTTGCTCTTAAATTGAAATCATGAAATCTCTATATCCTTGCTTCTCTTATGACAATGGTGAAATTGGTTTGAATTCTTATTAGAAACCTTTGTCATTTGCTTTGCCAAATACCATTGTATTTTGGACTTGAATGCTACATGTCTTGTATGCAAAGCATGTTTGATTCACACATTTTCTTTAAATAAATCTCCTTGTTTCTCTCCAATTAATTGAGATGCATAAAGTGACTTATATGTTTATGCAAATTTCTTGTATGCTTCTATCTCTCTTTGCTAGAAGTGACCTAGTTGGGGACTACTCCTTTGCCTATATCATGACAAAAAGGGGGAGTAGAATGTGGTAAGGGGAGTTGCAAATTGTAGTGGCAATTATGCATGTTGGGGAGACTATACATTGAGCAGGTGTAACCCTTTGAGGGGGAGCATTGCATTCATATACATTGCATTCATATACATTGCATGATGTTGTGCTTAAATTTTTAAATGCAAATGCTTAATTTATTTTCACTTGATCATCTCACATACACTTGCTTTGGAAGTGTAATTTGTTGTGTTGAAGGGTTGATAGTTCTACAAGAGATTGAAGACTTGAAGTTTTATCTTTTTTATATATCTCTTTGTAATGTAGAATATCCCGTAGCACTACAAAAAAAAAAGCTTATCAGTGACGAACTATTTCCGACGGCACTAATTGCCGTCGGAAAAGGTACCATTTCCAACGGCCATTTCAGTGCCGTCGGAAATGTGGTATCATATTTTTTCTCATTTCCGACGGCCTAAAAGCCGTCGGAAATAGTTATTTTTCCGTCGGAAATGGTCTTTATTCCATTGGAAATGAGGAAAAAGTAATACTTTTTTTCCGACGGTAAATGTTCTTTTCCGACGGCATTTAGCCGTCGGAAAAGACCAATTTTTTATTTTAGTGTTAAAACCGTATTTTTTATATAAAGTTTCTTCAAATAATTTGTACAAATAAAAATTTCATGATTTATTTTTTCTTGAAAAATAAAAAGTTAGATAAAATAATTATATAAACTCTATTTCGTAGTATGCATTTAATACACCTGATTTTCCCTAAATTGCTATCCGGACAATGACATATATGTGCAAAAATCAAGAGTGAACACTTTGATACAACAGAAATACACAAAACATTTGTTAGGATTATGATGAAGGGATTTGTGAGATATTTACGTCATTCTTTAGGAACTCCCTCTTATTATAAGCATTTTTATCTTGAGAAATTGCCTGATGGTAAAATATCACCATTCAACTGCCGGGAAAGTCACGTAGGGATGTCAAGGAACATTACAACGCCCTCGTACATGACATCTGCAAGATTGATTCGGGTTGTGTCAAATTGTCGAGTTATGCCGATGACTTGTGGGACTTTTTGTGTCGTCGGAAACAAAAAAAAAATACCGCTATTCCGATGACTTTTGGGCCGTCCAAAAATAGTCAAATAAGCTGTCAATATTACCCACTTTTCTAACAACATAAAAAGTGTCATCGGAAATGCTAAAATTTAATTCAAATTACTTTATGGAGACATCTTACTAAATTAACTAAATATAAAATATAGCAAAATTATTAGTAATCACAAGAACATTTAGTTATTTTTAATTATATTTAGTGACACTACTATATCAGATTTTTTAAAACAAACTCTAATAATTTTAATAAAATATTATTTTAAAAAACAATATCTCAATAGTTATATTTAAATAGTATACAAAAAAATATATTTAATTAGATATTATCAATAGCTTATATATAAATAGTATGCAAAACATATCAAAATGGTAAGGGTAACCCCTTACTGTCATCCAAGTCAAGGGTTCAAACCACATGAATTTCATGGAATTAAAGTTGCTGTGTGATGTGGCACGTGTAGGGTGATGGATGACGTGGAGCGTGATGGGTGACATGGCGACTATCAAGTCGAGTTGCACCATTTTTTTAGAAAATTCAACTATTTCCGACGGCAATAAGCCGTCGGAAATAGTGGTAATGCCGTCGGAAATACAAGTAATTTTGACCACCTTGAATTACTATTACCGACGCTATTTTCATCTTTTCCGACGGCCATGGCCATCGGAAATGATAGTATTTTTGACGGCTCGTCAGTAATTAGTTATTTTTGACAATCGTATTTGCGACGGCCTCCGACGGCTTTTTCCCGTCGGAAAAACGTATTTCCAACGGGAAATGGTCTTTTCCAACGGCATTTAGCCATCGGAAAAGACCTTTTTTTTTTGTAGTGTAGCTTCATTTTTGTTGTGAGGATCATTGTGAGAGGTGGTTTTGTCACGAAATAGCCAAAGGGGGAGATTGTAAGGTCTCATTTATTGATTAGCTTATTTTGTTGACAAACCACAATTGGGGTTCATTGTAAGGGTAACTTAGATATTAGTGTTCAAGCTCAATGCCCTTTCAAGACCTCATCTTGACAAGCACCAATGGTAAACTTCTATGTGCTTAATTTGCGTTGAAGAGATTAGTTGCACACACACACTCACATCTCATGCATTGTTCTTATTTATATGTTGTGTATTCTTATTTGTGCACCTTATTGCTTTGAAAATCTCTTCAAGCATTGATTGTTGACTGCTCTTGCTTGTTGTGCCTTAATATGTTTTGATTTTAGGTTGTAAGCTATAGAGCAAATCGGCGCACTGTTCAGCGATCGGTGGCCGCATAACAATGGCGCATTTTGAAGTGCTCCATTTCTGGTCCAAATCGGCGCCCTTGGTTCGGCGTTTAGTGGCCATAAAAAAGGCCGCCGAAAAGGGACCAGAACGTCAGGTCTCAAATCGGCGCCCTTGTTCGGCGGCCTAGGGCGCAGAAATAGGCGTAGAGTTGTTAGTCAACTCAGTTGACTGAATTATGCGCCCTGTTCTGCGGTCTGTGGCCGCAGAATTAAGGGTGCAGAATCGGTGCTTTTTAGCAAATTTGCAAAACGGCACCACTTCAATTAGGCATCCTATATATATGTCTCTTTCATTACTATGTCGTTTTTTAAGAGTCCAAAAAATCATATTTTTCCCTAAGAACACATTTCAAGAGAAAAATTCACAGGAACTCTCTTTTAAACACTCAAAGACATTCCTTTGATCATCAAAGTTCATATAGGATCATCCATGACCATATAGCATGCATTCATGCATGGTTTTGCATCATCACAACTTGCTTGGTAAGATTTTTACTAACTTCATCTAATTTTAGTATTTTTCCTATCAAGCCATCTCTTTATTTACTTGTATGTTTTTGATCATATGCTAGACACAAGAATAGAGAATTGATTGTGATGAATTGATTGGGTGTTGTATTGTGATAGATATCTAGGTTATTATAATCTATGTTTATCTAAGCTATTTGACATGTCATTTAGTTCTTAATATCTAGGATTGCCTTTATTGTAAAATCATCATCTTAGATAAGCATATAAGGTTCCCTTGCTCTATGTTGCATTTTGGATATTCACATATTCACTTAGGGTGTTAATCTCTTGATTGAGAACTAAAGTCTTGTGTGTAGCTTCCAGGATTAGGTTGCTTAGATCGCAAGCATTTGAACTAGGTTCACTTATACCGGGATTAGGTAGGTGTGTGATTACTTCCGAGATTAGGTTGTAATTTTATCACATTTAGTGGATTCGAGGTTCGTGTGTGGCTCACATAACAGCCCGTGGTTTTTCCAGTGAGGGTTTCCACATAAATATCAAGTGTTGTTTTACATTTCGCACCATATTATACTTGCTATATTATATTGTCTATTAGGGGCATTTTCGTAATCTTGACCATTCACAAAAATTGGGTAAAATCTATTAAAATCAATTCACCCCCCCTCTAGATTAATATTTAACACACCGTGAGAACTTTCGAACATAAACCATAAAACATACTCTGATACCTCTTCTGATATATCAGACCATCCATAAACATCCATCCATACATCATGGGTGATGCCTCTGGACATTCTCACCATTGTTGCTGCCTCTTTGGACAGTCTTACTAAGGGTGATGCCTCTTACATTCTCACCATGATCCATGAATATCAATAAAACCATTTATAAAACATAAACATGAAAATGAAAAACATTTGAAGACATATTCTGGAAAACTTTCTTTCCATTAAACCATAACCATACATCCCATGCCATTTCTCTGATGACATGTATTTACAATGCCCCAATGGGGGTTTATATAGAAAAATACATAAGTGTAGAACAGCTAAGAGATAGCTGTTATAACAATGAGTATATCGGTATCCATACTTGACAGTGTTTATACACTGCTACAAGAAATATTTACATCTTAACTAAACTAAATTACAACCATTCAATTATTTCATTACATAAACCATAGTTAATCCATAACCATATCATAGTTAAATTATAACCATACAAAAAAATTTCACATTTCCAATAGCGACCATGACCAAACACGATAGTGCCTTTTGATTTCTCTGAAAAAATGAAGTATGCTACTTTCTCTGAAAACGAAGGGTTTCGAATTGGGGATTCGGGGTTGGAGAAGATGAACAGAACATAAACAGAGAAGCACAGAACAACAACCCAGAAATCTCGAAAAGCAATCACAAAGTCTTGGAACACAAACACAAAGTCACAGAATACAAACACAAAGTCACAGAACACAAACACAAAGTCTCGAAAACACTGGGTTGTTGTTTTGTGCTCCTTTGTTTTTGTTATGTTATTGTTTCTCGTGTTTAACAATGGAAGATTCAAAACCAAAACAACATAGGAAATGAGAGAAAAATCTCTGGAGGCTTTGGCCCCGACCCCCGCGAGCTGATCGGGCAGCTCGACCACCGCGATCTCAGTTAGCGTAGCACCACTAAACTAATCTAATGAAGATGCATTAATAATGTTATGAAGTTGATTTTGTTTGATTTTGACCTCCATTGGAGGTCTGTTAAACAAACCTCTATGAAGAAGATGAAAGAATAAAATCAAAAAAAGAAAATTTGAAAAGTAAATAAAAAAAATTGAGTAAAGTAAGGGTATTTTTGGAAGTCATTTACTTTTGTGCCTTTAAAATATAAGTTATTAAAATAGTGATAGTCTTGAAACACCAACATAAAAAAGTGACAAAAACACCTATTTCCTCGTGAGGTTGAAAGTTTAACCTAAAAAAACACATGAATTGTACAGACCTTTGGTGCGAACGTTTGTACTTTAAACCGTTCTTAATTTCATTCAGATTCATCTTAATCATTAAGTAAATTGCATTCCAAAAGTAAACATCTCAACCTGACTCGTAGATTTAATTATAATAAGATAAGTTAAATAGGGCAATCTTTATTTCCTTAATATTCTAGGAATACTTAAACAAGTTTAAACATGATAAAATATCATAACTGGTTGCCAGTAACAGTTACACACAAAAATATGTCCATAATAATATCCTTATATAATGCTAGATTTTGTGATCAGATCACACAAAATATATAGTAGAGAATGATAATATATATCATTTTTCATCATGGATTTATTCTTGACTGGCTTTGCCATACCTTACCTGCATATACAAGGAGAGAGAGAGATGATCAATTCAAAATTGTTTTCATTCTCTTGGATAAACGTTATGTAAAATGAAACATACCCAAGATGGAGCAGCTTCTTGTCAGGATGAGAATATGCAGATGCAGTTCCATCGTCAATGAAGAAATTTCGAGAAGCCAATGCATGGATTGCATTCAGCTCTGGTCCTGTCACCATGTTTGCCTCATGAAACCTCTCTATATCTCCTATCTGCACCACACCAAAACTCTTATTGTCCAAACGTACGTTATAATACGCTATGTAGCATGCGGGGATTCGAATTCATGACCTCTTGATTAGACGTAAAATGTCTTACCACGAAGATTGCTGTGGTTTTCCTCCATATATCACTATTATAATTTGATGTATAGAAATTAAAAAGAACTATGAATTTTGCATACCTTTGATCTTAGGCAGACACTTTCATTTTCCAACTCAATCTCCTGGGAATACAATCAAGTAAATTTCTTTTAAGCATCAATTAATTATTCAATAAGAAGAGAATTAAAGTGGAAAAGCAAGAAGAGAATTAATTACCCTTTTCTGCAAGTACTCAATTTCAGCTAGCAACATTTCATGCTGTTGCAGAAGATCAAACAGATTTTCATCAAAACACAGATTGAGTAATTAGACAAGACTAATTATTTGAAATCTTATTAATAGCATTATTTAAGATTTATATTTGAGTGTTTTTATGTAAAACGAAAATGTATTTATCAAGTGCATTTCCAAAAGTTCAAAAGTTTGAATATATATATATATGGGTCCCGTTCTGGTTAGTGCGCACTGATGTAACTACATCAGTACCAATGCATGTGGACCACTAATTATAGAGAAGCTTTGACAAGTGCATACACTTTGAGTCAAAGTATGTAAATCTAATGGTCTACATCCAATGCACTGATGAAGTTATATCAGTGCGCACTGACATGAACATTTATATATATATTGTTTTCCATCATTTTCAAAACAAGTTGTCAAAACAAATCAAAATTTCACTCTAAACAACTACTTATTTTAAAAAAACAATATCAAACACATTGACACGGTTTTAAGTTTTCGAAAACCACTCCTAACAAATGCAATTAAACGAGTTTGCATTTAAGGAAAAAAAAAAAATTCATTTTAAAATAAATTCCAAACACATTATATCAAGTGCATTTTCGAAAAGTATTTTAATTGTTTTATTAATTACAAAAAGATACCTTTGTATACTAAAACAGAAAACATAGACACACTATAGAACAATATCAAGTGAAGTAAACTAGATATTTTTGTTATTATTTATTAAAATTTAAATATAGTATGTTTTTACCTTCTTTGATCTGATTCTAGTAATGCCTCGTTCAAGCCTATTCTCCAGCTGCTTCAGCTCCTTCACAGTCAAAGAGCTCAAGGAATCACCCAGTAAGTGCCTACAATCAAAGGTCAAAGATAATTGACTATCGTTTGAGTTCGAATTCGTATCATCTGTTGGTCTGAACTTTTAACTGAGAACATGCAATTATTAAGTGTTACAAGAACAATATTTCCATATCGAACTTGAATCCTTTGCTGATATGAGCCTTTATGTGTGTACATGTAAAACTTATGTTTATATGTGTTATATATCCAAATATACATATTTTTTTCGTAACTCAAAATTGTATTCTTGTTTTTTGAAAATCGTCTTCCTATCAAAAATCAAACACTCTACTAATTTTATTTTCCATTTTAATGCATTTCTTTACTCAATCTATTATATTTAAACTAAACCAAAACATACTATCTATATATATATTGAAGACATTAATGTAGCTAGCAATAAAATCATCAATACCTGTTAGAATTCTGTAGCATTTGAATCTGTTGACGCAGCTTAGCTGATTCCTGCTGATAATACTGCAATATTCCATTTAAAACACAAGAAGAAATATTTTATTAGCTTGGAATATAATTCTTGGCTCTTCAATAATACTGCAGTATTTCACTAATTGGGAATCTGAAAATTAAACTTAATTAATTACCTGAGCATTGATCTCTGTAACAGAGGTCACATTTGAATTATCTGAGGATGCCTTCTTGTACTTCTCTATGGTGGACCTTATGTTGCTGCTAAACACGTATAATATTTTCAACATAATTAAATATTTTTTTTTTTGGGGGGTTTATGAAATATTGTCCTTTATGAGTTGAGAAGCCAATTAAAATTAGTCAGCCTATACAATTAGTAAAACAAAAATAATAAAAGTAATATATAATATATATATTCAACTGTACTGTTAACTTTTGTCCCCAGAAAGAAACCTTTTATTTTCCCTTCATAATTCACCACTTCCACTTGACATACAAACTCCAAAAGGAATTAAGAGATTTGATTCAGTGAATGAAAACTAGAAAAGATATGGGAAACTAATTTTCATAAAGCTGAAAATGGAAAAACAAAAGAGCCAAATACAAAACTGTGAGATTTTTACCGATTAATTATACCAGTGGAAAGGGTCAGAAACTATGTACTGCATTCCTGTGTAATAAATCAAAAAAAAAAAAAAACCAATATATATATACACACACAGTACACTTCACATAACCTAGAAGAACCCTAGAATTTGATTGAGCTGAAATATTCATAAATCTATAAATTAAGAGCTGGGTAGTTACCATCTTTTCCACATATAAATTAAGTTAAGAGCTCAAAACATAAATATATAGTAATTATTAAAGACTCAACACTGTAATAGATAGCAAGTAAATCAATCACAATTCACAACTGTGAAGAAAAAATATTGTCTCAAGACTCATGAGTTTATACTTTCTGCTAATATATATATATATTCATAAATTAGCATGAAAATAGAAAAAGAAAGAAGAACCAAATAACTCAATTACACCTGTATATGCATGCTTTAATAGAAACCCTAGATGAATGATTACAGTGGTTCACTTTTCATGACTACTGTAGTTTGCATAATAGAAGAAAGAGAGACAAGTAAAGAACAAGCCTTGCACTGAAAATTTTGTGAACATCAGATCATTGAGACCAAACAAAAAGCATAAATAAAATCCAAAAAGACAAAAGACAAAAATTAAAAATAATAAAATGTTTTAAAATGCTTTGTTTTGTGAAAGCTTAACGTACAAAGAGATGGAGATTTTATAAACAGTGGAAGAGGAAAAGTTCAAATGTTCAAATATACACTTTTGATTAGAATATATTTCGAAGAGGGGAAAAAAATATAATAACAACAGGAGTTGAATATATGGAAGAAATGCAGCTGTTGAAATTTAATTAATTAGTTTTGCATGGAAAAATATTGACACTTGCAAATATATATACATGCAGTGAATGGGGATGCATGAAATGAAATAATTATTATAATGTAAACAAAATGATAATAAATAAATAAATAAAAAACTAGCAAACTAACTAAAAATGTATTACAACCTTCTTGAGACATATATGAAAATAAAACCTAATTAACCCTACTTAAACAACAATTTCCTTTAAAAATAATATGAAATATGAATTATACTATTAAAACTACTTTTCTAACAAACTTAGTAGTGAGTGCCAATGAAATCAAATCTTGGTTTAGTAGACCTTTTCAGGGATTTGGGAACAGATGAAAATGATCTACTTGATGGAGTTCAAAATCAGTACTAATTAGTAGTTACCAAGCATATAATATAATACTATTTTAATTTTCAAAATTTCAAAAAGCATTTAAAAGGTCACAAAAGAGAGTACCTGTGAACATGATCATGTATAGATCTCAAGACTTGGAAGGTAACATAGAATAGAAACATTGAGAAAAGTGCATGTCATGTACTTAAGAGAAATTTTAAACAAGTCCCCATGTAATATTTTTACCAAAGTCAAAACAAAAGAAACGTACTCCTTCTTCACTATTAAACTCTCTGTTAGCTCATAAAAATGTCAGCATAGACTTGCATCTCCATGGCATATATATCACTTTTCAGCTTTTCTATCTATCATCAATATAATTCAAACTTGTACATATAATACTCATAGTCATGGAAATTTTCAAGTACAATAATAAATTAATAATTAATCTTTCTTTGCTACTTTAGGAAAATTGAATGTGACTCCAAATCCTGAACACACAGAGAACCTCGATCACAGCTCTACTTAACTGGAATTTAACATTTACTTTAACTCTCAGTTTTTAGCTCAGAAAACAGCTCATGACATATCTAAACAACCACACATATACTTGTATATATGCATAAGATGTAGAGGAGATAGGTTTAAGGGAATTAGGAAAATGAATTTACTTGTTATTGGAGTACTCATAGAGGCGGCCGCGGCTGGAGAAGACGATGAGGGCAACTTCAGCATCACAAAGAACTGATAGTTCATAAGCTTTCTTCAAGAGTCCATTTCTTCTCTTGCAGAAGGTGACCTGACGGTTCGTCGTGTTTTCGATCCTCTTGATCTCGATCTTTCCTCTCCCCATCACTAAATACCTAACAAGTTATTTATTCTCATAAACAATTATTTAATTATATATATTTATTAATGGTGCTGATTTGATATTTATTTCTCTTGAAATTAAATGAGAGAGGAAGTAGAATGAAGATTTTCAACCTAAAATCTCATAACTGTGAAGCTTTCATTTAGTAGTCTATGCATATGCTTGTAGACCTATATATATATATATATATATATATATAAAAGCAAATAAGATTTGTAAATTTTTGGAAAGATTTCAAAATAGGGATAAATCAAGAATCAGCTTCTAAAGAGTAAGAAATGAAGTGATTAATTACAAGAATAAAGGAAGAAAAAATAATGATACTAAAAAATTCGAAAGACAAAAATTATTGTGATTAAAGTAGATATATATTTTGTTTTTTTTTTTTGAAGAACAAACTTTGACAACTGATCTATAGCTAGAATAATCAGTTCAATCTGACAGAAAAGCTGTGTAGTACTCCATCACTGCCAGTTTGATGAAGAATAACTGGAGAGAAAAAAAAGTCACAAGTATCCCATAACTTACTGTCTGCATAACCCCATTTCTTCTCATTATTACAATTTACAAGTACTGTGTTTTCGATGGAACCAACGAAATGTCTAGTTTCCTGGGTATTTGCTAGTTTAGGCGTTGAGATCATGACTCATGAGATGAGGTTGAGAAAATCAAAGAGGATTTATTAATCATTTCCTCATAATTAATTATATTTATATCTATGTCAAAATATATACTTTAAGAAAAAAACCATGTGATATGAACATGAAATATCAAGAAGAAATCAAACTCGATGAGCTCAACAAAAAAATAAAATAAAATTTAAAAAACCATGTATTTATGGAAAGAATTAAAACACATAAGAGAAGGGTGAAAAATATTGAAGATTCCATTTCTCTGGCAACAGATCCAAGGAGAAGAAGTAATAAAACACATACACACAGTTATACAAGAAACCATGCTGTTAAAACATTTTTTCTAAGAATGTATAAAAATAAATATTACATATCAGATGGAGATCTATACTGTGACCAAATAAACAAAAAAACACCCATTTACAGACCTGAGTTTGTAAGCACACTCCGGCCACTTCAGCTTTCGGAAAAGAATTTGGAATCCCAAAGAAACCAAATTTGCTTAATTAGACTTGGTTTACACTCTCCATACCCTTATTTATAGCACTTCCTTTCTTTGTCATGAATCTAGAGAGAGAGAGAAAAAGAGAGCTACTAGAGAGAGAAAGTGGGTCCTGACTTAGAAAATGACTTGGGAATTCTTTTGTCTTAAATCTATACAAGATGTTGTAGTTTTAGCTAACCCAAACAGCTTTGCAGGTGCATATTCGCACTATAAACTGCAACACATTTTTTCTAATTTTCTTTCTTCATTTATTTTCTTCTCTATGTCACGGAACTTAATTTACTAAAATTCCCTCTCGAATACAGAGAAATACATAAACAAGACGCGTTTCTCACGTCAAATGCCCTCTCAAACAAAGAGAAATACATAAAGAAGACACGTTTCTCACGTCATCTATACACCTATCTAATAAAATTGTAACACATGCATTTTTTTTTTCTATATAAAGAACTATTAAATTAGAGAATGACATACTTACGAAGTTTGTGCTTTTTTTTTTCCTCTCATTATGAACTTGACTAAAATGCCCTCCTAAACAAGGAGAAATGCTTTAACCGGACGCACTTCACACGTTATCTATACATCTCTATAATAAAATTGTACCATGTAAGCATTTTTTAAGAAAAAGATTAAATTAAAGAACGATGAATCGATGATATATACTTTTGAAGTTTTGTGTTTTCTTACTCTCATCACAAACTTGACTAAAATGTCCTCCCAAACAAAGAGAAATGGTTTAACTGGACGCGCTTCTCTCATTATCTATACTTATGTCTAATAAAATTGTATCATGTATGCAATTTTTTAAAAAAGAAAAACCATATAAAATTAAAGAATGATGATAGTTTTGAAGTTTGTATTTTTTTTTCCCTCTCATCCCAATATGCTTAACTAAAATGTCCTTTCAAACAAGGAAAAACACTTGAACCGAACGCGTTTCTCATGTCATTTATATATATCTATAATAAAATGATTATACTATGAATCCATTTATTTTTGGGTACTGATATTACCATCCATAAAATTAATTAGTATATTCAATTAACTATCGCACCTATTGTGCACCCATAAAAACAACGAGATTAAACTACCCTTATACAAATAAATTTGTTTACTTAATAGATTTATATGTAGGTCCCTCAAATTCGAAACCCTAACCTTTACATTATGTATAATGAAAAAAAAAAAAATCATTAAATGACGATTCTTTGAATTTAAATATATATATATATATATTTATACGTTGCAGCTAGTATAAAGGTAAGTATTGATCAACGAATGTATAGATAGAAAAATGTTGACATCTGTCCTATATATTAAAGCTGTTCTGTCAAGGGAAGAATCTATATATCTAATGTGTGCACCATTTAATGGTGGTGGCTGACACACACAAGTGCTTGTTTGATTATATCAGTCATCATCAGTGTGTGTATGAGGAAAATATCTGTCAATTTTTGAGAGATTATTAATATTCGGGTTTAAATGGTTTTCCACGTATGTGTTCACCGGAGGGTGTCCAATAAGATTTGGATATTTGGATTCTTGGTTTCTTTGTTGGTTGGTCTTCCAAGTGGTGAGCATGTACCACCTTCTATGTTTGTATTTCTCAATTAGTGGGTATAGACAAAAACCTTTAACCATTATTATGTTTTTTTTATAAAATGGACTGAACTAAGGGAAAAAAATTTACAGACGATCATATGCTGAAAAACCCCTAGACAATATCCAGAAATATATAAATGATAAAGGAAAATAAAGAGTAACACAGGACAAACCAACAAACCATGGGAAAACAACCAACCAAACAAAGAGGCATGCATGCCACAAAAAAAGGAACTGAAATCATCAGGAAAACTGAAAAAAATCCTGACACATGCAGTCATTACCCACCAACAAGGAGCAGAAAGACGGGAAGGAGAACCACCAAGAATCATCATTCATCCCCAAAGCATACTTAGAAGGGGCATCTGCAACCTAAGTACCCTCCTTGAAAATATGGGATATCTGAAACTCCATTTACGATATTTGGAAGAGACTTTAAGCATTATTATGTAGTTATATGCATTTCAAACTTTATCTATGAATTATATATCTTTTTTAGATATTTATATGTCAACTCATCTATGAATTAGCATAAACGTATTTTAATTTTATTATTATTATTATATATAGGGACGTATATAACCCGGATTGAATGATTGGGTGTGTTTGAATAAATTTATTAAAACCTTGACCTACAATGAAATTCGTCACATATGATATATCAAACAAATTTTGTTATTTATTATGTAATATTTGAACATAAAAGTATAAATATCTAGCCTCTATCTATGCATACATTTGCTTCAACACAATGTTTTAAAATTTAAATATACAAACTTTGTTGTTATTGTTTCGAATTTAACAATTTCAATGTTTAAAATTCAAGTTTTAACTAAATTAAATATTAACTAGCCAACAATATACAGTACATAACTTTTTTGTAAGTTACTATAAAACTCTTACAAGACAACAAAAGGTAAAATTCAAATAAATTTATAAAATAAAATAAAATATTCAAGTCATTATTATTATTTTTTATAAAAAAACATACCTAATTTGAACAATTTTTTTTTTTATGCCGACAAAGAAATTGAGTATTATAATTTTATGAGAAAATTACATGACCCAAACTATATATATATATTTTTTTGAAAATGGAATTCATTAATCAGGAAAAGATTACAAAATAATTGGGCAATCGCCCAGAACCAGACTCTCCACAGAAAGCGGACAATCTTCTAACCAAACAGACTCGCCCACATGACTAAGACCAATCTTAGCAAGATTGTGAGCAACCTTATTAGCTCCCCTAGGAACAAAATTAACCGAAGCAAAAAAAGAGTTCTGTAAAACACCCAAAATATCATGGATCACCATCCCAATCTCAGAGCAAGGAACATGAGTCAAGCCAATCAAATCAACCACAAACTTTGCGTCAGAATCCAGAGAAGCAAGAACAAGACCCGTTTCCATCGCCAACCGCAAACCCCTAAGAATCGCCAAGGCTTCAGCTATATGAGGTTGCAAAAACGCACCAATCTGAAGGCAAAGGGAAGCCATGACAAACCCCTAAAAGTCCCAAATAACAACACCAATACCAGTGGTCGAGTTTCTCCTACACAAGGCCGCATCAGTATTAATCTTGAAAGAACCGACTGAAGGAGCTCTCCAAATAGGAAGCTGCTGCTGTGAAACAGGATTGCAACCCCCCTCCAAATTCGCACAACTATAACCTCCCTGACCCAACCTATAACATTGGCACACACGTCTCCCGCCATTATGTTGATTGTTTAAGTCAACGGTCGGTCATGTTAAAAAGGGTTAAAAAGACTTAAATAACCTTTTAACAATTAATATAATAAAATCAAAAGTTTAAAAAGAATAAGTTTTAGAAAAAAAAAAAATGGAAAAAGAAAATTTAATGAAGAAGATAGATCACGATCATGGAGATCAGAATATTTAAAAATAGAAATTAAGAAAAAAAAATTGCAAAAAATAAAATGAAAATTGGATGACAGAGATGAAACAAAATAAAAACTTTAGGGTGGCTCTATTGCCACCCATAAAATATCTTTCTACACCTATTTTTTGTCCTATACCATATAAAAATATTAAAATTATTAATTTTACTTTCTAAACCCTTCAAAATACTAAGGGCCAGTTGGGTATTGCTGTAACTTTTATAATAATCACTGTTAGCTGTGCTGAAGGAATAATTAACTATGAAGTTAATCAATAGATGTTTGATTAATTGTATTTTTAAAACTACTCAAAAGCTGTGTGTATATATATACATATATATATATATATAGTAATTTTATCAGTTACAATGATTAAAATATACATGATTTTAGGACCCTATCTCATTTTTTAAAAATTAATTATATATATTAAATTAATATTTAAGTAGAATATTTAAATTTGAAAAAAACAAATCCATAAGAACAATAAAAGATTTTTATTTTTATTTCTATTTGACCGCAAGTAGGCCCGATATATCATTTAGTGTAGGAGTTTGTACTAGGTACCAATCCGATCCCAAGGAGTCCCATCTCTCTTCGGTTAAGAGAGTCATTCGCTTTGTGAATGGGACTTCCAACTATGGGATTTGGTACTCATTTGACACTAATCCTAGTCTTGTAGGATATAGTGATGCGGATTGGGCAGGAAATTGTGATGATAGGAAGAGCACATCGGGCGGTTGCTTCTTTCTAGGCAACAACTTGGTGTCTTGGTTTTGCAAGAAGCAAAACTCGATTTCCTTGTCCACGGCGGAAGCCGAGTACATAGCCGCGGGGAGTGGATGCACTCAACTTATGTGGATGAAGCAAATGCTAGTGGATTACGGATTCAACCAAGGTACTCTCACTCTCTTTTGTGATAACATGAGTGCCATTAATATTTCCAAGAATCCGGTGCAACATTCTAGAACTAAGCATATTGACATCCGCCATCACTTTATTAGAGAGCTTGTTGAAAATAAATGCATAGTACTTGAACATGTAGGTACTAATGATCAACTTGCGGATCTATTTACTAAACCCTTAGATGCTACTCGATTTAAAACTCTTAGTAGATCTATTGGGGTATGTCTTGTGGAGTGATGTTCTACTTGACCCCATATGGGGAACTCAAGCAAAGAGAGCTATTTTGCATTCTTGTATCTTGCAAAAAAAATTTGAAATAACTTATGCCTCTTCTTTTAATTGCTTGAGTAAGCTTGGTTGTACATATGTATATATGTTTTCAAATTCTATAAGTGTGAACCTTGCTTGTCTACAATCCATGTCATATTTATGTTCAAACATGCATTTTTGGACTAGGAGATTTACATAGGAAGTATGATGTGAATGACCTATAGTTATCTCCATGACATGATGATTCTTTAATAACATGCTAATGTCAAATGAAAAAGCTTGAAATTCATAAAACTTGCTCTCATGAAAAGCATGAATTGATGATTGCATATTCTTAAAATGCAAAACTTGTGTGAAAACTTATGAGACTCAAAATGAATAAAGGATCGTGTATCCATTCAAAGGAATTTACATTCCAAATGTTTATCTTTCTTTATTAGTTGAACATGGTTACTATCATACGGATAATTTTATCCGGAAAAATCAAATAGGGTGCAAAGTCGCTCATGCCATGTTTCGCTTATAAAGTTGGATATAGTTGCTCTTAAATTGAAATCAATAATCTCTATATCCTTGCTTTTCCCATGACATTGGTGAAATTGGTTTGAATTCTTATTAGAAACCTTTGTCATTTGCTTTGCCAAATACCATTGTTTATTGGACTTGAATGCTATATGTCTTGTATGCAAAGCATGTTGGATTCACACATTTTCTCAAAATAAATCTCCTTGTTTCTCTCAAATTAATTGAAGTGCATAAAGTGACTTATATGTATATGCAAATCTTGCATGCTTCTATCTCTCGTTGCTATGAGTGACCCGGTTGGGGACTACTCCTTTGTCTATATCATGACAAAAAGGGGGAGTAGGATATGGTAAGGGGAGGTGCAAAAAATAGAAGCTATTTGTGCACTTTGGGGAGAACATACATTGAGGGGGAGTAACCCGTTGAGGGGGAGCATTGCATTTATCATACATTGCATACATTTGGTAATGTTGTGCCTATATTCTAAAAATGCAAATGCTTGGTATTGTTCTCACATGATTAATCTCACACTTTTCTTGTATTGGAAATGTTAGAAACTCTTTTCAGGGCTTGATTATTCTACAAGAGATTGAAGACTTGAAGTTTTATTTTCTTATCTCTTTGTGTTGTAGTATATCATAGTTGTCCCGTAGTTTCTATTTTTTTTGTGAGGAATCAATGTGAGTGATGGTTTTGTCACGAAATAGCCAAAGGGGGAGATTGTAAGGATTCCCGTTGTTTTTAATTGGCTTATTTCGTGATCAAACCATATGTGGGGGTTCTTTGTAAGGGTAGTCTAAGTATCGGTCTTATTGTTCGAAGCCCTTTGAAGACCTCGTGTTGATAAGCACCGAAGGTAAATTTCTATGTGCTTACTTTTCTTTGAAGAGATTAGTTGCACACACACACTTAACATTCATTGCATATGTGTGCATTCTCTTCATTTGTCACATTTCACACTTGCACTTATTTATTATATTTTGTTGTGTGTAATTGTGTCATGTTGTTGTGTAATTCGTTTCCCGATAACTTTCGGAAACGTCTGCGCATGCACGAGTATGTGCTTGGTTTAGCGCGAGGACCGCCTATGGAGAATGCCCTTGGCTTCTCCTTGGTTTTCATCTATCTAGGTGATCGGCGGTTATGATCGGCGGCCTGGCCGCCGAATGAAACCGCCGTTTCAGTCCAGATTGGTTTGAAGCATTTCTGCGGTTAAGATCGGCGGTCACAACCGCCGTTCGAGACCGCCGTTTCAAGACCTGATTGATTTATCTCTCAGTTTAATTCGGCGGTTGCAACGGCGGGAATGAAACCGCTGTTCGAAACCGCCGTTCATACCTGGTTGATTTTGATCTCTCTGTTCTGTTTCGGCGGTTGGAATCGGCGGTCACAAAACCGCCGAATGAACCGCCGTTTTTGCTCTGTTCTTCACGAGCTCAATTCGACGGTCATTAACGGCGGCCTGGCCGCCGAATGAAACCGCCGATTGGCGCGTTTCTTTGAAACTTACTTAAACGACCTCACTTTGATTTGGCCCCCTATATATATGCCACTTTGACTTTAGGTCAATTAAGAGAGTTCATATTCAGAATTCATACTTAGGATATTTTTCAAAGAGAAGAAAAATTCCAAGAACTCCATTATTGATTCTCAAACACTTTTTTATGATCATCAATCATCATCTAGCATCATCTTAGATCATCTAGATGTCATCTAGCATGGAATCTTCATCGTACTTTGCTTGGTAAGCTTTTCACTAATATCTTACATGTTTTGTGTTTCTCTTATCTAGCAATCTCAATTAATTACTTGTTTGTTATTTTGTATGCTTTAGAAACAATATTGAGATGAGTATGATGTATGTTTGAGATTTTATATTGTGCTTGCATATTAGGTTTTGTGCTTAATATTGATTAGCTAAACTAATTGACATGTCATTTAGTTTTGATATCTAGGATTGTTCTTAATTGCATATTAATCATCTTAGATAAGCATATAGGGTTTCCCTTGCTCTATGTTGCATTTTGGATATTTACATATATTCACTTAGGGTTGTATTCTCTTCATAGAGAAAGTAAGTCTTGTGTGTAGCATCCGGGATTAGGTTGCTTAGAACGCAAGCAAATTGGACTAGGTTCACTCATACCGGGATTAGGTAGGTGTGTGATTACTTCCGGGATTAGGTTGTAATCGTTTGCACATTTAGTGGATTCGAGGTTCGAGTGTGGCTTACTTACATAGCCCGTGGTTTTTCCCGTGAGGGTTTCCACGTAAAAACCAAGTGTTGTTTTAATTTCCGCACCATATTACACTTGCTTGTTTATATTATCTTGAGGGCATTTTCGTAATTTTGACTAACACGAAAAATTGGGTAAAAAGCGTAAAATCTATTCACCCCCCCTCTAGATAGTTTTATACACACCGTGCTATAATTTGTTTCACATCTCTTCATTGAACTCAAAATTAGACATTGAGGAGTTGCTCCCACCATTTGAGTCACTTTCTTCTTGCTTGTCCTTCTCTTCTTCTTTGTTACTCACAATTTCATTGCTATTGTGAGAGGATAAGAAAGCAATGAAGTTGGCAACTTGATCTTCATCATCATCCGAAGACTTATCTTCCTCTTCTAGGTCATCACTGTCACTCCAAGTAACCGCCATGGCCTTTCCTTTCTTTTTCTTCAAATTTGCACATTCCGGAGCAATATGTCCAAAGCCACTACATTCATAGCATTGGACACCCTTCTTGTGGTCTTTCTCTTGAGTTTTCTCCACTTTCTTGAAATGAGCCTTCTTCTTCACAAACTTTCCCTTGGAGCCAAAACCTTTCTTCTCAAACCTCATAAATTGCTTGAACTTCTTGGTCATCAAAGCAATTTCTTCATCTGAGTCTTCTTCATCATTCTCTACCTTGATGCTCTTCAAGGCAAGACTCTTTTGCTTCTTTGGTGGTGTAGGTGTAGGACCCTTCCTAGATTCATAGGCCAAAAGCCTTCCAATCACTTCACTTGGCTTCATCCTTGAGTAGTCACTATTTTCTTCCAAGACTGTCACTTTGGATTCGAATCTCTCGGGAAGTGATCTTATGATCTTTTGCTTGATTCTTCTATCCGAGTAGGGATCACTTAAACAAATACTCGGTGTGTTTAATATTAATCTAAAGGGGGGGGGGGGGGGGGGGGGGGGGGGGGGGGGGGGAGGGTGAATAGATTTTAATCGATTTTACCAAATTTTCATGTAAGGTCAAGATTACGAAAATGCCCTTAATAGTCAATATAGTATAGCAAGTGTAATATGGTGCGGAAATTATATAATACTTGATATTTACATGGAAACCCTCACGGGAAAAACCATGGGCTAATAAGTGAGCCACACTCGAACCTCGAATCCAGTAAATGTGTATAACGATTACAACCTAATCCCGGTATATAATCATACACCTACCTAATCCCGGTATAAGTGGACCTAGTCCAATTGCTTGTGATTTACGCAACCTAATCCCGAAAGCTACACATGTGTTACTTCTCAATGAAGAGATAAAGAGCCTATGTGAATATATGAAATATCTTAAAATGCAATAAAGAGCTAGGTAACCCTATATGCTTATCTATGATGATGATTTTACAATAAATTCAATCCTAGATATTAAGAGCTAGATGACATGTCAAAAAGCTTAGCTAATAATAGATTATGCAAACCTAGAAAGCTATCACAATACAACTCTCAAACATTCAAAACACTAATCTCAAACTTGTATCTAAGATATTTATGAATAACATACAAGTAATAAATGAGATTGCTTGCAAAGAAAGACACAAAATATGTAAGATATAAGTGAAAAACTTACTAAGCAAAGTATGTTGAAAAATCCATGCAAAATGATATCTAGATGATCAAGGATGATGCTAGATGATGATTGATGATCATGGAAAGGTGTTTGAGTAAACAAAGGTGAGTTCTTGTGTATTTTTCTTGCTTTGAAAAATATCCTAAGTATGAAATCTGAAAATCAACTCACTTAAGTGACCTAAAGTGATAGAGGCATATATATAGGGGGTCAAAGTCAAAGTGATGCGTTTTAATAAGATCCCCAGTTTTTGCCTTGGGCGCTGTACAGGTCGCTGTACATAGAGCAACTTGTACAGCGCTTACTTGGGAAAATGAAGAACATTCTTCATTGGTGTTGTTCGAACAACGCTTTTGTACAGCGTTTGAACAGCGCCACAACTCTGTTCTCACGGGAAAACAGAGCGTCGCTGTACATACAGCGCTACGTACAGCGACTGTATAGAGACCCAACAGTGACCGATTAAAATCGATCAGGTCTGTACAGTGCCAAACCCATTTCCATCAGGTCTCAGATAGGCACTGTACGAACAGCGCTTTGTACAGCGCCTTACACAATGTATGTAATCCTAAGTCTTTAATTCACATGGCTTTGGACATACAAAATGCAATTATATAAACATGCAAGAAGAGAGATTAATGAACATTAATGCACATATATAAGACACACAACATACAAGAATTAAACACTGTGCATGAGTTGTGAGTGTGTGTAACTATCTCTTCAAGGCAAGTAAGCGCTTAGAATTTTACCTTCGGTGCTTATCAAGATGAGGTCTTCAAAGGGTATTGACCTTGAACACCAATACCTAAGCTACCCTTACAATGAACCCCAACATATGGTTTGTCCACGAGATAAGCCAATCAATAAACGGGAACCTTACAATCTCCCCCTTTGGCTATTTCGTGACAAAACCACCACTCACATTGATCCTCACAAACATAATTGAAGCTACGGGATAAAAAAAAATATTCTACATTACAAAGAGATATTAAAAAGTAAACAACTTCAAGTCTTCAATCTCTTGTAGAACTATCAACCCTTCAAAACAAAATATTACACTTCCAAAGCAAGTGTATGTGAGTTGATCAAGTGAAAATAAAACAAGCATTTGCATTTAAGAATTTAAGTACAACATCATGCAATGTATGTGTATGCAATGCTCCGCCTCAACGGGTTACTCCCCCTCAATGAATATTCTCCCTAACATCCCCAACATGCACAATTTGCAGCTCCCCTTACCATATACTACTCCCCCTTTTTGTCATGATATGGGCAAAGGAGTAGTCCCCAATCGGGTCACTCTTAGCAAAGAGAGATAGTAGCATGCAAGATATTTGCATAATCATATAAGTCACTTTATGCATCCCAATTAATTGAAGAGAAACAATGAGATTTATTTGAAGAAAATGTGTGAATCAAACATGCTTTGCATACAAGACATGTAGCATTCAAGTCCAAAATACAATGGTATTTAGCAAAGCAAATGACAAAGATTTCTAATAAGAATTCAAACCAATTTCACCATTGTCACGAGAGAAGCAAGGATATAGAGATTTCATTGATTTCAATTTAAAAGCAACTATATCCAACTTTATAAGCGAAACATGGCATGAGCGACTTTGCACCCTATTTGATTTTTTCGGGAATGATACCTCGTATGATAGTAGCCATGTTCAACTAATAAAGAAAGAGAGACATTTGGAATTTAAATTCCTTTGAATGGATACAAGATCCTTTATTCACTTTGAGTCTCACAAGCTTTTTCACACAAGATTTGCATTTAAGAACGCAATCATCAATTCATGCTTTTCATTTGAGCATGTCATATGAATTTCATGCTATTCAATTTTCATTAGCATGTTATATAAGAATCATCATGTTATGGAGATAATTATAGGTCATTCAAAGCATACTTCCTATGTAAATCTCCTAGTCCAAAAATGCATGTTTGAACATAAATATGACATGGATTGTAAACAAGCAAGGTTCACACTTATTGAATTGAAAACATATATACAAAAGTGCAACCAAGCTTACTCAAGCAATTAAAAGAAGAAGCATAATATATTTCAAATTTTTTGCAAGTGACAAGAATGCAAAATAGCTCTCTTTGCTTGAGTTCCCCATATGAGGTCAATCATAAAACACATCACTCCACAAGGCATATCCCAATAAATCTATAAAGTGTTTTAAATCGAGTAGCATCTAAGGGTTTAGTAAATAAGTCCGCAAGTTGATCATTAGTACCTACATGTTCAAGTACTATGCATTTATTTTCAACAAGCTCTCTGATGAAATGATGGCGGATGTCAATATGCTTAGTTCTAGAATGTTGCACCGGATTCTTGGAAATATTTATAGCACTTATATTATCACAAAAGAGTGTTAGAGTACCTTGATTGAATCCATAGTCGACTAGCATTTGCTTCATCCATAGGAGTTGTGTGCATCCACTCCCAGCGGCTATATACTCGTACTCGGCCTCGGCCATGGACAAGGAAATCGAGTTTTGCTTCTTGCAAAACCAAGACACCAAGTTGTTGCCTAGAAAGAAGCAACCGCCCGATGTGCTCTTCCTATCATCGCAATTTCCTGCCTAATCTGCATCACTAAAGCCTACAAGACTAGCATTAGTGTCAAACGAGTACAAAATCCCATAGTTGGATGTCCCATTCACATAGCGAATGATTCTCTTTATGGAAAAGAGATGGGACTCCTTAGGATCCGCTTGGTACCTAGCACACACACCCACACCCACACTAAAAGATATATCGGGGCCTACTTGCGGTCAAATAAAGCAAGCTACCTATCATTCCATGATATAGAGTTTGTTCCACACTTTTTCCACTTGCATCCTTGGTAAACTTCAAAGTGGTACTCATGGGTGTATCACAATGTTTGGCATTTTCTAGACCAAACTTCTTCACTAGGTTTTTGGCATATTTGGCTTGGGTAATAAAGATCTCATCATCTAATTGCCTAATTTGCAAACCTAGGAAGTAACTTAGCTCACCAACAAGACTCATCTCAATTTCATGAGACATAACATCAACAAATTGTTGGACCTTGGTGTTGTTGGTGGAGCCAAACACTATATCATCAACATAGATTTGAGCTATAAAGAGCTCATCCTTGTCTTTCTTGATGAATAGAGTCTTGTCAATGCTACCCCTTGTGTAGTTATTGTCAACAAGAAATTGAGTGAGGCGCTCATACCAAGCCATTGGTGCTTGTTTCAACCCATATAAAGCCTTTTTGAGGCAATAGGCATGGCTGGGGTGGTGTGCATCCACAAACCCCTTGGGTTGTTCAACAAAAACTTCCTCTTGCAAGAAGCCATTGAGGAAGGCACTCTTGACGTCCATTTGGTGCAATTTGAACTTATGCACACAAGAAATGGACAAGAGAAGCCTAATGGACTCTAAACGGGCAAAAGGAGCAAATGTCTCCTCAAAGTTGATACCCTCAATTTGAGAGTACCCTTGTGCTACAAGTCTAGCCTTGTTCTACACTATATTGCCATCCTCATCGGATTTGTTCCTATAAATCCACTTAGTGCCTATAACATGTGTGCTTCTAGGCCTAGGAACTAGAGTCCAAACCTCATTCCTTTCGAATTGGTTTAGCTCTTCTTGCATGGCAAGAACCCAAAATTCATCATTCAAGGCTTCATCAACCTTTTTGGGTTCAATTTGAGAGGTGTAGCATGTAAAGCTAATGAGATTAGCAATTTGATGCCTAGTCCTTACACCCTCATTCATATCTCCAATAACATCATCTTTGTTATGGAGTTTTTTAACCCATGGAGCAGGTTCAATAAAGTCCAAGAGAGGAACTCTGTTAAGAGGTTGTGTGTCCTCATTATTACCATTGGACGTCCCAACATTGGGAGTCTCCACAACATTCTCCAAAGGAGAGTCATCATCAAAAACTACCTTCTTCTCATGGTCATTAGACATGGCCTTGTATCATCAATGACAACATTGGATGATTCCATGACGGTTCGAGTCTTCAAGTTGAAAACTCTATAGGCTCTACTATTCAAGGCATAACCAATAAATATACCCTCATCACTCTTAGCATCAAACTTGCCAAGTTGATCACGGTCATTCAAAATGTAGCATTTGCTTCCAAAGGTGTGGAAGTAGCTAACATTTGGCTTCCTACTTTTCCATAACTCATAGGAGATATTCCTAGATCCAGGCCTCAGGAAAACTATATTCCCTATATAGCAAGCCGTATTAACGGCTTCGGCCTATAAGTTCCTAGGAATATTGTTGCTAACCAACATCACATAGACCATCTCTTGAAGGACCATATTCTTCCTCTTAACAACTCCATTTTGTTGAGGTGTCCTAGGAGCTGAAGACTCATGGGAGATCCTTAAGCTATTACAATAGTTTTCAAAAAGGGTATTCTCAAACTCTCTCCCATGGTCACTTCTAATCCGTTTAATGCTTTTAATGTTAGAATTCATTTCATTTTGTATTTTAGTACAAAACATTTTAAACTTCTCAAAAGTTTCAGATTTTTCTCTAAGAAAATATGTCCATGTGAATCTAGAGAAATCATCAACACAAACAAAAATGTATCTCTTTCCACCTATACTCTCGGTTTGCATCGGACCCATAAGATCCATGTGGAGAAGCTCTAGAGGCTCCTTGGTGGAGAGATATTTGCCCTTTTTGTGCATGCTCTTAGTGTGTTTTCCTTGTTGGCAAGGTCCACAAACACCATTGGCTTTCTTCCCAAGCTTAGGGAGGCCACGCACACAATTGAACTTTCCAAGGGTTCATAGATCCCTAAAGTTCATGTGGCTAAGTCTTTCATGCCACAACTCAATTTGCTCATCCATGGACACATTGTTTGTGACTATTCTAGCTTCAAGACAATAGCAATTGTCACTAGATCTCATACCTTTCAACAAGGTTTGTCCATCGGGCTTTAGGATAGAGCAATCATCTTTACTAAACAAGACGGAATATCCTTCATCACTTAGATGTGAAATGCTTATCAAATTGGCCTTCAAGCCATCAACAAATAAAGCATTAGATAAGGAGGGTAATCCGGGAACGGAAATGGTTCCTTTCCCTACAACTTTCTTTTAGGATCCATCACCAAAGGTAACAAATCCTCCTTCCTCCATGACAAGAGTGAAACAAATTAATGCACGGTGTGTTCTAATATATTAATCTAGAGGGGGGTAAATAGATTTTAACCCTTATTACCAAATTTTCGCGATTAGTCAATTTACGAAAATACTCCAATCTAGTCAAACAATATAGCAAGTGTAATATGGTGCAGAATGTAAATAACACTTGATATTTACGTGGAAACTCTCATGGGAAAAACCACGGGCTAATAAGTGCGCCACACTCAAACCTCGAATCCAATAAATGTGCTAAGATTACAACCTAATCCTGGTATATAATCACACACCTACCTAATCCTGGTATAAGTGGACCTAGTCCTATTGCTTGCGATTTAAGCAACCTAATCCCGGTCACAACACAAGACTTAGTTTTCTAAGAAGAGATAATACAACCTATGTGAATATATATGAATATCCAAAATGCAAAGTAGAGCTAGCTAACCCTATATGCTTATCTGGGATGATGATTTTGCAATTAAAATAATCCTAGATATCAATGGCTAAATGACATGTCATAAAGCTTAGCTAATCAAAGATTAAACAACCTAGATATAGCTATCAAAATACAACACTCAATCATGCCAACACAACAATCTCTATTTGTATCTAGAATATATTCTAAGAACATACAAATAATATAAGAGATGTCAATGATAAATAAAACACTAATTATATATGATAATAGTGAAGAACTTACCAAAGAATGTGTGTTGACCAAAACCCATTCAAGCAAGCATCCTTACTATGCTAGAAAATGCTAGATGATATTTTGATGCATATGATAATGATTCTTGAGTGTTAAAAATGTGTTCTTGATTTGATTTTCTCTCAAATGTCTCTTTTTGAAGTTTAGGGTTCTTAGAGTTAAAGAACATTGATTCAGAAAATGAGAAAGTGTGATATTTATAGACATCAAGAACAGGGCATGTGAAAAGACAAATTTGCCCCTGAAAACTCACAATCGATGGTTTCAATCGGCGGCCAGGCTGCCGTTCTCAACCACCGAATTGAGCCAGAGAAGAACAGAGCATCAACGGTGGTTTCATTTGGCTGTTTCGAAACCGTCGATTAAACCGCATAATCAAACCCGAGATAAAAATCAATCAGGTATGAAACGGCGGCTTCGTTCGGCGGCCAAGCCACCGATCAAACCGCCGATTCACTAAAAATGGTGAAACCAAAGGATAAGCCAATGGCATTCTCCGTAGGCGGTCTTCGCGCTAAACCAAGCACACGTTTGTGCAAGTACAAACGTTTCCGAACATATTCGGGAAATGAATTACAAGACACAAAAACACACAAAAAGGTATATCAATCAAAGTGCTAGTGTGTAAAGTGACATGTGAAGAGTATGCACACAAATGCAAGTATGCTATGTGTGTGTGTGCAATCTAAATCTCTTCAACGAAAAACTAAGCACTAGAGATTATACCTTTGGCGTGCTTGTTAACCTTGAGGACTTGAGAGGATCTTTAAGCTTGATCATGAATCACCTAAGCTACCCTTACATTTACTCCCCAATATGTGGTTTGTCCACGAAATAAGCTAATCAAGATATAGGAATCCTTACAAAGAGTCTCGAAGAAACTCTTGTTTCCAGTCATGTGCCTAGAGCACCCACTATCTAAATACCAAAAATTAGAAGAATTAGCCTTTAAGGCAATTTGTGCAACATGGCAAACATTTTCATTCTTCCTAATCCACCTAGGTAAAACATTCTCTTTCCTAGTGGTCTTTGGTACTTGGGTTCTAGATGTCATAGGATCATGCAAATTAGTCTTACCATTCATAGGAACATGCATCATGTCTCTTTTTTTTTTCTTCTCAATCATGCTTATAGTTTTACACATTTTAATATAACGAAAGCATCTTGGTCTAATATGACCATCAAAACCACAAAAATGACATGTAGGAATAAAATAAGGAATCATACCTTGTCCTTGTGTGTGTATAGGAGCTTTCCCATGTCTTTGTGGTTGAGTGGGTTCAATCCATCTTCGTTATTGAACTGGTCTAGCTTGCTTCCAAGGTATAGCTTGTATGATTGGTCCCTTTCCTTTGTAAGCCATTGGTTGAGAAATGTTAGCTTGAAGAGTTCTTATAGGTTGAGCTTGAGGTTGCCTTCTTGGAGCCACCTTCACTTGTGCACTATTTGATCATTGTCCTAGATCAATTTTCTTCCTAGGAGTTTGCACCGGTAAAGCTTCTTTGTAGCCCAAGCTCTTGACAAACACGGTCTTGTTAGAGGTTGAGATCTCCTTGCAATCTTTATACCCAAGACCCCTCTTGTCACATGAACTCTTTCCAACACCAAGTATGTGGTCAAGCTTCTTGGTGCTAGAAGCCATCCTAGTTAATGACACTTTAGCTTCATCAAGTTCCTTTTTCAAACATTCTTCATTCCTCTTAGATAAGACTAACTCCTCTCTTAGCTTATCTTCATTCGATGTGGATCTCACTACTTCTTCACTTAATTGATCTATATGTGTTGAGAGCTCTAGGTTTTCCTCCTTCAATCTCATAATTTCTCTCTTGTTTTTTAACCTTGAATTCTCAAACTTGACCATGTAATCTCTAAGATCAATCTTGTCCACTTTTCCATTACTGGAGTGAGATGAATAGCCACCATCACTTGAGTCAATTTCTTCTTGACTCTCATTCTCTTCTTCATTAGAACCTTTGCTTTTATGAGAGAAGGCAAAGGCTAAAAAGTTAGCCATGAGTTCTTCATCATCTGAAGACTCATCTCCCTCATTGGAGTAATCACTTCCACTCCATGTGGCGGCCATCACTTTTCCCTTTTTCTTGTTAATGTGATTGGCACATTCGGGGGCAAAGTGGCCTATGCCACCACACTCATAGCATTTGACCCATTTCTTTTCGGTCTTCTCTTGCTTAGGCTCAAACTTCTTGAATGAGGTCTTTTTCTTGAAATCTTGGCCCTTGGATCCGAAACCCTTTTTCTCGGACTTGTAGAACTTCTTGAACCTTCTCATCAACAAAGCCTTTTCTTCATCCGAGTCATCATTCTCCTCCTTCTCAACTTTGGAGGCTTTCAAAGCAATTCCCTTTTACTTTTTAGGAGGTGTGGAGGTAGAACCATTCCTAGACTCATAAGCTAGAAGCCTTCCAATCATCTCACTTAGCTTTATATCCTTGTATGTGTTATTCTCCTTTAAAGCCGTCACCTTGGATTCAAACCTATCGGGGAGAGATCTCATAATCTTTTGCTTGATTCTCCTATCCGAATATGGGTTACCAAGTTGATGACTTTGGTTAACTATATCCATCAACTTGATCTCGAAATCGTTGAAGCACTCATTCTCCTCCATCTTAAGCATCTCGAATTGAGTTTGAAGGACTTGAAGCTTGGAGTCCTTCACCACTTCGGTTCCCTCATGTGCAATCTCTAGGATAGCCCATGCCTCCTTAGCTATCCTAGTATTTTGAATCAATTTATATTGATTTTCGTCCATTGCACATAGGATGGCATGCATCGCCTTTCTATTCCATTTTGATGCCTCAAACTCTTGCGCGTTCCATTGTGCCTTAGGCTTGAGCACATCCTCTCCTCCACCCGTAGGAGTCATCATGGGTGATGTGTAGCTGCCTTCAACCGCCATCCAAGTCCGGTCATGGATTTAACATATGTACGACTCCATCTTTCCTTTCCAAGAGGCATAATTCAACCCGGTAAGAAGTGGATGCCTTGTGCTAGAAGCACTCGCGTTGCCACCACCATTTTCCACTCATAGTGTTTATGAATGAATGCAAATGTATGAATGATTAAAAATCACACAAAATGCAAAACACACCAAAATGAGCAAAGGATCACCTAAGTATTTCTAGGAACCTACTCTGATGCCAATTGAAACAAATACTCGGTGTGTTTAATATTAATCTAGAGGGGGGGGGGGGGGGGGGGGGGGGGGGGGTTGGATAGATTTTAATCGATTTTCCAAATTTTTGTGTAAGGTCAAGATTACGAAAATGCCCTTAATAGTCAATATAGTATAGCAAGTGTAATATGGTCGGAAATTAAATAACACTTGATATTTACGTGGAAACCCTCACGGGAAAAACCACGGGCTAATAAGTGAGCCACACTCGAACCTCGAATCCACTAAATGTGTATAACGATTACAACCTAATCCCAGTATATAATCACACACCTACCTAATCTCGGTATAAGTGAACCTAGTCCAATTGCTTGTGATTTACGCAACCTAATCCCGAAAGCTACACAAGTCTTACTTCTGAATGAAGAGATAAAGAGCCTATGTGAATATAAGAAATATCCAAAAATGCAATAAAGAGCTAGGTAACTGAAAGTTCTCAAAGTGTGTTTAATATATAAAGCTAGAGGGGGGGGGGGGGGGGGGGGGGGGGGGGTGGGGGGTGAATAGATTTTATCTAATTATTACCCAATTTTCGCATGCAAGTCAATTTTACGAAAATACCCCTAGCAAGTCAACAATACATACAAGTGTAATATAGTGCGGAAATAATAAATGACACTTGATGTATACGTGGAAAACCCAACCACTGGGAAAAACCACGGGCTGTATAGTGCGCCACACTCGGAACTCGAAATCACTAATTGAAATGAAGTTTACAACCTATGTAGACCTCGTCTAACACTCCGGTCTGTAACCCCTCACTTCTACCCAGCGGGCCTTTATTAGCAACCCTATTCCAATTTGCTTGATCCTCGAAGTCACTACTTGTAATGATGTTTACAGCCAATCCCGGTCTGTAACCCACCACTACTACCCAGCGGGCCTGTAATAGCAACCCTAGACCAAGACTTCAATCTCTCAAAAGAGATGCACAACCCTATGTGAATATGTATGAATATTCAATTAATGCAATAAGAGCTAGGGTACTCTAAATGCTTATCTAGGATGATGATATATTCAATTTAAATCAACCCTAGATATCAATTGCTAAATGACATATCAAATAGCATAGATAATCATAGATTATAAAAACCTAGATATCTATCAAAAACAACACTCAATTAATTCATCACAAATAATCTCTTTTCTTGTATTTAACATATGATCTAAAACATACAAGTAATTTAAAAGAGATGGCTTGGTATTTAAAATACTACAATAAGATGAAATTAATCAAAATCTTACCAAGCAAGTTGTGATGATGCAAACCCATACATGGATGCACTTTATATAGACATAGGAGATGCAATATGAAATTTGATGCAAAAGGGGTTTGATTTGAGTGGTTAAAGTTGAGTTCTTGATTTGATTTTCTCTCAAAATCTATCTTTGAAGATTAGGGTTCTTAAGAGTCAAAGAACATAATCAGATAATGAGAAAGTGTGATATTTATAGACATCAAGAATTGGGCATGTGAAAAGACACTTTTGCCCCTGAAACGCACCGTTCGGCGGTTTCAATCGGCGGCCAGGCCGCCGATGACGACCGCCGAATTGAGCTCTTGAAGAACAGAGCATTAACGGCGGTTTCATTCGGCGGTTTCGTGACCGCCGATCCAACCGCCGAATCAAACCCGAGGGATTAAAATCGATCAGGTATGAACGGCGGTTTCGAACGGCGGTCGTGACCGCCGATCTTGACCGCATAATTGCTTCAGACCAATCTGGACTGAAACGGCGGTTTCATTCGGCGGCCAGGCCGCCGATCATAACCGCCGATCACCAACAATGGTGAAAACCAAGGAGAAGCCAAGGGCATTCTCCATAGGCGGTCTTCACGCGAAACCAAGCACTCATTAGTGCAAGCGCGGACGTTTCCGAACAATGTCGGGAAACGAATTATAAGGCACATATACACACAACAAGATATATCAACCAAAGTGCTAGTGTGTAAAGTGACATGTGAAGAGATGCACATAAAAATAAGCAAGTATGCAATCATAGCAAGAATGCTAAGTGTGTGTGTGCTACTAAATCTCTTCAAAGAAAAACAAGCACAAGAGATTATACCTTTGGCGTGCTTGTATCTTGAGGTCATGGAAGGGCCTTTGATCTTCAACACTAATCACTTAGACTATCCTTACATTCAAAACCCCAACATGTGGTTTGACCACGAAATAAGCCAATCAACAAAAGGGAATCCTTACAATCTCCCCCTTTGGCTATTTCGTAACAAAACCACCACTCACATTGATTCCTCACAACATAATAGAAACTACGGGTCTACTTATGATTTTCTACTTGACAAAGAGATAAGATAAATAGTCTTGAAGTCTTCAATCTCAAGTAGAACAATCAATCCCTGAAAGCACAGTTTCTATATTTTCCAATACAAGAAAAGGTGAGATGAATCAAGTGAGATAAATCAAGCATTTGCATTTAAGAATTTCAGTACAACATCATGCAATGTATGAATGTGCAAATGCTCCCCCTCAAAGGGTTACTCCCCCTCAATTAGTATTCTCCCCAACATGCACAATTGCTACTACAATTTGCAACTCCCCTTACCACAACCTACTCCCCCTTTTTGTCATGATATAGACAAAGGAGTAGTCCCCAACCGGGTCACTCAAGGCAAAGAGAGATAGTAGCATTCTAGTATATGCATAATCAATATAAGTCACTTTATGCAATCTCAAATTATTGGAGAGAAACAAGGAGATTTATTTAAAGAAAATGTGTGAATCAAAAAATTGCTTTGCATACAAGACATGTAGCATTTAAGTTCAAAATATCATGGTATTTGGCAAAGCAAATGACAAAGGTTTTCAATATGAATTCAAACCAATTTCACCAATGTCAAGAGAGAAGCAAGGATATAGGTTTTCATTGATTTCAATTTAAGAACAACTATATCCAACTTTATAAGCCAAACATGTCATGAGCGACTTTGCACCCTACTTGATTTTTCCGGATAAGATATCCGTATGATAGTAGACATGTTCAACCAATAAAGAAAGAGAGACATTTGGATTGTAAAATCCTTGAATGGATACAAGATCCTTTTTCATTTGAGTCTCATAAGCTTTTTCACACATTTTTTGCATTTAAAAAAATTGCAATCATCAAAACATGCTTTTTAAGATAAACATTTAGCATGTCATTTAGCAATCATCATGTCATGGAGATCATTATAGGTCATTCAAATTTTATCCTATGTATATATCTCCTAGTCCAAAAATGCATGTTTGAACATAAATATGACATGGATTGCAATACAAGCATTGATCACACTTATTGAATAATATATATATATACATAGTGTAACCAAGCTAACTCAAGCAACAAAAAGATAAGCATAAGATATTTCAAATTTTTTGCAAGTGACAAGATGCAAAATAGCTCTCTTTGCTTAAGTTCCCCATATGGGGTCAAATTTCCATACCACTTCAAGGAAGGGTATGAGGTCCTATGGACCTACCAAGTCCTTTGGACTTGGTTGAACCTATTTGAGACTTGTTAGTCTCGTAGCAAGCGGGTTCATTCTTTTTATTCCACTTAGGTGACACTAAGTCAATCCTAGTGGACGAAGGTTCTAGAGAACAAGATAAAAAAGGATTATGTAAATTATTTTCTTCCTTTTTATGAAGTATCTTAGCTCTAGCCTTTTTCTTGTCAAACATGCTTTTAGCTCTACACATTTCAATGTAATGCAAGCAACTTGGTCTAATATGACCAACAATACCACAAAAATGACAAGTGGGAATAAAGTTAGGAATCATACCATTCCCTTTAGCATGGATAGGTGCTTTCCCTTGTCGTTGTGGTTGTCTCGGTTGTTGGATAGGATCTCTCCTCTTTTGTTGAAAACCAAGACGAGGTTGCTTGCTTGTCTGAGCTTGCATGATTGAACTCTTCCCATTGTGTTTTTGAGTTTGAGGGAAGATAGTGTGAGGAGCCCTTGGGGTGTGAGCTTGAGCTTGACCTTTTGGTGCCTCAAACACTTGGGCACTTCTTGAACACTCTCCTAGGTTGTTGAGGAGGAGGGGACATCTTGAAGTCCATGTCCATGGCACAGGATGTCTTGCTTGTGGAGGAGGCATCCGTGTCATCAATGTAGCCAAGACCTCTCTTGTCACTTGGCTTTCTTCCAACTCCCAACATGTGGTCAAGCATCTTGGTGCTTGAAGTCATCTTAGCCATTAAGACCTTAACTTCTTCAAGCTCTCTTTTTAGCTCTTCTTCTCTCCTCTTAGATAAGGCTAAGTCTTCTTTTAGCTTATCTTCATCCGCCATGGATCTCACCACTTCTTCACACAAGTGGTCTACTAGTGTTGAAAGCTCTAGATTCTCTTCTTTTAATCTTCTAATTTCTTCCTTGTTCCTCATCATCGAGCTCTCAACTTTGACTTTGTAGTCATTAAGATCCAAACACTCCACACTTCCACTTGTGGAGTTAGATGACAAATATTCAACACTTGTGTCATCTCCTCTAATCTCCATTTCACCAATGAAGTCATCTCCTTCATCAAGATCATCAAATTTTTCTCTTGATGAGGAATGAGCCAAATCCCTATGAGTAGCTACACCAACTACTTCTATACCTAGTTCTTCTTGGGATCACAAGGAAAATCAACTTTGCCATCTTCTTCAACTTCTACACTCTTGGCTCCAAATTCCGTGTAGATGATGGCAAGTTCTTCATCACTTGAAGGATTTTCGTCATCTTCATATTTATCCCATAAGGTGGCCTTCGCCTTCCCTTTTCTTCTATCCTTCAAGTTTCCACACTCCGGGGAGAAATGCCCGAATCCTCCACATCCGTAGCACTGAATCCCCTCTCTTGAAGACACTCCTTGGTTTGGCTTGTTAATGAGTCCCATGTCTTCAATTGAGATACCCTCCTTCTTGTCATGCTTCGAAGTCTCCAAAGCAATTTTCTTCTTCTTCTTAGGAGGTGCGGTGGTCAACTTCTTCTTAGGAGGTGAGGTGGTTAAATTCACAAATCTCCTAAATCTCTCTAGTAAGAGAGGCATCTCCTCAATGGAGTCAATTTATTCTCTCACAAAATCACTCATAGTTTTGCGTTGAATGAATGCAAATGAGAAGAATGCAAAATGTATGAAGAAATCAAACAAACATACAAAATGCAAAAACACACCAAAATGAGCTAGGATCACCTAAGTATATCTAGGAACCCGCTCTGATACCAATTGAAAGTTCTATAAGTGTGTTTAATATATAAAGCTAGAGGGGGGGGGGGGGGGGGGGGGGGGGGGTGAATAGATTTTATCTAATTATTACCCAATTTTCGCATGCAAGTCAATTTTACGAAAATACCCCTAGCAAGTCAACAATACATACAAGTGTAATATAGTGCGGAAATAATAAATGACACTTGATGTATACGTGGAAAACCCAACCACTGGGAAAAACCACGGGCTGTATAGTGCGCCACACTCGGAACTCGAAATCACTAATTGAAATGAAGTTTACAACCTATGTAGACCTCGTCTAACCCTCCGGTCTGTAACCCCTCACTTCTACCCAGCGGGCCTTTATTAGCAACCCTATTCCAATTTGCTTGATCCTCGAAGTCACTACTTGTAATGATGTTTACAGCCAATCCCGGTCTGTAACCCACCACTACTACCCAGCGGGCCTGTAATAGCAACCCTAGACCAAGACTTCAATCTCTCAAAAGAGATGCACAACCCTATGTGAATATGTATGAATATTCAATTAATGCAATAAGAGCTAGGGTACTCTAAATGCTTATCTAGGATGATGATATATTCAATTTAAATCAACCCTAGATATCAATTGCTAAATGACATGTCAAATAGCATAGATAATCATAGATTATAAAAACCTAGATATCTATCAAAAACAACACTCAATTAATTCATCACAAATAATCTCTTTTCTTGTATTTAACATATGATCTAAAACATACAAGTAATTTAAAAAAGATGGCTTGGTATTTAAAATACTACAATAAGATGAAATTAATCAAAATCTTACCAAGCAAGTTGTGATGATGCAAACCCATACATGGATGCACTCTATATAGACATAGGAGATGCAATATGAAATTTGATGCAAAAGGGGTTTGATTTGAGTGGTTAAAGTTGAGTTCTTGATTTGATTTTCTCTCAAAATCTATCTTTGAAGATTAGGGTTCTTAAGAGTCAAAGAACATAATCAGATAATGAGAAAGTGTGATATTTATAGACATCAAGAATTGGGCATGTGAAAAGACACTTTTGCCCCTGAAACGCACCGTTCGGCGGTTTCAATCGGCGGCCAGGCCGCCGATGACGACCGCCGAATTGAGCTCTTGAAGAACAGAACATTAACGGTGGTTTCATTCGGCGGTTTCGTGACCGCCGATCCAACCGCCGAATCAAACCCGAGGGATTAAAATCGAATAGGTATGAACGGCGGTTTTGAACGGCGGTCGTGACCGCCGATCTTGACCGCATAATTGCTTCAGACCAATCTGGACTGAAACGGCGGTTTCATTCGGCGGCCAGGCCGCCGATCACCAACAATGGTGAAAACCAAGGAGAAGCCAAGGGCATTCTCCATAGGCGGTCTTCGCGTGAAACCAAGCACTCATTAGTGCAAGCGCGGACGTTTCCGAACAATGTCGGGAAACGAATTATAAGGCACATACACACACAACAAGATATATCAACCAAAGTGCTAGTGTGTAAAGTGACATGTGAAGAGATGCACATAAAAATAAGCAAGTATGCAATCATAGCAAGAATGCTAAGTGTGTGTGTGCTACTAAATCTCTTCAAAGAAAAACAAGCACAAGAGATTATACCTTTGGCGTGCTTGTATCTTGAGGTCATGGAAGGGCCTTTGATCTTCAACACTAATCACTTAGACTATCCTTACATTCAAAACCCCAACATGTGGTTTGACCATGAAATAAGCCAATCAACAAAAGGGAATCCTTACAGTAACCCTATATGCTTATCTAGGATGATGATTTTACAATAAATTCAATCCTAGATATTAAGAGCTAGATGACATGTCAAAAAACTTAGCTAATAATAGATTATGCAAACCTAGAAAGCTATCACAATACAACTCTCAAACATTCAAAACACTAATCTCAAACTTGTATCTAAGATATATATAAGTAACATACAAGTAATAAATGAGATTGCATGCAAAGAAAGACACAAAATATGTAAGATATAAGTGAAAAACTTACTAAGCAAAGTATGTTGAAAAATCCATGCAAAATAATATCTAGATGATCAAGGATGATGCTAGATGATGATTGATGATCATGGAAAGGTGTTTGAGTAAACAAAGGTGAGTTCTTGTATATTTTTCTTGCTTTGAAAAATATCCCAAGTATGAAATCTGAAAATCAACTCACTTAAGTGACCTAAAGTCATAGAGGCATATATATAGGGGGTCAAAGTCAAAGTGATGCGTTTTAATAAGTTCCCTTGTTTTTGCCTTGGGTGCTGTACAGGCCGCTATACGCCTATACGTAGAGCGACTTGTACAGCGCCTACCTGGGAAAATGAAGAATATTCTTCATTGGTGCTGTTCGAACAGCACTTTTGTATAGCGCCTGAACAGCGCCACAACTTTGTTCTCACGGGACAACAGAGCGTCGCTGTACGTACAGCGCTACGTACATGGCTGTGTACAGCGACTGTACAGTGACCCAACAGCGACCGATTAAAATCGATCAGGTCTGTACAACGCCAAACCCATTTCCATCAGGTCTCAGATAGGCGCTGTACGAATAGCGCTTTCAATAGAGCTTTGTACATCACCTTACCCAATGCATGCAATCCTAAGTCTTTAATTGACATGGCTTTGGACATACAAAATGCAATCATATAAACATGCAAGAAAAGAGATTAATGAACATTAATGCACACATATAAGACACATAACATATAAGAATTAAACACTATGCATGAGTTGTGAGTGTGTGCAGCTATCTCTTCAAGGTAAGTAAGCACTTAGAATTTTACCTTCGGTGCTTATCAAGATGAGGTCTTCAAAGAGCATTGAACTTGAACACCAATACCTAAGCTACCCTTACAATGAACCCCAACATGTGGTTTGTCCACGAAATAAGCCAATCAATAAATGGGAACCTTACAATCACCAAGTTGGTGACTTTGGTTCACTATATCCATATGCTTCACTTGGAAGTCATTGAAGAACTCATCCTCCTCCATCCTTATGGTCTCAAATTGTGTTTGGAGGACTTGAAGCTTGTAGTCCTTAACCACCTCGGTTCCTTCATGAGCCGTCTCCAATATCTCCTAAGCTTCTTTGGCTATCCTTGTAGTTTGAATGAGTTTGTATTGGTTGTCATCCATGGCACATAGGATTGCGTGCATGGCTTTGTTGTTCCATTTTGAAGCCTCAAACTCTTTGGGGGGGGGGGGGTCCATTGTGCCTTCGGCTTGGGAACTTCCTCTCCACCTTTCGTAGGAGTCATCATAGGTAGTGTGTACCCATCTTCAATTGCCATCCATGCACGATCATGAATTTGGCACACATATGCTTCCATTTTCCCCTTCCATGATGCGTAGTTCACCTCGATGAGCAAGGGGGGTCTTGTGCTAGAGGCACCCTCGCCTCTAATTCCATTTCCACTCATTGTGTTTGGGTGAGAGTGATATGAATGCACACAAACAAGCTAACACACAAGACACACAAAGAAATCAAATAAATGCAAGAGACGTTACTAAGAGCAATGGATCTCCTAATTATGTTAAGGAACTCGCTCTGATACCAATTGAAAATATTTATAAAGTGTGTCTATTATAATCTATAGGGGGGGGGGGGGGGGGTTGAATAGATTTTAACCAACTATTACCAATTTTCGTGATTAGTCAATTTTCAATGAACAACCCCTATCTAGTCAAAGAGAGCAAACAAGTGTAAAATGTGGAAAATAAATAACACTTGAGTTTTTACGTGGAAACCCACACAGGAAAAACCACGGGCTGTTATGTGCGCCATACACGAACCTTAATCCACTAATTGTAATGGAAACTACAACCTAGGTTGACCACGTCAAACCTTACACTGTTACTAATCTACCACTACTACCCGCAGGCCTTCAAAAGCGAATCTAGCACAATGCTTGTAATCTACCAAATGGCAAATACAAGACTTATCTATAAAGTGAAGAGATAAAACAACCTAAGATGAATATATGCAATATTCAAGATGCTAAAATGCAAGGTTAGACATTTAACCTTATCTAGGCATGGATGAGCATGTTAGACATTCCTAAATATCATTTTGCGAGATGACATGCATATAACATAGCTAAATAAGCCAACAAAGTCCTATATGAAATATCTACCACAAACAACTCACAAAACACAATAAAGAAGCTATCTTGAAACTATTCAAATCATAAAAAAGAAATCTTGAGACAAGTCATGAAATGAAAAAGCTATCTTGTAGAGAAAGAACATGTGAGATGATGCTAGTAATGTTATAACTACAAGTCATGTGAGTAAAGATGAAACCCTACAGAAAATCAACCTAGGACATCCTAGATGACATATGAAACATGAAAGTATGATGGGTTTTTGTGTTTTGAGTAATAAAAAAGAAATCTTGATACCTTGGCTTGGAAGAAATTCAAAAGCTCTCAAAAGATGTAATTTTTGCTCTCTAAAAATGAGCTAAGGCTATGAAGACATATATATATGAGATTCAAGTGAAGTGACGTCGTTTTGAAAAGTTTGTCTGAAATCGTGACATCAGCGGTTTCAATCGGCAGTCAGGCCACTGATTCAAACTGTCGAATTCGAAACGTCAACACTGCAATGGATCGGCGGTCGAATTATAGCCGCCGATGCAAACCGCTGAATTTGGGACAGAAACCCCATATTCCAAACGGCGGTTAATTCAGTGGTCAGGTCACCGATCATGACCGCCGATTTCGGACCATTTTTGAAAAATCAATCAGGTCAGAAAATGGTGGTTTCAATCGGCGGTCAGGTCGCCGATCACAAACCGCCGTTTCACCAATGGTGGTGAAATCAAGAAGAAGCAAAGAGCATTTTTTGAGGGCGGTCTTCGCGCAACACCATGCACACCAATGTGCACGCGCGGACGTTTCCGAATAACTTCGGCAAATGAATTACCACACACTTAAGACAAACATACATGAAGTGCAAGTGTGGGAAGTGACAATTGAATGCATCCTAATGCCTAACATGTCATGCCATTAATCAAACAATTATGCAAACAAATAAACATACAAGCACACAAATATTTACACACAACAAACAAGTATTATAGACATGCATGGGTTGTGAGTGTGTGCAACTAAATCTCTTCAATTTAGAGTTAAGTCAAGTAATCTACCTTCCTTGAAGCGCTTGATTCCACAATGAGGTCCTTTGGCACTTGATGAGGATTTCTTCAATCCTAAGCTACCCTTACAAATTTAACCCCATTGTGATTTTGTCAACGAAATATGCCAATCAAAAGTGAGGAACTTATAGGTGTGGAAATAGCTAACATTTGGCTTTCTACCATTCTATAACTCATAGGAGGTATTCCTAGATCCGGACCTTAGGAAAACTCTATTCCCTATATAGCAAGCTGTATTGACGGCTTCGGCCCATAGGTTCCTAGGGAAATTGTTGCTAAGCAACATCACATGGGCCATCTCTTGAAGGACCCTATTCTTCCTCTCAACAACTCCATTTTGTTGAGGTGTCCTAAGAGTCGAAAATTCATGGGAGATCCCTAAGCTATTACAATAGCTTTCAAAGAAGGCATTCTCAAACTCCCTCCCTTGGTCATTTCTAATCTGTTTAATGCTTTTAATGTTTGAGTTCATTTCATTTTGAATTTTGATACAAAGCATTTTAAACGTATCAAAAGTTTCAGATTTTTCTCTAAGAAAATATGTCATGTGAACCTAGAGAAATCATCAACACAAACAAAAATGTATCTCTTTCCACCTAAACTCTCGGTTTGCATGGGACCCATAAGATCCATGTGGAGAAGCTCTAGGGGCTCCTTGGTGGAGAGATACTTGCCCTTTTTGTGCATGCTTTTGGTTTGTTTTCCTTGTTGGCAAGGTCCACAAACACCAATGGCTTTCTTCCCAAGCTTAAGGAGGCCACGCACACAATTGAACTTTCCAAGGGTTCGTAAATCCCTAAAGTTCATGTGGCCAAGTTTTTCATGCCACAACTCAATTTGCTCATCCATAGACACATTGTTTGAGACTATTCTAGCTTCAAGACAATAGCAATTGTCGCTAGATCTCATACCTTTCAACAAGGTTTGTTTATCGGGCTTTAGGATAGAGCAATCATCTTTACTAAACAAGACGGAATATCCTTTATCACTAAGATGTGAAATGTTTATTAAATTGGCTTTTAAGCCATCAACAAATAAAGCATTGGATAAGGAGGGTAATCCGGGAACGGAAATGGTTCCTTTCCATATGACTCTCTTTTTGGATCCATCACCAAAGGTGACACATCCTCCTTCCTCCATGACAAGAGTCTCGAAGAAACTCTTGTTTCCCGTCATATGCCTAGAGCACCCACTATCTAAATACCAAAAATTAGAAGAATTTGCCTTTAAGGCGATTTGACCAACATGGCAAACATTTTCATTCTTTCTAATCCACTTAGGTATAACATTTTCTTTTCTAGTCACTACAAGAAAAAATGCCTATTGGGACGAAAATCTATTGGGACGTTTTTTTTTCGTCCCAATAGGCAGCTATTGGGACGAATTCTATATTTCATCCCAATAGACATCCTATTGGGATGAAAAACAATTCGTCCCTAAAGGGCTTACCATTTTGGACATAATTCGTCCCAATAGACATTCTATTGGGATGAATATTTATTTCGTCCCAATAGAATGTCTATTGGGACGAATTATGTCTAAAGTGGTAAGGCTTTTAGGGACGAATTATTTTCATCCCAATAGGATGTTTATTGGGACAAAATACATAATTCGTCCCAATAGACTGCCTATTGGGACGAATTTATTTCGTACCAATAGGTTTTCTTTTGATTTAAAATTATAATGGTTAATAAATTTTGTTGACCTTTAGGGACAAATTTCTTTCGTCCCAATAGGATATCTATTGGGATGAAATACATAATTCGTCCTAATAGGCAGCCTATTGGGACGAAATTTATTTCGTCCCAAAAGGTTTTCTTTTTATTTAAAATTATAATAACTAATTAATTTTGTTGAAAATTCTTGATTTATTTTTTTTTTGAAGTTTTTTCCTTAAAGATAGATTAATAATTAAATTACCATATAAATTAGAAAATGATGCAATATGGATCATTTTGTTTGTCCAAAGTGGTTCTCTATAGAGATGAATTTTATTTTTTTCCTAATAAGTTCTTCATAAGGATCAATAACTATTAGTTTTGAAAGATTTTCTATTATTTTTTAAAAAAGGAACTAAACCGTTGGAACCGGAACCGAACTGTCGAAACCGAAACCGTTGGTTCCGAATCAAAAATCGAAACTTGAAAATGATGAAAAATGCCACATTTTTAAAGTGTTTTTGTAAGAAAGTCACCACTTTAATAACTTAAGTTTAAAAGGCACCTATTATGGTGAACGGACAAAAATTCCCTTACTTTACACACATTCTCTTACTTTGAAGTTTTTATTTTTAAATTTTTTTATTATTCTTTCATCTTCATCATAGAGGTTTGTTTAACAGATCTCCAAGGGAGGTTGAACATCATTGGATAATTAGTTTAGTGGCACTACGGAGTTTTTTTGGTTTTGAATCTTCCATTATTGAGCCTTTTCATTTTATTCTTCAAGTATTTTGTAAACCCGAATCAGAAATTGAAACTGTTGGTTCCAAATCGAGAGCCGGAACCGTAGTCATGTTTAATTCCTAGTACGATTAAAAATTGACCATTTGATCTGACAATATATTATTTGAACAAAATAGTTTAATTAAATGTTATAATAAATGTTTTTTAATATCAATTTGTTTATCATATAAAAAAAAAATTTAATTAGTGGAATCAATCTACAAATAAAATTTTGATCGAAAAATAATCAATAAAAAATTAATAAGAAGTAGAGGTTATATATAAACATTATGCTTTTGTTATCACAAACAAAGGAGCAGCAAAGTGGTTGGGCGTGTGTGTGTGCAGGGTTTGACTCACCTTGAGGACAACAATTAAAATTGATTTGTGTGGGTGGCTGGTGGTGCGTGGGTGGGTGGTGGCTGAGGCAAGAAATTTTTTTTATTTTTTTATTTTTTTATTTTTTTTTATTTTTAATTTCGTCCCTATAGGATACCTAAAGGGACAAAAAATTATCTAAAGGGACGAAATATTTCGACCCTACAGGTTGTCAAAGGGGACGAAAATACAATTCGTCTCTACAAGTTGTCTATCGGAACGAATATTTTCGTCCCTATACCTTATCAATTGGGACAAACAAAAATCGTCCCTATAGGTAGTTTTAAGGGACGAATTTCAATTTTCGTCCCAAAGAAGCTATTACGACCCACCTGAAGGGACGGAATTTGGGACGAATAAAATTCGTCCCAATAGACCTATTGGGACGTTTTTTGGGCTATTGGGACGAAAAAAAATCATCCCAATAGCCCTTTTTTTTGTAGTGAGTGTTCATAGGTACATTGACTTTAGATGTCCTAGGATCATGCACATCAATCTTATCATTCCTAGGAACATGCATCATGGCTCTTTTCTTTTTCTTCTCAATCATGCTTCTAGTTTTACACATTTTAATATAATGAAAGCATCTTGGTCTAATATGACCATTAAAACCACAAAAATGACATGTAGGAATAAAATAAGTTATCATAGATTGTCCTTGTGCGTACATAGGAGCTTTCCCATGTCTTTGTGGTTGAGTAGGTTCAATCCATCTTCGTTGTTGAATCAGTCTAGCTTGCTTCCAAGGTTTAGCTTGCATGATTGGTCCCTTTCCTTTGTAAGCCATTGGTTGAGAAATGTTAGCTTGAAGAGCTCTTGTAGGTTGAGCTTAAGGTTGCCTTCTTGGAGCTACCTGCACTTGTGCACTATTTGAACATTGTCCTAGATCAGTTTTCTTCCTAGGAGTTTGCACCGGTGAAGCTTCTTTGTTGCCCAAGCTCTTGACAAACACGATTTTGTTAGTGGTTGAGATCTCCTTACCATCTTCATAGCCAAGACCCATCTTGTCACACGGACTCTTTCCAACACCAAGCATATGGTCAAGCTTCTTTGTGCTAGAAGCCATCATAGTTAGTGACTCTAAAGCTTCATCAAGTTCCCTCTTCAAACCTTCTTCATTCCTCTTAGATAAGACTAACTCCTCTCTTAGGTTATCTTCATTTGATGTGGATCTCACTACTTCTTCACTTAATTGGTCTATATGAGTTAAGAGCTCTAGGTTTTTCTCCTTCAATCTCATAATTTCTCTCTTGTTTTTTAACCTTGAATTCTCAAACTTGACCATGTAGTCTCTAAGATCCATCCTATCCAGTTTTCCATTAGTGGAGTGAGATGAATAGCCATCATCACTTGAGTCAATTTCCTATTGACTCTCATTCTCTTCTTCACTAGAACCTTTGCTTTCGTGGGAGGAGGCAAAGGCTAAGAAGTTAGCCATGATCTCTTCATCATCCGAAGACTCATCTCCCTCATTGGAGTCATCACTTCCACTTCATGTGGTGGCCATCACTTTTCCCTTTTTCTTGATAATGTGATTAGCACATTCGGGGGCAAAGTGGCCTATGCCACCACACTCATAGCATCGGACCCCTTTCCTTTTGAACTTCTCTTGCCTAGGCTCAAACTTTTTGAATGGAGTCTTTTTCTTGAAGTCTTAACCCTTGGATTCGAAACCCGTCTTCTCGGACTTATAGAATTTCTTGAACCTTCTCATCAACAAGGCCATTTCTTCGTCCGAGTCATCATTCTCCTTCTTCACATCTTGGAGGCTTTCAAAGCAATTCCTTTTTGCTTTTTTAGGGGTGTGGAGGTAGGATCCTTCCTAGACTCATAAGCTAGAAGCCTCCTAATCACCTCACTAGGCTTCATATCCTTGTAGAAGCTATTCTCATTTAAAGCCGTCACCTTGGACTCAAATCTATCGGGGAGAGATCTCATAATCTTTTACTTGATTCTTCTATCCGAATACGGGTCACCAAGTTGATGACTTTGGTTCACAATGTCCATTAACCTTACTTCGAAATCATTGAAGCATTCGTTCTCATCCATCCTAAGCAATTCAAATTGCATTTAGAGAACTTGAAGCTTCAAGTCCTTAACGACTTCGGTTCCCTCAACCTCTAGGATGTCCCATGCCTCCTTAGCTCTCTTAGTGTTTTGAATCAATTTATATTGATTTTCGTCCATTGCACATAGGATGGCATGCATCGCCTTCCTATTCCATTTTGATGACTCAAACTCTTGCGCGTTCCATTGCGCTTTAGGTTTGAGCACATCCTTTCCTCCACCTGTAGGAGTCATCATAGGTAGATCATATCCATCTTCAACTGTCATCCATGCACGGTCATGAATTTGACATATGTAGGATTCCATCTTTCTTTTCCATGAAGGATAATTCAACCCAGTAAGAAGTGGATGCCTTGTGCTAGAAGCACCCTCGTTGCCACCACCATTTCCACCGTTTCCACTCATAGTGTTTATGAATGAATGAAATGAATGCAAATGTATGAATGATCACAAATCACACAATAATGCAAAACACACCAAAATAAGCAAGGATCACCTAAATATATCTAGGAACCCGCTCTGATACCAATTGAAACAAATACTCAGTGTATAAAACTATCTAGAGGGGGGTGAATAGATTTTATCCGATTTTACCCAATTTTCGTTATAGGTCAATTTTACAAAAATGCCCCTAACTAGTTACAATAATATAACAAGTGTAGTATGTGTGAAAATTAAATAACACTTGATATTTATGTGGAAACCCTCACAGGAAAAACCACGAGCTAATAAGTGCGCCACACTCGAACCTCGAATCCACTAAATGTGTTAAAGATTACAACATAATCCCAGTATATAATCACACACCTACCTAATCCCGGCATAAGTGAACCTAGTCCAATTTGCTTATGATTTACGTAACCTAATCCCGAAAGCTACACAAGTCTCACTTCTCAATGAAGAGAAAATACAACCTAAGTGAATATATGAAATATCCAAAAATGCAATTAGAGCTAGGTAACCCTATATGCTTATCTAGGATGACAATTTTGCAATTAAGATAATCCTAGATATCAATGGCTAAATGAGATGTCAAATAGCTTAGCTAAACATAGATTATGAAAACCTAGATAGCTATCACAATACAACTCTCAAACATTCAATACACTATTCTCAATCTTGTATCTAAAATATATATGAAATACATACATGTGATGAATGAGATTGCTTGTTAAGAAAGACACAAAATATGTAAGATATTAGTGAAAAACTTACCAAGCTAAGTGTGATGAAGAATCCATGCAAGATGACATTTAGATGATCAAGGATGATGCTAGATGATGATTGATGATCATGGAAAAAGTGTTTGAGTAATCAAATGTGAGTTCTTGTGTATTTTTCTTGCTTTGAAAAATATCCTAAGTATGAAATCTGATTATGAACTCTCTCAATTGACCTAAAGTCATAGAGGCATATATATAAGGTGTCAAAGTCAAAGTGGTGTGTTTTGATAAGTGACACAAAAATTGCCTTAGGCGCTGTACGAGTCGCTGTACATAGAGTGACTTGTACAATGCCTACCTGGAAAATATGAAGAACATGAAGAACATCTTCATAGGCGCTGTTCGTAAAGCGCCTAAACAGCGCCATAACTTTTGTTCCTCTTGGGTTTCAAATAGGCGTTGTACGTATATCGCTTTTGAACAGCGACCGTACAGCTGTTAGGATTATGCTCAATAGCAAGAGTGTAATAGTGTTTTTGACAATCTATTCATATTAATAATGTGATTTCTGGTTTAACAAATCTTATAGCATTTATAGTTTAATTATTATAATTGTCAAAAGTAAATAATCATAAGTTCAAAAGACTATGAGAAAAGAAGAATTGTTCGTACATCTGGATATGTATGAGGTAGACACAATTCTTTAGTTAGTCTTGAATAATGTTCACAACTTAAGTTAAAGGTTGGGCACCTTTATCTTGTTAAAGTTGTAGAATTCTTTTGCTAGCATTTGAGTGGGATCAAATGAGATATGATGAGTCTAAAATCATCGGAGTGTCTTCGAGTAAAAGAATTTAGTGCACTGGGTGCATTGAACTGGATCACAATGAAAAGCTTTATCTAGAACCGTCAATAGTTAATAGTATTTTCATTATCAGGACAATCAGAGAGTCTATCTTAATCCTGAGATAAATGATGGACTTATGGTTGCAAGTGATATCATTTGAGTTATCAATGAGTACGATTATATAGCATAGTCTATCCTCGATAGTTTGGTGATATTCATTTGTTAATCGATAGAGGACTTCATTTATAGATATGGACATCGTGGCTCCATTTATTAAATGAGAGTATAATATCATCATATGGATGTTTTGAGGTAATTGGATATTAAATCTCAACGTTGAGTTTTCGATAGTGACTATTGAAAACATGGCTTTTGGACAAGTCAAAATATCCAAGTTCAAAACGTGGTCATATGAGTAAATATGGTAACTTGGAGAGTTATAGGCGGTCTATGAACTCTTGGCGATTACTGATATTAATCACGAGGATACACTATCTCCAACATGATTGTCTAGGGTATGAATGAGGAACATCTTCTTATTCTATCTTTATTTAAGAGTTCAATTTTAGCTCTTTAGTGGAATGAGTTAAAATTAATGGATCGGACCTAAGTGAATCATTTGTTGATTGTGATTAGGTTATGTCTATTGAAGTTTAAATTTAGATAGCCCGCCAAGATCCCCAATCCACACGGACTTGCATGGATCACTTGATATATTCTACCGGACCAATTTATGGGTCCATCTAGAATTTCATTTAATATATTAAGAATATAATTTGCACATTATTTGTTTAATGGGCTGATCAATTATATTAATATATTAATGAAAGACATGTGGGCTTGTTTCTTTTAGTAAGAATGGGTCTGGTTCACATGTGGGTTTTTTTATTTAAAGTCCAATGGATTAAATAAAATAAGAAAATAATATTTGGTCCATATATATAACATGGGGCGGCAAGGCTAAATTTTTAGTAAAAAATATTATTTTATTTTATTGTTTGATTAAATGAGAATTAATTAATTTATTAATTAATTATTTAATTAAGAAACAAAATGTTTTTCTGATCAGGAAATATATTTCCTAGAGTTATACTAAAGGTAAAAGACTTATTTGGTAAGAAAATAAATAATAAGTTTTATTTATTTAATCAAATAGGAAAGTCTTTTATTAAGTCAATAAAAAGAATAAAAACACTTATGAGTTGAATTAAGGTTTGGAGTCTAAAGTTGATGGGAATTAGGGTAAAGCACAAATCCTTTTTTGTAGAGGATTTTCGGCCAACCCTAATTGAATCACTAGTAGATTTCGGCAACCCTAAAGGAAAAGAGAAGTGAAATTCGGCCACCCTATATAAGCAATCATATAGGGTTCGGCCACCCCCTAGTGTTTTCTGGATCAATTTCTTCTTCTTCTCATACTCATAGAAAAGTGCTTGATTATTCTGCCAAGACAAAAAAAAAGAGAAGAGATTATTCTTTTGATAGTACACTAATTGCTTGTTCATCAATAAGCTTGTGTGTACAACATCGAATTAGGTTCACGCGAGTTTCGATCATTAGATTGAGAACTCAAAAGTGACCAGAATAATCTTTGAATTCTTTTGGTTGTTTTGTGACTAACAAAAAGAAAAAGAAAGTTTGTTTATCCATTCTCAGGTACGCGATTCAAAGAAAAGGGAGACCACGCTCCTAGGTGATTCACGTTCGTGCTAGGATTGAAGATCTTGCGGATTACCATCGACGTAAGTCAATCGGATCACGCGACAAAAGGTATTCTACTTTTTGTTACTTTATATGTATGTTTAATTAATTTAAAGGGTTAAGGTTCATCAAAGGACAAATTTTAAAACATACTAAATCTCTTTTTAGTCTCGCTTCCACTGCGTGTACTACGATTTTTCCCTACAACAGTGCCTTCACAAAAATGCATCAGGTCTGATCAATAAAAAACCATTTTCCATCAGGTCTGAGATGGGCGCTGTTCGTATAGCACTTTTGTAGAGCGCTTTGAACAGCGCCCTTTGCAAAAAATGTAATCCTAAGCCTAAACATGACAAGGCATTGGACATATAAGATGCAATCAAAAGAACATGCAAGAAGAGAGATTAATGAACATTAATGCACACATATTAGACACACAACATACAAGAATTAAACGCATGCATGATTTGTGAGTGTGTGCAACTATCTCTTCAATTGCAAGTAAGCACTTAGAAATTACCTTTGGTGCTTATCAAAGATGAGGTCTTCAAAGGGCATTGAAATTGAACACCAATACCTAAGCTATCCTTACAATGAACCCCAATTGTGGTTTGTCCACGAAATGAGCTAATCAATAAATGAGACCTTACAATGGTTCTTATGGTGATTCATATGATGATCCATTTGACAAACTCGAGCCTATTTGGGATGAATACAAATACGGTGGCTTGAGTGATTCATTTGATGAGATTGAAAACATAAATGATTTTCAGCATATTGACAAATCACATCAATTGGCTTGTCATGATGAAATCAGATTTATTCAACCTCAAATAAATTTTGATAAACCACTAATCTTTCATGATGATCCTGAGTTTGAAGAACTAAAACCAAAGGGTTTGATTTTTGAAGATTGTTTTTATGAATCTCATGTCCATTTCTCCAAGAGGATCTCTCCAACATTTCTGTTTCTGCTAAAATTGATTATTGGTTCATATATCTCATATTATTGGTGTGATTGGATGGAAATAATTGCAAAGGTTGGAAAGTTTGGGGTGCATCGTGTTCCTTTTCGAGTTCCTTTGCAAGGGATGTCTTTTAACCGATGTCAAAAAAACAAGTCCTTAGAAACTCGAGGACGAGTTCTTTTCCAACCTGGGGAGATTGACACAGGAGTGTCTCATTGCATGACCTTGGTTCAAGACAAAGGGATTTCAAATTCTCACTATGGTTTGTTAAACATCAGATTCAGCTCGCAGAGGTATTTTCAAGACTTCATAACTTTTGATTCCGAAAGAGTTAGCTGATGTGCTTTATTTCTTTGGAAAGTTCAACGTCTTAACTATAATTTTCACTATTGAATTGCATCATTTGAGGTTTCCTAGAAGCAGTTATCACTCTTTTTACTTTCAAGGTTCAACAGTTAACAATTACTGGATTTGAAGAGTCCATCTTTAATATCTTTAATTTCTTTGTTTAAAATGCTTTCAAATGTGTTGTTATCTTTTATTTTCGTTCCTGTCCTTTGCATGGAGGGTTGTTCCATGATTAGGCTATATAATGAGCCTTTATCCTTGTAAAAAGTCAGTTAATGAACATTGCATTTTAGAATATTATCTTTTTGAGATTTTATCTTTCAATTCTGTATCTCTTGGGTGGATTCCTTTAGAGTTGTGAGTTTATCATTGGTTCTATATCCTTGGTTAGTTAAGAGGGTGGTGTTTCTATATCCCTTTTGATTAGTCTTGGTGGTGAGCCGTTTATGCTAGTTTACTAAGGGTGGTGATATCTGTATCCCTTGGAAAATTAGTTAATCTATCTTTATTTGTTCTTGTGTGAGACGGACTGGTTTGTTTATTTCTCTTGTGCGAGGGCTGTCCGGTATTAGTTTGGTATCAAAGCTCAAGGTTGCTCTTCTTTTGCTTGTTATATCCATGGCTGGTCGTCCACAACTCCAGCAACGAAGGAAAGGAGTGGATCAATGAAGAAAAGCTGTTATTGATGATTTAAAGCAGCAAATCCATAAACTCCAGCAGCGTTTTGATCAATTTGTGATTGATGAGTTAAAGCAGTGAATCCAACAACTCCAGCAGCATTTACAACTCATCGAGAATCAATCAATTTATTCAGTGGATCAAAAAGGTGTATTTCATGAAGGTATGGATTTCTACTGTTTTACATCAGAAATTCCTACTTTTGATAATGATGGTTCTTATGGTGATTCATATGATGATCCATTTGACAAACTTGAGCCTATTTGGGATGAATACAAATATGGTGGCTTGAGTGATTCATTTGATGAGATTGAAAACATAAATGATTTTCAGCATATTGACAAATCACATCAATTGGTTTATCATGGTGAAATCAGATTTATTCAACCTCAAATAACTTTTGATAAACCACCAATCTTAGATGATGATGTTGAGTTTGAAGAACTAAAACCAAAGGGTTCGATTTTTGAAGATTGTTTTTATGAATCGCATGTCCATTTCTCCAAGTGGATCTCTCCAACATTTCTGTTTCTACATAAATTGATTATTGGTTCATTTATCTCATATTATTGGTGTGATTGGATGGAAATAATTACAAAGGTTGGAAAGTTTGGGGTGCATCGTGTTCCTTTTCGAGTTCCTTTGCAAGGGATGTTTTTTAATCGATGTCAAAAAGACAAGTCCTTAGAAACTCGAGGATGAGTTCTTTTCCAACCTGGGGAGATTGACACGGGAGTGTCTCATTGCATGACCTTAGTTCAAGACAAAGGGATTTCAAATTCTCACTATGGTTTGTTAAACATCAGATTCAGCTCGCAGGGGTATTTTCGAGACTTCATAACTTTTGATTCCGGAAGAGTTAGCTGATGTGCTTTATTTCTTTGGAAAGTTCAACGTCTTAACTACAATTTCCACTATTGAATTGCATTGTTTGAGGTTTCCTAGAAGCAGTTATCACTCTTCTTACTTTCAAGGTTCAGCAGTCAACAATTGCGGGATTTGAAGAGTCCAGCTTTAATATCTTTAATTTCTTTGTTTAAAATGCTTTGAAATGTGTTGTTGTCTTTTATTTTCGTTCTTTTCCTTTTCATAGAGGGTTGTTCCATGATTATGCTATATAATGAGCCTTTATCCTTGTAAAAAGTCAGTTAATGAACATTGCATTTCAGAATATTATCTCTTTGAGATTTTATCTTTCAACTCTGTATCTCTTGGGTGGATTCCTTTAGAGTGGTGAGTTTATCATTGGTTCTGTATCCTTGGTTAGTTAAGGGGGTGGTGTTTATGTATCCCTTTTGATTAGTCTTAGTGGTGAGCTATTTATGCTAGTTTACTAAGGGTGGTGATATCTGTATCCCTTATAAAATTAGTTAATCTATCTTTATTTGTTCTTGTATGAGATGGACTGGTTTGTTTGTTTCTTTTGTGTGAGGGCTGTCCGGTATCAGTCCATCTCATTTACTTCTTTTTTTTTTTCAAAAACATTTTAGTGTATCAAAACAAAGCTAAAAAAAATATGAAAAGACCTAGGTAAAAAAAGATCTCTGTATCAACTATCTGTGATTTTACAAACAATTTTTTTCGTTTAAAAATTTGGTTTTTAAAAATCCGTCCACCAACTTATTTACATTTAAAATCCAACCATTTTTTAATCACAAAACCATAATAAAAATTAAAGTAAACATCCCTAAATGCATACAGAATCCATGAAATTAATTTTCTGTTAATCCCTTTCTTGACTCTATGTGAAAATAATTATATTTCCTTATTGATGTTGGTTTTAATTAAGTATATATTATTAGGGTTTATGATAGATTGAGTGTTTAACTTATAAGTGTAGGGAGTAAATTTAAATTTCCAATTATAAAGTCATGTGTTTTTAAATAATAAAATACAATGATATTTTTGAAAAAAAAAAATTCATTAAAACATGGATTTAGCAAGATATTTTTTGGGTGGCTCTAATAGAGAATTTAAAAGAAAAAATATACATGGTTGGATCTCTACCAATTCCAAATGGATCTTCATTATCTCCATGGAGATCACACTAGACCTCCATGGGAGGGGGATGTCGAGCTCCCCCTCTCCATGAACGAGAGCGGCGGGCCTCCCTAGTCCCCATTCGTGGTTAGGGGAGGTTTGATCCCCTTGCTCTTTACAATGGCCTTGCAAAAGGATTGCCGAGAAGAGTGGGAGTAGGGATGGGAATTTCCCCCACGGAGCCCCACCCTCATTTGGGGTAGGGGTGGGGGCAAATTTTTACCCCAAAACCTAAATGGGGGTGGGGGTGGGGGAATCTCCCCCCACCCCTATTTCCCCATTCCCCCCTATATTTTTAATTTTATTTTATTAAAAAAAAAATCTGACTATATTAGTCTATTACTAATATTTTGGATTGATCGAAGGCTTTAAATTTGTTTAGACTTTTATGTGTAATATACTAATACTATATTATTATAGTTATTTGTATTAATTTTGGAATAAATTAAATCAATTATATATTTTAGATTGTATATTTTGTTAATTATTAGATTGGACATTAAAACAGGGTGAAACAAAAGTTTGGTCCGATCTAACTTCGAATTGAAAAATTTTAGAATTAGAAATAGAGGAAATGGGGGATGGGGAATGGGGCAGGGGAACCTCCCCCCAAACACCACCATCCCCAGTTCCCCCAAATGGGGTTTGGGGGTGGGGGCGGGGGGAGGTTTTAGGAATGGGGGTAGGGGAACCCTCCCCCGCCCCATTCGGCCCCCATTCCCATCCCTAAGTGGGAGGCTCTCTACCCATGAACGGGGGAGGTTAGGGAGGCTCTCTGCCCCCGTTTGCGGTGAGGGGGAGGTTCTCCTCCCATGGAGAATATGGATATGTTAGAGATCCAGTTGATCTCCACCACCCATCAATTTTTTTGATTTATTTATTTATATATATATTTTTAAAGTTTTGATCTCCATTGTCCATCTATTATTTTAATCTTATAATATATATATATATAATATTTTTATAGACTGATGACGGTGGAGATCCATCATCTTAACTTTAGTTTTTTCTAAAAAATAAATAAATTATTTTCTCAAAATCTTTTTTTTTTTTAAAGAAATGAGTGATGCCATTGACAATCCTCTAAAATGTCTTTTTACACTCCATTTTAATTTTTTTTTATTAATGATAATTTTAATCTGAATTAAAATTATTAAAAAGACAAAAAAAAAATAAAAATTCTAATGGCACTGCAAATCAATTTTTTAGAATTCAAGTATCCAACTTTATTTTTTTTGTTTCTCTTTAGTGATTTATAAACCCTAAAACATCTTCTTTGTTCCCAATATTTTATTTGTTTGATTGAGAATTGATTGAGAATTGATAGAGAATGATATGGATCTGAACTTTATCTAATTCAAATTACTAGTTTGTTAATTCTTGATTCATCCCGATCCGCCATTTATTTATTTATTTATTTATTATTATTATTATTATTAACAACAAATAGATCAAAACTGCTTCAATAATAATAAAAAAGATCAGATCCTAAAGAAGCTGCTGCTGCTTTACTACCACTATAGTCATCATAACTAGATATGCACATTTTTCCCCGTGTCCCCATCCCCATTTGGGGATTTTTTTTTTGGGAAAAAATAGGGAAATGGGGAGGGATGGGGATGAAAATCATCCCCAAATTGAAATGGGGAGGGGGAGGGGGATGGGGGGACCCCTCCCCATCCCCATTTCCCCATTTCCCCCACAATTATGTTGAAATGGGGATGGGGATGGGGATGGGGATGGGGGAGAGGTCCCCCATCCTCATTTCCTCATTTCCCTCAAACATATATAAATATAATTATAATATATATTTTTAATTTTTTTGTTTATTCTTTGAAAACCCTAACTCCTTAAGTATATATACACATTTTATATAAAATGCACTAATGAATTTTATTTTGTATTTGTAATAGAATGTTTATTTTTTTATTTTAATTTGTAATTTTTAGTCAAATGGGGAAATAGAGGAACGGGGGAAACGGGGAAATGGGAAAAAACGGGGAAAAACAGGGAAAATGGGGAATTGGGGATGGGGATGGATATAGGTCTCCCCAAAATTCCCCATCCCCATTTTCCCCAAATGGGGAAATGGGGGGGGGGGGGGGGGGGGGGGGGAAGGGTATGGGAAGTGGGGATGGGGATGGGGGGACCTATATCCATCCCCATTCCCCAAACGTGCATCTCTAATCATAACTCTGTATTCGACTCATAAGACCATGTAATTCCTTATTCTTCTCTTTCCCGTCCTCGATTGGATTGACCACCAACTTTTTTTTTTTTTTTTTTTTTTTTTTTGAAACCAACTATTTTAGTATACAAAAGGAAAGGCAGAAGCCCCACAAGACAAGCCAAGGCAACGAACAGAAAAGGCAAGAAGCACACTAAACAACGACAAATAGAGCAAAAAGCCACACTGTGACCGAAAAGGAACAACCAAAACAAGGCTAGAAACAGAGCTGAAAATAGAGCCACAAAAATGACACCCAAAAACAAAAAAGAAGCACAATCAACAGTAGCACAACAACCTCAGGACAACTCCCACACCAGCTTGTCTTCCCCTATACTCGAACCCGACTTCGCTAGATTATCAGTAAAGGAGTTGGTTGATCTCGGATTAAAGCAAACCAGAGTTCCACCCATCAAATGCAACCAACAGCGAATGTCATAGATGAGATTAACATGTTTAAAGCTACCTATGCCATCTCTGTCATTGACCCATGAGGCGGCTACCTTCCTTAACTTCTTCGTCCACTCAAGTACTTTTTTGAGGTTTGATTGGTTGAATCATTGTTAACATCAAGTTGAAAAACGGTGTTAGATTGTGATCTCAAGTTGAAATTAAAAGGACCACCCACATATTATATTTGTGTCAAACTTTCATTTTTAATTTAATCTATTTTATTTTCAAAAAATTTGAGTGTCTTTAAAATAGGAGTGTCAAAAGATAGAAAGGGTGATTTTGGAACAAAATGGAGTGTCTTTAGAATTTTTTTATTTATTTTTTAATTTAAGTATCTTCAGAAAATGAGTGTCAAAAGAAAAAAATTGGATTGTAAGGAGAAAAGCTCAAAAGAAAATATTATAAAATTAGATGAAATGACGAAAATAGCCTACCTATTGTTAAATTTGAACGAGTTGATTTGATTCCATTTCTATTAACCCTAATAAGTAGCATTATATATTAGCTAATAATATTATCTGTGCAATCCCTAATAAGTAGTAGTATCATTGTGGAGGTTCGAGTCATGCTCACTCGGTCACTCCATCAATCTCATAATATTGTAATAATTCTAATATATATATATATATATATATATATATATATATATATATATATATGTATGTATATATATTATCTTCGTAAAAAACAATGGTCTAAATATGACTTTTTTTTACAGTATCTATCTATCCATCTATCTAGATCAGGCATTTTTTTTAAGCTTTTACCATTAGTAGGATTCGAGTCGCTGACACTGGGAGTCTTTCTATTGTCAGTTCGTCATGACAATAAATATATCAAGATGAAGAATGTAGACCATAGATTATGTAGAAGTTTTGACAAGTGCATACACTTTGAGTCAAAGTATGTAAATCTAGTGGTCCACATTCTTTATCCTGATATATTTATTATCAGGACAAACTGACAATAGAAAATCTGCACATATATATATATATATATATATATATATATATATATATATATATATAAACGGATTTTCTATTATCACTTCATCCTGACAATAGATATATCAGGACGAAGAATGTGGACTACAAATTTTCAAAACTTCTCCATAATCTATGGTCCACATTCTTCGTCCTAATATATTTATTGTTAGGACGAACTGACAATAGAAAGATTGTATATATATATATATATATATATATATATAACCCTTCAGAAATTATATTATCAGTTCGAACTGACAAAAGTTATATTAGGTCCTTGCATGTGGGTCACTGGATTTAAATACTTTGACTTGGCTGTATGCACTTGTCAGTCAAAGTATTTAAATCCAGTGGCCTACAAACAAGGAACTGATATAACTTTTGTCAGTTCGAACTGATAATAGAAAGACTGTATAACCCTTAGCAAGAATATTCGTAAAATCATAACTATTTGATCACATATAGAATTTAAAATCTTATACAAGGCCTGCTTTTATAAAAATGTGAGAATTGAACACATATTTTGTCGATATAACGTTTGTCGTATCATTTAACAAATTAATTAAAAATCAGATGTCACTCATTTACTATGAAAATTTGATGTAGAAATATCAAAATATTAATAGTATTATTATTGGTTTCCAATACATGCATCATTCGTGAATAAAGATCAAGGAAACAACATTTTTTAACCAAAAAATTTAAAAGGGTTTCTATTTTTACTCTTAATTAGTGTTTTCATTGTTTTTACCAAACTTTTCATTGAAGAGACAAGTTTACCCTTGCCTTTTCATTTTATTTTTATTTTTTAAAACTAATTGATTTTTTTTTAATGATTGGAAATCTGCATACCTCCATTAATAGAGGTCCGAGATCCCGCTGACCTCCAATGGTGGTCGGGCCTCCAATCTGGTGGTCGGTAAGACTTCCATTGGAGGTCGGCGAGGTCGGTGAGACCTCTAAGCGAGATCTCGCTGATCTCCAATGGAGGCCTCCAATCTAGAGGTCGGCAAGACCTCCAAGCGAGAAGAAGAGACCTCTATTGGAGGTCGGTGATACCTTCAAGCGAGAAGAAGAAGAAGAAGAAGAAGAAGAAGAAGAAGAAGAAGAAGAAGAAGAAGAGACCTCTTTCGGAAAGACCTCCAAACGAGAAGAAGAAGAAGAACAACAACAAACCTCCATGCCTCCAATCTCCATGTAGAAGAAGAAGAAGAACCGACCTCCATGCCTCTAATCTCCATGCAGAAGAAGCAGAAGAACCGACTTCCATGCCTCCAATCTAGAGGTCGCGAGGTTAGTGAGACTTCCATTAAAGGTTGGCGAGATCTCATTGACCTCCAATGGAGGTTGGTCCTCCAATCTAAAAGAAGAAGAAGAAGAATGGAGGTCTGCCGACCTCCAATGGAGGTCGGGTCTCCAATCTAAAAAAATGAAGAAGAAGAAAAAGAAGAAGAAGAAATTCCAGATCTGGAAAAAAAAATTTCCACAGAAGACTGGTGCGTTTAAATGATTTGGATTGGTGCATTTAAATGATTTGGACCAGTGTGTACATTTAATTGATTCAAAGTGGTGCGTGCATTTTATTGATTCGAAGTAGTGTGCGTTTAATTGATTCAAAGTGGTTTGTGCGTTTAATTGATGTGGACTGGTGCATTTAAATGATTTGGATTGGTGCGTTTTCTAGATCTGTGGAAATATTTTTTTCCAGATCTAGAATTTCTTCATCTTTTAACTGGTACGTTTAATTGAAGTGAACTGATGTGTTTAAATGATATGAACCAGTGTGTTTTCCATAAAAAAATTTTCCATATTTGTTGAAATTTTGGAGGTCGGTGAGAACTCGCTTAGAGGCCTCGCCAACCTCCATTAAGAGGTCTGCAAACCTCCAAAGTCCAATCATTAAAATAAAAAAATGTTTTTTCGAAGTATTTTTATTTCAGAAATCATTAAGGGTATTTTTGTCTCTTCAGTGGAAAGTTTAGTAAAAAAAATAAAAACATTAATGCTAGGAAAAATAAAAACTCCACTAATTATATGGTTAGTTTCAGTTGGAACTTAAAGATTATGATGATAAAATTAAGATATATAATGCAGAGAGTGTAGTAGTGCACCGAGTATCAACAAAAACATAGGTTTATTTTTGTCTGAGCAACATCAAATATTTATGTACACCCCACCATAAGGCATATGATGTGGGTTCATTTGTGCCTGGAGAAAAAAAAAGTTAATTAATTATTTTATTTTTTTTAAAAGTCGTGATAAAACTGACAGCCATGTGATACTCTCTCTCTCTATATATATATATATGTATATATATATTATTAGCTTTACAACATTTTTGGAAAACATTGTTGAGCTATTTCAATGCCTTTCAAATTTCCAAATTTGTGTTTCCTTTCTATCTCCATCTCTATCTCTGAATAATGAAAAGGAAAGGCATTGAATAAAATTGATATTTACTCACCATCTAAGATATGGGTTAGATTTTATTTTGATTCTCAATCTTTTACTCAAATAAATAATAAATTAGTGGACCAATGTCAATAATTAGATACAAGAAATATATAGTAGGGCTTCATGGTTATAAATTCTAATTAATTTCCCTCTTCAATATCTTGGGTTCAATATTGTGGTAAGCTAGAATATTCATGGGAAGGACATGATGAAGATGATGCGTGGTACATATATTCGTGCTGGTTGTGTTTGTATATACAATAAAAATTAAAATATAATAATAATTTGCTTTTCATCACTTGCCATGCACCTAATTCGATCTAAACCAAAACATGTCCTTTCTTGCGATTAGTATTGGAAAATCTATTTCAGGGGTCTTTATACATATATATATATATATATATATATATATATATATATATATATACACACACACTGAATAGTACTGAATTTTACTAAATACCGAGTAGAGATTGAAACCTGAATGACAAGTTTTTTTTTTTTTAATCACTTCAGAATATGGTGTTAACATGTTTATTTTTTAAAGATAAATTGTTTGAAAACAAATAATTTGACATTTATATCATATTTACTATTAATTGTTATGTAATTTCTTTTGGTATCAATTGTTATGTAATTTCATTTGATATTTTTGGAAATATGTTATCTTTGTTGGATATTCATGGAAGGAAATATATTAAAGGGCTGAAAAATTATATTGCAATTTTTGGGGAGTGACATTTGGAATTAAAATCACATTAATAACTCTAGTTTAAATAGCACCAAATATGGAATTTGGACAAAAATACCCCTACTCTTCTAGTGTTCAAAATTGTTTTGTCACTATTTGAGCCTGACTTTGTAAGAATATCACCACTTTACTAATTCAAGTTTAAAAGACACCTATTTAGGTGATAAGACAAAAATATCCTTTTTTTTTTGTCAATTTGTGTCTTTTGAAACGTAGAGAGAAAAAAGTTGAGAGAGAGAACAGTGGAGAGAGAAAGCATCAGGTGCAAGAAATTCGGTTGAAAATCTCACGGCGAACTCACCGGCGGTGGCGCTACAGTCCTTTAGTCGACGAGAACCTGCAATTGATAGTGGTTTAGACATCACTACAAGAAAAAATTCCTATTGGGACGAAAACTTATAGGAACGTTTTTTTTTTCCGTCCCAATAGGATGTCTATTGGGACGAAAAAATTATTCGTCCCTAAAAAATGCAAAACTGATCAAACCTATAGGGACGAACAAATTTGTCCCAATAGAATGCCTCTTGAGACGAAATAAATTTTTCGTCCCTGAAAAGTACAAATCTAACAAGACCTTTAGGGACGAAATAATTTTGTTCCAATAAACATTTTATTGGGACGAAATAAATTATTCTTCCCAATAGATTGTCTTTCGGGACAAATTTCGTATAATGTGGTAAGACCTTTAGGGACGAAATACATAATTCGTCCCAATAAACTGTCCATTGTGACAATTTTTTTTCGTCCAATAAGTTTTCTTTTTATTTAAAATTATAATAATTAATTAATTTTATTGAAAATTCTTGATTTTTTTTTTTTTGAAAGATGGACCTTTAGGGACGATTTTTTTTTTGTCCCAATATAACGTCTATTGGGACGAATTATGTATTTCGTCCCAATTGTATATAGACATTCAGTAATAGTGTTCAAAGGTGAGGGGATGTGTTTAATATTAAACCAAAAAAATTAATAAGATATACAAGTTATATATAAATAGTATGCTTTGTTTGACAAATTTGAAGCAATAGTAAAGTGGATAAGTCTTGCATCAATTTCATGTGACAGGTTCGACTCTGGCGAGAGGGAGCTGGTGATGGGTCATGGGTGAGTTCTAAACAAACCAATTTTTTTTTCAAATTTCGTCCCAATAGATATATTTACAGGGATGAAATGTAAATTCGTCCCTATAGGTTGTCAAAAGGGATGAATACAAATCGTCCCTATAGGTAGTCTTTAGGGACGAGTTTCAATTTTTATCCCAAAGAACTTATTACGACCCACCTGAGACGACGTAATTTGGGACAAATTTTTTTCATCCCAATAGGTCTATAGGGACGATTATTTGGCTACCCCCCCCCCCCCCCCCCCCCCCCCCCCCCCCCCCCCCTTTATTTTTTGTTTTTTTTGTAGTGCATGTAGATTATGTTTGATTTGATTTGTTCTTGATTAGGTTTGTTTAATGAGGTTAGGTTAGGGTTTAAATTTATGAAAAAATTGTGTTGAAGACAATGAAGATCTGGGTTTCCGAGCCTTTTAAACCTTTATCCGAGCATTTTCAAACACTCTCCGAGCTTTTTAAATTGTAATCCAAGCTTTTTTTTATGGAATATGAACAGGTTTCTAAAATTTGAATCTCCGAGCCTTTTAACACTGTATTCGAGCATTTTAACACTTTATCTGAGCCTTTTAAAACACTCTCCGAGACTTTTAATTAGTAATCTAAGCTTTTTTAAGGAATATGAATAGGTTTGTCAATTTTGAATCTCCAAGCCTTTTAACACTGTCTCCGAGACTTTTCATACACTGTCCGAGCCTTTTGAATAGTAATCCGAGCTTTTTAATTTCTTTGGTTTAGTTTTTTGAAATTAAAATATCCGAGCCTTTTAACACTGTCTCTGAGCCTTTTCATATACTCTCTGAGCCTTTTGAATAGTAATCCGAGCTTTTTAATTTCTTTGGTTTAGTATTGTGAAATTAAAATATTCGAGCCTTTTAACACTGTCTTCGAGCCTTTTCATATACTCTCCGAGACTTTTCATATACTCTCCAAGCCTTTTCATGAACTTATATGTTTTGTTTTCTGTGAATATGCAAATGAGGAATCCGCTGAAGGATTTGCTTAAAACTCAAGTGGAAGAAAGGTACTCGGGAAAAATAACTCGGCATGACCATTTCAATGACCTTCAAGATATCGACAATGCACTTAACAAGGTACCTGAACATCTTGCGGTCAAAGAACGATGTCGATATACTAAGTTGTGTTTGGACATTTCCTTTGGATGCATCGTTAGATGAAGTTTTCAACTGGCATTTTCCATCGGTTGCTTATTCATGAGTTGCATCACGATGGGCTAAAAATGAGATGATATTTCTATTAGGTTGTCATTCGGTCTGGTTCTCGAAGGTTGAGTTTTGTCTGATCACCTGATTGAAGTTTGGAGTCATTCCCGACATGATGACCTATGATATGGTTGAGAATGGCATACACCAGTGGTACTTTGAGGGTTGAGATGGCATCGAGTATGGAGAGCTGAGAGTCGTATTGTGGATTAGTGTTTCTACTGAGTAGTACGATGCGGTTAAGCTGTGCTTATTGTATATGCTCAACTGGATACTGATGGGGTTAGACGAGAGAGAGAAAATTCTGTTATGGCAGATACGGCTAGTCGAGGACTTGGACGCTTTTGATGCGTTCCCATGGGGTACACACGTGTATAGTCGGTCTATTTTTGGTTTCAAGCATGCGTTAGACGGTCGACGGGAGCGGTTCGAAAGACGACAGCAAGCAAAGGGCTTTGACGTACACACCGTGGAGACGAACAACATATACGATCTAACTCACGCACTGTTGGTGAGAATTTAGAATTTGAATCCGTACTTTAATTGTAATTGTGTTCATATTTTTGATGGAATACATATATATATATATATATATTGAATTCTTATCGTACTTATTTATTACGCAGATTTTTACTTTTGAGGCTATCCTCGAGCTTGGAACAGAATGTGGGACTCGTAGGGAAATCGACCTATCCCCCCATATTCTGAAATGGGAGTTGAGTCAGCGACCGAGGGGGGACAAGCTGGATAAAATTTTGAGTAAGTATCTTTTTGTTAATGTTCATAGTTATTAGTATGTATACAATTACAATGGTCTAACTATGATTTCATATGTTTGCAGGGCTTAAATTGGTCCCGACGATAGCTAAGAAGGCTGAACAGTACTTCGAGGGCATAGACAAGGGAGACAGTCTGTATGATGCCGCTGATGGACCCGTTCAGGGTGCGGACCACAGACATCATACTATTGTCAGAACTAATGATATGGAGGGTCCAATTGACGGAACCAGTGATATGGAGGGTTCGACTCCTGGAACCAGTGATACAGAGGGTTCTGACCCGGAGGGTGGCAGTGGGAGTCCTGTGAGGCATAGGCGGGTTCGATTCGTGTTGCCTAGACAGCCTCCAACTGGAGGTGACTCACGAGGAAGCGTTGGAGGGCATCTAGAGGTACGTAAAAATATTTGTACTGCATTATTTAATTTCAATCGAGTGAACAGTTTTTGTACTGACAGAGTTCGAAATCCTTTCAAGACCACTAGGACCATAAATTCATTGAAGTGATAGATGTTGTCTGAGATTTACGGGAGGGTATCCGAAAAAGTGAGGAGAAACGAGATCGGAAGCATACGGAGTTGCTGAGTTTGATCTGAGCGCTTCAGGGTCCAACATCGCAATCTCGTATGGATGGTCCACCGTTACATGACCCACCATTTGATGACCATGATAACCATCACGGAGACTTTAGTCCCATAGACAGGACATGTACTCATCAGGACGGGACAGACCCAGGGACCAGACATGAGCGGGCACCTACTATGGAGGCACGTACTACGGACACAGTATCCGATCAGCAAGGTCATGGAGTGACAGAATGAGAAGAGGTACCTAGTGGTTCAGAGACAGCACTGCTGCACCATCCTATTCTTCCACAAGACCTGGGACAGAGTTTGTCCTCACAGTGCACCCCTCCTCTAGTCGATCATAGTGCAGCGTGACCTTCCAAGCGATCCCAACGTAGCTCCCTCGTCCGTCTCAGCGACACCTTCTAGTCGGTCCCACAAGAGCGCACCCATCCTTACAATGATCCACGGAGGCAGAGTTCCTCCTCACTGCGCACCCCTCCGGTCAAACCCAATGCTCGGGACCGTAGTCTGCCCTAGGTTCAGTGTGAGCAGCGGGTTTGTAAGCTAGGTTGACAACTGGCGTCCCCATACACTAGCCCCTATTGGTCGAGGAAGGCAAAGACAAGGCCAGAGTCATCAGAGCATGTATTCAGGCCCCACGATTTGGTACATGCTGACCAGCTTGCGGCCTACCGATCCTACAAGAGGAACACGATGGGGGAATTGTAAGTATAATCGTACATTTTACAATCTTTTAATATTATTTGTTCAACGCCTAAGTAAAATTACTTGGTTATCTAACTTCTTCAACAATTATGCAGGCATGATGTGGATCTACATTTACCAATTAGTGTCACTTGGTTCCACCGATTGCAAACCAACTTCATAGAGTTGGAGGATATGGTATGTTCCTTACTTTTTGAGTCTGTATAAGTTTATATCAATAATGGTAGAATCCTAACAATATAAAATGTTTACATTGTCAGCACATCGACGCGTACTTGAATATTCTGCGGAAGCGTCAACGAGCATACCCCACTGTCTACGGTCAGAGGTTCAACTTACTGGATTCATAGTTCTATGTAAGTATGTGTATTGTACTGTTTTCGCTTGTGCATTGATGTGTTTCATACATAGTTTACCTAATGTTGCGGTAAATTTTCTATATACAGGTATGGTTACATATTCAGTGGGGGAAAATTTTCCCTGGTGGGGTTATGGGTAAACCCCCTACGGGGTGGTCTATGTTGAAACATATGTGGCCCAATGATGACCTGAAGACGGTCCGAGGATTGCTCCCGTTAGGAAACCGGCCATGGCACGAGGTTGACGTGGTGAGTGTTTAAATTACATGGTTTCAATGTGTTTAATATTCGTGTTTAAATTTCACACTGATAACACTATGTTGAAACACCTACAGGTTCTGATTCCTTGCAACCTTGGACAACAACATTGGGTACTGGCCAGTGTTGACCTCTCACAAGGGAAGATCTACCTGTTAAACCTGTACAAACAGGAGGTTACATGGGACCATAGGAATGAGCATGTCGATGCTTAAGGTTGTTTATACCCTCGATGTTGTATCAGGTTGGGTTTCACGGGAATAAAAGGAGGGATGATACGACGTATAAATTGACGAAGAAGCCCTTTCGGATGACCATCCTGGATACATCATGTGTGCCCCAACAGCAGAAGGGGTACGGCTATTTCATGATTTTAATCTATCCTAATTGGTTTCAATAAAATTCCATTCTAACAGTTGTTGATGTGGTGATTTACAGGGGTAACTGTGGTGCCCATACTTTGAGATTGGCAAAGTACTTATTGGTAAACAAGAGGGAGTTCGACTGGACGGAAGAGGATATAGGCACCATCCATGAGAAGATGGCCATTGAGATTTTTTGCAACTCGAAGCCCAATTTTGTTCTACATTTGATGTATGTTCTGTTGGGACCTTCATTAACCATAGTTGTGATTTAGTTGATGTATATAACATTAGAGTAATGAAATGATGAATTTTTTATTTTATTTTAAGTGTTTGCAATTAAAAGTTGAACACACATTTAAATCCATAAACAATACAACGAATTATTAACACTATAACAAAGGATCCAGTATGGCATTAGACGAAGAACTAAATTCAAATCAATTTCAGAACAAAAAATAAATAACAACAGTTCAACATAAAAGCATAAAAACCAAGGGTCTCATAACACAACTGTATTGAGCATGGTTCCCAAAGTCTGAATGATGATGGAATACATTAAGTTGGAGACATGTTCCTCAAGGTGCTTCTTAGCATCTTGCCTTCCCACATTAGTAATCGCAAGCTTTTCTGGTGGCAATTCATCTTCCTCTTGTACTACCTTGTTATGTTTGATTGCCTTCCTCAACGACTTCATTCATTCCACGGTAGAGTCCTTCTCAGGGCACGTTTGTTTGTTGTGTCCAATTGAATGACAGATGCTGCACTTGCGACGGTATTCCTCGGGAACAATTCTACTGGGACCTTCATTAACCATAGGCAGGTTGGAACACCTCATACTATTATGTCCTGATTGTCCACATCTTTTACACGATTGTGTGGTTGTCCTCTCCTAAGACGAGGAATGTTGACCCTCCATCGGGCAACCTGATTGTCTCTTCGACTTTGGATTTAAAACCACCCGCGATGTGATGTCGGATGGCACTACCCATGAAGAAGGATGGCCAACATGCATAATAGGAACCGAGTATGCATCAATAAGTGTCTCCATCTTGTAGTAGTCTAAACACAGAGATGTGAAATCCAAGTTTCGCTCCTTGCAATAATGAAAACAGTGAGATTTATGGGTAATATAAAGCGTTAACTGTAACATCTCATGTACCTTGTTGCTGCGAGTGCGTGAGAACATGGGAAATGGTCCATTTGGAATTTGTTGCATGTGCAAGTCTTCAGGGCCATTGCCTTCCCTTCACTTTGACGAAGAATATGTTCCAGTCAACTGGATTTACTCTCATATAACTGCACTTCTTGACACGTTTCAGGATCACAAGATGTGCTGCGTAGGTCAATTGATGACGCATGGACCGTGCAACTGCATGACAATCATGAAACCACTTTTGTAGCATATTCCTAATGAACTCTACCAATGTCATCATTGGCAGTTGCCATGCGAATTTTAGGCATGAGTTTATATACTCAGCAACATTTGTGGTCATCACCCTGAACCTTTTTTTGGGACAGTGTATGCGGGACCACTTGTATGGACCGGCATCAATAGCATAATCGAATATAGCCTCATGCAGCTTACAAAACTCCTCCATGTGCCGGTTATAATTTAATTCACTGTACGTCCTAGCTGCTGAATCCATTATGTCGGCAACATCCTTTCTATGAAATCGCTTTTTCATATTTTCACCAAAATGCCAACAACATATGGTATGGGTTGCATAATGGAACACTTTAGAAATCCCTGCTTCAATGCTTGCATGACAAAAAGGAATGAAAACCAGATCATTTATACGACCAAGGGCACCCCTCATGCATTCCAAAAACCACACCTATGAAAGGTTGTTTTCTAAGTCACCGTACCCAAAAACAATTGGATACACTTGTTCGTTTCTATCTTGTGTAGTTGCAACAAACATTGTACCCCCGAATCTTCCCTTCAAATAGGTACCATCAACTGTAATCACATGATGCATACACCTCCAAAAACCTCTAATTGAGGACCCTAACAACATGAAAAAGTAGAGGAATGTACCATCGTCTGCGTACTGTAAGTCATTGATTGTGCTAGGATTTTACTATTCCAGAACGTATACGAAAGATGGCAGTAATTGGAAAGTTTCTTCATGCATTCCATAGGTCAATGACAATGCATATTGCAGGGCATCATGTTCCTTACTGTACATGACTTGGATGACATACATTGTTTTCATATCAGTGATTACGTCCTTTGGACGCATGAGACGACCATCATGTTGTTGAAGTCTAGGTGCAACGACTTCTCCAATTATGACTGCATTAGCTTGTCGATGGCGACGGTGAATTTCCTCCAAGGGACAACTGTGTTCGTTGACAAAACTTCTGACTTGGAAGTAAATCCCTTCATCTCTCCTCACCACTGCTAATTTCCACGTACAGTCATCAATGATGCAAATCAGATGTAACGCTGTCTTATTGGACCCTTTCACCTTCCATTCAAAGTTCTGCCGCATTGAAAAAATGCCAACTAGTCTCTTCAAATCCTTTTTACTCGAAAAAAATTGACCTTTATAAATCATGCTTCTAGGTTCTTGTGCTGCTTCTACCAATACCAAACTAATATGAATCTGCTCCAGGAATAACCCATGTTGTCGCATTATCAGAATCAGATGCAGTTACATTATGCCGGACCTCGGAAGTCCCATGCATATCTGGTGCAATGCAACTAACTCTTTGTACAAATCTTCCACGTGTTTGAATTTGTGCAGGCTCTTCATCCAAATTTTCTATATCATCAACCTGTTCATTATTTGCCTTATTATCCACCTCATGGTTCTACTCATTGTACAGCTTATTGTACTGCTCAATTCGACAACCAAACACATTACTAAATTGAGGTTCAACTATATCTGCATGGTCGACCACTACTAGTGGGACACCACACATGTTTTCCCTACCTTCGGTGGCACTCATTTGGGTGAACACTTGGTTGCTACCGCTAAAGGATCCAAATTGTTGGGTATTTTCAGGAGGAGGAATATCATTCCCTGTCACATCTCCAACTATCCTCTCAGTTAGACTGACACATACTTGAGGGATCACCCTATCTTCCCCTAGCATAAACTGAACATCATTGTCATTTCTTATAAATGTGTGACATGTACTGCTAGGAACGATTGATATTGATGACAGATCGATATTGATGACAGATCAACATTGAATTTATTTACATCATACTTCACAATGGTATGCACGATCACCACCAATTCTTTGTAAGTCATATTCCTTGACATATACATTCCCTGGTTATCGGATCCAATAAACTTCTGATTTCTGTCGGGTAACTGCTCCCATCGACCGTTGTAAGATATTACTATTCTAACCTGATTCATGATACTGTCATATTAATCATCACAAAACATTAATAAAAACCCAAGACTACAAAATATTTTCACATATTACATTTACAAAGGCTCGGGGAAGACATAAAAAGGCTCGGAGAAGACTTGAAAAGGCTCGGATAGTCACTCTGAAACAAATTATAGGTGTGTACAATATTAATCTAGGGGGGTGTGAATAGATTTTAACTAATTTTACCCAATTTTCGTGTAAGGTCAAGATTACGAAAAAACCCCTAACTAGTCAATATAATATAACAAGTGTAATATGTGCGGAATATTAAATAACACTTGATATTTACATGGAAACCCTAACGGGAAAAACCACGGGCTGGTAAGTGCGCCACACTTGAACATCGAATCCACTAATGATAATGAAGATTACAACCTAATCCCGGTATGTAACTCACTACCACTACCTACTCCCGGTATGAGTGAACCTAGTCCAATTGCTTGTGTGAACACCTAATCCCAGTGTACGACCTAATCCCGGTCATCACACAAGATTTACAATTGATTGTGACAAAAGGCAACCTAATCCCGGAAGCCACACAAGTCTTACTTCTCAATGAAGAGATAAAAATGCCTATGTGAATATATGATGATATTCAAGGAACAAATAGAGCTAGGTAACCCTGTATGCTTATCTAGGATAATAATATGACAATTAATACAATCCTAGATATCAAGAGCTAAATGACATGTCATAAAGCTTAGCTAAACATAGATTAAGCAATCCTATGAAGCTATCACAATACAACACTCAATCATTTCAACACAACAATCTCTATCTTGAATATTAGAAATTAATCTAAGAACATGCAAGTAATCTAAGAGATGCCTTGTTAAGTAAAACACTAATTATGTAAGATAATAGTGAAAAACTTACCAAGGGATATGTGTTGAGCAAAACCCATTCAAGCAAGCATCCTAACTATGCTAGAAAATGCTCAGATGATGTTTAGATGCATATAAAGATGGTTTTTTGATTTGAGTAATCAAAGATGATCAAATTTGAGTTCTTGATGAAAAATCTCTCTTTGAAAATGCTCTCAATTAAAAATATGATTTTTTAAGTCAAAGAATTGACCTAAGAATGAAAAGGCATATTTATAGGAGGTCAAAATGAAGTTATGTCGTTTTGGACAAAATCAGTTGTTGCCATTTACTATCGCCATTTGTCATGGCGACACCAGATTTTCTTCTATGCCGCCATTTGTCAAATGGCGAAGCAAATGGCGACATCATATTTTTCTTCTTTGTCACCATTTGTCAAATGGTGACACAAATGGCGACGCCTGACGCAACAAAGAAAATCTCCTTTGTTGCCAATTGTCAAATGGCAACATAATACCTGATTGAATTTCAAGAATGAAACATTCTGTCGCCATGTCAACGCCATCAAATGGCAACACCAACAAAGGGCGAAAATGCCCTGTTTCCACTTTGTGCACAATGTGCAAGTGTGCAAAGTGGTGAATCCAAAGGAGAAGCCAAGAGCATTCTCCGAAGGAGATCTTCGCGCAAGACAAGCACACCAATGTGCACACGCAGATGTTTTCGAACAATCTTCGGGAAACGAATTACACAATACATAAACACACAATAATATACAAGCAACAAAGTGCAAGTGTGAAATGTGACATGTGAAGAGAATGCACACATATGTAAATATCCTAAGTGTGTGTGCAACTAAATCTCTTCAAAGAAAAAACTAAGCACTAGAGATATACCTTTGGAGTGCTTGTCACCTTGAGGTCTTGAGAGGGCCTTTGAGCATGATCCTCAATCATCTAAACTACCCTTACAATTTAAACCCCAACATGTGGTTTGTCCACGAAATAAGTCAATCAATGAATGGGAATCCTTACAATCTCCCCCTTTGGCTATTTCGTGACAAAACCACCACTCACATTGATCCTCACAATTAAATTGAAGCTAACGGGATATCAATGATATTCTACATTACAAAGAGATATTAAGAAATTAAAAACTTCATGTCTTCAATCTCTTGTAGAACTATCAACCCTTCAAAATAAAAATTACACTTCCAAAGCAAGTGTATGTGAGATGATCAAGTGAAAATAAAACAAGCATTTGCATTTAAGAATTTTAAGCACAACATCATGCAATGTATGTGTATGCAATGCTCCCCATCAATGGGTTACTCCCCCTTAATGTGTAATCTACCTAACATGCAAAGATGCTACTACAATTAACATTAGCCTCCTTTCTACATACTACTCCCCCTTTTTGTCAAGATATAGGCAAAGGAGTATCCCCTAACTGGGTCACTTGTAGCAAAGAGAGATAGTAGCATACAAGTCATTTGCATAATTATATAATGCACTTTATGCAACTCAATTAATTGGAGAGAAACAAGGAGATTTATTTTTATGAAAATGTGTGAATTAAAAATGATTTGCATACAAGACATGTAGCATTCAAGTCCAAAATACAATGGTATTTGGCAAAGCAAATGACAAAGGTTTCCAATAAGAATTTAAACCAATTTCACAATTGTCATTAGAGAAGCAAGGATATAGAGATTTCATTGATTTTAATTTGAGAGCACCTGTTTTCGAGTAAATCTTGTAAAACAATTGTCACAAGATTAAAGTTTTAAATGCTTTTATTTATTAGTAAGATCAATACAATTACTGAAATCGTACTGAATTCTAGTCCGAGGACTTCTCCATCGATTTCTTAAAGATACTGATATTAAGGAAATGAGGTGCTAAAAACTGATCCCTCTCTTTTGAATCTCTTCACTTGTATTTATACTCCCGGAAGACTTGTTTGAGTATCCAAACTTGAGTATTTTGTCTGACACCCTAGGTAGCTTGGGCGGGGGATGTTTGTAGGCTGATATTTGCCTATTTCTTGGCTAATCATCGCTTGACGCGTGTTTTGGAGTGTGAGTAGGTAAAAACCTGGTATTCGAAAGATATTGGGGTGACCTAATTCAACACATGGGTTTGGCCGAGTGCTGTGGCCTGAGTGCTTAGTTTCAACCGAATGTTATGGCCTGAGTGCATCCTTTTTCTTGCTGAGTACGAATCTTTGGGGAGGAACCTACTCCAGGAAACGTGATTCTCGGATTACATGATTGGTTCTGATAAATTACTCGGGCCTTGGATGGGTCGTGCTATAATGTTCGGCCATATCTAGGCCTTTTCATGGATATTCGAATTGTCTAGTGGTCAGCCAAATATTGGGTATAACATCTGGCCCCCAGTTTTTGCCTGACTCTTAGAGTATAGTTAGGGGAAAACTGGTATATACCTGAGTTCTGAACAGGAGTTTAAAACCAAAAAATCTGAACAGTTCGACTTGTACTCAAGCTTGGGTGTGTTAAATTTGATTTGACGGTTGCGTTGCTCGAAATCCACATGTCAAGTGCTGAACTATGTACCGTTTTGACTTTTGGTGTGTCCTTGGTAGCCTTGATAATGATGGTTTGGATTCTCTAGGCTTTCAGCACCGTTTGATCCATTCGCGATCCGATGGTTGAGGTCTCTCTTCCCTATCTATAAATATCACCACTTAGATTTTTCTCTCTTTTATGCTTCTTTTCTTCCGCTCATCTTAGTGTTTAGAAAATTTTCTTTCTCCTCTCCAATCACATATATTCCGGCGATCTAAGTGACTCCTTTTCCTATTACTTTGTGTGGTGGTTACTCCATTTCAGTTCTTGGTGAGTTCTTCTTCCCATCTGGTCTTGGGACTTGGCTATCAGCCTTTCTGATTAGGTAATCTTTCAAGTGGCCTTCTTTAATCAAACTTTCAATATGCTCTTTCAGCTGGAAACACTTAGAAGTTTCATGCCCGTGATCACGGTGGAATCGAAAATATTTCTCCATAGTCCATTTGTGTGAATGGACACTCATCTTCTGGGGCCAACGAATTATCCCTTTTTCCTGAGCCACTGCGAATATACCCTCTACGTCCTGTGTGAGTGGGGTGTAGGATGAGTACCTACTCCTCAGATAATCACTTCCATCTCGGGCATCATTCCTCCGACCGCCTTTATTTCTGTCAAAACATTGTCCTTTTCCTCCCGCCTTAGTCGTTTCAGCCGTTTTCAATCCTTCTCCCTTTTCAAGTCGTGAACCATGTACCAAAGTTCCACCTTGAGCTATTTCTTCCTCCTCGGCCCTTGCTTATTCAGCGATTACTTCAATTAACTCCGGGTACGAGGTGTGTAAGGATTCCCGTTGTTTTTAATTGGCTTATTTCGTGATCAAACCATATGTGGGGGTTCTTTGTAAGGGTAGCCTAAGTATCGGTCTTCTTGTTCGAAGCCCTTTGAAGACCTCGTGTTGATAAGCACCGAAGGTAAATTTCTATGTGCTTACTTTTCTTTGAAGAGATTAGTTGCACACACACACTAAACATTCATTGCATATGTGTGCATTCTCTTCGTTTGTCACAATTCACACTTGCACTTATTTATTATATTTTGTTGTGTGTTATTGTGTCTTGTTGTTGTGTTAATTCGTTTCCCGATAACTTTCGGAAACGTCCGCGCATGCACGAGAATGTGCTTGGTTTAGCGCGAGGACCGCCTATGGAGAATGCCTTTGGCTTCTCCTTGGTTTTCACCTATCTAGGTGATCGGCGGTTATTATCGGCGGCTTGGCCGCCGAATGAAACCGCCGTTTCAGTCCAGATTGGTCTGAAGCATTTCTGCGGTTAAGATCGGCGGTCACGACCGCCGTTCGAAACCGCCGATTCAAGACCTGATTGATTTATCTCTCAGTCTAATTCAGCGGTTGAAACGGCGGGCATGAAACCGCCGTTCGAAACCGCCGTTCATACCTGGTTGATTTTGATCTCTCTGTTCTGTTTCGGCGGTTGGAATCGGCGGTCACTAAACCGCCGAATGAACCGCCGTTTATGCTCTGTTCTTCACGAGCTCAATTCGGCGGTCATTAACGGCGGCCTGGCCGCCGATTGAAACCGCCGATTGGCGCGTTTCTTTGAAACTTACTTAAACGACCACACTTTGATTTGGCCCCCTATATATATGCCACTTTGACTTTAGGTCAATTAAGAGAGTTCATATTCAGAATTCATACTTAGGATATTTTTCAAAGAGAAGAAAAATTCCAAGAACTCCATTCTTGATTCTCAAACACTTTTCATGATCATCAATCATCATCTAGCATCATCTTAGATCATCTAGATGTCATCTAGCATGGAATCTTCATCATACTTTGCTTGGTAAGCTTTTCACTAATATCTTACATGTTTTGTGTTTCTCTTATCTAGCAATCTCAATTAATTACTTGTTTGTTATTTTGTATGCTTTAGATACAATATTGAGATGAGTATGATGTATGTTTGAGATTTTATATTGTGCTAGCATATTAGGTTTTGTGCTTAATATTGATTAGCTAAACTAATTGACATGTCATTTAGTTTTGATATCTAGGATTGTTCTTAATTGCATATTAATCATCTTAGATAAGCATATAGGGTTTCCCTTGCTCTATGTTGCATTTTGGATATTTACATATATTCACTTAGGGTTGTATTCTCTTCAAAGAGAAAGTAAGTCTTGTGTGTAGCATCCGGGATTAGGTTGCTTAGAACGCAAGCAAATTGGACTAGGTTCACTCATACCGGGATTAGGTAGGTGTGTGATTACTTCCGGGATTAGGTTGTAATCGTTTGCACATTTAGTGGATTCGAGGTTCGAGTGTGGCTTACTTACATAGCCCGTGGTTTTTCCCGTGAGGGTTTCCACGTAAAAACCAAGTGTTGTTTTAATTTCCGCACCATATTACAATTGCTTGGTTATATTATCTTGAGGGCATTTTCGTAATTTTGACTAACACGAAAAATTGGGTAAAAAGCGTAAAATCTATTCACCCCCCCTCTAGATAGCTTTATACACACCGTGCTATTATTTGTTTCAAGGTGGGCCTCTATCGCCTTAGTTGGAAAGAAAAAAGGCCACTCTGAAGCCCATTTGTGATGGCATTGATGGCTGCCATGTCGTTGAAGTCTTCTATCTTGACTGCCTCTTTGTTGAAACGAGCCAAATATTCTCGGATGGCCTCGGTTTTGCCTTGTTTTGGCTTGATGGATGAGCCAACGATTTTTTCCTTTGGAGGCTTCCCATAAACTGCTGGGTGAAGGCTTGGCTAAATTGATCAAAGTTGCCGATGCTATTTTGGGGTAATTGTCTAAACCAACTCCCCGCTAAATCTCTAAATGTGACTGGGAAGGCTTGGCATAAAAGGCGATCGTCATGAGTTTGGGTAGACATTAATGTGACAAAACGGCTTATGTGCTCAATCAGATCTCGCTCCTCCGTGTATTGCTCGACGTTCAGCATCCTAAAATTATTCGAAAAGGATTTCCTTGCTACTTCTTCTGTGAATGGTCCATGGTGGCTGCCCGGTAAACGCATTGATCCTCGCCTTTCGTGGCGACCTTTTTCCATCCTTCATATGTCATCCCTAATCATTCGCATTTCCTCTACGTATCTTCGATCATTCTCCTCCGAATGACCAAAATTGAGCCGTCGACGGGCAGACAGATTTCTCTCATCGTTGGGAACTCTTCTGGCCTCGTGGGGTGACCTATTGACCCTAGGTGGAGTTTTGGTTTTTCGGGACTTTTTCTTTTTGAACGGGTCGAATGAGAGCTTTCTCCATCCGAGTAATCTTGCCAAGATTGTGACTTGCTATATTCCTCCACCGCTTTCCCCTTTTCAGCTCTTGCTTCCTAGAGAGGATCTTCAGCTTGTACACCGTATGGAGCTAAAATCGCTTGACACCTTGGGGTACGAAATACGAGAGGGGGGACCTGGAAAGCTCCCCCCATGATCCTCAAAAGCTGTTGTATGTGAGCATTTGCTTCCTGTAATCCTTGCGGAGCAAGACTAGGGATGGTCTGCGTGTTAGACGAAGGTGGAGTTAGGGTGATTTAGGGAGCATCGGGGTCTCGCTGCTTAAGAATCTGGTTCTCTACTGTCAGGCCAGTGGTGAGACCCATTGGATTGTTGCTTGTGTGGTCTGGTAGATCCATAAGTTTAATCTCTAAGATTTCCTCGAAGTTGAGTTTGCGAAGCCCCTCCTTTTAGCACCAATTGTTTTCGAGTAAATCTTGTAAAACGATTGTCACAAGATTAAAGTTTTAAATGCTTTTATTTATTAGTAAGATCAATACAATTACTGAAATCATACTAAATTCTAGTCTAAGGACTTCTCCCTTGATTCCTTAAACATACTGATCTTAAGGAAATGAGGTGCTAAAAACTGATCCCTCTCTTATGAATCTCTTCGCTTGTATTTATACTCCCAGAAGACTTGTTTGAGTATCCAAACTTGGGTATTTTGTCTGACACCCTAGGTAGCTTGGGCAGGGGATATTTGCAGGTTGATGCTTGCCTATTTCTTAGCTAATCAATGCTTGACGCGTGTTTTGGCGTGTGAGTAGGTAAAAACCTGGTATTCGAAAGATATTAGGGTGACCTAGTTCAACGCATGGGTTTGGCCGAGTGTTGTGGCCTGAGGGCTTAGTTTCAGCCGAACGCTATGGCCTGAGTGCATCCTTTTTCTTGCTGAGTGCGAATCTTTAGGAAGGAACCTACTCCAGGAACCATGATTCTCGAATTACATGATTAGTTCTGATAAATTACCCGGGCCTTGGATGGGTCGTGCTATAATGTTCGGCCATCTCTAGGCCTTTTCATGGATATTTGGATTTTCTAGTGGTCGGCCAAATATTGGGTATAACAACACCTATATCCAACTTTATAAATGAAACATGGCCTGAGCGACTTTGCACCCTATTTGATTTTTCCGGGAATATTTCCCGTATGATAGTAGTCATGTTTAACTAATAAAGAAAGAGAGACAATTGGATTTAAAAATCCTTTGAACGGATATACGATCCTTTATTCATTTGAGTCTCATAAGCTTTTTCACACATTGTTTTGCATTTAAAATTTGCAATCATCAATTCATGATTTTTCATTTGAGCATTTTATATGAATTCCATGCTTTTCATATGTCATTAGCATGTCAATTAAGAATCATCATGTCATGGAGATAACTATAGGTCATTCAAATCGTACTTCCTAAGTAGATCTCCTAGTCCAAAAATGCATGTTTGAACATAAATATGACATAGATTGTAGTACAAGCATGGTTCACACTTATTGAATTAAGAACATATATACATATGTGCAACCAAGCTTACTCAAGCAATTAAAAAAGAAGCATAAATTTTTCAAATTTTTGCATGCAATAAGTATGCAATTGCTCTCTTTGCTTGAGTTCCCCATATGGGGTCAATTACCACACCTCAACAATGAAGGTCATAAGGTCCTATAGACCTACCAAGTCCATTGGACTTAGTTGAACCTATGGGAGATACGTTAGCATCATAGAAGGCGGGTTCATCTTTTCTTTTCGACTTAGGTGACAAAATTTCAATCCTAGTGGTTAAAGGTTCTAGAGTTCTAGATGACATAGGATCATGTAAATGGATTTTATCCTTCCTATGAACATGCATTCTAGCTCTAGTCTTCTTCTTCTCAATCATGTTTTTAACTCTACACATTTTAATGTAATAAAAGCACTTTGGTCTAATATGACCATCAATACCACAAAAATGACATGTAGGAATTAAGTTAGGAATCATACCATGTCCTTATGCATGCATAGGTGCCTTCTCATGTCTTTGTGGTTGTCTTGGTAGTTAGATAGGATCTCTCCTTCTTTGTTGTTGACCAAGACTTAGTTGCTTCCTTGGTTGAGTTTGCATGATTGGTCTCTTCCATTGATGGATTTGAGTTTGAGGGTAGTTAGCATGAGGAACTCTTGTAGGTTAAGCTTGAGGTTGTCTTCTTGGAGCTACCTTCACTTGTGCACTATGAGAGCATTGTCCTAGATCAATCTTCTTCCTAGGAGCTTGTACCGGTGAAACTTCTTTGTAGCTCAAGCTCTTGACAAACACGGTCTTGTTGGGAGTGGAGGCCTCCTTATTATCTTCAAATCCAAGACCTCTCTTGTCATAAGGGCTCTTTCCAACACCAAGCATGTGGTCAAGCTTCTTGGTGCTTAAAGCCATCCTAGTCAATGACTCTTTAGCTTCATCAAGCTCCCTTTTCAAACCCTCTTCATTCCTTTTAGACAAAGCTAGCTCATCTCTTAGCTTGTCTTCAATCTTCTTGGATCTTTCCACTTGTTCACTTAAGTGGTCAATATGAGCTAAAAGGTCTGGATTCTCTTCCCTCAATCTTTGAATCTTTTCCTTGGTCTTCATTGCTAAGCTTTTAAACTCAGTGAGGTGTTCATCTAGAACCTTTTTCTCCACATATCCATTTGTGGAGTTAGATGAAGAGTCATCTTCACTAGAGTCAAATTCTTCTTGACTCTCATTCTCTTCTTCATTGTAGGAGATCGGAAAGGCAAAATAGTTATTCTCACAATCATTCAGACTCGAGGGACTTTTTTCAACTATTTTCACTTTGTTGTCCCGCTTGTGAGAGCTAGCAAGCGCCATAAACTTAGCCATATCCTCTTCATCACTTTCACTAGAAGTGGCGGCCATTTCCTTTCCTATTCTACCATTCTCCAAGTTTGCATATTCCTTGGAGATCTGCCCAAATCCTCCATATTCGCATTGAATCTTCTCTCTTGAAGACATCTCATGATTTGGCTTGACATTTTTGATAATGGTCTTCTTCTTCTTGAAGTCATCCCCCTTTGAGCCATAACCACTCTTTTGTAGATTCAAAAACTTCTTGAATCCCTTGGCAATGAGTGCCATGTCTTCATTTGAGTCATCCTCCTCCTCTTTCACCTTAGAAGTTTTCAAGGCTAGATTCTTTTTCTTCTTAGAAGGTGAGGTGGTAGCCTTTCTTGATTCATAGGCTAGAAGTCTTCCAATGACTTCACTCGGCTTCATATCCTTGTATGTGTCATTTTCTTCTAAAGACGTCACTTTGGGTCTGAACCTCTCAGGAAGTGATCGCATGATCTTTTGCTTTATTCTTCTATCCGAGTAAGGATCACCGAGTTGGTGACTTTGGTTCACAATGTCCATTAGCCTCACTTGGAAGTCATTGAAGTGCTCATGCTCTTCCATCCTAATGGTCTCAAACCGAGTTTGAAGGACTTAGAGCTTAGAGTCCTTGACTACCTCGGTTCCTTCGTGTGCAACTTCTAGGATATCCCATGCCTCTTTGGCAATCCTAGTAATTTGAATCAGTTTGTACTGATTTTCATCCACTGCACATCAGATGGCATGTATGGCTTTGTTGTTCCACATGGAGTCAACAAACTCTTGAGGACTCCACCGTGCCTTAGGCTTGAGAACCTCTTCTGATCGCGCTCCAAATGTTCACATTTAGTGCTCCCTTTTCCCATCTTTTTATGCTTGTTTCTCGAGTAAAACTGGGTATTTGACGGAATAAATAAGTGTTTCAGGTAATTAGGGAAGTTCAAGGGCAATTGTGTAATTATGGAGAAATCAGGGGCAAAAGTGCAATATTTGGGAAAGGATTAAAGATTCTGTGAATAAGGAGAAGATCAGGGGTGCAGATTGTAAAACACCAGCCAACGCACAGCGTCAACGCCACGTCACCCATGGAACGACGCCGTTTTAGCACCCGCTTGCGTCACGCCTGACGTCACGCTGACGTCAGGTAGTCTTCCACCTCTAACCAGGTCGACCCAACCCATAACTCAACCCGGTTGACCTGGTCATGACCCGGTAACTTACCCGACATATTTCGACCGTTTTCCAGCGTTCTCTGCCCAGATCAACTCCCCTCTTCCTTCCGGTCCCAATGGACCCACTTTGAGCCTCTCATGCATGTGATTTTCCTCCCATCCAAGTCCACCAACCTCCATGGACCTTCAAGTCTTCAAGCTTAATTCCAGCGGTCTCTTGGCCACCCAAAGTTATCCAAACTCACTGAGTCTTCGCGATCTCATGCCGCTGGAACATTCCCGCAGTCCAGAAGGTACAAACTCGTGGGAAACTTCCATTTTTCCTCCGCGAGTTCCACCGGCGAGCTCAAACCCACGAGGCAGGGGTTCCAAGCCCGCCGAAACAACCGACTTAGGAGTTTTGCACGTCCAAACTTGCCCAAACCTTCCCTACTATATATATTCACCTTTCCCAACCTTAAACACAATCCCTAATATCCAATAGTAGCTTAGAACACTCACAATAATCCCTAATATCCAATTATCACCCAAATAGCTTAGCATAATCCCTAATAAGTAGTTTACACCAATAAACCCTAAATATCATGTGGATTTCCTAGCTTGGAAGAAGAAGGCTTGGTGCTCTATTGAAGAACAAGAAGCTTCCTACTTGTGGTTTCTTCTTTTACTTCTCTTCCATTTATTTGTAATTCATGAACATGTATGTGTAATATACTTTGAATGTTGAGGAATGGATTTTATATGATTTATCTTGTATTTAATTGATCTTATCTTTACCATATCCATCTTGAGTTATTATATGTTGATTGGAGCTTATTTGAATGTATACATGTTGTTAATTGATCACTAGTAACATGTAAACTTTGTTTTCCAACATTGATTATCTCTAGTGGAGAGGATTGGGTTAGTATTTGCATGTCCATGTATATTAACTAGTTCTCATGTTCTAGGTTGTAAACCTCTCTATTATTGTCATTCTATATCCATAGTTGATGGTAATTGAGTGGTAGGATTATATTGCATATTCCATAGAACAAAAGGTGCTTAATTGAGATCAATTGATATATTCCTCTTCATTTGTATCTTTGCTCTTGCATACTCTTTGCAAGAATTAGTTAGTTAGGTTAGTTAATGATAATTTAGTTAGTTGTAGTTGATTAGTGTAACTTAATTGTACTGCTTTAGTGGTTAATTTACTTATTTGCTTTAGTTGCCATCTAATTAGTTTAGGTTAATTATAATTGTCATTGTAGTATAGAGATTGCGTATTCCTGATCATAGGATTCGCATCGCTTTTAGTTTTCTGCATTAGTGTAATTTAATCTCTATTTACTTTACATGCCATTTTAGTATAATCGTCGTGCATTAGTTTAGTTGTAGCATAATTGCGACCATCCTCATTTACATTTCCATGCATTTGTAATTATTATAAATATTGTAATTAGCTTAATTATAACATAAGACGTAGAACCGACCTTACGTGTAACTCCTCCTTGTTGGGAACGATACCCTTACCTATAGCCACTATACGTGGCCAACGATTTGTATACTTGCGAAAAGGGTAAAAATACACTTGCATGCACGTACCATTATTTACCGCAGTTATAGAACTGTCGTGTCCCGCATGCGCCGATCAAGTTATTGGCGCCACTGGGGATAATTTATTAGAACCGTTACGTGCGCATCACTTCTTCTCCATCCGTAGGAGTCATCATATGTGGAGCATATCTATCTTCAACCACCATCCACGCCCTATCATGCTTCCATCTTCCCCCTCCATGATGAGTAATTATCACCGGTGAGCAACGGTGGCCTCATGCTCGACGTTCATTCTTTGCTCATCCCAAAAACACTCATAGTGTTTGGATGAATGCAAAATGTATGAAGAAATTAAACAATCACACAAAATGCAAAACACACCAAAATGATCTAGTGTCACCTAAGTATATTTAGGAACCCGCTCTGATACCAATTGAAACAAATTATAAGTGTGTATAATATTAATCTAGAGGGGGGGGCGGCGGGGGTGAATAGATTTTAACTAATTTTACCCAATTTTCGTGTGAGGTCAAGATTACGAAAAAACCCCTAACTAGTCAATATAATATAGCAAGTGTAATATGTGTGGAATATTAAAAAACACTTGATATTTACATGGAAACCCTCACGGGAAAAACCACGGGCTGGTAAGTGTGCCACACTCGAACCTCGAATCCACTAATGATAATGAAGATTACAACCTAATCCTGGTATGTAACTCATTACCACTACCTACTCCCGGTGTGAGTGAACCTAGTCCAATTGCTTGTGTGAACACCTAATCCCGGTCATCACACAAGACTTACAATTGCTTGTGACAAAAGGCAACCTAATCCCGGAAGCCACACAAGTCTTACTTCTCAATGAAGAGATAAAAATGCCTATGTGACTATATGATGATATTCAAGGAACAAATAGAGCTAGGTAACCCTATATGCTTATCTAGGATGATAATATGACAATTAATACAATCATAGATATCAAGAGCTAAATGACATGTCATAAAGCTTAGCTAAACATAGATTAAGCAATCCTATGAAGCTATCACAATACAACACTCAATCATTTCAACACAACAATCTCTATCTTGAATATTAGAAATTAATCTAAGAACATGCAAGTAATCTAAGAGATGCATTGTTAAGTAAAACACTAATTATGTAAGATAATAGTGAAGAACTTACCAAGGGATGTGTGTTGAGCAAAACCCATGCAAGCAAGCATCCTAATTATGCTAGAAAATGCTTAGATGATGTTTAGATGCATATGAGGATGGTTTTTTGATTTGAGTGATCAAAGATGAGTTCTTGATGAAAAAGCTCTCTTTGAAAATGCTCTCAATTAAAAATACGATTTTTTAAGTCATAGAATTGACCTAAGAATAAAGAGACATATTTATAAGAGGTCGAAATGAAGTTATGTCGTTTTGGACAATATCAGTTGTCGCCATTTACTGTCGCCATTTGTCATGGCGACATAAAGTTGCGACACCAGATTTTCTTCTATATCGTCATTTGTCAAATGGCGAGGCGACGCCTGACGCAACAAAGAAAATCTCCTTTGTCGTCATTTGTCAAATGGCGACATCATACCTGATTGAATTTTAGGAATGAAACGTTCTGTCGCCATTGCGACACCATCAAATGGCGACACCAACAAAGGGCGACAATGCCCTGTTTCCAATTTGTGCACAATGTGCAAGTGTGCAAAGTGGTGAATCTAAAGGAGAAGCCAAAGGCATTCTCCCAAGGAGATCTTCGCGCAAGACAAGCACACCAATGTGCATGCGGACGTTTCCGAACAATCTTCGGGAAACGAATTACATAACACATAAACACACAATAATATACAAGCAACAAAGTGCAAGTGTGAAATGTGACATGTGAAGAGAATGCACACATATGCAAATATGCTAAGTGTGTGTGTGCAACTAAATATCTTCAAAGAAAAAACTAAGCACTAGAGATATACCTTTGGAGTGCTTGTCACCTTGAGGTCTTGAGAGGGCCTTTGAGCGTGATCCTCAATCACCTAAACTACCCTTACAATTCAAACCCCAACATGTGGTTTGTCCATAAAATAAGCCAATCAATGAATGAGAATCCTTACAGATTCATTGAAAACTCTCGGAGAAGACTTGAAAAGGCTCACAGAAGACTTGAAATGGCTCGGATAGTGATTCATTGAAAACTCTTGGAGAAGACTTGAAAAGTCTCGAAGAAGACATGAAAAGGCTCGGAGAAGACATGAAAAGGCTCGGAGAAGACTTGAAAAGGCTTGGATAGTGATTCATTGAAATCTCTCGGAGAAGACTTGAAAAGGCTCGGAGAAGACTTGAAAAGGCTCGGATACTTATTCATTGAAAAGGCTCGGAGAATATTTTAAAAGGCTTAAAGAGAAGTTTAAAAAGCTTGGATAGAGCTTACAAAGTCTCGGAGATCCAAAATTCTCACATTGGCTTAAGGTTTACAAAAGACTCGGATAACAGATGAAAAGGAACAAATGAAAATGTGAACAAATTAAAAGAAGTATTTGCAAGAAATATTACCTTGTTGTACTGAAGCACGTCCACTTCTTTATAAGTTGAAGAAGAAAGTCAAGACAACATTGAACTTTTATTTGTAGAGAGAGAGAGAGAGTTACTGAGTTAACATTACTGTCGTTTTTATTGGAAGTGTAGAGAGATAAAAGTACAAAGAGAATAACATAAATGATTATCTAAGGGTAATTTTGGCAATTCACCATAATAGGTGTCTTTTAAACTTAACTTATTAAAGCACCGACTTTGTCACCAAATCAGTTTAAAAAGGTGACATTTTCCACCAATTCCACCACTCTTCTATCATTTTCTATTATGAGTCCTTAAAAAAAAAAAAAAAAAAAAAAAACTCCAATGATGGAGCTAAGTCAATAGAGTTGTCGTCACCGACGTCATCACCAGTGCGTTGACTAACAAAACCACCGGAAAAACTTTCGTCAAGTGCCAACCATTGTAACCGAAGTGTCCTTTTTTAGATTTGAGCTGTGTGGAGAGAAAAAAAGCCAAACCCGAATCATCGTCGAACCTTTAATTCATCGTCAAATCTGTGACACTCCTTCGTGAATCCGACGAAATTGAACGTCGTCCGATTTTCCAGGTCCGATTTTCCAGATCCGATTATCATCGAAGTCAACCAGCACCGTAGATGGTTCATTGGTTTCACCGTTGATGGAGGTTGAACGATCTCCATCACGATGAAGAAGACGAAATTTAAATTTTTTATTTATTTTGCCCATAAAGTTTCGAATTTACAAAAATGCCTCATAAGTCTCGAATTTGCTCCAATAAGTCTCGAATTTACAAGATAAGTCTTGAACTTCACCAATAAATCTAGAATTTGGCCCAATAAGTCTCAAATTTGCCCTAATAAGTCTCGAATTTGTAAAATAAGTCTTGAATTTGCGATAAAAAAATTTACTAAGGGAAGAAAAAAGTGAGGGCATTTTTGTCTTAAACCATACTTTGGTGAAATTTAAACTTAAGTTATTAAGTTAGTGCTAGTCCAAAAACTAGGGGAGTAAAGAGTTCTATTTACACTTAGTTTCTCTTTATTAAATGCAATTCAGTGATTTGATATCAAGTGAAAAGTCGAGATTTTTACTTTTTATTTTCAAATGTTTTTGTATATTTTTAAGTTGTTTGGCCACTTAAGAAAACAAACAAAAACAATTTAATAGGTCCAATTCAAACTCATTAAGTGTTAAATTGTGTAACAAACGACGTGATTTTTTATTTGTAATTGTCATTCGGAAATGACCACATTAAGAGATCTTTTTATGATTGGGAAATAACAAAGAAGAGGAGATAATCGATATTCTAGTAAAGTAATCTTTAAATTTAGTATTATTTTACATATATATATATATATATATATATATTATTGAGTCTCTTATAAGGGATCCCTGATTTTAATTTCAGTAAGGATCTTGATAAAATCATATCGATAAGGTTAGGAAACCTCTTTTTTGTTATCTATTTTTGTTGAAAGTTGACACCAATAGGGTCTAGGATTTACCGAAATCTAATAAGATCAACTGCTACAAATACGATCTGAAATGCAACTCTCATTCTAGAAAATAGTTTGACCATACAAATAACATGCAACATCATAGAAATTTTAGAATTCTGAGATAAAATTTGAACTATATACATTACTCGAAGATTCAGTATCTTCTTTAGAATTTTGAAGGTATGACACATTGATACACATTGATAATAACTCTTTTTTCAAATACAAATAAATTCCTAACATATTGACATTGTATTTTAAAGAGAATGAAAATATATTGGATCTTTCAATTTTTCATTTATATTGATCAACTTTGTAATAATGCAGAGTGTAGAGCAGTTAAATCATGTTAGATAACCTATTTAACAATGAAGATGTTTTTCTTCGATAATAATATTGTTAATTATCAGTCTTGAATTGAACAATATATTCACAGGATTCAAATGGATCTCTACATGTCCTTAATCATTTTTTTAGGACCGTTTGCTTTTCGTTATCATCATAATGGTGAAGACCGAATAGTAAATTAGTGGCCTTTATTCTACATCTGGCCATGTTTGTTACCATGAATTGCATTGTATTAGGCAATTAAAATATACTAAAATAATATAATACAGTGTTTGGTTAATTGTCTAATACAGCAAAAAAACATTATTAAGTTGTATTGTATTAGAAAAAACACTTTTTTTTTCAATAAATATGGAATATTGATGAAATATGTGCTATGTTGTTAATTTTTTTCTTATAATTTCAAAATTATATAGGAAATAATTATTTTATTTATAAAAATATTATTTATTAAAAAATTTTGTTTCAATTAAGATAAATATTTATTGATTTTTTATAGAAAAATACTTATTGATTTATTTATGGTAAGGATATTTAAAATTAATTATTAACTATTTAAAAAAAATATTATATTTTTATAATACAATAAAATACAATAAAATTATATAGGAATAACATAATATGATATAATACTGTTGAAAGGAACGAATAAACGCTCGGTGTGTATGATAAATATATCTAGAGGGGGGGGGGGGGTGTGTGAATAGATTTTAACTATTATTACCCAATTTTCGCATGCAAGTCAATTTTACGAAAATACCCCTACTAGTCAAAAAGACAAACGAGTGTAATATAGTGCGGAATTTAAATAACACTTGATGTATACGTGGAAACTCAACCGCTGGGAAAAACCACGGGCTGTATAGTGCGCCACACTCGAACCTCGAAATCCACTAATTGAAATGGAATTTACAACCTATGTAGACCTCGTCTAACACTCCGGTCAATAACCCCCCACTTCTACCACGCGGGCCTTTAAAAATGGCTCTAGTCCAATTGCTTGAGGCCTAAGCAATCTTAGCCTCAAGACTTAATTCTCAATGAAGAGATTATGCAACATATGTGAATATATATGAATATTCAAATAACAAACAAGGCTAGGGAACCTTAGATGCTTATCTAGGATGATGATATAACAATTAAATCAATCCTAGATATCAAGAGCTAAATGACATGTCAAATAGCTTAGCTAATCAAGATTAAGCAAAAACCTAATTAGCTATCACAATACAACACTCAATCAATTCATCACAATTAATTCTTTATTCTTGTATTTATCATATGATCAAAAACATACAAGCAAATTAAAAGAGAATAACTTGATAGTAAAATACTAAAATAAGATGAACTTAATCAAAATCTTACCAAGCAAGTTGTGATGATGCAAACCCATTCATGGATGAATGCAAGTTGAACTTTGATGCACAAAGGTATGTGTTTGAGTGTTTAAATGAGCAAACTTGGTTGCTTTTTCTCTCAAAATCTCTCTTTAAAATATAGGGTTCTTGATCATCAAAGAGTCATTATTCAGAACAAGAGAAAGAGATGTATTTATAGGCATGAAAAATAGAGCATGTGAAAATACAAGTTTGCCCTTGAAACGCACCGATCGGCGGTTTCAATCGGCGGCCAGGCCGCCGATCACAACCGCCGAATTGAGCCCGTGAAGAACAGAGCATCAACGGCGGTTTCATTCGGCAGTTTCGTAACCTCCGATCCAACCGCCGAATCAAACCCGAGATATTAAATCGATCAGGTATGAACGGCGGTTTCGAACGGCGGTCATGACCGCCGATCGTGACCACAGAATTGCTCCAGAAACTTCTGGACACAAGTAGCGGTTCCATTCGGTGGCCAGGCCGCCGATCATAACCGCCGATCACTAACAGAGGTGAAAACTAAGGAGAAGCCAAGGGCATTCTCCGTGGGCGGTCTTCGTGCAAAACCAAGTACATTCTAGTGCATGCGCGGACGTTTCCGAACACTATCGAGAAACGAATTACTAAGCACATATACACACACAACAAGATATCAATTAAAGTACTAGTGTATAAAGTGACATGTGAAGAGTGTGCACACAAATGCAAGTATGCTAAGTGTGTGTGTGCATTCTAAGTCTCTTCAAAGAAAACCAAGCACTAGAGATTATACCTTTGGCGTGCTTGTCCCTTGAGGTCTTGGAAGGGCCTTCGAGCTTGAAGTTCAATCACCTAAACTACCCTTACATAATCAACCCCAACATGTGGTTTGTCCACAAAATAAGCCAATCAATATATGGGAATCCTTACAACTGTGCATCACCAAACATAGGTTCGTATTAATGATAATATAGTCCAATACAATCCAATACAATCCAATACGGTGTGCCAAACGAGCCCCTATTGTTCTATGAATTTTAATGTGTAAAATTCAACCAAAAATAGAAAATATTTCCATTTATAGAGTGCTAGAGTTAATGGGTTATAAAATCTTCTTTTTATATGCACATATATATATGCGAAGATGAGAGAGAGAGAGAGAGAGAGAGAGAGAGTCTGACTTCCTTGGCCGTGAAGGAAGTCAATCCATAACCAACAACAAGGCTTCAAGAAAGGATTTCCGGGATGGGATGTTTTCTATCTTCATTGACAACCTAAATCTGGAAGTGGACTTGAAGGACTTGTGGGGTTTTTTCAAAGTTCTTGGAAGAGTGAGAGATGTGTTTCCCTCAGCTAGATTCTACCATAAAAGGAGTAGTTTTGCTTTCGTGAGGTTTGGAACATGGGAGGAAGCCAACAAGGTGGCAACCATGGCGAACGGGAGACAGATTCATGGGTGGCCTTTAGTTTTGAAGATGGCTATTTTTGGGAGAAGGAATCAGAGTTCTCCGATGATGAGACAGAGCGGTTTAAGAATGATGGATGGCGAGGTAAGTAATGGTAATGGTAAAGCTAATTGTGACCGGGAGGGGCAACAAAGTAAGCAGACTTTCGTGGAAGTGGTTAACGGGAGTCAAGATAGAAGCAATGAGGGATGTTTGAAGGTGACTGAGAAGGGTAAATATGTGCCCTAGGATATGGAGAAAAAAGAGGAGGTTTGGCTTTCTAGGTTTGCAATTGGAAACCTTAAAAAGTTCTTAAATACTGATGGTGAAGAGAAGGTGGTGGGTATGTTTTGGAACAGCCAAGACAATGAAGATGAGTGGCTGGATAGATGTGCAATAGGGACTTTAAAATCATTTTAAAGTATTTGTAATGTTAGTTCTCGGCTGGCCTCAAGAGGTGATGACTCACTTTTTGTGTCGTTGCCAAATTGTGAATTATCAAAAGATGTATATAGATAAATTCTTACGCAATATACTTTAAATTTTGAAAACTAGTAAAGCGGTAAGCTTAAAGATTAAAGATTCGTTCCACAGGGATTAGGCTAGATTAATTGATTTGCTATCTAATCTAAGTTAGTCTAACTAGTGTGCAATAAAGTAAATCATGGTTAGATGGATAGTGTGTGGTTTGAGAAACCACCAAACAATGCATGCAAATTAAATTACAAGAAATTAAAGAGAATATGAATGGAGATAGGAATCCAATACAAACAACCTAGATAAGAAAATGGATTAAACAATTAATAGAAATTCTAGGGAAATGAAAGAGTAGCTAATGGACTATGAGCAATTCATACATGGCTTCTTTAATGCGCTATCTATACAATCAAGGACCGATCTCATTCGAAAGTGTTGCTTAGGTCGTCACTACGAACCCTTAACAACTTCCCACCAAAATGTCTAACCGATTAAGGAGAGGGGGTCAAGGTGGATCGGTTAATGACGATCAAATGGCCTAGGCAATCGGGGTGATATCCCTACCAACAACCTATCCTATTCACTATGTGCTATAATCAATCAAGTGTGTCAATAACTCAATCAATTTTATTACAAATAAATCCTACAACAGATTGTAATCAACAAGTGTGTCAATACTCATTTAATCACATAAGTGCAAGATCTAGTTAAAAAGTTATTAACCGCCAAAAATGGCAAGGGTCCAAAGAAGAATTTTCCATCAGCACGAGAGGTTAAAACAAAATAAGAAGATATCAGATAAGCATATCCTGATACCCTGCCACTATACTAACTAGCCGGGTACAACCTTCTATCAGCCCAAGTCAAGATCGAGGGTCTCTAGACTCAAAAATTGTCAGCAAGCCTAAAAAGCCGGGTACCAAGGAGCTCCACTACTGTAGGGTCCTATTACCCTGCTACTACCCAGAAATCCTGTTATCCTAATACTCTGGAACACTCATACTAGGATGATGATAGAAGGATACCCAGGTACCCCGATCCCGCCTAAAGCCAATTGAAACAAGCAGTAAGTATCAAATTAAACAGACTGCCAAGCATTAAGATAGGACCAGGCGTGCCAAAGAACCAGCGACATAGAAAGACAAGCACAAAATGCCACCATTCAAAACAAGTAAAGAATTACGCTCATTCCCACTACTAAGAGATTTATTCAAATAAGGAGTCAACTCCCACACAAATTGCCAGAAAAAGAATCGCTTGATTCTAGGGATCAAATCCCACTACAATCTCGTTGATCGCTAAGAAAAGTCCTATAATTGTTAAAACCCTAGACTGTAGTTATAGGAGTGTATGGCAAGAAACGAGACCTATATGTAAGGTTCCCATTTGTTGGGGTTCTTTGTAAGGGTAGCCTAGGTATCGGGTTTATTGTTCGAAGCCTTTTGAAGACCTCGTATTGATAAGCACCGAAGGTATATTTCTTTGTGCTTACTTGTCTTGAAGAGATAGTTGCACACACTCACAACTCATGCATTTGTTTAATACTTGTATGTTGTGTGTCTTATTTTTGTGCATTAATGTTCATTAACATCTCTTCTTGCATGTTAGTTTGATTGTATCTTGCATATCCAATTGCCTTGTCATGCTTAGACTTAGGATTGCATTTTTGCATTAGGCACTCCCAAAAGCGCTCTACAGAAGCGCTGTACGAACAGCGCCCATTGAGCGCTGTTCAGACCTGATCGATTTAATTCAGTCACTGTTGGGTCGCTGTACAGGCGCTGTACAAAGCGCTCTTCGTACAGCGCCACTCTGTTTTCCCGTGAGAACAGAGTTGGGGCGCTGTACAAGCGCTGTACAATAGGCGCTCTACGTACAGCGCCCAAGGCAAATATGAGGCCAACTTATCAAAACGACCACACCTTGTTTTGGCCCCCTATATATATGCCACTTTGACTTTAGGTCAAAAAAAAGAGTTCTTATTCAGATTTCATACTTAGGATATTTTTCAAAGAGAAGAAAAATTACAAGAACTCATTTTTAATCACTCAAACACTTTTTCATGATCATCAATCATCATCTAGCATCATCTTTGATCATCTAGATGACATCTTGCATGGATTCTTCATCATACTTTGCTTGGTAAGCTTTTCACTAATATCTTACATATTTTGTGTTTCTCTTAACAAGCAATCTCAATTAATTACTTGTATGTTATTATATATACCTTGAATACAAGTTTGAGATTAGTATGATGTATGTTTGAGAAGTTGTATTGTGATAGCTAATTAGGTTTTGTGCTTAATCTTGATTAGCTAAACTATTTGATTGAACATGTCATTTAGTTTTTAATATCTAGGATTGTTCTAATTGCATATTAATCATCTTAGATAAGCATATAGGGTTTCCCTTGCTCTATGTTGCATTTGAATATTCATATATTCACTTAGGGTTTATTCTCTTCATTGAGAAAGTAAGTCTTGTGTGTAGCTTCCGGGATTAGGTTGCTTAGATCGCAAGCAAATTGGACTAGGTTCACTCATACCGGGATTAGGTAGGTGTGTGATTACTTCCGGGATTAGGTTGTAATCGTTTTACACATTTAGTGGATTCGAGGTTCGAGCGTGGCTTACTTACTAGCCCGTGGTTTTTCCCGTGAGGGTTTCCACGTAAAAATCAAGTGTTATTTAATTTCCGCATTTTATACTTGATTTATTGCTTTATCTATTTAGGGGTAATTTCGTAATTTTGACTAACACGAAAAATTGGGTAAAAAGCTTAAAATCTATTCACCCCCCCCCCCCCCCCTCTAGATAGTTTTATACACACCGTGCTATAATTTGTTTCAATTGGTATCAGAGCGGGTTCCTAGACATACATAGGTGATCCTTGCTTATTTTGGTGTGTTTTGCATTTTGTGTGATTTTTGATCATTCATACATTTGCATTCATTTCATTCATTCATAAACACTTTGAGTGGAAACGGTGGAAATGGTGGTGGCCACGAAGGTGCTTCTAGCACAAGGCCTCCACTTCTTACCGGTTTGAACTATTCCCAATGGAAAGGGAAGATGGAATCCTACATATGCCAAATTCATGACCGTGCATGGATGGCGGTGGAAGACGGATATGATCTACCCAAGATGACTCCCGGTGGTGGAGGAGAAGAAGTTTTGAAGCTTAAGGCACAATGGAACGCGCAAGAGTTTGAGGCTTCAAAGTGGAATAGGAAGGCTATGCATGCCATCATGTGTGCAATGGATGAGAATCAGTACAAGCTTATTCAGAACACTCATATTGCAAAAGTGGCATGGGACATCCTTCAAGTTGCACATGAGGGAACCGAGGTGGTGAAGGAGTCCAAGCTTCAAGTCCTCCAAACT